>CM065419.1:26447950-28847950 GCA_033060865.1 Dorcus hopei | reverse complement strand
TTAATGATTAAGGTGTTTTTTTTTTTAATTTTGAAACACTGAAGGCACTGCTAACTCACAAGATTTCTATAATAAAATGACACTTTGCTACTTTAAAAAGAACACCTGTACATTTTTGAAATCTTCTCTGGAAATTCTATCTAAATAAACATTAAAGTTAAATTAAAGCTGGTTCTTGTCCGATGAAAATTGTATCACAAACTCTTTTAAACGGACACTAGAAACGTTAAGTGTTTGTGCGCCATTTAGTGTCCGTTTAAAAGAGTTTGTGATACATTAAAGTTAAAGTTATTTTTTAATATCAAAGAACATTCAAAATTTACATCTAATTTTTTAAATAATCATTTAAGAATGGATCTTCAGTTGTCGCATTCTTTTAGAAAAAAAGCTTAGAGATCTGTAAAATAATCAACTCAACTAGTTTACATTTCTCAGAATCTTAATTGATTTTTAACTTCTTCGTTCATCTTAACCATTTACTTGCTTTACTGAATCCAATACTTTATTTCTGCTATCTTTACCAGCAATTATTATCCTTTTAGTGAATTTCCTTTGGCCCCTACTGAATTTTCTGAATTTGCTCAGTTTGTAAATGTGCTTCTAAACGATATTTATTTATGTGTCGTGCAACTTTGCGTTGCGCCACAAAAGTGGCATGTTGTGTTTACTCGTAAAGTCGCTTTGCACGTACGCAAGCAATGCAATGAAAATTGCATACAAAAATTACCTTTGCTGGTGGCTTTGTATTTAAGTAATTTCTGAGTATTTGCAATAAAAGATACCAATTTCTGAACGTAGATATTTACGGTGTCTTATATTTAAGGCCCAGTTGTACAATTCCACTTTAAATTTAAGCAGAAGCTTAAGGGTTTAAGCTTTGGATTAAGGTTAAGCTGGAATTGTAAAACCGGGTCCGAGTAGTCTTATTAAGGTTAATTAATAATTATTGTATCAATTTGCCAATGAGCATGCGCACACTAAAAATTGCGTTTTGTTGCAAGACAA
Organism: Dorcus hopei; assembly: GCA_033060865.1. Classification (NCBI taxonomy): domain Eukaryota; kingdom Metazoa; phylum Arthropoda; class Insecta; order Coleoptera; family Lucanidae; genus Dorcus; species Dorcus hopei. The sequence goes on along the minus strand of CM065419.1, from coordinate 28,846,945 downwards.
ACTGCGTCATGTAAAGTGGCCTTAACATAAAAGATGCGCGTGACATACAATTTTCTGGGTGCGCAACTCAAAAATGACATAGTAATAAAATTTGTTGCATGGTGCGTTTGCATGTAACAAGCAATAAATGGCGCAACATTATATTTTTTGTTGTTTACACGAGGCAACTTAAAGAATGGCATGCAATTCAAAAAGGATACACAAGCTATTTTTTGAGTTGCACAGGGGTGCGTTCAGAATAAACGCCCGACAAAGTGTGTTTACCCTGGCAGGACGATTGCCCGGACAACAGGCTATTATGAACGCTTTGAAACGAGCTGTCAAAACGGTCAAATAGTGAAGATTGAAATACTGAAAGCGTCCTGAAACCAGAACAATGGATTACATTGTTAATAACATGTGTTTTTTTAAAAATGCCATAAGGGGTGGCTGTGGAAAAGAAAATTCATGTCTTAGCTCCATTCATTTACTTTAAATTTTCAGATTTGGCATGTGTTAGATGCCAAGCTACGACATGAGTTTTAATTTTCATGGCCAACCTTTATGGCATTTTTAAAAAAACACATGTTATTATATGTATAGTATTAGTATTGTATTAGTATTATAGGCAAAAATTTGTTTACCGGACGAAATGGTACGTTTATTATGAACGGAACAACTTTTTACCTTGAGGTTATTATGAACGCAAGGGGTAAAAAGTTGCACGCCCGACGTTTATTGTGAACGCGCCCCTGCAGTTTACACGGCGCAAAGGAGTGAAAAGCGCCAAAATTAAAATATGCACAGTCAAAATATGCCTCCCTGACAAGTTTCAGAAAACTTGAGGCCAGTAGAGATGTGAAAACACAACAAAATAAATTAAATATCATCGTTTTTTCATGGTAAGTTAAAATACTTAATCGTTCTCCGTCAAAATGACAGTAATTTTTTTTCAGTATAAATAAATCTTTCAAATTTTTACAGTTTGAATAAATTAATATACTATTCAGGAGTGTAATTTTTGTGTAAAAGAACTCGGTCCGACAAAGATAATCCATGAGAGGCACGACAGCTGTTGCTGTATTAATAATCAAAGAATAATAAATAATTAGCATTGCTTCAGTTGTACTGGGTATTTTCAAACGAGCGAAGATGTCAGTCCTTTCAAATTTTACATTCCAGCTAATGTCGTAATCACATGATTAGTTAGACAGACGTACACAGACTGTATGGTCCCTTTCGATTGTGTAAATTTCAAATTTAAGATTTTTTAACAGGGCTGTTATTTTCATGACTACATAGAGTCCAAAAAAAGTGTATTCAGAAATTTTTAATTATACAGTATAAAAAAAGGTTTTTTAATTAAAAAATCGAAATTTGATTAAATAACTATAATCGTAATTCTTTATTCAATAATGTTTTGACAATATCAGTCGTGTATAATTCAAAAATGAAATAAAAAGAAAATTAATAATATCTGCTATAACTGGGAGTGATTAACTTTATTGTCAGGACATTCATAAGTAATATGATTTTTTTAAATGGTAATTACAGTATACCATCCACGGGACACTGCAATTTCCTTTCTAGAAAACCATATCTGAGAAAAATAAATGATTCTTACCAACTCAGTGCATTCATTAACTTACAATAATTATAATTATTCTCGCTTTCAAATGATAGAAACTTGTTATAATATTGATAACCAAATTATCAAACGCAAGCTAATTTATGACAAGAGGCTTTTTTAAATACATTCGTATAATGTATAATACAGGGTAGCGTAAAGTTCTGAATTCGGTCATTAATGAAATTATTTAAGAAGATATGATAAAGGACCCTCGAGATGATTACTACGGTATGTGCTCTCAACTTATATACTTATACATACGGGATGTTTCAAGAAGTAGTTGAAATTTTAATTAATATAAATAAATCCAAAGGAAATTACTAAGGACAATACGTAAGTTAGAGTTTATATCATATTCTTGTTTAGGTATGATACAGAAGAAAAAGTTAAAATTATAAAATGTTATAACAATGTTAAAAGATCTAGTGTACATTAATTAATCGAGAAATATGATACATATGCGGGAACTTTTGTAAAGGACAGAATAAGTGCTGACGTCAAAACTTTTCCAAATAGCAACGGTTTCTAGGGAAAGCAGTAAACATCGAAGCATATGACTACGATTCTTGACGTTTAAGGTTAGAATTGTGTGAATATGATGGTGTAGTACGCCTTAAATAAGTTAAAAACATACCTAATTCATTCGTACTAGATTAATGTTTCAATTAGAATCTCAACCTTAATCTCAAGCCATCTCTGCTTTATTTTATTGTTACGTGGGAATGAAAAAAAGTCAAAGCCATGTGTTTTTGTTTATTTGGAAAAAATTCCATTCCAAATACACTTATGCAGTCCATAGTACAAGATTCAATTCTCCTATTAACTTCGTTTCGTACCCTGAATTCGCTCATTTATTAGATAGCAGCAGTATACCGGTTGTCCTTCTGACAATGAGACATAGGGATTTAATATGGGAAAACAGAAATTGCTTTATATTATCTGCCTGAATAAATTTTTATGAAATTGTAGGTTATAGCCGGAAAGATTATGGCGTTTAAAGAGTTTGGATACAAAATTTATGCTATTTTAGTTGTTAGTTAATTAGAAATTAAGAAAAAAAGTAATTTTTTTCTGTACAAGCTTAATAGCTATTTAACGGAAATTATAAACGGTTCTCGTGTTTCGCAACTGTAGGGTCACAAGATCAAATCCGAGTGAGATAGTACTTTTTTAAAAATATTTCTTTAGTTTTAAAATCATTTTCTTAAATATTAATTTATGTTCTCTCAGCCTTTTCATAGCGCTACTCTTAAGCTTCTTTAGACTACATACAGCAGGAATTTGAATATCTTGAAACATTGCCATCAATGTTGCATGAATTTGACGATAAGTACTTCCTTGAAAGTACAGACGAATAACTAAAATTCTATTTTCTAAACTGAGGCTTTCCATCATTAGAATTACCTGGCGAAACGAAAAGATACCTGATAAATAAGAATAATAAATTATGAATTTGATTTCGTAAGCTGATCTAAAGTTATTTGAATATTAAATTGCAACTTAAATAAAAAATTTGAAAAAAAAAAAACTAACACAAACAAAGCAAGGTTGATAGAATATTCCAACGTTTTAAAGAAAGAATTAAGTCTGAAAAAAGTGTCAAAAGAAAAGAAAATTGTAATGTGTTGAGTTTGATCTCACAACCCTACGGTTACGAAATTTGACCACGAGAATTATTAATTTTGGTTGCTAAAATATGCTATTAAGTATAAATAAGGAATTTTAATTAATTTTTCTTTAATTTATAAATAAAATATCATTAGTTCAATACCAAAATGCTTTAAAAATCAAAATCTTTCCGGTTACGACCTACCAATTAACATGAATTTACTCAGGCAGATAAATAAAACAATTTCTGTTTTCCCATCTTGAAACAATATGTCTCATTGTCATATGGACACTCGGTATAAATTATCTATCTAACTTTGGTGTGTTTCGCTTACAATACCTAACGCTTTTCCAGACTTTAATAACATTCTTTCGTTTTGTGTATAAATTATTTTTACCCTTATATAAATTGTTGTTATTATAATTACACATATAAATGAATTAGCATATAAATACATATAATTAATTTACAATGCGAAATTTAAATATAAAATAATATCACTGGCAACTGATATCACCCTCACTGCGATCTCCGAAGCATACACTCAATATGCTTCATAAATAGTTAAATGCTTTATATGGGTCATCGTAAGCCCCTCTTGTCCCTCGTTGTAATTATAAGTTTTCTTCATGGGAAATACAGATGTATATACATTATTTAAATACTTCCCATCTTCACAAGGCATCGTACACGCAAAGTTTACTTATTGAAACAAGTGCCCTCCGCCACGCAAAATCGAATTTAATTTCTATCTGATTAATATTGAAAGTCTTTCCGAACAGATTAATATACCATGTTTCATTATGAAATTATTCTAGCGTCTATCATGCTATAGGGAAAATTATTTAAAAAAATATATACATACATATATGTACGTGGCATTTAACGAATGGTTTTATTAAAACAATAGTTTACGTTTAAACAAAGTTGAATCTAAATCAAATCATAAAACAGTAAATTACTCCCAAATATAGATATAAATATTTCAGTTATATCTGTTATTTGTACATAAAATTCATTATCTAAAGTTCTAAACAATAATATTTTAATATTTAGAAATAATAAAATATACATGAATACATGTTTAAATTGATAGGTATTCTCCTTACATTGTAAAGTCAGTTTTCTATCGATTTGAGTTTTTCAGTTTTTGAATAGGATTCTTAAATGCTTTATGGAACTAACTAATCAGGAAAACGAAGAATCAAATCATTTTTTAATATGAGGATATGATTTTTGCAGTATCTCTGTGGGGCTAAACATTATTAACAACAAGAACAAATTCTGTTACGATTAGACTTCGAACGTCACACTTGCAGTACTAAATTTAAAATTAATATTTGGTTTGGAATAGATGAATATAATCCAACTAATGGCAATGCTAAAAAGCCAGGATTATTTTAAATTTTCTACAGAATAATTTGTTTCTTCATTAAAAGAAGTTCCTTTACACGTTCATGCTGACATGTGGTTTGTGTAAAATGGTACCCGGCTCATTATCCCCTTGAACGAAAAAGTGAACATTCTATGACCTGCAGATACGTTAAACATTTTGTGTATTTGATTGTGTATAAATATTAATACTAGAGCTATTATGAGCTACTAGCTCACACCTTGCAATGTAAAAATTAATTCTGAATAATGATATGACTGACACACACATCACAGCTGTGCAACAAGTACAATAAGAAGAAATACAAGAAGTATACAAGCACCTTTCATATAACTCAGATAAATCCATGGATAGTGCTTATTTATAAGTAAATATAAGCACATTTTGCACTCAATGGTCATTAAGTACAATAAGTATTAAAGTATTTTATAAGTATAAGTTCTAAAATAATGTTGGCGGGAAAATTTCAATCTAACATTTTCATATTATAGGTACTACAAAAATAAGAACATACTTTGGAGAATTGTAATTGCGTAAATTTCAATTAAATCACTAGAAAAAAGGAAATAAAGCACGTAATACAGTACTGACTTTAACTCACAACATGAAAGTAAATGATTTCAGAAGTAAGCAGTAAAACTTCGATAGGCGGTTTGTTCGAATTCTGTCAATTGGAGTTTTAGGATATTCTAGAAATATAAATATCAGGAATACACGCAAAACAAAAAATTCGGCGATTTGTCATGAGAACATGTTGGTTCTAAAACTAATTGCTAGTAGACAAATATAGAAAAATAATCTCGTTTCCACTTACTTTTACAATATTTTGTAAAGGTTAACAATAAACAGTACGTATACATGTACTTATTTTACAACTACAAGTACAGGTACTTTAGGCCTTTAAGTAATTAAAAACAAGTAGTACAAGTACCGTCGCCTGTTGCATGTACATATATTTAAATACAAATACAAATTCAGTATTAGTACTTTTACTTATAATCGTAAGTACAAGCAGAAAAAGTTTTTTGAAAATATTTAGGAAATAAATGGAGATAGAAGTGATTATTATGCATATTTTTATAAACCCCAAAATAGGGCAACCTTGTATCTCTTGTAGTTTACGAGATCCCCATAGTGGCCCATTAATTAGTTGTATACTTCATTATTAGATATAATTATAAGCATACCTCTACAAACTTAAAAGGAACAATAAAGTTCATGTGTGTAATAGTGAAGTGATTCTACGAGTTTCACCTCACACTTTTTCCTTCTACAAAAGCATGTCGCAAAGCTTAAAGCAATAGATTTTTTATTTTTACTTATTTCTTTTTTGTTTGAAAATTTTATCTATTTCTAATTTATGATTTATTCATTTAAATGAATCATTTATTTAAATGAACCATTCATTTAAATGAAGCAACCTACTACAATACAAATTTTTTAATTTATTTTTGAAAGTAGTACTTTTTTATGACACGTTTCGAAAATAATTCATATTTTAGGAAAAGTGGGAAAATCTTCTTGAAAACGCTAAGTAAAATTTGCCTTATATTTTATACGTCATTATGTTAAATATAGTTATTTGAAGGAAGGTAATTACTAAGTTTTGTATTTTAAATTGTTCATTATTATAGTAAAAATTCAAATGAAATAATGGAGACAAATTTAGATAAATATAAAAAAAGAAATTACTATGGCGCAAGTTTAGGCCAAATTCGTGTTCGGCCGCCCCTTGCCGTCGGTCCGACTACTTTCGATCTATTTTGTTTTTGGACATATAATTTTGTGCATCTTTATGCGACAATAAAAATAATAACATTCTTGTTCGTAGCATTTAATGGTATAATAAAAAATAAACTAACATTTAAATCAAATTTGAAATTGCATAGATGACAGCACCACCGGCATAGTTTACAAAATGGACGACTGATATACACGCACTGTGGTGCTCTTAGGTTTTTGTTGCACTTGAATTGCAGTTGCTACCTAAAACAACATTAAAATCGTTCAAAATTAACGCTATGACGTGTGCAAATGGTATTTATGTGGAACTCGAAGATATATTGGTAAAAAAAAATGAAAATGTACTTTACAAAAACTAGTGCGCAGTTTCCAGTGTAGTGCGGTGAATTCACTTAATCGGGAATTTTAGTGTTTATTTTCTCTTATTTTAAATAATCCAACAGAAAATGTATTACCTCTAGTGTAAGGCTTTTTTAATTACATTTAATTTAAAATTATTATATGCAAAAAAAAATTGACTGCTCTTTCTGAAAAAGTTTTTGTAGCTAAATACCGACCACCAATTCTACATGATGGTAGTTTTTGGTCTTGTTAAAATCTAGAATTTTTCGTTTTTAATGATTTTTAAATTATTTTGCCTACAAAAGTATAACCCACAAAAATAAAATTTTATACTTAATCGAAAATTAATTATTTATGTGAGAATCATATCATATTTTCCTTAACACCTTAAAGGTGTTTTAAGTATTTAAGTGGCAGTTTAATTTAAGTTTCTTTATCATTTTCATAATTAAACTATAATCCTGTGTAATGAATATCTGTATAATAATATACTAACTTTCCTTACACAGCTTCAAAATTGCCATAAGAACTCAACGACAGCGAAACGTTGAGATGTTATTCCGGTTTTGAAGCCGTCCATGGAAAGTCATATACAGTCTTTTTCTTTTGGTTTTCCCCTTTTGTCAATTATGTTTCCGAATTTGTCAAATGACTCCAATCCTCAGGCCTACTATACTTTAAACGGATTGGAAAGTCATTTGACAAATTAGGAAACGCATTTGACAAAAGAGGAAAAGCATTACAAAAAGACTGTATTACAATGTTATTACTTATACGAGAACATCGACAGTGAAGTTCATACCTCCTCGAATTATTTTTTAATTTATATAACTATAAAACGATTACGGAAATTTGCGAAGATCAATAGCGAAGATCATAATCAGAAGGCTCATGTTTGTCTGAGCATTGGTAAATGTTATATTATTTTTTTCCCTAAAAGCAAGCGGTTTGCCAAAAATATGCAAGACTGTCTGAGCCAATGGTACGAGCGTACCATTCAGTTTTGCATATTTCCGGCAAATCGCTTGCTTTTAAAGAAAACTACAATATAACATTTACCAATGCTCAGACAAACATGAGCCTGACCAACTGGCAAGTCCCCTTGTGCTATCTTGCGATCTTCTTCTGATTATGATCTTTGCTATTGACCTTCGCAAATTTACGTAATTTATGTATAAATTAAAAATTCATTTGAAGGGGTACGAATTTCACTGACGATGGGCTCCTATAAAATTATTAGTTAAATCAATCAAGAATATAGAAAGTGAAATTTAATACACAATTGGTAATCATGCATTTTGTCCGCACATCTTAAATATTCTGTACATTTAAATATTCTGTCATGAAAAATTAAACTATAACGGAATCAATACGACCAAAAATGTATTAAAGCTTTCAGAATACGAGAATTCCGATTGTAAAATTATTAAGATTATTAAGGGTTACCAATCATAATCGTAATTATTTTATGAGTTTCCAATAATTTGAAACGTTTTATACATTATGTTAACAAAAATTCACTGCGGGATCAGTTCCGTCGGACTCCTTATTAAACAATTAGAAAAAAAATCTACTAGGTATTTGTGAAATTGCTCGTTTGATTTTTGTGACGTTTTACGGAAACAACCAACAGTATCTATAGGTTTTGGAAGTAAATTAGAAATAAGAAGCTCAACAATAGAAGGAAAAATAAATCGTATGCCTCAAATTCAACTTCTTGTTAAGAAGGCATTCCACCTGGGCACAGTATACTTAACACTTACACGAGAAAAATCCAAGTTAGGATGATGGAAACTTCAAAAGTGTAAAATGTAGCGTTAGAAGTTTATTTGCTGGCATACATGGAACTAAGCGATTCGTACATAAGGTCAGAAAGAAACGAGGTAAACTGTCTGTCAAAATATAGAAATGCAATTTCCTAGAGTAAAAGTTGTTGCTAAAAATCCGAAAACGGTACTGGATTGTTGGAAACTGCTCAAAAATACTTGCGAGAAATAAGTACTTGCCAAATAAGCTAATACAGAAATATATGCTGGCAAATAATTCAACGGTCGTTATCAAATAAACAAGCAACCATTTACGGTGGTAACACAGTAAATCATTAGCTAATGGTACACTACAGGGATACTAGCAGAAATATAACTGCTGACAGTTACTTACTTTTATGCTACTGACCAACAATTTACGGTGGTAACACAGTAAATCGTTATCTAAAGGTACAGAAAGTAGAGTAAAAAAATGAACCTACGTTCATTATGAAAAAACAAACAGAAGATGCCATGAATGTAAAAGCATGTTTTGTTATGAGGTAGATTCCAAGAAATACATGTTAATCTCGTGTTAAAAATAAAATAAAAATGTGTAGATGCTCTCGATGTTCCATGGAACCGACGAATCATCAAATTGTCATTAAGTTCTACAACTTAACTGAAGGAGCAATTGTAGCAGATCGAATGAAAGCAAAATTTCTGTTACAAGAATAAGTAACAAAAGACCGTACACTGTATTTTGTAGATTACTTAACATTATACTAGTATATATTCGCATATAATTTATCTTACTAATACAAACAGCAAAGTACCTTAAGGAAGGTGATCTAGTTAAATAGCTTACAAAACTCTATATAATGTATCGATGTAGCGTAATATCATTGTCAATTTCATCAATGCAAAAGTCAAAAATGTTTTAGATCAGCAAACACTGCCACCTCAATATGCAGAACAACCGAAAAAAGCAAAACTACAATGTTTCTTTAATTCAAAAATGAGAAACAGATTCAGTTGTAATATGAAAACTCTTCTGAGAAAATATTGCAATTGGTTGAAGATAAATTGAAAACAAATACATATATTTGTCAACAGCATGACAGGCAATACTGTGAGCGTCACATAATCAAATTTCTTGATATTAAAACATAAAATAGTACCATAATATTGGTTGAAGATTAGAATCATTGAAGATTAAGATTTAACGCGATACCAATCAAATAAGACTGATCAGTTTGTGATCAATAGGAAATTAAGAATGCCCCCCGTTTGTAGAAGAAGAAACCAACAGTTAACTAAATCATTGCGAGAAATTATCAAATAATTCACTATGTAAACCATCATAATTAGAATATGGAAGCGATCTTAAATAGGGAAAGAACATGATAAAAATACTAATACCCGAGGAGTCTATCATCTGCGATAACTGGCCCTAAAATATTCATAAGCAATAACTATGCAAATGGATAAAAGCTGCAAGTGTCGAATCATAGAATTGGACTAAAATCTTACCAAACATGCTATGGTCTTTCTTTGAATAGAGAACAAAAAAGCTGTAGCTTACAATGCTTTGGGTGTATAAATGGACGTCTCCAATACTGTATCAAATTAGATATACGACCTTTACAATCAAAAAGTTGTAAATTGCAAGAGATAAAAAGTTACTAAGAGACCGATATTGACACTGATCATTTCTTGATAAGAACTAACTGAAAATTAAAATTAATATGCACTCACAGCAATTAACACATAGAAACAAAGACGAAAAGTCGAGTGTAAAGCTATTCGTGGTCCTTTCTCTTCAAAGTAAACTGTTTGGTAATGCCAGACTTCAGAAATCTTAATCATAGAATTAAAATTGTACTTAATACAATTTCTGATGTATCAGTGATATCAACAAGAATGTCACTCCCATACCAAAGGAAAAATATTATGAATGGTAAAAGGATAAGTGAAACAAAAAATAATGTAAATAGGAAAACGGAAAACATTGAAGTGTACAAAGAAATAAAAGTAAAGGACCATTCATAAATACCTTAACCACTTAGTCCCCATCTCTTTCAAATACTCCAGTATATACTAACGCACTTATAAAAACTTGGGTCATAATATAGAAACAATCGAATAAAGTCACTCCGTAAAGTCTTGTTCATGTACCGCATTTATGACTGTACCTCTTCAAATACTCCAGCATGTAGTTATAAACTACCTGGGAAACTGTAGGTACCGTTACCGTTCGTGTATCGAATTCATCACTTTGTACCATGCACATGAAGAAGAGAATATACGAGGAAGAATAAATAATTGCAGTTAATCAAGGATCACCAATATGAATATAATTTAATCATTTTGAATACCATCGAATATTACAAAAGTTTTGTACATCTGGCTTGTGAATTAAGATTGGATCTTAGAGGGACAACAAATTGTTTCGAATTAGTAAGGACGATCAACAACAAGCTAAAAATCCGAAATTAAAACTATAAATCGATCGCAGAAAAGCTTCAGAGTAATTGCAATACAATATTCGTAGATGAGAAAATTATTTAATGGTCAAAGAGGACGTCCACACGTTATTCCTAAAATATCAAAGTTATCGTATGTAATTTGTTGTAAAACTAGATAATACATCCAAATGAGTCATGAAACTTACATATAACTACAAGTATTGCCCCGGCTGATGAAGGATAGGATGCCACCTCTGTCCCAAATTTCATAGTGCTGAAACACCACTCTGACGTCTTCAGATGGTATTTTCAGTTCATAGTTTTAAACCATGGAGATAGCCATAGTCGGGAGTTAATGTCAGGAGAATAAGAGAGTTAGTTCCAAGTCAAGATATTGTCCTGCAGAAATAACTTTGACTTGGAGCCTAACCTTGTGATGGAAAAGCAATACATTTTCATACACGCGCATGTTTGATTGGGATGATCTAATATTTAATAATAAACAGAGTTTCTTTTAGAAACAAGAAAATTATGTTCCTGTTCCAGAAAACAAAACCTTTTGAATGGAAAGAAAAGACCGCAGTGGACACCCGTACAATGGTAGGTATTTTTATCGACTTTTTTATTTTTTGCATAATTTTTGCCACTCAACTGAGATCTTTGATTTTGTTTCCTAAAATATTAATAATTTGCGGATTTTTACAAAACATCAAGTTTCGCTTTCATTGCAGTTGTTAAATAATAATTATTACGAGAGAAAATTTGTTTAGCTGAAAACAAAAGCACAACATTTACTTAATATTACAAGTCTCTGTAAGTAGAATAAAACTGTGTCGTTCATTGAATCACTGGAAACGAATCTGTGTAGTGAATGATTCGTTCATGAAATTTCTCGGTTGCGAACGAAAGAATCTTTTCGAGCAGGATGAACGAGATGAATGAGGTGACCGAAATGAATGAAATGGGGATTTCACTGTTATCCAATTCATTCGTTGGGATGAATTATTTGATAAATGTTTGTCGAATGAATTGAAGAATTCCAAAGCGTTTACAGAGTGATTTGATGTTAAAAAACTTGTGTACCAAACAGGGTATAGATAGAATATTATACTAAGTTGATTCTTAATAGAACAGCAAAATTTTAGAAAGCGGTTTTATATTATTTGAGGATAAAAATTCAGGAGCATTTTTAATCTAGGACGTTAATTGACTTATTTGTTTACAGATTGAGCATCTCATAATGTGGAATAGATAGGTAAGTATTCTTGGTAAGTGTATATGGCAAGGAACTTTTCTAATGAAATTTTTATTGTCTGAATATGTGCGTTTATTTTTTGTAATCCCAAAATCAATCAAAATTATGTTTTAAAATTTTATACAAGATTACAACTCATTTTTTTAATAAGTAGTTAATCACATTAAATTTGTCCTATGATTCAGTTTTTTTTCAGAACTCCATTTTTTTACAACTTCGAATGTCACAAGTGGTCCGCCATTCTCAAACTATAAGGGTACATCATCCAATTCTAAAACAAATTCCTTGGAGGCTACATAATCGTCCCAATTATATGAAGCTGTTTTAAAATGGTTCCATATAATTTAATATATAATTTATAAACAGAACATTTTGGACTGCACTTGGTATTCTTTCCATTTCTTTCTTTTTTTTGAACTTCGTGGAATTTGGATATTACCGATGAAGCTCACTGCAGCTGCTGGACGCTGCACAAGATTAGACTTATTACAACTCTTGTGCGTGTGACAGCGGCTATTGTGGGTGTTCTTTTTCAACAAGGAAGAAACCAGTATTCATCTCAGATTCCTGGAATTCTGAAAGTATTTATTAGTTTGAAGTCATCGCTGGCTCTTAGAAATAAAAATCCTCGTGTTTCCAATGAAAAGTCATTACATGATCAGAAAGTTGGAGTTTGGTGTGCGTCGTATGACTGATTGATTAGGGAGTTTTTGCCTTACGGTAAAAATGAGTTACGTGAAAGACTATTTTGCTTAGCAACCTTATGAATTTTGCCAATCAGATCGAGTTTTAACGTTTAACGTATCATTGCTATCACAAAAAACTAGGATAAGATTTTTTCGTAATACTTGAATGTTATTTCATTATAACTGCATTGGGTGGTATGCATAAAGCGAAGTACATGCTAATACTTCAAGCACCTACTTCGAAAGTGAAGTACCTACTATAGTAACGTAGTATTTACTATGCGATCTAGTAGATACTAGAGCACAAGAGCACATAGAAGTTCGCTGTAGAAGCACCTACTGTAGTATCTACTTCAAAGCCTCAGATTCATTTTAATAGTAAATACTACTGCAGCGTAGTATTTACTACGTGCTGTAGTATAAACTTTGCTTTCGTAGTATATGCTTCAGAACTGCAGTAGGTACTTTATGTAATAGAAGATACTTCGAAGAATATACTAATTTGAGAAGTATTAGCATCTACTTCGTTTTATGCATACCATCCATTGTTTCCATGGTTGTTATGCTATCCATAACGGCCGTGGCCGTTATAACTTAACAGCCACGGCCGTTATTACTATTTGCTCTGTATCTCACACGTTGCTATAGTTACAACTAAATCACACTCATAATTTTCTATAGTTATAACTAAATCACACTCATAATTCTGCCTACTTATCGAAGTTTATTATTACGAATGTTTTTGTCAAAATAAAGATTTAGTATTACGAAAACTATAAAACAACATACGGCCGATGTGCATATAACAAACTCAGATAATTTATAGCCTCGGCCATAGAACTTATCCTCGTTCGTTATATCAAGCATATCGGCCTAATACCGTTATATACTATTTAAGCTGTGTAAAACTGCTACTGACCATAAAATTCAAATTATTTGAAATGGTCGCTCATTGTCAATCATACCTACAGTAAATATTGTTTAAAAAGCTAGGATAGCTGCTTGCATAGAAAGGGGTGTCACAGTTAGACAAATTGCTCAGAATTTCAGCGTTAACAAAAATAACAGTGACTGACTTGACAAGAAAACAAGATTCAATGTAATAAAATAATGAAAACGCATGACTACTGGATTTAAAATTTGCTTTATGGTATCCATAGTACGTAAATTTTAACGGAATGTATTGCAAAAACTGAAAAGACGTCATATAGCGTCATTTGATAAGCCTATTGGAAGAAGATGAACATGACTGTTGGTTTCAGCAGGATTGAGTGACCTATCATATCTCCAACGAAACGATAGTGGCGTTGAAAAAACTTTTCCCTTCATTTCAAAGAGTTTATGGCCTCCCAGACCTGATTTCGACAGATTTCTTCCTATGGGCGTACTTGAAAGGCATGATTTATCATAACAATCCGTACATCATAGACGAATTGAAGACAAACAATTTTACGTAGGGTGTCCGCAAACATGACGAAGAGGAATCGATTTGTTCTCGAGAAGGACGGGAACATATTTATTGTAATTTTCACTTTGAAAGTTATTTGTAGTTGTTATAATAAATGAATATTATAATTTGGGTTGCGTGAATTCTGAATCATTCTGTGTAATTTGCAGATCGCTGAAAATTGGTACATGGTAATAATCGATGAAGAACTATTTAAATATTACAAAATCAGTCATTGCGTACTTCCGGTTCTACCGGAAGTGGATACTAACTTTCTTATTTTAAATGCAATGTCCCGTATATTGTTACATTTTTTGATTCCCCGTTCAATTCTACATCCTTTGTATTAACGTACATCAGGGCTAACATGTATTGATTTGACGATATTAAATTTTTTGTAAAAATTTTTTTCCATTGTAATGATTACAATAAATTGAAATATTTCAAAAACTAAAAAAGATGTTTTATCACAAAGATGAAGTAATATTTTTTGATAAAAGATAAATCGCATACTTTAGGTAAAGCTTACAGAGGTTCTACTGAAGTTAATAGTTTTCAACAATGAATAACTTGAGTTTCTTAAATGCAACCACTGACTGTTCTGCGTCATCTGGCGCGAAAAGTAATTTTCTTACGATTTTGTATAAACAAAGTTATGTTTCTCTTTAATGGTTTTCAAGATATTTATGTATAATTTATTTCTTGTTAAATATTGATATTATAAAAATGCAATTTTTTATTATAAACGGAACAGGTTTAGCTGATTTTTTCAAAGTTTTGTTCACAATGTTGCCCATTTATTAATAAGCACTTTTATAATGCTGGATGAAGTGCTTGATGATCGTTCAATAGGGTGCGGTGATCATTGGGTTTGGCCTGATAGATCACCCGAACAGACTCCAGTTGATTTTTATTTATAGAATAAAATAAAGTGTAAAGTAAAGCTCTTGTAAATAGTAGGTAGAATCTATAACGAAGAGTCAGAAATGCATATGAGCTAGTGGATGCACAAAAAATTCGAAAAACAAGTCTTCATAAATCAGCATTTAAAAAGAAATAAATTTTGCATAAATTTGTATCTTGAAAACCATTAGAGATAAACAAAACATCGTTTATACAAAATCGAAAGAAAATTCTATTGGGCGTCAAATGGTGCAAAAAAAGTCAGTGGTTGCATTTAAAAAAATAAAGTTATTCATTGTTGAAAACTTCTGTGGATCCTCTGTAAGCTCTATGTAAAGTATACGATTTATCTTTTATCAGAAAAATATTACTTCATCTTTGTAATCAAACAATGAAAAGTACAATTCTCTATCTTTTTTAGTTTTTGAAATATCCCAATTTATTGTGCAATCGTCAAAATTTTTACAAAAAATTTAATATCGTTAAAACAACAGATTTTAGCCCTGATATATGTTAATACGAAAGATGTCAAATTGAACGGGGAATCCAAAAATTAAACAATATATAGGTTGTTCCATTTAAAATAAGAAAATTAGTATCGACTTCCGGTAAAGTCAGAAGTACACCATGAATGATTTTGATTTTGTAATATTTAAATAGTTCGTTATCGATTATTATCATATGGAAATTTTCAACGATCTATAAGGCATAGTTTCCAATATATTCTAATAGGCCATTCACCTGAATATCCCTGTCCTACATGTGTATAAACAAATCAAAGTTAAAATATTCGACGTGGTTCTTCGAGCCGATGCTTAAGAAAAAGCAAGAACCCAGTGAAACTAAATCAAAAGTATCGCTTTATAAACTAGTGAAGAGTCCAAAAACTCCAACAACAAGCAGTACAGCAGGAATGGAAACAGCGGGATAAGCGGTTATTTCCTTTAAGGTAAGATTTATACCGTATGATTTTTAAAATTTTAGATAAAGGGAGGCCGTGAAAGCAAAACGTATGGCGTAAAATTAGCAAATACAACGATTTATTCAAAATAATATTTACAAAACTTCAAAAGGCATTCATCATTGAACCATATTTTCGCAGTGATGTTAACTAAAATGTACGTATGAGTTAATTTAAGCTGTATGTTTTCCTCTTCACGGCCTCCCTTTATCTAAAATTTTAAAAATCACACAGTACTATACCATTACTTTCGAATCCGTATGTTTACATCGACTCTGTCTGCTTCAAATATATAAATAAAAAGTGAGCAAATAAAAATCAGATTAGAGCAGGCGGTGCAAAGAAAATGTATGTCTGTGATTAACTGAATTAATTACTGTAATACATTCATGGACTGTCAAATTTATTGACTTTTTATTTAATCACAGACATACATTTTCTTTGCACCGCCTGCTCTAATCTGATTTTTATTTGCTCACAGGTTATTACATCCATATTCGTCATTCTTTGCAATTACAAAAATAGGGCAATATTTAGAATATGGTTTTAAAATCGGCTGCAGTACCGAAAGGAGGAAAATTGGATTGAGGGATCTGGGAAGTAGCACTTTTTAAATAGTATAATTTAATGTAAAGTATCCAATTCAAGTGCGTAGAATAGCACAACTGTTTTTGCTTACTTTTTACATGATAATGTCAATCGGCCTTATAGCCAGAATGCAATTGCTAACGAACTCTCGATAGAATCTCCTGGAGCTGTACTCAATCTATGTACTGGATCAATTGTTCAGGAACTCTTAAGTATTAAATTTCCTCTACTCCAGCAAGTAACAGGTACAGTATGAGAATTAATTTTGTAACGACCGGCGTGTTCGCCTGGCACTGTAGAAGTTTACCATATATGGTTCACATTTTCGTTGCAATTCTTTCTAGCATGAGTGTACAACATAACATGACGTCAGTAACACAGCGAACAACTATAAAAAAACGAATGGGTAATAAAATAGCAAGACACACAAGGTAAAATATGCAATTACAAAAATAATATAAATAAAAATAATTAAAAGAAAATAATTTGCTTAGTGTAAATCATCTAGAGTACCCGAAAATCGTTGTAAATTGTACAGAAACATTATGGGAAGAAGTGATATCATTTAATAACAATTACATTAGTTGCTACATCGAATGTTCAATTAGTAAATTAAGTGTTTGGAGAATGTTCCAAGAACGACAAATTTGTATGCAGTTTGTTAAATGGATCTTTTTATGCTCGATTTTTTCCGTATGAAACACATCAATACTTTTAAGCCAAGTAATAAATCGTAAGTTTTACTTTACAAACATTTTTAAAGACGTTCCTTTTTCATTTTGAACGAATTATGTAATTAGATACAATAGCTACCTATAAAAACTGGTTTTACAAGTGCCATTTGTCAATAACGTGCGTAAAAAGATCCATTTAACAAAAGATCTATTTAACAAACTGTAGCAGTTTGCATGGATTAGTAATTGAACTGTATTCAATATGTACAGCAAACACACATTATTTCAAAATATCAAACTTTCCGAGCCTGTATGCAGATTCTTCTTAAACCAATAATAGAATCAGAATGTCAGAAATTACAACGAAAATGTTTAATACATTCTATTAAAAATATTTAGAATTAATTAAAAGTTGTGTTACGACACTGCCTATGAAATACAACGCGACGTTTTGTAAATACAGCAGTAAAACTGTAGGGGGGAGTGTTCCATAATGAAACACTTTTTTCTTCTCCTTTTTAGAAAATACAGATTACAATAAAAGATCAGTGTGGCTTGGGATGTGGTATCTTTGGACTATGCACTAGGGTGGGTCATTTTTGTATGGAAAAAAACGAATGTTGTGCATTTGATTTTTAATAGCAAAATTATGTTGCCTTTACATGAAAACAGTGTAATGCTAGAATTTAAAGTAAAAAGCACCTCATCTTCAGACTGCGCTTTGCCTTGGAAATACAAATAACTTGAATATATTTTGGTAGTCATATAACATAAATGTCTCAAGGAAAATAGGGTTTTTAGAATAAAATAATCATTTATTAATAATTAAAAAAATAATACAATAGAAAAATTAATGAAAATCATTCAATATTGAAATCTTTCTTGCTATCGAATTTAGGCATTGCTGCGAGATTCGAGTTTTAATTTTATCCATCTTCTCTTGCCTTTTTAGTATACAGTTTTGATGATAACTCTGTTATTATTATTATTATTATTATTATTATTACAAATACGAACTTTTCATGGCATACTATATGGCCTTTCTTGTATAATTTCAAAAATTCAAACGTAAGGCGCACCCTCTAAACATTAATTAAATTCAAAAATATTTCGTAGGTGTCATAATATCACTAAAAGACAACATAATTTTGCTATTAGGTAAGATTATCTCAAAGTTTGGTTTTTTGACCCACCCTACTATGCACTTCAATACTCAGTGGGTAAAATACAGCTAAACAAGAATTTACGAATAAATTTTGTTTTATTTCTTCATGTATTTTGTGTCACTGTGGAACACTAGTGGGGTAAAATGAAACAATATCCAAAAATCGCAAAATACATAATTTGATTTAAAGAAATGCAGTGATTGTTAAGTACCTTAACAAATCATTATCAACGTAAATAAATTTTCAACGACTTTTCGGAAAGACAAACCGCTTTGAAGTAGGTTTAAAGCGTTTTTCATCATTTCTGCCGAGGTTAGACCAATTTTAGTTTTTCTTTCACGATTTCTTGCCATCTGCAAACCTAAAGAGTAAAATTAAATACCTGACCGTGAACTTAGCAATGGTAAGCACAATAAAACATATTTGGGACGTGAAACAGGTATTTCACTGTTCCCCAACTGTAACCCCCGATGGAAAAAAAATGGTAGAGCTATAAGTTGACAGTTTACTAATATCTGAAATGTCACATACTTACCTTCTACAATCTGGGCGCTTGCTATTACGTATATACAAAGAATTGGCTTTTGATTTTGAAAACTGCGTCTTTGACGTCACTTTAAAATGTAGGTGAAAAGTAACTAACGGCGTGGTTTGAAAATTCAAACTGTGTATAGATAAAGTAACGACCGACAGGGTGTTAATTTCTTTTTTGTCAATGATGAGACAGTAACTCAAACTCTTAGTGTGAGATAGAGCAAGGTGTAACTTTATTTTGTTTTTATTTTTTCTGTAATGTTTTATTGTGAAACATGTTTCACTGTGGAACACTCTCCCCTACTGTCAGACATAAAGAAAAAGCGTAGGACAATTCGATATACACGAAGGGTAAACTAACTGCTTCTGGTAAGTAAATAAGAGCGCAAAAATTTAAACAGGATTTCTTACTGTAGTCGCAGCATAAGAGTTACAAACACGCGCTTTAGATCATGCGCACTGTAAGATGGTCGGGTCTGAGAGATGAGGATTCTCCCCGTTGTTAACCTTTTCTTAAGCTGGTCTCAGCTTTTGTAAAGCAAACGTAACTGTATTTACTAATGAAGGGAAAAAGTAAAGAATTTTTAAATTTTACGCTGCCACCACCGGAATAATGCGGGATTTCGGGCACTTAACAAACTCTTAGGCGTCTAATATTTACTTTCATTAATTACTTAGCTAGGAGAACCTAGATTCTTCCGGCCTCCGAAGTTGTGGAGCGTGAATTATAAACTAAAGATACAAATTAAGGCTTAAATACAAGTACGGTTACATATTGCGAGTCAAGCGAAATAGTTACAAACAAATTGAGTCCTACCTTTAGGAAAGATGGAACTGAAGCTCAGCTGCAGAGGACCCCTAAGTCGCGCCTCTTTCTTTTAAATTTACGGCAACCACTCTTGTGTACTCACTGTTCGCTTAAGAAATTCGTCCGAAGAAAACGGCACACCACTGTGGGTACACTCAAGGATAAAACAAAAATACCCAAACCAAACCGTTCATGGCACGATTCCAATGAATATTCCAATAAAATTTACAGGTGGAGAAGTAATCGCTCAAAAAAATAATTCGCAGACATTAACATTTTTGAAATTTTCCGCGTCATCCCTTTCTTTAAATCGATATATAACGTTTATTATTTTAGAATATTTTAAACAATATTTGATAAACGAAAACCTTAGTAACCTACTGAACACATAACATATATAAACAAAATTTACAATGATTTCGTCAGTTGTCTTACTTTTCTTTTTACATTGCGTATTAGATTTGGAACGATCTTTTTTGTGACTGCCCTCACAGCCTTATTCCACTTTTTCTTTAAAACCCTCAAATGTGGTGGAACCTTCCACATTCTTTTGCATGTTTTTTATAAATAATAAATAAATATAAATAATAGGCCAGTATCTTTCTATGGGTCGAATTTCAGGACAGTTTGGTGGGTTAACCGTAAATTAACCGACATTCACCAACATACATACATTTACCCGGATAGTCATTGGTGAATTCTGAAAAATGCTCACAATTACAACTCCTTCCACAATGCACGTAGAAATGGACCAATCAGAGACTGTGTCTGCACAGGCTGAGTTCGTGTTTCCCCTCGGTGCAGGGATGAATCAAAAATAGAGTGAGAGCGAAGCTGTTTTGTAACATGTAAATGTGAGATAAAAGTGCAAAAAGAGTAAATATACTGAACGGAGTTGAAAAAACGAACTCAGCCACACACGTCATGTTGAAGCCAAACATTGCAACCTAAAGGGTTTCATATTTCTAATTGTAGTGTTTCACTGATTCTAGTGGTGCGAGTACTGAGTAGGTAGGGTCAGTCGACCAGTGAGTGAACACAACCCAGTGAATGAATGGTCCAAACAGAGACGTATATTTCTGTAAAACAACGAAAACTCATTTAAAGAATTGGCCTGTTCATTCACTGGGTTTTTGAGCAAGTTACATTGTTAAGATGTTTTTTTCTGGCTCATTACAATTTTTAATGTCGAAACATTCTTATCTTATATTATTTAACTATCGCAGTAATAATGTGCAGCGACCAGAAAATAAAAAATTGTCTTAATTGTTCATTCACTGGGTACTTGACCCTACTGGTTTTGTTTTTGTCGAACTGAATTGGTGTTTTATCGGGGGTAGAATATCTTAATCTTCGTGTATCACAGTATCATTATGGTCGGGTTGAAAAAAAGGTGAATAGACATTTGTTTAAAATGAATTGGTTTAATAGCTTTACTGCAAGAATTGAAAACAATATTGAAAGTGATGTTTCCATAGAGGTTGAAGGCCACAGAATTAATATTCATTTCGAAAACGAACAACTAGATAGGGGTATATATTTTTTAAACAGGACATACAAAATAAAATACACTCAGTAATAGATGTAGTAACCCTGCGAGCAGAACAATTAAAACCAAATGGCCAAATGAGAACAATATTTGTACAAATTAGATTTGCATCAGAGGAAGCCAAAACGGATTTTTTAGAAGTGGCGATACCAGACCGGTAAGATAATGTACCTATAGTTCATTTTTTTATTATATACCGATCGATCAATAGATAAATCAAATAACTTGGTAATTCTGCAGTTTCAGGACCTGATTCCGGAAACAAGCGAGCGCTTTACGTATGGTTCCATAATATTTTGCTTTGCATTTCAGAACAGTATCTCATTCAATTTTTATCTTTTTAATGTTTGGCTTCATTCTAAGTTTATATTTCAAAATATATTCATTTTTCGTGCCTCATAACGCTCATAACCGCGACTGTTTCAGACCTATAATTATTGTGCTGTGAATAACAAGTTCGCAACGATACTGCTGCGTCAATAAGCTACCACGCACGAGATGGCCAATGCGGACAATTAGCGTGTTATCGCAAACTTGCAAAATTTTGGCTGGAAGTTGGTTGGATAGCAATGGAGCCCCGAGCATCCTCTGTATAGCTATGTCGGCCCTAATTGGGGCCTCATCGGCAGAAAAGTAGCTCGAGAACTCCATCGCAATCCCGACGACCAACAAGACTTACGCAAAGATAACGCTATTTTTGCGACTTGCAGCCAAAATTTTGCAATATTCATTTTTCTATAAAATATACTTAATCTCAATTAAAAATGAAGTATGTATGCTACTGTTTAAATTGTGATAAACATAAAATGACGCAATCAATAAAAAGAAACAAACTGGATATTGTGCACGTAAAGCAAATGCAGCATTACCAGCATAATAATAATAATAATAATAATAATAATAATAATAATAACCTTTATTTCAATATCATTAGTGATGCAGAATGGTAAAATAGCACAAACAGATTCAAATATTAAGATTAAATTAAACTAATTGACATGCCTTAAAACTATCACTGTCGCGTACAACATATTAAAATATCACATAGTAAATATCACACTACATATCAAACATTTAAACGAAAATTTTGAACAAAATCAAGTTCTATGTATCGAAAAATTCATTCATAGAGTAAAAAGCATTGCTGCTGAGATATCTTTTTAGAACTTTGGTAAACTGTTTAAGGTTGGTCATACTTTTAATTTCAGAAGGTAACTTATTAAATATTTTAAAACTCTGATAAACAAACGACTTTTCATAAAGAGCTGACTGCGGCATCGTTAGTTTGATCTGTTCTTTCTTCCTAAATGAGTAATCATGTAAAGATACAAAAATACAATGTACCAACCCTGAAACAAATTTGCCCAGAATGTACCAATTTTGCTAGACTCACCACTTAGGTGTTTTGTTATTACATATAAAATCTTTGCAGTTACAGTTTGAGATCCAAGGTCAAAAAATCAGCTTTTTAAGGTTTTGTTATGTAATTTGAAAAATACTTTATTATATTTCAGATAACTTTAAAAAAATTGTAACGTGGTAAAGGTTTAGATGTCGATATTGTATCTTCATCAGGCTCCTATCATCAAAAAATCGTTAAAATTGAAATCAACCGTCCCTGGAAAGAAGAAAAAGGAATATCGACGATGGTTGATTTCAATTTTAACAATTTTTTGACGATAACAACCTGATGAAGATATTATATAATATTGAAGCCGGCAGCTATATTAAAATTTAAAACTAATTAGGAAGTACAACTGAAATCAAAAAAATCGGGAAATGTCAAAATAAATCGACACGTTTTTTTCAATATTTACATAGTGTGAAAATGGATTTATTAGAAATAGGTTAGAATTATTTGTATGGTATGTCAGTTTATAGGTGAATAGGTTAATTTTTTTGAAAGGTATGTATGTATTGTCAAGTAGACAATTAATTGACAAATGGAAAAAATTCATTTCCCGTTTTTTTTTAATTCGGCTGTACCTACCTTTATTACCACGTTAAAATTAAACATATACCTAATTTTTAAAAATCAACAATATTAAACAAATTTCTTTGATTTAAATGAATTCAATTCAGTCTGAATAATAATTTTATTATAGTTATTGCAATCGTCTCGCTTAAACAAAAAAGTACCAAAATGGAAGCGGCAGTACCTTGGTACCAATAACTTCTAAAAGTAACAAAATGGTATCAAATACCACCTCCGGTGACACTGAGCAAACGCTTATTTACAAGGCATTATGAGGTCAGGTCCCGAAACAGCCAGGATTACAGTTCCATCTAACTTTCGTGAAACAGCCTTGCGGCTTATGTCATGTCATGTCATTTCGTCGTATAGTTTCCTTAACTCAGATCTACCTCTAGGCTGGGTTCGTAAAGCCTCCATGGCTAATGGAGGCTTTACGAACTACTATGGATAATGTTAGGAGTGAATAAAATGAAAAGCCTCCATGGATAATGTTATGGATAATGTTAGGAGTGAATAAAATGAAAAGCAAAATATACAAAATCATTTATATGAGAGAGAAGGAATATTACCGAAGAGTACCTACTCAGAAGAGTTTACGAACACACTCATACAGGGTCCGGCAGTCAAACCTGATGCTTTTAGTTTGAGTGTCACCCAAGATAAGAGCGAAAAATTGGGAAGAAAACGGTGTAATTCAATTCCACATGTGTGGAAGTTTTGTATTCATGGAGCACTGGGGCCATGAGCATCGCGCTTTCTTCACAGAGACGTTTTTAAAAAACGGTGATTCCGTTACGATCACGCAATGAAAATTCCGCCAGCATTTCAATGTTCCTCCCCGCCGAAGAATTCCCACACGAAATTGTTGTGGGTGCAAAAATTTCGCGCTACGTCTTCAGCTATGCCAAGATGGAGGGGTAGGTCTGTTCGAACCGTCAGAACTCCCGAAAACATTGAATTCATGCGTAATGCGATGGAATAAAGTCCCCGTCGATCTAATATAATTTTCCACACGTGATGGTTTTTTAACGTCTTTTTTTTTATTAAAAATTTCCGGACATCTTCTGTCTTCTTAAAAAAAAGAAATATTTTCTTTGTAGAAAATTGTCTGTTATTCCCTCTCAAAAAAACGTCAGGTTTCACTGCCGGACCCTGTATAATAAAACAATGAACTTTACTAGCAGTTATGATTTTACAAACCACAAAGGATATCCTGTTTTTAAAACATAGCGATAAGTACTTATAAAGCAGAAGTACTCACCTACTTTAAGAGTTTACTGTTTACATGTATCTGTTTGCAACATTCTTCGATTCTCTACAAGTAAAAATTAGTAATCTGTATTTTTACAAGTTTTAAGAGCATTATTATTTTGTACGAACTGTTATATTTTTGTAGGAATAACGATACAGGAAATTCCAGTCCGGCCTCGCCACCATCATTCTCATCCTCAGATTGTGTAGGTAATATGCATAGGTAATAATTATGTAAATCAATATTTTGTATAAATAAAAAATTATTGATATTTGTATCAGTTTTTATCTTGTTCCAATTTAGAAGAGTTAGAGGTAGTTTTTCATTAGTTACTTCATTTTTGGGTGACAAAATGTGTTGGTTACACTATTTAATTAATCCTTTTTGTAATTTATTATTAAACACAAAGTGCGTTCATTGGTAATCCTGCTATAGTTTTCGGACGCACCCTGGAACTTTTTTGTCCAACTTTGGGTTCGAAGGCCCTTTTTTTCCTCATTTAGGTAAGCTTTCCAAAGTACTATCAATATCATAAAAACTAGGACAACTTTTAAATCCAGTAGCCATGCGTTTCCATTATTTTATTATATTGAATTTTACTTTGGGCACTTTTCAGAATTAACCGGTTACTCCACCGGTAGACATTTTAAAATTTTAAAATCCACTGTAAAGCTATAATATGTTATTTTAGCTATAATAAGTTATTAACTTAATATAACTGTATTATTATTATATACTTATCATAGCTATAATAACATATTATAGCTTTACAGTGGATTTTAGAATTTTAAAATGTCTACCGGTGGAATAACCGGTTAATTCTGAAAAGTGCCCTTTATTATCAAGTCAGTAATTCTTATTTATGTCATGCCAAATTTTGATGTCAACAAACCATAATAACAGCAAGAATTATAAAACTATTGAAACGTTACCTTAGGTGTGACTGGAAGAAACAATTTCAAATAATTTTACATTTATGGTCGGTAGCAGTTTTACACAGCTAAAAAATCTTGTCCTAGTTTTTTATGGTAGCAATGGGTACAGTAGCGGGCAATAAAATCCGGGCAAACCATTTGCACAATGTAAACCTCACCTTTATATTTTTGACGTTTAATGCATATCATCAGCATGTCACTAGTATTCTGATGTTTACTTCAAATTTTATTTATTTATTTTGACAGAAATATAACCTATAATAATATAAAGAAAATAGAATTCGCAAATGTAAATTCACAAATTTTAATTATTCTTTTCTTGGGACGCTTGTGATCTTATAAAATGAAAAAGGATGAATTTTATTACTTTAAATTGAAGAATAAAATAGCCGCTAGTTTGCAATTCTCTAACTGGCTCCAGTGAACTGGCCACGTTGAAATAGGAATTCACTGGACTGGCAATGCCAGCTACTGGAGTCCTGTGACTGGACTCCAACTACTGGCCTGTTTACTGGCCTCGTGGAAACACGCCTCTCTGGACTGGCAAGGCCAGCTACTGGAGTCCTGTGACTGGACTCCAGCTACTGGCCTGTTTACTGGCCTCGTGGAAACCCGGCATTAGGTTCAAACCTTCCAATCTTCATTTTATTCATAGGAGATAAGAGGGGATACATTTCATTGAACACACATTCTTTGCTCTGAACAATTTTAGATCATTTTTCATGAATTTAAATTTTAAAATAGATTTAAAATATCAACGTTTCAATAATTTTGATTTTGATTCTCAACTTTTTGCTTTCGCTTAAAATGCACAGTAACGGGAAATGCAAAATGCAACTATCTGTTATTTTCATGGCTATATCAACAAAATTAAAAATATTTATCCTAATAAAATTGTAAATTTTTATGAATCAAATCAAAGATATCTCATAATTCAAAAACTGTTGAAGATAGATATAGGGAATGCTAATACAGATCGATGCAGCATTTAATTGCACATTCGATGGTGTATTAAAATATTGGTCGTTCCATTTGATAAAAAGTACTTTTCTGTGTTTGAATGTCTTCTAGTGGAGTGGTATATTTTACACACCCGGTAACTTAATAGCTTATGCTTAAGGCATTTTTAGGAACCTTAAAGCCTCAACTACAATATCAGCTATTACAAATAAAATTTCCTCAATCATAGCTGTAATATAATTCTTTGAAAATCAGATTGAAGAATCCAGATTTTTAAGAAAACTCAAAATATCTCAAAAATGATGCAATTTAGAGATAGGGAAATGTATTGTAGTTTTACATATTTTCACATGTAGAATTCAAAAACGTAACAAAAATGTAGCATTACATTTAAAATAAGCGAGTTGATGGCGACTTCCGGTATAACCGGAAATAACTTAAAGCCAATTTTATTTTATTTGAAAAGGTCCTTTTGAAGTATCTCTCCTACGTAAATTTCAAATTTCTATCTAAACTTCTTCCTTGAAATCTTTTGATGAACGGTTTGCGTGAATAACCCTGCATACGTGAAGCAGAGACCTCTAGTGTACACGTATTACTTTTATCTCATGCTATTATTTGCGCATTAGGCTGACGCCTCGTGCGAAAATGTTCGCACTCGATTAAAAAGGCTTACTTTACACTCTAGTCACATAAGTAACTATTATAGAATTAGGATCTATCATTTGCAAATATACTTGCTTAGCGTGGCCGGTTCCGTTGCTCCTATGTTCTAAGACTCCTCAATGTTTTTATTGTCATCTGAGAAAGATCAAAAGAAGTAAAATAATGGGCATACAGGATTTGCAATACTTCGCGAACACGAATACGTTGGCATTTCATTCATAAACTCACAAGTCATAATATTTATTACCGCCTGAAATAAAAAAGCTGAAAATAAACACAGTTATTTTGCAGAGTATTTATTCAAGTAAAATATATTTTGATGTATTTAATTAGAATTTTTAGAGCATATTTGACTATCACTGCCTAGATGGAAGTAAATGAAGTTTATACTTCCTTCTGAAGTAATATCATATCTGACAGAGTAGCATAGCCATTGCTGAATATAACAAATAATCTATAAATTATGCAGAAAATATTTTCGATATGAAAATACTTACTGCTTCTTTATTTTTTAAGGTACATTTAGAATTGTATCACTAAAATGACTTTATGAAACACTAAAAAACAATAAATATGCACAGTGACAAATAAATAAAAGAAAATATTCGCAGCGACTTATTACACATTAGTTTATTTCTTTGGCAGTTGAAAATAACCTCACACAATCTAAGTACAAAAATAAAAATATATACAAAAGTAACCAAACTGAAAGATTGTTCTCCACTTAAAGATGAAATTTTCATTAAAAAAATTTTCAAACGAAAAGAACGACGATGCAACCGAGTCAGAAATAAAATAAGAAGGAAATTAACATTCTTAAAGACAAAAGGAAACGTCTATACAACCGCTTGAGTGAGCCTCTGCAGACTAAGATCATTATACCAACTTTAACAAAGAAATAAATAACAAAACGAAGTCTTTTAAAATCATTTTCTAAACAGAAATAAATAACAGATTCGAAAATACAATTTTGAATAAAAAATATTGTGCTTTTTTAACAGTCTTTTTTCAATTGCAACAACATGAATGCGGAATACAAAGTAAAATTTAAAATGACAGAAAATGCGATGCTTGTCAGTTTTCCACTACATCCGTTATATCACGAAGAGATCCACTTTCATCAAATAAAAATGTACAGAGAATAGCCTGTAACCTGTTGCGAGCTGGCTCAAAACTTGCATCCAATGCCAAAGATGAGCGATAAAATGAAATTGCCTTTTCTAAGTCTCCCTGCAGTAAAATAATAACCAAAAAATTACTTAAAAAAAACCTAAGCAAATACATACCAAAGAAGTGTGAATATTTCCCGCTGTAAAATGATTTACTACAAAATCTGGTTTGCTATCTAAAGCAATGTAAGCAACTTCCAAAGCATCACCATGAAAACCGACCCTAAAACAAAAGTCAACATCAATCATAAAAGTACAATTTAAGCCAACAAAATCAAAAATCATCTATGACATTATGACTTGAGAATGGCTACAAAATCGCAGCCAAAACGTCCAGCTATCTCAAAACTCGGACACCATTCATCCCAGATCCCTAATTTTTCTGTAAAAAATATTTATCTACCTCCTACCTGTGCAAGACATTTGCCAGACTTATTAGAGGAATGTCTTTCATATTACTAGGAACATAAGTGAGGGCCTGTCTCAAGCAAGTAACAGCTTCTTCTGTATTACCCACCACTCGCCAATAAAGTGCAGCTGCAGTCGCCAAAATCCATGATGTCGTATTCTGTAAATAAATATTTGTAAATTACAAGTAGATAATGCTCGGTTACAACCTCCTGCAATGCGATACTAATTTTGGTGCCAAGTTCCCTCAGTGATGCTTGCTGATCACCAGCCATGAGGCCTAACCATTCAGAAAGGGAAGCTTCTGGCAAACTTGGTAGTCTGTTTCTTAAAACCATTGCAGTCAAATGATCCAAAGTTGCAGATGACGAAGGAATGGAATCTGAACAATGCGGTTTCATGTGCTCTTTTAATGAATTTGGCAATGGTTTTAGAAACGGACCAATACTGAAATAGAACTTAATTACGTATATTGCACTAACTGAACAAATACTCACTCGATATTTCTGGCTGCAATTGACTGCCACATACTCGTGAAGTGTAACCAATCAGCATCTTTGATATCCCGACATGCTCTGTGTGATAAGGGATACTTTCCAGATTTATCATAAACGTGTAGCATTGGTTCACGGATTGCATCGTCTGTCATTGACACTGAAACTACGTAACTTTTAATTTTAAATTTAATCATTAATCAGAATTGTACGACGGAATTATTTGGCTACTTAATTGACATTTAGACGTAAAAACAACACTGATGTCAATTATAATATACATATTTGGAGCATCCTGTATAACTGCCAAATTTTAAAATGTCTACAGAAAAATCATTAGCACTTCATGCTGATTGTTTTTGCATACATTGCCGCATTTAGAAAAATTGATTTTTTATTTTAATTGAATATCATAACTCGTGTCTAAATAAAAACCTGGTCAAGTAGGCTACATTTAGTAATTCTGTTATGTAAATGCAATGGATAAATTCTCGATCACAACCTACTTGACCAGGTTTTTATTTAGACGCTGTCGAACGACTGCGAAACGTTAAGTGTATAGTGCGCGATTTAGTGTCCGCTTAAAAGATTTTGTGATACAAAAAAAAAATTTAAGTGTATATCATCAAATTTAGCGTATCCCTCCCTTCTTCTTTTACATATACCTACCTATCAGAGTAAGCATGTCTCACTCATTGAAGCGATATTGCCGTTTTACGCCGGGCTCTATTAATAAATAACTAACCATAAAAACGAAAATTAGAAAAGAAAATTTCATTATTCAAATAAATGTCCTGAATTAAGAATTATGTGGAATGTTTAGTACTTGAACTCCACAATGTAGTGTTCTGTTATTATTTTCTTTCAGTTTACAAAATTTTCGTAACTTCTTTAATTGGAAATTTCATCATTATTTCATAAGACGTTCTAAAGACGTTTTCATTGTCCAAAAGCGTATAATTAGATGTTTATTGCACGAAAAGGTAGGGACTTCTTGTAAACCTTTGTTTCAAAAATTAAAAATTTTACCTCTACCGTGTTTATATATTTATTGCTTGGCTATATTTGCTAAAATGAATCTTCATCTTTTCGTAAAAAATAATGATATCTACAGTACAATGAAAACGAGAGGAAGCAATAATCTAAGAATACCTGTTCATAAACTTTCTTTGTATGAAAAGGGACCTGAATATAAAGCAATAATAACTTACAATGCTTTACCTGACTACATAAAAAATGCTAGTAATTTCAAATCTTTTAAAAATTCTTTAAAAACTATGCTTTTAAAAAATTGTTTCTATACGTTTGAAGAATTCGTAGATCATGCACGTTTGAACAAATAACATTGATGGCATATATTTGTGCCCTATTTTATCTTATTTTGTCGAGCATCTCCCTCCCTCCTTCTTTTATTCTTATATTGTCTGTTTGTCTCTGTTCATTGTTGACTAAATACAATTTTATCGTATTGTGTATTGTATAATTGATTAATTGACTAGTTGTAATTATAAATGACGTTGTCTATACCTGTAAGGGTTCCCGACAATAAATATTATTATTATTATTATTATTATTATTATTATATTAACCATTGGTAAGTCTTTCATAAATAGTATCGGATCATGTCTGAATTAAACTCACCATAAAAATCTCCGAGTGTATTTCCTGCCATATGTTCATCACCTAAAGTAATTCGCATGTGAAATGCTTGTTGTGGATGTTCGATCATGCTTTCTAACTGCGATTGATCGGGTTCCAAACCACCGGGATTTTCTGCAGCCAGGAGTGTAGAAATCAGCGACTGTCCCACCCCAATCTTATGTTTTGAGCAATGAGTAGTTGAGAAAAATTTTGAAACAGAACGTTTATCCAATTCTTTAACAAAAAAAAATGCGAACAGTGATCTTTATTTCACTTCATAAAAAATTATAATGAAACTTTATTAATTGAAAATCATGAATATGTATAAATATGTAGTTACTACCTCTATCCTCCCGAATGTTACTGGCCCTTATACACTGTATTGCAGCAGTTTTACATTGTTCACCATTTGGGCTGCAAATTACACCTTCTCCATTAAAAGAATCTTTTTCTCCGCATACTCCTTCCATTTGTTTCTCCACAGGAGTTTTAACATCTTCATAAGTTCCCATTTTTATTCTACATGCCCAAGTCTTCAATAAAAAATCTGCTTTCCCATCATAGTACTCCGGATCTACTCTCAATACATTTTTCATGTAATACATTGCCAATATGGGATTACTTTTAGTGTAGTGTAACAAAGCAAGTAAAAAATTTGTGCTTGGCTCTACGTAATTCACTTTAAATGCCAAACTTGCAAATTTAATTGCATCTTCAATCAATCCCAGCTGATGAAAGATGGAACCCATGCTGACCAAAACAACATCTGTGTGTTCTTTCGGTACAGTATCCAAAGGTAAATCTAGACAAGCCAGAGCATTCTTTGTATTTGCACGTATTCTCCAGTATAAACTCGCTAGTGTTCCTAATATCCAAGGCGGACCTGATTTCTAAAAAAATAAAAATAAATTTTATAACAAATATACTATAACCAGATGCATTTTCCTCACTTTACGCATAGCACCCACAATTCTTTGCCCAATTTCTGCTTCTTCGGCCTTTCCGTCATTCACATATTTTAAAAGATATTTTTGCAAAATCGGATGAACCTTTAGATGCTTATCAATAACCCGTCGAATTGAAGATGGAAGGTATGATTCATCTTGGTCCATGTCTGAATGCGTGCAAATCGGTGGATACCAAGGCAACTCATGCTCAGCACCATCAGGAATGTCAATATATTCAGATAACATTTTGGAAATTCTACAATCAGTATGTAAATTTCTTATACACGTACGGTTCATGCTACATACTGGTATCCTTTGTTTTCTGGAGGTAAATAAACTGGAATGTTTAAGTCATCCGGTTCATTAAGCGGCAAATTCCAACTCATACAATCATCTTTACTAGGCCAACCAGTTGCGTCAAAATATAAATTACTAGAAGTAGACATAGTTGTTGGATATTTCGAATGACCTAAAGAGGGCATGCCAACATGTTCTGTGACTGTACTAGTACCGTCTGTTTTTGCATGTTGCTGTTTCATTTTTGTTTTTAATTCATCTATGTTTTCCTGCTCCATGATACCTTTTAGGGGAGCCTGTTTGTTTTTGGCCATTTGTTCATTGATTTTTTGTGCTTCACTCTCTACATTCATCAACAGCCTCTGAAAATTCAGAGTGATGTCAAACTGCATGTTTGCCGCCAACTGATTATCAGTAAAATCACACGATATTGCAGACTTAGAATCTTCTGAAGATCGTTGAACGCAACGCTGACCTCTCTTAGCAAGCATGCTCAATTTTTCCATATTATAACCAACTATTTGCAACTCAATCGGAGCTTGTTCCCACAATAATCGTTCTTGTAATCTTAACCATTGTTGCTGCTGACTGTGATAATCATGTAATTCAGTTAGAATATCCTGAAGTGCCCTACAAATATTCAATATACAACGGATATATTTAGTGATGAAATTAATAGAAACGAGTTTTAATCATTAACAATGTTTTAATGCCGTAAAAATCCCCGCCATCTAATAGGTTTGTTCCAACCACGCTTTGTGACGGTTTCGAAACCGTCCAAAAGCATGCACTCATCAAAGTTTTACACTTGACAAAGTTGTCAACATCGATCATTATTTCGGTGGGCAACTGATTATGACGGTTTTTTAAACGGTCAGAACAGAGCTAATAAGTAGCTATTTTTGAACTAATAATTTGTAGTCTGCAGCAAAGAAGAATAAAAGGTCCATATTTTATTGCAAATACTTGACAAAACAATTTCAAAATAGAAAATATGTAGCAAAAAATGAGTTGATTGGTGTAAGAGAGAAACCGGGTCTAAGTGCCATATGATATAAGGTTATTAAATTATGATCCCAATACAGTGCAACTTCGATAATATGAACACGCGTTTATCTGAATACTTCCTAATCCGCACGAAGAAAAATTTCAGAGGTGGACAAAACGACGGTTGTTTTAAAATGAAACAGTGTTGTCATAGAGTTTTAAGGAATTATTGTTTTCTTCTGCAAAATAATGCTATGTATTTCTTTCATAACAGATTATTATATACCTGCTACATCACTATAGCAATTTTTAGAGGAGATTTAAAGAAAAAGTAAAAAAATATTTTTCAACAATTTGCCTAAAATTATATATTAAGTAATTATCTCTAAACTAACTTGCAAGGCCTGTTAAATTCTCAGAGTCCTTACACGTTATTTGATCCTGTTTTCATTCGTTTGTGTTCTACATTTTTGTGAAAATGCAGAAATACACTTTAATCACATATAAGTATTACATATGTGGAACAATTATTTAAAATTTAATAATTTAAATTAATTGTTATTTAATTACGTAATGATATAGTTACATACAGTCGAAGCTCCGTAACTCGAACTCCCAAGGGACCTGAGATTAAATTCGAGTTATAGAATATTCGAGTTAAAGGACATGAATACATACATGTACAGACATATGTATTGATTTACATATTTTATTAAGAAGTAAAAAAAAACATATGTAAACATTAGTAAATACGTATTTATTGCCGATTAAAGTAATTGGTGATTAAATTTTGATGAGTAGCTTTCTTGATACAATTTGTTTCATAAAAATGTTCAATTTTATTTGATAAGGAATAGACAGAATCCGTTGTACTTTCTTCCAGCGTGAAGAAACATTTTAAAATCTCAAAACTATTCTGTATTAAGAATACAAGGATTTCTAATTGTATTCTGAGAAAACTGTATTGTCGATGCTATGTTTTTAATAATCGTGGATAATGTATTTGCTGGTATTTTGTATTCTTCAGCAATATTTCTCTTTTTGACACCACTCTCGACTTTTTAAAAATTTCAAGCTTTTGTTGAACTGTAAGACTTTTAAGTTGACGTTTGGGCATTATATTATGGAAATTTATATGTTTGTAAAGACAATACGACCAAATTAATCGAAACACTAAACGCAACTGAAGCGCGTAATTATTGTCTCAGATCCGAAGTAGAGTATTCCCTGTAAACGTTGTAAATTGATAATAAAAAGGTGGGAATTTCTCGTAAAAATTCGAGTTATAGAGCTTTATGAGTCCTTGGTTCGTCAAATTTAGCAAGCAACTTCGAGTTATAGAAAAATTCGAGTTATAGGAGTTCGAGTTACGGAGCTTTGACAGTGTTTCAATTTTTTTGTCACTTAATTTATGTTAAAATTAAAGAACATTTTAAGTAGCGACATCTTTCGATCGCTTTTTTACCTAACATTGCAGTAGGATTGACAAATTGAAGCCAGTTCGCTACATAATGTCATCCCATGCAAGGCGGCCATGCTTGCTGCGAAGGCCCAACTAGGCCTGAAGCAGCTGTACAGAGCCTGCTCGAGGAATCCGCTGTAATCAAAACCGATTTGCACAAAATTTGTTAAAATTAAAAACATTTTAATTTCCATATTTTCAGTTTAATTTCCCGTAGAAATAAATCCCTGAAAAACCTTAATTCTTTTCAGATCTTTTCTTCATCATTAATCTCCAAAATTAATATTTTATTGTAAATAAATACAAGTTTTTTAAGTGGTCCAGTTCATTTGTTGAGCGGCATATGTATATGAAGCACAGTCATGTGAAAATATAAATATTAATTTGACAACAAACGCTACAAAAATAGAAAGTTTCAAAACTGATTTCAAATATTTCTTGGCAATGCAATTCTTTTACTTATTTATCTCATTTATTCTTCAGAAAATAAGCATTCTTGCACTTTAACACAGTATTATCGTAATCATAAAAGAAGATCCCTGCGTCATAATTTATGCTTATAATTTATGATTCATAAATTATAAGCATCTGGCGTGGGGATGGGGAAATTTCAAAAAAAAATTTTTTTTTTAAAGAAACGTGGAAATTTCATTATTTTTAATATGAAACGTTTCAACGGTAAATGCAATGAAATTTCACAATAAAAAAATAATGAAATTTCTTTGAAATTTCAATGAAATTTTCAAAAAAAAAAAAATTCAAAATCTCAAGTCAGTTTTATCGTTGATTGAAGTATTTACCATAAATATTTCAATCAACGGTTTGATTTAGAAATTTTTTTAACACAAGTATAAATAATATACAGTGTAAAGTTACGGACAGAAAATTTCGGAAGTCACTGCTGATCTTTCCAGTAGGTTAATTCACTGACATAAAAATATAAAATAGTCCTTTACTGTTATTTTGATTGACGTTTGCAAAAGTTAACTTTAACTTCCAGTTTATTGCCATAACAAGAATTTACAATTGTTACCACGGGAATAAACCGATAGTTAAAATTGACTTGCCTCTATAACACTGGGCCTTATGCTGGCAAACAGTAAGATTATTTAGGTAAAACTAAATTAAGTAGGTAGTTTACTCGAATGCAAAATGCAAATGAATAATGAAAATGATATACCGATTAGAAGAACGTTCCGAGAAGCTTTATTAAAGTTGGGGATAGAAAATTTCGGACACGAACCAAGAACGTTCATATTTCATAATCATGTTGTGGTGGTTCTGAAACTTGAAAGCTCATTCAGCAGAAATGAGTGCTCAGTCTCAATTGCTGGGGTGGGAACTATTGATATGTGCTGCTGAATGCGCCCACAAAACTAAAACGAAATTTAGTCATAAGTAAAAAAATCAAATCGCCTATTTTATGATAAATGAGTTGGATTGTCTATCCTGATCATTGGTGTGTTCATATTGCGTTCCATTCTATCGCAATAATTCGTTAATAGCAAAAGGCTTAAAAGTATCATATATTTTTTTTGAATTATTTTTGTCATGAAATAAAATCTGTACTTTACAAGGTGGCCCAATAAATTATTATTATTATTATATTTTAAATCGATCTTTTTAATATCGATATTTTTTAACAAGTATCAGAGTCAACCGCGTATTTTGGAGGATTATTCTTGACACTCGATAGATTTGACATTAGACGTGATAACCTAAGTAGAATAAATTCTTCATTTCAGCTACAATTGTGTTACTTTTCACTACCTATTTTTCTCTGTATAAGAGATGTAATGTGCGAACGTAACAACACAGGAATACAATTGACATTTCTCGAATTTAAAACGACTGTGTGCGCCTATGGGCCAGTTGTATAAAACGAGTTAATCACTCGATCAAGTTAATTGTGTGGTTAAGCAATATCATTGGAGGAAAGTTTAAGTTTGATCGAGTGGTTAACTTCTTTTATACAACTGGCCCTATGACATACAGCGACCATATTGAGTAACCAATTTGGACGAGAAACTACTGTTAGTGTAGCTCTCATGTTATTCTTAACTCCTTAGTCAACACTGAATGCAAAACTTCAACGGCGACAGATACATGCATTTGTTTCCGCAAAAATTTTTGGTGGGGGTTCATCAGCGACACGCCTACTGACTGTTCCTTCCCTTCACCCCTCAGCCCTTAGCCCCTCAGAAACTTTGGGATTGCAAGGCGTCAGCCTTAATGCAATGACTATCGCGCAAGCGTGACATTTTCGTACCGGTCTCAGGTTATAAGCAAAGTCTCCAAAAGAAAGGTTCGTTTGCCCGTCCAGTTGTATATTATTCGCCACTCGCGCCGATGCGCTGTAATCCTCAGTCGGTCGACTGACCAAGATTCCAGTGCTGTTTACAGCTATACAGGGTGAATGAATGACAATTGTACCGACAAAAAGAACGCATAAGAGAATCGATGTCGTAGATTACGGGAAAAATGCTTAACAAATTCTTGTGAACAGTTTATAATTAATTAAAAAAATGATTTTATTACTCGTTTAACAGCTGGGGAAGGCAAGTTTCTTTTACACAACGTAATTATTAGTAATTTCTAAAATTCGTAAATAATGGTGTAAATAATTGTTTGTTAATTCATGAGGATTATTTACTAAAGCGGAATGTACCAGCCGTAATATGTCGCTAGTATTATGCGTAATACTAATTGGTAATAAATAATTATCGCCACAAAAGAATTGATTACATTTGTAAATTTTCGCTTAAACGAATTGGTTTTCTCTGAAAATGTGAAACGATTTATTAGACCCTGAAGTTCATCGCCGACTCTAAAAATGTTACTACGTACAGCTGTTTTAAAAACGACATTGGTGATATGCGTCCAGTTTCTAAAGGTCGATTTATAAATTGACGACCGTTCACGCGACGCACCCATTTGCGCAAGAGTAATCATTTGCGGAAACGCTACCGCAACACAAACATCAAAACTGACATAATAATTGTCGCTCAAAACATCTAAAAGTGATAATTTACAATGAAAATCTTTATAATATATACAAATCAATAATTCTTTTTACCACTCCTCGTAAATTTCCGTCAAATTTTATTTTCAAATGACATCTGACGCAGACGCAAACGCGAAACTTAAATCATTACCAACTTTTTAGCGGACGGTTATGATTCGGCGGTTATCTAGTTATTCTAGGTGAACAGCGTTAATTTTTAAATTGTTTAACTTATTAACAAAGGCCAATGTTTGGTAACGTAAAAATCTGCGTTGTACGTACGGGCGTCAATTTATAAATCGGCCTTAAGTAAATCGCGAACTCAATGAATGTAATAGATTACGAGATCACGTTTAAAAAATTCTAAGGAATAGTTCATAATTAATTAATAATTGAATTCAAAGTGAAAAGAATGTGTACGGTAGAAAGAGGAACGATTTACAATCAATGCGCCAAAAACACAGGATGTGAAGTTGTAAACGTTGGAATTTGTTAAAGTTTTAATAGATTTGTGTTAATAATTCCTCACACATAAAACGAAATTATAATAATCAACATTCGAAACAAATTACGAATGAGTTTACTAATTTATTTGTCTACCAGGTGTTCAAAGTTTTGTTATTCTTTGTGTGGAATAATCTATTTCAACTAATTTGCTACATGCATTATTCGTCAAGTAAATATTTTCGAGTTCGTATTCACGTCGGGCGTTGACTTAAAAACGGAGTTGTGAAATTCCACTTAAAGGTCAAGTTCACGAAGCCACGCTGCAGTATCATAAAACTATAAAAAAAAAAACTTTTACGACAGCATTTATTTCGTTCCTCTGCTCCTCGATTTTTTAATCAGGGATGCATCGTCGTTTTGGGGCTACTTTTTGATTAATTATTTCTCGAAAACTAAAGTAGAAAGGATTTTTTTTCCATACTCTCGGATATCGCTTCTTATCGTGGTTTCATTTTGTCGGTATAATTAACAGTCACCCTGTATGTAAACGAACGTTTTGGTTTTTTCTTTTTTTAATTATACCGTATCGACAAAAAACAGCAAATAACAAAATAAAATGTGTCAAAATTGATCAAAATATTCTCACTATATCGAAGAAATAATGCTTGCAGCTCCATAGTTCGATCGGTGCCATGCGTACATCAAAGCGCTCATGCATTCCGACCTAAGTGTTGGAGACTTTAGTTATAAGTATAACTTGGGAGATTGATTCTATTAAAATTTCAGAGACCTGTATGAGATCGACAATTTTCATTGAACCAAAATTGTTGGTTACATTATGTGTATAATAGATTAATAGATTGAAATTACATATAAAAATTCATTGAATTATTAACAAAAAATAAATTAAAAAACTCACTCGTGCAAACTCATGAGTCCGTTCTCTAACTTTTGATGACATAAGGTAGCATGGCGAGCTGTAATAACATCCTGAAAATCTGGTTTCAATTTTAAAATATTATCGTAACATAGAACAGATCGATTATAATCAGCCAAAACTGCATAAACATGTCCCAACGCCAAGTAATTTAATGGTTCATATGGTGCATGATCGATGGCAGCATGCAAAATAAGTGCAGCTTCTTTTGAATATTTCCCTGTGTGAAATAATCCAGCTAAAGTTAGAAGCGGAATGTCACGATAATCACTGAAATTGAAGGAAGTATGAATTTTTTAATAACTGAAATAAGTAATACATACTATTGAACGTAATACAACGCACGTCTGACGCATTCTATTGCTTTGAGCCCATCTCCTTCCATGCGCCAATACATAGCACCCAAATTATAATGCACCCAGGAAGAACTATTCTTCATCAGAGCCAAGGCAATTTGTTCTCCTAGTTGAGTTGTCATGCTGGGATCCATTTCTTTTATGGACTTGGGTGTTAACGTTAAATTACTGCGCTGTATCATCGGCTGAAGGTGTTCATAAGTAAACATGCTGTATTCTACTTCACTAAATTTTGTGCAATCAGGAGTCAGTCCAGCTGTTGTATCATCAGTTTCATAATCTAATTCAATGTTTAATCCCCTATGACTGCCATTAGTAACCACTGCTGAAAATAAATCGAGCTCACTTAGCAAGACCCCAGCTTTCAAACAATTAGGATCCTGAGTGTAAACTCTTGTCTCCACATCCGAAGCACCCTCTAAGCCAGACCATTTCTTATCAATGACGTTTTTACGTGTGACCAAGTCTTGATATAAATTATTTATGTCTTTTTTTCTAGTTTCTTGATCTAACAGCGCAAAGAGATCATATGGCCTTCTTAAAAAAAACGGGGAATCAACCTAAAACATGTGTTTGATGCATTTATCATTATTATTATTTAGAGAGTGTAAATAAACACTTCAGTTAATAATATTTGTTATCGTAAAGATTCGATAAAGTCTGAAAAGACTTCCGCTTACACATTGTTATCTTAACCTCAAAACTTGTTGCTTATTTACGGGATATGAAATTCTTACATGAGATTGTATTCGGCCATTTTCTGTAACGACCCAGTGAGTTGAACTGCTTATTTCAGAAATTATTTGAACTAAGACACAAATCATTTGCCACACTTTTAATTTCACCATCTTTTACTTTGCTATGCCTATACTGTCACGCATGTCAACAAGCATGTGATTGTGTTTGTGTATTTTGTTGCTGTTGCATTTGGTTCTTCACTTTTAAGGCCTACGTTACACTTGAACGTTTAAAGCCCGCTCAACACGCAACGTTTAACTACAGTGTTGCCAGATTTCTCTAGGGGGTTGGGGGTTATCGCCAAAATAACAAGCAGATGTCGCCAAAAAAATCTGGCTGTCAAAACACAGCGCAAGAAACTTTTTTTTGGAATTAGGAAAAAAATATCAATTAACTTTCTATTGTAAATAACACACATGGCATGGTTCATCTTCCCATGTTTTTTTTATACTTTCTACTCATTGTGGGTAAATTCCAATTTTCAAAGAAATACACAACATCAATTTACTATTTTCGACGATACACAAGAACACCAAGACACCAGCTAGCATTACATCACTATGACACTCAGGGTGCGTTCCGTTTCACGCATACGTTACTTATAACTGCATTCAATTCGATGCGTTTGTAAAAGCGTTCCGTTTTAATTTCGCCGTTGATGTGTCAAATGAATCGGAACGCTTAATATAAATTTTTGATAAAGGAGGATGAAAATATATTTGCATCAGTGATCAAAATGTTCACACTAC
Source organism: Dorcus hopei (assembly GCA_033060865.1). Lineage (NCBI taxonomy): Eukaryota > Metazoa > Arthropoda > Insecta > Coleoptera > Lucanidae > Dorcus > Dorcus hopei. The sequence continues at coordinate 28,806,041 of CM065419.1, read as the reverse complement.
TTGTAAACAAGTATTAAATATATCCATTTGAATTTAAAATTTAAAAAAAGACAAACTATGATTTAGTTTTACTGCTGTTTCAGCATCTACTTGGATCTAAAATTGTAATCTTTCGTCTGTTAAGACAATTTGTACGAAATCCATTTCAATTACAAAAAGAACTTGCTTCTATTTACTTAAAAACATCAATTAGTTACTTTAACCTCCCACGATACAACAAACGCATCAAGTGCACTTCGTCTTGACATGAGGCGTTTGATGCATTTAAAATAGCCTCCAACAGGGACTTCATTTGCATTGGTACGTCAGCGTGATGCGCACTACTAGGGTAGGTTCCACTTAAGGATCACAACGATTATGTTCTATAGAGTACGTAGCGTCGTTCCACTTGTATTATTTGGTCTTAACGGCGAGAGAAGTGGAACGGCTTTTGTGTGCCCTTCTCACGAACTTATTCAGAGATTCTGTTGTGTTTATGTTTTCAAGAGAATATTGCTACGGTAAAGCGGAAAACAGTAATTAAGTTTAACTGTGCCCAAAATACAAAATGCTAGGTTAACTTTTCAATTACATATTTGAAATTCGCGCCGTCACGTGTGATGTCTTACGCCGACCCAGGTTCATTTTGTGGGCGATGTGATCGTTTTCCTAGCCTCGCACCAAGGTGTCTACTATTATTGTTCTGATCGTTGTGAGCGTTATGTGGAACAATGCCACTGCTAGTTTGATCATTTTGATCGTTAAGTGGAACCTACCCCTAATGTTTAACGGAACGGTTTTTATACGCATTAAACGCATAATGCGATTAATGCGATAAAACGGAATGCACCCTCACATTACAACTTGAGAGATGACAAGTTTGACATTTGACATGACGTAACCACATGAGACCCGAAAAAATAAATGCATATAGAAGATTGACAAAAGATAGAAAACAGACAAAACAGACGTAAAGCTACAGAATATGAACTTGCGTAGAAAGAAAATAGAGATCGCCAATAATAGCCTTAATTTTTTAAAAACTCGCCAATTTGGTCGCCAGTCGCCAAATTAGAATTAATGTCTCCGAAAAGCTAAAATGGCCGCCATTTTGGCGACAAGTCGCCAATTCTGGCAACACTGTTTAACTAATAGGGGGTGTTTTTTTATTGCATCTTATACCTTCAGCGCTGAACCTTGATGACGTCAGGCTGCAGCTTTAAAATGTCAATTTCAATTCTTTCAATGGTTAAAAGACACCTAAAATCGGTAGGAGATAAAACTTGGGCAAAATTGCTGATTAAAGAACTTGTGACATCGTACATAAAAAACGCATCGTGGCAATAAACTAGTTCATCTTAAAATGTTAAAAAACGCTTTTGGTCTAATCGCTGCAACGGATGACTAATCCCGAATAAAAAAACGAACCTATGGTGTTACACTTGCGCTTTCGATTGGGATGCAATGTACACACTGATGGCGTTTTCGATTCACCTGTACTCTGCACTGGTTGCACTGTATTTTTGTATCTTGTTTTAATCTCGTATAATAAGTAATATGAGATGAAGATACTCTGAGTGTAGTGAGTGTACACTAGTGCAGTCAATCGAAAACGAGTGTGCAATCAGAGTACTCATGAAGTCTGTTCGGTAGCTCTGAACTTTTCTACACTTTTTGCACCAACCGCTCCTGAGAGAGTGCGATGTATACAATATAACATAAGTAGGAGTGAGAAAAACAGAGTGAAGGTGTTTAAAGTGTAGAAAGTGCAGAGCTGTCGAACAGACCTATGAGGTCATGTAATAAAACGCACTTCAGTGCGTTAACGCATCCCAAAGGAGTAGTTTAAAATTTGTTTGCCAAAAACTCTCAACTTTATTGGTCGTTCGACATCCAGTTTCACACAACTTTTCAGTTTGAAGTTAAAAAATTACGTGGTCTATGTCATAACTCATGTGACAGATTCATTCCTTAATTTCTAAAATAGTGAGCAGCTCTATTGATGAATTGGTTATTCGGAAAATTTATAAATTTCGTAAACAAACCAATGTCAGAAAATGTTAGTGCGTTTTCGATTGACTGCACTAGTGTGCACTTAGAGTATCTTCATCTCTTTTTAATACCATCGTAATCAGAAAAACCGACTACACTCTAAGTTTTAGTTGATTGAAGCATGGGGCACTTTTCAGAATTAACCGGTTACTCCACCGGTAGACATTTTAAAATTCTAAAATCCATTGTAAAGCTATAATATGTTATTTTAGCTATAATAAGTTATTAACTTATTATAACTGTATTATTATTATATACTTATTATAGCTATAATAACACATTATAGCTTTACAGTGGATTTTAGAATTTTAAATGTCTACCGGTGGAGTAACCAGTTAATTCTGAAAAGTGTCCATGCTTCAAAATGAACTTTTGTAATTTTGACATTAATATTATTTTGACAAAACAAATAAAAATACCCCAGTTAAAAGCAATTCAGAAGGCAATAATACAAACGTGATTGCAAGACGGTATCAGCATTCGAGCAGTTGCAACTGAATTAGCTGCTAGCAGTAACGTTTTGCCAAAAGTAATGTACACAACTAAATTTTTTTGAAAATGGAAGTATCTGTTTCACTTCGATGTAGTCGTTTTTTATGATTACGATGGTACATGAGGTTAAAACGAGATGCAAATACTCTGAGTGCAACAAGTGCAGGTAATTTGAAAACGCTATTAGTTTTACATTTACATTCAAAGACTTTGTCTCTGTTTACATTAGGTTTGTTCTAGCAGCAGTAAACTTGGGGACAAAAAAATTGACATATAGCGTTTTCGATTGACTGCACTAGTACGCACTCAGAGTATCTTCATCTTGTGTTATTACATGAAGTTAAAAGAAGATGTAAATACACTGAGTGCAACCGGTGCATGTGAATCGAAAACGCTGAAAAATTCAAAAAATACATAATAAAATTAAACATAATAATAATAAAAACAAAAGTCAATTGATTTACAACACAATTTAATGGATTAATATTTTTTTAAAAAGTGAAAACAACGACGAGAAAGCAATAATAATTTATAAAAAAATACGAAATAGAAATTAAAAAATAATAAAAACAAAAGACAATTGATTGTAGCACAATTTAGCAGATTAATAAATAAAAAAAACAGTTTGGGAGGAAAGGTAACAAAATAAACAAAACAAATGAACAATTCCAAACAGTGATAAAACAAGAGTTATTTGCCTTCCATGGTCAACAAATTATTTAACAAGAAACTGCAATACTGCAAATGTAATTTGACATTTTCTTATTGATATTTCGCATCGCCACTCTCGCAAAAACAAACGAAAATAAAAACTTTCGGCATGTTTTAATAGATGGCGCTGTTGAATGTTCTCCAATAGGGTATAGGGTGCATTCGACATGACGCTCGGAGTGGTCCTTTGTCTCCCTCTTGCATGCACTGAAACGCATTCGCTCTCCCTCACACTTCTGCTCAGAGCGTGCCCCGAGCGTAATGTCGAACGCATCCATAGAGTGTAAAGACATATGCGGATCAGTCGCCATTAACAGGTCAAATTCAAATTAAAAAAGTGTGAAAATAACGGATTTTTCCGTCCTCTCTTATTTTCTTTCGACTTAATACTATGTGTTTTTTTTTTAAATGCCATGTGGAAAAGAAAATTCATGTCTTAGCTCCATTCATTTACTTTAAATTCTCAGTTTTGGCATGTGTTACATACCAAGCTATGACATGAGTTTAAATTTTCATGGCCAACCTTTATGGCATTTTTAAAAAAATACACCGTATGGCGTATACAGGGATATCCACATAAACCGTTCGTTAAAAGTTTTGAAGGTTACAGTTCACGTAGATATTTGAAATTTAAGGAGCAATGGTTTTCCGTCGAGATCTCTTTAAATAAAATAAAATTGGCTTTGTATCACTTCCGGTTGTACCGGAAGTCGCTATCAACTCGCTTTTTTTAAATGGAATGCTATATTTTTTATATGTTTTTGAATTCTACATGTAAAAATATGTAAAGTTGCAATACATTTCCCTATCTCTAAAATGCATCATTTTTGAGATATTTTGAATTTTCTTATAAATTTGGATTCTGCAATCTGATTTTCAAAAAATTATAACACAGCTATGATTGAAGCAATTTTATTTGTAATAGCTGATATTGTAGTTGAAGCTTTAAGGTTCTTAAAAATTCCATAAGAATAATCTATTAAGCTACAGGGTGTCTAAAACGCACCGCTCCACTCGAAGATATTCAAACACAGAAAAATACTTTTTTTCAAATGGAATGACCAATATTTTAATGCACCATCGTATGTGGAATTAAATGCTGCGTCGAACTGTATTAGCATTCCCTATACCTAACTTTAACAGTTCTTCAGATATAAGATATTTTTGATTTAATACATAAAAATTTACCATTTATTAGGTTAAATATTTCTAATTTTGTTGATATAGCCATGAAAACAACGAACAATTGCATTTAACGTTTCCTGTTACTACAAATTTTAAGCAAAACCAAAAAAAGTTGAGAATCAAAATCAAAATTATTCAAACGCTGATATTTTAAATCTATTTTTTTAATTCATGAAGAATGATCTAAAATTATTCAATAAAATGTACCCCTCTTGTCTCCTATGAATAAAACACAGTTTGGAAAGTTTGAACCTAACTTTATACCACGCTATCATTTAAATTTATAATTAGAGTAGGCTATGAATTTTGTATTAGGTTGGCAACACTAACTGTTGACAGCTTAATTTGAGTTTGAATTGTCAAAGTGACGCTTCAAAATGTTTAATTCATTGCCGGGGGCGAACACTTTGAACATTTGCTATCGTTGTCACTAAAACTGTTTCACTTCCTTTAAATTAAAACGATTGAACCCGATGAGAATCCTATAAACGTCAGGATATTTACATAACATCTAATCTTCACAGCGAGTCGATTGGCAAGGTGCACAACCATATAAAAAAAATCCCGCCTACTTTAATTATAAATTTAAATGATCGCGTGGTACAATTTGGAAAAATAAAATGTACAAAGATCAGTAACAAATAACGAAGATAATTAGACAATAGTTTTAAAATACTTTCACGCTAATTCAGAGAATTGCAAACTAGCAGCTATTTTATTCTTCAATTTAAAGTAATGAAATTCATACTTTTTCGTTTTATAAGATCACAAGCGTCCTAAGAGAAGGATGATTAAAGAACTATTAAAATTTGTGAATTTCCAATTGCCAAATTCTATTTTCTTTGGTTGACTACAAAATTTGTAGTAACAGTAATCATTGCTATAATTTCCATTCTATCTTAATAAAATTAAAAATATTTGACCCATTAAAATTGTAATTTTTTATGAATTAAATCGAAAATGTTTCATAACTCAAAAACTGTTAAAGTTAGGTATAGGGAATGCTAGTACAGTTCGACGCAGCATTTGATTCCACATACGAAGGTGTATTAAAATATTGGTCGTTCCATTTGAAAAAAAGTATTTTTCTGTGTTTGAATGTCTTCGAGTGGAGCGGCGCGTTTTAGACACCCTGTAGCTTAATAGATTATGCTGATGGAATTTCTAAGAACCTTAAAGCTTCAACTACAATATTAGCTATTACAAATGAAATTGCTTCAATAACAGTTGTGTTATAATTTTTTGAAAATCAGATTGCAGAATCCAAATTTCTAAGAAAATTCAAAATATCTCAAAAATGATGCATTTTAAAGATAGGGAAATGTATTGCAATTTAACATATTTTTACATGTAGAATTCAAAAACGTGATAAAAAATATAGCATTCCATTTAAAATAAGCGAGTTGATAGCGACTTCCGGTACAGCCGGAAGTGATACAAAGACAATTTTATTTCATTTAAAGAGATCTCTACGGAAAACCCTCGCTCCTTAAATTTCAAATATCTACGTGAACTGCAACCTTGAAAACTTTTAACGAACGGTTTATGTGGATATCCCTGTATGTAACCTAATTTCTAAGTATCGAAAAAAATAATGGAGGAACGGAAAAAGCCCATTATTTTTACACTTTTTATTTGACTTTGGCCTGTTAATGGCGCTTATGTCTTTACCCTCTTTATATAGGTACCCTATTTTCCAACAGCGCAAGCGAGAAAAATAGGAATTATTTTAACAGCAACATATTCAATTACTTTGAACAAAAAATAAAACATATTCATTGATTTATCAGCAAATGAAAACAGAAGAACCGGACAGAAAGGCTAAATAACGTCAATATTGAAAGAAAGAAAAATTATTAATTTTTGTCTCACGACTTCTTCAGTTTAGGCAAATACATTTGGCGTTTTATGAAAGCTTATTAAAACAGTGTTTCACGAGAGTCTAGATATACTAGGGGCCAGTTTACAGAAAATTTAATTGCAATCAAATTTTAATGACGTTGTTAATTTGACAGTTCGCAATGTAATTCTTATGGCAACTTAATCGTGATTAGTTTAATTCGAAATTAAATATTTGATTTGCTTTCTGTAAACCCACACTAGGTGTTCCATTTGAAAATTTTGAGAAAGATTATCTTTTGCAAAACTCAGCACTCTGTACACATAATAACCAATAGATCGAAGCTGTTTTGAAATTTCTGTAGAAAAGATATTATATTGAGTACCTGCAAAAATTCAAGACGAAATATAAATAAATAACAAAGATATAAGCACTAATATTATGGCAATTTTTTACACTTAAACATCAATATCTTCCAAACTCTTAAGTAAAACTTCCTAAATTTTTGGTTATTACCTATTCGTTATGCATACTTTCGAAATATGTAAAAATATACTGGGTGTTCCATTTAAAAAAATATAACTTTGGTATGGCTCTCAGTTACTGAACACTCTGTATAGCCAAAAATAATTTTATGAAGTAGAGCTGACTGAGTTACATCTTAGCTCGTTTGAATTTTTTTCTTTTTTCTTATATACTATAGACGGTAGAGAAGACCGCGGCACTCGGTGGACACGCTGTATACGTAGTCTCGTTAGAATTTAATTTAGAATCGAAAAACGTAATAATATACAGGTTTTTCCATTAAAAAACAACTAAGTTTAGTTTATATCTCGTTTATCCAATCATCAATTGTTTTTCTGTGAGCATACAGGGAAACTTTGAATTAGCAAAACAATTGCAAATGAGCTCTAACACACCCTCAAAGGAATACGTCGACTTACCAGTCACATAAAAGAGCAACTTTGACCTGCCTAAGGTCCGGTTTTTCAATCGCAAGTCAAATTTAACCTTAAGTTTATTCCCATAAGAACACAATTGTCACTATGGAAATAAACCGAAAGTTACCGTCTAACTTGACATTGAAAAACCGGGCCTAAGGGATTTAATTTCCAGTTTCGTTTTACGTAAAACTTGAAAATCCCTTTTTCAGACAAACAATCCCTAAATCTCTAATGATTTGTAAAAGCCGTTAAAAAATATAAATATTTAATTAAATTAAGATTCTTGTCTGATGAAAATTTGTAATAACTTTTCACGGACAACTAAAATATCGCTCAGTCCTCAACGTTTCGTTATCCTGAAGATACAGTGAACGATGACGAAACGTTGAGCATTGCGCGAGTTTTAATCTGTCCGCGAGAAGTTATTATGAAATTGAAAATAAAAACTGTCTCAGCAGATGCTAAAAATTTTTATTTGTAATTTATGGGTTTACTACAATACTAAAATTGTTTCATCTAGTTAAATGATACTTTTTTAAATCACTTATAATTGATTTTTACAAGTTTTGATTTTGAAATTTTTGACATCTTGTTATAAGAATGTTCTCAGTTGCTGTATTATGATAAATTTTTCTGTTGTTTTATTCTGTTCTAATGGTAAGTCAAACCTCAGTTCTTCAGTAAAAGGAACGTGACAAATATAATCAAATACCGACACAAATCACTTGACCATGAGGATCGTTTGCTAAAATTTAGCAAATTTATTTAAATACTTTAATTTAAATGTTTTCTTCGATTGTGACCCACTGTCTCAAATATTTCAGGAACAAACGGTATATCTAAAGATCTAAAATTAAAATTCCTAAAGTCACTGACCAAACCGAAGGTCTATTAGTTTTTTTCTTTCGTCTAAATAAATGAGTATACATAGTTTAAACAAACAAAATTAACAATTTGTGCAAAATTTTATTAACAAAGCATAAAATATATTAACTTGCATAAATATGTAATGCATTACACCCGCTTATGACATAATCTCTTGTTAAATTCAGTTAATTTCATGGGCGATGCCAGTGGAGTTAAGCAAGGCAATTTCATTCTCTGGATATCCGTAATATATCCAAAATAGAAAATATTCAAAGTAGAGGTAAATCAAAATAAAGAAGAACTTGTTACATAGTCGCCGCCTAAACCGAAATAGTACATACATTCGGACGAAGTGCTTCATATCAGAAATAAATTAACCTATATTTATAGTGTAAAGCTGCTTTTCAGACGTTATTTAAAATGAACAATTCTAAAATTAAACCCTCGTTGGAGTCATGATGCGTTATTAAAAAAGTCCCTTTACGCAGGTTTTGATAAGTCACATGTTCCCCTTTATTTAATTTTACTGTAACACAGGCAAATGTATTTTAAAAATCGCCACGGACATTGTTTTCGTTACATCTATAACAAAACCTCACTGTAAACTGAAAAGTAGTGTTTTTTTTCCATGATAAAGTTCTGGTTCGCATTTTCTTAAAAAAATTCTGGTAACGCCCATGGTAATATTCCTATTACAATCCAAATAACCAATTGTTAATAAGATTTACTTGTAAATATATGAAAACAATAGAGACTAGAAAAGTAACATTAATAAAGCGATGTATAAGTAAATTATACAATTATAACGTGCGTTCAAATAAATGAGTGGCCAAGTTACTTTTATAATTTAATTTTAACATATACAAATGTTATTGAGTATATAATTTTTTTACAATATGAAAAGCACGATTTATATACATCAGTTGTGTCTGAAATCATTTAAGACAAACATGTATTTATCTATCTGCTTCTGGTTTCTGTATTAAACTAGGTTTACAGCAAACTGACCACAGATTTATTTAAACACATAATGTAATAATATTCAACACATATAGTAGAGGAATTATTATTTTAAACTAAACACATTACGACTCAACAGCTAGTAAATTTTTTTTATTTAATTAATCTAACACGTTTTGATTTTAATATATTTTCAAATATACAATATTTAGCTTTCTAATCCACGGTGTATCTATTACTAAGTTTCTAAGTATCAAAAGAACTTCTTAAATTAATTATAATTTATCTGCATCTGTTAAATTGTTACAAAAGACAAATCTAATTATATAATACCACTTATATTTAGAAGCACCAAAAGTTTGTTTTCAATGAGTGAATAACAAATTCCAGTTAAAAATGTTAATTATCAACTAAAATGGAATGTTGTAATATCATTTTAATTAACTAATTCTTATCATATTTAATCTCAACATTTATAAATCAGTTCCAAATAATTATAGTACATAATTAAATTTTGTAACTGAATATTTGATTTTCACTCATTTAAGTCTTGAGAGTTTTATATCACAACCTTCCTTAAAAAGACATTATTACATATAGTATATTATTACATTACACTTTAACTCTAGTAGATTTGGTCATTTATATAAAAGTTAAGTACATGCAAAATATTTTTGTCTTTTTGATATAACAAAACTGTTATGTATATTTTATATTCATCATGATTAGTGATGTATAACAATTTTAGAAGTTACATATAATTATTTTAAAGTTATTTCACACTGTAAAAAATTAGAAAATCTGAATCATCCCCTTGGAAATAAAATTAAATTATAAACTAATTTTTCTATTTATTTTTTTTTCGATTTTAAATTTCTTTTTTAGCAAATGCATTTAAGAAATGCAAGAACCTACTTTTAATGCAAGGAAATTTATAAAATTCGCCCTGTATATTTAAAGCTCTGTAGTCGCAGTAGTAATTTTATTTTGGTGTTGATTTCTTTTACGAAGTACATCGTTTTCGATTTGCATAACATCCCCATTTGCATCACCATGCTCCATATCTCTAGATGATATAGAGTCTCTAGTTTTTTCTGAAAATTTAATACAATTTGAATGAAAAACGTTTGGTAATACTTATTGCTGTTACTCACTGGTTTTCATTTTCTCTTTTGCCCTTTCAGTTTCATGTTTAATAATTGTCTCATTAGTTTTGTAGGCTTCTCGTTTAATTTGATCACTCAATTTCCTTGGAATGTCAGGTATAGCCCATTGAATGGTCATTATAATAAGAGTGACAACATTCTGGTACACAACAACGAAAGCCAACCGTGCAGCTAAGACATGCCAGAATTCTACTGGCCTTTTGTATTTCATTTCATGATCTGGCGGATTTCTGTATTCCGCATATCGACACACGGAGACATTCCAAGGATTATCATTTGGTGCAGTATCTGACCCAAAATCATTCGTATCAAAATATGACAGGCTGTGCTCCAAATAACCTTTATCCGTGTGTGTAGGACTATATTTCATTACATAAACTAATTTTGGTATAAAATTTGAAGAAAAAGCTATAATAAAAGCATTTGATACAACCGCTATTCGACCTACAACTTCCATAATTGGCATCCAAACACCAACGCTTTTCACTCTTTGAGGAACCGGTCGTCGAAAATATTTGATGAACTTTTTCGCATCTAAGCGCATCTCAAATATATTGTTTATTAGAGCGAAGAGTGGTGCTAATGGAAAAGCAGTTACAAAGATTGTAACAAATCCATATTGCAGCACCATTTCCAAATATTCATTGAAAAGACCTTTTGACTCTGGATCACTCAGTTTAAAATCCTCAGTCCACTGGTTGCAGCTAACTATTTCACTTTCTTCATTTACAGCTTTTAAACCAGCTGACACTGTTATTGAATTATATATTTTTTGTAATAATGGTACAACGTTTTCTAAAATAGCATTTATTGCTTGATTGCCAACCATGATTATTGCTAATTGTATGGTTAGTTCCATTAAACAACCACCAGGATTGCACTGAAACAACATCAAAATATAATTATGTAGGATAATTAAAAATACTAAACTTACTTCTTCCTGTCGATACCCAAAAACCCTGTTATACTTAGCAGGGTAACCAACAAATTTGCCCTTCAAAAAGGCTATATAAAAAATTGAGGAATAATAATTAACAGCTTGGAATAAATAAATTTTCAAGGCAAGACTATCATCGTGTTCAGTTTGAGTACGATGAAGTTCCATCTCAGTTAACCATTCAGCTAATTTGGTGTATATTACATTTAAACATACAATACAAACTAAATTCATTAAGGCAGCTGTTATAGGAACAACATATATTGTATAACTCGTTCTATCTCCATATAGTGCAGACGATGTTAATAAAGCCATTCTGTACAGGACAATACTAAAAACTATAGCTACAGCCACAAATACCTATAAGAAAAATAATTTTCAAAATTAGATTTGATAATGTTAAATTAATGAATCTTACCCACAATAAAACAACAGTGAAACTGAAAATCAAAGAAGGTAATTTAACCTTCCAAAAAGGCACCACAGGTTCTTTCAAAAGAGTAATAACATTTAATCTCTTCTTTTTTGCATTTTCTAATCTGGTTAAGTATTCCGGTCTTGGTGGTTCTGCTTGTAAATCAAAGCCAGTCATGCCCCACTTATGAGTAATTTCCGCGCTGTATCTTTTCCACATTTCTAAATAAAGTGCGGCCCATATTGACATGAAAACAGCGAAGAATATTGTACTAGGATTATCGATAAAATGTGCTATGCGTGAAAACATGCAACTTTCGTTAAGTTTCCAATAGTTACAAACTTTATCACAAAGTGGACACATAGTGATGTCTAAATTACAAATATCTTGGCTCATGGTGTCAGCATTGTACGTCAATAAGCCATATAGAAGGCAAAGAAGGCCCACAATCGATGCCGGTATTAACATATGCGTGTAAAATCCCAACCACGCAAAGTACAGCGAAAATTTAACACCAAAATAATCTTTTATTTCATCTAATGGCTGATATTTTACCCATTTAGAAATTGATGCCCACTCATCTGCTAAAAGTTTGCGCTGGGAACCTTCATGAGTAACATCGCCCTAAAAATACTAATTGGATTCAAGTAATTTCTTTCATATTATGCTTACGTCATGCAGTGGATAAGCTGCCGTATATACTTCCTCTGAAAGTAATTTTTTTATTCCTTTATCTTGATCTTCATCTCCAAACTTTTCTCTGTGCAATATATAAGAAACAACTGTTATCCTTATTAAATTATTGAAGAATGTTGGTGAGTCCACATCAAATCTAAAACAATACCATTAAAATGATTTTAAGATTTTAAACTGCTGTTTAGTACTGAAGGATAGTTATTGGGACACAAACAGAAATTTGTACTTTCAAATATCATTTTCTATCACAGTAAATACAGACTCTGTTAAATAAAGATTCCTAATTTTCAAAAACAAGTTTCCTTTAAAAATATTTTGATAGTTTCAATTATTTTTGTTTAAAACAGTAAATATTATGATAAAAATTAATTAGATAAATGCTAACAAATATAAAATAACACTTGTTCTTATTTCCTTAATAACTCATAATTCATGACTCTGTCATAAATAGCAGTAGTTGCTTTTCTACTTATTTTTGATTTTTAGATTTGCCTTTCTATCAATTTAATAGGTAGAAAAATACTAATGAATTTATACCTAAATTATATACATACTATGTACGTACTTACAAATAGTATTTATCTTTTGAAAATTCGGCAGTTAATCTATAACGTTGTGGTGGAAACTGCTTCTTATCTAATCTCACTTTCAAGATGTCAAAGCACTTATTAATAATTCCCTTTACAAACCCTTCGGATTGTTTCATAACTTCTTCCTAAAATAAAAATATATCTGTACCTTTCTCTCCACAAATAAGAATACACGTACATCTTTAATTGGCATACGCAGTTTCAGAATTTCAGTGTAAGTACATAAAATTTCCTTAGGTGCGTGCAGTTTCAAAAAATGTATTTTTTGGCGCTCTTCCCGTTCCAGAATTAGGCCGACTTTTTCCAAATTTTGCTCGAATATTTCTCTTTTTTTTAATTTGACTCCATCCGAAGTTTCTTCGTACGCAAGAACAAAATCGACGCACAGATCATCGAAAGAAAAACTTCTCCATGTCTGAAAATATGGTTTATAATGTTTGTCTGTGAGAAAACAAAATCTACGATATCAAAATTTGGTTTAGTACAGTAGTATAGATTTAGTGTGATATAAATATTATGCAAATTTACAATTAAAACTAATACAACGTTAGTTTCATTATAGAGCAAGCAATCTAAAGACGGAGGTATATAATTGTCATGAAGATGTTTCATTACATGTATGTTATAATTATAAATGTATGCGAAATTAGTGTCCTTATAAAAAATGAGTTGCGGTTTTGCATTTTTCATATGTATAACTGTATAACTAGGGATCGGAATTTTATATTTTGTTAGGTTTATTTTGACCAAAGCGGTAACCTGAGTGTGTACATTAACTCCTCGTGTAGCCGTTACCCCTTTCCGCCTCGTTTGCAATTAATCAAATGTCACGCAAAATGCTTACATATCTCTGCTTTTCTAACTAACGATGACCATGTTAACTAAAATAATCATTATTTGTTGAAAAGTAGAGATATATTAGATTTTGATAAGCACAGATTTTAAATAGATATCTATAAGATTACAGTTTGTAATACTTTTTACAAATTTATCATTTAAAATGTCATTTAGTTTAAATGCACTATAATTTTTAAAAGTATAAACACTCTCTACACGATATACAAGATCATTTTTTTACTATATGCCGGTGGTATAGATCTGAGTTAAGAAAATATACGACGAAATGACGTGACGCAAGACTCTCACGAAAGTTTGAAGGAGATAGCCATATAAAAGTTCTTTGACTTATCTATTGATCGATCGACATATATTAGAAAAATGAAGTGTGTCTAAATTAACAGGTTATGAGTAGAGGCAGGATTTTAGGTGAAATGCCTTTGTTTAGTTCTTAAGGTTTAAAGATTTTTTAAAGATATCTTTCCGTTTCGACTCTTTCGAGTCATTTGACTCTATTTCTAATGAAATGAAGAGATATTTTTAAAAAATTTATAAAACCTTAAGAACTAAACAAAGGCATTTCACCTAAAATCCGGCCTCCAGTTATGAATTCAACTTTCGTTGTTTGATGGATCAAATTTTAGCAATAATTTTTTTTTAATGAAGTGTTATTCGAAGGACTGAATTTATTTGGTTTATTAAAAAATCGTAGGACACTAACAAGAGGTATTGCTTAAAAAAGTGCAAGTGCGAAAGAAAATTTGAACGATCTTCGGAAATTTGCCCATACAATGCTTCAATGAATATTTACGATGTGCTGCAGATAATAAAACAACACATCATCTCTGGACTTCCCTTACACATTCAAGTATATAGATATGAAACCAAATACTAATACAAAACTTTATTAATCGTAAATAGGTATTACAAATAACACTTTAGATAATAATCACTTTTTGATATTAGAAGGAGACAAACGTCATGTAATATCGGCAAGTAATACCAAAAGAATTTCAAGTGATTGTCACCGCTTTTGAAATTTTATGAATGAATTACTGAACATTTGTAGAGATAGAGTATATGTCAGTGTGTATATATGTACAGTATAATAGTCTTTATTTATGTGTAATATATTTTACCTAAAACAATTACCAAAATGTATATTAAATAATACGTCAAATTAGTTAGTACTCAGTATTTAACATTTTGCCCTATTATTTAAAAAAATATAGTCGAGTAATGGATTGTTTGAAAACCTTCTTTGATTATGATCATTTATCTCATTAAACAATTCTTGAATTCTTTACAGCTATAACTACGACAACGCTTTTCAGTTCTAGACGCAAACATACAAAAAAATTAATAGGTTGGTGCATAATTATCAGGCGTTTTTCATATTAAACACATATTGTTTAAAAAACGTCTGATAATTATGCACCATAGTAATAATTTTTACGCTTAACTAATTTTCATTTCCTAAAGTTTCCTAAGATATACAGGGGTTCTATAGATTAAGAGTTAATAGTATTTGTTTATGAATTAGCAATCGGACCATGTCGTTAGTATTATGTTGGTATAACGAAATATCTTAACATACCTTTGCCCCACAAGTAAATGTTTTCAAGAATTAATCAACATTTACGGGATCAAAAGCACTGTTTGTTTACTTCTCTGAAAACAATTATTGTGAACGGATATGTTATTCTTCTCTCTGGTATTTGAAAACTGATGAATATTTCAACCAGGAAAATACATCTATTTGTCCATTTCACCATCACCGGTGGAAGCGTTAACCAATGTAGACACATTGAAAGAAAAAGAAAAAATGATTTCTCAGACAATTATTATTTTTTCTGTAGAGTAGTTAATGCGCATAGGTACGAAAGCGGGTTGATAAGTTCGCGTTCTCGCCGCTAGGGGTCCTAGTACATGTAAACAAACATAACCTAGAAAAATCATAACTCTTTAGAAGCCTTAGTTCATAGTTTCATTCTTTAGTTTGTTACAGAAATTTGTTATTAATCAATTTATTAAATATTTTAATGTGAGAGGTTTAACGCCGATCGAAATAAAAAGTGAAATGGATTCCACGTTGGGCGACTCTTCGCCATCAATTACGACTATTCGCAAATGGGTAAACGAGTTTAAACGAGGCGGCACGAGTATCAAAGACGCACCACGTTCTGGAGCCCCGAAAACAGCTACCAATGAAGAAAATGTCGAAAAAGTAAAGAAAATTGTTCTTTCAGACCGACGATTGAAGTTGCTGGAGATAGCTGAGGCTACAGGTATCTCAAAAGAACGGACACACCATATTTTGCATGAAACCTTGGATATGAGAAAACTCTCCCCAAGGTGGGGCCGCGTTTGCTCACACCAGTGCAAAAACAAAACCGTGTGACAACTTCAAAATCATGTCTACAGCTCATTCGCCAAAAACCGGACTTCTGGCGAAGTTTAATCACCGTGGATGAGACTTGGCTTTACCATTATATGCCAGAAACTAAACAGCAATCGATGCAGTGGACAGTAATAGGCGAGTCAGCCCCAAATAAGGCGAAAACTGTGCCATCGGCCGGAAAAGTAATGGCCACTGTTTTCTGGGATTCAAAAGGAGTGTTCTTCGTCGATTATCTATAGAAAGGAAGAACGGTAACAGGAGCTTATTATGCCAAACTACTGGATAAGCTGAGTGAACACATTCGCAAGAAACGGCCCGGTCTTCAGCGCAAAAAGAATCTGTTTCTTCAAGACAACGCACCCGCGCACACGTCGAAAGTTGCAATAGCCAAAATTCAAGAATTGGTTCCCCATCTACCTCCGGACTTGGCCCCGTCTGACTTCTATTTGTTTCCAAATCTGAAAAAGTTCCTGGCTGGAAAAAGATTCGGAGCAGATAGTGAAGTGATCTCCTGCACGGAACACTTTTTTGAGGGCCTTAACAAAAATCATTACTGTGAGAGCATTAAAGGTTTGGAAAAGCGTGTGTTAAAGTGTATCTTTGCATGTAGGTGTATATTAAAAAATACGTTGTAACTCTTGGTTTATTTTCTATGAAGCTCTCGATTCTGCGACTGTGTGAAAGAGCTCTGGTACTGTATATTATTTTTTTGAATTTTGAATAGAGGCGTGGCATGATAGAATTAGTGAAATAACTACATCAACAGGTAAAAAGCAAGCACTCATTTATACGTTAAGCCACGTATGCATTGCTTTGTGGGCCAGAGATTTAGGTGGGCACAAGACATGCGCATACTTTTCTATGTCAAAATGAAACATACGGCATTTGAAGTCAAAGGTTCACTAAAAATTAACTAGAATTTTTTGGTATATTTGGTAATTTTGTTCGTTGATTTTGTAGATTGATACTTTGAACAATTTTTTGCCATCAGTTCCACAGCAATAAAATTTAAAAACAACACTCACACGTAACATTTGTGTTTTGTGATTTGATTAAAAAAAAACAGAAGAGTTACGTCGAATATTCCACAGAAGGGCACTGTTAATCGATATTCTGAATTTGTTTTTAATTTTCACGCAATGATCCGCGCAAGAGTTTACTATAAATATTTAAATACTTAAAAATAAGTTGGCTATATCAGTACATATAAAGCCATAAGTACACACTCATATTAGTAAAGTACTATCAATTTAGCGTGCTGCCCGATGATAACGTTTGCGATTTTTATTCCTGAAAATTTAATAACTTTTCGTTGGTAAAATATCTAACTTCGATTCGAGATGAAAGCATTAACATGGTAAAAAAAATAAAATGAAACTTAAGTTGGTGATACATATGGATAAGAAACTAATTTTTCATAGATGTAACCCTTAAAACAACTCATTTTGTTATTGAGATTAATTTATCAATGATAATCTTGCAGGTGCAGGTATTTGTACCTTTTCATACTGTTGATAATTTCACTAATAAAAACACATTTTAAAGCAATTGTAAAACTGTTTTACACTTGACGTTTCACGATTCATTTGGGTGTTTTATCAAAAGCAATAGAACAGTTCGACATCGAGTGGCCAATTTTTGATCTAAAATTGTTTAAATGTGCACTACTAATAGAACGAGTCGGTGAAATTGCCCTGGAGTTCTCGAGTTACTCTTTTGCTGAAGAAGCCCCAAATAGGGCCTAAACAGCTGTCCAGAGGACGCTCGAGGATTCCATTGCAATCAAAATCGACTTGCAACAATTTTTAAATTTCTAAAAGCAAAAGAATAATTAAATTAGCTGTAAAATGTTAAATGTAACGTATTATTACGTCCGAGCCGCCGATGATTCAATTTCAGCCTGTCAACCTACTTTCTCGATTCCAGTGATTTTCTAGTCGAAAGATAGATGGTTTCAGGCGTTTGCTGGGAAATTCGAGAACGAAAGGATCTCTCCCAAATAAGCCAGGATCGGCGAAGTACTTGAATCAGTTATTATTCCGAAAGCGACATGTGCGAATAGTAGAGCGTTTAAGTTATAGAAATGTTGCAGCTCGTTATTCTTGTGTTTTTATTGTGTTAAGTGGATATTAAAGCGTTTTTAAATTAAACGATTATTTTTTGCGAATCCCGAATTTGTAGCATTATTTTTACCTTTCATTCGCTTTAAAAACTACTTTAATTATTAAATCTTGTAGATGTTTGAGATTTCAAACTTTAGAATTTTTGTAATTGCTCTAAAACTGATCTTTTCAGCACAAAATAGCACATTCTAGATTATGGGAGTCCAAAAAGATTTTTAGTTCTAAGCGGATTGATTGTAAATTCACATAGTTTAATAATAGTAATGAGTTCATTTAATACTTCAATTAATTTTTCTTGTTACGTAAGCAAAGTTATCATTAAATGAACCACAACAACCTTGGTTGCTACATAATAATTTACGAATGTAAACATTTACTCATACTGTGTATAAAAGAAAAAAATAGTATTGCTTAGAATTTTAGATGAAGTACATAAAATTAGCATAAAATAACGTTTATATTAATTCCTACTAAACTTCTCTGCATTTCCATACAATGAGCTGAAATCTATGGCGCATTTGATTCAGAAATCTTCTTGAAACTTATCATTTTACTGCAATTATATTACAAAATTTGTATTTATGATTTATCAGACAGTTGTAAATTCAATTTAAAAGATGACGTATCGCTGCAGTTGCTTCAGAAACTATCAATGTATACAGTGAAACGTCGACTTTTAAATTAAATTTGCATTTGTCCAACACATTATAATTACAAATTTCATGATAATTTTCAACGTACAAGAGCTTTAATTGTGTAATTACATTAACAATTAAATTAGTTCCAGTGTTTATTACATACTACTTTTTCATTATAAGCTTCATTGTAAAAAATCAAATTAATTTATTGTATGCTAATAAAATAACTATTTAACATATTAATACGAAAATTAGTATATTGTCAGTCTTTTATTTATTTATCAAAAGCAGAATACCAATATTTCATTAAAATCTTGCAGGAGTTACTAAAATTATTACCCTCCAAAAAAAAAAACATTTTAATTAAATTAACTTTAATTTATATTAAAAAAATTATTCAGACGTGACTCAATTAAGAATGTTTTTAAATCTCCACTGAAGAATTTTTCAATACATTCTTATTACACAGATGTTTCGTGTCTCAGTAAACTTTGTTAAAGTAGATACAGATGATTTCACGAAAAAAAGTTCTATCGTCGTAGGTTTTATAGTCTGAAACTAGTACAAACTTACGTGGTTTGTCCAAGGAATAACTACGGACATTAAAGTGATTAATGTCATTTTTCATCATCATTTTCGGACCATCAAAATCGGTTTGTTATATCCGAAGTTCGTAATAAGCGATAATGCAACAAATATAGAGAAAAATGACGGGACTTGAAATGTAGTTCGTTATAAGCGGTAAATCGCTATAACCGAGGTCTACTTTATATAACAAATAAATAACAATGTGACAAAAATTGTGTCCTTAGATTGTCACGTCAAATCATTATTACTAGACCTGAAAATCTAGCAATTATTACTAGACCTGAAAATCTAGCAATCACGATTTGATATAACAAGCTGAAGCTGTTTGACACGATAACATATTTGTTATAAGATTTGTGAACAGATTTACTATAAATTTTATGATAGGATTTTTCAAAATCAGTTGTAAATAAATACGAATTTTAATAGTTGACTTAAAGCATGTGCCGTTACTTTCGTTAACCTCATACACTATGTTTCACTAAAAGTGTAAAAAGTGTATTTAATTAAGGCCCGGTTTTTCGATCACAGTTTAACTTTAATCTTCAGTTTATTCCTATAAGAGCAATGGGAATAAACTGAAGATTAAAGTGAAACTGTGATCGAAAAACCAGGCCTTAGGTTGCGTTAAATGAACAGTCAGCTAATATATGTGTTGGCACGTGTGCGGACACGGGCTTAACATTTTCATAGCACAGATTTCTTGTATTCGGCTTGTATTATACAGTTAGAAATTTCTATGATCACATATTTTATCTTATATAACAAACATTTGTGTCATATTATTCCATTATTTATTATAAATTTACGTTTTTACAAAGAAAAGAACTAGAAATTGTGAAATAAATAATAAATAAATTCAACTTATTTTAATCATGTGTGGTATCATGTTGAAGCGCACCACACTTAAGAAAGTACATATTAGGGATCTTATAAATTATTGAGTCTTCAAATTTTTTTAGTTTTCATTTTTCTACGGAAATATCTACTAATTTTTACTCTTGGTTTTATTTTAGTATGACACCTTAGCTTTAAGTTAAAAATAATTTCAGAATAGGGCATACAGGTTATTCATAGAAAATTATTATGGTAGGTGATTTCTCATTTGGATTCTCGCAGGCGATTATATATTATATACCGATTGTTTCACTGAGACTTGAAAAACGGCAGAGATAGGACACGCTATATTATAAAATAAAAGATAAAAATGAAACAGTCACTGTACCACGGTGTATATTCTAGCTAGACATAGGGTTCATATAAAAATCAAACGATTTAAGACAAAAGCGTGCCAAATAAGAACTTAAAATTAAAAACACATAGTACAAATTTTATGGCATTTCCTGCTGAATGTTGTGGTAATATTTGAAAAACAAATTACAAGAAATGATTTCCAATGGAAACTTAGTAAGAATATCCTCTGGTTTTTACCAACCAAAGATTTCATCAAGTGCTTTTAAATTGTGAGCGTGTGTGTGTGTGTGTACTGAAGATGGCAATGTATTTGCTGAAATACGGATAACCACTGTCTCCTTTACCATGCTTAATTCTATTATTGAGACTCATTGTAATTTTTAAGTTCAATAATGTACAATAATGTACATACTCATCACTTTAAATTTAAATAACTCGTGTTTTCCTAACACTAATGCACAATATAGCCGTTGGAGGCGCTGTCCGAGTTTTTACATAGCATTCCGCAGGTCTTTAAACTTAACTAAAATAACCAATTTTTTGAGAATTCAAATAAATAAATCAGCAAACCGTGTAGATCTTGGCCCAGTTTACAGAAACTTTAATTGCAATCAAATTTTAATGACGTTGTTAATTTGACATTTCGCAATGTAATTCTTATGGCAACTTAATCGTAATTAGTTTAATTCGCAATTAAATATTTGATTTGCTTTCTGAATTCGGGTATCAAATTAATTTCGGCCTAAAGCTAAAGGATTCTATTAAAATAACAAAGAGGAAAAAAGTTCATAGATACTTTGGGGAGTTACTCAAAACAAATGCAAATTAATTATTACCTAATGCAGAGGATCTAAAGCTGCAATTTATTTGAATATGAACAATACATATCACATTTTGATGATTAGCTTTATTGTAATTATAACAGTTAGTTATTGTGGGTTTCAAGGAGAGGAATTATTATAATTTTATTGTACCGTATCGTTAAAATATTTCTTTAATATTAAACAGTGTTGGAACAGACAAATAAATTAGATGACATAAAATTTTGAAGAAATTTAGAAAACAGATATAAGATATTTTTCATATACATATGTATCTAGATTAAAAAAAAGATATGTATCTAGATAAAAAAAAGATAACAGATACAGATATGTATTTAAATTTAGGAAATAAATATACAGGATGATGTATAACATAAAAAATTGTTTGAATAAAATTAAATTGACATCTTAAATATAAAGTTAACTGGGAAAGTTAATGCTAATTAACGTAAAAATTTTTCCTAAAATTCCAAAAAATATTTCTTTTTCATTATGAAGTATTTCAAATCTTTGAAACAAATTAATACAGTGTAGGGGAAAATGGGGTAAGTGTGCGCACGGGCTATTTGAACGCACTCATTCAGCTCAAAAAGTAATAGACTTACAAAAAATGACTACTCATGAACTTTATGTTATCCACCCACAACTCTAGTTTTTGAAAGCCCTAATAGTATCTGCTTTACCAATCAAGTTCAGTATAACGTCATAGCAGCAATAGCAATAGCAGCCGTAAATAAAGTAATTACATATAAATATTTTAATTTCAGTTTTGTGTTACGATATTCAGTAACATTTAAAGAATGCATTGCGCATTTGGTATTTATTGAAAAACTTTTTTTTTACAATTTTGTGATAACAATAAAAGAACGTAGGTACGGGGAAATTGTGCGCATTGTGAAGGCCGAAGGGCTAAGTGTGCGCGCGAAAAATTTATATTTATGCAAAAGTAACTGAAATCCAGAAGAAGACACATACCTCAACAGATGTGGGGAGTTGCCACTTAAAACTGAACAATGGTTTAGAGTTTAGATGCTCTAGATGGGTGCACACATTACGCAACGGTTGGGACTAGGGGTGCGCATATCATATTTTCAATATCGGTTATTGATAACTTAAAAATATCGACATTTATTTATGTACCGTTATTATCGTAAATATCGATATCCGAAATGGAAATATCGTATTTTCAAAGAATCTTATTTTTGTTGTATCGCCCATGT
The DNA here is from genome assembly GCA_033060865.1 of Dorcus hopei. Lineage (NCBI taxonomy): Eukaryota > Metazoa > Arthropoda > Insecta > Coleoptera > Lucanidae > Dorcus > Dorcus hopei. The sequence goes on along the minus strand of CM065419.1, from coordinate 28,783,385 downwards.
TTTTTTTTTATAAAATATGCATATAGTATGCTCTAGAAATATTTTATTTCAACATATTTTCAATATTAATACTTAAAAAGAGAAATATTCTACTGCGCTAAGTTACCCCATACTAGTGATGGGAAGTTTCGTTACTTTTAAGTATTCGGTACTACTCGTTACTTCAGTATTCGTTACTTGGTATCCGTATCCGTTCCATACTCGATACTATGGACGGGTACTTTCGTTACTTTTAGGTAGTCGGTATTCGTTACTTTAGTCGGTACTGAATACCCGTACTCGTTTGCTACCCGATACTGGTTCGATACCCGAAACTAATTCGTTACTTGGAATTCATTGATTACCCGGTAATCGTTCTTTACTTTAGCTATAAGCAAATGGGCGGCTACGAGAACGAGTAAGAATAAAACAGTAACAATAACAGGAACGGTAAATTAAGTTAATTAATTATAATTTTAAACAACTGACATATTATAAATTAAATGGGTATAAGTAAGTAGGTACATATTTTTATAATTACTAAATAACTATATGATATTTATAACGCATTGAATGATTTTAATACATTATGAACAAACAACCTTAGAAGTCTTAATATTTGTTTATAAAAATATTATAGGAAAAATATGAGTAATGTATACATACATATTACTCATATACTAAATGTTGTGCCTCTTAAAATTATATTTAAAAAATATGTGAATTAAAAAATACATATCCTTTTTTGAAAAACATTATACAGTGAAACTTGCTTATAACGAGCACTGGTTATAATGAGAACTCAGATATAACGAGAAAATTGAAAGTCCCGTTTCTTGATATGGTAAATTACATATATAAATATTTGTTTAACGAGCACGGTTATTACGAGAACTTGCTTATAAAGGCCAATTTTGTAAAAAAAAAATTGTTTTACCTTGCATATAGCGAGCATAATGTAAAATGTACGTACTATGCCCGACAAAAATTTAAATATGATGAATTAATTGTTAAAAAAATTATTCCTTTGTTTATTTTTGCGTATTTTTAACGTTACCATAGAGCAAGCAAAATGAATTGTTTAAAGTTGTATTCAAACTTATTTGTTCATTAAATAAACTCAAAAATGCAGGTGTAGAGTTGTCCCAGATTCTTTTGGTGTTGATAGTACATATCACATATGCATATATTTATTTTCATTTATAACGAGCACTTGCATATAACGAGCAATAAGTGTGGTCCCTTGAGCCCTCGTTATATCCGAGTTTTACTGTATTTCAGACGATTTCTTTTGTCACTGATAATTTCACCAGGAATTGAAAATACGCGTTTATAAAATAAATTATTATTATACATTTTATGTGAAGATGAAAAGATTTCTATAAACTAATTGTGACAAGTATGATTCTTTTTCATAATAAAAATAATTACGATGCTGCCGTACTAAACACAGTGCTGTATGTATATACCACCGGCCCATTTAAGTCAATAATAAGTACAAGCGAATGAAGTAAAAGCTAATCCAGAATCAATTAAGAAATGTCCGTAAAATAAAATGTAAATATATTTAAAAATATCGGTTTCAACGATGGACAGCCTTTGGTTTCCTAAAGGAAACAGATAACGCGATATTAATCAGTCCACTGATTTTCATTAGGGGCAGTATAATTATTAAGAATTTCAATATCGAACTATTGTTATTGCTCTTAATAAGAAAACACGTAATTTGTGCTATCTCAGTCAGCAAAACTGTTTTGGAATCTATAAAAAATTATACACACGTACAGCGCGGTGGACCGTTTATGTTCAATAAACTTTATTAGTGGAAATTGGGGTAAGTATTACTTAGGTTTTGCTTCATTAGCTTGTTGTACATACTTATTATTGACTTAAATGGGCGTGTGGTATATACAGCACTGTGATTAGTGCGGCGGCATCGTAATTATTTTTATTGTGAAAAAGAATCATACTTGTCACAATTAGTTTATAGAAATCTTTTCATCTGCACATAAAATATATAATAATAATTTATTTTATAAACGCGTATTTTCAAATCCTAGTGAAATTATCAGTGACAAAAGAAATCGTCTGAAATAAAATATTATTCAAAAAAGGATATGTACTTTTTAATTCACATAATTTTTTAATATAATTTTAAGAGGCACAACATTTAATATATGAGTAATAACAAGTGTCTAAATAAAAACCTGGTCAAGTGGGTTGTGATCGAGAATTTATCCATTGCATTTACATAGCAGAATTACTAAATGTAGCCTACTTGACCAGGTTTTTATTTAGACACGAGTTATGTATGTATATATTACTCATATTTTTCCTATAATATTTTTATAAACAAATATTAAGACTTCTAAGGTTGTTTGTTCATAATGTATTAAAATCATTCAATGTGTTATAAATATCATATAGTTATTTAGTAATTATAAAAAATATGTATCTACTTATTTATACCAATTTAATTTATAATATGTCAATTGTTTAAAATTATAATTAATTAACTTAATTTACTGTTCCTGTTATTGTTACTGTTTTATTCTTACTCATTCTCGTAGCCGCCCATTTGCTTATAACCAAAGTAAAGAACAATTACTGGGTAATCAATGAATTCCAAGTAACGAATTAGTTTCGGGGATCGAACCAGTATCGGGTAGCAAACGAGTACGGGTATCCAGTACCGACTAAAGTAACGAATACCGACTACCTAAAAGTAACGAAAGTTCCCGTCCATAGTATCGATTATGGAACGGATATGGATACCAAGTAACGAATACTAAGTAACGAGTAGTACCGAATACTTAAAAGTAACAAAACTTCCCATCACTACCCCATACCCGCGCACAATTACCCCATATGTATGGGGAGTCCGTCCGCAGGAGCTCTGTCATGAATTTTATTTTTTATTGTCCGCATTTTTTTTCCTTTAATATGTCTACGCTTTGAAATTCGTTCCGCAAATATCTGGAGTATTGTGTAAACAAAAATGGTGGTATTATCACATACATACATCTTCACTCCTTTGAATTATACCGTGAATTTATTTTAACATAAAACATTTACGTGTTACGTGGTCGATTACGCACGAACCTGAGAATCCATAGCAACATTTACAATTTGTAAATTAAACTGTCCTCTTTAAAATAAAACATGAGATGACAGCTGTCATGAATCTGTTCTGTTATTAGTGATTTCGATATGCTTTTACTGCAAAATAATAGCGACTCTTTCAATTACATTAGATAAGTTTATTCTTGTTTAAAATAAGTAAATTTAAAACATAAGGAAACCAGAAATTCTTTAATTCAAAACACCACAACAAGTTTTCAAAAATATATTCATTTACCTCCATGCAATATCCTAAACGATTATAAAAGTTGTTAATGGCATTAGTTACTTGTCTAGAGGTAATTCTTCCTGATACATTTTCACTAACTTTCTTCGTCTGACAGATGTTCCAAATTAAAATAGACAAATTTTATTTGATATTTTATAGTTGTCTGCGGAGACTTTAATATAGATTTTTCGAAGGCATCAAAATCTTTTTCTGATGTACTAAATATTTTTGCATCATTTAACATGATATCCGTTGTAAATAAACCTACTAGAGTAACAAACACAACGTCTACACAAATTGACAATATATTTATTAGTACTTGCTCAAATGTATTAGGGTGCCAAACTTTTGACTGCGATTTAACTGATCACTGTTACCAAATATTAAAAATTAATGACTTGAATTTTAACCGCCACATTACAAAAGAAAGGTATAAGAGGAACTTTAATTCATCTAACATTAATAAACTGAAATCATTGCTAAGTAATGAATTATGGGCTTGCGTCTTAAACACTACTGATGCTGAAATTGCCTTCAAAAATTTTTACAATACTTTTTTAAAGTATTTTGATGCGTGTCTACCTTTGTCGAAGCACAAAATTAACCTTAGTAATAAATCTAATCTACCGTGGTATAATAATACACTACGTCAACTTGCTCGCAACCTTAGAAATATGAATGTACTCATTAAGAAACATAACGACGCTATCCTAATTAATATTTACAAATCTCAAAAAAAGGGTTATAATGCAGCTATCAGGGAGGCTAAAATGCAGTATTTTGATAATAAGATTTCACTATCATCCAATAAATCCAAGACCACTTGGACCATTGTTAGGCAACTATCAAATTCACATAAGGAATCCAAACTTGAATTACTTTCTGAAACTGGGCAGAAAATCACTGATCCAAATTGTTTAACCGAATCATTTAGTCATTACTTCAGTAATATAATATCCAATATTAATTATTCGAATTTTGAATGTTCCTTAAAGTTTAATCTAGAACATAATATGTATTTGTATCCTACCGATAATAATGAAATACGAGATATAATTAATCAATTCAAAGAAAAATTCTGCAGGTATCGACGGCGTACCTTGTTCACTCTTAAAGCAATTGTCTGATTATATAATCAACCCATTGACCGACTTAATAAACAAATGCTTTGCACAAGGAATTTTTCCGGATGAATTAAAATGTGCTAAAGTAATACCGATTTATAAAAAAGATAGTCGTTCTAACATCAATAACTATCGTCCAATATCATTATTACCTTCCATCGGAAAAATTTTCGAGAAAGTTTTAAATAAAAGACTAACTTCCTACTTAGCTAAATTTGGAATATTGAATAAGGAGCAGTTTGGATTTACAGCCAATTCATCCACAAAGAATGCCATTTATAATATCTTAACATGTATCTATGACAGCCTGGATAAAGGTCTTAATTTATCCGGGATTTTCTTTGACCTATCTAAGGCATTCGATCTTTTAGATCACCGAATCCTCTTAACTAAAATGGAGGCATACGGTATTAGGGGTACATCATTAAATATTTTCAAATCTTATCTCCGCCATCGAAGTCAAATTGTTTCATTGACCTCAGAATGTAACGGTTCGGTTAAAGATTACCTATCTTCAGAAGTTCCAATACACCGCGGCGTTCCACAGGGGTCTATTCTGGGACCTACGCTATTCTTAATTTATGTAAATGACTTGTCCTCATTATTAAATTCTTGCGTGCTTTCTCAATATGCCGACGACACTACTACTATAATTATTAATGAATCTGCTGCTTCTGTCTCAACAATAGGTACCACAATTGTTAAACAAATGTCCGAATGGTGCCAGAGTAACGAACTTCTTCTGAACATGCAAAAAACTAAAATTGTTACATTCAATAAAAGACTATCTGACAATAGTATCTATATTAAGCACAACAATCAATCTCTACCCACGTCTTACAGTGTCGACTTTCTTGGTCTGTTGGTGGATGCCAATCTTACTTGGGAAGAACACTGCGACAGACTGGGTAAAAAGCTGTGCTCAGCATTTTACGCTCTAAACAATTTAAAGCAAAGCGTCGGAATAAACTAGTTGAAAACTTTCTATTTTGCATATGTAGAATCGCGGATGCGGTACGGGTTAATGTTTTGGGGATCGTCTCCCAACTTCAGGAACATATTTCTTCTACAAAAACGACTTATTAGAGTAATTTGCGGTGTGCCTATGATAACACCTAGTAGACCATTGTTTAAAAAACTAAGCATATTGCCACTGGCAAGCCTGTACATATATGAGCTGGCTATCTTCCTAAAACAAAATGAGCATTTGTATACTCAAAATTATCATTTTTACTCAAATATGAATACTCGAGCTTGCAAGGATTTCACCATACCTAAACACAAATCCACCTTTTTTACTCAAGGTGCTCACTATAAAGCCATTAAGGTCTTTAATGCCTTACCAAAATGTATTAAAGAACTAGACCTTCACAAATTTAAAACTGCGTTGAAAACTTACTTACTTGAAAAAATTTTTTATCATATAAACGAACTTACTGGCTAATAACTTCAGAATTTCCTAATTGTAATACTTACTGATGATTGACGCAGCTAGGTTGGTTAACTCTTTTCTTTTCCAGAATTCTAGTCTCTCTCCTTGTGATCTTTTTTATTTTTTTTTTATTATTATGCTTTTGTGTTTACTTAACTGTGACTGTGTTTTACTTGTATGTGTAATTGTATATTTACTATCAATTTTGACAATGTCCATATCTGTACATGATCAGTGACAATATATATATATTATTATTATTATTATTATTATATGACATTAGAAACCCTAACGACGATAATAATGCAACGACATTTTAAAAAATTGGAATTAGTTTCCATAGTAATATGAACAGCTATGTTTCATATTAAAATAAAATCACGGTATAGTTTAGGCGGTAGAGAAGACCGCGGCACTCGGTGGTCACCTGTATGTTACCTACTAATACCGATTACTTTACAGAATTTATTTCGGAATGCAAGAAAGTTTGTTAGTCAAGATGTTAACAGTGTCACATCTTGTTATATAGTAGGTTGTTGCACAGTTATTATCTGTTTCCTGTACAGTAGCGGACAATAAAATCCGGGCACATCATTTGTACAATGCAAACATCACTTTAATATTTTTGACTTTTAATACATACAGGGTGCCCGGATTTCGTAGGACAACATAGGTAACTTTTGTATTTGAAGAGATAGAGAGATGGTTAAATTAGCAAAAAGGTGCAGGTTCGATAGCTCATTAAGAATCCATTTTCAAATTGTACTTGTCATGGCCATGTTGGTTAAAATTAAAAAAAAAAAAAAACAAAATATCATAATTTCTTTTATTTGCCGTAAGTTTGTTTTTACTTAAGATATTTAGATGCGGTTTGAACTAATTTGCAGTACTTGAGACATTTAACAGTATTAATGGCAATACTATCCGCAAAATCATTAATAGTGTTCAGAAACGGTGCTAACTTTGCATTGCAAACAATGGTGGCTTATTTGAGTGATTTAATATTTTTGTAATTGAGTTTGGTTTTGTTTTGTCAATAAAAATATTTAGATTACCACAAAAATTAATTCAAACCGCATCTAAATATCCTAAGTAACAAAAAAGTTACGGCAAATAAAAGAAATTACGAAATTTTGTTTTTTTTTTTAAATTTTAACCAAATTGGCCATGACAAGTAAAATTTGAAAATGTATTCTCAATGATCTTTTGGACCCGCACCTTTTCACTAATTTAACCATCTCTCTATCTCTTCGTATAAAAAAGTTACCCATGTTGTCCCTTCGAAATCTGGGCACCCTGTATACAAAATGTCATTGGCCGCGTTCGTAAGAACCAAGCCCTCAAGTAGCATTCGTCTGTGATTGGCTTATTTCAAAGAAATTAAAAAATCCACCAATCACAGATGCTACTTGAGCGCTAGTTCTTACGAACGCGGCCATTGATAATACAAATTTTATTTAATACAAATTTTATTTTCTTATTTTGACAGAAATATAACCTCAATAAAAGCCTGATTTACCAAATTTATTGAAATACGCACGACATGTCAAATTCTTGCCCAGATTTTATTGTCCGCTACTGTACCTGTTATTCAGATAAATAATGTAAACAGAAAAGATAATTTAGATATTTATCTAGATAAAAGATGATATTATATGTGAAAAATTGTTATCCAGATGATAAATTATCTAGATAATTTCAATACTGATAATAAGCAACCATTTTAAATTTACAAATTCTTTAAAACACTTATAATTTTTAAATAAAAGCCTCTGTTAATAGTACTTTTTTTCATGAAATTATACCTACTTTCCGTTACTAAAGTTTGTAAATCAACTTTACAGTTGGAATACACAAACATTAAGTTACACATTTAATAAATTAAGAAGGAATATTTGTGATCGATTAATAAAAATATTTTGTACATAAAGCAGTGTTGAGGTAAGGCAAAGAAAACAGATCCAGTTAAATTCATGCACTTATCTGAGGTAAGTTGTGCATTTACTTGCTAACATTTAAAACCTTTACCCTATCTCTCCACTGTGTATAACAGGTAACACTCTTAGCAGTTCTAGAAACCTTATTTTGATGGTAATCGTCTTGCTGGTTGTGGGGATAATTTCCTGTTGCCGCACTCATTTCCATATTTTCCAAGTCGATCGCAGAATGGTATATTGTATTTCTAGACAAACTGATGTAGTCTTTGTTATTGGACCTTCTTGTATTTATTGGTATGTGGGAATTAACAGATATTGTGTCATAGAAGTCCTCTTCATCATCCATGATTCAAATTTACACCTGTAAGAAAAAGAAATAACAATGATGTCATCAAACAAAGATGCAAGAGAGGACCTAATTTTTTTCTCATGTGATAATGTGCCTCTAATTGCATTCATTATTTTACATAGAATTAACTTAAGTCATTAATTGGCATATGTACAACTGAATCAAGAATTTGGAAAACAAGTTCAAGCTACTAAAAATTTAAAATTTCTACAATTATTTACCTGAGATACTTGATATTCACACTAATCATGGTCAAAGTAATTTACATCGCAGAAAATCGACATCACGTTTTAGGTTGTAAAACAACAGTTCAATGATTAACAACTTATAAAACTAGTTTTAATAGCAATAGAAAATTAATAATTGCAATTAACTACGCTCGGGAGACCGGCAGTGTGCAAAGTGGGTTTCTAAGTTTCTATAAACATGCATGTACTAACAAGTGATGTTTTAATACGTGCCGGGTTGATATTAAAAGACAACATTATCACAGCACCTTTAATTAACCCCACATTACACAAACTACTTAATTAGCACCATTAGGAATGATAGCGATGATCTAACCATACTTTCAAAACTAAAGAAATGGCAAGTCCGGCGCATGCGTAATTATTAAAATAAATGGCAAATGGTCGCGTTCAGGTAAACGCAGCACTACATCTCATTAGTAAAGCGAGACGCATATTATGCGTTCGGAAGTAGTAAATAAAAGGTCCGTTCCATTCGTCAGGATTTCGAGTTCTGAACCCTTCAAAATCTTACTGAGCATGAACAGTGCATAAAATTGATGAAGATACTCTGAGTTCTGAGTGCACACTAATGCAGTCAATCGAAAATGCCATGAATTAAGTCTTTAATTAAGGCCCCGTTTTATAAATGGAAAACAAATTTACTTGCCTGAGTAAAGCTAAGTTCACATGCATTGCGGATACGCAAAATTTTTATTGCGGATCGTTTCTAATTGGTTCATTTTGATTGAAAATACATTTTGATTGAAAATACATAATGAACCAATTAGAAACGATCCGCAATAAAAATTTTGCGTATCCGCAATGCATGTGAACTTAGCCTCAGTTGTTTTTAAAATTGTTACTAAAGCATTAAAATTCACTAATTAAGTAAATTATCAGGTATCTAACTTGATTGTCGAAGTATCAAAGAATAAGTAATAATAACAATGTATTGCTATTTCTTCAATTTTTTTATACCGAATCTGTTTTTTTAATTCAGAATGTAAAATGTGTTAAAAGAAATGTTAGTAGGCTTATGTCAAATGCAAGTCAATGTCACGTCGTAACCATATGATTATTAAAAACATAACTTAACTCGTTATATCCATTTAATTACGATTTTGTACAAAATGGATAATAATGAATAAAACATTTATTTTATTAGAAATACCTCGGAGATGTAAACAAAGCTTTTGACAGTTGACAGTTTGCAGTTATTCAAGGTTCCAACATACGTACTAAGCTACGACGTGCTTTCATAAAATAAAAGCAAGTTCAGAGTCTTCTCGGATTTTTTATCGCACTTATAAACGAGCAATTGCAAAGTATAATAAAGATTGAGGTTATGTGTTTTTTTAATTTACTTCATACAAAAACAACATTTACTACATTGAAAATTACTAATATTGAAGCTTTTGTAGTTTTCCAAACTCTGCGCATGTGACATCTTTTTTGTAGCACTTCTTTGAGCGGTTGCCATTGGTACAGAAGCGGACAATAAAATCCGGGCAAGAATTTGACATGTCATGCATATTTCAACAAATTTGGTAAATCAGGCTTTTATTGAGGTTATATTTCTGTCAAAATAATAAATAAAATTTGAATTAAGTCAGAAGGTCTGTTCCATTTGACAGAATTTCAAATTCTGAATCGTTCGAATCATGCGCAGTATGAAATTTATATCCAATTTTGTGCACTGCCATTGCCATCTTGACATTTAGTCCAGGCGCATAGGCAGAAATTGTGACGTCACGATAAAGGGGTTTTAACGTTTCTCAAAATGCGTTATTTTATTATTTTTATCAGTGTTTATAAAGAAAAGGTAAATAAAATTGTCCCGTAAAGAATGGGGTAAGTCGATTTAATAGTTTTTGCCACAGAACGAAGTCGTAGAAGATTAATAATTAGCCGAATTCAAAATCACTACCAGAATTGACAGATATTTGAATTTTAAAGTCTTATACGGTCTCATATTGTTCAAATTATATTATAAAACATCACTAAACTTATTGTAAAAGCGTTTTAAAGCGAAAATCAGCAAAACAACGTAAAGCTCGTTGGTTTAAGTAGTTGGAGCCAAGCATTAAGATGATGGAATCGTTTCGTAAAAATAATGAGAAGGGTTTATATTTGGACAAATTAATACTAATACAAAGCAGAATCATTGCTTCAATAAAGCGTTTTTTGCCCGATGGAAAGTATCACACAGATTTGTAATGATTTTCCTCGGAAATTTTTAACGCTTAACCTTATTTTTAAACTCATATAAACACATTTTCTTAACATTAACGCAGGGATATGTGTAAACTACAGACGCGTAGTGTTAAGAAAAGTAATATAAATTAAAGAAAACTTACATTTTTATTAAATAAGCTTGAAATTTTTAAGTGAAATAAATTTATGTGCTTGACAGTTACCCCTTTACCGTGACGTCACAGCTGAAAACATTTGCTGCCTAAAGGCCTGGACTAGTATTAAAATGGCAACGGCACTGCTCATGCTCAGTACGATTTTGAACGGTTCAGAACTCGAAATCCTGACGAATGGAACAGACCCAGAATTACTAGTGACATGCATCAAACGTCAAAAATATTAAAGTGAGGTTTACATTGTGCAAGTGGCCTGCCCGAATTTTATTGTCCGCTACTGTACAGTTCAAATAGAAAAATAAATAATTTTCTTGCGAGTTATTGGTTATTTCGGGTTAGTTATGGTAACTGAATCGCTATATTTTTGCATAGTACCGGTAATTTATGAAATCGTCATTAATGACAATAACCATAACACTGCAGGATTCGGAAAGTTACATGTAACAAATATTTTCTACAAAGACTACAATACACGTAACTTTTGATGTTGTAATTGTAGTGTTATAGTTCTTTTAGTAAATTCAAAAATCAGTAACATTAGTAACAATTCTAAAAACAAATCTTATTAAAGCATTAAACTGCGGAGTAAATTTAACTTGCACTTATAGAACTGGACCTTAAACAGCTTAATTAAAGTTTAAACTTGACTTGATTCAGTTTTAGAATAGAATCCAGAAAAGAAAATAACAAAGTAAATGACGAAGAAAATGATATAACTTTTTAATTAAATCAGTTTCTTGTCCGATGAAAATTGTATCACAAATTCTTTTAAACGGACACTGAATATGCGCACTAAAACTTAAAGTTTCGCCGTCGTTCGACAACTTCGAACGACGGCGAAACGTTAAGTGTTATAGCGTTTTCCACTGGCTGTACTAGTGTGCACTGAGTGTATTTTCATCTCGGTTCAGCTTTATGTAATAAAACGAGATACAGATATCCTGAGTGTACACCGGTGCAGCCAATGGAAAATGCTATTTGTGCACATATTCAGTGTCCGTTTCAAAGAATTTGTGATACGATATAACTTTTAATGTAGTTTATTCAAAATAATAGAGAAGGAGTAAATATAAAAGCTACGTGTAGTTTTTAACGTAGTATTTGGCTTTATTAGGTACTTCCGAACCTTGATACACTGGTTGAAAGCTGTGTAATTAGTGCTACCTCTTTCTAATGGAGAATACAGTTTTAACACCTGTTTCGGCATTCACTTTTAAGAAACAATGCCTGCGTTCAGCCTGGCAGAAAGCTACATAGCGCTTTGTATGCGCCAGATAGTACAGCTACTTGATTATCTTAGCTGGCTCGTCGTCCATTTTGGATCTCAGTCAATTGATGTTATGTATGTGTATGTGGTTAACACATTTGTTAAAGTATGACCGGATGTGCGGCTCCTAATTGTTCACATCATTCACGAAATGTTTTCAAATTTTTCAGGCAGGTAATTTCTTTTCATCATAAAAATAATATATTTACATAACCTCACAACGGGCTCACGTTGAAATCCAGCTGTATAGTACCGTATGATTTTTAAAATGTTAGATAAAGGGAGGCTGTGAAAGCAAAACGTATGGCGTAAAATTAGCACATACAACAATTTATTCAAAATAATATTTACAAAACTTCAAAAGGCATTCATCATTGAACCATATTTTCGCAGTGATGTTAACCAAAACGTATGTATGAGTTAATTTAAGCTGTATGTTTTCCTCTTCACGGCATCCCTTTATCTAAAATTTTAAAAATCATATGGTATATAGTAGCTATATCAGGTAGCATGACGTCATATATGTGTTTAAGCCGAAGCTAAACTTCTGCTAAGAGAGAGCGGCCGCCATATTTTAAAAAAGTTACGTCGCTAGCGCTAGCTGTAGCGTTGTTGTTTTAGGTTATGTCTGAGCATATGGTTGCCAGTTGATGCTGCTGCAGTAAGTATTGAAATAAATTTTCCTTTTAACAAATCTTCTTTGTTAATAACACAGTTATTTGTACCAGGCTGCTAATTTGTACAGGTTACAAGCAACATTAATTTTAGTGCTTCATTAGTTCAACTATAAAATCGAATTATGTAATTGAGAATTAACCTGTACAAATTAGAATCCTAGGACAAATAACACAGGCTATTTGTTTATCTGAAAATTTGGACATATAAAAGTAACGGAACAAAACGAGGAACCCGTTCAGCTAGTTCTCAATTAGCTGCTACAAATTAACGTCCCGCAATAGCGAAATGTAAGCAAGCGCTATCTTTGGCGGAACGCAGCCATTATCTCTGTTTCAAGGTGTTCTGTATTTTTGTAGGAACATAAGCTTAAGAAGATGAATTCAGTATTTGAACAAGCGATTAACCAGTGATATACATATATGTATACAAACATATTTTTGCATTAACGATTTGGTAACTATTTCTGTTCTTACCATTTGCTGCCGGAGCGGTAACTCGCCAAAAAAGAATTCTAATTGGTAATACTGCATAACAACGCTAAGTTATCTTAAGTTTTATTAATGAATGCGTCCAATTATTAAAACGTGGACGGGATACTTTTAAATTAACAGAAAGTAGTTTATTATTACTTTTCAAAAAATGCAAAAATATATAGGACGTTTTAAGAAATAAAAGTTGAATTTTATTACATAGGCCGTAAAAATTTTATTCTTTATAATTTTAAGAGGTCTCATCAAACCGATCACAATTTTTTTTAATTAAAAAAATACCGTATGTACAGGGATTTTGTTTATATTTTGAAGGGTACCTACACATTTTATTATTAGACATACAAAAAAATGTTAAATACAAAAGTTTTAGGAATTTACCTGAACCGTCAGAATTCATTAAAAAACGACACAAATGACGATTGGATACTTAAAGTATCAACTTTGTTATTTTAAATGGAACACTATGTATATTTTCTCAAATTAAGAAAGACATTTATTTCCTAATTCCAAAAAGATGTAGTTTGTCTATATTTGGTTTCATACTTCTTGCGATATTTAAATTTAAAATTAAAAAAAAGTGCATTTACTTTGACTAATAAGGAGTTTATTATGCGTGGCAATTGTTAAACTAATTAAAAGTCATTTTATAAGTCAAAAAGTTAACATCTAAGAGGAATTAACATATTATATGAAATAAATTAATAAAAATATACCAAAACAGTTATAATTTTAAACTTAAATATGTATCGTAAAAAGTATGAAACCAAATATAGATAAACTACATATTTTTGGAATTAGGAGAAAAATATCTTTCTTAATTCGAGAAAATATACTGAGTGTTCCATTTAAAATAACAAAGTTGATACTCATTTGTTAGGTTTCCGATTGTCATTTGTTTCTTTTTAAAGTAAATTCTGGCGGTTCAGGTAAATCCCTAAAACTTTTGTATTTAACATTTTTTGATATACCTAATAATAAAATGTGTAGGTACCGTTCAAAATATAAACAAAAACCCTGTACAAAGGAAAATCAATCGCTCTGCACAAGTATTTCAGATTAGGGGATATTAATGAGTTCTAGTTAAAATATTTTATAGTAGGTAAAGAAAATTGTAGTTGGGCAAGAAAACTGTATACCTACGTTTTGTGAAATTCAGTTTTATATAATAGCGATAATTCAAGAATTCTTTCAGACTAGGGAGACAATGGGAAGTAAAAAAATATTTTTGCTTCTTTGATGCAATTGATATATCAAACAAAACGTCAATTAAACGCTTTAGTTTGTTTAACTGAAAATTATGTAAAATATTTAGACAGGTACTGAACTAAACAAAGTCTTGAACTTTCATTACTTCTGTAATTGCAGAACATCTCGTCCATTACAGTATATCTACATACAGCATACAATTCAAATTGTATTCTGGAATAATGAGTTATCATTTAAGGAAAAAGACATGCAGTCAGATCAAGAATAACATATTGATAATATAATTTGACGTATTTGAAGAACAATTCTAGTCAAAAAATTGCTTTTTTCATGTCTAACATAGGGCCAGTTGTACAAAGTAGGTTTAAATTGACGCTCAACTGAACCAGGTTCAAAGTGAACAAAATCGCATCAAATTTTATTTATGAATGCATTAATTGCCCTATGTCATTAAGATCCTATGCGAATTTGTTTACTTTGAACCTGATTCAGTTGAGCGTCAGTTTAAACCTACTTTGTACAACTGGCCCTTAATTAGATTCGTTACTCTGTTTCGTCGGCTTTTGAATGATATTATGCACACTGATCCAAAAATATCTATCTCCCGACAATTTTAGGGCTGATTTGATTTTACATAATACGGTGTATTTTTTAAAAAATGCCATAAAGGTTGGCCATGAAAATTTAAACTCATGTCGTAGCTTGGCATGAAACACATGCCAAAACTGAGAATTTAAAGTAAATTAATGGAGCTAAGACATGAATTTTCTTTTCCACAGCCACCCCTTATGGCATTTTTAAAAAAACACATAGTACATAACAGTTACTATACATTAGGTCTGTTTGTTATCCTGCATTGGCGTACACTAGTGTGCACTTTTTTTTACGAAATATGCTTTAATGAAGCCCAAATTCTTTGATAATAGGTCTGTTTGTTATCCTGCACTGGTGTACACTAGTGTACACTTTCTTTACGAAATATGCTTTAATGAAGCCTAAATTCTTTGATAATGTGTCAATACGAATCATACATATCCATACTGACTTACCACAAGAACACTTCAAGTTGCATTAAAACGTATTTTGTAAAAAAGTATGCATTGGTGTACACCAGTTCAGGATAACAAACAGACCTAATATGTCAATACGAATCATGCACATCCATGCTGACATACCACACAAACATTTCAGGTTGTATTAAAGCGTATCTTGCGAAAAAGTATGTAATGGTGCACACCAATTGACGATAACAGGCCTAATGTCTAACAAAAGTATTTAATTATAGTTCTGAGTAAGAACAATGGCGAATTTTTGCAAATATTACTTTTTAAATTGTTAAGTAGGTAGTACTAAACTCTATTATATGTATGCATACATACATATTTCAAATTAATTAAATTTTACAATCAAAGTATAAACTTAGTTATTTTTATATACTTAGTTTCACATAAAAAAACAAAATAAAATAAAACTTATACCTATTTTTGGCATTGATAATAAAAATTACTTACTTAAGCGAAGCCATTATTATTAATTGGAGGATACAGGCAATTAAATTAAATAATGGACAAATTAATAGAGCGTTGCAGATGCACTACTTAAAACACTACGCAGTCAGTAACCACACATGCCAGGATGCCAAATGATAAATTAATTTTTAAGAGTTGATTTAGTCTCCGCAGTTACTACACGAAAAGAATATTTCGCTTTCGTTTTCTACAGATCTCAACTGAAATGAAATTGAGATAACATTTACTCTGTACAAGAACAATCGCGATAAGAACTATTATGCGATAACGAACATTTATCGCAGGCAGGTTGCTCACATGCATTATGGATAATTATAGCAATCAAAAATGAGATATTGAATAAAAAATTACAGCTAAAAATTTTGTTAATACAATCTTTGGTCAGCTGTAGGTATGTATTACAATTTTTAATAATTAATTTCTTGACAGTAGAATCAGTTGCGACTATTACTTTATTTAAGAACTACAAAACTTCTACCATTTACCATGCATTTTAAGAAAAATATTTTAATTTCTTAATAATCAAGAAATGTAAATTATTGTATTGTACAATATCTATCCGACTTATCATTATTTAAGGTGAAGATTCTTTAAAATTTTCGAGTTATTATATCACTTCTATTTTTCTGTTTCAAAAATTTTGATTATTCTTCTGTGCTTGGAAACAATTACTTCACATTTGCTGTTTTGATAGAGGCATTATCGATGAGAGAAACTCTTCCAACATATTTCAAAATGGATGTATTCTTATCTAATTCTATGTAGGTAAATACTTAATAATTTGTTGTTTTTTTAGGTTCCCAATAAGGCAGATTATTGTTCTTGTTGCTGATGGTGATGACGGCCCTGACATTAGCACTAACAGTGCTCCATAACTGTATAACTGTAAAATTTGTACTGAGCAGATGGTATGACAGTCTACTACAAGTTTTTTTTGTTTATACAACCCGGTGTAATTTTGCACTTCAATTATTTAATCGGCAGAATATACTGTCAAAGTTATTCTCTTGAGTTCGTGTTAAAAGTTTTCAAGAAAGCAGTTCAGATAGAAATTGGAAATTTACTGGGTAGAGATATTTCAAAGCGAGCTAATAAAATAAAATTGAATTCCAGTCGCTATCAGCTTATTTTTAATCGCATACTCATTTTTGTTAAGTTTTGAATTTTGCACGTAAAAATAAGAAAGATTGCAATATATTTCCTCATTTTTAAATTACACCACTTTTGAGATATTTTGAGTTTTCTTAAAAACCTAGATTCTGTAAACTGATTTAAAAAAAATAATACTATAGCTATTATTGAGGCAATTGAATTGTAATAGCCGCTATCGTTGTTGAGGTTTTAAGGTTCTTAAAAATTCCACAAGCATATTAATCTATTAAGATACAGGGCGTTTAAAATATACCGCTCTACCTGAAAATGTTCAAAACAATCAAGGAGACTAGTAAAAAAGTGTAGAAATTAAAAAAAAGATATTTTAAATATAAAGTATGTACAATTAAATGCTGCATCTATCTGTATTAGCTTTTTGGGAGTGAAACATGGGTGTTAAACAAGGCCGAACAAGAAAAATTAGGAGTAGGGGAAAAACGTTTATTGAGGACAATTCTTGGGGATAAAAAGACGGAAAACGGATGGTCAAGGACGAACTCAGAGCTGTATACCTTATACGCGGACCCACCCATCGTAAATCTTGTTAAGGCCAGCAAGATACGTAGGATGGAACATGTGGAACGCATTGAAGATGAAATGATAGCAAAGCAAATACTGTGAAGAAGAGAGCTGACTAATAAAAGAAGAGGTAGACCGAGATCGAAATGGAAAGATCAAGTGGAAGCAGACTTAAGAAAACTAGAAGTACCTAATAGACTAATGGAAACGAAAAGCAAAGGACAGAAAGGAATGGAGACGAATTGTCAACTAAGCCATGGGCCACAAAGGCCTGCAGTGCTATTAATATACAGGCTGTTTCAAATTCGACCCTCACCATTGGGATCTCGCTTATTTGAAGAGATAGACGGTAGGTTTAAATTTGGCAAAGTTGCTAAATTTTATGAGCATTAATAATCCGCAGAGAAATAACTTCTATGTTAACTCTTATTCGAAATAATTGTAAAAAATCAAAAATTGTCATTTTATTATTTTTCCTCTATCTTCTTTATTTGAAGAGGTATCAAAAAAATAAAAGTACTTTCTTAAGACACTTTTGAATTCTCTACACACTGATGAATACCATTTTGCTATAACACGTTTCGTCAAATTGATATCATCATCAAGTTCATTTTTTCTTATGGGCGCCATATTGAAATTTGGTCGCAAAATAATCTACTCTTCCTGCTGATTACGCCAATATAGCACATGTTATCAAAATTCTTTAAAATAAGGTCAAAATTAAAATTTATTTTTTTGAGACAAGAAAATTGGCAATTAATGGAAGCCTGGGTTTGGACTCAAATCAAAAACAGTATAATCTGTCATATTAATACATACTTGTTGCTAAATATTAACATAATAACAATAGCATAATATTTAGAATTGAAGAAAAACGTGATGTTACATGCCTTGTATTCGTGCCACACACGAAAACAGCAAGTGAATTTTATTTTGAACATTCGAAGAGCTGCAATAAGTTTAAACTAATGCAATTATGTACAAATTAAAGTGGAAATTGGTTTGAACATTTAATGTAAATATCTTATTTTGAAAGCCTCTATTTATTTATGTCATTATTATTTCTTCAATTTAGTTCTACATTTTTGTTACTGTACGTATTCTAGTAAATGATTCCTGCTCTTCAATATTTTTATCTACTTGTAAAAGTATTATTCTAAGCCGTTTGTTCTCCGAGTAGGTTCGAAAGTACCTACAGTTCACTTGCTGTTTTTGCTTTTTTGTTATAGGAATAAAACACACGTAACACACATATTCTGTTTCTCTTATCTTATTGCTGTGCCGGTAATATTTATTAAACTAGTGCCTACATCAAAGAAACTGCTTTTAATTTGACTCCAAAGTTATCTTCTGTTAACCACAAAATTACCTTCTGTTAGCTACAACAATTCCTAAATTATATCAAATATTCTTAATTCTGACATTATTTTAAATAATTTTGATAACATGTATTATATTGCCGTAATCTGTAGGAAGAGTAGATTCTTTTGGGACCAAATTTCATTATGGCGCCCATAAGAAAAAATGAACTTGATGATGATACCAATTTGACGAAACGTGTTACAGTAAAATGGTATTCATCAGTATGTAGAGAATTCAAAAGTGTCTTAAGAAAGTACTTTTATTTTTTTGATATCTCTTCAAATAAAGAAGATAGAGGAAAAATAAGAAAATGACAATTTTTGATTTTTTTCAATTATTTCGAATAAGAGTTAACATAGAAATTATTTCTCTGCGGATTATTAATGCTCATAAAATTTAGCAACTTTGCCAAATTTAAACCTACCGTCTATCTCTTCAAATAAGCGAGATCCCAATGGTGAGGGTCGAATTTGAAACAGCCTGTATATATCTGTATTACCATACCTATATGTATCTTTATGATATACATGATCTTTATGAATTAATCTCCAGTGTTGAAAGTTAAAAGCATAATTTCTTTTTACCAGTTTTGATTTAAATCGTTTATACAGAGTGGGCCAACGAAAACGAAACAGACTTACTATCTTCCAGGAAAATAAAAATTAGGTTCGCAACATACAAATTTCATTTCTTTAGACTTTAGAGTATGCTCAAAATGTTCTCCATTAATTTGCATAGACGAGTACAAATTTAGCTCAAAACGTTGTATGGTATTTTGGAGTATTTCCCAAGTTTTATTTTTTGAAATAAAATGTTTATCAAATTTGGAAGTTGCGAAACATATTCAGTTATTTAAGTCGCTCTTCAATAACGTTTTAATTATCAAGTTTCATTTCCATATGAAATTGAATAAGGTACCAAAACAAAACAGATGTGTTTATCCTCATCCTCAGTACTAACTTTTTCACGAAGTACGCTGTAATACAACGTTAAATTTCTGTGTGGTATGTCAGAATGAATGAGTAAAAATCGTATTGTCATATTTATTAAAGAATTTAAGCTGCCCTAAAGCACATTTGTAAAGAAGTGTGCACCAATCCGTGCAGGATAACAAACACACCTATTTCTTTTGTTTTTAATTGCCTGGTTGCCTACGTTTAGTCTTGAAACATAACCAAAAACATTAGAAAATTAGTTGAAAAGAAGTTAAAATTTAGTATCATTACGAATTTTTCTTACGCTTTCGTTGATTGGTTACGCGTTCAAAGACTTGTGTAGAGAGGAGAGTCTTATATGTATAGAAAATTAAATTTAAAAAGAACACCTTCAGAATGCATATATTTTTATTAATGTAGGAAAATTATAAATCAATCAAAGAATATTGGTCGTTTAATAACTTTTCGTAAACCTGCATATAAACTCTATGCCGCATTAATTTATATTTACACATTTAAAACCCGTTAACAACCACTTAACGTAACGTACATTTAATTAATGTAATGCATTAATTAAATGCACGGTTTATAACGTAAACGTACTAATTCTAAACTTATATGACTTGTAGTTCGTAATTAAGCCCATTAATCAGTTTCAGTTTAGAATTTTAAGTAGGTACATATTTACATTACAAAAAACTGCTTGCAACTTTTAAGTGATTAATTTTGTTACGTTAAGTGGTTGTGAACGGGCTGTTAGTTTCTTGAGTTTAACACATAAATTAAAGATGCTATTATTATTTTGTTAGTGAAAATAAAAATAATGATAAACTTAATAACTAAATAGTTATTTAAGTTGGTTTAACTTTTATGAGAAATTTTTCTTAAATTAGAAGTTTAATTTCAATTTTTTGGAAATAATACGTAACAATAGGTAAAATAAGATAAAATGTTTTCTTTTTATTAACCTTTATCATTAACAAATACATACTGAATTTGATTGAACTATCTTAAATGATTTTAAATTTATTAACAAAGTTGAAGATATTTATATTGTCAGTTACAAAACTATATACGAGCCCTGCGTCAAAAGTAATCGCCTAGCTTCTGGCTAGTATAGCTGTTTCTGAAAATAAAATCATTATTAGAATTTAAATATCAAAACTTTTATTTAAAAATGTATAATTTCTATTTATTTATTACTATTATTCTAGAAAAATAATCTACAATTGAGTAACTTATTAACTGTATCCTTTTTTATTAAAGAGAGGTAGGTGAATACTCGTGACGCAGGACTTATACATATACATACCTATGCTTTGAAGTATTCCTATATTTTAAATAGAAAGTAACATGAGTTGGAATGCAATGATATAAACAACTGGCAATTGTAAATGCATAAGATTATGTTTAAAACTAAGAACATAATATAAGGAATTATTAAAAACGAACCGTTACTAATACTCACACTATTCGAATCATTTTATTTTTAGCTTATCCTCATCAATTACATTCTGTTATGTGCTGTGTTTTATGATATGAAAAGTAAAAAATCGTAATAAAATATAATTTTACAATATTTATGTGTGTATACATATTTTTTAATTTTTAATTCATTTTCAATTCTTCACAATTTTATTACTTATTTATTTATAACTCAACAACAATTCTGAAACTTTTAAAATATCTGTATGTAAACCTACACAAAGCTACAATAGGATAAATATAAATTATATGTATGTGCATATACGAAGAAACAACAGTTTGGCAAACAGTAATGCATTTTTATTTTGGAATTCTTCTTGCTCAGTTAAATTTTCAAGCTGAACACCATGCTTAGAAACTGCTCATAATGAATCGTTATTATGCCATCCTGATCAGTATCATGTTGTCTGAACGCTGCTGTTAAGGTCTACAAAAACAGTTAACCTTGAGAAATACAGTTTCACACTTCATTATACATAGTGAACCACTTCATAGATAAGGTTATTTTAGTATAAATCATGGATTCTTAAATTTTTTGAATCAGTTAATAATAATTAAAGTAATAAAGGGCGTTTCTATTAATGCCACTAATCCTGTATTTGTTGTAATAAAACTGAAAAGTGTGTGTCTTGGTTAAATAAAGAAATTTCCCATTATCATAGGTTTTAAATTATCTAAACATAAATAGGACACATCATTGGAAATTTGAAGTTGTTATCCTTATCAGTTATGGAAAACTAGATATTACCTGATATTACAAATTTTTGATTACATTCTAATTTGTTTACTAAAAAAGAAAATTGCTGTTATGGTGTGGATCACTTAGGTCCAGTTTTTCAGTGCATGGTGAACCAAGAAATGTCGGTTATCCCAATTTGTAATAGAACTTTAAACCATAAGTAACTAGGGTAACCGAAAATATTTTGGTTAACCATGAACTGAAAAACTGGGCCTTAGTATAAATAAAACCGAATTAACTGTATTGTCCAATTTAAAATGTCAACAATTCTAAGGATTACTTACGTATAGAGCAATGCAACACTGAATGAAATCATCAAATAAGATTGTTCCATTGCCATGTCTATCAAACTTTCTAAGTAAAACGTCTACCAGACCTTCAGATAATCGATAACCAAATGAGCTTAAAGCAGTACGTAACTCGTTGCGATCTATATTTCCAGAATTGTCTCTGTCAAATGATCGGAAGCAATTTTGCCAATCAGTTACATATTTCCACAATGCTCCGAAATCCTCAAAACTAACTTTACCTCGGTTGTGTCTATCAAACATACCTGAAAGTGCAAAACTATAGTATATATTTACATCATGTGTACCTTTGTTATATTTAAATGCACCTCTGAAACTATTACTTTAAAATATCGATATTCTTACCAAGATATCATTATGTGTGTTATCATATTGGGTGTAACATATAGTGATTTTTCGAAAAAAAATTTTATGACAATAGTTTGCGCTTGTCTGAAAACCTATTTAGCCCCTATTAGATATACATATATATATAGAGTGATTTTTACTCAGTTAGAAAATAGCGTTATTCGAAATTGCCAAAATGCTAAAATTGTTATTTCTTGGAAATTAATCAAGAATCCAATTAGATTTTTTAGTGTGTATTAGTTTTAGCTTACTGAACAATCTCAAGGCCAGAAAATAACGTTTTTTTTCTTTAACTTCCGCAAAAATTGAATTCTTCAATTTTTTAACTTTTCACAAAATTCCACATATCAAAACTTAATTTTAAATTTCAAATAATTTTAGATGAGAACTTCAAAGATGTGTAATTGGAAAAAAAAATGGAGAAAGGTATTTATTGCTTTAGATATTTTATTATTTACCGAAAAGTAATATTTGTGAATTATGAATTCCTGTCATAAAAACCCCCTAAATGTTTTTTTACAACGACCTAAATGAGGAGAGTTTTTAAAGCTAATTAAATAGGCAGAAGTATGAGACGACTATAGATTGTTTTAGCGTCAAATAAAATTATGTAATTTTTTTAATGTTTCACAATTCTTTTTGGGTTTTTGTGTTAAGAATTGTGAAACATGAAAAAATTAAATAACTTTATCTGACACTAAAACAATTCATAGCCGTCTCATATTTCTGCCTGCTTAAATGGCTTAATTACGTAAATACTACATAAGGAAAAACTCTGCTCATTTAGGTCGTTGTAAAAAAAACATTTAGGGGGTTTTTGTGACAAGAATTCATTAATGGAGTACTCTAGAGTTTTTAGAAGACATTCCAACACCTGTTAATTATCATTAAAAATATTTCTCCTCAAAAGCACATTGCGATTATGTACAAATATTATTTTTCGGTAAATAATAAAATATCTAAAGCAATAAATACCTTTCTCTATTTTTTTTCCCAATTACAAATCTTTGAAGTTTTCAACAAAAATTACAGTCGCAGCTCTATAAGTCGAACCTCCATAACTCGAAATTTTCTGTAAGTCGAAATTTACTGATGTCCTTGCACATTGTGTATAACTGAAATCTCGTTCTTTAACTCGAAATTTCTATAACTCGAAGTAATTTTCCGGACCCTTGAGATTCGAGTTATGGAGCTTCGATTGTATTTGAAATTTAAATTTAAGTTTTGGTATCTAAAATTTTGTGAAAAGTTCAAAAATTGAAAAATTTAATTTTTGCGGAAGTTAAAGAAAAAAACGTTATTTTCTGGCCTTGTTCAGTCAGCTAAAACTAATACACAGTAAAAAAATCTCGTTGAAATCTTAATTAATTTCCAAGAAATAACAATTTTAAGATTTTGGCAATTTCGAAAAATGCTATTTTCTAAGTAAAAATCACTCGGTACACTTAATAGGGGCTAAATAGTTTTCAGACAAGCACAAATTATTGCCGTAAAAAGCTTTTTCGAAAAATCAGAAATAGAAATTTTTCCCATTTGATGTCGACTTTTTGGCGCGCACTGTATAGTAGTCTGGGCAATGTAAAGATGAAATAAGAAGTGATCAAATGAAAAATGAATTAGAGTTGGCGATGCACCTAAACACGCAAGTGTGGATTTAATTCATCTAACGATCCTTCAGTCACTTTGACGTTTCTACAAAGCAAGAAAACCGTTTTATTAAAAGAAAAGTTAAATCAGATGCGTAAAATGACCACTGCCTGCTGCATCAAGACCCATTTGAACTCTATGAATAACTGCGTGAAACAACATTTCCGGCGTATTATTTGTGTTACAATTGATTGATAATTAGTATTAATATAACGTTATCTAAAACATGTATTTAAATTCCAACGCCTACCCTAGTTCATTTTTATATTGATCGCTTGTTACATTAGACAATACAAAGACTGCTGGGGATATGTGATGCATGAGCCAACCTTCTTCTATTGCTTCTTTGATATTAACTTGTTTAATACAATATATTTCTTCCCTTATCTTACCAGATGTTTACAGACAGTACTTATACAGTAAGGTTTGCTAAATTAACAATTTTCATTAACACTGAAGAACATTTTCGGTCATTGTATATTTAACAAGCGTTGGAACTTAAATGTATGTCTTGGATAACGTCTTATTAATATTAATTGTCAATCAATTGTAACACAATTAACACGTCGGAAATGTTCTTTAACGTTACTCACGCAGTTATTCATAGAGTTCAAACGTGTCTTGATGTAGCAGGCAGTGGTCATTTACGCATCTGCTTTAATTTTTTAAAAATAAACCTGTTTTCTTGCTTTGTAGTAACGTCAAAGTGACGGAAGGGACGATCGATGAACTAAATGCACTCATGCGTGTTTAGTTGCATTGCCAACTCTCATTCATTTTTCATTTGATCGCTTCTTATTTTTATTAAGGAAAAATTGTTTATAATGTATGATTCAATAAATTTCTTGAGCAGCCATGTCTTAAGCCTGTTTTACATTATCCCAGAAAAAGTTATATCAAGTTCTACTATTCTGTAAAACAGAAAAACAAATTATGTTACCAAAAATAGTGTAGGACAGGCAAGGGGAACCTATGGCACGCGTGCTCACAAGAAATTTTACTAGCACGCGAACGACAGAGTAATATAATTTTATATGTTTATACAGGATGTTACCAATTAAGGTGGCAATAATTATACCACGTATAGAGAACATAAAAATATTGCGACTTAATCTAATATATCTACAAAGTGGTCAAGAATAACTGTTTGAGTTGGCAATACAATTAAGAGCATTTTTTTATTCGTCTATTTGCAACACTGCGATCGGATATATGTTTTGTTGGTTTATTTGACGTAACCTGAACAGCGATATGATTGTAGGTTATCTAAATAAAAATAAGCTTTTTAATTTGCATTTGAAATGTCAAGTGGCGCTTGTAAAGTGACGGCTATCAGTATCAAGCCGCCAACAACCGGAAGTTACTTCAGTTGTACCATTTAAAAATAAAATTCAGCACTGCCAACTCAAACAGTGATTCTTGACCACTTGGTATATCCAAAAGCTTTTCGTTTCTGAGATATAACCTCCTAAAGCGACAACTTGGAAAGTATATTTTCTTAAATATCTCGTGAACGATTTAAGAAAGAGGGTTGAAATTTGATATGCAAGACAACTGAAATTCAAGGATGGATAGGTACGTCTTAGGCAAAATTGAACATTCTTGACCAGTGGCGTAGATTCAGGGTAGTGGGTTACCATTTTAGTAAATAACTTTTTTATTGTCACTTTTTCGAGAAATCTGAAACAAAAACTGAAAAGTTCGAATAAAATTATACAAGAAATGAACTAAGTTCCATTTTCGCCAGGTTAACCGTTTTTGAGATAACATTTTTTGATATGTCTAATAATAAAATATGTAGGTGCCGTTCAAAATATAAACAAAAAGCCTGTACATTGATTTGACTTTAGTCTGAACTTTCTATCTTATTGGGTTCCAAAATTAACAGGGGGGAAGGAACTTTAGACTAGCACTCTTTATTATTTTGTACTATTTTTTTCGTAACAGAAATTAGTGTAATGTAAAACAGGCTCTAGCTAATATTTAGATATTTTGCAATCTCGTTGACATTTTGCCAAGTCTTATAACTCGAAAAATACTTAATAAAAAAATATTTTATTATGGTGTTTTGGAAAGATCTCGAGGTAAGCTATAAGAATATGTAAAAATATGTAGGATGTCCAATTTAAAAAATTCAAGGTTACCTTCATATGACCTTTAAACGACTATTCAAGATCAAACAAATGGTAAGATCTTATGGCCCCCTCGAAACCATACGACTTTCGTCTGAAACATTTTTCTCTAAAATGCTCTGTTTCCGAAATAAAAGGGGTGTACGGGTGGTCTCAGATACCCGGTATAAAACGCTACTGCAAAACTGATAATATAAGTGAAATCTACATAAAAATCCATATAAGATCAATTTTTAAATTTTTTGAATCGGTTAATAATTAAAAAGATAAAGTGGGGTTAACATTAATAAAACTAACCCTGCACCATTGTAAAGTAAACATCTACATATTATGAGATGCTATGATTTTCCTGTTTCTTCAAATTGATACTTTTCATTTATTATAGTTTAAAGTGCCAGCATTTTTGCTTGTTTAATTCGATTTACACACGAAGTAAAAACGTATTCCAGGGCTTTCTAAGTGATGAAGATTAAATTCTTCTCTTGACCATGTTTCAAAATTTAAGTGTATATTGACAAAAAGAGTAAACCACGAGCCTTCAAATTAAATGAATAAAATGTAGTCATTCCATTTAAAAAATGTTCAATGACGTCACCAAGGACAAATGACAATCGAAATAAAAATTTTACCTAGACCATTAGATCCGCAATAAAAATCTA
This sequence comes from Dorcus hopei, assembly GCA_033060865.1. Classification (NCBI taxonomy): domain Eukaryota; kingdom Metazoa; phylum Arthropoda; class Insecta; order Coleoptera; family Lucanidae; genus Dorcus; species Dorcus hopei. The sequence goes on along the minus strand of CM065419.1, from coordinate 28,756,159 downwards.
AAATTGACCTGTCCCGGCGGTTTATTGTACAGTAGCGGACAATAAAATTCGGGCACATTATTTGTACAATGACTACAATGTAAACCTCACTTTAATATTTTTGACGTTTAATATACCGTGAATTTATTTTAACATGAAACATTGGTGTTACGTACGAATTTGAGAATCTATAGGAACATTTACAATTTGTAAATTAAACTGTCTTTTTTAAAATAAAACATGAGATGACAGCTGTCATGAATCTGTTCTGTTATTAGTGGTTTCGATATACATACTTGTACTACAAAATAATAGCGACTCTTTCAATTACATTAGAGAAGTTTATTCTTGTTTAAAATAAGTAAACTTAAAACATAAGGAAAACATAAATTCTTTAATTCAAAACAAACACCACAAGTTTTAAAAAATTTCTTCCTTTACCTCCATGCAATATCCTAAACGATTATAAAAGTTATTAATTGCATTAGTTACTTGTCCAGGGGCAATTCCTCCTGATACATTTTCACTAACTTTCTTCACCTGACAGATGTTCCAAATTAAAATGGACAAATTTTATTTGATATGACATTAGAAATCCTACTGACGACGATCATGCAACGACATTTTTAAAAATTGGAATTAGTTTCCGTAGTAATATGAACAGCAATGTTTCATATTATTAAAATAAAATCACGGTATATACAAAATGTCACACGTTTAATAGAAATTTCTATTAAAATAAAAGCCTGATTTACCAAGTTTGTTGAAATACGCACGACTGGATTTTATTGTCCGCTACTGTACATTGAGCATTAAGGAAATAATGAATTTATTCCTTACTTTATCACCTCACTGTATCTGATCACAAGATATACATTTTGCAGGATTTCTTCTTCAAACATATTTTTTAATTCCAAATTATACTTTTGGCATTTTTTCTTTTTTTAGTTTCTGACAACTGCTACAAGAGCCATAAATAATCAAACGTCTAAACGAAAAACATTTTAGAATATCAAGTATTTCTTTAATCTAGTGCTTACGTTCTTCCTATGTAATAAAAAGTAAACCTTAAAGTCAGATATTATTTTGACAGTTTATTTCATTAGTTTAGTTGCAATTTGCAAGTACACAACTCAATGAATCATCAATCCATCGGAAAAATTATAGCTTTCCATTAAGTTGGCAACAGAGTTAACATTCAAAAGATACCGCTAACAAATGAATGTTACCTTACCGGTACCATTGGAAATTTATGGGAAGGTAACATGGTAATATTACTAACTCACAACACTACAATTTCAAACAATGAACTAATAATAAATTAAATGTTTGTTGTAAAGCGATAATATTGTAAATGATCTTTTTAATTGTATTTTTGCAGAAGCATGTTAAAGGTTTTCTTTACCTTCTTTTGTTCTAAAGGCCGTTTTAGATTATCCTATTTCTTGCATAAGATTTGATTTAATTTCTATTTCAATTCAAAACAAGAAATTCTTGGGTTGTAGATATAGTTAGGAGACAAGAAGTATTCTATTTTTGCAGATACTTTTTAATTCAATTTACTGCATAATTTAAATTGTTCAGGAAATTGAACCAAATGTTGTATAAAAAGGCGTGTTCTTTTTTCATCTGATTTATTCTATCGATTCAGTGGTGCGTCGTCATTGATGAATGTCACCTTAACCCATGGCCTTAAACTAAGACTTGAGTTCTTTTTTTACAGTCACCAGAGTTCTAAAATGTATTGAATCATGTGATGTTCTCACTTGTGAAAGAACTTAGTTCTTCTCATATGTGCAACATTTTTTATAATTATCATTCATTAGGGATATTTTATGAATAAGTAATCGACTATTGGAATGAAGTTCTACAATGAATAAGTTTTTTCCAGCATGTAATAATCGAAATGGTTGCTCGCTCGTATTACACTTATACAACATACCGATCATCAAGCGAACAGTTTCCGGATTAAAAGGGCTCCATGTGCCATTTGATAATGCTATTTGCAGCTCATCTGTATTAATAAATCCACTTCTGTCTCTGTCCACCCTAAATTATGAAAAACAGTTTTTAAACAATGAGAAGTAAAATGTAATAACCTGAATTTACCGTTGAAATACATCCCATAAAAACTCTCTACTTGGCATCGGCGATTGAAAATGAGACATTTTCGTTAATTTATTTTGTAATTTGTTGCACACTTTATAAAATGTGTAAAATACCCAGTTAGGTATGGCAACCGCAACTTTTGCAAATAATCTAAGGAATTAGTTCGCTTGAGTCACACCACGTCACGTATTTGTTATACTCATTTAAGCCGTAAACAAGACAAATATGTTAAGCTTGGATTAAAATCAGTCCTATGACGTCCTATACATCTATGAGCTTTTGCAATACCATCTGATTGGTAATTATTATAACAATTCACAGATGTCAGGGCTATCCAGTGTTGGCAACCTTAGAACACGGGATGACTGTACGACAACATAAAATGGACCGTATTTTCTTTCACAGGACCGTACATTTGACTAATGGAAACCAAGTTATGTTTTTACATACCATTTTAATTGGAAACATTATTTTCTATAAATATTAGAATTAATTTTCGGCATGTAGGTACCTAGGTATATATCGACACTACTTTATCGACAGGTTTTGAAACTTCCGTCACACTTCCGTATAAAGAATATAAAAGTCAGCAAAAAATATAAATAATCAGATTAGAGTAGGCGGTGCAAATAAAATGTATTAATTAATGAATTAATTCATTCATTCATTCATGGACTGTCCAATTTAATGACTTTTTATTTAACCACAGACATACATTTTCTTTGCACCGCCTACTCTAATCTTAATTTTTTTTGCTCACCGATTATTTGGGGGCTGTCAGGGTTTAAAGAAATGGATCCCCACCATATTCGAAAAATAAGCTGGCGAGGGAGTTATTTTGAATGAAAATAAGTCGGCAGTTAAAAATTCCCTGAGAAAAAGGTCGAAGTAGTTTAACGTTGAAGAAGTAACGAGCGTCTAAATAAAAACTTGGTCAAGTGGGTTGTGATCGAGAATTTATCCATTGCATTTACATAGCAGAATTACTAAATGTAGCCTACTTGACCAGGCTTTTATTTAGACACGAATTATTAACTGTTAAAAGTTATTTTCCCGTCAAGACATTTTCGTCCAGGACCGTATAAAAGGGTACGGTCCTGAGTTCGGACCGTACCCGTAGATCTTACGGTCCAAACCGTACGGTTGGCAACGCTGGGGCTATCCAACGAGGAAAGAACATAGGAGGGAAGATACGGCAGTGGGAGAATGCAATTATAATTGACGGAAGCTACCACTTTGTGGTAGGTCAGTTCTTGCAATATGGCTGATTGTTGACATCCGCAGTGGAAACATAATTGCCGGATTTTGTATTTGTATCTGAGTGTAGTACGAATTTATGTGTTTATTTAGCAATTATGATTACTAGTATATGCAAACGATACTTTGATATGTTATGATATGTTATTATAGACTTCAGTTAAAAAGTGAATGACTTTTAGGTTAGTTTTGGAATTATTCGATGGTCAATGGCGCAGTCACGCTACCGGTTTATTGAATAAAATTACATGATGATGAAGTATTTTTAGTCATAGAACTCCACTGTGCAGAATACAATTGACATTTCTCGAATCTTTAGTTAGTTCTCGTTAGATTTAGTTAAATCTAACGCAGTAAGTGTGTTATAAGTGTTGGTTTGTGGACGTTTTAGAATTTTGTAAAACGCTTGTGTGCGCCTATGACATACAGCAGCCTTTAGTGTTGTGAGTTTAACAGTACTATAACGTTTTTATTAAAAAGTATAAATTAAAAACATTCAGGGTCAGTTTACAGAAAATTTAATTGTAATCAAATTTTAATGACGTTGTTAATTTGACAGTTCGCAATGTAATTCTTATGGCAACTTAATCGTGATTAGTTTAATTCGAAATTAAATATTTGATTTGCTTTCTGTAAACCCACCTTCAGTCTTAAATAAAAGAATATTTAATAACGAGTTGAACAAATATTATTAACCATTAAACAAACACTAACACTAAAACTACTTACAACTAATTTATATCGCTAAATAATTTATATCGAATAATATTTATTTACACGGCGCAACGTCAATCTTGTTCCGGGAAAATTGTGACAGACTCCACCGTCCGACGGGGCGAGTTTTATGTCTCTCCGCAGACATTCTGATGTCAACCCGAATGTGGTAGATTCTTCTTCGAAGAATCTGGCGTCGTACTGGCGATGTCTCGTCCGTCACAGTACTGTTGTGAATCAGTAAGAATATCGTAAATTTCCAATGTAAAGCTGCATTTCTAATCAATAAACGGGCGAAGTGGAACTTCGGCACGAACGTTTAGCTCCACAATTTAATACAAGCATTTCTAATAACGTGTCGACTCTGTGTCCGTGCCAAGAGCCGTGCGAGATGTTTGCAAGCTCCTAGCTTTCGTGCAGCGTGCTGAGAGCAGACATGCGCATTTATGGCATTTCAGGAAATTTCAAATTGAATTGATAAAGCGTTTTGTTTTAGGCTATTATTAGGTTTAAAATGTTAGTCTTTCCGATAATACAGTTGCAGCTAATTTATTAGGAAATGCTGAATAGTGCATAGGGCACGCGTGCGCAATTGTGCCAATTTAAGGCAGGAAGTCATGCTTTGAAAATGGGTCGAATTTTTGTTGCGTGTGCTAAAGTCGTGTGACCACACTTCACTTCCACCGCGAAGTCATTAGAAATGCAGCTTTACCGGTAAACTCACAATACTAGCGGCCATATGTAGTGACCACCTTGGACAAGAAACTACTGTTAGTATGACTTCCTCCTGTTATCATTAACTCGTTGATTGTCACTAACTTCCTACTTTCAGCGGCCGTACAGCCGTACTGCCATACTGGCAATGGCAGTTTGGAGGATTGATGGCGGAATAAACAGCTGTCCAATCAAGACCGAATTCTTGTCTTTATAAATGAATTCAGTTTATTTAATTTGGCAGATCGACAGATGTTTATTCCACCATGAAACATTGAAACTATCACTCCCACATCATGTCTTTACTCACTCTATAAGAGACCTCTACAACCCAAAAACAGTTAAAACAGAAAACAGAATTCTACATAAAATTATTTCTCTGAATTGTTAACACCCAAACATAGACGTAGCACCTACCAGGCATTCCTAGCATTCGAAAATAAAACTATTTCAGAGTAGGCTAGGAATATTAAAAAAAGAAATGGTAATTTTGACATTCGAAAAGAGCACGCCTTTTTATACAATCATTGGTTTAATTTCCTGAACAACTTAAATTATGCAGTAAATTGTATCAAAAATTAAATTGAATCAAAAACTATCTGAAAAAAAATAGATTATGTTTTATCTCCAAACTATCATTTATTTGAATTAAAAGCAAATGCATTTATTTAATTAATAAGAATTTTATTATGTTTGACAAGTGTTAATTATAATTAAAAGATTGCTCATCTGGGACATTTTATAAGATAAAACGCTAATAATTAAGGCACATTATCATAATGTATTATACAGGGTTATTCATGTAGATCGTTCATTAAAAGTTTTCAAAGAAGTTTAGATAGAAATTTGAAATTTACGGACGAGAGATACTTCGAAAGGATCTTTTCAAGTAAAATAAAATTGACTTCCAGTCATTTCCGGTTATACCGGAAGTCGCCGTCAACTCGCTTATTTTAAATGAAATGCCATATTTTTTATCGCGTTTTTGAATTCTACATGTAAAAATATTTTAAATTGCAATTAAAAGGATAATTCTTAGAATCAACAGTCATGTATTGTTTTATTAAATTGGTTTGATATTATAAACCAATTTAATAAAACAATACATGACTGTTGATTCTAAGAATTATCCTTTTAATTACATAAACAAGTCAAAAATCAACCACATTATTAAATTGCAATACATTTCTCTCTCTCTCTAAAATGCATCATTTTTGAGATATTTTGAAAGTTCATAAAGATCTGGATTCTGCAATCTGATTTTCAAAAATTATAACACAGCTTTGATTGAAGCAATTTTATTTGTAATAGCTGATATTGTAGTTGAAGCTTTAAGGTTCTTAAAAATTCCATAAGCATAATCTATTAAGGTACAGGGTGTCTAAAACGCACCGCTCCACTCGAAGATATTCAAATACAGAAAAATACTTATTTTCAAATGGAAAGACAATATTTTAATATACCATCGTATGTGGAATTAAATGCTGCGTCGAACTGTATTAGCATTCCCTATACCTAACTTTAACAGTTTTTGAGTTATGAAACATTTTCGATTTCATTCATAAAAAATTACAATTTTAACAGGTCAAATATTTTTAATTTTGATAAGATAGCACGGAAATGATAACAATGATTACTGTTAGTACAAATTTTGTAGTAAACCGAAGAAAATAGAATTTCTCAAATGGAAATTCACAAATTTTAATTGTTTTTTGATCATCCTTTTTTTGGGACGCTTGTGATCTTATAAAACGAAAAAGTATGAATTTCTTTACTTTAAATTGTAGAATAAAATAGCTGTTAGTTTGCGATTCTCTAGGTTAGCGTGAAAGTGTCCACCATTGTCCAACCATTGTCTAATTACACTAGCCTGCGAAAAAAATATTTTTTTTTGCGGATGAAATAAAATTGGGTGTTTTTGAATGATTTTGGCATTGTAAAGAAGAATCTGTTATTAGTTTTTTTCTATCACGTCAGGTTTTTAAAAAAAATGAAATTACTGTAAAGGTCGGCTATACATATTGAAGCCATTTGAAATGAACTCTTGGTTATAACGTACTATATTTCGAGCAATTAAAAAACCTATTAAATACATGCTTCGTATTTATTTACCGATTATAGCAAACTTTGGATATAACGAACCTGTTTTGGTGCATTTTTTGGATTCGTTATAATATAACCAGACTTTACTGTATACAGTTCTCTCCGGATTGAGTTGACAAGAGGAAAAACTTTTTTAATATCAATTTTACGTAAAAAAGTTATTCTTTATAAAAAGTTCTGCTTCTCAAGAAACTTCAGAAACAATGGTTAAATTTAAATTTTTAACTACAGTCTGTCTATAAAATTCAAATTTCTTAGTTTCATATTGCACATATCAAAGTAACGTTTTTATTATTATTGACTTTACGCAAAAATGTATTCTTTACAAAAATTCTACCGTTCGAGCACCTTCAGACACATAAATTTAAGTTTTTTAACTACATGTACATTCTGTATAAAAAGATTCATTTTCTCGGCAAATCTCAGAAACCATACTCAAATTGAAGTCACGAAATACAGAGTGATTCGGCTAAATTCTAGTGGGGTTGGCCATATGACCTTAGTAGTTAGAGCCTAAGTTACAAGGAGTATTCCGCAAGCCGATACCTTGCCCATAAAATGGGAAAAAACAGTCAGTTTCTCGAAAATTATGTTTGAAAAACGTATTTTGAAATATTGTATTAAAAAAAATGGGACGTGATGAAAAAATTATTACATTTTTTTCGAACCCAGGAACACCAAATCTACTACATAAACTTAGTTTTATGTCATCCGCCAAACCTTCGCAGGCTAGTGTTATCTTCGTTATTTGTTACTGATCCTCGTACATTTTATCTTTCCCAGTTGTATAAAGTTAGGTTCAAACTTTCCAAACTGTGTTTTATTCATAGGAGACAAGAGGGATACATTTTTTTGAACACACATTCTCTGCTCTGAACAATTTTAGATCATTCTTCATGAATTTAAAAAATAGATTTAAAATATCAGCGTTTGAATAATTTTGATTTTGATTCTCAACTTTTTTTTGCTTTTGCTTAAAATTTGTAGTAACAACCAACGTTAAATGCAATTGTTTATTGTTTTCATGGCTATATCAACAAAATTAGAAATATTTAGCGTAATAAATGGTAAATTTTTACGAATTAAATCAAAAATATCTTATAACTGAAAAACTGTTAAAGTTAGGTATAGGGAATTCTAATACAGTTCGACGCAGCATTTAATTCCACATACGATGGTGTATTAAAATATTGGTCGTTCCATTTGAAAAAGAGTATTTTTTTGTGTTTGAATATCTTCGAGTGTAGCGGTGCGTTTTAAACACCCTATAGCTTAATAGATTATGCTTATAGAATTTTTAGGAACCTTAAAGCTTCAACTACAATATCAGCTATTACAAATAAAATTGCTTCAATCATAGCTGTTATAGTTTTCTGAAAATCAAATTGTAGAATCCAGATTTTTAAGAAAATTCAAAATATCTCAAAAACGATGCATTTTAGAGAGAGAGAAATGTATTGCCATTTAACATATTTTTACATGTAGAATTCAAAAACGTGATAAAAAATGAAGCATTCCATTTAAAATAAGCGAGTTGATGACGATTTCCGGTATAACCGGAAATGACTGGAAGTAAATTTTATTTTACTTGAAAAGATCCTTTCGAAGTATCTCTTCTCCGTAAATTTCAAATTTCTATCTAAACATCTTCTTTGAGAATTTTTAATGAACGGTCTGCGTGAATAACCCTGTATAAAATAAATTAATGGAAATATACCAAAACCATAATAATTTCAAACTTAAATACCGCAAAAAGTATGAAACCAAATATTAGACAAAGTACATATTTTTGGAATTAGAAAAAAATCTCTTTCTTAATTTGAGAAAATATACTGAGTGTTTCATTTAAACTAACAAAATTGATACTCATATTTGTTAGGTTTCTGATAGTCACTTGTGTCTTTTTTAAATAAATTCTGGCGGTTCAGGGAAATCTCAAAAGGTTTTGTATTTAACATTTTTTGATATACAGGGTGCTGTAAAAATGGCGAAACAACGCCATTCTGCACTATTCAGGGACACCCTCTGAGCATGGGAAAAATGTTAAAAAATTCTACCTTACATTTATATTTCTGTCAACTGATATTAAATAATACAAATTCAGTCAACGTAAATTCATAGTTAACTAGATGCAATTACTTAATAATTAATAGATCGGTTGCAAGATCATTTTTATGATAATTTTTGTGTAAAATATGTACTATTTATTGATTTTAAATAAAAATTATTGTTGAACATCATTTCAAATATGTCTTTCACTACAAAAAATGTTAAAATATTCAGAATTGGTAAATAATAAAAATTTCAAATTCCAATCTTATAACCTTCATATCTTTAAGGAATCACAAGAATTCTTTTAATATTTTTCCCATAGTTAGATGGTGTCCCTCAATATTGCAGAATGGCGTTGTTTCGCCATTTTTACAGCACCCAGTACTTATCTAATAATAAAATGTGCAGGTACCGTTCAAATTATAAGCAAACACCCTGTACATATCATATGTAGTAATCTGATAGTAAATGTAACCACATTTAGGCCTGGTTTATTCGCTTTCAATTATCTTTAACCTTCAGTTTATTCCCATAGTAACAATTATTTCTACAATTATTACTATGGTAATAAATCGGAAGATAAATTGAAAGTGAATAAATCGGGCCTTATGTTCACACTACAACCAGGAGGTTAGAACATTCCTAATTGACTTTTATTGATAAATGTCATTCCGACAATACTATCGTCTATCAATTTTTGAAAATAAACAATCGCCTATTAGATTGAAAAATTGATAAGATTATTTTGAGTATTTAATTACTTTATTTAAAAACAAATGCACGTGTGTGGGATATTATCGAATTCAGGATTAATTTTTACATCGCAAGGTGTGAAAATCTAAGATGGCACCCATAAGAGAAATAAACAATTGACGTGAAAAAAACTCCATTATCGTTTGAGATAACAGTTGGTACTAAAAAAAATAGCGCTTATTATACCTAAAACGAATGAAGCTTCAAATCGAACTGTAAATAACAGAGTATGACTTGAAGCGTTTTTTTTTAATTTCACACCCTATAGGTATATTATTGTCTCTCGATCTAACATACGATTTTCCTGATTTTAATTCTAGGAATGCGCAATGTGTGTGTATGTATGTAGCGTTGAACAAATGAAGTATCCAAAAAAATAGGAATTAAGCTGTCAAGAGCTGATAAATTCCTGTACATAATTAGTTTTTATTTTTGTTTGTTTTTGTTTATATTCTTATTTGCTTTCGTTTATATTCTAGATTTCTTGTAAATGCTATTATAGTTGAATTAAAACCAATGAGAGATTTAAGAATTGTATGAAGTATATCAAATGAAGGGCTATGGTAAAAGTAAATAAATAAATAGTTTTTTTTTGTAGGTGTTGTGTACTTTTTTCACTCCCACTCCACTATTTAAAGTAAAAAATTGTGAATCTTCATATACATGATGAACAACAGGGTTTGAAGAGATCGAAAGGATAGGGGAGGATAGCTAGAGGAAATCAAAATAAATATTTTTTCTTGATTCGCTTTTGTCCAAAAACCAATAACAATAACAAGAAAGTTACAGCAGTTTAAATTCCTTATAAATTTACAGCCACTATTGCTGCATTGCTAGTTTAATTTCAAAGTACGTACCCAACAATAAATTAATGGCAAAAACAGTGGAAACCTTATTAATTAATGAAACTTATTTTACAAAATACAAAATTTTATCATCAAATGTATTCTAAATTTTTATAATTCTTAGTTGTTTTATAGTTGTTAGTTGTTAGGTGACGGTTTATTCCCATAGTAACAATTGTGATCACAATCTTTACTGTGGGAATTAATCACCAGATAAAGTTAATTGGAGATGAAAAGACCGGGCCTTAATGTGGGAATAAACTAATACTTAAAGTTAACTTGTGATTGTGAAACCGGGCCTTAACGGTGAACTATTTTAAATCTTGAATCTAAAATTTGATAGCCGTAACTTTTATGTTACTAATTTTTTATTAGTTTTTTAAATTAAACATTGTCCAACTAACTCTTAGGTATCTCAAATTTGAATTTAAAACATAATTTATTATTACAGCTAGTAACGATTGTTAATTAATTCAGCTTTAACTTGCTGTAACTTTCTAGTTATTGAGTTTTTATTAAAAGTTTATTAAGAAAAGTGGTTTATTTTGATCTCCCCTAGAACCTTTTTAGTCTCCTCCGTACGTTATTATAAATTACACAACAATTTTCGGCAGTATTAAGAATTTATTTCACATGCATATATTCTACCTACTTATTGAAAGCAAAAAGAAACTTTTTGGTATGTAAGTAGGTTCATCAACAGTTTATAGTTTACACGGGATTTAATTATTGGAAGTATATGTTGGAGTTATCGTTATGCTGTTAAGACATTCATATAGTAGGCGTTTGATATTAAGATTATCAAGTTATCAGTTATTGATACAACATAGATAGACGTTGTTATTGTATAAAATTCGTAACTCAATATATTCTTTTCAATGCTTATCTTGAGTTTAATTCACTGGCCAAATACTCTCGCCATCAGTATATTTATTTTCTTATATTATTGAAACAGATAAAAAAGTTGATTATCAGTAGTCGGGGCGTTAAGTAATAAACGCAATAAAATAATAAAAAGTACGTTTACCCCGCGATTTGTAAAAATAAATTACTTGTACCGTTTCAATTCGAACTTATTGTTAGCATAATGATAAAAAATACATGGATCAACTTCCAATGACATTACGTGCTTGGTATCATTTTAGTTGATCGATGTAATGGCCGCACACATGCAAGTGAAATATGAACTGAATAAATGTAATTTGTATTAAACGTGTTAGTTACGAATCGTCCCAGTTTGTTGGCGGTAATGCGTAATGCTTGTATTTGATTGAAAGTAGTACTTAATGTGAAAAGAAATAACAGAATTTGATAAATTATTAAGGTTGGATGATTGAATTAAACGCAATTATTGTAGGAGAACAATTAAGGTCAAGAGCTTTTGATACAGTTTGGCTGTTCAACGGTAATAAATTAGTAATGGCAATGAAAACGGTAATGTTTTTGTTTTGAATTTTTAAAAATTTAGTCAAGAAAATGTTTCAGAAAAACATTTGATTCAAATAAATAATTTTATCATTGGCAACTAATTTTTTGTTTATGTGGCAACCAATTCCTGTAAGGGTGCGTCCATATATGTATCGTATTCGCGTATTCGATCATGATCGGACGACTGGATATGATACGCAAGAATGATGCGCCCACACTTAACTGTTCAACGTTGCACGTTTGTTACTGTGAAATTAGTCGCTGCTACCTATATCTATCCATTCTGTGTTTGATGTTCCGCAAAATTCCGACTCCAAGTGAGATGTAGTTGTAACGTATCCGCGTCTCAAATGATACAAAGACACGATACATGCATCACGACAATACGTCCACACTTGGCTGATCATGATACACGATCACGATCGGATACAGGGATACGACACATGTATAGACACACCTTAATAAATGTAGAAGTTTGATAATGAGCAAGACAAAGGAGGAAACATATTGGATTAACTACATATGTTAATAACTAAGACATAGCATTAGAGTGTTTTAGTCTTTAGTATTATTATATATAAACATATGAATCTACACAGCTTATTGGGAAAACCATTTAACAAAACAGAAAGAGCAGCGGTCCTAGAATTGACTCTAGTGCACTCCCATCAATGATATCTATAATTTTATTCGAAATGTTGTTTATGAAATGTATACGAAACAGTAAAATTATAAAATGTATCTCAGAAAAATGGACTAATAAAACTAAGACGAATAATACTTGCTGAGTTACTTTGTGTTACTCCGTCTTTAAACAGAGATTTTTTCTTTGTTACATCACTTTTTTTTAAATTTATATGAAAAAGAAAATTATAACAAAAATTAAAAATTGTAACAAGTTAAGCAAAAATAAAATTGATAATTGAAACAAAAAAAATATTTAACGACCATTATATTATGTAACTTGTTAAGATTGTCAAATAAAGCTCGTCACTCGTTAACGATAAATTTCCATGGTTACCCTACGTTTATCTACGAATTTATTATTCTAGTGTACATTGTCGTGCAATGGGTGTGCTCCTTTCCGACCTCAGCATCGATTTCCGTAACCCATTAAACGACGATGAAAAAAATCATTTATTATGTGGCAAATGCGGCATTGTTTGTCGTCGAAAAAGGATGGGTGCGCGTACGTAATTATTGATTTCGTTTTAACTGAAACCTGTGTAAATGTTTGAGGAAATATTCATTACGACTTCCGAGAATGATTTACTTAATGACAGATTTTTTAAGTAAAAAATGTCTAAATATTAAATATTTTTTTCAGAAAGAAAATTCTTAATGCTCTTCAATTTCTGACATATTCCCACGTACAGTTTACATGAAATCTATTAGAGCTGGACAATATTAAATCATGCACTCAAATTCGATGGAAAGTTTTTGTTTGAATGATTTATTTCATTATTTTTTTTTACTTCTGGGTAACAATAAGGTCGATTAGGGGCACAAACAAATTTGTACACTCGAATAATGATATGTTTTGAGTGAACCATTTTAATAATGGATGATATTCAAATTACTTTTTGGTATTAAAATACTTTTGGGTAGTAAAATGAAGATGTCAATGCACTGAATAAAAAATACTTTCTTAACTACTTTTAAATAAAATTAGTTTAGTCCAATTAAGGCAATTTTAAGAACAAGTAAGATTTTTTAAAGTTTATTGTTAATATCAAGTATTTTCAAAAATATTTATATTAAAATGCGCTTGAATAATGCGTTCGTGATTATCACATTTGAGTATAACATAATAATACGTACATATAAAACAAGTAGAATAAATTAAGTAAAAGTGTAAGGCTAGAATAATTTTTTTAAATCTAGTTTTGCTCCTAAAAGTGAAAAAACGCGGGTTTTTAAAAGCAGACTTAAATGAGAGTAAGAAATTTGTGTTTTACTTTTACGCTAGAGAGACATTTTTTAAAGAATTTTACATCTCTTGAGACTTCGATGTTATAGAAGTAAATGCAACATTCTTAAGTCTTAAATTAATTATTAACTATGACGTATTCAACCCTCATTTAGTAACCTAGAAGTCATAAAGAAACCGTTTCTTCTCAGCATCTCCAAATGAATTTGTTCATTGTTCATTTTAAATGGTCCACGGATCAACGATCAAAAACCTTCTAAAAACTTAGGAATCACATCATTCAAGATATGTTTCATTATATGGAATTAAAGCAATAATGTCACAGAAACAAAATTAATTTTGCTAATGTTCAATTATACTTAATAAGAATCTTTAAATACATTGCAGTCAAATGTTGAAAAAGAAGAAGTTTCACCGTTAAATCAATTACATTGGTCACAGATAACAAGTTATTGATTACAATTTGTCATTTAATAAGTTTGAATTTAGTAAATTGTAGTTATAAAATTTGAATCAAAGTATAACATAGGAATGACAATACTTTGTCAAGTTGTATTTCCACAGTCTCATATAAATATTTTGATGTCTATCTGTACGTAGAAGAAGTCGGAATAATTTCCACTTGTTGCAATTTCCACTTGTCGTAAGCGGCAGTTAAGTTTTAAATCTTATGCGTAGCTGCAATTATGAAGTTGTCTTACATTACTTCATAATTGTCTTACATTAAATATAAAGAGTATACTTGAGTACGTTACAGATCGTAATAAGATATTTTATTTCTGCTTTTTTGCAATCAAAATTGTGTATCTCAGTAAATAGAAAGTGAAAAAGTATTCGTCTAGATTGGACATATTCTAAGACACTGAATTTACTTGACAAAAATAATTTCAGTTATCTTTATAAAAGTCTAAAAGAATTTGATATCAAATGTACAATGTAAAGCATTGTACCGAATACAGAATACTAGTTTTCAGTGTCCATTCAATATGAAGCAATCGGTATATCAAATTATGTTCAATAATTAATACGTTTTGTTTCATTTTATTCAGTAATAAAAATGTTTAAAACCAGTATGTGTATCATGTTAAAAAAATAATATAGGGAAAAATGGGGTAAGTGTGCGCATGGGGTATTTGTACGCACCCATTCATCTCAAAAAGTAATAGACTTACAAGAAATTACTGCTCATGAAATCTATGTTATCCACCCACAACTCTAATTTTTGAAAGCCCTAATAGTATCTGCTTTACCAATCAAGTTTGGTATGACGTCTTGAGCAATGAGTTTCCAATGTATGTTTGGATTCTGAAAACTTAAACCGTAAATAAATTAATTATAAATATTTTAATTTCAGTTTTGTGTTACAATATTCAGTAACATTTAAAGAATGCATTGCGCATTTGGTATTTATTGAAATTTTTTTTTACAATTTTGTGATAATAACAATAAAATAATGTAGGTACGGGGAAACTGTGCGCATTGTGAAGGGGTAAGTGTGTGCGCGAAAAATTTATATTTATGCAAAAGTAACTGAAATCCAGAAGAAGACATATATCTCCACAGATGTGGGGAGTTGTTACTTACAACTGAACAATGGTTTAGGTGTATTCTCTGCTCTAGATGGGTGCATACATGCAACGGTTGGAACTAGGGGTACGCGATATCATATTTTCAATATCAGTTATCGATAACTTAAAAATATCGATATTTATTGATACACCTTTATTATCGCTCTATCGTTAATATCGATTATATCGATATCCGAAATGGAAACATCGTATTTTCAGAGTCTTATTTTTGTTGTATCACCCATGTTTTTTTATAACAAAATATGCATATAGTATGCTCGAGAAATATTTTATTTCAACATATTTTCAATATTAATACCTAAAAAGAGGAATATTCTACTGCGCTAAGATACCCCATACCCGTGCACAATTACCCCGTATGTATGGGGTATCTGTGCGCAGGAGCACTGTCATGAATTTTATTTTTTATTGTCCGTATTTTTTCCCTTTGAGATGTCTGTGCTTTGAAATTTGTTCCACAAATATCTGGAGCATTGTGTAAATAAAAATGGTGGTATTATCTTTATTATATTCTATATTCTGGGGGTCCGTCACCCCAGTCTCCCCTATGCAACTTTCACTGAAAATGATTTTTTTTCAACTTATAGACTTTAAACAGTCCATATGTGTACAGTGGAACAATCCTTAGTAACAAACTTGACATCTGACGAAAATATAAAATTATAATTTAAAGAAGGTAACTTATTATTATTATTTTTGAATTAATTTTTTTATATTATGTATGAATTTTATAGCAATATGTTAATCGTATATGGTAGGATAGATTTGTAAATTGACCCTATAACTAAAATCTCCAAATAATAGGCCTGTTTGTTCGCCCAGTTGTATATTACTCACTGCTCGCGCTGATGCGCTGTAAACCTTAATCGGTGGACTGGTCAATTATCCGGTGCCGTTTACGGCTATATGATACATTTATCTAAATAAAGCCTTTCGTTTTTTTTTGAAATTATGTCGTATCGACAAAAATACTGCGTATAACAAAATAAAAGGTGACAAATATTCTCGCTAACGCGTGATCAATATCTTTTCTAATCGAGCGACCTATGGAAAAAAATTATGTCTTTGTTTGGTTAGGAATACAATAAAAATAATTCAAATGGCATTTGAAATATTTTTATTGTATTCCTATCGTTTTGTATAGGAATGCAATATAAATATGTAATTCAAGTGGCATTTGAAATAATGAACTAATCAAAGATACATGATTTTATTTCCACAGGTCACTTGATTAGAAAAGATGTTGATCACTTTGGAGGAATAATGCTTGCAGCTCCGTAGTTCGATCGGTGCTATCGAAGAGTCTTTGCATTCGGACCTTTTTGTTGAAGACTTTACTTTTAACAGGCGGGTCTTTCAGTTACAATATTCTCAATAGATTATCATCTATTGAATTAAACAGATATGTGATAAGTATTACATTTAACATGTGCTTGTCCTTAATTGGGATACTACGTCTTTCTTTGCACTGAAATAAAAATCATTTCTTGCTTTACTCCGCTCTACCAACACCACTTGCTAAAACTAAACTCTCTCAGGATACTATTTATACATAAATTAGCTGCTACTAAATACAACTTTCAATTTTATTTCCTTTCAATTTAGCAGCAAACTATTTTTTTCATTAAAGAGCAGCTTCACGTTACATTTTGAGATAAAAAAATGTAGTTATGTTATAAAAGAAACAGTTTAAGGATGTCCTTTATCATTAATAAATTTTAGTTTTTTTAATCTATAGGTATTAACAGCACTCCAAATTGCTTCTCATCACTGAAAACTATCCTGCATCAGGCGGTTCGATAAATTCCTAGGCTCTAGGTATGCAGTGAAAAAAGAAGTCATGTCTTTGATTATACCTATATTATAATAATTTTTTTACTATACGCTGATCGATCGACCGATAAGTCAAAGAACTTTTATATAGCTATCTCCTTCTAACATTCCTAAAGCGCCCTTGCGGTTTTGTCAGGTCATGTCATTTCATCGTAAATTTTCTTAATTCAGGTTTAGGTATATAATCGGCATATAAATAGAAAATGAACTTTACAGTTCTTTTCTTATTATGTGCCAGTCGATCGATAAGTTAAATAACTTTTATATAGCTATCTCCTTCTAATTTTCGTGAAACAACTTTACGGCTTTTGTTATGTCATGTTATTTCGTCGTATAATTTCTTAACTCAGATCTATACGATCGGCATATGAATAAAAAAATAACTTTAAATGTTTAAATGACAGCCAGCGGATTAACCAATTCACCGCGTTGCGTTCAAAATTCCATGGCCTGTCTAGAATGGAAATTTAATGAATCGTATTTTATTATCCATTCACGATCTTTTGATATTCTAGAATCTAGAGGGCCATGCTTTTTTTTCGTTAAGTTACGTGCATGTATTTTGATAGAACTCAAAATGTAACAAATGTAAAATTCTGACACTTTAACGTCAGTCCCATCGACTATATTGCTTCTTGCACTCTATGATGGCATGGAGAAAGTAAAAAACATGAAAACAAATATGTAATTGCTTGTGATTTTTTAATACTAAGTCAAAATGCTAAAGATCATCAATGTTTTTCGGTGTCAGTTCTCAAAAATATAACCGTCAAATTAACATGGAACATATTCACTTGGAGGTACCAACATAAATGTCACCCTAACATGGCCTACTCTAAATATCAAGAGATCGTGAATGGATTATAACATGTGGTCATAAAGTCCCGGCACCCCAGTAGGCTTTGGAAGTGTGAATGCATGTCTTTTCTTAAAGTAATTGATTATTCAGAATGACATTTCTGTTGAATCAATCGACACATGTCAAAATGCTACAGGCTAAAGAAACGTGTATATTAAACTACTTTCTTTTCCCGTACTTAGAAAATGAAGTTTTTAAAGAACCAGTACATAGCTTAGGGAAATTGCGGCAAAAAATTCAAGAGAAGTGTGTCGATTGACTCAATAGAAATGTCATTCTGATTAATCAATTACTTTAAAAAAAGACATGCATTCACACTTCCAAAGCCTATTGGGGTGCCGGGAATTTACGACCACATGTTATTTATGTCAGTTATTTAGGCAATTTGATTTTATACATGAACGTGTACTACTTATTTGAAAACGATTTTTGTAATTATCTCGTTTTTTTTGCAAGTAAATTTAAGAAATTTTGGTATTGCTTTAAAGAGGAAAAGAATCTCTGTCGAATGGATTACAAAAATTACTACATTGCTATTAAAAAAAAATACTGCTGTACAAATATTTTGACAATAAGCAGTGCAATTACTTTTGATTAGAAATTCTGAATGAGTAAGAGAATCAGAGAATCTTTGCCAATATAACCGAATTTCTATCTTTAGAAATAGAAAAAAAATAGCAATGGTGCACGATTCGAATTGGATACCGGTATACCTCTCAATGTCTCCTTTTATATCAGATCGAATATTAAAGGTAGATCATACCAAATATCTAATTGATTCAAGTACTCTTTTGTTATAAAAAAAATAACTTTTGTTTCAAGAAATCTTAAGCAGAATACTTAACGAAACACTTTTGGATTTACATATGCCTTATTTTGAGCTCCGGAATAGTTAAGCTAGTCCAAGAAATTTAGAGACACCTTACAAAATTGAATTCTAGTTACGTTTCACTTAAATTTTATTGTCTACTCATTTCTTACAAATTGTAAGGCTGAGTTGCACCAACGTCGTTGTTAGCTAATCCTGTCGGTGCAACTGGACATAGGAGAGGTACATAGATACAATTCATTTCTGAGTTGCTTGCCGGTTTGCCGTAAATCATTCACTGTGGTAAAAAATTCTATTGGGGAGTTCCAGAACGTAAACAATATGGGTATTCCCGTTTTAAGGTAAATGGGTTGCAGAAAGAGTGAGAAAACAAGAACGTTTGAAAGTGGCCATACCAGAGATAAAGATTCTGAAGCAAGAAATCTAAAAAGTGTGAGTCTTAGAAACACGTTCGTTTTCAATATGTATGTATCAGAAATATATTTTTAAAGAAAGATCTGCTAGATTTAAAAGTTAAAATTTATAAACAATATATTTATATAGTGGCTTCATACCCCATGCGGGGTATTACCGCTCCGTGCTGGAGCTCTCTAGATCATTTTCAGCGTGTGCTCAGTAACCATTATTTATTCTATCTTCTGACAAATCTCTTTCCACAATCTTCTATCTTTTGCTTTTGTCTTCCATTCTTTAATTCCAATCTTTCTTAAGTCTTCTGTTACCTCTTGCAACCATGTTGTTTTTGGTCTCCCTCTTCTTCTTTTGCAACCAGGATTCCATTCTAATATTGAGAAGATTGTTTTGTCTGTACCTGATCTCCATATATGGCCCAGCCATCTCAGCCTTTGCTCTTTTATCTTTTTAACTATGTCTTCCTTGATCTCTTGCTTTAATTCAAAGTTCATTCTGCTACGGTATTCATTCTCTGATATTCTTACTGGTCCTAGTATTGTTCTCCATATTTTCCTCTCCAATATTCTAAAGTCTTCTTCTTGTTTTTTTGTCATTGTGATTGTTTCCGTGCCATATAGTATCGTTGGTCTGATTATTGTTTCATATATATTTATTTTCGTTTTCTTTCCAATTATTTTACTTCTTAGCAACTTTTTGTTTACCTGATATGCTCCGTTTCCTGTTTTAAAAACAATGGTCGCGTTCACCAGAACAAATTACCTTGTGATGCTCTTCTTATACGATTGTGATTGCTGTTGCCCGTCTGGTAAACCATTACTTCGATTTGTGATTTGTTTACGCTTAAAAAATTGGCGATTGATTGTAATCATGTTTGCAATATAAACACACGTTCATCAGAAAAATTGCCAACAGTTGGCCAACCGTTTGCAAGCAATTAGTTCTGGTGAACGCGACCAATGAGACACAAAATATGCAAATAAAACATATGTAATAATCATATACTTTTTTTTATAAAGTGCAATTATTCACATTTAAAACTTTCATATTTGAAATTTTGAATTAACAAGATTGTGTTGTTGTCATTAGAAAATAACCATTATGTTTTAGGTGCACTGGAATCTATCATTCTTAGTTCGTTTAATAGCTTGGCGGCATCCAATTGAGAAATGAAGCGTACACAGCTTTTCCGAAATATTTTTATCAATATAAATGTAGGTAAAAGTTTCAAATTTTAACTATATAGTAATAAATCCAACAGTATACTAATAAATTATTGAATTAATCAATTATTAAAACCAGTTGCATATCATTGTTCCACTGGCGTTTAAATTTTTTTATTAATTGAATAAGACGTCGTAGTATACCTCTTAATTACTATTATTATTACTATTATTAATTGAATAAGACGTCGTATAATACCTCTTAATCCAAGAAAATGCTTCCAATCCTTTTTATACAATGTGATCATTATTTATTTAGGTCACAGCAAGGCATGAAATTTAGAATTAGTATTAAAATTTACCAATAAATTCATCAAATAAATGTTGCATGGTTTATTAGGGCATTTGTGATTTCAAAGCAATTAGTAGTTACATCAAAGTGAAAGTAAATCAGTTAAATCTAAATAATTTTTGATCACATAATATTAATTACTATTTTCTTAAATCGTAAATTAAACTTTTTTGACAGTACAAATTAAAATAAAGGAGTTAATTTTTTTTAAATGCAAGTATTTTTTTATTTTTATATGCAGTAAACGTAACTAAATTACGTTTATGTCTTGACGTTATTTACCGCGAATTTTCTATAATTGTAGCCTCCGATTAAATTAAATAGCGATGACGTCTAAATAATTAATGGACGTCTAAATAATCCACATGGACAAATCTGAATCAATTGGAGTGTTGAGTTGTACGCGAGTTAGTAGTAGGTAGACATTTCCACTCTAAAATTTGGCATCGGTCACTTATGTGAAATGTTAGTCGTCGGGGAAGTACTCACACCCTTAATCCATGTAAGCAAGGAAATCGATGTGCACATGACTTATCGATTTTCATGTGTGGACTCGCCGTCCGTCGTATAATAATTATGTCGTGTTGTGACTGTCATCCAGTTTACCGGTGGATTGAATCGGATAAAGTTGCGCTGAAGATGTCATCGCCGGCGGACCGATACGACGTGGAGCGTCGTTTTTAGGCGCCCGTTCGAACATGGAAGAAAGGGTAGGAGTATATTCACTACCGAACAACCAGAGTAATAGTAACGTGTTTGCTATTGCGAGTACGTTAAGTTTCGTGCCGACTTTCACTGTCCAGGTCGTTCTAAACAAGAGTTGCTTTCAGGATATCCAACGCTAGTTAATAATGGTGTTGCGGCTGAGAGTCAACAGAACTTGGTGGAAGTCAATGCCAGGCGATCTATGTAAGACCAATTTAATTTAACTTGAAATTTTAAACAAAATTATTTGTGTGAATACTTTTAATCTTTTCTGACGGAGAATTTGAATTTCTTCAGTTTAACAATTGTGATGGTGTATTTAGCTTTTCAAGAGAAAAAATTAGAAACGTTATTATCCATAGATTAATATTCAAATTTTGTAAAATTACTTCAAGAAAAAATAATCTTCCCAAAAAGTCGAATATATTAAATAAAAGAGGGATCTTATGAATAACCACAGTTATGTTGAACCCCTTGCAAAAAGACATAGGTTTAGATCTTGGCATAAGTATTTCGCGTAAATTTTAATGGCATTTGGTGTAACTACGATTATTCATAAGGATTTTCTAAGAAAAGAATTATTTAATAAAAATAAACGAAAATAAGAAAAATGATTAAAAAGCGAAGTATATTCAGTTCCGAGTTGTCCTTTTTTCATTGTCTTTGTGTAGTAATGACTATATTAATTTATTTATCAAACCGTAAAGAAACAAACCGCAAAGCTTCTCATGATGTGTAGTACATCGTATACATATAGGTGTCTCTAAAATGCGTGGACACTAAAGTACTAAATCAACACTCCGTACAGGTAACGCAATCCCATTCCTTTCGTGAGAGGATTGAGAAACAAAGATAACAAATACAATTGTGGCAAGTGCAATAAGGAAGACAACAGTTTTAGGGAATTCTGTTTACCGCAATGTCACTGGTTTCAATTTAAAAGTGTATTAGGTTATGTCTGGTTAAATTATTTACCAATCAAAAAGTTGTTATTTTGAGAAGTGCAGAATTTTTCTTTTACGAAAAAGGCGGAATCATTAAATGTCATGCGATAAAAGTTTGGGGTATGATATTTAAACTCAATTTTCTTAACCACTGACAGTAACTTTGACAAACGTCATTTCAAATAATATTTCCAACTGTTTTTTATCCCTAGATGAGAAGAATGTGCGACAAGGATAGATATAAAAAATCACTAAATGCGTTACCTCTATACAATGCGTTAATAATTTTTTTAGATTAGAGGAGTCTATGAAAAGTAAAACCTAAGTCGTAGCTTAAATGAAATTAACTTATGTCAAAATTGCAATGTCAAGATACATTTGACGATAGTAGAAAAAATCTTCCAGTTGAATACATAAGGCTTTATTAAAACTCTTTAACATGATAACGACTAATTTCAAATGCCGTTGGATTGCTTACTGACCCATGACTATAGTGTTCAAGAGCGTTTAAACAACTAACAGATTTGACAAGGGTCAAGAAGCAAATGTCAGAATAAAAGTTTCTAATCAAGCTAAGAGTCTGATTTTCTTTTTCATAGCCTCCCCTTATTTAAAAAATATATTAACGCACTGTACGAAGTATATTGATTTAGTACCTTAGTGGACACGGGTTAACTACAGATTCCTGGGCTTAAAATAAGTCGATGTGATTCAACTTATTTATATCCAAAAGACCTTCGAAGCCAATCTTCTGCTTCGTATTTCTTGAAAAAAGTTAATTTTTCGCATAAATCAGTTAAGGTGATATTTGGTATAAGAGACCACAAGAAGACAAGTCACTTACACGAAATAGATCTTGAAATAACTTTTATGAGGTTAGGAAGATAACTTCAGTTAATTAATTCATTAGGAAACTTTTCTGTGTTTTTATGATTTTTGATAACTTTTACGGTTTAGTTACACTAGGAAAATGTAAGTGGCAGCAGCGCCTGTTATAATAGACAATAATACATGCAATCAATGATAATAATCAATAACTATTGAAGACAGGTATACTTCAGTAGGCTGTATACGAAGTACAAATGCTTCTTTTCTTTCATATTTAATGGACAAAGTATCTGGTTGTGGAATACTACTCGTACCACGTACCTCTAGGCCTAAGGTCATATTGCTAACTCTACTGGAATTTAGTCGAATCTGGAGGAATTCAACTCCCGATAGGGATTTTTAACGTGCCAAATACTGGGTCTGCGGTTTTACTTCCTGTTCGAGAAGTAGGCATGCAATATTAACATTTGCAAAACCAAAAGACGTTTACTTGTGAACGACTCCTTCTTTTGATGTTCCTAACTTCACCAAGTGTTATTTGCATTGCTAAACCAATCTGAAAACATAACTTACCATCCTGTGAGCCCTCGTATCAAATATCATCCAGCATTGTTATAAGAAAAATTAACTTTATTTAACTTTGAAGCAGAATACCGGTTTAACGATTTTGGATATAGATAAGTTGGTTAAAAGGTTTTATTATGAGCCCAGGAATCTGTGATTAGCTATATCCACACATTTTGGGGAGATCCTGTACGTAAATATCAATTGAAATCAGACGCAAATTATATAACTTACTAATTTAGAATATTCTGTACTTCTTACTTTAATTTGAATCTCTAGTTTCGAATTTTGTTAATATTATTTTCCGTCTTCAAGAATTATTCAGAAGCAAATACTTTATTAAGTTTCATCCCAACTTTACGATTTACTTTCATTTTCTTTGGTCTCCAGCTTTTTAAATTGTATTACAAAGATTATTTTCCATGGATGTATTCATCTGTTGTCTTACCTTTTGTTTATTTTTCTTCAATTTTTACATTAAATTTTCAATCGATGTCCTTCATTGAAATTTTTGTTCATGAAGGTACTGTACATGTATGGTACCATTTAGATATGTGTATGGCGAACGATTAAAATCAAGGAATGCAGTGATATCTCATTGTGCTTGGCAATTAAAAATGATATAGTAGATTTTAGGATGTTTAAGAAACATTGTTTTTGTAATCTTTGAATACAAGAGCCTCTTTTTCCATAGATATTCTCCGACTTATGTTAGTATTAACAAACTTTATCATCTCTGTAACTGATTAGATGTCCTTTCTTTCACCGGGCAAAGAAGTTCCTCAGATGTCTTTCAATGGGACAACTGTAGGTACCATGTAATCAAAGCGCATCATTTCTGCTGTACTCAATCTTATTATTTCTGGTTTCTTGCTTCGCAGAAGTCAACCTCCAGCGAAAACAGCTCGCAGTACCTTTTTATTTATTCCGGGATCCTCGTCATGAATTTATGAGTACATACTAATTTACTTAATTTTTGTATGTAACGGATCTCAAAAAACTAAATATTTTATTTATTTATTAGAATGGAATTCTGTATTTGACATTAAATTTCAAATTAAGATACATGAATTTGTTTTACATACAGTTTGTTTGTTTGTTTGTTTATTATATTACACTTGCTAATTGTACAATTAGATGTGGTCGTCAACTTATTGTAGTACATATTGTAATAACATGTGTTTTTTTAAAAATGCCATAAAGGTTGGCCATGAAAATTAAAACTCATGTCGTAGCTTGGCATCTAACACATGCCAAATCTGAAAATTTAGAGTAAATGAATGGAGCTAAGACATGAATTTTCTTTTCCACAGCCACCCCTTATGGCATTTTTAAAAAAACACATAGTATAATGAATATTAAACATACATAAGCAGTGGAATCTTAAGATCCGAGGTAATCATGCATTGTATAGTACGCATTCATCAATAAAAAGTCTTTTAATCGTCCTTTGAATAAGTTGCGATTCTTGATCATTCTTATTTCCGGAGAGAGTTTATTGAAGAATTTTTGACCAGAATAAACCGGCGACTTTTCAAATAACGCACTACTATGAGGCGCAGTTCGAAACAATTCGGCATTTCTGGTGTCGCGCCCATGTAAATCACCATTCGTTGTCAGATAAACCCTGTTATCGAAAACATACATGGTGCAGCGATATATATATATACATGTTAAAGTTATTATCTTATGAGTTATAAAAATATTTTTATATGTATCACGAGATTTTACATTGAAAATCAGTCTTAACACTCTCTTTTGCGCAATGAACACTCTTTTTGCAGCAGTAGCGTTTCCCCACAGTTCGCAGCAGTAAGTTAACACCGAGTGGACCAAACCATAATAAACTTGTAGAAGGTACGCAACATCCACACATTGTTTTACGTTTAGAATTGTAAAGGTAGCATTATTTATTTTATTACATACATTTTCTATATGCGAATGCCATGTTAGTTGACTGTCAAGTGTTAGCTCTAGCAAGCAAGTATTCTCGGACAGAGCTATCTTCTCATTTAATAAACGAATGTTCATGTCCGGAAAAATTTTTTTCTTGTAAAAATTTACACGAACAGTTTTATTACAGTTGAGTATTAAATTATTATTGTCACACCAGACACTAAACTGCGATACAACGTCATTAAGCTCGGATTCCAATTCGTTAAAGCTATCACAAGCGAGCACCACGGTTGTATCATCAGCGAAAGACATTAACTTCCCGGTGATTTGGAGATTGATATTTAGGTCGTTAATAAAAACCAAAAAGTGCAAGGGCCCCAGTACTGAGCCCTGAGATACACCCAGGTCCACTGTTGTTTCTGTAGAAAACTGTCCAGACACGTTAACTGAAAATTTTTTATTGTTGAGATATGATAACAGCCAATCAGAGATTATTATTCTAATGCCCAGCGAATGGAGTTTTTGTATTAAAAAATCGAAATGCACCGTGTCAAACGCACGGCTAAGATCAAAGTAGACGGCAGCTACATACCTATTCTGGTCAAGAGCCTTGTAGACATATTCTGCAAATTCAACGCAAGCGCTAGAAGTAGATTTATTTCTACGGAACCTATGTTGGGTATCGGAGAGGAGGTTGAAGTGTTCTAAGTAGTTGCTTACTCGTACGAAAATTATTTTTTCGAATATCTTTGAAAACTCATTAATTATCGTAATTGGTCGATAGTTTGCCATATCTAGGTGATTGTCCTTCTTAAAAATGGGGAGCACAGTTGAGGTTTTTAGTACATCAGGAAAAATTCCTTGGTTCAATGAAAAATTGAAGAGGTACGTTAACGGTTCCGATAACAAATGCATAGTGTGCTTCAGTAGACATGTTGGTATTCCATTAATTCCGGTTGCATTACGATTCTTTAAACTCTTCATGGCTGTTAAAACTTCCATTTCAGTAATTTCAGGGAAGAATATTGATTGCTGAACAGTAGGCATCGCTGTGCATGTTATTGACAAATTATTTTGAAAGTGCGATTGAAGCATTTTCTTCGGTGCGTTTGCAAAATGTAGTGCAAAGGAATTCGAGACTGTATGTGACTCTTCATGTATCTCACTACCCAACTCTAGTGACACTCCTGTCGTGTTGTGGTTTATCCGACCAGTAATATTATTGACAATCCCCCATATTGCTCTGGATTTATTTTGGGCACGATTTATTTGTTCATTAAAATATTGTCTTTTTGTAGCTACAATTAATTGCTTATATTGTTTTTTCTTTGAAGCATAAAGTTCTCGAAGTTCTAGGTTCCCTGTGGCACGAAGCAGTACGAATAAATCACGCAATTCTCTATTGGCAATAGTAATTTCTTGAGTAGCGAAACAATTTTTGATCATGCTTCCTGATTTTTTTGTGGAACGGACATGTTATGTTGAGGTACCATTCAAAGATATTCATAAAGTCTGCAAAAGCTGAATTTACATCGTTATGTGAATATACAGCACTTCAATTTTTACATACAATGTGTTTCACTTTACATGAAGACACCTAAATAACTGTTAATTGTTAATTATTAATAACGCAATTAGTATAAAACTTTTACCAATCATAGAGGCCATGAAGATGAATCTTTTTGTAGGAGTGAGATTTCTTTAGAGTCCAAATCTTATCAACTATGATTAAAATATTAAAAATAAAAATTTCACGAATAAAGTAAACATTTATTTCTAAATTTCTAACAGTTATTAAATATGAGATTTTTCAACTAATTCTCCCTGGTCTCGAATACATCTTTCAACTAGCCTTTTGTTATTCAGTAAATTAGTACAACACACCGTAACACTGGTACAAAATATTCATCTTCATGGTCTCTATACTATAACTGGTAAAATTTTTATACTAATTGCGTTGAAACACTCTGTATATTATTATTAAACTGAGTTTCTTAGTTAATTTTAAGATTAAGTTAATTAAAGGATTCTTATTCGTAAATTCATAGTTTTCGAGAAGTTTTTACAAAATGTGCGTTTTTTCTTTTCTTTTGGGCAAGAATTTTTGAGGCAAATATTTAGGGCATTTAAGATAATACTGACGAATTTAATTTTGTTTTACCAACTAAGTACAATCAATACTCAATTAAATAGTACTATCTTTGTTTCTATTATTAACAAATAAAAATTCTTTGTTGTAAGAAATTTGCTTTGTTTTCACAGCCGTTCCTAAAAGAAATTGTAAAATTTGTTTTCAGAAATTTTGAAGAAAAGTGTTTTTAAATTTATAATTTGCAATGAAATTTCTTGATAAAATTTTGTATTCGAAGAAATTCGATCATTCGATCAATTCTGATCATTGACATACATATTTATTTATTGAAACGGTCATTTGAAATCTTGTCAGGTATAAGGTTATTACCGCACGCATTGCGCATTTTGTTTGAAGAAAGCCTTCGATTCAAGAGAAATTTAAGACACAAACAAACGTTGTTAAATTTTTAAAACTTGCTTCTCTATTTACATGTATTACATTTCAAAAAATTCAGAGACACAGGTCTTAAGCATTTATTTTTTTTTCAAACTAGTTCACAAAAATGATTTCAACAGTTCACAGGAACGAACTATTATAATTATGTTTCAATATCATTCCTAAAGTCTCCATCTATTTCTCCAGGGACAGCATTGTCTAATTTGTCAACACATAAGCAATTAGCTTATAGAGATCTTTTTCTAAAATGGGACTAATTTCTACTTATCCTTAAAATTAGGTATATTTTGTAATTTGAACATTCATGTATATCTACACTTTAGGTGGTATTTTTAAAACTTATCTTCTTATAAGAAAATAACGGAATAGTGTGTGGAACAGTGTATCCACGGATTGAATTAAAGATAGGACCCTCATGTCAACGAATTTTGTTTGTTTCTAAATTCTTATAATAATAACCAAACTTCATAATTCATATTAATAGAAAGAAAACTAAAGGTTTTTTTTTTATCGACAAACGAATTCGTGGATTCGCGGTGGACGAAATGAAAAAGATGCAACGTGTTGTTGGGACTAAAAGAAAGATAAGCTCTAATGAAATTATTTTTGGTAACAAATTATATTATTA
Source organism: Dorcus hopei (assembly GCA_033060865.1). Classification (NCBI taxonomy): domain Eukaryota; kingdom Metazoa; phylum Arthropoda; class Insecta; order Coleoptera; family Lucanidae; genus Dorcus; species Dorcus hopei. Next base: position 28,727,144 of record CM065419.1, on the reverse strand, counting down.
TTACCGAACTAAAGGAGAGATCTAAAATAATTTCTGCAAAACAATTACGTATATTTTATCAATGAATTGGATAAATTGAAAGCGATAACATTACATAACAAAAATATTAAAATATTAGTTAAAGGACTGAGGTAATTGAATTTAATGCACGACTGATCATCGAGTGGCGAAATATTTTAATTATTTATAAGAATCAAGGTTATTGGTGCAATTCCGGCTGCAAAAGAGAAACGAAAATTGGTTAAAAATAATTGTTATTGACAAAAAAAATAGACAAAAGTTATACATGTTGTCAATTTCACGGACGCTGTCCACTTCTAAGAAAAACGTAGAGATATCCGAAATCAAGTCAGTGAGTAGTGTTAAGAGTCACTAGAATTAATAATAAGTCATCAACACAAACACAACCTTTTTTTTGTGCTCTTTCTTGTTAATCAGATTGTGTTCTACATGATTTGTCAATAGCAAATTAAAGTAAAATTGATTTCTATTTATAGCACGTTTTGGAGTATTTTTAGAATCACATTTAACACCAACCTCATTAATCATCAGCGTTCTTGTCACTGATTGTAATTAAGTTTGGCTAGTAAGTAATTTGGTTTCATACTCTCGTGTTGGGATGCTTAAAATCGAATCAGATCAATTTTCACGAGCAACTCTCTACTTAAGCCGTTCGATATTCTAGAAAATCCTTTCGCCCTGATTAAATATGATGAACTACATTTGCCACGTTTTAATATTTAAATCAATACCTGACCGTGCAGGCTCATTAATATTTTAGCGAGCATGTCATGTCTCATCAGTCATCATCTTTATTCATTATGGGACAAGGTTGGGTCGCCAATGGAACCGACGATTTTTTCACGTTGGAATAAAAAAAAACAATATTTATACTAATACTGATATTATTTTAACAATGGTGAATCCTTCCGTGGATAATTTGTTACGCATTAACTGATAATGGGTTTCGTTCACGCTAGTATGAGGTCCGCACGCGAAGTTCTTATTCGGAATTTATTCCCTGCATGGAAATAAATTTTCATTCGGACACATTTGCATGGTTGCAGAAATTATTCATGTTCATTACATATTAAAGAGGGTGCCAAATTAATACGAGGTGAGTTCATGAATAATTGTCTCTAATTAGACCGTCATTTATTGACATTACTACACAGAAAGGGATATTTTTCCAAAGGCATTGAAGCTCTTCGTCTGCGATACATCAAATGTAGTAACCTTATAGGAGATAATGTTGAAAAATGAAATTATTTAAAACGCCCCAGCTGTTTCCTTCTACAGGCGTTTTCTCGTTAGCTCTGAATTTTGCGTTTCAAGTACAGTTGGGTTTTAAATGTACGATGTTCATATATTTACAGTTGGTTCTTGTCCGATGAAATTTGTATCATAAAATCTTTTAAGCGGACACTAAATCGCGCACTATAACACAGTGTTATAGTGCGCGATTTAGTGTCCACTTAAAAGATTTTGTGATACAGATGTTCATATATTAATAAATGGAAAAACCTGCCTTACTGGAACGTGCGCTTCCTGATTTTTTGCACTTTTGTGCTCATTTGAGTGCACAAAGTAAGTAACGGGAAAGCGGCTTATGTTAGGGACAATAATTAGAAAATTCTCCTCGTACATAAGGTAGTCATTTTACCGATGCATTAACTTTCTATATTCCAGGTTCAAAAAAAGGGATTTCTACAAGAAAGTTTCAATCGTTTTGATAATTGGAGTCATCGGTTTAATAATTGGTATTGTGATTTTGTCATGCTACTGTAAGTACTGCTGTGTTAAATATCTGTGCTCGCAAAGTCACTGTGTGCACTTTTGTTCTTGCAGACTTTAGAATAAAAAAATATGTTCCAACATGCACATCGGAAGAATGCATCCGCTCTGCCGCTAACTTGAAGGCGTCAATGGATTTGAGTGTAGATCCCTGCGATGATTTTTATCAATTCACGTGCGGAAAGTGGAGCGAGGAGCACATCAATCATGGGTGGTACAGCAAATTTTCAGGCTTTGAAACAATCGATGAGCATGTGTCCATGAAAGCTCTGAAGTTTCTCCAGTCGAAGGTCAACGCTAGCGAGCCCTTGCCGGTGAAACAGACCAGGGATTTTTACAAGGCCTGCATGGATGTAGGTTTGTAAAATTTATGTTATTAGTATGTAAGTTCACGCTATACTACACTACTTAAAAAATATAATGTCACATGTGGTAGCCTCGTGAGTTTCATGTAAATATTTTCTATTTTCATTTCTTTAAGGCTGCCACTATATATGTTTTTATATATTTGTAAATCATTCTTTGTATTTCAAGCTGATTTATCTCTGTATTACACAGAGGGCTCCTTTTTTGAATCTCACAATGAGCCAGAATTGAAATTTAGGGTGCAAGACTCTTGCCTAAATATCAATTAATATGTATATATCAATCAATCAATAAAATATCAATTCTCTGGTTCTCTGGTAAAGTAAATTTTTAGTAAGTCTTTAAATTGTCAACTATTCTATGGGCAGTATTGCAGTATAATTCATTCTAATTTAATGCGTAGGATTTTAAAACATGTTTTTCTCAATGCTTTGTCATTTCCTTCGCATTGTTCTTCAGTTCGTATTTTAATAAAGATAAGAGTAATTTACTCAATGTGTATGCGATTGATAATCTCAGAATTTTAAAGTGCGTTACTTCTTAGTTGTCTAGGAAGTCACTGTGACTTTGATACTTAGTGCTTTTCATGATTTTAATTTCCTTTAGTTATTTATAGCTTGACTCAAAATGGCATTGGGTCTTTCTAATAATGCTCTTACGTCGGTATCTCCTGGTTACCTAAATTACATTGTTGGTATTTTGTATTCACATCCACTGTTTAAAAAAATTCTCAAACGAAGTCGAGAAAAGGGTTCAGAAATTAAGAAAATGTTAGTAAAACTAAATCCTCTTGACTTAGTTAATATCATAACTAAGTTGACTAAGTTAACATCATAACTAAAGTAAAATTAAAACTTTTTTACTTAGTTAACATCATAACTAAATCAAAAAGTTTTTACTAACATTTTCTTTAGTCAACATCATAACTAATTGTAATCCAAAAAGTTTTAGTTTTAGTAACAGTTTCTTAATTTCTGGACTCTTTTCTCGACTTCGCTTGACAATTTTTTTTGAGAAAAATGAACTGCATAGGTTTGATAATTGAAATACAAAGTGTTTTTATTTTTCAGGATGCATTACCATTTTCGTAGGTTACAAATTTTTTACCATTTTTTCCCATAAATATATATCTGAAAGTCATCCCAGTGAAGGTTTGTATCCAAAATCGCTGATCCACTTTTCTATCGGTAGGTATCTCGTCGTCTCCGAGAAAATGTGTAATATTGTTTTCTACGTCTCTTATTGTAAATCTAAGCTGACTATAATTTTGTTAGCTTGTCTCATTAGAATGGTCTGTAAGATTTTGTCGTTTTAAATTCCTTCCTGTAATTAATCTGCGTCTCATTTCCTCATTTGCTGCTTCCTCGTCTTCATCGTCCTGTTAGTCTTCATTTTAAGATTCTTCTTTTGGACCATAAGAATATTTCATTCAGTCTTTCGCGTAAAACAACTTTCTTTCCAACTGCTGGTAACTATAACTTCTTTAATTCTTCTCTTAATTCAGCTATTTTCATTGATTCAATCTTCTGGCTAATCAACTGAATACATTTTCTTTTTGTACCTGTATACTTCTTGTTCTTTACAATTGTCGCTGTCACTTTTCACTTGATTTTACTTTATTTTGATTTGATTACTCACATCCCCTTTTTCGACACCAACATTGTGATCATCACTCTCATACATTCTTCTATTTTAATACACTTTCAGATACCAAATGACAACCAAATTCACTTAGAAATTACTCTTGTATTACATCAGATGGCAGTTCAGGAATGCAAGAGTTTCACAAACTCACAGGCTTGATGGAACTACATAATTAATTTTTTAAATTTTAGATGTTGCAAATATTTATCGAGCACACCGTTAAAATTATATGAACTATTCTGTCTCAAAAACAACTCGTTTTATCCCAAAAATTAATTTACGTTGTGCTTAGGCAAAAAGGCAGCTTTCTTCAAAAACACTCTACATACATTGACCACAATGTTGATGGAGATGATGTTGACAACATTTATGACGTGAACAATAACACGGTACAACAAAAATTGAAAAGAATAAAACCCCGTCAGGTTTCTCAACTGTTTTTAATGTTTTTGGGGTCGCTGAATACGAATCTGTAAACAGTTTTCTCGGGTCACTTCAGGTTCTCGTTGTAGACATCAGTAAAGAAGTCAATGAAGCAATATACAGAAGACAAAAAAAAAGAAAAACCTGTCGGGTTTCTCAACTGTTTTTTATGTTTTTGGAATCGCTGAATACGAATCTGTAAACAGTTTTTTTGGTACACCTTAGGTTCTCGCTCTAGAAGACAAAGAACTCGTTTGTCTTCGGTATACTGCACTGAGAAAAATAAACTGTTCAGTCAACCAAAAACACGTTCAGGTAACAGTATTTTTCGTTTACCTATTAGCAATCACGCGTGGTCATTGAACCAACAGTCAAAAAATGTTAAATATTTTAGATTGAATCAACTCAATATTTTGTTTGAGGCAAGCATACAATGAAGACATCTTTCTAGTTGCTTCAATGCCCAAGAAGATTCATACAAGAACTTTAGATTGTTAAAATTGCTAAATATTTTATTTGTCTGAACGCCGTTAGGGAATTAAAATTATATTTTTGATATATTTAAAGTAATTTTTCAGTACGGCTAATAAAAGCGTAGAGTCAATTCAATCTCTACTATCGTTTAGGGAAACATCAATTAAATGTTCACCTCTTTGCGATACTGCCAAAGTAAGATAACCCTTCAACCTTTGTTGAGGTGACAAGAGGAGCTGAATAAACCTCAACGAACTTTATAATGTCGGACGCATTCGAAATATGAATGACTTATCCGTTTAAGAAACGATGTCGAACAACAAGGTTATGCTGGGACAGGCAGTAAATATACGTGAAGTTCTAGCAGGCGCCATCTGGAACTCGATAGCTTATTAATATGGGTATTAACCCTCGCTTTTACTTGACTTAACATTTATTACGTTAAATAAAAAATCAAAACAGACACACAAAAGCAACAGCACTTTACGATCATTTTGAAATTTCAACTTTTTGATTTAACATATTAAGCACTTTCGTTTTAAGGAAAACATTTACATCGTTCAATCAAACGTAATAGTTTAACATTTTTTTAGTGTTACTTCAACAATTTCCAAGATGTTCAGTTAAGAATATTACCGTTGATACAAGTACATTTTATTTAAGTCAACGCACAAAAAGTTGACATTCAAAAAGTTGTTGACTTAACTATTTCATTTTTCTCAGTGTGCTTCTTCGACTTCTTTATTGGTGTCTAAACCGAGAACCTGAGGTGACCCGAAAAAACTGTTTATAGATTCGTATTCAGCGACCCAAAAATATTAAAAATAGTTGAAAAACCCAATGAATTTTTCTTTCTTTTTATCTTTAGTATACTGCTTCATTGACTTCTTTATTGGTGCCTAGAACGAGAACCTGAGGTGACCCGAAAAAACTGTTTGCAGATTCGTATTCAGCGACCCCAAAAAAATTAAAAACAGTCGAGAAACCTTACGGGTTTTTTTGACTGTTGGACAATGTAATTAGGCTTAAATTGTCTGTAATTTATTATTCATGGCGTGGCTTACTTTAGTCGTTACAGTAGTTTTATGTTATTTCTATATATTTAATGTAGTTTCGTTGTTGTAATCGTAGCTACATAATATAAAGAAGATTTCAACACATTTATTTAATACAGTAATACATAATAGTTACACGCAATGTTAAAGCGACAGTGACCTTGCCTTAAATGCATCAAATATTTAAAAACACACCTGATGTTGTGCATGTTAATATTCATTTCACGTGGAAATAATTCATTGGCTACAATTATGACGTGAATCGTGACGATAATGAACTCATTTCAAGGAGGCCATATGCTAAGAGCGTTCAAATTTTTATTTCGGAAGAATTTCAAAAAATATGGAAATTAATTATTTAGAAAATATTAAATGCATAAAATTTCAGACTCCATCGATAAATTAGGATACTCCGTCCTTATTAAGTACTTAGAAGAAGCGGGCTTGCCCGTAATACCAAATTTCTTCGTGATACCGGAAGCTAACGCAAGCAACTTCCAATTCGATTGGATCAAAGCGGATGTAAACGTCAAGAAAATATTCGCCATGGATGTGTTCGTTCAATTCGTCATAGACGCAGATATCTACAACAGAAGCATGAACGTCATGTATTTAGGGGCCACCAGATCAAAATCACCTTTACCTAGGTATGACAAATTTTTCTTCATTATATTGATTTTTAAGCGGCGCAGTCTAGGTATCTACGATTTAAAATATTGTGATAAATAATAATAAAAGAAAATTACCAACCGACAATCTAATGTTTAAATTTGATTACCAAACAGAGTTGAAGACCGAGAATATCGTTCTTTTGATATATCACCATTTCAGTCCAGAGATTCCCAACGCCACAGAAGTAAAGAAATTTTTTATCGACCCTCCTCCATTTCAAATTTAACTATTACTACAACTTTAAAACAATATTAAATTTAAATATTCTTCAGATGAAAGGGTAATCTATGTAAGAGTATTATATTCAGTTTGTCTTAATACAAAATTGTTGACCTTTTTTCTTAATATCTAGTGGAAGTAAGCAGGATTTGGAGAAGAAGCATTAGTTCTCTGTAATGCATAAAAATTAAATAAAATAATACAACATATATCTTATTTAATCGAACTCCATCAACCCCTAATATTTCATCGACTCTCAACCGACTCCTACAGCTTCATCGATCCTATTCAAGTTTTCATCAACCCCCTTAGGAATCCTTGATTTGGATCATCTAGCAAAATTAGATAGAGTTTAAGGAGTACACTAGTTTCAACAACCTTAAGAAAAATATTCTTAAATCAAATTTTTCGTGATCTAAATTTAATCAATGAAAATTGAGTGCGAAATAATATTCCTGTAGATTGTCGTTAGCTCGTATAAATGTAATCTTTAAAGTTGATTGCGATTTTTCACTTGAAATTTGATTACCTCTTCTCAAATGAATTTCTTCTTCTGATTTAAATTGTAAAAAAATGAAGAAATGAGTGCAAAGTTAAGAAATAGATTGGCAGTTCTGAGAATGTCTGATGCCTCTTTTGTGTATGTTCGTCTGCTGATATCGACTCTATTTTAAAATAAATTCTACGACCTGTTTTTTGAATTAAAGGTCTATTTCGAGTTTTCTTCGTCATTACAGTCTATCCGATAAAGTCTTCGATCCTCAAACTTGGCCAAAGTATACCATTATTAGGCCATTTCACAACAAGTCTGTTAATTCGAACAATTTTTTATCCAAAACAACATCGCCTTAAACTCATTTCAACCAGTATCAATTATGCACCTAAATATACAAGGTATACAATCTAAATTGAGCGAACTGGAAATTACTTGCGAGAAACATGAAATAGACATTGTTTGCTTAACTGAACACTGGGCGACGACGTCAAACCTGGACTGTTTAAAATTAGCGGGATACGATATGATAACGGCATTCTGTAGAATAAATGCCATTCGCGGCGGATCATTAATATATACCAGAACGCATATGAAATGTGCTGAGGTACCAGTTATAAATAGATTAGCCGAGGAATTAAATTGTGAAGCCAGTGGCATACTTTTAAACATTTCCGGTGAAAAAATTTGTATATTGACAATCTACCGCTCCCCCAGCGGAAATATTGAGAGATTTTTCAACATAATTCTTGACAGGATCGAACTTGCCAGTAAGATCTCAAAAAATATTATTTTATGTGGGGACTTGAATATTAATAGTATGACATCAGCGAATATGTACAAATCCCTATGTGATATATTTATTTCTTACGGCCTCGTTAACAAACTAGAGGCCACACCAACACGAATTCATACAAATGTCAACGGACATACTAGCATAACAGCCATCGACTATATTGTTACGAACCTGGATGAAGATTGCTATACATGTGAGATCATTGATACTAATATATCTGACCACTCTGGACAGTTAATGAAGTATAATAAAAATATAATAGTAACGCAATTAAAGAACAGCGAGCGGAAAAGCTGCAGGAGAATAACCCAGGCGGGATTGGAAGCAGTGAAGGATGCACTTCAAAACAACACTTGGTTAAACATCAACGGGAATCAAAACATTGACAACAAATTTGAAACCTTCATGCATACCATAAATGATGCGTTGGATTATTACTGTCCCATAAGTAGCAGAAAGAATTACAGTCAATCAAAAACATGGATTACACCAGCGGTCAGAAAAGCCAGCGAGGAAATGAAAATGTTACACTATGTGATGAAATATATATCCAATAACCATTTACGACTACAATATCAGGAAAAAAAGGTCGAGTACAAGAAATTAATCTCTCAAACGAAACTAGACTACAATCAAAACTGCATTGAAACCTCATCCAACAAAACAAAAGATATTTGGAAGATAATCAACAACAAAGTGGGTAAACATAAACAATCCAGAACCATCTCTCTGAAGTGTGACCATTACGAAACCGACATACCACGGGAAGTCGCAAACATATTCGGTGAACATTTCTCAACAATAACTGAAAAGAAAGTGAATGATCATTTTGGAACCAGTATCTCTAAAGTGTGTACTCTAAGTGACTTTAATCCGTATACAATGTTCTTTAGGCCAGTAGCCAAGTGACGTTAAGGAAATAATACAAAACTTATAGAATACTAAAAGTGTTAGTGCAGATGGCATTTCAGTACATGTTTTCAAGTATATCAGCGACGCGATCAGCGAGCCATTTGCAGAATTAATAAATTCATCCGTGAAAGCAGGGCTGTTTCCTGAAATACTGAAAATGTCCAATATAGTTCCGATTTTGAAAAAGGGGATCCTCAATTGGTTGAAAACTATCGCCCTATTAATATCCAAAGTGTGTTATCGAAAATACTAGAGAAAGCTGTCTCTGCGCAAATGACTGACTTTGTACACAACTAAAGCTTTAAACGATTTTCAGCACGGTTTTCGACCGGGCCGTTCAACGGAGACTGCAAGCATTGATTTTACAAATTTTATTTATAAGGTTTCGATGAGAAAAAACAGGTTGCGGCACTGTTTTTCGATTTGTCTTGCGCTTTGATAGTGTCGATCCAAAATTTATCAATCAAAAGTTATTTTAACTTAGGAATAAGAGGTAATGTCCTACAATGGGTCGAAAGTTTTCTGATAAATAGGAGATTTGCAGTGTCCGTTGGACCGGCTCGTTCCAATGATTTTACAACTAATTGCGGAGTCGGCCAGGGTCAGTGCTAGGCCCACTAATATTTATATTATTTATTAACGATCTACCGGATCACATAAGATGTGGACTGGTGGTTAATTTGCGGACGATACGACAGTGGCCATTGCGGAAACAACTACTGAAAGACTAGAATCATCTATTACTATAATTTGCAATCAACTAAAAACATGGTGCAACAAAACAAAATGCTTTTAAATGTTCAAAAACGCAACGTCTATATTTCAATAAACGCTGTAATTTAAATGTAAAAGACATAGATGTTAGACAGAATGTTAGATTTTAGGGTTAGAATTAGATAATACACTTAGATGGAATGTACAGGTTGACCAGCTCTGTAAAAATTTATCGCAAGCGCTTACTATGCTATACGCCAACTGAAAATGAATTGCCTCTAAATGTGCTAAAACAAGCCTACTACGCACTTGTCCACCTGCATCTCAATTACTGTACTGTGCTGTGGGTAGCACACTTGACATTCAACGTGTTTTGATTTTACAAAAGAGAATCATAAGACTAATGTATTCCATACACTATCGCGAATCCTGCCGACCCGTATTTCGACAGCACAGTATTTTAACTGTTGTGGGAGTTTACATTTATAAATGTTGTTGTTATGTGAAGCAGAACCCTAACAAATTCGATACTAATTCTTCATTTCATAATTACCCTACACGTACGAAACACGAATTACGGACTGAACACCATAAAACCACATTATACCAAAAATCACCATTACATGCATGCATCAAATTATTTAATAGACTAGATAAATCTCTAAAAAACACTGTAAACATAAATAGCTTCAAGCACCGCCTTAAGGATTTTCTTACGGAAAACGTATACTACTCGGTACATGAATACTTGGCTGAGTGAATGGTTCAACTGTACTATTGTGATTAAATTGTATTGTGTCTTACACTTATGTGACTTATTCTATACTGTAACAGTCTTTGAATGTAATAAATATTATTATTATTATTATTATTATTATTATTATTATTACAATTTATTGTTGTAAAATATCAATTTAAATTTATTTTGTTTTTTCTATTCACATTTTTTACGTATTGGACGTGAGGAAACGACATTTTTTTTAGAGCATTCCAAGTAATCATATTTTCTTTTTGGCTTCCAATGATAACACACTTAATATATTTAAGTTTAATATAAGCAATATTATTGTTAATTTATTAATCAACTTACAGAAATTCGCTGTTCAGCTCTTCAAGTGTTACCCAAATATGTAATAAAATATGAAGGGTTCCATTAAAAAAAATGTAAGTTTGGTGTGTAATTTAATAAATAAACACCCTGCATAGTAGAAAATAATTTGAGATCGTTTATGGTTAGAAATATTTGAAAATAATAATAGAATTGCTCGTTTATTTAAGAACCATTAAGTATTAAGAATGCTATAGGTAAGAGATTTTAGAGAAAGGTTAGAAATATGGTAATCAACTAGCACAAAAATGTAAACCTAGAGGGATCTGCGGACAGTATAGCTTTTAGATAGACCGCCTGATTTCTTAAATTTGAATTTTAGTCCATTCAAATCAAAAAGTGCAGTTTCAAAGCATCACCATAAGAAAACTCGAAGAAAAAAACGACAGACGGAAGAGAATGAAGAAGAGCCGTCGAAGGAATACCAGGAAGCTTACAGGAAAATGGTAAAGGAGGTGATTACAGTGATTTTGGCCAATGTTACGAAGCCACCGAGTGACGTGCAACTGGAAAAGGCGGCTGAAATTATATGGAACATGACTACAGAAATAGCAAAGGTAAACTTGCATGTTTTTAGTCAATTAACCTTCCAACTGTATAATATTTTATGTAAAAAAAAGAAGTAATTTGGTAATGGAACAAAGTAATTTATGAGTTCAACCATACTTTAGTTAATTAAGGCCCGGTCTTTTCATCTCTAATTAATTTTAGCTCACAATTGTTACTATGGGAATTAATCGCAAGATAAAGTTAATGGGAGATGAACAGACCGGGCTTAAGTCTATTTACTATAGCTGAAACTTGACACTAAAATTAACAAGTACAGCTTTTAACTTGAGTAATATTATTTTTATTTCAATTGTGCGCGATTTCAGATGGAAAATTCTGTGGATTACGATTCTGATTACTACCTTAGTATGAGCAAAATGACGGCCACAGAGCTTCAAAATTTCACGGACCAACTTTTTTTGAACGAGCAAGAGAAACCGGTGGCCGTTTGGGAGCGGTATTTGACTCTGCTCTTTGATGGTATACCAAACGTCCATCTAGATTTAGAAAAAACGGATTTAATCCATTACTTACCCGAAGAACTCGAATATTTAACCGGAATAGTTTTATACTTGACTAAAATTCCGGACTTATTCGTAGAGCTTTATGCTTGGTGGGTGACGGTGAATGCCATGATTGTGAATACGACCGTGGAAATTGCAGAATACATATACAGAATATCTTCGGCGTTTGAGTCTGATACGACTATTAGAACGAGGTAATAAATCTAAAATTAGATTAGAAGCACAAATTATGAGGACATTTTAATCTTAGATCCATAGGTTGCGTTGGATTGACTGTAGAATTTATGGGAGTTGCTGTGAGTTACGGCATAGCCGATTCCTTGTTCACCCCCGAGACGAAGACGAAAGTAATCATCTATGAAGCCTACCGGTGATGTCATTTATGGACGATTTGATGTTTTAGGTCAACGAAATGATCGAGAGAATAAAATATGCCTTTTTGGAAAGACTGATGTCGATTGATTGGATGGACTCGAAGACTAAAGATGAGACTGTGTTCAAGTGTATGACTATGATTAGTTTTGTGGGTTTTCCCGATTGGCTGTCGAATAAGAGTGCCATAGAAGAATACTATTCTAATGTAAGCGTATATCTTAATTTTATTCCATAAAAACAGTGCCACGTTGTTTGTTTGGTGTTTTTTTTTTCAGATTACAACACGGAATAATACCTATTTAGAAAATATGATGTCAGTAATTAAGCAATACATGCCTTATAGATTAGCTTCGTTGAGAGAAGAAAATGAACGCACTTGGAGGACAGATCCGACTACAACCAATGCCTTTAACATTTTCGCAGACAATGCTATAAGTGCGTATATGTAATAGCTACCTTTATTTTCTAAACTGAATAGGTGTCAGTTTCAATTTGTAAATACCCATTATTTATTTCAAAATCGTTCGTTTTTGAATCAGAATTTAAAAATCGTTTTGCAATAATAACTTTCTCAATCATCAGTTCTCTAGGTTCAAGCAGCGCCGAAGTATACACTTTGTGGATATTATGTATTAGTACGAATTAAAAAATAAATAAATATATTTTCTATAATACCAAACATATCTGTTCCTTTTTAGATATACCAATGGCAATATTATCTTATCCTTTGTATCACCTTGGATTAGAGTAAGTAGTATTTTCCGTCGACTAAAAAATAATGTACTTCTTATACTTATATATTTTAGGGCTTTGAATTATGGAGCGATCGGAACAATATTAGGTCATGAACTTACTCATGGTTTCGACAATACAGGTAAAATACCGTTGGTCTTTATAAAAGTTTAATTGAACAATTTTAATTACTTTGTCAAAGAAAATGAATTGATTTCAGTTTCGTTTAGGCCCGATTGTACAATGCTGTAATAGTTTAAATTTATGCTGAAGCTTAAACCCATAACGACGATTATTTCAACAACTGTTGTTAAGGGTTTAAGCTTTGGCTTAAAGTTAAGCTGGAATTGTAAAACTGAACCTAAGTAATTTTTGTCTGCTTCTTTGCTTTTCATCTTTTGCTTCCTTCTCTTAAGTTGATTGGTGCATAAACAAACTATCTATTGAATAGTGTCTGATATCATTAAGGCCCAGTTGTACAATTACAGCTTAATTTTAAACCAAACCATAAACCCTTAATAACAATTGTTGAAATAATCGTTTCTGTGGGTTTAGGCTTCAGCTTAAATTTAAACTGGAATTGTACGTACAACTGGGCCTAAAACATATAGGTACAAATAATAAATGACTGTTATACAGTATTATTCACAAGAGAAGACCGTTGCATCATTGTCTTGTGTTGCATCAACAGACTTATGAATCATAACTCCGTCCTTTTTTCTCATTCACCGTTAACAAAGAAATAATACTGAAATAATTGTCCATTCTTGCTTCGGCGATTGATTACGCAGCAATCAAGTTCCGTGATTTTCAATGTATGAAAGCAGCCTAGTGAGGTAAAATCGAAATTGTAATAGAATCATTGAATACTATATTATTCACAAGAGAAGACTGTTGTGTCATTGTCTGGTATTGCATCAACAGACTTATGAATCATAACTCCGTCCTTTTTTCTCATTCACCGTTAACAAAGAAATAATACTGAAATAATTGTCGGTTCTTGCTTCGGCGATTGATTACGCAGCACTCAAGTTCCGTGATTTTCATTGTATATTTTCTTGTCCAAACATTGATAGAATTCAAGAATATGTTTGATTTAGGTACTTTATTTTAAGTGACTCTCATTTTTTCGAAGTTATCAATCCTCTTGTGACTTAAAAGACTATAAAATACGAGATGTGGCAAAAAGATAACCGGACTCATTTTTTTGTTGCTTGCTTGGGGTTTTGATAACTAGTAGGATCGGATTTTAATCTGTGCTCATTACTCCAAAAACTATCCAAATTTCAAGGTTGTGCAATGTTCAGTACAGCAGTGAACCTTGTCCAAAGCGGATCGTGTGCCTGAGCTCTTCCGGAATTATATTGAATGTAAAAGGTGTTAACCAGGCTTACGACAAGGAGGTTTTGACAACACCTCGTGGACGCATAAGAAAAAGAAGACCTGAAATGTGGAAGAACGGGTCGTAGATTCTTCATCAGGTGCAAGCATACAAAGCATACCTGAGCTCTTCCGGAATTCTATTGAATGTAAAAGGTGTTAACCAGGCTTACGATAAGGAGGTTTTGACAATACCTCGTGGACGCATAAGAAAAAGAAGACCTGAAATGTGGAAGAACGGGTCATAGATTCTTCATCAGGTGCAAGCATACAAAGGGCTGTCTAACCAAAGGTTTTTGGCGAAGGACGCGAGATTACCGTATTGGTACATCCACCCTACTCATCTGGTCTAGCTTCATGCGATTTTTTTGTGTTTCCTAAGATCAAACCTGCGCTAAAAGGAAACCAGATTTGAGTCCCTTGTTGCTGTGAAGAAAAAAGCGACGAGTTCACGAACGACTTCTCAGAAAAGGACCAGCAACTTTGTTTCCAATAGTAGAAGATTCGAATAGGGCGGTGTAGGGATCGTGAAGGGGATATGACCATTGAGTACCTAATTTTGTTAATAAACATTCTTACGGCCGGTATTACCAACGTTCTAAGGAGACCTTAAATTTAATTCGTGTCTAGATGTGATTGATTATATACAAATCAAGCAGAAATGTCACAATCTAAACACGACTTAAATTTAAGGTCTCCTTAAAACGTTGGTAATACCGGCCGTTAGAGCATCAATCTGGTTATTTTACTGTCACACCTTGTATATTCGATTTACTCTATTTTCTCGAATTTATTAAATCTCTTGTAGTTAACAAATAATCTTAGTGCTTCAATGAAGTTAAATCAATCATCTTGTGACTTAACAGCGTTTCAATAATAAGGCAATATCAATCCTTTTGCGACTTAACATTCATTCCAGCACTTCAATAATGCTATCAGCGCTTTTTGTAAATTCTGTAATACGTCAAGATCATGCGTGATTTGTTGAATTTTCTTCTGATGTCATGTCATTAATAAAAAAATGATTGGGATTTCAAAATTTATGACGTAACATGTCTGTAGGTGTCTCTCAGTATTAAGATTTTGCGTTGTTCAATAGGTGAACATTAATTTTTCGATTTTAAATTGGTTGTTTACTTTTCTTATATCGAAGAGAGAATACTTGATTGCTTTCTTGTTTACGATCTGATGGATGATGATTAGAGAGAGGAATTTTTACTGCATGACGAGAGCACGCACAATCAGCTTGCTGACTCGACGAAGTGCTATCCCAAGGTTCATTATGTATCCGTACAGCTGGCCGACTATGTGTGCTTTCGTTATACCGTAAAAAATTCCTCTCATTGATGATGATCCAGATGAATAAAACTGAACATCACTTGAAATACGAAAGGAAAAATAGCAAGCATAAAAATATGATGTTGCAAAAGCTTATCTTGTTAATAATTGTACCATACATATACTAACATAACGTAAGTGTAAATCGAAGTCCAGTCAGTGAAAACCAACCGCTCCAGTAAATACACCGCTATAGTATAGAGTGGCACGTCTAATTTAATTTTCACCGAGTGGACTTCGAATTACACTTATAGTATATTACAGAAATGTTATTTTTTGCAGGAAGAAAATTTGACAAATTTGGTAATTTCGTGCAATGGTGGAGCAACAAAACGATAGAAAATTTTGAAAACAGGACCCAGTGTTTCACAAGTCAGTACAGTAATTATACTCTACACAACTTGGGGGTTAACGTAAGTTTCAAAATTAGGTTGCTGTGCAATCCAAAAACATCGTATGTTCTCAGATAAACGGTGAAAAGACCCTCGGCGAAAATTTAGCGGACAACGGAGGTCTACACCATGCATTTCTGGCTTACACTCGTTACAAGGATATGTATGGTCCTGAAGAACAACTGCCAGGTTTTGAAAATTACACCAGTGATCAACTGTTTTTCATCGCGTTCGGCAGTGTAAGTGCCCAACTTAATTAGGTCGCTTTCAAATTAAAATCTTGCAAATAGGTCTGGTGTGAAACAAGATCTTCGGAATTGCTTCTGGAACAGATCGAATTCGATGAGCATTGCCCGAATGCGATCAGAGTTTTGGGAACGCTGCAAAATTCGCACGAATTTGCGAGCGCATACAACTGCCCCCTGGGCAGTCCAATGAACCCGAAAAGGGAGAGGTGCAGAATTTGGTAAT
This sequence comes from Dorcus hopei, assembly GCA_033060865.1. NCBI lineage: Eukaryota > Metazoa > Arthropoda > Insecta > Coleoptera > Lucanidae > Dorcus > Dorcus hopei. The sequence continues at coordinate 28,710,713 of CM065419.1, read as the reverse complement.
CGTAATCGCCTTAGACCATTTAAATGGTGTGCTGCGTTATTTGGTCTCACAACCAGTGCCTTCGGTTTTCGTGATTTTCGACATATTACGTGCGTAGATGTAGCAAGTCTATTTATTCGTGTTTCGTTTGTACTTTGTGCGTGTGATATATGTATAGTTAATTGTTCACGTTTGTAATGTTTATAAATTTTAATAAAACGTATCTATAATTCAACATATATGTTATATTTAAGTTGTTTCTGAAAAAATATGCTTTTATCGGAGGGGTATTGAAAAAAGTTATGTCTAATCCGTTGATTCTGTAGATAATATGAGTATAAATATTCACTTACAATTAGGCATACTCGAATAGTCTCTTCCAAAAATTAGGGTACATGTTGTTTAAGGTTTTAATTTTATTGAAAATGTTACACTTCAAAAAAAAAACTTTTCAGGTAATCCTGCTCTTTAGGTCGCCAAATTTAGCGCATGCGCAGAAACGTTTTCACGTTGCCACGTTATTATATATCGGTTTATTTTATTCGTTAAATTATTACCGTTTTTTCAGTTGTGTGCTTTTATTTATATAAACAAACAAAACTTGCTCTTAATATTAAATAAAACCTTACTTAAATAACGACCTTAACAAATTCACTTGGAGAAACAAATTTCGGGGAAATATTTTTATGAATTTTTTATTTATAACGCAACAATACATTTTGTAAGAATTAGATTAATTTTTAATTGATTAAATTTATTTATATTTATTAATTTCTTTAATTATTTGTTTTATTTCAGTGTAATTTCTAATTTTCATTATATTAGTTAGATTAATTAGGTATTCTCTGTTCACAAATTAAAAGACCACTGGCGATGTTGCCTTGTGAAAAGTACAACCGGCAACATTGTCCTAGTTAGAAATTTGGTAACAAAATTGACAAGTAGTGTTTGAAATAAACGTCAAGATTATGCGTACTGAACTATGCTGAACAGATCGGTGGTGCTAAATTTAATAATTGTGATCATAATTTTGATAGATTCATGGTTTTTAAGTGTTAAAGAATGGTTGGAATAAGCATAAAGATTTTACCGAAAAAATAATTTCAAGTTTTTCACGTATGTATTTGCCGGTTGCTTAAATCTGGTGCCAATTATTTGACGAGTGCTTTCATTTTGGCATTTAAAATATTTTTCTGCTTTCAAGGCATTGAAATGGCTTGTTAAAATGACTATAAATGTAAACAATATAATATTAAAATTGATTTGACAAATTACTTTGACATGAAACTTCAAATATCTTGCCAACCTTGCTACTTTGATAATGTTTTATAGGGGACTTATAACCCATAAACTAATATAAGTACGTTGTTCACTAATTAAAAAACCACCACCTGTTGCATTATATTGGTATAAAACATAAGTCTTTATTTAACATATATTTGTTTTTTATTAGTATGACCTTACAAGTGCTTTGCACTTTATGTTACTTACTATTATACTAAAATATGTATATGAATTCTCCTTTTTGGCGTAAAAATTCAGCATTTGGCAACGACGCAATGCAGATATCGCTATACGTCAGAATTTGGCGACCTAAACTGCAGGTTACTCCTTTTCAATAGGAAAGTCATTTTCTTTCACTTATTTCTTCTTTTTCTTCATTTCACAATTTTAGAATATTTCCTTATTTGCTGAGAGAATAAAATTTAAAATAGTCAGGGTTGGCTGATTTAAAAAAGTTTCAATGGGCTGGATACCAATACGAAATGCCCATTAAAGTGTCACATAATCGCGACACAGTACGAGTATTTTCTGGCCTATAAATTGTGCCGTGGATACCAAATAGCAACGAATACTACTGCCCCATGAGCTACCACGCACGAGATGGCGGCCAGTGCGGACAATAGCGTCTCATCGCAAACTTGCAAAAATCTTTTGGTTGCAAGTCGGCTGGATTGCAATAGGGCCTATAGGGCCGAAATAGTTATACAGAATATGCTCGGGGGCGCCATTGCAATCCAGCCAAAAAAGTTTTGGCTATTAAAGATTACTTAGATCAAAAGTAGCTTAAGAAATGTAATATGAGTCCGCCACAGTGAGCCTCAGAACAGAAGTCTCGAATAAAATTCATAATTTCTTTACTCTTGTCATTTCGAAAAAACGCTCGGACAAGTAAATTTTGTTTTTAAAATGTGCAAATTTTTATGTGAAAATAAATTTTTGACAGTCATTTATTTTCGAGTAATGGCGTCATCGACATTTTTTTAAAATAGCACTCCCATTTTTTTTTTTGATTCTGATAGCTCATTCAGTTCTCTACATCAAACATTTATGACGTTTTATAATTTTGAGAAAATAATTATTGAAAATGATTTATACGCTGCGTCTCACCAATGAAATAATAAGAATAATTTCTAATTGCTATGTGTTCTGGGCACTTTATCAGGAGATTTTCACAACGTGAATGATGTCATAACTTTGACAGTTGTGAAAGCATGAGCAGAAAGCACAATAAAAAATAAGCAATTCCATACAGCTTTCTTATTTTGAAAAATATTTATTTTCAACATTTGTTATTGATATTAGAGAACGCAAAGGTAAAAATCGGTAAAAATCTCTTGATAAAGTGCGAAATTCTTATTAGATAAAGTGATTTTGTGATATATGTATTTATTAATAATTTTATTTGGGTAAGGAATATTGGACCATTTATAGATCTAGTCTGTAGTCAATACTGATACAGAGATTGGTAATTGCTTTGTTAAAAAAAAATATTAATTTTATTGTGTAACTCGTGATATTACGTAATAATATTTTTAATCCAGTAAATCTACTTATTCGTAATTGATGTATAACACAGAAAATGGAGACGGGAATAACTGACAACTAAGAAAAAGAAATATGTTTATTCGTGCATTTTATAAGTATATACAAAGATGGAATACGCCATCAAACAACAACTTGAAAGTTCACAAGGTATCACAGTAAGATAGAAACTGAATAAACTAGATAAATTTTGACAGACAAGGAAATTAATGCTTTGAACCTAAGGAAATGCTGGCGTAGCTGGTGGCTCCACCTCCATGTCCAAGAGAACCGCCTCCATAACCTCCACTGATTCCACCGCCATATCCACCACTGTATCCACCGCCAAGACCTCCATGTCCACCTCCGAGTCCTCCACCGAGTCCACCTCCGAATCCACCGCCGTGTCCACCACCGAGTCCACCTCCGAATCCACCGCCGTGTCCACCTCCGAGCCCTCCACCGAGTCCACCTCCAAATCCACCGCCGTGTCCACCTCCAAGTCCTCCTCCTAATCCACCTCCAAGTCCTCCTCCTAATCCACCTCCGAATCCACCTCCGAGTCCACCACCGAATCCACCTCCTGCACCGCCGCCGAATCCACCTCCTGCTCCACCGCCGAATCCACCTCCTGCTCCGCCGCCACCTCCTCCCACGGCAATTGGTTGAGGAACGGGAATAACAACAGTCTGTGGTACTCTAACTGGAACGGGTTGAGGTACGGTTACTGGGTACGGTTGGGGAACTGGTACTTGAACTGGTACTGATACTGGTACTGGAACTTGTTGAGGTACAGGTACAGGTACGGTCCTAGTAACTGTGACTGGTACTGGTCTTGGTACTACGACTGGTTGTGGTACTGGTACAGGTACAGGTACAGGACGAGGGTTTGCTACTGGAACTGGTTGAGGTATTGGTACTGGGTACGGGCGGGTAACAGTAACTGGCTGAGGTACTGGCACTGGTACATTGACGCTTTGAACTACCGTGCTGACTGTGGCGCCGCCGCCGCCACCACCAGCACCGCCTCCTGCACCACCTCCGAATCCACCTCCGAATCCACCTCCGAGTCCACCACCGAATCCACCGCCGATTCCTCCTCCAATACCTCCTCCGAATCCACCACCAACTCCTCCTCCTAAGCCACCGCCGAATCCACCTCCGCCTAATCCACCGTGACCATCATCTAGGCCGCCACCTAATCCAATTCCACCGATGCCTCCGTGTCCGCCAATGCTACCGCCAAATCCACTGTCGCCGCCATATCCACTGCCACCGCCATATCCACTGCCACCGCCGTATCCACTACTGATGATTCCGCGTTTTTCTTTCGTTTCACCGGAATGAGCGACGCAGGCTACGGCTAGCACTAAAGCGGTAACCTAGGAATAAATAAAAAAAAATAGCGATATATTAGAAACGCACTGTATTTTTTATACACTTTTTGCTTACCACGAAAGGCTTCATGTCTTGCTCGGATGATGTTCGTAGCCTAAGTGATGGTCTACCCTTAGCTTAGCTGCCTTTTATACCCTGCCGCGCCTGGTGAGGGATATATTGTTTTACTTTCACTAGTCGGGTGCATCTTACCATTCCATACATTCACATAACGCATCGTACCGTTAGACCGTGGCCGTCATACTCTGATGTAATCACCCTCGTTATTTTTATGGTTCGAAATTATTTTTTATTAGTATAATTCAGCTTAAGCGATGAGTTACTTAACCGGAGTACTTACTTATTTTCCGGGTTACCATTTTTGTATCTGTATCATTTTGAGGCAAAGTGTATCATTAGAGGTATTAGTGTCGTGTTATAATTAGAGTAGGTAATTAATTTTCTCTGTCAGTATTTCTCATTTGAACTTCTCATAATCAATTCTATTTACGTTCTATTTAATTAAAATTAAATTTTTCTTTTTTGAAATTTTTAATATACATACTATTTTATAATATCTTTTTGTAATTTGCAGATGAGATGTAAATGCTTTTTGTTTTGATTTTATTTTTGTTGATTTCATGAATATTCTCGACAAACAATTGTGAGTTTAATTTTTTAATTATTTCTTGATTTGAAAGCTTTCTACCATCGTTCCGTTTTAGGAGTTACAAAGAATAAACGAAAAATTCCTAGAATTCCAGAGCTTTTAAAATTCTTTCTTCTTTCTTAATGTTACAATTTGATGACTAGTTACGACTGCCAGATCAAAATTTTTATACATTTTTTTATTATTTTGTAAGTATCGTTGACGGTGACTAGCTTTGCAATACAAAAAAAAAACAAGGATAAATAAATATCATTACGTTGTTTGATACCTTACTTCGTTTGGAATTCCGATAAAATACGACATAAAGAAACATCTCCAATTTATTTTTAACGGAATTTAAGATATGCCCTGAGAAATGAAAAAGAATGAAATAAATTCCAGATATTTTTATACCTACTCGCATACCTTTAAAAAACTGAACTGAAATTTGAGATTCAGTTTACAAACTTTTACATTGCATTCGGTCTATTTTTAGAAATGTTTGTTGTACAAATATTTTATTTCTAAAACGAGTAATGTTGGTAATAGGTCAAATTTTGATCAGCCCAGTCATTTTATAACTCTTGGTTGTCAGTAAAACCGACACGCAGAAAGGAAAGGTTTTGACTCTTAAAAATAATATATAGGGTAAAATTAATAATAATCGCAAAAACGAGCCACAGACTATGGGAAAATGATTAAAAAATTCTAACTAATAAATTAGAATGAATTAAAAGTTAACTCTACAATCATGTTACGACACTGTCTGACTAATACAACGGGACTTTTTTAAATAAAACAGTAAAACTGTAATAAAATTCTACAATTTTATTGTTATTCACGTTCAGCGCACTCTGATATTGACCCACCACGTCACCTTATCAGCTAATTCCCAAGAATAAAATCGATATCTTTTACACAAATTAGTGTTGATTAAGAAACCAATGCGTCGAGGACACGTATGTATTAACTAAAGTAGTGGGATCGTCTTAAGTGCGATTAATTATTTTGTGATTGTTATTTTACTAGTGAACTTAAATTTTATGAGTATTCTGTAATAGCTAAGGGTTTTTGTATCACCTAAACTATACGCGTGTCTTTTCCTTGCGTAAGCTACGCGTATTTTGTCAATAGTCAGCTTGCATTATTCTCCGTTCCATTTTTTCTGTTGCGTTTTGTTTCTTCGATGTAGGTAGGCGTCTTTTCTCTGTCAAAAAAGCCTTGCCAGGTTTAGGCCGTAAGCTATAAGTAATTAAAACTTTTTTAAACATATTAATAGAACTATCTAGAAACAAGGAATTAAGAAAATTTACTAATTATACTAGAGATTAAGGTGTTTAAATTGCTGGGAATATTTGGAAATGGCCACAGGACACGACAGTTACAAATGATTTTACATCTGATCGTAAAAACTTCCGCACCGATGTGAATGCCATCGCAAATTCAGATATGAAACAATAAATATTTATTACGAGTACATACAGCTGTGGAATGCATTAGTTTTCATTCACCGCAACTGCCAGTGACGTTTCGTGATTTTGGGTACAATTTTCAATTGCAATTTTCTCAAAAACTCTTAAGTTTTGGTTAAGGATATATTAGCTCAATCGTTATCTTTATGGTGATATATTACAGGTTGCAAGATTGTCATAACTATTAGCATTGAATTTAAACCTAACATAGAACGGCAACGCAATGCTTAAAGTCTCTATATTACTATACCTACACCTACACCTTTGCAAATTATCCTACAACCAGATTATTTACTAAATAATGCATCAGTTAATCGCGTAAACCTCCAATTTCTGGCTGCCAGTTTTAAGCATTGCGTTGCCGTTCTATGTTAGGTTTAAATTCAATGCTATTAGGCTGATTTGCACCGATGTCGTTGTTAACTATGTAATCCTAATTAACTTTAATCGATGCCGGTGCAACTGGACATTAACGTTACCCGATGTATTATATTCATTTAATTCTTTGTTAAATACAAAATTGTTATATTTTCTTTCTAGCTGAAAATTTTGAATTTTTTTTACACTAATACTTACGTTACACTACTATTGTTAATGAACAAATTTATTTATTGATTTCTCATTTTAGTTTTATTTTCTAGTAATTTTTTTATTCATTCTTGTAACTGACATTTTTATATTTACAGTTGGTTCTTGTCCGATGAAATTTGTATCACAAAATCTTTTAAGCGGACACTAAATCGCGCACTATACACTTAACGTTTCGCAGTCGTTCGACAGCTTCGTCAGAAGTGAAAAATATGTTGTCAAAATAAATATGTTGACAACCTTGTTTATTTTGACAACATATTTTTCACTTCTGACGAAGCTGTCGAACGACTGCGAAACGTTAAGTGTATAGTGCGCGATTTAGTGTCCATTTAAAAGATTTTGTGATATAAGACATTTTTATACTTACGCTTTAATATTTAAAATAATTTTATAAAAAAATACAATTCTTTTACACATGCAAAATGCATTACAAATAAGCCATCATCTAATTGTTATGAATATGATGTTAAAGTAGGACATAGTTTATCAAAAAAAAGTTCAATTGTTTTCGGGGTCTTGAAAATAAAATAATTTTGAACGAATATCTATGGGAAATCCTTGTCCCATTTTGACAGATGATATGAGTCTCCGAAGTTTTCTATAACGATTAGGAACACTCCATATAAAGAAAGCAAAAAGAATTTGACAAAGCAACAAAAAGTTACTTTCAGTAATTGTATTTACCATTGTTTTTATAATGTTTTAAGTATGTTCAAGTGATTGAAAAATATTTGACCTGTAACTTTTCTTTTTATAGCTAGCGATGGAAAACATTATAATAATTTCATTAGAGCCGAGGAAGTATCCTTAAACAGGATGTTTCTTTAGTATTTCCTGTCTATTTTAAAACTGTTACATCTCTTGCGAAATTTCTCTTCCTTTATTTAGCAATTTGTCACCATATTCATTTAAACAGGGTAATAATTATAATATTTCTCAAATTGATAGCAATTTAGCAATTACTTTTACGTGTTTTAACAAAAGGTGAAGTATTGTAGGTAGTCATTTTTGGGTAAATATTTAAGATTTGTTTGTCCGCATTTTGTCTTTGCGAGTGATCAGTGTCTTTAATGATTTGTTATTTTAAACAAGAGTAGAAACTTTTTTATTCCTAATTTTATTGTAAAATTCTATTCTTTCTTACTAAAATGATTTGCTTGTCTGAGAGCCATTACTTTTAAAATTAAAATTTAATTATTGTTTTTTATTAATGTCAAATATATGCAAAAAAGATTCCAGTGAAGAAATATTTGAGATATTTTATTTTATTCAAAAAAAAAAAAATGCTTTCCATACTTTCTCTCGAAAAATTCTTAGATACTGAAAATGTTTTACATAGCACAATTGCCTCCTTGAATAATTTTTGACTTAAGATTTGGATGTTGATTTCCATAGTGTTTGCATAAACTCACTGATCAAATTCTCCCGTGAGAGAAAGTCCAACAAATTTAAAACCGATAAACGCTGCGCTGGTCAATTGATTGATTGGTAGATAACGTTCTATCCATAAGAGACGTTCTTTTAAACAATTCCTTACTAATACTATCGAGGGTTCAGGACATCCGTCTTTTTAAAAAATAAACTTTTGATGTTCAAGGGACAAAGGAAAATTGAATTAATTAATGAAAGTTACGATTTAGTATGAGTATATGACAAAAGAATGTACATTTATCATTTTTTTAGCTATAAAAATTGGTATTTGTATATGAGGGTGAAAATTAGTGGTTTTAGAATAAGTGAAAATTTTAAATATGTTTTCACAAGTTAAATAGGTATAAAAAAGTTACATCAAATGCAAAGAAAAGTAAACGACTGTTGCTGCGTTCGAAAATTATACATCGGATATATCTGGAGCGTATGATCTCATCTTTCTCACTCACGATTTTTAATCTATTTTGTATCTCGCTCATCCGTTTAAAAAAATCTTGTGTTTATATTATTTCCATGACAACAAGCGATCTTTTCACACTACTTAAATGTGGGATGTGAAAGATCGTTTGTTGTCATGGAAATACTATAAACATAAGATTTTTCTAAACGGATGAGCGAGATACAAAATAGGTTAAAATTCGTGATTGAGAAAGATGAGATCATAGGCTCGAGATGCATCCGACGTATAATTTTCGAACGCAACTTGTAAATCGCTACCATACGCCTGGTTTTGACTTATTTGCTACCAGTTGCTACTATGATTGTCACAAATACGAGGTTTGATCAATTAATACGGTGAATGAATGAATATAATGAAATTTATTAATTAAATTACAAATATTATTGAATCCCTTCAAAGTACTCCCCTTGGCTTGTCACACACTTATTCTAACGAAGATGCCATTTCTTAAAACAGTCCTGAAAATCACTTTTCGTCAGTGCTTTTAGGCGTTCTGTCTTGGCCGTTTTAATGCCTCTATTGATTCAAACCGTTGTTCCTTCATGGTAACTTTCAGTTTTGGAAAGAGCGAGAAATCGCAAGGTGCCAAATCAAGCGATTACGGCTGAGGGCACGCAGTAATTTTTTCTTATTCGACAAAAATTGTTGGATAAGGAGTGATTTGTGTCAGGGTACATTATCGTGATGCAAAACATATTCAAATCTTGAGATAAAGTCTTTTGCGCTCTACCGAATAAGATGTGCAAATCAGCAGATATTTCCAGAATAGTCAATCTTCTGTTTGATCGAACCACTTCACTCACTTTTGCAGTGTTTTGGTCTGTGCAAGAAGTCGAAGGACGTCCATATGTTCTTGTCAATCGATTCGACATCTATCAAACCACTTGTAAGTACACAGTTTTGAAGTTACTGCTGTTTCACTGTAAACTATTTTTAACTTTTCGCATGTTTCAGTTGGAGTTTTTCCAAGTTTGGAGCAAAACTTAATGTTGACGCGCTGTTCACGATCCATTTTGCGACAAATTGCAACAAACAGCTTTGGAAATACTGTAATTAAATCTAAACAAATGAACTGATAGCGTCGAAACTTATCAGTTTCATAACGGAAGGTTGCTAGATCGTGTTTTGAAAACAAATACAATTTTCAATTCGATACATCCAAAATTGTCCCTACATTCACCGTATTAGTTGATCATACCTCGTACATATAATAACAAGCGTCTAAATAAAAACCTGGTCAAGTAGGTTGTGATCGAGAATTTTTGCATTGCATTTACATAACAGAATTACTAAATGTAGCCTACTTGACCAGGTTTTTATTTAGACACTTGTTATTTGTCATTAAATAAACTAAAATGCTGATAACTGTTAGCTCCGAGACGAAGATTATTGCAAAGCTTCAAAATGGTCGTTCAATGTTCACGTTAAAAAATTTGGCATATTAATTAATTACTCAGTTTTCAATCAAATTTTAAAATTGTATGGAAGCCTATAGAATACTAAAATAACACAAAAAAATACATTTAGGAGTCATTAATTTTGTGTACACCCAACGAAATACATCGAAACAAAAATATAAATGTTGCAAGAAATTGCTTGCGTTCCAAATATGGAATATGGAAACCAACGAAGCCCGATATCGCAATCCTTTTTTTTAATACTTCGGCGAACAGCTCGTCCATTGTAAGCGAATTACTAAGCGGAGCATTATTTAATTAACTGGCTCTGAAAGAACGACGTAATTTATTTTAAAGTAAAACAGTACATTAGCACGCCGACCTGTCGATTCACGCTTTTTAATCTTCGTAAAAAAACGCTCTGTTTAGCCAGACGTGTTAATTTTTTGCCCAGAGCAGAAACACCTATGTATACGTATACATATAGGTTTCTCAATAAAAAAAAACGAGAACAAGCAAGAGGGTATCACTTTACGAAATATGAAATGTAGTATAGTATTTAACACAGATAGAGGTACTCGAGTACGTACCTGTTTTAAATACTGATTGTGAGATACTGAGATAAATAAGTGATGCATTCTTTTACCTTTCGTGCTTATTTTCCAAAAGAGATTGAATTTCCAAAAGAGTATAATTGATATATAAGACTTGTTTTAATGCTTAATTAGTTAATGGTAAAGTTGTAATGTAAATTGCTTTTAACATTTGACATGTTACGTCTTATGTGTCATGTTCACTTGCTGCATTTTAGTAACTGATGAACGTATTAAATGCTTTTATCTTTCAAGATCATTTAATATGAAATATAAAACATTATAAAAACAAATTTTTAAACTACCTTTTTTTTCTACAATTGTTCTTAAAATGTTTCACTGAAGCATATTGAATGACTTCTAAAATGTCAATTAAAATATTCATTTAAAAAATCATCATCATATAAGAAATCGAATACAAAGTGTTAAGTAAGTAATTATGAATGTATCGAGATTATGTTAATTGTTTTCCTTGTCTCTGCTTAACAGATTTTGTTTCCTGTTAAGTATTTCGTATGATTCTTTCTGCTCTTAAGTTGTAACAATTGTATCCATTATGTGATATCATTAATTTTTTTAATCCTTTGTAATTTCAGTTTATAATTATCAAAAAATATTTAATTAAGACTTGGGCATTTTGTTTAAAAAATGTGTAGACCCATAAAGAATGCGAGAACCTAAGTTTCACAATCTGAATTAAGAATGGTTTCTTTTTTTTCACCTTTGACCAGAACCCGTCTACAAAAATGCGCCGGGGGCACCGCAGCCATTTAGGCTTATTGTGCTCGCCCTGGTTCAGTTAACGCAACCATTCAGTGAGACATGTCCCCTGTACCAGCCGGTACAGGTTTTTCACTGATTGCGTATTAAAGTCTTCAGGAGCAATCATAAGATGTCCGAATATGCGCTGTCTACGGTTTGCCAGCGCATCACATCTACACAAAATGTGTATTGCCGTCTCTGGTTCCCTATTGCAAAGTCTGCAGTTTAGATCCCCATTAAATTTACCGATCCTCCATAGGTGCTCCTTAACAGTCAAGTGTCCTGTTAGTAACCCTGTGGTGATACTGAGTTGCGCCCTGCTCAAAAGCAAAGGTTCCGCAGCTCTCTTCTTGCAAGGACCTCTGAGGAAGGTCTTGCTATGGCGATGTCCTGGTCTACTTAGCCAGTATCTATTGTGTTCCTCGCTTATCCAGTCACTGAAAAAGCCCCGAATAGCGTTCTTGGTTATGCCTAGGACAGGTTCAGGGCTAAGGTATGCCATGCCCGCTCCCTGCCTGGCTAGTTCATCGGCCCGTTCGTTGCCGATAATACCTCGATGACCTGGCACCCACACTAGCGTAATGCAGTTGTGCTCCGCCAGGTCATTGAGCTCACTTAAACATTCCCACACCAGTTTGGAAGAGATCTTTGATAAAGAATGGTTACTTTAAGCCAATGAATCCCAAAGTGGTTTATATCGACCCCTAGGGGTCGACTCCGAACTGCAAGGGGTTCATATCAGCGAAAACAAAAATTGGGGGTGCATGAGATGTAAATAGGGGTCCACGGGAATGGGTCCCATTTAAGCATGTCGTGACCGAAATTTTGGCTTTCCATAAATGTATCAATAGCTAACCATACACCAGCATTAATTTCACCGGAAAGTGCAATCGTGAAGGAAAGAACGTGTGTTAGTGAAGTAAGTGATGACTAACCAACATTCTTACTTCCATCGGGAATCATATTAGGGATGTTCCAATATTCCTGACCGACACGATAAATAGTTAGTTTTGTGTAGACTTGTTTATACCTCCACTATTTCCAAGATTCAGTTTGTGTTACTGGGTTAGAACAGGATTTGTTTCGTTTCAATTTCTTGAAGGGAAAGATTGTCGAAGGAAATAATGGCATGCCTAGCTAATATGTTGCGCGCACACGTGAAGTAGCAACGTTTGTCCAAACTTGTACCAGAGCTTTGTATCAGGCTCATCCCTCCCATTAAAAGCATTAATTTTTTGTATAGTTATTTTATATTAGAATTTTACTAGATTTGATTTTGTCGTTTTAATTAATAAGGGCCAGTTTTTCAATCACAAGTTAACTTTAATCTTCAGTTTATTGCCATAGGAATAATTGTTTTCATAAAATTGTTACTTTGGGAATAAACTGGTAGTTAAAGTTAACTTGTGATTGATATATCGGCCATAAATGTATAAAACTTAACATGACGTGTTTTCTTTTAACTTTTTCACTCTATCAAAGTGAGTAGCACAGTATCAATACATTTGAAGTTGAATTTGTAACAATTCAATATCAGAAAGGCGGGGGGGTCTACCCAAAACAGGAAAAATTGGCACGTGGTCTACGAGACAAAAAAGTTTGGGAACCTCTGCTTTAAGCTGATCAAATATGCTCAAGAGCATAACTATAGCACCATATCGCAATTCTAAGGTATTTAATTCATAATGAAACTTTTCGATCTAGAATTGAATAACGTAATTAATCATCTCACTGAAAGTATATTAGCCCGAAAAATGTGTAGTTTATTGAAAATGTGAATAGGTGGTTATAAAAATCTGATTTTAACATAACTATAGTACCATTATAAAAAAAATTAAAAAAATAAAGTGCGCCATGAAAAGTAAAAACAAAATATTAGTATACGTTATTGACGTTTTGATGTCAGTGAATTTTCAAGTGCTGTTGAAAAATGTCACGTGGAACTTAAGGGGAAAATTTTGGCTTTGCGTGAACAGGGGCTTGGGATTCGAGAAATTGCTCGCAAAGTAACTTGATCCCACAAGGTTATTTTAAACTTTTTGAATAGTCCAGATAATTATGGAAAAAACAAAAAAGGCGGTCCAAGAAAAAAATTTCGCCTAGATCTGAACGATGATTCATTAATTTAGTAACAGCACGAAAAATTGTAGACAACTTGCTGTGGAATGTGGTCTTAATGTTTCCCGCTGGACTGTAAGCAGAGTTCTGAAAAAAAGTCCCCCCATTAAGAAACAAAAACTAAAAACTGTCCAAATCGCAGCCCCATAAAATTGCTCGCTTGCAATTTGCCCAGGATAATATGCATCAAAACTGGGAAATTTGTTAAATTTTAATTTTTTAAATATTCAAGATAATTTTTTCGGACGAGAAGAAGTTTAACTTGGACAGCCCGGACGGTTTCAATTCTTACTGGAGGGATTTAAGGAGAAACCCTCAGTTTTTTCCAAAAGAAATTTTGGCGGTGGTAACGTAATGGTTTGGGGAGCATTTTCGAAGGAGGGTGGTTTGAGATTGGCATTTCCGTCAAACAGAATGAACAGTGGTGAATACACGACCTTGCTAGAAAAAAATTTGCTACCATTTTTTGATGAAAATGAAAGAGGAGAATGGTTGTTCCAACAGGACAACGCAAAAGTCCATATCAATCGACACACAAAACTGTGGTTTACAGATAATGCAATAAATTTATTGGAATGGCCAGCTTGCTCGCCGGATTTAAATCCAATGCAAAATCTTTGGGGTATCATGGTTCGAAGAATTTACGAAAATAACCGTCAGTTCAATTCAACTGAAGAATTAAAAAACGCCATAAATGCAATATGGAATAACCTTGAGGAAGAGGTAATGAATAAGCTTATTGCAAGCATGAACAATAGAATTTTCGAGACCATCCGTAATGTTGGAGGACATACACATTATTAATTTAGGTTTAAGTATTATTTTTTAATTTTTATTGCGCAAGTTTTAAAAATAAATAATTTTTGATGTGGTGCTATAGTCGTGCTCCAAGAAAAATTTAGATTTTCGTTACCAATTACTTAAATTTTCAAGAAAAGCCTTCATTTTTCAATTAATATACTTTTTTAGACATGTTTAATTTACCGTTAACAATTCTAACTCAAAGGATTCTATTAAGAATAAAATTTTTCAAAATTGCATGTGGTGCTATAATTATGCTCTTCAGTATATTTTAACTCATGTCCCGTGTTTACAAAAATGGGAACTGTAACAACAGGGTACTTACTGAAATTTACGCTTTGACTATCTGTCTTTATTAACAGGAAGTAAAAGGGAGATATTTTATTCAACTTTTTAAAAATATTTGTCATGGATTTGGTAAAAAACTCTGACTGTATTAAACCATTCGTACTCTAATTTCTCGAAAATAGGGAACTTATTGCTGTGTTATTCTGGTTTTGAAATTTGAAAATTGTTGTAACAATATTATTTGTATCACAAAATCTTTTAACCGGACACTAAATAGCGCACAAACACTTAACGTTTCGCCATCGTTCGAAGCTGTCGAACGATGGCGAAACGTTAAGTGTTTGTGCGCTATTTAGTGTCCGGTTAAAAGATTTTGTGATACAATTTTCATCGGACAAGAACCAACTTTAAATATTATTTGTATTTATGATTAGATGTATTAATTGTAATTTAGTTTGTGATTCATCATACTTACATCAATTAACAATTAACATGAATTAATAATAATGCCAAGAAAAATCATGGAAATCTAGTGCGCGAAACAAAAAGACAATTTTATGAGGACAAGATCACGTATTCTTCCAACAAAAACAAGGCAACGTGGCAAGTAATTAACGAATTGTGTGGCAGTACGAAACCGAAGCGGAGCATATTTCATATTCAAGATAATGGAATAGGTATTGAATCGTCTGTGGAATTGGCGAACCTGTTCAACACGTATTTTGTTGAGAAACCAAAATCTATTATAAATAAAATCCCAGTTCAGAACATTACGTCCGATCATATAAAGTCAATTAGCAACTCGATTGTACTTCTGCCTGTTACTCCAAATGACGTGCTAGATATATTTAATAGAATTAAGAACAAAAATTCCTCTGGACCCGACCAACTGCCCTGTAAACTAATAAAAGAGTTTACGATGCATCTGATTGAACCTCTGTGCTATCTTGTTAACGAATCATTTATTCATGGCTGTTTTCCTCAAATCCTCAAAATAGCCACAGTCACGCCGGTACACAAAAAAGGGAGCCCAACAAATATCGACAACTACAGACCTGTTTCAATTTTATCAGTCATCAGTAAAATATTCGAGTACAGTATGCTTCTCAGACTCGCCACCTTTCTAGAAAAGCACGAAATCATACCGAAAGAACAGCACGGATTTACCACAGTCAAATCAACCCAAACAGCGATTATGGACTTCTACTGTAATGTGTTATCAGACATAGACAACAAGAAATACCCGGTGGGAATTTTTTGTGTCCTGAGCCGTGCTTTTGATTGCGTTTCTCATGCAATTTTACTGGGAAAATTATGGAGGTATGGTACACGGAGAAAAATCGTATTGTTAATTTTACCACAACCTAACTTGTTGAAATATTGTTGTTTATCTTCGTACAAATATTGACTTGAGAGAACCACATGTTGTAAATGCGGGTACAACTATTTTATAGTAAACTTTTGTTTGAATATTAGTTTTAAGAAATAGTTGGACAAACAAGTGTTTATTGTTAGAACAACAACAAATTAATATTTATTATTTTGTGTTTACTATACCAATTCATTACTTTAACGCCGACATGTCATTGTGAATGCATCATACTATACTACTACATTATTTTAACACTGACATGTCATTTGTGGATGGATAACCACTAATTCGTAGTTAAAAACTACAATATTGATGTTGGGTTAACGCCAAGACGTGATCAACATTAACAAAAAACTTTGTGTGTTAAATATCTTTATGACACTGATAAAAACTACAATTTCAGTTGTTCACAAAAATAAAGTTGAAGGACCAATACAGAATTTGTGTCGTATATATGACACCAAATTCTTGTTAGATGTTTCACAATTGGTGGTAACTTAACAAAATATTTTTTTCCGTGTATCCGAGGACCCACCTACAACTGGTTTGCTTCCTACTTAAGCTCTAGAAAGCAATTCATTCAAATGAAAACGTACACTCACAACGTCGAAGACACTGTCTCATCTAATATGTTATCGATAGAAGACGGCATCCCTCAAGGAGGGCTTGCCCCCATCATGTTTTCCATATTCGCAGCTGATATTGTAAGCTACGTGAAAGACTGTCATGTAACATTATATGCTGGCGATTCCAGTTTTCTCAGCAGAAAAGAAATACTCTCGGATACTCAATTAGCTAGGAACATCATCTTGAAGAATTTACACAGGTGGTTTGCGGCAAATCGATACTGATTTTCTATACAAGGCAAAAACAGAATTTGGATGATATTGAATTATTCATTGATGAACTGCAATTGAATAGGACTGAATCATGTAAATTTTTAGGCTTGCATGTAGACGACTAACTAGAGTGGGAAAAATTAGTAAAGCAAATGTCGGTGCTTCCCAGATAAGAACATTGCGACTGGCTGCAAGTGATGGAACACTATTATCCGTTTATTGTGCAGAAATTCAATCTCGTTTAATGTAAGGAATCCTGTTTTGGGGATCTTCGCCTAAGGCTAAAAATGTTTTCAGGGTACAGAAAAGGATAATCAGAATGATAGATGGTATCAGTGTCAGAGACTCTTGTAGACCAGTTTTCCTAAAATACAATGTGCTGACCCTGGCTGCTTTATACATCTTAGAAGTGGCCTGCTTTACATATCACAGACCGCTTGTTAGGAATAGTGTTATTCATTCTCACGATACAAGAATTAAGAGCAAGTTACACACTCCAAAATATAATCTATCACTGTGCGCAAGAGGTCCGATCTTTGTTGGTATTAAAATCTTTAACAAACTGCCTTCCAGTGTAACAAGTATCAACACATACAAAAACTTCAGACGTACGCTTAAAAGAATGTTGCTAAACAAATGTTATTACTCGGTAGACGAGTTCTTTCCAGTAGCGATCTGGGAATTTAGAACTTTTGTTTTAGAATCTATTTTTAAACAGATGTTTTATCCGGTGTATTTATATATTACTGTATTATAGTATACTTCGCCTTCTTCTACTTGCATAAATTGACTTATCCTATATACTTTGTATGTCAGAGGGCTAATAATAAACAAACAAACAAAGTTTTACATATTAAAAAAAATGATCCCAAGATATTTCAACATAAATGTTGCTATTACTGAAACATAAATTTTTGTTAAGAGAAGCAAATATGAGAGGAACGATTAAAAGATGTAATCGCCATCACCAGGCTGACACACACACACCAGTCTAAAAGCAGTTTCAATGTTGTATCATGGAGGATTATCAGTTCTTTGAAGGCCAGACTTCTCAGACCAGGAGCAAGTCCAATTTAGCCGATTTAATAACACGTACGGTTTCATTTGTTTGACAACTAAAATCAGAATTACATGGCGATTCATTTAAGATCAAGCACGAATTTGTTGGGTGCGGGATTACAAAATAATTTTTTATATCAAGATTTGAGTTCACCTTGTCACAAAAAATTCTTCCATATTCATCATTGTATGACGCGTTACAGTTTTTTTTAAGACAGTTTATAAATACGAGCGGTATTCAATTGGGGTAGAGTCAAGCAAAATACACGGGTTTGAACTATTGGACACTATAATTTAACGACCGCGAATCAATTAAATTACGCTGGTGAAGTGTTAATAATCATTAGTTTGAAGTATAAAACCGTAAGACACTGAACACATTATTTATTTAATTGTTATAAACAAACATTTTTGAATTTGCTTTTAAAAACAACAATAATAATTACACCTTCAATTATTTTCAACTGTTTTGTGATATACGTATTTAAACAAATGGCCATTACTGCGACTTAGTTTATATTAAATTCATTTAAATAAACAAACAGTCACTTTTGTTGAATTTAAAGAAATTGTTAATAAAGAATTTTAATTTGAACAGAGTTATTTTTAATGTATTTATGAGCATAAGAGATTATCTACGAGCATGCGAAGGACTTAAAAGCGTTCATAAATTTTATTAAATTAAGCCCTAAATCTGAAAGAATTTCATGTTATAGACGAATATGTACGTTATTGATAAATAAACAAATTAATTTCTCAGTAACGAATAACGTAGTAATATGTAGGAAAATGTAATATAACAAAGGACTAAAGATTTAAGTGTTGATCTATATGTCACCTCGTAGCAGTTTTAGTACATTTTGAAATTTCTTTTTTAAAACTATATTCAATTCGCCTTATATTTTCTTTTAAAATTTTAGAGTTGAAGAAAACCTTTGCAAGAATATTCTAACACACTCGGTATATGGAAAGTTAACTAGCTAAAAACTTATTAATTAAAGTTAACGAAAACAAAATAAAAATAAAAGTGTTTTAACTTCCTGTTTTGAAAACTAGAGTTTTTTGGTACTAAAATTTTGTTTTTTAAATTTTATAATTATTTGGCGTTCTAATAAAGGCTTCTTGTTTGATAAGAAGGCTTAGAAAGGTACAGTGTTATCCTCACTTGCCTAAAGTGATTAAATCGCTCACAGTGAATGTCGCTAGATTAGCATTTGCTAGAATAAACTGTTTATAAGCGGCGTTTAATGTCAATCGCATAAAAAACGACTCGAAAATTCAGTATCGTAAAGTTTAACGACCCTAGAGGAGAGTATAATATTTTTTTACTGTAAATTAGAGCAACTAACATTTGAATCGTTTGGACAACTTATGTAATTTTCTCTATAAATCATCCAACCCAAATTTTAAGAACTCAATGTTTTGTACTTTACTGTTATATAATTTTGTTGCACGAAACTAGAAAGCTATTGATGTATGTACACTACAACGCACAATTAATTAAACACGTCGTATAATTTTGAAGTTTATTAGTACGTAATGAAAATGAAGTTACAAAAGTCAAAGTTATGTAAAGCGAAAAGCTATCACAGGGCTTTGTTTTAGTTCTTTGGTTTTACAGATGTTTAGTGTTTGCCGATTGAGATACTGGAGAAACTTGAACCTCCATGGCCACCACCGAATCCTCCTCCGATTCCACTTCCAAAACTACCGTGACCGCCTCCAAGACCTCCTCCCAATCCACCGTAGCCTCCTCCGAGTCCTCCGCCAAGTCCACCGTGACCTCCTCCGAGTCCTCCGCCAAATCCACCGTGGCCTCCTCCGAGTCCTCCGCCAAATCCACCGTGGCCTCCTCCGAGTCCTCCGCCTAATCCACCTCCAAATCCTCCTCCAAGTCCTCCTCCGAAACCGCCGCCTAATCCACCGCCGATACCTCCTCCTAAACCTCCACCGAAACCGCCTCCGGCTCCAGCTCCGCCTCCGCCTACTACAACGGGTGTAGCAACAGGTACGACAACAGTTTGTGGCACTCTAACTGGAACGGGTTGAGCGACTGGTACTGGATAAGGTTGTGGTACTGGCACTTGAACTGGTATTTGAACTGGCACAGGTATTTGTTGAGGAACGGGTACTGGTACGGTTCTTGTAACTGTGTATGGAACTGGTCTTGGTACTACCACTGGGCGTGGTACTGGAACGGAAACGGGTACTGGACGTGGAACGGAAACTGGAACGGGTTGTGGTATTGGGACAGGTACGGGACGAGTGACTGTGACAGGTTGTGGAACAGGTACTGGTACAGCAACTGTCCGAGTTACAGTGGTGACTCCGGCGCCTCCTCCAGCGCCTCCTCCAGCTCCACCACCAATGCCTCCGCCGATTCCACCTCCAAAGCCTCCTCCGATTCCACCTCCGATACCTCCTCCAAGACCTCCGCCGAAGCCTCCTCCAAATCCACCACCGAATCCTCCGCCAAAACCTCCTCCATGGCCACCACCAAGATCTAATCCACCACTACCAAAACCTCCGTGACCGCCAAGTCCACCTCCGATGTCTCCTCCGCCGTATCCAGTGCCAATGATACCGCGTTTTTCCGTTTTCTTCTCAGCTACATCGCCGCCTTGGCTTAAGCCAACTACGGCAAAAATAGCGGTGGCAATCTAAAAGACAAAAAATTCACTTTTATGTATACTTAATTAAAACTCTTAGAATAATGACTTACCACGAGAGGTTTCATGTCTGGTGTTGATGGTGAACAAAGCCCAAGTGATACCTTTCTGTGCATGTCGATCAGCTTTTATACTCCTCCACTTTCGCCACGCTACGAAACATCCCGCCGAATATTTACATAATTCACCACATGGATGAGCACGTGGCCCTCTGTTGCGTTTTAAGTAATAGAATTCATTAAGAAATTACTGCTTCAGTTATCTACTTGTTTCAAAATAATCTTCTTAAGATTAGTAATCGTTGATTGATGAAAATGGTTCCATTCATATTTAAACAATTCCACGAAGATGAGTGATTTTCTCACGTGTAATTAATTTTTGATGTGCAATGTTTTGTTTGCAATACTGTTTCATCTTGTACGGTTACTTCTCAAAAGTATTTGCTTTTCTGAAATGTTTAAAAATTAATATACGGGATGCATCATTGGTATGGATTTCTTCAATAGATTCTTAAGCATTAATTATAAAGGTACAAATGTACCTTGTACAAAAGGTATCGGTTAAAACGAGTTCTATATCAGTAAATTATTTTCTTATACACAGCACCTTCCATAAGTGAGTTATAATTATTAGTTAAGGAGCTATTGAAGAAATCCATACCAATGATGCGTCCTGTAAAATAACAATAAAAGTAACTTCTGAAATTACTTACAGTAAAACGAAATTCAAAATAAATGAAATAAAATAAACAGGCTGTCCTTAAATTCTGTGTAATGCTTAACCACCAATTGATAGGCTCAAAATAAGACTAAATTTACCCATATCCAATTGTGTTACTGTTAGCCGCTAACCTTCGGTTAAAACATATTTAAAAAAAATTAATTTTTCTTACCAGACGCATGTTTAAAGATATTTGCATGGTTTTTGGTATGGTCCTGTACATAAATCTATTATTTAAGATATTATTAATTATCACTCGTCTATTACCATATGAAATATGATGGTGTAAAAGAGATACCATGGTAGCTCTTTCTTGTCAAGGACGAAAATTGTAAATTACTTATTTTCAAAGAGTCAAACAATAGGAACCTTTCATGTCGCTTTGTGATTTTCGATAGTTCTAATAATTTCCGCCCAAAAAATAAAATATGACTTAATGGATCTAGATAAATTTAGTTAAACTTTCTTATTTGGAGCCCAGTAATTCGTAGTTGAGCGTTGCACAGGGTATTTAGGGATTTAGGCTGAGAGATATAAGAAGTCCACGATCGGATTAAGTCTCCTCTTCCTTAACGTCTGTCCAATGGTAACGTTGCTAGGATGAAATGGCACTAATCTTACGAATTCGGGGAATACGTTTACTTGGTATCTTTATCTTATAATAATAATAATAATAATAATAATAAGTTTATTTCCTACAAGTAACACCCAATTACAGGAAAAAATATGATACATAAGTATTCGTATTGCAGATGAACTTAAACTACTTAAACTACATAACTAGGGAAAAAGATTAGAAAAAAAAATGAAGTAGTGAAAAATAAGAGAAAAAGAACAGAAAAAAATAGCATAACACTAAAGCGTTAAATATTCGTCTCGAGCAATTTAGCGGCTTCTGAAGTGATAAAGATTATTGGGTCAGCATTGATATCACATCTATGCGAAATACGATTGAAGTAGTGACACATAATCGATATTGGAGATTTAAGTAAAGTATTAGTGCGACTTAAAGGAGTATAAAAAGTTAGACTGTGGTGCGAATTACTTCTTGGAATAAGGAAATGTATTCTGTCGAGCAACCAGGGACAATCACTTTTGTAATTAATTATACTATGTAAAAATTTTATGGCCAAGCAAATTCTTCTGGTGTGTAAGGCTTTGAAATCAAATCTAGATAACAAACGATCTTGACTACATCCTTGGCAGGGATAAACACCATCTTGGCGGTAGCTTAGGAATTTCAAAAATTTCCTTTGAACTGATTCTAAAAGCTGAATATATGTAGTGAAAATAGGAAACCATACAATGGCAGAGTATTCAAGCCTCGATCTTATTAGACTGATATACAGGTAGAATTTTAAAACTAGGTGAATATAAGTAATTTCGGACGAAGTCGTGTAGGAGTAGAGGGGGTTCTAGCGTGTATCAGTTCACGCCTCAATTCGAAGCATGCAGTTTTTAGAGCTCTTTTTTATTTACATTAGGTATTACAAACAATAATAATTGCGATATGCAAATGTATTGCGGCAATTAGAACAATATTTTACATGAATTACTGAAATTCTAGTTAAAATAAAATTATTAAATACGCGGTCATCATTTCGCTTCCCAATGCGAGACAAGGCCGGCCGTCCGAATACATCCGAGGCACGCGTCGCCAACCTACTTGCCTCACTCAAACTGTATAATACGTAAGGTTGCCACATCCGAGAATTCCCTACAATTGCGATATATGAAACCATATATTTTAAAAGCTTTCGAAACAATATTTAAAATATGCTGGGTGAATGTGAAATTAGTATCAAAAGTGACACCTAGGTCAGTAATATTATCGACTCGTAGGAGGTTAGTACCACCAATCGAGTACGTGAACTGTATAGGAGCGTGTTTCCTAGAGAACGAAATAACCGAACATTTGGATATATTAAGAGGCAGATGGTTGTTTTGACACCAGCGAAGTAAAGCCTGAAGGTTGTTTTGAAGAAAATAGCAGTCGGAAAATGAATCAATTTTTGTAAAGATTTTCATATCGTCCGCAAAGAGCAGCTTCCGACAAGAAATTACGCTGTTAATATCATTTATAAATAAAAGGAATAAAAGAGGGCCCAGGTTTGACCCTTGCGGCACCCCTGACGTTGGAGAGTATTTATTAGAGTAAAAATTCTGATACTTCACCGTGTTCCTTCTGTTAATAAGGTATGATGAAAATAGATTAATTAGTTGGCCAGAAAAACCGTAACATTGTAACTTTTTTAATAGAATGAAGTGATCGATTTTATCAAATGCTTTTTGGAAATCTGTGAAAACAACATCAACCTGACCTTTGTTGTCTACAACTTCGGAAACGTATTGACTGAAGGAACATAGATTCGTACTGGTAGATCTTTTTTCCATGAAACCATGTTGGTCGACATCAATACATACTTTTATTGAGTGGTGTAGGGATTTTACCAACATACTTTCGAATACCTTGGCAAAGTTGCAAATGATTGTAATTGGCCTATAGTTCATAATAGAGCATTTGTCATCCTTCTTAAAAACAGGACAGACCGATGCTTCTTTCCATATAGTTGGAAAAACAAAATGCTTCAACATGAGATTGTAAATTATAAACAGAGGTTTCGCAAATACTGGAGCACAATCCTTGACTAAAAAACTAGGGATTCCATCAGTTCCAGCGGTAAAACTGTTACTTGCGTTTTTCAAGGCCTTCAATATATCGTTTTCCGAAAATGTAGGAATGGTAACAGTTGTGGTTAGAGGTATAGTATTACTTAAAATGTCAATATGATCTGCATTAGCCGGGTTGGATGGGTTGTAGACGCTATTGAAAAAACAGGCAAATGAGTTGACAATTTCCTGAGGCGTTGAAAGTAGGAGGTCGTTATACTTCATTATACCCGGAATCCGAGTCGAACCCTTTTTTCTCTGAATATACTTCCAAAGATTTTTAGGATCTGAACGAATACTTCCCTCTATGTGTTTGATGTAGTCATTATATGCAATATGTATTAGTTGCTTACATCTAGATCGGTAATACTTGAATAAATTTAAGTATTCAACTGTTTTTAATTTATTGTATTTATAGTGAACATCAGCTTTGATTTTTAGTAATTTGACTATATCTGAATTAAACCAAGGAGGATATTTATTCGAATTACGAGAAAGGGGAGTAAATTTAGGAACATTTGCCTCCAGAATTGTGTAAATTAAACTATAGAAAATACTACAAGCTTCGTTAACATCGTTTGTATTTTCCAGTTGCGACCAGTCAATGGATAGTAAACTATTATATAATTGGAAAAAATTGGCCTTTTTAAAGTTAAAGTTAGAGACCTCATTATTGATTTCAAAATTGATCCGAGAGTGGCATTCAAATTGAAATTCCAAAGCTGGATGAAACATGTCAACTTCCACTAAATGATCAGCAGATTTATCGACAGTGCAACATACATTGGAAAATAAGAGATCTAGAGTGCGGCCGCAGTTGTTAAGTATATTGTTGTATTGGTTTAGATTAAGAAATTGTTTGAAGTTATTTAACAATACAGTAACACCATTAGAAGGAGCACTGCGATAATGAGGGGCATTGAAGTCACCTACAATAATCACACTGTTAGTAGGCAATTCCTCCTTTTCACTCAGAAGTCAATAAACATTTCATAGTCAACTGATATTGGTAGTGGGGGGATATACACAACGACAAGGCATACAATAGTAGAACCTAATAATAACTTAGCTCCAACGACATCTATAGAAGGCAGATGGTTAACAATATTAGAGAAGTCAAGTTCATAAGATCTAAATTGTGTTTTAATAGCCAATAGTACACCACCTCCTTTAGTTACATCCATTGCGTACTTGTTTCTGTCCTTTCTGAATACAACATAGTTATCGGGAAACAACTCACTATTATTAACATTATTGTCTAACCAAGTTTCAGATAACGCAATACAATCTAAGTAACTGAAAGACGTAACAATATTATAAAAACTTGTTATTTTGGAGTTCAAACCGCGGACATTTTGATAAAAAAAGAGAGGAGAGTTTATGCAATTGGGTGTTACTATACGTTTAAAGAAAAAATCTTCGGTCTTCCATTAATGTAACGAATTTTCAAGTTTCTTTCGCCTTGACTGCATCTGGCGTCAAGTTCAGCTTTTATACATTTGTATTGCTCAAGTTGTCTGGGGGGTCCTATCGAAAGGTATCGAAATGTCCTCGAACACTGTACTATTCTTCAGGTTCTTCGCACATCATCTTCGTTATTAAAGATAACTTTAATTGGACGGGGTGTGTTGAATCCTTGTGGGCTATTCACATTGTATAAACGGCCAATTCTGTAAGATTTTGTACCATCAAGTTGAGCTTCAGGATTAAGTTAGAAATGGCAAGATCCTCATTAATTGTGCGCCGCTCCTTGCTAATATCACTCGATTGCTCCGGTAGGTTATAAACAATAATATTCTTACTGCGCTTTTGCCTCTCCAATACCTCCTGGAGAATATCATCAAGAGAGATATTTGCTTGTTGCGTTTGTTGTTTGTCAATCAAAGACCTAATTTCCTGTATCTGCGACTCAAAATTGTTTTTAACTTCGGTGATTTGTGTAGCAAATTCGGAGCGCAGTGAAGTGATCAATTCTTTTATGTCTTTGAATTGCGACAGATTATTGCTGCACCCAGTACATACAACTTTGATAGATCGAGATTTAGCTCTCGTAATTTTAATATCAGATTCCGATAAACCCGTGCATCCAATATGGAGTAAACAAGTAAAACAGAGTGAGAGAGTGCTACGTGTAAAACAGAGGCTCCGCCTCCTGGGACTTAATCCGATTGTGGACTTATTATATCTCTCAGCCTATACCCTATATTAACTTATATTTATGAAATATACGATGAATTTATTTTAACATAAAACATTGCTATTACGTGATTGTTACGTACGAATCTGATAATCCATAACATTTACAATTTGTAAATTAAACTGTCCTTTCTAAAACAGAACATGAGATGACAGCTGTCATGAATCTGTCCTGTTATTAGTGAATGGATTTGACCTTACAAACCCTAACGACGACGATAATGCAACGACATTTTTTAAAATTGGAATTAGTTTCCATAGTAATATGAACAGCAATATTTCATATTAAAATAAAATCACGTTATAATTACAATTGTTTGAATTCATTCAATACTAACAAATATCATTAAATATAAACCACGACCTACACTGAGAAAAATGAAATAGTTAAGTCAACAACTTTTTGAATGTCAACTTTTTGTGCGTTGACTTAAATAAAATGTACTTGTTTCAACGGTAATATTCTTAACTGAACATCTTGGAAATTGTTGAAGTAACACTAAAAAAATGTTAAACTATTACGTTTGACTGAACGATGTAAATGTTTTCCTTAAAACGAAAGTGCTTAAAATGTTAAATCAAAAAGTTGAAATTTCGAAATGATCGTAAAGTGCTGTTGCTTTTATGTGTCTGTTTTGATTTTTTATTTAACGTAATAAATGTTAAGTCAAGTAAAAGCGAGGGTTAATTCCCATATTAATAAGCTATCGAGTTCCAGATGGCGCCTGCTAAAACTTCAAGTATATTTACTGCCTGTCCCAGCATAACCTTGTTGTTCGACATCGTTTCTTAAACGGATAAGTCATTCATATTTCGAATGCGTCCGACATTATAAAGTTCGTTGAGATTTATTCAGCTCCTCTTGTCACCTCAACAAAGGTTGAAGGGTTATCTTACTTTGGCAGTATCGCAAAGAGGTGAACATTTAATTGATGTTTCCCTAAACGATAGTCTAGATTGAATTGATTCTACGCTTTTATTAGCCGTACTGAAAAATTACTTTAAATATATCAAAAACATAATTTTAATTCCCTAACAGCGTTCAGACAAATAAAATATTTAGCAATTTTAACAATCTAAAGTTCTTGTATCAATCTTCTTGGGCATTAAAGCAACTAGAAAGATGTCTTCATTGTATGCTTGCCTCAAACAAAATATTGAGTTGATTCAATCTCAAATATTTAACATTATTTGACTGTTGGTTCAATGACCACGCGTGATTGCTAATAGGTAAATGAAAAATACTGTTAATTGAACGTGTTTTTGGTTGACTGAACAGTTTATTTTTCTCAGTGTACTAGATTTCACGAGACCGAGTTCTTAACCGGCATGGGCAATATTTCATTTAACACAAATTTTCCTCGCTTTGGTGCTAGTTATCTAAATAAGAAACACTATAAATAACGGAAGAAGAAATAATAAGAAAACTATATTTGAGTAAGAAAATACAACTGTACTTGCCATAAACTGCGTGAGTTGGACATTAATTAAAAATGACGCTGTGAAATGACGTTTCGGATATAACGCGTGATCAATATCTTTTCTAATCAAGTAACCTATGGAAAAAAAGTCTTTGTTTGGTTCATTATTTCAAATGCTATTTGAATTATTTTTATTGCATTCCTATTGTTTTGTATAAGAATGCAATATAAATATATGTAATTCAAGATTCGGTTAAAGATTTTGTGATACAAAAAAAATGTAGTAAACTATCTTCGCTTGTTAAAATCTAATGATTCCAATTTGTTGTTTTCAATACCTACAAGAATTCTAGGCATTCCGTGGGAAGTACATCTTCGAACTAATTTATTTTCTGATTATATTAATAATGCTTTTATTTGTATTTTGAATTTTAGTTGCCTAAGGAGGATATGGACGTTTAAAGGATGTTATAGATGTTGATAATTACATGTTTTCACAGATTTTATATTCTCCGGAAGCAATAAATTATTTTTAAATTCTAATAAGTGTAAGAGGATCCATAACTGTAACCTTTACAATTATAACTCTTTTTTTAGTAGATCTGTATGCATGTAAAATTTTTATTTTATTTTTTCATTCTTAAATAAGTTGTCAACCGATAGCGAAATAACAAAAGAATTTCTCCATTGTGAATTTATTGCTCTATCATGAATTGTAGCAAATCATTTATACGACAAATAATTACACTTACATATTCGCTCTAGCATACACATCATTTGTTAGATGTATCTTAATTGTAGCTAGGTTACACTAATGATGCGAAACAAAAAAGAATAATCTCATCTTAACTTTCCGTTCGTTAGTGTCGGATGTATGATGTATCATGCACGTGTATTAAGTGTAATTGTTGCAGTTTCATTTTAATAATACTGTTTGACCAAGCGTGTCACTTTGTGTGCCAGAATTATTTAACGGAAGTCTTAAATTTGAGAAACAAAAAAAAATTAACGTTTAGTCAAGTACGTGTATAACGTTCTCTCGTAACCGTTTCATCTATGCTTTCTCTGGTAAAGACAGATTAAATTGAATTACATGTGAAAACTTTCTTCCGAAAGAATAAAATGATGATAATTTTACTGTAAATATGAACTATATTTATTTAACGCAATCTTGCAGGAAGAGCAGTGTGAATGAAACTAAACAGTGTACAATAGATTGGAAATGTAAAAGTTTTTATGAGAAATGTTTACGTCTATGAAAAATGTAATCATATTACGAAACAAGTAAGAATGAATAAAAAAAACGAAAATTTTTCAAACTAATAAACAGAATTTTTATCTTGTCATTAAAGATAAGTATTTATACACTTGAGCATGAATGCGAATGAGATGTGCGTTACATCATACCCTTTCTTGGAAATTTTGTTTAGCTACCACTGCATTGTTTGAAGTCATCAAGAAGAGGAAAAACATATTACGAGGGGAGATTAAAATGAAATCCACCTAGCCCTGTAAAGAGCGCACTATCATGTCATGACAATTGTTTACTGTTGCTGCAACTTTTTTATGAGTAACTGTCAAGTTGTGTGTAAAGTAAATCATTTTTGTGGTTTTTATGAAGATGTAAACGCGAGAAAATGAGTGATTTGACAAAAGAAGGCAATCAGCCAAAAATTATACACGAACGACTGCTGTATATGGTGAAAATTCTCCAACATATTTTCAAATAAAATTCTTGTCAAAGTAGTTCAAATGGAGCAGAGAATCCATTCGATATACCTCAATGTAGGCAAGAACTAAAGAAAAGTCAAGAAAGTTGAAAAAATGGTGTTAATGGATCGACGATTCAAAGTTTCGGTTATTTGAAATTGGAATATGCAAAGCATCCGTTATGAAAATTTTACATGAGGATTTGGAGATGACTAAAGTGTCAGCGCGCTGATTTCGAGAATCCTGACGCCTGCCTGAACAAAAGTTGTGCGGGCAAGAAATTTGCGAAGAAAACTTGGCGGCTTTAACTTATGGCCAATCCTTTTTTCAAAAATTGTAACGGGTAATGAAACGTGGATGTTCCACTGCGATCTTCCAACAAAACAAGATTCAATGCAAGGGATGCATAAAGGATCTTCACCACCCAAAAAAGTAAAGTTGCAAGCATCTGTAGGGAAGCAGATGGCGAGAATTTTTTTGGAATAATGAGGGCTTTCTTTGAGTAGAGTATATGCAGAAGGCATCTGTAATTACCGCAGATACCTGCAAAGAAAGTTGCTATACCGCAAAAAGAGGCCCTATAGTTTTTCCCAAAAAACCTTGTTGCTGTACGGCTATTACCGAGTTCATAAGGCTCACAAAGTTCAAGAATCAGCAACTGCGGCTTTGCTAAGTTATTACACCCCCTTACAGCCCTGACCTAGCTCTGTCGGACTATTATCTCTTTCCTAAGCTGAAGAAACACTTGCGAGGATATCAATTTTCTTCAGATGAAGGACTAAAAGACACCTTTTCCGAAATTTTTGAGGAGTTACCGAAAGCATTGTTTGCAGAATATCGCGTTATTGAAGAAGCGTTGGACTAAGGTCCGGTTTATCAATTACAAGTTAACTCTAACTTTCAGTTTGTTCCCACAGTAACTACTACGAAGACAAAGATTATGGCAATTAACTGAAGGTTAACGTTCACTTAAAGTTAACTTGTGATTGATAAACCAGGCCTTAGCGTGTTAATGTTGAAGGGTCACATGTTGAAAAATAAAATTTAGTTTTTTCATTAAATTTCTTCTTTTCTAGTTAGGCATATTTCATTTTAATCTCTCCTCGTATTAAAGATATGTACATTTGTCCATTTTCCTGCATATACCGACAGCATTCCGATTAATTAGAAATTCCAGAGTAATTGCTTAATATGAAAGAACAAATTTTAAAAACGAAAGTTCTTTAAAGCTAACAAGGAGTATTTTCTTTTCTTTTTGATGAGCATTTGAGCACGAATCCGAAAGAGATATGCTGAGTAGGGTGGGTAATTTTTGTATGGAAAAAAACGAATATTGCGCTTTTGATTTTTAATAGCAAAATTATGTTGCCTTTACATGAAAACAGTGTAATGCTAGAATTTAAAGTAAATAGCACCTCATCTTCAGGTTGCGCTTTGCCTTGGAAATACGAATAACTTGAATATATTCTGGTAGTCATATAACATAAATGTTTCAAGGAAAATAGGGTTTCTAGAATAAAATAATCATTTATTAATAATTAAAAAAATGATACAACAGAAAAATTAATGAAAATCATTCAATATTGAAATCTTTCTTGCTATCGAATTTAGGCATTGCTGCGAGATTCGAGTTTTAATTTTATCCTCCTTCTCTTGCCCTTTTAGTATACAGTTTTGATGATAACTCTGTTATTATAATTATTACAAATACGAACTTTTCATGGCATACCATATGGCCTTTCTTGTATAATTTCAAAAATTCAGACGTAAGGCGCACCCTCTAAATATTAATTAAATTCAAAAATATTTCGTAAATGTCATAATATCACTAAAAGACAACATAATTTTGCTATTAGGTAAGATTATCTCAAAGTTTGGTTTTTTGACCCACCCTAATTCTGAGCTACTACTTTCGAGCATCATATTCACTATATTCAGTTTTTCAGTTATTACTAATTAACTCTTCGAGTGACTTTTCTCTTTTAATTATTTTTTTCCCTAACCTTTTCACTCTTTTGGGATTATCTCTATTACTCCCTTCATAAATAAGATATTATCTACATCAGACTAATTTATTTTTTACGGTTGATTCACAGATTCCTTGATGTTTATCGATGCCTTATTTTCCGATCCTTTTTTTGTTTCCTTGATTATTATTTTTTATATTCATATTTGATAATTTTTGTTATTTTTTTCATTTGCTTACTTCTAGTTTTTGCATAATCCATTAATATTTCACTGTTCAACTAATTAAATGTTTTTGTATCTTTGATTTTACATATTTAATTCTAACAACCATCGCTTTCTTTACTAGCTGTTCCTGTTTTAATATTTTTGGAATAGTATTTCAGTGTTTTTCCTCATTAATTTTGTTTGTTGTGTTCTCTCCTGTAGTTTTTGTTTCCTACTTTGTAGTATGTTTGTCTTCAATTTATCAGTATATCATCTTATATTTATTTATTTTTGCTTTCAATACTCTTACGGCTTTCACCGAATGTTTATTTTTCGCTTCCGGAATTTTTGTTGCTCTCTTTTCCCATAATCTTCTCAAACTTGCTGTTGTTTATAATCCATGTGTCAATTCCAATCCAGTCTTTTTCATTTTGTGTCTTACTTCTTTATTCACATCTCTTGTGTATTCTTTGTTTAAAGTTGTTGCGTTTCTCCATCGTTCATATTTTCTTTCTCTCTTTTTCACTCTATTCTTTTCTTTTTATTCTTCCTCGGCTTATTCTGCATATATACAGATTCGGTAAATGTTCAACTTGACATCCTATTATAATGCGTGCGACAGGAAACGCACTAGAAAAATAAAGTGAAAAATTTGACTAATCACGCCCACTTGTTTTCGGTGCCGGCTGCCGCCTGCCCTGCCGGCAAGTAGTTCTTCGTGAATCGAATCGACGCAAACTTGCTATGTCCAATTTCCGATTCTGTATATTTTTCAAATTAATTTTTTTTGGATCTCATGTTCCATCAGTGTATTTTCTATAGATCATTATTGAACTTTATTTTTTCTGTTTTCTAGTATATTATTACTTTAAAAACTTTCCATCTTTTTATAGTCCATTGCTTTTGTTTAAAAGTTTTAATTTTGTAATTCTTTGCTTGTCTTATTCTCTTATCCTCCTTTTTTACATTTTTTGCGTCAAAATTTCTATTCTATTTCCTTTATTGTTATAGGTAATTTTGGATCTATAAAAGAGAAAATTCCGAAAGAAAAGAAAATTTCGAAGTATCTAACAGAATGTAGATAAACAACAACATGATAACAAGGAAGGAAAGGGAAACAAAAACGAGAATTAGGAAAACAATGAAACAAAATGTGAGGGACGGGTGGTTAAAAATAATAACAGAAGAAAGGGGATGAATTATCCTTTACTTTCAACTTTATCAATTTTTAGTACAAGGCTTCGTCGAAATACTATGTCCGTCTAGATTCTAGATATCTCGACGAGAGTAAGAGTGATGCCCAAACTAGGTCTTAATATCCAAAATTAATCACAATAATCAACAATTTTCACTTCTTCTCCTCACTCTTTTACTGAAATTTTAATCAGACCGTAAATGACCCAAGTAGCAATTTCTTTGTTTGTAGGTATCCAGTTAGAGCTTTTGAGCCAGATATTGCTATTAACGCCCTCTTTATATGCAATGAGATTTCGGCCCTTGCCCGCCACTACATATAATTTTCAGGATTGACGAAAAATTACGTTCTTTCTATTTAAAATGACATTGACTTGAAAATAAAGAGAATATTTTTATAAATAAATATATTCAGAATAGGTAAAACAATTACAAATTGATTTAGACAAATTAAAAAAAAAACTGATTACATACGAACAACACTCTCGTCAAATTACTAGAGATAATTAACTTAGACAAATGTGAAATTTTAAATGCAATTTCAAATTACTTCAGAACAATATACCTACGAGATAACATAAAACAAATTAAAAATAATTTTATAACAAGAGAAATAGCATCTCATAATTAAAATAAGCTTAATAATGTTAGTTTATAAAAACATAGCCAAGGTAATGAAATCATTAATTAAATTCTCACCCAACCATAGGATTAGATACAGAGACGAACGGACTTTTCTTGGAGATTAACACACACTATGACATTCTATAAATGCCTTCAGGCTCTGGAGATGTACACGACCAAACTGCTAGAAGCTGTCTGATGCTTGTGCTTTGCCACGGCCCCTTTTTATTTGGTTTTTCTAAGGTCAATTCCGATTATGTAGCATTCCCTATGTGTGTGATTCACGAGGTCGGCTTTCAATGCCACTGCAATTCTTCGAATTTGCAAGTGTCAATTATGTCTCATCTCGGCCAAGTCTTTTGATAAAGCGAGTCGCTGCCACGGTTACTTACATAATCTTTTAGGTGGGCGGATTTCGCGATCGCGTTACATTGAATTTACTTCCGTACTAGGCTTTGATAATTATAAGATGTTTGGATTTCTTACAAAAAGATAAACTAAAATGATTATACAAAATGAAGAAAATGATTGTTATTTCTTTATATGTTTCTTTTGTTTATTCTTTTCTTTCGTCTTTTTGCCTACACAGATAAAATTAGTGCGGGGTTTAAGGAGTAAGTAGTTAAATGTTTCTACAGAAAAGTTAAATTTTCACCTAATGTAATAAAAACTATTCCTTTATTTCTTCAAAGTAACTCTTTTCGCTGTATATTTAACAATCTGTACAGTAGTTAAAAATTTTAAATATACGAAACGGAGAAATATTACATTTTTACGTTGTTAAAAATTAATTTAACATATCTCTGTGTTTAAATGTTTCCGAACCGTTGTACATGTTACAGATTTGTGTTAAAACTGTGTTAAAAATTTCCTAAGTTACTTCAACTCTGCAAAAAAGTGATTGTAACAAACACATGAATTACAATGAACATGCTTTTATATCTTTTGCAGAGGAAGTTTATTTCCTTCTTGGAGTTACTTTAATTCCTTAAAATTTTAACATCATCGTGTTTAACTACTTGTGGAAATGGAGGTGAGGGTACATCCAAAAAGAGGAAAAACCCGCATTTTTATCGGTGTAATTCTCTTTGCTTATTTGGTCATTTTTATATATCTTCGATTAGGTATTATTATTGTCAACATTTTGGTTTTATGTTCAATACAGCTTCTAAACATAACATGAAACATGAAACATTTTACGGAAATGTAATATACCTTATTATGTTTTTGTTCGTATTTTCAATTATGTGATTGTAAGAATTATATGAATATAATTACCGAAACATCTTGGAATATTACGTTACATAAATACAAGTTTCGTTGCGCGTTTTTTTAAATTTAAACTTTAAATTTACAACAGCATTAAAATCCTGCACTAGTCTAAGTTAAATACTTACACATCTGTAAAAGTTGAAAATTATATTGCACGTGTTTCTCGATTGTAGTTCGTTAAAATGAATTAAGAAATCAACAAATCGAGAAGAGTGAATTTCTTTAAAATCCCTAATAAAGAAAATAAATTAAGTCTAGAAATATGCAAACTTGTTTTTAACGTCTCGTCGCCGGCAGTCCAAATTAAATATGGAGATTGTTAATATTCTCGATCTTTCTGTTTTCACCTTCCGAGAATGACCTACTTCTACCCTGCATTTATTTTCCTTTTTTGCGAGCTAATTTCACTTATTGCGACGAAATTTTCACGTTATTAACACGCGGTTTTAACAAAATTATTACTTTTTTAATTCGAAAACTTCAACGAGACACATTAGAATGAAACAAAAATCTTCTCATCCTTGACGCTCGTAGCGTTTCATTAAAATTAATTAATGATAATCCTTGTCAGTTTTCGAAATTAATTAAGTAATGAATTACTTAAGGGGTCCCTGTGCACATGTGTGGAGTTTTGGAAATGTACGGTTCAAAAGTGTTCCACATTTGAAGGTCAACGACAAGGAATTTCAGCCAAGCGATAAAAGAAATTGAAGTTCTCGGTCACAGTGAAAGTAATTTACCTACTACTACTTTTTGATAACGCTCTCCGGGCGTGGTTGCTCTATATAACTCTAAAATTTTTAGGCAAACCATCATTTCGATTTGTAACGTTGAAACAACAACATGAACCGATTCATAGTGAGCACATCCTCGTGATTAGCTTTTGACTTGTTAATGTAACGTTTGTTTCAGATTGCTGCCTTGGTATTTGCTGTCCACGGTAATGGTCAATGCGTTCAAATTTCCGGGGGAAATAAAGAAAAGCGTGGCTTGAGCGATATCGATTATGGAAGTGGTGATAAATTATCATCAGGTGGTTACTCGATTGGAATGAACGGACAACCAAACCAGGGTTACAACGTCGCTTATAGTCCTCAAGGATATTACGCAGCAGCCGGAGGTGATACCGATGGAAAATTTGGTGGATTTGGAACTGGGTATGAAAGTAAAAACGTCCTAGATGCAGAAGCTACAAATGGGCTAGGACTAAACTCTAACAACTACCTTGCCCTGTCACAGTCGTCGCAACCCCTTCAGTATTCAGGACAACAACCATCTTACGTACCAGCTTATAGATCGGTTTCCGAACAAGGATTACCTTCAGTCTATTCGGGATCTTTGACTCAATCTTACCCGGGTAAAGGTGAGCTTGATTTGCCCAATTTTCAAGGTCAAATCCCGCTTTCGTTGAGCAACAGCCATAATATTGGAGGTGGTTTTACAAGCGGAATCAAAGGCGGATTTGGAAGTGGTTACAAAAGTAGCTTGAGCGGGGGAGGATTCGGTGGATTGAATTCTTTCAGCGGAGGGCATAGTTTCGGGGGCAGAGGATTCTTCAGAGGTTATAGAAGTCTTCCGGAAAATCCGAGGGAACCCCGGTATACGTCGTACGGTGAAAGTCCTGCTTTAGTGAAGATTGCTTATATCCCTTCTCATTAAAATGACATCTGCACGTTGTAGCTCTGTGATATTTATTAACATTGTTATTTGTTATTGTTTTTATTGTTTGTTAATGACCAGTAAATAAAACAGAATTTAAAACCACTTTTTTGTTTCTCTAATAGCGGATAGATATACTTAGGGCATTAGTAAGATTATTAAAAGAATAAATTAATTAAAATCATCACCAATCAAACTACTCTTAAATGTATTTTTATTAAACGATTTATATTATTTTCAATTTCATTTGTTCTATTTGTTTTGGAACAATGTTCCCTTTGTTATTTAAGGAAAAATGTTAAATCATTTAACCGCGTCATGTAATACAGTTTAACATTTGATACAAAAAATAACGTAATGCTTGGTAACTGTGTGGTTGTCATATACAGAATTGTGTGATCACATGTTATACATAAAAAAATAGATTAGATTCCAATATCGGCGGAATTTCAAATTTTTATTTGGCTTTCATTTGAAAGAATTAATTTTTGATATCTGTTTATAATTCAACTTTGAAAATGTAACGTGTCATTTGTTGAAATCCATGGTGCTATAACTTTTATTTCGTCCAAATTCAAAACTTTTATAAGGTCGCACATCCCATCTTCTTCTTTCAAGCGTTTTTAGAACTTCTTCAATAGGAGAATAATGAATAATAATAATGAAGGTACGATTTGCATAATAGTCTTATTCTCCTTAATAACTTATTGCCCATTTATAATAATTACATATATTATACTCACCTGGATCTCTTTTTGTCATATTTTTCTAAGTGGAATTATTTAGCATCTTGAATTAATTAAAAAAGCCCACATAGCCTGACAAATATTTTCGGTTACTTGTAACATAATAAAAAATCTCTAGTCGTATACCGAATACTCGGGTTACCGGACTTGCAGAACAAATGGAAAGCAAGAAAAATATGGGACAATAAAATATAACTGTTATTATAAATCCATTTAAATTAATTATGCCTACCAACTTTTTTTATTAGAACATTTCTCATGTTTCATAGTATAACTAGTGTGATGTTACTAGACAAGAACCAGATTTACAGAGATTTCACGGTTAAAATCCAATCACATATGTATTTTTTCTCACAAATGCATTAAAAGCTTCAAGTTGAATGAAGGCCTTCCGTGAGGTATGATTATGTATTTATTCTTTCAATACCCAGTACGACTGCGATCGTCTTACAGATGTTTTATTCGATATTCGCTTCACAAATTGGGGAAACAAAAAAGTCGCTTTGAAGCAACCGTTAAAATCAAACACTATCCGACATTTGGCAAATTTTGTATCTCACATAGAAACTCGCATATATCAGGAGTAAATTGAATCTTTAGCTATCCAACCCAGAGATCCCAATCAGCTCAAATTAAAATCAGTTAAAAATTTTTTGTTATAAACATAGGACCTTATTTATAAACATTTATAAACATGTTTATTTATAAACAAAAATGTGGGCTGCTACTTCGGAAAAGTTTTGTACTCATTAAACTGTAGAAAAAAAAATTGATGTAAGCATATATTCAAATGAGTTGTTTTCAAGTTATGGTCATGTTGAAATTCTATTCACGAAGAAGTAGACGTTCAAAGTGATCGCCTACAAGGATGATAACAGTAAAAGTTTTACAAACATTAATTTCATACATAGGATGTAACAAAAATGCGGACTCTAATTCAGAAACAAATTCTGTTCATTAAAATGAAGATAAAGGTTGATATAAACCAAGCCTAGAAAGAAGAAGCAGATCTTCAAAGTGACCTTCCCCGATACAATACATTTCTCTGTATGCCTTCAACATTATATACTTTCACATATATCTGAGGTATTGCGTATTTCACTAAAACTGTCTTCAGTATGCTAATGGAAATGATTGCCGTTTCCAATAACTCGGAAGTATTCAATTTGCTTTTAGATGCCGCATAGAGAGAAACATAAGAAATTTAAACCTGGCAGGCTAAAAGCACAGGGACCCTGCGTTCTACTCAGTGTTCATTGTCCGGAAATTCCTTGTCTACTCTGTCTACTATCATAGGTAACCACATGGCTCTTCTATCTGTTAATAGGATTTAGCAAGAGAAATGATATTTGAATTGGCTTCCGGTTGAAATCGCGTGACGTTGACTTCTTCTACTGTTGACGTTTCGTTCTCCATTGCAGAAGAACTTTCCAGGGCTGCTGTTGCTGGTGGTGTTGCCGCTGCTTCTCGTTAGTCGTTGAGACTTCAAATTAAATCAAGAGAGATGATGTTCTTAAATTATTTGGAAACTTGTTAAAAAGAAAGATCCAATTATAAAATCACCCCAAATATTTAGAGAAAATTGATGTTGGTGTCTTAATGCAAGCACTGCATACAAATTTTTATCCTGCCAAAACTGAAGGTTATAGAAATTAATTACTCTATCTCTAATAAAAGTGTCCCATTGACTCCTCTAATTGCTAGAACAATAGAGTCTAGTAACAAAATTGAATGACGTTGTAAAAATTGTTTGGAAACTGTAGCTGACAAAAGGAGGGAGCATTTATAAAATCATCAATTATTCCCTCCAAACACTCGGAGAAAATTATTGTTGGGTTGGTTTGGAAGGGCCTAACAGTTTTCTAAAGCAAGGTTATGGAAATTAATTATTCTACTTCTTGTATACTTAGCCTAATTGTTGAACAAAATAAGAGCAAGTCATTTGCATATTTTCTCAAAAATCAATTGGAAAACGATACCCTCGGCGTAGGTCTTCTTTACCAAATAAATGCGTTGCGTTCATTCTGAAGATCCAATTTTCAATCACTTTGTCACATAAATGGCGGGATTTTCATATTTCTTCAGCATTCGCCGTTGACAGTAAGAGCACTTCCATCTTTGTTTAAAAAAGGTACGTTCAATCACGCCTTGAGCTCAAAAACAGCGCCAAACAGTAATTTTTTGAGAATAAAAAAGCAATTCGTGGATATCTTGAGGATTGTAGTCAAAATCCTACAGTTTTATTTGTTTTACAAATCCATTAAGCCAGAATTGCGCTTCATCTGAAAAAATAATTTCTTCAAAAAATGGATCGATTACTAATTGCTCTAGCTCAATTCGCAAAGTCTCGACGCAAGTCAAACAACTGTACAACTGTCGGATAATGACATTGATATTCTGATTGGGGTCGCCACTGCAGCATTTTACAATCCCGAACTTCCTCTTGGTAGACCCTATAGCTAGTAAGACCTTAGAATTCTTCAGGTGCTCATATGATACATATTTTCCGTCAAAGCAAATGTCTTGCTACCCTCGGTGAAAAGTCTCCTGAACCAAGTGCCTGAGTCATTGAAGACCTCAGAACTCTTTAGGTGCTTATATGATCTACATATATTTTCCGTCAAAGTAGGTCTCCTCGTGTTACACCGAAATTTTATTCAATTTGATTAAGCACAATGCTTTTTATTGTTAGAGTTTATGTTGTGGTTGGACTGCTACGATCTAGTGTTCCAGTTGTAAACACATTGTTTTGCTTAGCTGCGCGTTGAAACAGTTTTTCACTAGGCAATCGTAGCCTCACTTTAGCCTAGTCTGTCATTTCCAACAATAAAATATTAGTTAGACGCCAAACTACACAATGAATAAATCTAGTAGAATACATTTCTGAAGTAGGGGCACACATGTTTGCTGGATCAGGATATATTATTAAAGTTTATTGCCATGGCATAGGAGTTAATTTTTTATTTAACAAAATTGTGAAAATAATGAAAACATATAAAAATGACAAAATTACAATGAGAGCAATTAATATTCTCATCTATATTAACATTAAGTCTCTAAGGAAAATATTCAAAATAACGTTGAGAATGTTTAGACATTTTAGTTATGCTCTGATAGTTTCAAATAGCTTTGGAAATTCTTCAAATAGTAGCTTCATAACATTTATTGAATTTGTATTCCTCATTATTGACATTATTATTGTTATTTAAAACAATAAATGAAATGAACTTATTATACAGGGTGAGTTATTAAGCGCCCTTTCTTCCATAGTTCATTTATAGAACGAGATAAATTTTTTTTTCTTTCACAAAGACATTCTACCTATTGAGCACTATAAACTAAAATTATTTTGGTACATACAGAGTGTTACGTAAAGTAATGCAGCATGTAGCAGGATTTTTTTTAATGGAACACCCTGTATATTTTCTTATAGAAAGACATAACACTCGATCCTCTAAACAGTAGCGCATAAAATATTTATATTTAATTAACCAACTAAGAATAAATTAATATTTTATTGAAAACGGCCTGTTTTTCAACTTCTCTTGAAAAACTAATTGTAAACGTATTGTTTGTCGTACGGCAATAAAAATCGGTAGTGTTATAAATTAAAGTGTAAGGAATAACCTAAATATAAATTCTTTTAGTCTTACTTGTTTTTTCAAATGTTCAAGCCTGTGTAATTGTCAGAATTTCAAACTGCCGTTATTCAATTTTTTTAAATGCAACCCCCCCTATTTCTTTTCACGAATAGATAGTGTTCATGTTCTTCTTCAATTTTGTTATAGGTTTTCTGTATCTAATCCTTACAGTTTTTTTGCTATAATAAACTTTTTACATTTTTACTCTGAAATCAATATTAAAAAGTTATTTAATGTACCGTATTTTAATTTCTTTAAGACAACGTCATAAAACAGATGGATAATATCAAGTTTACAATTGATTACAGACTCTTATTACATTATAATAATCGTATTTTTGTTATAATACAGTTCTTTTACTTTGTTTTAATTAAGAATGCTTTAAAATTGATTCGATGTAGTTCCTAACCTTCAGTTGTCTTCATTAACATTTGATTTAATAAAATCTGAATACTTGAACAAAAGAAATTCACCGATTTTCATTTATTTGTTAGATTATTAATTTATTATTTGTATATATTTTTTTGAATTACAACAATTTTTACATTAAGGTAATTATTTGCAAACACTGATGTTTTCTTTTGTTGTAAACCACATCCAATCAATTTTAAGACGTTGTTAATTAGAACAAAGTGAAATAACTGTATTACAATAAGAATGCGATGATTATAATGTAATAAGAGTCTGTAATCAATTGTAAACATGAAATTATCCATCTGTTTTATGAAATAGAGGGCGCTGTCTTAAACAAATTAAAATACGGTACGTTAAATAACTTTTTAATATTGATTCTAGAGTAAAGGAAGTGGCTAAACGTCCGCCGGGGGAATCATGCATTACATTTCGAAATTCCGCCGTTCGGCGGATCAAAATAACCTTAGCCCACAAGTCCGCCGAAAGTTCGATTGATTTGCGCAAGAACGGCGGAACATTACTCTAAAAACTAATAATACCGCCGAACGAAAAGTGGCCGGCCACTTTTAACATGATGTATGTTAACTTCGAAATTTGTAAATAAAACTGTTAAAATAGTGAATTACTTTAACATCAGAACATCAGAACGGCGGATTAAGCATTCTCTTCAAAAAAATCCGCCGTTCGGCGGTATTATTAGTTTTTAGAGTAATGTTCCGCCGTTCTTGCGCAAATCAATCGAACTTTCGGCGGACTTGTGGGCTAAGGTTATTTTGATCCGCCGAACGGCGGAATTTCGAAATGTAATGCATGGTTCCGCCGGCGGACGTTTAGCCACGTCGTAGAGTAAAAATGTAAAAAGTTTATTACAGCAAAAAAACTGTAAGGATTAGATGCAGAAAACAGAATTGAAGAGGAACATGAACACTATCTATTCGTGAAAAGATATAGGGGGGGTTGCATTAAAAAAAATTGAATAACGGCAATTTGAAAATCTGATAATTACACAGGCTTGAACACTTGAAAAAACAAATGAAACTAAATGAATTTATATCTGGGTTATTCCCTATACTTTAATTTATAACACTACCTATTTTTATTCCCGTACAACAAACGATACGTTTACAGTTAGTATTTTAAGTGAAGTTGAAAATCAGACTGTTTTCAATAAAATATTAATTTACTCTTAATTGGTTAAATAAATATAAATATTTTATGTGCTGCTGTTTAGAGGATCGAGTGTTATATCTTTCTATAGGAAAATACACAGGGTGTTCCATTAAAAAAAATCCCGCTGCGCATGCTGCCATTATTTTATGTAACACTCTGTATGAACCAAAATAATTTTAGGTTACAGTGCTCAATAGGTAGAATGTCCTTGTAAAAGAAAAAAATTCTATCTCGTTCTGTAAATGAGCTATGGAAGAAAGGGCGCTTAATAACTCACCCTGTATAATACATTTGAGCAAAGAGAGGCCGCAAACTATTCGCATCGCAACGATGGCACAAAAAATATAAAAGTTGCACTAAATCGGCAATTGCATTGACTTTCTTTATTTCTGATAATTTATTTTAAAATTTAGTTTCTTCAATGTTTAAAAATAATTCCACGAGTGTCTCTGTAGGTAATGTTATAGTATATTTGGGAAACGAAAGAGTCTAGATTTTATTTCCGTTTAAATTGAAAAAAAAAGAAAATTTTCGGTTTTTTTCTCGAATTAATTGTATATCTAAGTGTATCATCAGATGTTAATTTCTCACGATAATATTAACATTATTATATTAAAGTCAATTTATTTAATTGTTTATTCAATCTTTTGAGGTTTTTCAAAAGTAGTTTTCTGTATTCCAACGTCGCGTTGAAGTCTCCGCGCGAGCTTACGTAATTCGCAAACGAAAGGCTCTAGATTCTATTTCCGTTTTAATGTGATTTTTTCTGAGCCACTTATTCTTTTTGGGTGATAGTCTCGGCGGCTCACAATCGCTTGTATCATCAGCGGTCATCGAATTAAAGTAGAAAGCCGACGGCGGTTGAATTAAAGGCAACAGCGAGTTTGGAAGCGTGTTCGCCTTCAACGGCGATTAGCGGAGCTTCCGGAACGATCCAGTTCAAGAACCTCTGGTACAGAACTAGTTAGCGCCGATGCGAATAATTGCGTGCTCCTCAAATTTTTGCGACTTGGTCTTTCTCTTCGACACAGATTTCGTCGGGTGATACACTTCTGCATTTCAATTTCTGGCAGTAAAAATAGTTTCTATTTTACTTCGGAGATGGTTTTCTTGAAAATAATATGAAGTAAGAGTGGCAGGGAAAGTTGTTGATCTTGATTTTCTTTGTTAAGAGCATTTCTCTGTTTATTTTTTTTTTCTGAGCCTTTCTACCAGTCACGTACGAGAATTTGCTTCGTCAATTTATATTTGTCTTGTTTATTTTCTTATGACTTAAATTGCTCTGTGTTGTTATTTTTTAAAACGGTGAAAGATTCTCTACTCGTAAACTAATTAATTATTAAAAGTAACACATTTATTTTTGTTACCTTTAATTAATAAAGCACTTTTTGTAGTCGCATTTGAAGTTTGCCAGCTTATGTGAGTGCGTTTCTAAGTGCTTTTTATTATATTTATTATAATTAAAGTAGACTTTTGTCTATTGAAAATTTGTATAACAAATTCTTTTTAATCTTTAACGGACACTATAAAAAAAAATCTCACAATTGCTCAATGTTTCACTGACGAAACTATCAATCAATGGTGAAACGTTGAGTAATTGTGAGATTTTTTATAGTGTCCGTTACAGATTAAAAAG
Organism: Dorcus hopei; assembly: GCA_033060865.1. Taxonomy (NCBI): domain Eukaryota; kingdom Metazoa; phylum Arthropoda; class Insecta; order Coleoptera; family Lucanidae; genus Dorcus; species Dorcus hopei. The sequence continues at coordinate 28,666,806 of CM065419.1, read as the reverse complement.
AATTTGTAAAAATTATAGTAAATAATTTCCCATTCTTTAATTGTTGAAATTGTTGTTATCTTGGACTAGTAGAATTAATAAAGTTTAATGCTTGGGGATGTAATCAATTAGGGTGGTGAAGAAACTCTTTTTAATCTTAAGTCGAGCTTTCGGAAATGTTTATTTCCATCCTAATTAATTATTATATCCCCAAGCATTAAACTTTTTAAATTGTTGATATAACTACTACACTACTCGAACAAATAAAAATAGTAATTCTATTTTGTCGACATATTATGTTTTAGTACGGTTGAAAAGTTTCAATATTAACTTGATTAAGTATAAATTAATTTTTGTACAAGCAAAGGGGTATTTTTATGCAAGTAATACCTAGATATACCAAGACTTACTTAAAAATTTCAAGCCTTAATGAAAATAGCACTTTATGTATATTGGTACATAGTTGTTCTTCGTTTTTATTTGTGAAATTGATGTGAACAGATTTGAGCTCACTTAAATTTTATACGCCATTTCTTTTGTCTAAAGATTTATTTTATTAGCAGCTCCTTATAAAGTCTTCTGTACTGTTGGTGTCTGATGGTTTCTTCTGGTTGTGAAAGGTACAATAGGGACACAAATAGAGACGGTGCCAATACGCTGCCTTGCAGTATGCCAGCTTTAATCTCTTTTAAATTTGTTTAGTAGTTCACTTGCTTAGTAAATAATGTACTTTATCAGTTCTGCTATGGTAACTAAGAGGTAATTTGCAAAAAGTCGCTACGTCCAAAAATACTGCAACACAAACACTTTTATGTTTTTGAACTTTTTCGATTTGGTTGGCAATATGATATACTTGTTCGACAGTCGACTGTCCATTCTTAAAGTCAAATTGATGACTAGGCCAATCTTTTTAAGATTGGCCGATAAGACGTCACTTCATTAACAGATGATCAGGTTTAGGTATTATTACTATTTCTGACACTTTCTATAAAGTTGGCACATATTTTAACCGTAGTGTAGCATTAATAACAAGTGTGAGCTATTTTTGGGCGTTGCTGTGAGACTTCAGTGTCGGTGCTTTTCTGGGATTCACATTTTGTTTGACTTCCTTGATTACCTCTTTCAAAGTTACGTTATTGTAGGGATGTTTCCTGTTGACAGCTCTCTTTCTCTCTGTCTAATCGTCGTCTCCTTATTGTAGTTCTTGTCCAGATTCATGTATTTCTAAATATCTTGCGAACAGGTTAGCTTTTGCTTATTATTTTTGGCCTTTCTGTTGTTCACATCCCTGCTCGATGGAATTTGGGTGACTCATCTTGTAAAGTTCCTTTTCCTCCTTTGTATTATTAGGTCGCGTATTTCTTTAGTGTAATTGAAGGGTTTGCGGGAAAAACATATCGAGTCACATTTGTTAAATTTGAAGGAAAGCATTTTTGAAATTCCTCTGCTCATTTATCTTTAAAATGTCTTTGTTATAAACGTACCTTATACTTTTCCTTAATGCTTTAAGGGAAAATATACGGAACATTATAACAAAGATACGTTAAAGAGGAGTGAGCAGAGGAATTTCAAAAATGCTCTCCTTTAAAATTAACGAATATGACTTGATACGTTTTTCCCGTAAACCCTTTAATTGTTTCCCTCCTTCATTATTTTCTTTTGCTCAGGTGTTGATTTCCATGCAGCTCTCTGGATTTCTATTGTACATTTTTTCAATTCTATTTAGATTTCTTCTTTTGTTTTGAGAGAGACTTCTTCTAAAATAGTCCCACTGAGCTGATTGATAGACTTAGTAGCATTTTCTTTGCTGATAATTTCGTCCCCGCATAGTGAGCCAATATTGGTGATTGGTCAGAGTAAACGTCATATCCTTCGACTACCTGCATAATATTAGGTAATATATTTTTGGTTATGAAAAAAAATTAACAGGTCTTGAATTTTGCTTAGTCAGTTGACCAGTAAGTTGGTTTAGCTGTTGTGTGAAATACGCAATATTTTTGTTGTTAACAAAATTAATTAATAACTTCACAAATAATAATGAAATTATCTCGCTATTTAAGTGCTTCCTTAGCTATGACAACATCCTTTCAAATCGGAAGTGATAGCATTTCACATTCTAAAGCTCATAACAAATATTATCATCAATAAAACAATAATAAAGACACTTAAGGTTTGTAAAAAAATATTTTAAACATCGTAAGCGAATTTTTAGAAGTATTTAAAAATTTTCGTTTAATTTCGTCTTGTTCGCCACGTAACTTTTGGAAAGTCGCCATAATTTTAAGAGGTTCGGAATAAAATTCACATAATTCGAACCTTGCATCGAATTATGATAAAATTAAATCATCCGTTTCGTCGCGAAAACAACATCACACATACGCAGTTTCACTTTCACTGTCACAAGGAGCAGGAATACGACTCGCCTTTTCTCGACGTACCTATTAAAACGGTTATTCGAGCACACCTGAAAAAAAAAACGGCGTAATGTTGCAGATCTCTCGATACATTAATAAAATTTACATTCTTCGCCTGTGTGAAAGTTCATTTTTGTTACCCCTCACTACGTGCAACTAGTATATAATAGTGTAGAATTTTGAGTAGTGCATCATTTGGGCTACTCGCATCACGTAGGCAAGACATGAAACCTTTTCTGGTAAGGGTACTGTCATCAAAGCTTGTTTTCAGGGAGTTTCAATTGTATAATTTGCAGGTTATCGCCCTTTTAATTGCCTCAGCCGGTACAGGTTATTGTGGCGAACCTACCGCTAACAGGAAAACGGAAAAGCGCGGTATCATCAGCGGTGATGCTGGAAATAGTATTGATGAGCATGGAGGAGGAGGAGGAGGAGGCGGAGGTGGACTAGAAGGTGCAATAGGACATGGAGGCGATGCCGGGGGAGGATACGGGGGCGGAATTGGCGGAGGAATTGGAGGTGGAAATGGTGGAGGATTTGGAGGTGGAAATGGTGGAGGATTTGGAGGTGGAAATGGTGGAGGATTTGGAGGCGGATTTGGAGGAGGTATCGGCGGTGGAGGTTTTGGCGGAGGCTTTGGAGGTGGAGCAGGCGGCGGTGGCGCTACTGTCAGCACTGTCCAACAATATGTGAATGTACCGGTACCGGTACCACAACCCGTTCCTGTTACTCGTCGAGTTCCAGTGCCAATACCTCAACCAGTTCAAGTTCCTGTACCTCGCCCGTATCAAGTTCCCGTTCCAGTTCCTCAGCCTGTTGTAATACCCAGGCCAGTACCGGTCACTGTGAATAGGCCAGTACCTGTACCAGTTCCTCAGCAAATTCCAATACCAGTTCAAGTACCAGTTCAAGTAGCAGTTCCTCAACCATATCCAGTATCTGTACCTCAACCCGTGCCAGTCAGAGTACCTCAAACTGTAGTAGTACCAGTACCACAACCAATTGCCGTTGGTGGAGGCGGAGGTGGAGCTGGGGGTGGATTTGGAGGGCTAGGAGCCGGAGGTGGATTTGGAGGACTCGGAGGCGGAGGTGGGTTCGGAGGACTTGGAGGAATTGGCGGCGGATTTGGAGGAATTGGAGGGTTTGGTGGATTCGGTCACGGTGGATTAGACGGTGGCTTCAGCGGTGGCCTTGACGGTATTGGAGGTGGACATGGATTAGGAGGATCTGGAATTGTAGGTGGTAGTTTTGGAGGAGGAAGTTATAGTAGTGGGAGCATCGGAGCTGGCAGTTACGGTGGTAGCAGCCTTGGAGGAGGAAGTTATAGTAGCGGAAGCATCGGAGCTGGCAGTTACGGCGGTAGCAGCCTTGGAGGAGGTAGTATTGGAGGAGGTGGTTATGGAGGCAGTAACATCGGAGGAGGTAGTTATGGAGGAAGCAACATAGGAGGAGGTAGTTATGGAGGAGGCAACATCGGTGGAAAACACTAGAAAAGAGTTTAATGGAGCGTAATCCTGTGATACACAATATTGTTCTGTTACATTTGTTTTATTTATTTTTGCTTGGTAAATATTAACAATGCGTTGAAATAAATAATTACTTTTTATATGAAAATTAATTGTTCTCAGTGATTCTATACGGTCAGCAAATTTTGTTGGAAAGTCTCTTCTCTAGCGACTTGATCTGCAGATTAATAAATAATATAAAAAAAAGGGTCACGGCAATTCAAAAGTGTATAATTTATAATAAGGCACTTAGCAGTAGTCAATAATTAAAGTTTATTTAAGAGATAATTACACTTAAACACTGAGAAACATAATAATCACATTACTAGTTGCAAAATTAAATTCTGAAATCATGGAAATCAAACACTCAAATTATTAGAACCATTCAGGTAAAGATATAAATATTCAATTTTTTAAATTAATTTAAATTTTATTAATCCTTCAACTTCGCCTCATATTTATGTATCTATATCGGAAATGCCTGAAATATTAAACTTAAGGCCATTGACTTTCATTTGATTTCATGTTGAAAATTAACTTGTGAGAAATGTTACTTTCAAGATTGCTAACGAGGTACAATCGTTGTAATAATGGTTGTTAACATTCATGCGATGCGATGACTGTGATCTTGGCTTTGAACGAACGAACGTTGTATACTTTGAAATGGATGATTGTTAAGGCCTCGTTGAGATTCGCTCTTGTAAACTTCTTCAGGCTGTATGTGCTTATAAGTGAAGTGTGACGCTTCGAAACATGGTTCAATGGTCAAGAGCCACTAAAGGAAAATAATTTATATAGAAAGTGTATTACTTACTAGCTTTCATTATATTTTTTATAATGTTTATCATTAAGAGCGAATTATTATGTTTTCATTGCAGAATTCAAGTGCTTGTTTTCCATTTATTGGTACCGAACATGATGTGAGATGATGTATATAGAAATCAAGGTTAGTCAAAATTATACCGTACATTGAATTAAATTTCCACCTAAAGTGGGGTATGATTTCAATGTTTTTTCTCATAAAGGATAGCATCTGCTTTAAGCTTCAGTGTCGTTTCGAAGTGAATTAAGTGTTCCTGTGAATTTTACGTTTACTTTACACATTTTTTATTTGATGTCAAGATCAGATATGACGATAACAGTTATTGAAAACTATCCTCTCACTCTTGTATTGCTTGCTTGTATTATAGTATACTCCTCGATTAATCATATTGGTTGAATAATTGCAGTAACATTACAAACAACAAAAAATACACAAGTTAGAGGTATTTGATTAATAATAATGCCCCCTCGTCAACTTTATGAAAAAATCCCTGTTTACTTTAATCAGGAATTCATTTGAAGGCACGGTATTAACATATTGCTACGTTATTCGTTATTGAGAAATTCATTTGATTATTTATTAATACCGTACCTATTCATCTATAAACATGAAATTCTTTTAGATTTTTAATACAATTAATGCATCAAAATCATAAATAATATAAATAATATTGTTACAACAACTTACAAACTTCCAAACGAAAATAACATAGCAATATGTAAAATTAACAGTTTTTACAGTTATTGCGTTATTTATACTTGTGGATACTGGACGCTTTTGAAAACTAATTTGATTGAAATTTCATCTGAAAGGAATATATGGGATGAGAAGAGTGCACTAAAAATAATATATTACATACTAATTCCATGGTTTGCCTTTCTAAAAGGAAATGATAATTACGTGTATTTGTTGAAGAACATAATTGAGAAGCCCAATGCAAAGGCGGTCAATCTATTTTGATAATTATATAAGACAGTAGAAAAATATTTTTTTTAAAAAGAATAATCAGAATACTAGGTATTGTATTCGTTTACTTACTGGCTCTTTATTTTCTTTATTTTTAAAGTTAGGGACCTCGTACTTGCATAGGACGAAAGAGAATTTAATTATGCATAAAAACGTTTATTAACTCAATTTGCTAAATAAAAGAAAAAAGAAATGGTCTTAGCCGATTATTGCATGGAACCTCTCAATTGGATGGGATTATGAGAAGAATTATAAATGTATGACCTTGAAAAAAGTTAATTTACTCTCACGTTGTAATCCTTTAGGTTGTGCAATTTCTTTCAATAAATTCTGTCATCATATTTTATGGTAGAAGTCGAAGAAGGTTAAGTTGGAAGCGCGGGGAGAATTTTATACTTTCTCGTTACGAAGTCTCAAAAAGGAGTTCTGGTCATAAGAAAAAAGTTGTTTTGAAAATTTTGAAAATTATAATTCTGGCTCTTCGGTGAAGTCTGTTTTGTTAGGCACGACCTCATCATTTTTAGTGTTAGTCCTCCCTTCAAACTAATGGCACACCTATTTGCTTTATTAACCTTATTAGCTTTATAGTCAGTTTTTGAGGCATGGCTTGAAAGTCATAAGATATTTTCAACGTGTGAATCGGAATTCCAATAACAATAATAAAATAAAATTTCGTAAAACATACTGCGCTTCATTTAATTGCAGTACAAGAGCTTCAGCTTCCCGATTATGTGAAGCAAGTGAAATTTTCTCGCTGGTTTCTCGCAAACATCAATGATAACGATACGCTAAATAAAACCTTCTTTTCAGATGAAGCTCGGTTTACTGTTCAGGGTAACGATAACTTCCCAAATTGTATATTCTGTATGCTTTGACCATGTTAACACACGAACCAAATAGGGCCCAAAACAACCGTCCAGACGATGCTCGAGGAATCCATTGCGAGTTTATAGTTCAAATAAGTGATCATTGATGTAATGTGTTTTTTTTTAAACCAAAAGAATTTTCTTAAATGAAAAACTTACTTCAGCGTTATGCTGTGAGACATTCCTGGATATAAATTGTAGATGGTCAGTTATTGACGAATTAAATAAAAATGAATTCTTTTTAAAGTACATTGACAACTAAAATTATAATATCAGAGATTATTTTTTTTAATGTTGATTGTATGGTTGCTAATGGAAGAATCACGTTTTGTGTTTATTTGCTCCCCATTACACCTCGGTTTGTTTATTTTCCTTGGTGATCAACCCCTCCATATTATTTGTAAATATTTCAATCAATTTGACATTTCTTTCACACAAAACTTCAATCTTGACAGATAACTTAAATATTTCCAACCTAATATTAAACTAAGTAAATTCTATTAACATTTCAATAATATCTTAAATTATTTAACATTCTTAATAATCTAAATATTTGAATTATAACAAATTTTGAATTTATAGAATGCTGCATCCTGAAGTACTCTCCATCTTGTAAAATGCTTCATCCCGAAGAACATTGCATCTTGCAGAACGCCTCTTGTAGAATGTTGTATTTTGAAGAATGTTTCATCTTGTGAAACGTTGTATTTTTGGGAATGTTATTATGAAGAAAATTGCTTCTCGTGGAACTTTGTATTTTTGAGGAATGTTGTATGAAGAAACAGCATACGATGAATAAATTTCTGATGATAGGTAAATATGACTGCAATATGAACACTTGCCTCGTCTTTCTGCTCATAAACTGACAATAGTTTCTCCCATATTGCATTTGACGTTTCACAATTTATAATATGTAGCAATGGTTGTTCTTTTATAGATGTTCCAATAATTGTTTGTGCCATGTTATCTGCTTTTAACCAAGCTGCAAGTTCCTTTTCATATACTTTCACAGCTGTCGCATCAGTTTTCGTATCACGTTCTGGCTTGACTACTTTGCCCACAACAACATCCCATGCACCGATTGCATTCAAAGTTACACGGACTTGAAATTCCCATGACGACCAATTTTCCACACCTCTCAATTTTGTAATTCTCGTAACATCACCGTCCATCGTTTTTAAAGTTAATTTTTCACTTGCACGGAAATAGCTTTAAAAACCCTTCGCACTTTGCTGCAGTCTCTTTGCCACAAAACTTTTGTCACTCAGTGTCTACTGGGCCCATAACCTGATGAAGATTATATAAAAAGAGACACTGATTTTCATTAAAGAATATTATGACATTCGTTTTATTCATTCATTTACATAAACAACTTTTACTTTTTTATAGCAACTAGATTACCGCAGTCTATTTGGTAATTGATTATTTCAACAACTTATTGCGTTATCTTATATTATTATCTATGTTACGATGAATAAAAAATATGACTCGTTAGCTTAGCGGTAATAGCGTGGAACTGTTTCAGCAACACCAAGGTCGGAGGGTTCGAATCCCCCACGAGTCAATTTTTTTCTGACGGAAAAAATTATGATTTATTGCGTTATTTCATATGTTATCCATATTAGAACGAATAAAAATTATGACTCGTTAGCTTAGCGGTAAGAGCGTGGAACTGTTTGTACAACACCAAGGTCGGAGGGTTCGAATCCCCCACGGGCCAATTTTTTCCGACGAAAAACATTTATAACTTATTGCGTTATCTTATAATATTATCTATGTTAGGAGGAATAAAAAATATGACTCGTTAGCTTAGCGGTAATAGCGTGGAACTGTAGCAACAAACCAAGGTCGGAGGGTTCGAATCCCCCACGAGTCACTTTTTTCTCCGACAAATAATTATAATTCATGGATGTAAGGTCGTATCGAGGAACAGATGTGGTGAACAGACCGCATGCTAGTGACAGCGAAGTTATTGTTAAGAATGGTAGGACAAGAGAGAAGAGAAAAACATGGAAAATAGAAATGTTCAAGAGAAAGAAAACACTATACGAAAAGGAAGTTGAAAAACAATTCGTACAAAAGCCAGAGGATGAAGATATGAAAGAAGAGTGGAACAACATAAAAAAGGGGTATTGAAGATGCTGCAGGTGAAGTAATAGGCAAGAAAACTACAGAAAAAAGGGAGGAATGGTTTGATGAAGAATGGCAGAGAGATAATACAGAAAAGGAAGGATGCTAGATTAAAGTGGTTAAGAACAGAAAAGGAAGTAGACTGCAGGATATATCAAGGAACTAGGAGAGATAGCTCGAAGCTAATAAAAATAAAGAAGACAAGATGGGTTGAGAAAGTAATGGACACAATGGAAAAGGATAATAAAAATAATACAAAATTGCACAATTATATCAAGAGACGAAACGGGAAAAGGAATACAACTGAGTGGAGAAACCATTGTAAGGAAGCACTAACTGACAAAAATATATTGACGGAAGAGGATACAGAAACAACACAGAAAATGAAGAAATGGATATAACCACGGAAGAGGAACTCATAGAAGTAATAGCACAACTCAAGATGAATAAAGCAGGAGGAAAGGATAATATAGTCAAGGAACTGATAAAATACGGAGGAAAAATGCTCATACAAAGAATATTCGAAGTAATAATCCGCATCTGAAAAAAGGAAAAGATGCAGAGGCTGATCCACCATAGACGCAGTACACATAGTGAGGCAAATAACGGAAAAGTTTCATCAATAGGGACTGGAACTACAAATTGTGTACATCGATTTCAAGCAAGCATTCGATAGTCTTAAATGAGAACAGATTATAAAAACTATGAAAGATATGGAAAAACCTGAGAAACTTAACAGAATTGACGACGAAGCACTCAGAAGCAGCAGTTATGACAAACGAAGGAGAAACTGAAGACTTTAGAATTAACCTGTAAGACAAGAGTTCGGACTATCAACACAATCAAAACCGACTCGTAGATCCCCAAAAATGTAGCTGTAGCTGAATTTTCATTACTAACATGTTTATGGGTAAAAACGAGTCGTGCGGCTTTCCTTCATTTAGGCGGCTTTCACACCAAAGTAGTTGCTACTTGCATCCTGAATGCACGCTGCATGCCATTAATTTTATAACCTACGTAAACAATAATTCGTGCGACCTGCCACTTGCGACTAGTGATGGGCATAATTGGATTATTTCAATAATCGAATTCTACCGATTCGATTATTCAAATAATCAGATTATAATTCGAATTTTTCGACTCGTTCAGTCGCCAGTCGGTTTGACTTTTTAATTCAGGCTGAGTGAAACCTGTTATATCAAATATGTAATGCTTCACCTACATTTGCGGAACCCAACACCAACAGACCTCCTGGACAGTTTCGTGCCCACTGGGATGGTTGCACCACCAATATTCGCTCAAAAAATAACGACATAGGAAAAATAAGCCATAAGGAAAGATACATCTCCTTCAAAATTTATGTGCTTGCGACGACGCACGGGGCGCAATAAAACTTATTGCATTTCGGTAAATAATGGTCCAATGCAATTATAAAATCCTTACTATTACGGTAAACACTTAATACTACGGTGTGTTATTGTTACGATTATTAGAAGAAATAATTTTTTGAAGCTGTTACTTCCATTACAAAAAAATCTTTTAAGGTTTAGTCTTTAAGAATTTCTTGATACGGGTGTATAAAATATATCAGCCTATATTTAAAAAAGTCTAGAAAATAAGGAAAAATTCGAAAAAATTCTTACCCTTATTTAAAAACTTTTTGTTTCTTTTACTTTTTATGACGGCCCAAATCGAATTACATATTTTATAATTTATTAATAATAATAATAATAATAATAATTTATTTTTTCCAACATGACTACAGAAAAATAGTATAGGGAAATCGTCAGTTATAATAAGTAAGTAATGTAACCTAAACTAAACTAACAAAACTAACAAAATGAAGTTGTAAAAGGAACAAAACAAAACAAAAACATCAATAACAAGTATACATTACTCATACAAGTGGTGTTAAAGTTGAAAGTATTCACTTAAAGAATAAATACTCTTTGAAAGAAGCATGGTTTTCACTTTAGACCGAAATTGAGGTGGAGACGTAATTTTTTTCATTTCTTCAGGAAGACTATTAAAAGTTTGATGGCATGATGACATAAGGTCCTTTCGCAGTCGTAGATAGTCTATGCTGTGGGACAAGTGCATTGTGCTTATGGCGAAGATCGTGATTAACATCTCTAGTGTCAGGCCAAAGGAAATTGCTTCTGTGAGAGTGAACGTATGTTACACTGGCCAGTATATAGATTGCGGTAATTGTGAGAATATTTAAATTCTGGAATAAAGATCTACATGAATAACTCGGATCCTTAAACGTCATAGTTCGCACTATTCTCTTTTGCATGACCAAAACGTCCGATATGCGACTACAATTTCCCCAGCATAGGAACACCATAGGTAAGAACGGACTGGACGTGTGCATAATAATACATTTTTAGAAGCTTCAGATTAATCTTGTCTCGTAGCTGACGGATGACGAAACATGAGGTTGATAATTTTTTAATCAAATTATCTATATGGTCCTTCCAAGTTAACTGAGTGTCCAAATAGAGACCCAGAAACTTAGTATTGTCGAGATGGGGAATATTTTGCTTGTCCATGAACTAGTAAACTGGTTGAGCGCGCTTTAGTAGAAAAGGTCATTATTTTTGTTTTAGCCTCATTTAAGTAGAGTCCGTTATCTGTGCAGTAATTCTGTACTTTAGTAACAGCAGCTTTGACATAAGTTGCAAGCGATTCGACAGCGGAGGAGTTCACTGCTGCTGAAGTATCATCCGCAAATAAGGTTAGATGAAAATCGTCAGATCGTATATCATTAATGAAAACGAGAAATAATAGCGGGCCTAGGATGCTGCCCTGAGGAACCCCTACATTTACTGCTTTGTAATCCGACGAAAAGGTGTCGCTCTGTCGCTTTAGTGAAACACATTGTCGTCTGTTGTTTAAGTAAGATCTCAGCCAATCTAGAGGTTGGCCTCAACTCCATAATTGTGTAATTTATGTAGTAGGTGATCGTGATCCACTACGTCAAAAGCGCGAGTAAAGTCAAAAATATGCACGCTACTTCATTTTTCTTCAAGGTTCTTGATGACATAATTATACAGTGATAGAATTGCGTCTGTAGTGGAAACGATTTTCCTAAAACCGAACTGCTGCTGTTGTAACACAGATATAGATGACAGGTAACTGATGAGCCTTTGATAGAACGATTTTTCATAAATTTTAGAAAAAACAGATAGTAAGGCAATTGGCCTATAATTAGAAAGAGTAGATCTATTTTTGTTCTTAGGAATTGGTATGACGGTAGCATTTTTCAGCAGCTCTGGAAATTTTCCTTCTACAAAAGAGAGATTTATAAGCTCAAGCAGAGGTGTAGTAATGTATTCTTTCGCGTGTTTCATGAGACAACAAGGTACTTTTGTCAAAAACCAGCAGAATTTTTAGCAGATACATCATCCATTATTTGTTTTAGTTCAGTTGCCGTAAGCGGATGAAGGTACATTGAGTTGCTGAATTGCTCGACAAGATTGGGCTCACGAATCGTATTCCTGTTGGCGATTAATTCGTTTACAGAACTTATGAAGAAGTCGTTGAAAGCCTTAGCAGCCTCACTGGGGTTTTCTATCTCACTACCATCTGGGTGTACTAAGGATTCAGGTATCTGGTTCTCTGTGTTGACAGTATTATGTCTAATAATTTTCCAGGCCGTTTTGGAAAAATTTTTTGATCTTTCAAATATATTGCTGAAGTACTCCCTCTTCGCATCATTGATTACAGTCATATATTCGTGAAACATGGGCTACATATTTTTAATTTAGCTGTTTTGATTTTAAAATTTTAAGAATTAAGTTTTTTCAAGTTAAGAGTATGTGATGCTAAAAAAATTATATTATTCAATGATTAATAAAAAAAACTATTATACATGAATCTCTTTTTTTTAACTATTATTATAAAAAATAAAATTAAATTTAAATTAAATTATAATTACATGTAGATCGCTCGTTTCGCAATATGCTCACTTTATCGTAAATAACTATTATAAATGAGTAAACTGTTATAAAAAAGAATTGTAAGGATTGTGGACATGTATTTATTGATGCGACAATAAGTTATAAACACACTAATAAAAACTGAACTAAAAAGCCAATGAAATTATAACTACCTACAAAAAATTAATCATTGTTTCTAACAGGTGATCAATATCTTTTCTAATCAAGTGACCTATGGAAATAAAATTATGTGTCTTTTATTAGTTCATTATATCAAATGCCACTTGGATTACATATTTATATTGCATTCCTATACAAAACGATAGGAATGCAATAAAAATAATTCAAATGGCATTTGAAATAATGAACCAAACAAAGACATAATTTTTTTCCATAGGTCACTTGATTAGAAAAGATACTGGTCACGCGTTATAACTACTAATATAGCGAATGCAATTAAACGATACAACAGCAGTCAATGATAATTAAAATATTTTTCAAAAATTTACAGTAATCATTGCATGTGCAAAAAAAATTAAAAATGTTAAAATGAGTCCCTTCAAATAATATTATTAATAAAACATTTTTTCAGAAAATTCTTTGGAAAAAGGTTTTTGTTATTTTGTTATTGATATTGATTGTTCTCGCTGCTGTCAAAATTTATAACATAACAAAACATATAATAAAGCACACTGTTGGACCCCTTTTCATATGTTTAGGCTTTCCAGTCAAGAAAATATGTATAAAACTCTGACAAATTTACATTACATGGGACATTTATCTGGTCACAGGCTGCAGGGGCCCGCAGCAAAGACCATTCAACATTAAAAAAGATCCACGAGCTTGAAAAAACAGTCAGTTCCCAGTTTTAATAAATTTATGATTTTGTTTCTATCACTTTCTTTTTAACATGTAAAAACGAAAATTACCAAAGATTAAGAATAAGGAGATAAAGAAAAACTGTAAGGAAAACGAAGTCAATTATATAGGGTGCTGTAAAAATGGCGAAACAACGCCATTCTGCACTATACACCCCCTGAGCTTGGGAAAAATGTTAAAAAAATTCTACCTTACATTTATGTTTCTGTCAACTGATATTAAATAATACAAATTCAGTCAACGTAAATTCATAGATAACTAAATTACTTAATAATTAATAGCTTGATTGCCAGATCATTTTTATGATAATTTTTGTGTAAAATATGTACTATTTATTGATTTTAAATAAAAATTATTGTTGAACATCATTTTAAATATTCTTTCACTATAAAAATTGTTGAAATATTCAGAATTGGTAAATAATAAAAATTTCAAATTTCAATCTTATAACCTTCTTATCTTTAAGGAATCACAAGATAGAATTTTTTTTACATTTTTCCCATACTTAGAGAGGGTCCCTGAATATTGCAGAATGGCGTTGTTTCGCCATTTTTACAGCACCCAGTATGGACACTGATAAAGAATGACGTGACAACCTTTTTAAATAATAATTATAATAATATTTTTATTGTGGAGCCACCTTAGTAATACACTTTGTCATGTTCTATTTAGATAACACATTAAAATGTATACGCTAATAGAAATCGACGAGCTTCTTGGAAAAACCTCACATGTCCATTTTTGCCGAAATCGTCATTTCACTGCCATCTTCCCTTATAACTATAGAGCTATAAATTCCTATACCGAGATTCTGTAAACATCTCATAGGAGCAGGAATATAACCTAGCAAAATCTGTGGATTTCTATAAAAATCTCACATGTGCTGGATATATGATGTTTTTGCTAGAATTCGAGCGGACATGTAAGGTTTTTACAGAAACCCACAGATTTTGCTAAGTTATATTTCGGCTGCTATGAGATGTTTACAGAATCTCAGTATAGGAATTGATAGCTCTACAGTTATAAGTGAAGATGACAGTGAAATGGTGATTTCGGCAAAAATGGACATGTGAGGTTTTTCCAAGAAGCTCGTCAATTATAAACCACCATTACAAAAAATTGAAAATTGATGAACTGAAAATCTTCAGTTATATGCATATTTTTATTTAAAATAATAAGTGAACGCGATTCCATTATAAAAAGCAGTATCACTTTAAATTTTTTAATAGCCTAAAATCTCAGTAACTAGATATTCAATGGGTGGTATGCATAAAACGTAGTACATGCTAATACTTCAAGCACCTACTTCGAAAGTGAAGTACCTACTATAGTAACGTAGTATTTACTATGCGATCTAGTAGATACTATTACGTAGAAGTTTTTACTTCGCATAGAAGCACCTACTGTAGTATCTACTTCAAAGCCTCAGATTCATTTTAATAGTAAATACTACTGCAGCGTAGTATTTACTACATGCTGTAGTATAAACTTTGCTTTCGTAGTATATGCTTCAGAGCTGCAGTAGGTACTTTATGTAATAGAAGATACTTCGAAGAATATACTAATTTGAAAAGTATCAGCATCTACTTCGTTTTATGCATACCACCCAATATTTACGTTAACATCAAATCTTTAATTTAACTGCTTTGTAAAACTTTAGTTAAAAAGTTAATTTTGGGAAAGAAAATAAGTGTATTAACTCATTTGCCCGTAACTTTTTGTAATTCTTTTATTAAAAAAATAATATCTTGAATACTGAAGCAATATCTAAACTTGTGTAAATTCATTGTCAGGTAAAGTCCGCCTTTGGGAACTACACTTGCGCCTGTTTGGACCTCAGTAATCCGCTTAAAATTTATTACACATCTGGGTTGTTTATTTCTTTAAAGCAGATATATTAGAATATTCGTTTTACTTGCCTATGTCATTATTTTTTGAGTTGATAGTATCTCTGTAGGTATATTATTTCTGGAATTAGCAATTATTTTTAATTCGAATTACAAAACTTGATAATCGAATTATACAGGTTATTTGAATAATCGGATGACAGGTTATTTTTAACTCCAATTAACCCATCACTACTCGCGACGTGCAGCTTAGCTCATAGGACAAGTTCCATATTTTGCTGCGTTACTTCTCAAGGTTTCGTCTTAAATTAAAACATTGTCAAGCTAAACGAGAGTTCTTGACAACATGGTGACACCAAACCATCAGGAACCACAATGTTGTGGTTCTTGATGCTTTTTCATCATTTCATACACGTGCTACAAACAGTATGAAGGTCTTTAACAATCACACCTTCTCTTTCTTTTTCTTCTCCTAACAACCACCGCTGCAATTAACGTCATAGCTTCATCTCCGGATGACATCTTGATCATAATAACTTGCAAGATACTGCCGATTCGCGAATCGCATAGTCTTGCTATGCTACCTTAATGTGAAAGCAAGATTCTAAGATGAGCTACGCGGCACGCTACTTCTCAAAAGATGCAAGTAGCACGCATCATGCTACTTTGGTGTGAAAGCCGCCTTAGGGGGTCATTCTAAACGCTGTTGCAAGTTACAACTTGGTATGATCCTACTTCCGAGCATTATCGAGACTGCACAACGTTGTATCCTGTTACCACCGAACATTGCCGAGATTGCAGTTTCTTACCAGTTGCTAAGGAGGTACCACCGTTGCTAGGTTGCAAATCCGATTAGAATGACCCCCCAAAACGTTGCCTGGTCTGGAACTATTTATTCGCCTTATTTGGTGTATTTTTGTCATATATTTGTCATTTAAGCATTGTTAAATGTTAATGTTTTGTAAAATTAGGTTTGTGTTATCGGCAAAGTTTACTAGATCAGCTGTTCTTACAACGTTAATAAGGCATTTAAACATATAGGTATGTTAAAAAAAGACAGGTCCTAGTACCGATCCTTAGTGAACTCTAGTGGAATTATATTACTATTATATTATATTAATTATATTACTTAGGTTTGATATGATTTATTGTATGATTCACACATTCAAATGCCTTTTTTAGATCACAGAAGGTCACTTCAATCAGCTCTTCCTGCTCCTACCCTTTTACTATTTCATTTATTAAATATGTATTAGCTTCACTTGTACACTTGTTAGCCTGAAAACTAAATTGATTATTAAAGAGGATAGATATTTGATTAGTGATGTTCTGGTACAGTTTCTAAAATTTTAAAATCAAATAGATCGGACGGAAATTACTTTCTGTGTGCTGCCCACCTTCATGTATAGGGGTAACTTTAGTAATACAGTGAAAGCTCTCTTAGGCGGACACCGACCGTGACCAGCAAACTGTCCGTCCATTAGAGGTGTCCGCCTAAGAGAGATGCAAATGCATGTAAATTACATAAATGGGAGATTAAAAACTGTCCAGCTAAGAGAGATGTCCGCTTAAGAGAGCTGTCCGCTATGGGAGCTTTCACTGTATTTAGTACTCCTAAATATTTACCACTGATTATGAATTAGTTAACTGATTCAGTGAAGTATAACTACTAGGCCTGGACAAAAAAGCGATTAATCGATTTTCATTTTGAATCGATAAACATATTTGAAAAAAAAAATCGAATCAAAATATCGAATCGAATCGATTTTTTTCTTGAATCGATTCACGGACTCGAAAAAGAATCGATTCAAAATATCGAATAGAGTCGTTTTTTTTTCTTAACTCGATTCAAAAATGTTTTATTAGAAACCTCGATATTGATATACAGGGTCAGTTCTGTATATTAATTAACACCAAAACAACAAACAACTATTGTTAAAAACTTTAACACAGATATACAGGGTGAGTCCTGTATATTTATTAACAACAAAACTACTGCATTTAATAAACACTATTGCGCTCTATAAAGCACCGTACAGGATTTACTCGAATTAAACTACGCTCCCAGGCCGTCGATTGTGTACTGCCGGGCCTTCCCCACGTCTCCCGACACACACGTGCGGACAGGGACATGATTGTTTTTCTTTCTGATTGCTATTATGATATTTTGGAGAATCCAAAGTCGATTCAATATTTTCCGAATCGCACAGGCCTAATAACTACTACTACTAACATCTATATTCAAATAATTTTCACTTTTTTTATTATGTAATTTGTCTATGATATCCCTAAACTGAAACTTAGAGTACATATTTAGCTTGAGCTAAATATTCTTCAAATGCTGTATTATTTGTTATTTTGCTACCTATCTTTTGAAGTATTCAGTGAGTTTGTTTACAACGCATTCTAAAGTAACAACTTGCTGTTTTTCCTGTTTCTATTCATGAGGCCCCCAATATTATTTAACCGTGCAGTCATCCTTCTCGATAGCATGAGTGTAATAATTTTATTTTGTAGTTGTTAAGTTCACTTTATAACTCTTTCGTGTTTGTTTAAGCGCATTAGATATTTGGTAATATAACATGGATGCGATAAAGCACAATAAACAGTGACATAAGAAATAATTTCAACCCACGTGATCAATTTGAATTAGGTTTTATTTTTTCTTAAAGTGGCAACACTGAGAAAAGTGACACGGTATAAGAATCACACAGTAGCGTCACTCGAGTATAACTGTCACATTTGCCATTTTGTTTGATACCTACCTGTTTTGAAAATTACTTTACATTTCCATAAGGGTATCAAACACTATGGCGGTTTTTTTTTGACACTGACGTTTAAGTGACGCTACTTATGCTGTGAAAGTGAGGTCACAGAATAACCAGAAGTGACAGTCCGGCTTTCCCGCGAAAACGGAGTTAAGCGCGCGAGAACAGAAGATCCCACCGAAAATATGGCGGAATTCGATCATATGATCTTGTTTGCCATTTTGTTTCAGCTATACTTCGTGTTTTGTAAACGTATTTTATCTTGTGGTTAAATATACGTAGTTTAACATAGTGATTAAGTGATTACAAGTGAGGTTTAAATTCCTTATATTTTTTTAATGTGGAAGTTGCAGTTTATGCCCAAGTTATTTTAAATATTCCCGCTTATGGATCCCATCGAAGGTCACATGGCGAAGGTCACCAGTCAACGTTTCAAAAGATCGACAAGTGTCTCTTCTGGTTATACTGTGATGAGGTCGCCGTTTCAAATTGGCGTGTACTTGTCATTGACGTTCGTGGCTGTAGGTCTTCTGCTGTGTTTAACCAAGCATTGCCAGTTGCTGATGTAAATTAAGATACCATGTAAATCCTCCAACAATTTAACACAAGACACTACATTGTTACCAACAGAGTACAATGTGTTGCCTATATGGCGGGGTCATGTGGATTGAAATCATTTCTGACGTCCCTGTATGTAGATTTTTATATCATGAGACGACTTCGCAAAAAATTTTAAACTGAAAAACTCATTGTAATCAAAACCGACTGCAACAAAATTTTATCTGAAAAATTAGAAAAATGTAAAGATACCTGAATAGTTTTTAATCACATTTAAAAATAAATAAATTTTATTTAAACTTTTTTGCATTGTTATAGATCATTTTCAACAATACACGTAAAATGTAGTAAAATTAATAAAAATACAATTGCGCAATCGTCCTGAACATGTTAACATGCAGAAATGGACATTTGGATTTGGTAATTGGACATAGCAAGTTTGCTTCGATTTGGTTCGCGGAGACCTAATTGCCAATGGCCCGTCGGGGGTGGCGGTGACCGGTGACTAGCATCTAAAACAAGTGGGCGTGATTGGTCAAATTTCTCTCTTTATTTTTCTAGTGCGTTCCCTGTCGCACGCATTATAACAGGATGTCCAGTTGAACATTTACCGAATCTGTATGTATGATTTTGATAATTGTAGAGTTATACAGACTTGTTAAAAATGATTTATAGGTCCAGTGACCTCTGAAAAATAAAAATGAATACTTGCCACTTGTTAATAATATACCTAATAATAGTGTCATCAGCCATCACGTTATGCACCACGAACATTTGAAAACTGAATTTATTTATGCTATAGCAGTTAATTGAGACATCCTCCACGTTTAGGCTTTGCATGTGGAGATTTATCAATGGCAGAGAGTCTACGTTTTATGTAGTTTATTAACGCGATCGTGGAATCAGTAACGCAGTATTTGGCTACCCGCTACATTCGAGGTAGAGTGCATAATATGTATACTCTCTGATGATTATTATCATAACATGGAAGACAAACTTTTCTCTTTATGTTCATACAAGTTCCTTCATTTCAGTAAATTGTTGATTCATCTGATAACACCAAAGATTTTAGAGGATTATTGTTAAACGTTCGCTCTATTAACACACCTAACACTACCTTCTAATTCCTTCAATATAGTCAACCATCCAGCAAGCTCTACGTTTGCATCACTACTTTAGGTTAATCGATAAGTTAAGGATTAAAGTTTTCCACTGTAGTGCATAAATAAGTGTTTTGTAGAAATCTAACGATTGTTGTTCATCAAAGTAATCAAACGACTGTAGCATTTTTTTAAACAGGGCAAAGGAACTTGTTTTGCTGGGCAAAAGATTTAAAGACGTAAAAGTGAACTGATCTTTACACGAAATTAATGTCTAGAACTTCAAGCGAATTTTTTAAAACTATCTTCCGGTTAAGTGAAGCTCGATGGGATTAGAAAGGAATTTTGCAGCCGTATTTTTAATTAATGTAAAGTAAACTCTTACTAAATGGGGCCATTAATTACAACCACCTCTTGTAGAACAGAGTGTTTTGATTATCCTGGGAGTGGTTTATATATAGATAAAGCCTAATCTTTCTTCATGCCGTAGGAAGAAGTAAACTATAACGAACTTTGTACTGTATTATCCTATATCATCCGGTCCGAAAACATGCGATACTGATCGATCGTTTTTAAAATGACAACAATAAAGGAACAGATGTTTCTTCCTATGGCGTTATTTTCAATTTCGATGTTTCGTTCTTAGTTCAACATCACAGATTGAATTTTAGATGATTTTTATTTTTAAAATTGCGGATAGATATGCAAATGGTAGATAAATATATGTGCATACCTATATAATTTTTTGCAAGTTATGAAAGCGTAGTAATTAAAACTAGGCGATTTTAACAAATTATTCATTAAAAATATCTGATTAAAGCTTGTTTTTTTTTGCAGCTGGCGAAAGTATTGCATTTTTTTAAATGTAGTCAGCAATCAGTATCGTTGAGGAAGTCGGAGCATAGAAAGGCGATCATTTGCGTAAAAAATATGAATTGCATTTAAGCCGGCGTAGTAATTACCTATACATTTCAAAATAGCGTATTCGTAATTATAAATCGTATGATTAGATCGAGCTGTAGGCGTAACCGCACCTACTTACGTAATGCGCTAGGAAGAAAAATCGGGGTTCACTGAAATAATAATACTGTATTTTTATTTTATTTCAAGTATGTACAAAGTTAATTTAATACGCTTTCTGTTACTCATCGTTCGCTGAGTACACAAAAAGCGTAGTTTCGTTATCGTTTTTTTTTTTTTAATAAAATAAAGCTATGATTTATTAGTGCATCATAAATATATATGTACACTAGATGGGCGGACCCATCGTACAATAACATGAAACATGAATGAACTAGTGTATCACAATGAAATGATTCCTAAATGATTTGGATGACTTGACAAATTTCGTTATTTCAGTGCTTTCCTAAGGAGATGCTGGCGAAGCTGCTGGCACCGCCTCCATGTCCGAGACCACCTCCGTAACCGCCTAAGCCGTGACCTCCCAAACCACCTCCGAGACCACCGCCGAGACCTCCTCCGATTCCGTGGCCACCGAGTCCGCCTCCGATGCCGCCACCTCCGAAACCACCTCCTAATCCACCGCCAAGACCACCTCCGAATCCACCTCCGAGTCCTCCGCCGAATCCACCGCCTAAGCCAGCGCCTCCGCCTAAGCCAGCGCCTCCGCCGAAACCACCGCCTCCACCACCTACTACAACGGGTGTAGCAACTGGTACGACTACGGTTTGTGGTACTCTAACTGGAACGGGTTGAGCGACTGGTACTGGGTATGGTTGAGGTACTGGCACTTGGACTGGTACTGATACTGGTACAGGAACTTGTTGAGGCACAGGGACAGGAACAGTTCTGGTAACTGTAACTGGAACTGGTCTTGGTATGACGATTGGTTGGGGTACTGGTACCGGTACTGGTACAGGACGAGGTTGAGCTACTGGAATAGGTTGAGGTACTGGGACTGGAACTGTGCGCGTGACGGTAACTGGTTGTGGTACAGGTACTGGAACAGCGACAGTTTGAGTAACGGTTGATACTGTAGCTCCACCGCCTCCGCCTCCACCGCCACCGCCGAATCCACCGCCAAGTCCACCGCCAAGTCCACCGCCAAATCCACCTCCAAGTCCACCTCCTAAACCTCCTCCGATTCCACCGCCACCAAATCCTCCCCCGAGTCCTCCGCCCAATCCCCCACCATATCCTCCTCCTAATCCGCCGAGGCCTCCGCCGAAACCTCCATGACCACCTCCCAGTCCAATTAATCCAATTCCACCACCGCCTAATCCATGACCGCCAATACCATATCCGCTACTGATAATACCGCGCTTTTCCGTTTTCTTTTCAACGTCACCGGCGCTGACCACTGCTAGCACCAACGCGGCAACCTAAAACATTATATCATTTTTGATCGTTTTACTAAAACGCCCTTACACGAGGTGTTTTAGTGTACTTACCACGTAAGGCCTCATGTCTTGTGTAAATGAGGTGTAGAATGACGAGTGATGCCTTACCCCCGGAGTCGGCGGCTTTTATACGTGCCTCGCTTGGTGAGGGTTAATTCACTTTCACTGGGCGGGTGCATCTCTCCATCCCATACATTCACACGACGCATTGCATCGTTGAACATGTGGCCCTCGTAATCGCGGCATTCTTTGCAATACGCGCACCGTTACACATATTACCGAACGTTCGGCGCGATTACGTTACCAACAAACGACCGGCGGCATGTAATAATCCTGTTATTGCCCACTTCGATTTCGTCTTTTTGTTCTATGAGTAATTGCAGTAACTTATTTTAGATTCAACATCGTAAAGTTGGTCGGGCAGTGTTGACAAGATATTGATTGATAAATTGAATATTCAGAAAGAAAACGAACATTAATTTTTGGCGTGTAATCCTTATCGACTGTATTGCAAAATACTAGGTCAAGCATATCGTTCGTTCCTTTCCCATTGACTAGAGTATAACCTTATTATTGGTACCTATTAGTTAATTCAATCAATAAATTAAGTAAATTAGGTCCGCTCTTTTTTCACTTCTTTTAAAAAATTTGAAAAGCAGGCCTAATTAGACTGAAGAAATATTTTTTTTTTTTTTTCTTTCTCAAATAATTTTAATTTGCGTTTGGGTTATCTATGTACTGTGTAAAAGAGCTTTAATGTTTAACACAAACAAAAATGCCCCTTGGGTATAAAAGTGATTTGAAGGACTGAATTAGGTGTTTTAGACACATTTTCAGGATAAAGAAAAAGTGTAGTAATTTGCGTAAGTGTTAAGGTCGAAAACTCCCTCCAGAATTTACCCCAAAATGTACTAAACGTACTGTTTGTAGCTATGATGTTATGAGTAAAACGCTGTGTCTTGCTACAATTATTCTATTTGTTTCTAGCTACCGGTTTTGTCCACATTAAGGACATTATCAAGCGTCATTTAGCTGTGAAGAAGCTTCTTATACCGCATCCAGACGACATGGCCAACGTCAGCCAACGTTGGTGAATGCATTGGCAACAAAATTTTTAACCAACGTTGGGCAAGTTTACTATTTGCACATTGCCTGTCCACATGATTGGATTTGTTTGTCAAACTTCAAAGATAAAAAAGTTCGGCCAATGTATAGCGAATAGCTACCAATATTTGTCAAATTAGAAAGATGGAGAACCAAGAAAGGATACGGTTGTTGCAAGTGCTTGTGTAGTTCTTTCGGATCCCAAATGACTGGATATTTTTCATAAAGCTGAGGAATTCCAAAATTAACGGGTTACTCCATTCGGTCTCTGATGACGACATTTTTCTGGTCAAATTTAAAAAACAATAAACCGAAAGCAGATCCACTTTGCCACCAAATCAGTACAACTCAACGCGCATAATATACAAAAATAAATAATATTCGAGAAATATCGTGTGCAAATTGTTCAAGTCCTCTGGACGTAAAAAGAAACGTGATGGCATATGAAGGCCAACGTTGGTTAAACTCTTTGATGTGTATCGGAAAAACCGCCTTCATAGCGAATACATTCCAATGCCAACATTGGCGATTGGTTGGCGTTCATTGGCATTGTGTATTTCGTCCACACGGCATGGCAAACTATCCAATAGGCAACACTGGCTAACGTTGGTCATGTCGTCTGGATGGGGCTTTACAATAACTAAGGCCCCATCCAGACGACATGGCCAACGTTAGCCAGTGTTGGCTATTGGGTAGTTTGCCATGCCGTGTGGACGAAATCCACATGGCCAATGAACGCCAACCAATCGCCAATGTTGGCACTGGAATGCATTCGCTATGAGGGCTGTTTTTCCGACACACATCAAAGAGTTTAACCAACGTTGGCCTTCATATGCCATCACGTTTGTTTTTACGTCCAGACGACTTGAACAATTTGCACACGATATTTCTCGAATATTATTTATTTTTGTATATTATGCGCGTTGAGTTGTACTAACTTGATGGCAAAGTGGGTCTGCTTTCGGTTTACTGTTTTTAAATTTGACCAGAAAAATGTCGTCATCAGAGACCGAATGGAGTAATCCGTTAATTTTGGAATTCCTCAGCTTTATGAAAAATACCCAGTCATTTGGGATCCGAAAGAACTACACAAGCACTTGCAACAACCGTATCATATTCTTCATTCTCCATATCTTTTTAATTTGACAAATGTTGGTAGCTATTCGCTATACATTGGCCGAACTTTTTTATCTTTGAAGTTTGACAAGCAAATCCAATCATGTGGACAGGCAATGTGCAAATGGTAAACTTGCCCAACGTTGGTTAAAAATTTTGTTGCCAATGCATTCACCAAGGTTGGCTGACGTTGGCCATGTCGTCTGGATGCCGTCTGCCAACGTGAAGTTTGAAAAAATTGTCTGTGCTGAAAATCATTTGATCATTAACAATGTCTATGGGATGAATATTTTTGTACAAGAAAATTTGTTATTTGTTATTGTAACTCTTCTTCACAGCTGAGTTACGCTTGATAATGTCCTAAATGTGCAAGAAACTGGTCCGAAGAAACATATAAAATAATTGTAGCAAGACACATAGTTTTACTCATTCATCACTATTTAATTTTAGCAAAAGAGTTCGGTTTTCGATTGATCGCACCAGTGGGTAATTAGGATTTTTTAGTTTAAAGGATAATCAAATAATATTTTGAATTTGGAAACTTGTCTTGTTTCTGAGACTGGATATTTGTTCTTTAAGAAAAAAAATTGGCTGCAGAAATAAAACATCTAAGAAACGTCGGAGGATGCTTAGGAAGGCCTTAATAGAATAAGAAAATTGAAGGACGATGGCATATATCACAGAGAAGTATCTTTAGCCATAAATAAGGATCTCACCTTGAATACCGTTGCAAGATATACACGTGAGGGTTGGCCGAAAACACCACCATCGAAATTAAAGGCATTTTGGCAATGTCGCAATGAACTATATTAATTCAATGTGGTTGTATCTTACTAGGAGACCCGGTCCTAGTACCCAAGTCCTTACGCCAGCGAGTTTTTGATTCAATTTATGCATCACATCACGCAATTGCAGCTGCTCGTGGATAAGTTTGGTGGCCCGGTTTGAACAAAGATATTGTCCAATATTAGTCAGTGTAGAATATACAAAAAGTGGTGCAAATAGAAGAGAAGTTTATGAGAATAATATGTTGTTTACTATTTTTAGGGGCTAATTTTTTTAAAAGAATATTAATAAAAATATATACACACTTACAGTTCATTTTCTTATTATTATGCCGATCAATCGATAGATAAGTCAAAGAACTTTTATATAGCTATCTCCTTCTAACTTTCGTGAAACAATCTTGCGGCTTTTGTCATATCATGTCATTTCTTGACTCAGACCTACACGAACGGCATATGATAAAAAGAATTAACTTTACGACGAATATTATTAAGCAATCATAATTATACAACCATGCTTACTTACACATATTAAAATTTCACCTTCACATTGAAACTTTTATTCAGAAAAATGTCAGTGAATACATAGCTAATGAGATTCTTTTTCAGACTGCTGGTAAACTGTTTAAGTTTAGTATATCCCTTGATTTTAGAAGATAATTTACAGAAAACTGTAAAATTTTGATAACGAATATCTTTTCATAACGAGCTGAGTGATCGTTAATTTAATCTTTTCCTTCTTCCGAACAGAATAATCGCATCTAGCTTAACCAGTTGAATTATTTCGAATGTTATTAAGTGTATAAATTGAATTTTCTAGAATAAATAAGTTGACAACTGATAATATATGTAATGAGGTAAAGTGGTTTCTACGCAATTCACAGGGAGGGATTTGACCGGGACTTTCTAAATTTCTGATTGATAACAATGAACAATATCCAAATTTATTATTATTTATTACTATTATTTCTTTACACTCCACAGCTATTGCCAATTAAGGAGCATGTCTAGAAAATATTGCCTGCTAGTTGAAAAATTATTTGAAATAGCCCAAAGCTATATTTTTCATTTCATTCTTCCTGATTCACATTATGAAGAAGTAATTTATGTAGATTAACTAATGCTAAAACAATTCTCCTAGTCTCTAAACTATCATAATTAAAAGATTGTAATAACTTATTGTAGTTGACAGAAGAAGGGAAGATACCAGTCTCCTTAAAGAAAATATATTTTAAAAATCTTTTCTGAATATTTTCCAGCAGATTTTTCTGATAACTATAAAATGAAATCCATACCAGGTAGGCGTACTCAAGGGCCGATTTCATCATTCCGAAATACAGCGTTTTAAGGGTATTAAGATTAGTAAAACCACGACAATTCCGAATTATGAAACCTAACATTTTTAAGCCTCTAGTAACCATTTGCCTAATATATAACTCAAAAGTGAATTTACAATCAAATGACACCCCTAAATCCTTGAAACAAGTGGCCGTTTCCACTGTGGTTGATATAAGTTGACAGTCGAATAAAACCTTATTTCTTCTTCTAGTATACGAGACTATTTTACACTTATCTACACTGATTTTTAATTTATTATGTTTGCACCAGCGTTCAAACCTGTCAAGTTGATCTTGTAAGAATTGACATTCACCAATATTCTCGATCGATTTAAATATTTTTGCGTCATCGGCGAACAATAAAATGTGGCAATTGATTACATCAGGTAAATCGTTAACGAAAATAAAAAACAACAAAGGGCCGAGATTCGAACCCTGAGGTACACCCGAGGATGGTACATAAGGAGACGATTGAACACCATTGGTGACAACAAACGATTACCTATTCATCAAATAGCACTCCAGTAATGAAACTAACTTATGAGAAAAACCAACTGATGACAATTTCCGAAGGAGAATTCGGTGCTCCACGCAGTCAAATGCTTTTTCAAAGTCGGTATAAATGACATCAACTAGTCCTGCTTTGTCCAGATGATTGGCTACAAACTGAGAAAAATGACATAAATTGGTGACCTGCTCTAAATCCATGCTGACTAGGACTAATAAAATTCTTAACAGCCGGGTACATATTAGATAGAATAAATAACCATTTCAAACACCTTTGCAAAATTGTTGAGAATTGCCACAGAATGATAATTACCAATATTAGATACGTCACCCTTTTTATGAATGGGAATGATTTTAAACTCTTTCCAAATGTCCGGAAAGGTTGCAGTTCTGAAACACAAATTAAAAATTAAGCATAAAGGATCCGCCAATACTGCAGCACAGTCTCTCACAAAAAAGGAAGGAAGATCAACACGACCGGCAGTAAAACTGTTTTTTTAAAATTTTTTACATGCTGAAAAACTTCTTCATAGGTAACATAGTCCAAATTACAGTTTTTAGCAAATGATGACCATAAGAATTTGCAGTCTCAGATATTAAAGATACTGTTGAAATAAGTAGCAAAACCTTCAATTATTTCTGTATTCCCTCTTAAACTACAAGAACCGTCAAACATTTCAGATGGCAAAGTGTTTCTATTAGACCCAGTTTTTCGATCACAGTTTGATTGTTCTCGGTCTTCATATTAACAAATGACCATAAATGTTTACTACCTCTGGCAACATTATTGTGAGATTTCTCGATAAGGTCTTTATAATCACTACGTAATTTAGCTTTAGTTAAAGTTCTAAGTTCTCTAAATTTGGTTAAGAAAAATGTGGACTTTGTCTTAACATATTTGTTACGCATTTTATCCTTCATCTTAATAAGTTTAATAACTTCTCTAGAGTACCATTTAGGGTACTTCATTCTCTTTCGCACAGTGAAGGGAACAAACTGGTTAATTAATTCAAATAATCTGTCATATAATGCAGAACATGCTTCATTAGGATTATCATAACATTTTAAGAAATTCTAATTAATATTCGGGAGTCCATTATTCAAATTTGGAAAATCAGCCTTACGAAAATTGAAATAACCCAATTCGGTATTGTTAAGATTAGGAGAGCATTTTACTATTGAGTTAACCTTTATATGCAGTGGAGGATGATGCGGGGCAACCTTAACTAGCAGATAAGAATTCTCCTCGACACAAGCATTATTTAAGCTTGTAAGTACCAAGTTTAAAACTGTATTATTACAGTTAGCAACTGTATTAATTTGGGCTAGACTAAGAATATTTATAAATGTTTGCGGGCAAAAATCCTTTTTATCTCTGAGGTTGGAGCTGAAATAGGATATAGCTTTGTTCGTACAGCGGCTTCTGACTAGTCCGACGGGCGAATATATTTGACAGTTTCAAACTAGTCAAAAATGTTGTACGAACAGACCTTTTGTTAAAGCCACCTAAAATCAGCACATTCGTATCGGATGCTATAAGAAATTCCTCTAATGAAGAAAGAAATGATTCCAGAGTATCAACATGCACATCAGGAGGAACGTCTACTACAATACTAACCAATTTGGAGATGCAATTCATTTGTATTATATAGCCTGAGACATCAATGGAAGGTGTACCTTTCGTAATATGAGAAGTGTCTAAAATCCTACAACTGTAGCCACTATTGATAGCTAACAAGCGTCCTCCACCCCTGGATTTACCTGTGGCTTTACAACACCTATCACATCTATACACTATGTAATTAGGAGGAAAAATTTTCAATGATGAAACATCGTTAGTGAGCCAGGTTTCAACAAGGCAGACAATATCATATTCAAGAAGATGAAGTCTGGGATAAATATCAGATATTTTATTACTAATACTACGTACATTTTGGTAGAAAATGTTTAAATGCTTATTAACGTAATGACTAGAATTATTTGATAAAATGTGATTTGCAGAACCTTGGATTAATAGTCAATTTATTAGAAGTAGCCTGATTGCTAAAAAATGAGTTGTCATGTAAACTTAATCTAAAAAAGAATTCTTTCTAAATGTTTCCTGAATTAAGTGAATAATGTTTCCAGCTAAATATTTATTTAATTTAATATTTGAGCGGCATGGATATTCTTTAAACTTAGATATTCTATAAACTTAACCTCCGTTTTTTAACAATTTACTTCATAATAATCAAAACACTTATATAGTTGATAAATACCAAAGACTTGGTTTTGTATTTATAAAAATTAACATCTGTATCAAACATGTTAGTCGGTGAGGTATCTAGTTCTGTTGCACAGCGAATTATTATTAAATTTTTATGTGCTGAGATTGAGAAACCCGGAACGAATTGTTTCCGTTGATAAATCTTGGATGCACAATTGAAATCCTAGAAAACGAACAGGGTGGTATGAATTGGCGCCACTCAAATTCATCGTCGCCAAAGAAATTCAAAGCTGTACCGTCAGCAAGCAACGTGATGATTACGGTGTTTTGTCAAATTCACGGTACAATTTTAACAGATTTTTTAATTAACGAAAGACTATAAATTCAGAGTTTAGAAGGTACTTGAGACGCAGGAAATTTATGACGAATGAGTAGGTAATAGAAGCGGTGCAAAATTGGTTTTGCACACAACCAAAAGAATTTTTCTCTGTCGATATTTGCAACTTGCCTGATCGTTGGGATAAGTTCATATTAAACAAAGGACATTATCTTGAAAATAAAATTCGTTTCATTAACTTTGTGTTATTATTGTTATCGCTGTATAAAAAAGTCCAGGTCAAATCTATACTCCTCTCATATGATGCGTATGCATTATTTTTGAAACTTTAACACACTATTTAAATTTTCTGTACTACCCCAAAATAATAAAACATATCGAACAATTGACTCAATGTAGCCATGGTACGTAGATAGCATTAAGGATATATTACAAATCGGCTTTAACACTTTCAAAACAAAAGAGCTTTGGACGCAATTAAAATGCTCAGACGAGCGAATGTGCCTCATTAACAAATCATTACACTCCACACACACAGTGACAATTCATACCCTCTTGGATGGAATACTAGAATATTCGTGTTTACGGTGTTTATTTTTAAATTATTAGCAAGGAACCAACTGATAAGCTCGCAGAGTGAGCGCTCTATTCTATTTTTTAATGAAATTTGATTCTCTCATACACATTCACTGGTATTATCAGCGTACAAAGTAAAGTGCGCATTAATATTACAAGGAAGATCGTTCACGAAAATCACGAACAATAAAGGAACTAAGATTGATCCCCTATGTACTTCAAGCAGGTTTGAATTAACACCCTTACCTTTGCTATTATGGCTAAGAAATGTTGTTGAGATATGATTCTTAAAATTTCAAAATTGACGGCTCAATTACCTCATAGGGCCAGTTGTACAAAGGAGGTTTAAACTGTCGCTCAACTGAACCAGGTTCAAAGTGAAGAAAATCGCATCAAATTTTATTTATGAATGCATTAATTGCCATATGTCATTAAGATCCTATGCGAATTTGTTTACTTTGAACCTGGTTCAGTTGAGCGTTAGTTTAAACCTACTTTGTACAACTGGCCCATAGTCTATGTTTTGCTAAAAGTGTACTTGATTGAGGTATTTGAAGGGTTGTGCTAAATGAACGGTCAGCTGAAATGTGTAGGCTGAATCAGTTCCGGTGAAATTGTGTGTGCACGCACGCATAACATTAACGATGAAAATAGAATATGTTCTATTTTTTTATCACAGATATGATAACATCTGACATTACACGGCCACAAATTTCTACGGTCACATATCTTATAATAAATATATTAACGTGTCAAACAGCCTTTAGATTTGTTTTATTTGCTCACTAGTTTATAATACACGTTACGTTGCATTACGTTGTATATGAGCTTAAATTTTTAGGATCATTCCGAATATATCTTTGCAATTTTATTATTGTGTTTGGTATTAGATGAATAAACATCTTTAATGTACTTTACACTCAATTACATAATTTCTAACGGCAATTTCAAATTCGAATGTCAGAAAATTATGCATATAATCGCTCACTCAATTATTCCAAAAGAATGCAACGCGACTAACCTTCGAGCACCGATTTTTTGCCAGGTTCAATTCCGTTCCATACATAAAAATCATAATAACAACATCGCTTGAAAGTAAACCTCTGCGTGACTGCATGCTCGTCATGGAGCGCCGTAAAAAGCATTATTTCTTGCGAGTCCTTTAACGGTAAAATCTGTGCGACTTTACATACGTCTATGGGGAAACGTGGAAATTCTTCGTTGCGTAATAAACCGACACTAGCAAATCCAAACTTTCATTTGGTTTAATAAATCAGTGCTTTTTCAGAGTACAAGCCGCGCATGGCTGCGCTTTTATGGGGCTCGTTAGAATTAAATGTACGGGAAACTCGGACACTGTGCTTGTTATATTTTAATTTCTAACACAAATGACTATAATTGCATAAAGAGATCACTTTTATTATTATTCATGTTGTATCGAAAGCAGTTCTATATGTGAAACTTTTTAAATCCTTTTTTAGATTGAAACACAAAATGTTTATTTTGTTTTTGTTTCAGTAATAAATGGAGGATCTATACAAGGTGTTTCTAATTAAATCTGGCGGATTTATTAAGAATCACCCTGTATATTACTAAGAGTAGATAAATAGTATAGTAATAGTTTTTGATTGATGGCATTCCAAATTCATAGTTTACGTAATTTACAAAGCAAATACCTTTAAAAAGATGTCTTTAAATAAAAATAAACACATTGCATTTTTTTAAATACATAAAAATAAGTGTAATACGTGCTTGTGTTATTTGTGTAACTTATTTTATTCATAAGTGTGTTCGTTTTATGAATAATCTCAATGCTATTTGTCTTTTATGTGCGGGTCTTCTTATAATTAATAAAATGCCTACAAACAAAATAACGCGTCCAATAATTATTATAGTTCTGGGAGGCTGTGGAATCTAACATGAATGTCCAATGTCCATTCTTACTTCACATCGTAGGACTGACGAATGACGTCTCAAATATTGACTGTGAAACAACAAATAAATTTTTCTTAACGTATTTAATGTTTTATTGGAATTTGAAACAATAATTAGTTTAAAATATTTGATTCCACAGCCACCCAGGATTACAAGAATTGTTACTAAGATTATGGCTGATCGCTTTGTGGTCCATAGGCTTGCATGTTTGCCTTCGCACCCCAAGGATGTGGGTTCAATTCGCAACACGGCAATAGATTTTTCAATTGCAGATGAAAAGCGTAAAAGTGCCTTCTCGGATAGGAGGAAGTAAAATACGATTTAAAGTTTGTATGTCAAAACGACGAATCAAGTAAGTACTTCTTTCAATGACGTTTAACAATGATGAAGAAATAAGCCAAGGAAGGTTGCTAAGTTCGCTATTGTCTATAAAGGCTGTTTTTTAACTTCATGCAAAAAAATGAAACCTGTGAAAGTTGACATTAAAAGTGATAGAATGAAGCAGTTTTTGTATAACAATTGATTAATAAATATTAGAGACAATAAATGTTTTCGGCGAACGATGAAATAGTTTAATAGTCCCTGGCTTATTTTTATTACGTAATTATGTAATCGGAAAAGTATGCGTATGCGTCAGCATCGACTGGGTCAGTTCTCAAGTACACGTCGTTGCATATAACAGTGCTGAAAACATGGCCGAATTTTCCAATAGCGTTATTGTACACATGATTTTAATTTACGGCGAATGTGGTCAAAATGCGTTGGCTGCAAGACGTTTGTATGCACAGCGTTACCCAGATCGCCCTTTGCCAAATAGCAGATCCTTTGTGTCAGTTGTGCAGTTTGTTGTTTGGCAAATTATTCGTGAGGAACAATTACCCGTTCCATTTTCAAAGAGTGCAAGCTCTGATGCCCGCAGATTACCTCCAACGCATGCGATTTTGTCGGTGGTTACTCCGGAAACAGACGGACAATCCGAACTTTGTTAATAACATTCTCTTCACCGACGAATCAATGTTTACAAGGGATGGTATGTTTAATTTTCACAACATGCATGTGTGGGCAGAAGAAAATCTGTGGGCAGGTATGTTAAACGGCACTTTAATCGGTGTGTTTACGTCTCGCGCAGGGGGGAACTTCGAACACTTATTGTGGGTGAAGGTCACCGTCCGTTGCGTTTAGCGGTTCTAAACATTTCACAAGGAATTGCCGGATATCGGTATGAATTTTTTGATTTTTTTTTCGTTTTAATTTTGGTGCATTCGTGAGAATATATGTTACCAAATACGCCATTAATTTTTTTGCACGAACTTGAAGAACACCCTGTATGTATTAGATGTGGTAATAAAAGAGAGTTGTGTACATATCAAAAAATATACGCTGGACTTTACAATCAGCGAAAATGGAAGCCTGCGTTTTTGTAGATGATGAATAGCCAAAACCAAAAAGGATTTAGAAGAAAATATGACTATTTGGATAGAAGAACTTGAAAAATGTAATCTTAAAATTAACATAGACAAAACAAAGGTGATGGCCCTAGCGAACAAAAAACTGAATATTTATATCTATTTGATTCATGGTGTCCTCAAAAATTTTTACTTGACCGAAGTTATTTGCTCGGTATAAAGGAGACATTTATTATGAAAGGATTATTTTATTCGTTCATTCAAGTTTCGGTTAACTTACAATTAGTAACCTTCTTCAGAGTCTAAAACGTCTACAGGCTGCGGAAATGAGATACTTAAGAAATGCAGTCGGAACGAAAATAATAAATAAAATAATGGGAGCATCGAGTATATCAGACAAGAATTTAATGAAAGAAATAACAGAAGAAAAGAAGTTGGAAAGGCCGAACACATTTTAATAATGAACGACAAAAGACACAGACAGGTATAAATGATATATAATGCAATATCAATTGGAATACTAGTATAAATGAAACATTAAAGAAGAGACGAAAAATGTCGTGGGCAGAGATGTTTTCTAAATTGTCATTTATACATGAATTTGGGATCCAACCAATCAAATGCGTACAAGTACTCTAAAAATGAACGCCACTTATGGCCATTGCACTAAACACTTAAGCTGATCTGAAATTTAAGTGGTGTTTATAATGTGACATTTTTAGGTGTGTAAGGCTGTGTGCACAGGGAGTTACTCAAAAGAAACTCAACTGGTTTGAAATTACTAACCGGTGACTAACGCAGTAATGATGCAGGTCTGCAGACGTGGCCTACTCAGAATTAATCGAAATCTGTGTGGTCATAGAAGGTGGAACCTCATCGCGGTCATTGTGGGCTATCCTGGTTAATGATTCAAGTGATGTTTCCATTGATGAATCTAATGTTACTATATTACTATTATCATTACAGTAACCTTCAACAGATTACTAACGCGTTACTGACTGGTTATAGTGACAAGTAGCGCCGTCTGCAGTGTTCCATTCAGTTACAAAGGTACTGACTCATCGCGAACTAGTTAGGCCGTGTGCACACGGAGCTACTCGAAAGAAATTGAACTGATTTGTGATTGGAAATTACTAACCGGTGACTAACGCAGTAGTGATGCAGTTCCGCAGATGTGGCCTACTCAGAAATCGGTAGTTTCCTCTGTGTGGTCATGGAAGGTGGAACCTCATCGCAGTCATTATGGGCTATCATGGATAATGATTCGAGTGATGTTTCCATTGATGAATCTATGTTACTATATTATTATCATTACAGTAGCTTCCAACAGATTACTAACGCGTTACTGACTAGTTATAGTGACAAGTAACGCCGTCTGGAGTGTCCCATTCAATTACAAAGGTACTGACTCATCACGAACTAGTTAGTGATTCGCGTCAATGATCAGTTTCTTTTGAATAGCTCCGTATGCTATGCATACGGCTTTAGTGATTCGCGTCAGTGATCAGTGTCTTTTGAGTAGCTCCGTTTGCATACGGCCTAAGTCATACCTAAGTGATGCTTAAAGTTAAGTTTAGCTTAAGTACTTGGTGCAAATTACCATTAATCACTTAGATAAAGCTCATCGAAGTCATCATTCCAAATTTTTCAGAATTATGTTTACAAAATTTTCAAGAAATTGTAAAATTTGTAATTTTCAGGTAGACAAAATATTTTTGTCATAATTATCGCATCATAAACTATGAGTCCTTCTTGAAGGATGATTATTTTCTTGCTTCAATCAGTAGATTTTTAGCTAATCAAATATTGTTAAATGAAATTCAGGAATATTGCAAAACTTCTGATTTCTATTCACAATTAGAATTATGTCTTAAGTTATAAGAAGGGCGAGAACAATTATTTACCATTAAAGAGGGTGAGAAATAATGAAATCCAGCTTTGAATTGTGCACACCATAGGCTTATCAAGACATTTTGTCTTAGGCGAAGGGCTATGAACACTCTGTGAATTTGCAATCACCTTTGTTGAAAGATACGTTATTTTTCCATGCTATGATGTTATGATAGTATGATTCAATAAATTTCAGGTCTCAGGCGGCTGTGGAAAAAAGAAACTCATGTCTTAACTTAGAACAGACGCATTTGGATTTGCTGTTTTGCTAAACGAAGATTCCACGATGTAAGCTTTTTGTCCATATTATTGTAAAAGTATAAAGTAAAAACTAGTGCTGCCTGGTATTGGTTTATATTAAAAATTCTTAGATGCACCTAAACAAAAATTTAAAAGTGTTGTCACAGTATAAGTAATTACCCAGTTGCGTCATTTAAACGTCAGTGTCAAAAAAAACCGTCATACTGTTTGATGCCCTTATGGAAATGTAATGCAATTTGTAAATCGGTAGGTATCAAACAAAATGGCAAATGTGACAGTTATACTTGAGTGACTCTACTGTGTAGATTCTTATATTGTGGTGTTGTGGACATTTTGTAAAACTTTGCAACTATTTCAAGTACATTTCAAATAAATTAGGTAATGAATGATCTACACCTCTACAACGACATCTAACAGACAGCAGAAACTATTCAGCAGTTTCAATTTTAGGGATGACAATAACCACTTTAATGAACCGATTAAATCTCAAACGTCATAAATTGGTTGAAGAACAACATTTTCGTTGCACATTATTAGATTTCAAAAGAATTTTCGTCAAAATTGACGGAGATAACTTAAAAAAATTTCGAGGAACAAAAACCCAGAAAGTTGCAATGAGATAAGTACCATCTATCAATTAACAGAATATAAATAATTTTGCTGCTATAAAATTGTGTGAAGATGAAATTAGAAATATTCAGCCCAATGAACCTTTTTCGCACCCCTTTATAAGAGAAACTTTGCTTAGCTCTGAGCATAACAGAGATAAGGCTGAATTTAGCCCATTTTGTTCTCTTTTTGCTGTTCATAAAATATTAGTGATTCCGAGTAACTTGGGGTAAGTATCTCCTATCTCAACGAATCTTTATTCTGATAACGCGACACGAACATCTTGAACGTTTGAAGAAAACACATTTTTTTATTGTAACATATTTTTTTATTGAAAGGTAATCTCAAATTACATTACTTAAGCCTGATATGTTACCGTTAATCAGAGCGGTTCATATGCGATCAAATTATATTTTCTCAGCTTATTTTTTTGCTACTTCTCTTATTTCCGTATATTAGGTCATACGGTGCATTAATATAAAGTTTCCTGTAACTTAAGATCCAGGTCAATGTTACCGCAAAAAAGTCGAACGGTTATTTTTCACTATTTCCTTCTTGAGAAGGGGCACATCGAAATTTGTAAAAATAGACACGTTTCGATTTCGCATGAGGCACAGGCACAACAAATCGGTTATTAAATTCCTCCTTGATACACTTACGAGTTCGGTCAAGCGTGGATAATAATGCCCCAGACGAATGCATTGCATTAGCAATTCCATCGAAAGGGTGGCCTCGGGCATTACTTGCAGTAAATTGTATCCAAATCACAGCTGACATTTGCCGTAGACACAAAACCCGCCTAAATCCTAAATTGACCGCGTATGTGTATTTAAAAAAGAAATTGTTTCACTTGTAATGCAAATTGGTCAGTTGTGTTTGCAATTAAATTCGTTATTACGTCATGTGTTTTGGTTTTCCTTGCATACGATAATAGTTTTCTCAGAAAATTAAATTAAGTAGGTAATTAATTCTGAACAGTTCAGAATTATTACTCAAAAATATTTGTAACATGAAGATTAGAAAAAAAAGATAAACTTAAGAGGCCTTTTACAAAGCGTTAATTTTTAAAAAGTTTTTCTGAGTAACCATTGTAAATTTTAAGCTCAGATTTTCAGTACGCATTCATGAGATAATTATCTAGACTTCACGTTGACATTTAAAAAAAAAAAAATTTTTTTTTGGAAAAATCAAATCGAAACTGTAGAACATTTTGAGAAAAACGAAAACGTGAGACCTAGATATGATGTTCTACAGCATATTTAAAAAAAATCAGTTCTGTGAATTTAATAATAGCTGAGAAAAACAGCTTCAAAATTTTCGGGAAATATCGTCGTTGTAATACAGCGCCTCTAACGGAGAGCTGTCTAAACTACAAATTTTAGAGCTAATGTGCCCCGAATACGAAATTTGTGGTTTAGGCAGCTCTCCGTTAGAGGCGCTGTATTATACAATGACGATATTTCCCGAAAATTTTGAAGCTGTTTTTCTCAGCTATTATTAAATTCTCAGAACTGATTTTTTTTATATATGCTGTAGAACATCATATCTAGGTCTCACGTTTTCGTTTTTCTCAAAATTTTCTATAGTTTTTGAGATACCGATTTGATTTCTCCAAAAAATTTTTTTTTTTAAATGTCAACGTGAGACCTAGATAATTATTTCATGAATGCGTACTGAAAATTTGAGCTTACAATGGTTACTCAGAAAAACTTTTTTAAAATTTAGCGCTTTGTAAATGGCCTCTTAACCTTATTTTAGTTTTTATACGTATGTCGTATTAACATTTCTTTCTAAGCGTCCTAATAACTAAACGATTTTAACAAAATAAAGACAAATAATTTAATTAAATCAGCTGTGTGCAAATAAGGATTTTAGACAAGTAATTGTCATACACTAAGATATTAACTGAACATTTGATGAAATACATACATTAAAACATTTTTTTGCAAAAGGTCTATATTTGTTGTTAATTATTTTCACTTTTTAAAAATCATTTATTAAACAAGCAAAATTCTGTTGAAGGAAATGGTCACAGGAAAAGTTACGGCTTGAATCCTTCAAGGATCAAATTTTGGCTCCTTTCTATTTCGAATTTCTTTAAAAGTGCTGCGTTAAAGATTAGTCCTCCCAAATACGGACGACACCAAACTGCACGAAAAAAGTGTCAGTGAAATGTACAAACCATAAGTTTTTCTGAAAGTAATTTATGGAATAAAAAGTGTACGCTTTTACATGTATCTTTGCCTCCCACATTTTATCAGATATCCCTTTTTCAATTAAAAATAAATTTCGTGCTCTCTTATTCTTCCGTATTTGCCAGGACTATAAAAGTACTAGATCAAATGAAACTTGTTATTTCATAATTCCATTCGTTTTAAATTGTTATGATTATTTAATGTTGTTATAAGTAACTCGTGTCTAAATAAAAACCTGGTCAAGTAGGCTATATTTAGTAATTCTGCTATGTAAATGCAATGGATAAATTCTCGATCACAACCCACTTGACCAGGTTTTTATTTAGACACTTGTTATTTTAATGCTGCGACCTTGGTATTACGTTGTATTGGTTGGCAATATAATTATAAAAATATAAAAATAAAAAATAAAGTCATATTACAAGTTATAGTCGATGGTTGCTTTACAAATTATTATTTTTATTGTACCTACCGTTACAAATAATAAGCTGTATATGTATCAGCTAAAAACGTTTTATGTTTCTTTCAATATTATGCAAAAAATTTAAAGTTTAGTTATCTTTTTAGTTTTGTTTAGTTGTTATTATACAGGGTGTACCGTATCGTTATGTTCAAATTTTGGGAGCATAAAATAGACCCAATTCTAAAACTAAAAATCACAAAAGTGGTAGGTCAATCTCTACTTGTTCTGAAGTTACAGGCATTTGAAAGTATATACAACAAATAATCAGACTTAACTTAGTGAACCAAATAAAAACTTTATGAATGATATTTTCGAATAATATTTTCAAAATGTCCTCCTCTCTGCTGAATACAAGCTTGTGCTCGTATGCCGATGGATGAAGTGACATTTTTTATAATCTTTTTTACGTAACCGTTAAGCAGCATGCTGAATACTTTCTAACAATTCCTCGCTGGTGTTTGAAATGTGTGTGTACACTAAAGCTTTCATGGTTCCCCAGAAATAAAAATCGAGACGATTGTGGTCAAGGGATCCAGGTGGCCATGCTACGGAACCACCACGACCAATCCAACGTGGGTAATTGTTGTTTAGAAAATTCCGGACAATTCTGAAATGTGATGGTGCACCATCCATTTACATTCACATATCTCTTCTTAAGATTAAGGGAACATCCTCTAAAAACGTTGGCAATTCCTCAACTGTAGGTAATTATCTGCATGGCCACCTAGATCCTCTGACCATAATCCTCTCGATTTTTATTTCTGGGGAACCATGTGTGTGTACAGTGTACACACACATTTCAAACACCAGGGAAGAATTGTTAGAAAGGATTCAACACGCTGCGCTGCTCAACAGTTACGAGAACACATTCGTGAAATAATCCATCGGCATACGAGCACAAGCTTGTATTCAACAGGGAGGAGAACATTTTGAAAATATAATTTGAAAATATTATTCGAAAATAACTGTCTAAATAAAAACCTTGTCAAGTATGCTACATTTAGTAATTCTAAAATGTAAATGCAATTCTCGATCGCAACCTACTTGATTAGGTTTTTATTTAGACGCTCGTTATCAAGTTTTTATTTGGTTTACGAAGTTAAGTCTGATTATTTATTTGTTGTTTGTACTTTCAAATGCCTGTAACTTCAGAACAAAGAAAGATCGACCAACCACTTTTGTGTTTTTTAGTTTTAGAATTGAGTCTGTTTTATGCTCCCAAAATTTGAACATAACAATACGGAACACCCTGTATATTAGAGAAAAAATAATAATTTTTCAAATGTATTTAACAAACTTAACTAGTCAATTTAGATAAATATTTAACACAAAGATTAAAACTGTCAGTCGAAGTAATCAAAAGTTATGCCGTCAAAAAATTGGCGTTAATATTTGAGTTTTAAGAGATAAAATGAAATGAAAAGTATAAAATCGTCCATGCCATTTTTAATTTAATTAATTTTTGCTTAGCCTATACAAGGTGTTTCAATGATGATGCATCAAACTTAGAGGACACTTTTCTGACATTATTTGGAACAAAATATCTTAATACAATTTTGCAATCTGAGCAAGTTGAAATTTGCATTAATTTGAGTCGATGTTTTTAGAAATACTGTAGCTATTTAAATTTCTTCCACCGTGAAACAAGACGAGCGATTTAAATTGTTTTATGAGTAACACAGTTGCAAGAAGGCAATAAATATCTATCGTAAGTGAAATGAGCGACTTTTAATTCTGCCCTTGTCCGAAAGACGTATTAAAGGTGACAACTTTGAAAGAATGTGTATTTAGCATGCATTTTGAAGTATTCTGGTAAACGTTAGATAATGCGGATTTCGGAAAGGAAACCCTTCCGCATAAAGACGTGCTGCCAATCGCGCCTTCCTCGACATTCCTCGTATAAAATATGCTTGTTTGCGTATTCTTGAAATGTAAAATCACCCATCGCAAACACGTGTGACAGCATATAC
The DNA here is from genome assembly GCA_033060865.1 of Dorcus hopei. Lineage (NCBI taxonomy): Eukaryota > Metazoa > Arthropoda > Insecta > Coleoptera > Lucanidae > Dorcus > Dorcus hopei. The sequence goes on along the minus strand of CM065419.1, from coordinate 28,625,973 downwards.
ACAAATACACTTACATACAGTAATAAACTGTTAAAAATGAAAGTTACAAACTACACCAAATTCACGCAAATTGTGCTTCGCTTCCAACGTTACTCTTTATTAAAATCTAAAAATCATTCAATAACCGGAACAGACTAAATGTGTTTCCTCACGACATTTGAGGTGACACTTTATGAGGCAAAAAACTCATTCTTTTGACGAGGGTTAAGGGAAGTTAAGGATTCCGTTCGACCTTATCTACGGTACGTTTTAAAAATATACGATTCTCCTTTCCCTTCGGTTTTCTCAAATTTCTCTATTCGTTAAAAAAAAGCTTATCTTATTCGGAACTTTTATTTCTTTTGTCGATATCTACCGACATACCGAGTTTGGTGCATCTTCATTGAAACAGCCAGTATAGTGCCTTGTCGAACGACTGCGAAACGTTAAGTGTATAGTGCGCGATTTAGTGTCCGCTTAAAAGATTTTGTGATACAAATTTCATCGGACAAGAATCAACTGTAATTATTCTAGAGGTACACTTTTGGCAATTTTGTTGAAACATTAAACCATGATTTCATTTGTTTTTAATTTAATTAACAGTAAATTGAAAATCAAATGGAAAACCAAAAGACCTTCATTCCAGAAGCTGTTATAAAATAGTTCCTAAAGCTATGTATAATGGGAACTTATACTTATGACCAGTTGCACCAAACACTTAAGCTCTGTTGAAGTTTAAGCGTCACTTAGAATATGACTTAAGCCCAGTTGTACAATTCCAGCTTAGTTTTAAGCCAAAGCTTAAACCCTTAACAACAATTGTTGAAATAATCATTGTTATGGGTTTAAGCTTGAGTTTAAATTTAAACTGACATTGTACCTACAACTAGGCCTTAGGCTCAGATGTACAGTTTCAGCTTAACTTTTAGTAGAGCTTAAACTCTTAACAATAATTGAAGGGTTCGGTGCAAAAACCGGTCAGCTCCACTTTTAGGCGAGAATGACATTTGAATGGATTTAGCTCTATAAAACATTTTGCATCTTTCGGTACAATACCCAGACAGCTACCGAATTTAGTAACCGAAATGCATGTATAAATGGAGCTGTCTGTTTTTGTTAAAATGTTTCTATTATGTTCTTAATAAAACCGTTTTTCGTTGATACTGTAAAATTTAAAAAATGGAGCTGACCGAGCCCTTCATTTGTTGAAATAATTGTTATGGATACAAGTTTCAGTTTAAATTTAAACTGGCATTGTACAATTGGGTCTTACACAATGTTATTTACTATTTCAATATTGTAAAGAGTTTTGTAAAAACTTTAATAATTCAATCAGTTACTTTCTTGACGTTTGGCGTTTCTAAAACCTACAGCAAGCATAGCTTCACACTGAAGCTAGACTCCAGGGGGCTTATTCTCGAACTGCAGAGAAGTGATCATTCCCGAAAATAACGTCAAAATGACGCATTTCTCGAAAGGTTTGTATAGTTTTATGCGAGAGTCTACATCATTTTGACATCACTCCCGCAAAACGAAACCTGTCCCTCGTTTCGAGAATAAGGCCCAGGCTGTGGTACATCTCTCTCCCCCGCGTAAACGAACAATAACGGTGTGACAATAGGTGTTTGATACTTACTGTATACTCATTTGTCACTAACTTTTGCCTAAATGAATATTTACGAAATATGATTACTTAACCATTCCAGGGCTGCTAGAGTTTCGTTAATTTGGATGCATATTTCGATTGTGAAACTCTGTTTTTTATGCGCTTAATAAGTGTAGAAGAGTTTTATTTCAGTGTTGTTCAATTAATTTGTTATGATTATAATATAATAATACATTGCGACACTGGAAAATCAGTTAATAAATGTTTTTTGTCTTAATAATTGCTTTACAATATTTATTTACTTGCTTCTTCTATATCTTTCCAACTTCAATTTCAGAAAATATAATTTTAATTTCAGAAAAAGTAAATTTAATTTCGGAAATAGTAAGTTGAATTTCGGAAAAGGTAATTTCAATTTCGGAAAAAGTAAATTCAATTTCAGCAACAACAAATTCTCCATTTTATGGGATTCTATATAGGTATTTCCATCTTAGTGTTTATGTTTGAATGTTATTTAAACACAGAATGGCCTATCGAAAATTTCCAAGGCAGTTTTTAGCCCTTTAACCTTTTTAGTAATTAAAGAAAATGCAACGAAATGACTAAAATTTAATTAAAATTTTTTTTTTCAATTATTAAGTGTTCAAAATGTTGCGCAGTGTACTTTTCAAACCGTCAATGTTTATAAAGTAACAGGGATAGAATATTGAATATTTTTTATTCGATTTCTGGGACATGTTGTATATAATTTTCTTTGAAATTAATGAAATACAAAACTGACCTGTTGGATTATTAGATAAGTGAAAAAGGCTAAAGGACTAAAAACTGGGTGGGCCACTCTGTGTTTAAATAACATTGCACTGAGAAAAATGAAATAGTTAAGTCAACAACTTTTTGAATGTCAACTTCTTGTGCGTTGACTTAAATAAAATGTACTTGTTTCAACGGTAATATTCTTAACTGAACATCTTGGAAATTGTTGAAGTAACACTAAAAAAATGTTAAACTATTACGTTTGACTGAACGATGTAAATGCTTTCCTTAAAACGAAAGTGCTTAATATGTTAAATCAAAAAGTTGAAATTTCAAAATGATCGTAAAGTGCTGTTGCTTTTATGTGTCTCTTTTGATTTTTTATTTAACGTAATAAATGTTAAGTCAAGTAAAAGCGAGGGTTAATTCCCACATTAATAAGCTATCGAGTTCCAGATGGCGCCTGCTAAAACTTCACGTATATTTTCTGCCTGTCCCAGCATAACCTTGTTGTTCGACATCGTTTCTTAAACGGATAAGTCATGCATATTTCGAATGCGTCCGACATTATAAAGTTCGTTGAGAGGTTTATTCAGCTCCTCTTGTCACCTCAACAAAGGTTGAAGGGTTATATTACTTTGGCAGTATCGCAAAGAGGTGAACATTTAATTGATGTTTCCCTAAACGATAGTCTAGATTGAATTGACTCTACGCTTTTATTAGCTGTACTGAAAAATTACTTTAAATATATCAAAAATATAATTTTAATTCCCTAACAGCGTTCAGATAAATAAAATATTTAGCAATTTTAACAATCTAAAGTTCTTGTATCAATCTTCTTGGGCATTAAAGCAACTAGAAAGATGCCTTCATTGTATGCTTGCCTCAAAGAAAATATTGAGTTGATTCAATCTAAAATATTTAACATTTTTTGACTGTTGGTCCAATGACCACGCGTGATTGCTAATAGGTAAACGAAAAATACTGTTAACTGAACGTGTTTTTGGTTGACTGAACAGTTTATTTTTCTCAGTGTGGGATGGAAATACCCACATACATAGAATAACATTAAATGGAGAATCTGTTATTTCCGAAACTGAATTTACTTTTTCCGAAATTAAATTTACTTTTTCCGAAATTGAAATTACCTTTTCCGAAATTCAACTTGCTATTTCCGAAATTAAATTTACTTTTTCTGAAATTAAAACTATATGTTCTGACATTAATGTTACTTTTTCCGAAATTGAAGTTGAAAAGGTATAGATTTTTAAAGATCGTTGAAAGGGAGAATATTTTTTTTTGTGTAAATGTGTATAGAAAAATTTCATTGAAACGTTCTCTTTCTTAGCTCATAATTATTAGCGACAAGGAATTAAGTAGAATCTCAATACTCATTGTCTGGTCACAAATCCTTGATATTTTACTAATAGCACAATAACACATTAATAAATACCGTGTTAAAGGTTACTTAAATAATGAGCCTTTCCTTCGCTGATTTTATCGCACAGAATTGCGAATATTAAGTAGAATTGGAGAGCACATACAAAAGCATTGGTCAGCGACCTATTCAACCCGGCATGAAGTATCACGATCGTGGTGCACACACTGATCAATAAATAATGCATATTTCATTGAACTGAAACAAAGTAAAATTTATTGCATGTAATAATCCGGCTTCCGCGTTATTACCACTGAAAGAATTTTGTAAAACTCCATTCCTTGCGATCGGTCGCCGTTGCATAACGAACTGAACCATATCAGCTTGTAATAATTGATTGGATTCGAAAAGTGTGTAGGTTGTGTGTGTGATGCTTAAATTACACTGAACCACAATGTCTGCTTTTCGAAAGGAGTATAAACATTTGTTATTAATTCGAGAGATTTATGATTTTTCCTGTGGTTAGATGGCACGAAATAATTATATTTGTGCGTGTCTGCAGGCTATTATCCTATGAGAATTTTATTATAATAAATTTTATTGAAGCATGAAACGGTTAGAATTTAATATGTTTTAATAATACATGTTTTATTAATACTACCAAAGAATTTGTGAAGGGAAATCGGGTAGTTAATTGGATAAAAAAAAATTCAACTTTAACTTTTAGTAAAAAGAGTGAAGTATATATTAGGGTGGGTCATTTTTGTATGGAAAAAAACGAATGTTGCGCTTTTGATTTTTAATAGTAAAATTATGTTGCCTTTAGATGAAAACAGTGTAATGCTAGAATTTAAAGTAAATAGCACCTCATCTTCAGGTTGCGCTTTGCCTTGGAAATACGAATAACTTGAATATATTCTGGTAGTCATATAACATAAATGTCTCAAGGAAAATAGGGTTTTTAGAATAAAATAATCATTTATTAATAATTAAAAAAATAATACAACAGAAAAATTAATGAAAATCATTCAATATTGAAATCTTTCTTGCTATCGAATTTAGGCACTGCTGCGAGATTCGAGTTTTAACTTTATACTGTTATTATTATTATTACAAATACACACTTTTCATGGCATACTATATGGCCTTTCTTGTATAATTTCAAAAATTCTAACGTAAGGTGCACCCTCTAAATATTAATTAAATAAAAAAATATTTCGTAGGTGTCATAATATCACTAAAAGACAATATAATTTTGCTATTAGGTAAGATTGGTATTAGGTAAAGTTTGGTATTAGGTAAAGTTTGGTTTTTTGACCCACCCTAGTACATACAGGGTGTCTTACAAAAAACGCCCCAAGCCATAACTCCTTTATTTATGAATTAATTTTAAAAAACGAAGAGCCAAATGAAATGAGACTAAAAGCACTACAAATTGTGGTTAGTTAATTTTTTTTTATTAATTACCTTCATGGTCAAACGAATATCAACTTTTATTTTTTAAATGGCTCTGTATATTTTTTATTATTGTATTTCGTAGAGCTACTTTTTCTAAATATAATAATGTGCAACACTTTTAAGTTTTGACCAGCAAATATTGCAGAAAACATTAATGAAAGAATTGAGTGTGCAAAGTGCAAATGTAAGTTGCTATGTGAAAAAAAATCGTTTTGTAGGCGTTCAATCAAAAGTACATGGTACTTTTGTTGGTTTAAGGTACCATCTATGAAAAATGGTCCATTTAATCACTCTCCTAAAATGCCACACCAAACATTTAGACTAAACCTTCGTTGAAAATTAGTTTCTACAAGAACTCTTGGGTTTTCTCGACACCAATATCGATAATTGTTTCTATTAAAGATGCCATTAGTGCCGAAAGTGCATTCGTCGGACTAAATAATTTTTTGAAAAAAAAATTGGATCCTCTTCTATTTTGTTTAAATAAAAATTACAAAAAACCTGTCTTCGCTCAAGATTTCTTTCTAAACCATGTACTTTCTATAGAGTCGCACTGCTTGACTGCTGTTCTTATTGCATTCAAAATAAACTTGCAATAAGTCAGTCAACTGATTATTATCCATTGTAACCAACAATTTTGTACAACTTTTAACGCTAGTGTTAAAAAATAAAGTTGATAGTCGTTTGACTATGAAGATAATTAAAAAACAATTAAACTAAACACACATTATGGTGTTTTTAATAATCGGAATTGGTAGTTTGACTGGAATATCAAAAGTTACTCTGCAGAGTGTTTTGAAAAAGCACACACTTCATCCCTACATTCCTCAGAAAGTAATGGTTTAGAAAGAAATGACGTGAATTTTTTTCACGTAGCAACTTACATTTGCATACTCAATTCTTTCATTAATGTTTTCTGCAATATTTGCTGGTCAAAACTTAAAGTGTTGCACATTATTGAATTTAGAAAAAGTAGCTCTACGAGCTACAATAATAAAAAATATACAGAGCCATTTAAAAAATAAAAGTTGACAGTCGTTTGACCATGAAGGTAATTAAAAAAAAAAAATTTATTAACCACACTTTATAGTGTTCTTAGTCTCATTTCATTTGCCTCTTTGTTTTTTAAAATTAGTCCATAAATAAAGGAGTTACGGCTTGGGGCGTTTTTTGTAAGACACCCTGTACATAGCTGGCCTGACTAAGACTAGGGATATGCTTAATTGTGAGTAAATGAAGGAGAGGCTCATTGAAACTTGTGTGGAAGTGAAATAGAGATATTACAATGTTGCGTAAGAAGGTAAGAATTCGACCGGCGCCAGCGGCCGGAGCGTAGCCCGTGTTATCAATCGGCAACGTCGATTCATGTAGCTATTTCGTTTACTCATGCGGTTTCTACTATTCCATCCTTCATTTACTCATAAGAAACGCATTCCTAGTCTTGGTTAGACCAGCTGTGTATAGTAAAATGTGCTTAATACGTTTTCAGTTTCTTCAATCAATCTGACCTAATGTTGCACACAAATTTTCTTACTTCTATTATATTTCTCACCCATTTACAGTGCTCTTTCCTATTGTTTACATTAAGTGAATTGTTAAATTGGACCATTTGGTGTCTGAAATTTGTGTAATGATCTTTGATTGTGACCAATAAGACATCTCCATTACGGGATATACAGGACAATCTGCCTATTTCGTTATTACCCAATTAGAATGAATAAAAAAAAATTTTGACAGTAAGGCGGAAGATCCTGCGTCTAGTATTCATTCAATAGATCTTTACTAATGATCTCAAAATTTTCTATGATCGAATTAAGTCGATAGTCTTTGATTAGTTAAAAAAATGATCTTACTACAATTAGTTTATATCCGTAGATACGTATTTCGGTAGCCACATATACTCACGAGTTAAGAGCACTTCATTAAATCTTTGGTAGGTCTCACCAAATTCCAAGGTGCTAACGTCAACTCGAAATTACTCTTGAACATTCTCGTATATCCGTAATCCTAACGAAAAAGAGTAACGAAATAAAATGTAAATAACATCAAACATATTGCTACGTTATTGGTTGTTGTTAAATTCGATTTTGTTTTTACTTCATAACGTACATATCCGTGTATAAACATAAAACTCTTAGGCGCAGTTGTACAATGCTAGTTTAATGTTAAGCCAAAGCTTAAACCTTTAACAACAATTGCTGAAATAATCGTTGCTATGGGTTTAAGCCTTAGCTTAACACTAAACTGGCACGGTACAACTGGGCCTAAAGATTCAGGGCGTAAACATTTTTCTTTTGTTAAAATCTATGAACTTTTTAGGTTCTTTTCACGCTCGTAGATTATTTCCTTGCTCTTAAATGAATTAAAATAACTCTAGTCAACTTAAAATTCTTTATTAACAATTTCTTTTTATGCAACAATAGTGACTATTTGTTTGCTTTAATTGAATTTAATATAAACTAGTTCCGGTAATGGTTATTTGTTTAAATATATAATCAGTTCAAAATGATTAAATTATTTATTGATATTATTAAAGGCAAATTTAAAAGTTTATAAACGATTTGATTAATAATCTGTTCAATCTTACGGTTTATATATATACATCAACTGATGTTTATTTACACTTCACTTTGCATTGTTAAAACGATCTGCGATTGGCTTCACATAACATTTCGTGTCGCCTCGTACATTCAAACCGGGTATTTCAAGTAACTGTCCCCAAATTCAAACTCAGTCCTATTTATAGTCTCGTTAAAAAAACTCACTTGTCCATCATACTATGAAGAATACTTGTCAACAATTTTTTTGTGATAACGCAAATTAAATTTCTATATAAAAAACAGATTCCTTATTATTTGTTCCTGATATTCGCGCTTGATCTTAAATGAATCGCTACGTAATTCTGATTCCAGTTATGATCTGAGAAGTCCAGCTATGGTCTGAGAAGTCCGGTTTCGGAGATGCCTTCAAAGAACTCCAAATCCTCCACGATGTTGTAACATCCGAATTGCTTTTAGACTGGTGTGTGTGTCAGTCTAATAATGGCGATTGCATCTTTTGATTGTTGCCCTCAGTTTGTTTTTCTTAACAAAAAATTGTGTTCCAGTATTAGCAACATTTGAGTCGAAATACCTTGGGATCATAGTTTTTCTTGATATACAAATTTAACTGATGTATGATGAATCTCTTGCATGATAATGAATTTTCTGTGACCAAAATAGACATTTGAAGACTCTTATTTTCCGCGGTTTACAAGAAAGAGTATCGACAAAATTTTTCGATCGCCTAATCTTGAGATTTGCTGATATTCCAAGATAATTCAACGTAATACTATAACATATAACTGTATTTCGAGGCTACTTCGACCATTTTCTCAGTCATAGGCCACCACATTTAAAATGCTTTTGGTTTTGGAAAAATTCTTGTTTCCAGTAGAAGATAGCAAGTTGGGGCTGCCCAACGGAGGAATTTAGCTGATCTTAGGAGATCAGGATCAAGAGAAGGTGCCGTTTTATCTGCGATAAATGTTAAGGCCGCTCGGGTGTCGATCAGCTAAAACGATATGACCCTTATAAAAGCGGTTTATTGCCGGGTTAGACGAGATAAACCCAGTAAGGAGATGGCGAGTGATATTCTAAAAGCCTTCCCATGATCCACGATTCTTAAAGGTGTAGGCCACCCTTTAGGATAGTAAAAGTTGTAAAATTGGGGCATTTAATTGTAATAAACTCCTTAAGATAATTGGGGTCAAATATTGTAACTGAGGTACGTGTGTCATGGGCTTGGTCCTTCGAGGTAAAAAGAAGGTTTCTACATGATTTATAGAAAAGGTAGGAACATTTTCGGCTTTCTAAACAGACTCGATGAACCTTTTAAGAAGGCCAATTAAGTTTATAAGTTTTTTTTTTTAACTATTGAGGCTATATACACGTGGCACCGATGATAAGAGGGAGAGCATATGGAGATGAGCCTGGAATCTTTTAGCTACCTCATTTATGAATGCCGGTTCGTTGAAGCAAGCGGCCTTGAGTTCTGTGCAGGTTTTTCCAGGCAATGGAAACATCTAAATCTTACATAACTGTTCTTCCTTCTTTATTCATGTCAAGATTGGACTTTCGGATTAGACCATTTACGAGCCTGACCTGTGATTCGATTAGGACATGAGAATTAAAAGTTTTGCAGTTTTGGGTGCGTGGGGCCATGCTGCATGACATTTTCTGACCTTTGTAGGATTAGATTGGAATCTTAAATTTCCTCTTAATTACACTGCTTGACAATAATCTTTCCTTAACAAAAACTGGCAAGGTACTGCTTGTTTTGGAATGACGATGAATTTGTCAGTAAAGACAGTAGGTTTATTAATTTGTGGGTTTTGTTTATTTTTCTTAGTGTAATGCTCAAATAAGACCGAATAAAATTAGACCAAAGATCTGTCCCAAGGTTCTTAATGACTGATTTCAAGGATAACAAGTATTTTAACAGAGATTTATTTTCGGTGTTGAGGATGTAAAAAATTGAGCATTTAATAATCATTAAGCTCATTACATAAGCTAAACTCGATGCAATGTGGCCTACGCGAACGCGGAAAATTCACCCACCTAAAGATTATGTAAGATTATGTAAAGCAAGTATAACAGCGGCTCTCTTTATCAAAAGCCTTGGCCGATATGAGTTATGATTGACCTTTGCAAAATCGAAGAATTGCAGCGGCATAGGTGATTCATCGAAAAAGCCGGGAATTATGCAACGGTTTCGGAAAATCACGCCGAATCATAGGGCAGACTGGCACACATGTAGAATATTACGTAATCGAAATGACTTTGGTAAAACCATATAAAGCAAGATATGGCATAGCACATAGTCGGGTGCAACTCCACAAGTTCGAGGGCGTAACCAACGTTCACAGAATGTCACAGTGTGTGGTTGCTCTCCAAAAATCTGTCCGTCTACATAGTATCATGGTTGGGTGACAAATTAATAATTAATTTTGCCAATTTGTTGTGTTTTTAGAAACTAACAACTGCTTATTTGAATTAAGAAATGGTGTTTTTCTCGTTATAAAAATCATTTTGAATTTGTTTTATAATGTCTCGTATATCATTCTGAAGTAATCTGTAATTATATTTATGCACGGATGTATCATAAAATGACAATTATACACGAATTTCTTTGTCATAAACGTCTTTTTATAACCCATGGAACTCTTTATACCCACTGGGCTATAATGAAACGTCAAACAGCGATGTCATACCTAATACAAGCAGCATTTTAGACAATATGGTTACCGTTGTTTACCCGTAGCTATAGTTACGTTTCTGAAATCTTTTAATCAGAGCAACGTTGGATGTGAGTGCAAAATTCAATTTATTTTAGAAATATCAAAAAAGAATAAAAAATCTTCATCCGTGCATAAAGTTTTGTATGCACCACGGACGTAACTTGCTTTTATGGTCTTCAACGTATTTTTAGTCCTCGGCTGGCGCCTTGGATTCAAAATTACGTCTTATGCCATAAAAGCCTCTTTACGCCCTCAATGCATAAATAACTATTAAGTTTGCATTTGTCTAAATTGTGAGTGTTATATACAATATGTCCAGATAACATTTCCAGCATGGGGATTGTAATCAGTTTTAAAATTGTCTAAATCAATTTATAATTGTTCTTACTTATTCTGAATATATCCATATGCACTTGTATAAATTTTTTCTTTATATTTAATTAAACTTTTTTTAGAAGAAAGAACATAATTTTCGTCAATCCCGAAAAATATGTATGGCGGACAAGGGCTGAAATCTCATTCTATATAAGGAGGGTGTTAATAACAATATCTAGCTAAAAAGCTCAAACCAGATACCTACAAACAAAGAAATTGTTACTTGGGTCCTTTACGGTCTTTTAAAATTTTAGTAAATGAGTGAGGAGAAGTGGAAATTGTTGATTATTGTGGTGTCATTAATTTCTGGAATTAAGACATAGTTTGAGCGTAGCAATAGAACTTCTCTCTTACTCTCGAGACATCTAGAATGACATAGTGTTTCGACGAGGCCTTGTAAAATTGATAAATCTGAAAGTAAAGGATAATTCATCCCTTTTCTTTTATCATTTTTAACCACCCGTCACTCACAGGAAGACGGTACAGGCTCTTGACGGGTAGACTAAGGCCCGATCTTATAATCGTCGGATAAGCATTATTCTTAGAATAATGTGACGTAAGGTGTGACGTAGACATGGAGCAACATTAAAGGATATTCAGCGAGAAGTGTATGCCCACGCCATTAATTCCCAAATAATTGGGCTTCGTATTGAAATAATGATTTTAGATTATGTACTTTTTATTTTAAAAATTTCATTTCAGTTGAAGTGCTCTTTATACTTAGCGCTTGGTAAAATAAGTTGACTTTCTGTATACATTTGAATTTACAGATAATCTTCTCCATGCAGATTTTGCTTGACGTTTGCGAGTGAGAAACAACAACCTTGTAATTATAAATCCTTTTCACACTTCGTAATACACGGATTACATTTTTTTGTAGCCGTGTGATCTTGAAAATTAATTGATATTCAAATATAAATGTGAGGGTTTATATACATACAGGATTTCCCAGAATTGCATATAAAGCTTTAGGTAAATATTTCTTTTCTATAATCCAAAAATGCAAAAATTAATTCTTTAAATTTGATAGTTTCAGCATATGAGACAAAAAAAATGATTAAATTGGGCAATGTTACAATTATAATCTTAGACTAAATAAATTTCAAATAACTAGTTGAAAATGCAACGCCTTAATTAAATATTTATTTTGCTGTACTGTTTTGATGTTTCTAACAGTAATTCAAGGAAGTAGGAAGTTAAAGTGTGTTTTAGTTATATTTCGTTACTAATAGAGACTTGCCTACTGATATAATAAAATTTTCTATTCCATTTTTAGCTGTTTGCTTCGTAGTTTTTTTTTTGTTAAAAGTCTTTTAAAGGATTCGTACAAGAAAAATACGCTACCAAAGAAATTGTTAGTTGTGTTGTTTTTAAAGTAAAATTTTGATTGTTGTACGAATTGATTCTAGTAACGTCTTCTCGCAGAAACCAGTAACAATTTTTTTTCCAGATGTTACGAACTTTATGAATGGCACTGTATGTGCAACGTACAGGAGATTTCAAAGATAACAAAGCGCAAACTTCCTCGTTGTCGATACAGATCTTATCCAGCCGCAGCCGCCTTAAGTTTGTCTGGTTACATTGTGTTACATAACAATTTCAGTTGCAAGTCACGCATGCAAAGTAACCAGAAGACTAACATCAATGATCCGAGCAAATTGTATTTCTTAATCTCAAGAACAAATCGTTTATTCGAATAAAAAAAATGGTTCGATTTTAATAATTAACTTTCAACTTGCATATTTCGCCTCCTCGTTAACGATCCGATCGTACAAAGAGCATTTTTGCAAGACGGAAATCATAGTAATTTAATAAACCGTTTTCGCTTTTGCACGATATATCGAGAGGGAACGTGTTAATTATTTTTGATTGGTTTTATAAATTTTTGCTTCCATTTCTAGCTAGAGGTACTGAAAAACCGACCACACTCGAATTCTAGTTAATTTAAGCGTGTTTCAAAATAAACTTCCGTCATTTTGACAAATCAAATAAAAATGCCCCAATTAAAAGCAATTCAGGAGACAATAATTCAAACGCGATTGCAAGACGGAATCATTATTCAAGCAATTGCAACTGAATTAGCTATCAGTATTACTAATCATATTTCTTTGAAATCGAATGAGATGGATGAAATTTTATAGGTTGACAAATATGTACTGTCAAACCTAATGTTACACAACTAAAGTTTTTGAAAATGTAGTCGATTTTTATTATCACGATGATACATATTATATATTTGAATTACAAAGAAAACTTAGTTACGTATTATTCTTAAAGGAAAAGTGAACTTTATGAGGAATATAAGGTAAAGTTTTCCATTTATTAAAAAATTTATTAATAAACGTTTACCTACGTTCATATGCACATTTTTGCAATGCTATGCGCTGTGGCCCGCCCTAGCTTAGTTTTCGCTGACCTTTAAACATCCTTTAAAACGATGATGCGATTAATAAAAAAATATTCGATAATTCAGTTGTTTTAAATGAGTGTTTCTATAATCGAATAATTAAGTTGTCTATAAAATCTAATGGAATTAGTTTTTATGGGACGTCCGAGAAACGTTCCCAAGAGAAATTAATTAGCACCGAAGAATTTCATTGTGAATTAGCACCTTTATGATGGGTGAACGCGCAACGATTCATTCTGCTGCAATCACAATGACTGGGCCGCTTTTATTTTTCTTCTGCAAAACCGAACGTGTTCTAATTAAACAAGCAAAATTGGTTAACGCGGTTCAGTTTCCCATAAATTAAATTTACATTGATCTACGATCACGACAACACTGCGGCCTAATCTTAAATAATTGCACGTATTGATGTCGGACCTTGTAAGTTTGTGTTTCTTGCGGTTGTTGGTATTATGTTGCAAACAATGTTTTAATTAGTGAGAAAATGAATTGAAGGGTTCTTACCTTGCACCAGTATTACAATTACATAAATTATTATTAGTAATGTAGAATTGTTACACGCAGTTATAAAAAGATTCTGAATCACAATCGGTTTACTTTCAAATCGAAACATAAAACGCAAGTACGTACACTTTTTGTATTTGATATTCAATGAATGTAACGAAGATTTATTTTAAAATATTCATTCTTGATATCATTGAGTTACATAATTGAAAAAAAAAACTAACTGAAAATCCATACTTTTTTAAGCTAGGCAGGATAATAATTAATTAATTGAATATAGCTACTTACCAAAATAAATATATTTGCAGAAAATACTAGAGAATTTGTTCTTTTCTTTGTTGCCATTTGCCAAATGCAGTTTTTAAACTCTTCAAAAAAGGCGTGTGACTCTAACGTTTAAAATTAGAGCTTTTATTATGTAAGATTTCTCTATTAAGCCTCTTAACGGTAATGGAATGTTGCATGATTATTGTCTATGTTCTGCGTGACTGACATGTGCAAAAATGTCTTAAAATATGCAGAGAGATACCACTCGAGCATGTGACTCGAAAGGTGGATACATAAGGAAATTTTTCATAAAACTGAATTATTACGTGAAAAAACTTGGTTAATGCTGTGATTCTGAAAGTTGCCGTGTGTTTATGGCCCTATAACTTGCACTCATAAAATTAATAATGTTATGCGTGCAGCTTTTCGTTTACGCAATCAAGTTCTTCTAGTCGTTTGGGTTCTTTAAATATGTTATAGGTACTTCATTCATTTACTTACGTAAAAAATTCTTTTTTTTAATTTAATAATGGCTTGAAATGCGCACATCACTTTTTTGAATTTATGTTAGTATCTACTGTTTCAGCTATATTTGGAAAATAAATTGCATTGAATTCACTAATTTGTTAAGATGTTATTTTGTTCATTACGTTTAATTTGTTAAGATTTTATATTCTTCTTTACGTTTCAGAAATTTAGGGTGAGTTCGCGTTGACGCTCGCCGAGCAGTCTGATTAAAAGTGTGAGGGAGAGCGTCTGCGTTTCACTGTATGTAAGAGTGAGAAAAAGAAACACTCCAATCGATCTGAGTGTAAACGCGAACTCACCCTTAATCTGTTTTGTGAATTACATAATTTTCTTTTTTAATTTTTTATTTAAAACTTATAGTTCTTCAAAATGTCATTATTTATTGATTTATGAATTTATTTATTAATATGTATTCCGTTCGCCATCCATCAGAACCGATATGATTCTTGTGTTCGTAAAATAAGAATGTCATTCTGACAGTTAAAAGTAATTTATAAATTTTAAGCGTTAATCGTTGGGTCGTGCAAAAAATAGTATGTACACTTCGGGAATGAATACTTTTTTGTAAAACCTTCGCGCTGCGACTTCGAATACAAACTACACCTCGGGTAAAAATCATGCACTTCACTCCCTTGGTGTATAATATACTATTATAGTTACGGTATTTTATTCAAATATTAGGGAGTTTTCGCAATTTGCACGTTATGGATAGCGTTTACGCTAAATGCTACAAAACTATTAATGCGCGTGCTCACAAACAGGTGAGCAACGTGCAAATTGCGAAATATCCCTATTAACACATTAATAAGTTATACGGAAGTATGTACAGTGCCTCTATAAAGAGATGTCTCCCCCATAAAATGTTAAGCTTCTTCCACTCGTTTGTTCGCCTACTCGGCATAGTGCTATCACACTCGGTAGGGGAGACGTCTTTTTTCTGGATGAGTATGTGCATCTCCATTAAATTTCGAATGTGATCGAAAAAAATAAGAATACTTTTATAATCCTTACGCCGCGGGCACATATGCATTTAATGTAACGCCTAACGTGATTTTTAACATCTAATTTGACATAAATCTCCGGTTACACTTAAGTTTAATATCAAATTACTCGTTATAAATTTGTTTTCTTTTCCATATTATCATATCACAAGTAAAAACTACACCAAACTAGTCAAATTAGACTTTGAAAATCACGTTAGGCGTTACGTTAAACGTTAATGTGGCCGCACCGTTACGATTTAGGCAATATGTACTAATGCAGTTAATGTTTATATCAAACGAGCCAAAATTATTAAAATTACTTACCTAGAAAATATTTGTACATAAATTAGAAATGGTTGCAACATGATAAATTTAATTAAATTTGAATTAAATTAAATATCGTTTGAGTTATTTCAAATTGTTACCACGATTATTACTTTTAAGTATTGTAGTTTGTTGTTCCTTTGAAATTTAATCAAACGAATTTTTAATGCTTGTTTATCGGACAACTTTTGAAATATCGACTTTTCGCTATACAGTTTTGTCAAGATAATTTCTTTTTAATAAGAACTAAACTTCTCTAGACGTCCATATTTCAAACGTTTTAAATGTCTGAAAAGTAATTGTTAGAAATTAGTATTAATATTTTTATTACAACTTAGGAAATAGAGAGCTTCAAATAATTTAATTACAATAAACCATAAATATTGTAATTATGATATAGTTGAATCTTGATTTCTTTAATTATTAAAGTAATGAACGTAATAAAAATGCTATTAAGTACTTTCCTGTACTAAAACTACTCTGAGAAATTTTACTCTTTTATCACGAATTACCTTGTATAATATTTGCTTTTATTAGGAGTAATTAGGTCTGTTCATTATCCTGCACTAGTGTACACTTATTTTTACAAAATATGCCTTAATGAAGACTAAATTCTTTGATAATGTGTCAATAAGACTCATACTCATTCATACTGACAGAACACACAAATATTTCAGGTTGCATTAAAGAGTATTTTGCGAAAAAGTATGTATTCGTTACTTGCACCGGTGCAGGATAACGAACAGACTTATTATATTACTCGTAAATACGTGAGTATCTAATTGATCCTGAAAATTTTCGACTGCTGAAAATAATCGACCTTTCGCATCTTCTTTAATTAATAAGGAAATGAAAAGCAAAGTCGGACTACAAATTTTGTTTATTGGTCGGGCGACCGGTTTCGTCATAGCGACATTATCAAGCCCTTTACAAAAGGTTCTTCCTTACAATTCGGTCTTCATGGGAGCCATGTTCTCTACAACATTTACAACGTTTACTTTTCGCTAACTTTAAAAAATGTTTCATTCGATTAGATAATGGTTACAAAATTCTTGAATCTAAAAGTTCTACACGAAAAGCTTCATTTTTTAATTAATTTTGAAAGAGTTTTTGCTTCACATAGATATTTCAGTTAATATTTATTAAGGTGTTAATTGCTGGAAAGTAATTTTATGCATTTGTCACATAAATTATGTGACTTATATTTTCAGGTTCAAATAAACGGAGTTTCTTCATAAATTACGTTTCATCCTACAAAAATTAGCGGCAATACGTTTTATTAATTCGATTTTATTTATTTAAAAAAATAAAATAAAAATAAATCTGACAAATTAAAGCCAGTAAGAGAATCTGTGTCACAAATTAAGGGAAAAATCTTTTAAAAAATCGTTTTTAAAATACATATTAGAATGAATTAAAAATTTGCCCTAGATGTTACGACATCCTTATGGATCTAATCCTTTCAATTGTTTTTGCATTTTTCCCGTAATCTATGATATTAATTTTCTTATTGGTTTTATTTTGTTAGATTTATTAAGAATCACCCTGCATAGACATGTTAACTTACGATGAAGATAATGCAATCTACTGTATAGACTGCATTCTGTCAAGCAAAACGAAAAAAGAATTATTTAAATATCTGCGTTACTAACCGAGTTCTCGTTGATTTATGATAAACAGATCAATTAGGTGTAGGTAGAATGTTCTTGTTCTTTTCATTAATTAATAACAGTTGGTTTAATGTAATTTACTCGTGTTGGGGAAACACGGAAGTCGTCCAGATTTAATTATATTTCAAAAACATCCTTACGTAAGACGAAAGGAAAGGAGCACGTTCCCACCGCAAAAGACCAAAGTGCGTATTATATTCGATATTTTGCGGATACGTACGTGCGCGAAATGATTAATTTTTGTTTTCGTGTTACATTTACCATATAAAATCGAAAAAGAAAGTGACGGTGGACTTTTACTCGCCTGAATTATAAAGAAAACGCGCTTCCTCGACTCTAATTCAATAAAGATGGAACTAATTGCAGCCTCTTCCATAATTGGCGTTTAATTTACGCCGATAGCACCGGAAGCTAAAATACAACGAAAGAAAAATGTTAATCTGAAATGTTGGGTCATGTCATGACATATACGAATTTCAACATGTTTAAATAGTGTTAGTAGTATTTTAGGTTTTATTGCGTTACAAAAAATAATGGTAGCTATTGCATAAAGTGACTTGATATTTACATCTCGGAAATTACAGTGGAGAGAAACGAGTTAATGATTCAGTTACCGCCCTGTGGATAAAATCGTTTTATTTCAATCTGATAATATAATTTTCTGACGTTGTTAAATACTTTTTTGCATAAATCAGTTATAATTATTGTAATCATGAGAGAACTTTGCCTTCTATTTTTATTAAGAACCATCTCCAAAGAGAACTGCGCACGTAGTGAAATGTTTGACGCCTTGTTTGTAATAAAGTAATTTGAATTATGTTGTTCATTAAGGATAAACTGAAAAATCTTTGACATGATGTAAGATGACTCAGAAGCCTGCTTTAAAAAAGAAACTTCCTCGTTTAATCCGGTTCTACCAAAGCAGAAACGAGGAAATAAATTCTCTCTATTTATAACAGTGCACATTTTTTCGCAACAATACGTGAGAAAACTGTCTTCGGTTGTGTCATGCATGTAGCAACAACGTTCGAGCTAATTTTCAGTTAAGTAATGAGCCTAACATTATTCAAACAACCGTTGGTGGTTTTCGACGTTTTAACCACCATAACTTACACAACGTCTAATTTTATTTATCTGCTCTACTTACTCCGGCACACACACACAGATACATATACACAAACGCATTTTTCTGCGCTCTCGGGAACGACTTGGATTTTCTTCGTGGCAGGCGGTGATTAACGAAGGAAACTGCAAATTAATTTGCTTTAATTTTGTGTTATTATTTATTATATTGCACAACGCGCGCTGTTTACACAACTGAACATAGAAAAAAATCAAGAATATTTTCCAACTGAAGCTTTTGCAACGTTCGTCGCGATTCGATTCACTAGGTAACAAATTTGATCAAGTTCGTGTTTATTTTATTTTGTTGGTGTTTATTAGAAGTTTAGGTTCCGTTAAGTAAGACTATGCAAGAAATTTCCTCATTGTATCGGTAGGATCCGCAGAAACAGAGAAAAAAATGATTTAATTTTAACTATAAACAAAAGAAAAACAAAATTCTATTAACAAATAATTAATCCAAAAATTATAAGAGTAAACTTAAATTAACAAATAACTTCAAAGCTAATTTTGGATCGTTTTCTACGCTTGTGAAACGAACTGTTGCTATTGCAAATTAAGCCTAAAAGTGGTCTCGCAGGATTACAACACACCGTCTTTTTTTTATCTGTGGTGGTTGCCCAACGGGGTCCTAAGTCATAGACTTATGCCGCGTCCAGACGACATGGCCAACGTCAGCCAACGTTGGTGAATGCATTGGCAACAAAATTTTTAACCAACGTTGGGCAAGTTTACCATTTGCACATTGCCTGTCCACATGATTGGATTTGCTTGTCAAACTTCAAAGATAAAAAAGTTCGGCCAATGTATAGCGAATAGCTACCAACATTTGTCAAATTAAAAAGATTTGGAGAATGAAGAATATGATACGGTTGTTGCAAGTGCTTGTGTAGTTCTTTCGGATCCCAAATATCTGGATATTTTTCATAAAGTTGAGGAATTCCAAAATTAACGGATTACTCCATTCGGTCTCTGATGAAGACATTTTTCTGGTCAAATTTAAAAAACAGTAAACCGAAAGCATTTTGCCACCAAGTTAGTACAACTCAACGCGCATAATATACAAAAATAAATAATATTCGAGAAATATCGTGTGCAAATTGTTCAAGTCGTCTGGACGTAAAAACAAACGTGATGGCATATGAAGGCCAACGTTGGTTAAACTCTTTGATGTGTGTCGAAAAAACCGCCCTCATAGCGAATGCATTCCAATGCCAACATTGGCGATTGGTTGGCGTTCATTGGCCATGTGTATTTCGTCCACACGGCATGGCAAACTACCCAATAGCCAACACTGGCTAACGTTGGCCATGTCGTCTGGATGGGGCTTTATCAGGGCCTCAGAAGCGCGAGTGTATTTGAGTGTGTGTAAAGTGTTCCATGGCTTTGTTACTTCCAAACCTCCTCGCCGTTTAAGGGGAAGCAGTGTCGAATTTTATCCCCAATACCGAAGGGTGTCTGAAGTCGATACCGACCACTCCCGAGAAAAATCCCGAGCGCGGTTCGAACCGACGACCATGCGATTGCAAGGCCGATCCCTTACCACTTGGACCATTCAGGCGTTTGTATCGCTTTTCCATATTTTTGATATCCTAATGGGAATGCTCATCGTGTTCTTCACTAACTAATCCCAAATTTGATAAAGCAAAATCCAAATGGGAATGCAGAAATTTCAGTTTTCATTTCAAGAGTTTCATTAACATCTTATAGCCAAGTTCAACATCTTTTCCTTTTTTTAAAGTGTGAATTGTCAATTAAACAAAAATAGCAATTGTCATAATAGTTGGTAGGTTCTTTCCAAATTCTAAGAATTGCAAGAGGCATTACCTTTCAGTCACCTAGCATCCACCCTCCTAAATTGTGCAACAGTTACCACAACTTAAGTGAGAGGCCCAAGGTTTGTCTTGGTTACCCATCGGAAATCCAAAATAGGCCTCAAAAAACTTGGTTCCCGTACAATTTTATGTTTTGCTTCGTTCTTTGTTATTAAATATCCGCAAAAAATAGCAAAATAGATCAGGAGATAATATCTATTCACTCTTTATTCTCGTCTCAGTAGGCCGTGTTCTCGTTTCGTTAAGTTGCTGCCCTGAAGTTTGATAGATGCCAGAATTTGACATGAAAATTTCTAATTTATATTGTAGGTTTCGGAATGAACAATTCGGCTAATTTTGAAAGACGGACTCGATAATTTGAAAATTTCTGTACCTGGCAAACAACAACGTCTCCGTCAGTGGACTCAAACTATAACCACGAAATTAAAAATAAACATAACCGTCTCATCTGACGTCTATGTTTCATTGTGATACCAACAAAAATGTCACCCTAACTCGCCTGCTGGGACGAGGAAAAAGAGTGAATAGATAATAGCTGCAAGACATTTTCCAATAAAATTAACAAGTATTCTTACGTAAAATAGAGAATGGGCAGTATCAGTTAACATACCGACATGAGAACAATAAAAACCGCTTACTACGCTTCAGGAAGACTAATTTTATTGTTTTGTTCCAAAAAAGTCCAATAAATAATTTTTTTCACGACCGAGCGCAAAAGTCTGTTTCTAAAGCTAGCCATACACGTACAGGAAATCCTCAAGGAAAAAGCCTGCGGGATTTCCTTGGGGATTTCTTCTACCGAGCCCTTGGCCTCACACGGAGAGGAAATCCTTCAGGAAAAGTACTTGAGGATAGTCTCCAGGTCACTGGTAGTGTTTCTCGTGGTTATAATATAATATTTGAAATGTTTGGAATTAACTTGCCACAAGAAAGGTTCATTCTCAAACATTTGGATGAATTCAATCATGAATTCGCGGACATGATTGTTAAAATCCTTAAGGACGACTGAGCGTCCACTACATACGTGAATCAAGAGGTCAGGAAAATCCGGCCTCAAGACAAAAAGAATTGAATTTCCTTCGGGATTTTTCGACCTCTCGCGTCCTCCGCGGCCTCAAGTAAACCGCCACATGCGTAGAGGAATTCCTTAAGGCTTGGATTGTTCGGGCCAAACCTTGAGGAAATCCCGTTAGTGTATGGGGGCCTTAAGATACAAAAATCATGACAGAAATATTACATTTTCTCCCTAGAGAAAGAAATTATTTGCTCCCTAGAGAATTTTTATTATAGAACTTGTTTACATAAAATTTTCGCGGTTGTTAAGTAATTAATGGTGGATTTCACAAACGTTACTTAAATTTAATCAAGCGTTAAAAGTAAACGTTGCTATGGTTACATGTGCTGAAGGTATAGGAATGATTATTCTTAATCAATGATTAAATTTAATCGATTTTTATGAAACCCAGCACTAATCTGTCAAAGGTCACTTAGTATTTAAATTGGTTAATGTCAGACCCTTTTTTAGTTTTAAATTTTACACGGTCGTGAAAAAAATGGTATATACACCTCAGGAGAGAATGCTACTTTTCCCTCAGTGTTTTTGTAGCCCTCGGGCTACAAGCAAACACCTCGGGAAAAATTACTCTCCCTCGATATAAAATATACTATTAGGGCCAGTTTCATAATCGAATTTAAAGGAGACTTTAAATTAAAGTCACTTTCAGATGTCAAAACAAATATGAAAACACATTTGTTTACACATCTGAATGTGACTTTAATTTTAAAGTCTCCTTTAAATTTGATTATGAAACTGGCCCTTAGTGTTATATAGTAATTCATTAATTTATTATTCTTTCTTATTTAATGGTCGAGTTATCGGGCTGTGGAACAGCCCTCGCTTCTAGGTGTGAAATGCTAAGGTCATATTGGCAATTTTACTAGAATTTAACCAAACTCGGACGAACATCATATTGACACGAGGCCTACGGTTTTACTTTCTATCTGAGACGAAGGTACCTATATTTTTGGCTATTCATCCCTGGTGATAATTCTGGAAAGAAAATTCTCGTGTCTTTTCAATGAGATTTTTGAGAGATTCCTTTTTTGCCAAGTTTTTGCTCTGGTGTAAGCCGTGCAGACACCTTCTTCTTACAGAAATCGTCATGCAACATTTTCAGGACATTTGTTTCGGATATGCAGACTTCATTGGTAATAAATATAGTATAATATATACCGGAACTTTCAGTATCATATTTTCGATATTTTCGACTTCTCACACCATCTCTTCCGTTCGAATTTCCACGGGTCGTTCAGACTTTAAATGATTGACGTTAATTGATTCTTTATCCAATCGAAACAGTTTAGACCAAAATTTGAAAATAAGTTGGTGCATCTTTCCTACACACAGCAATCATTCTTTCATAAATAATTTTTGGCCTATTGCTTTCTTTCATCGGAAGCTTTATGATACTGCGATGTTCCATGTTAATTTGACTCATTCTTTTTTCAAATAAACCTTCCCAAATCTCTCCATAAACAGCACAAATTAAACACAACTTAGCACAAGTACTTTTAAATGTCACAACTACATAGTTGTTAATAATTGGTTTGACACCGTCACTCTTTTGTTTCATGGCAAGGTATATAGCATGAAAATACACTCTCATACCGAGTGATTTTTAAAATTTTTTATCAACTCGTGCCATGAAATCTGGACGGCATGTCTTAGCTTAAGTGAAAAGTACGTCATTGCACTCCTTGATGCTGTTTTACAGTAACGCTAAGACATCCCGTACACATTCCATGGCAAGAGTTGATAAAAAATTTAAAAAACCACCCAGTATAACATGCTATCATTAAGTCCCGTTACCGTAGTAGGCTTTGGATGTGTATGGGCACGTCTTTTCTTAGAAAATTGAATGACGTTTATAATTTGTATATGTCACATTAGAATAGAATTCGATAATATGAAGCGACGTGTAAATTTTTGACGTCAACAACTTTTATGAATATGCTTTAATATTGGAATTTTTCGTTAATATACAGGTTTCTTTAGCCTATAGCGTTTTGACATGCGTCGATTGATTAAATAGAAATGTCATTCTGATTAATCAAGAAAAGAAATGCGTTCACACTTCCAAAGCCTACTGGGGTGACGGGACTTTATGATAACATGTTACATACAACTAATTAACTACTGTATTGTAGGATAAGTTAGAATAACTTGTTTTAGTTTTTATTGAATTTATGAAAAAAGATTTGATTAAGTTAATAGTTATAGTGGTTGCTAAGGAAAGGGAGATGTAAAAAAATAATAAAAATTACAGTTTCTGTTTTTGGAAGTGTGTCCTTCCAAAAACAGAGTATTACAGTATTAAAGTAGTTATAAGTTTGGAATCATTGTAGAAACTCTGCATAACGATTAAATTATTTAAAACAATTTAAACGCTTTTAATTGAATTGTGCAACCTGAAACTCCTTTAGGAATGCGACATAAATTAAGAAACACAATGAAAGTAATTAGGAATCGATGGGTTTGCAGAAGAACAGTAGAGATTTTAATGGCAAACTAGAAAACAAATCTTATTTAAATGTGCTTTAAAATTAAGTGCATCCGTAATTTCTTTTTTTCATATTGTTGATTGTCCATGATTAGCTACGTAATTGTAATGTGATAATGTGATAATAAAAGTACTTCCTAATTTGTTTTAAATTTTAATATAGCTACAGGTTTCGATAGTATAGCAAGTGATCAGATGGAAAACGAATTAGAATTGGCGATGCAACCAAACACGCATGTGTTCATCGGACGTTCTTTCACTTTCTGTCATTTTTGATATTTCTGTTCGAACCTAACCTTAATTTGAATTTAAAATATTCAAAACAAAAAATGTTTTATTAAAAAAAAAAAAAATTAAAGCAGATGTGTAAAGTGGCTACCGCCTGCATCGAGACATTCTTGAGCTCTATGAACAACTGCGTCACTAACGTTAAACAACATTTTCGGCGTGTTATTTATGTCACAATTGATTGACAATTAATATTAGCACGACGTTATCCAAGACACACAGTTAGATATCAACCCCTACTTTAATTCGTTTTGATCACTGTTTATCTTCACCAGGACTGCTATCGTCAAACAATTGTGAAAATTGAAATGAATTATCATTGGAAAGAAGGAGGATTTATTAACGTGGTCTGTTTAAGTTGATTGTGTGAGTAAAAAACAACAACAAAATATATTTGTGTTCCAGGAAAAGATGACTAGATAACTAGAGAGTATTCGATTTAAAAGTAACATAAGTATAACAGACAAAAGCTGCATTGTTTTCATTTCATTAATTTACAAATACGAGTAAATTTCACTAAACCATTATCTACATGCACAGCAAATATACGTGTGTTGTAAAACGTAAACGAATAAGAGACAGAAATAATTTCTGGCACGAAAGAAGAAAAATACTCAAAGCATTCTCCTTAGCACTAACGATATTAATAAACGATTCGCTTTTTCATGAAACACGGCAATTAGTCCGCCACAGAAAAATTATTTTTAACGTTTAGTTGAGCAATTACTATTATAATCATCGACCCGTAACGGTAATTATTAACAGGCTACAATACGAATTAATTAGTCAATGTTTACAGCAGCCCTAGTTAATAATTAAATTCTATAGCAATTAGCGACTGTACGAAGTGCATAATTGTAAAATTGTGAGAACTAATTTTAAGTAGTAGAATAGTTTCTTTTGTTAATTAGACAATCGAGTTTACTGGAAGAACTTAAAAAAAGTCTCTTAACTTTGAGATTTGATTGACGCAAACGAAAATTTATAGTAAGAGCACTTACATGAATGTACTTAATCGTGCATGAAAGGACGAATAGTATCCGTAACTTTACAAGAAAACCAGCGAATGTCACTTTATGTAATATCATGTTATTAATGGGGCAACGCTAACCTTCTCATAATTCTACTGGAAACAAACGATCATAATTTGGACTTTCCAAAAAATCGCATCCACACAAATAATTCTAAGACAGAAGATTATCAGAGCGTGAAATGGCGTTTCAAAATCTTAATTAATAGATTCGGTCGCCTCCAATCTGCCTCCCTCCGATTTTCGTTTTCCAGAATATGAAAATTATTGTTGGATTAAGTAATATAGATATTATCGGAGCGGACCGGAGTAGGATGTGATTTTGTCCTGAAAACTCGTTGGCATATTAATAACATTTAGATCTTAATTTATTATTATTTAAGCCTGCCGGTTTTTAACTCGCTGTTCTATAATGAGTCAGTCACATTGTAATAATGTTTATGGTAATCGCAGGTATAATTTTCCTGCTCAGTGGGTTTGGATTTTATTTGTTTACATACCGTGATATATATTGAATGTTAATGTGGATGTAAGAATATAATTTAACAATATTTAAAATTCGAAAGCACATTTTTATTCCGATTTCTCCACGATACAATCATCATAATGATTGTTATTACAATTCAAATCTTTCATTATATTTTTAATTAATTCTTTATGATATTCGAATTAGAGATTTTTTTGTACCATACGAGTCGAAATACGACTTGAATTTTAATTTTAACTTTATAATAAAATTGTTTCAGCTTCAAACTTTAAGTCTTTTCAATCAATTCCCATAAGAAAGAAGAGATGGTGCCTAATTAAATTTTGACCATCCACTATTTGACTGAAAAAATTCTCAAATCAAAGACGAAATGCTTTTGAAAGCAAATATATGCAAAAGCCTCTGCGAAACGTTTCTTTAGAAATAAGCACGTACGAATCACTTCAGGTCGATCGTAAACTTCCTCGTACGTTGCGTAAAAATGCCTCGACGTGGACCATCTGTTTCCTATATGCAGAAGATCGCCGGTCGCTATTTATCTAAGCAGACGAAAATAAAAGAAATGCAAAGACATTCGCTGCGGCGAAAGTTGGGTGCGGCTGGGAACTGTCTTAAGGATACGCTCGAAATCGGACAGAACGCAATTAAAACCGCGTGTTGCGTGCATGCAGGAAGACTTTAAATTCAGTCTGATCCTGCACACGTGAATACCCTTTAATTGGGAGAAAGAATAAATTCGTGACTTGATGATTTGTAAAGCTCGGCAAAGATTTTTCAGCTTGCGTAACAAATCCTTGTCGTTGCTCTAATTAGCCCCGATCAAGTCAAAGGAAAGAAAAGACGATGAGGTTTGGCGGTAAATATAATAAATGTAGCTATGTAATTTGGTCGTGAAAGTGGAGCATGCATTTTCGGCACAAAAAACAAAATGGATGTTACAAAATATGAGTGCGAAACCTTGGTTTATTTTGGCTGAGAGTGTGCGGAGGTTTTTGGCCTTCGAGATTGCCAAATTTAGGTGTTAACTTTTGATTATGTAAGTTGTTTAAAATTGTTTCTGTTTACTGCTCTAATCCGTCAGCAATTTTAAAAAAAAAACATGAAAACAATTTATTGTATAGTCAGATATAAATTGGATTCAATTAAGGTTAACGAAAAGGATTTTGACAACTACATCGCCAGTAAAAAAATACATTTCTGTTTGGTTTAATAAAAAAAGAACATTAATTACGAAATAGATTACATCAATTAAATTATGTAAAACCTTGTAAACGTAAACATAAGGATATTCGCCAAAAGCTTTCGATGGAATGATTTCTTTTTAGTTTAAACGAGAACTAGTCCCCCTTTTAATTACATTTATGGATTTCATGTACCAAATTCCGCCTCACAACTTTTACTTACGTACCATGAAAAGATAAACCGCTTTTTGCGAACACTTGCAAACTTCTTTAAGTAATAAAGAATCCAAATTGAATAGTGCAAGAATTTGAAGAAGAAGAAACTGATAAAGACTTTTTGACAGGGAGAAAAATAAACGTTCATAAAGAAACAGACATTTTACACTGCTTATTTTACCAAAATTGATTCATTTTCTATTTTTTACAAATTGTACGAATGTACTACTTTGAATTTTATGTTTATTCTCAATTAACAGAATTTAATGTTTGTTAGTATTCATGAGTAGAATTATTAAAACAAATATAATTTAAATGTTCTTGCTTAAATTGAATCTTCTAATGATTGGTGCGAATTGTGTGAACAAAGATACCTTCAATATACGAAGATATTATTTTGATGGGAGTCCAGGTATTGTAGTTCACTTAGGATTTGGGAAGAACAGATAAAGAAACCGTTAGGATCATGGTTTCTAAACTTGTACATTTAACTTATACAGGGAGTAATCAATTAAGTTTCACATACTATGACTACTATCAATATACCAGAAAAGAAACGAAGTTATCACATACGTTTGGGAAAAATGCCAACTGCCAAAACCCTTGATATTTGCAGAATTAATTCCTTATGTGATGAAGAACTTACAGTATTAATAAGTGAGACTTATTCGATTACACCCTGTATATGTCCAATTGTTCTAAATCTTATGGAATCAAGGGCAAGCAAACAAAGGACCACAAAATTGTCGAATGGTATCGTTTTAGGTAAGCGCCATAGTATGTACCCTCAAAGTGTGTTTCTGTTTATGGACATATTACAGTCAAGAGTTATTTGCCTTCAAAATATTATTTAAATTCAGTTTTGTCTTCAAAAATAATTTTTTATTTCAAAATTTAATTTTTCTATTTTTTATTTGGGGGTTTTGTTAGTTCGTTTATTTAACATAAGTTTTGTAAATCATTTCAGCTTGCAGATTAAAATTAAATAAATCTAGGAAAAATTCAGTAACTACTGAAATTACAATAAATTTATAAAAGTTTCGTAAAATGAGGAAGCGAACGACGCGACGTTCGTCTCTGTTCCTTTGTTCGTATGAATATAATTTCTATAGAAAACTTAATTCAACGTTACATTTGCTTGAATTCCTCGACGACAAAGAAAGTGCCACTGCTTCCGCTATAATTTTAATTTCACTTCAGTTTCGCCGCGAGCGACAATACCATATTACAATTAATTAAGTCCATAACGGGTTATTATTCGTCGAAACAGCAGCGATGATAACGAGCGGTTATCGTAAACGGCGTGTCATTACGTAATTGCGATTTTTCGGCGACATATTACACACATTAAACAAATTCGGTCTAAAAAATGAAATCAGTATAAATTTTCGGTTGGGCAACACAAAAAGGAACACACATAAATATACTTCAAGCAGCTTTCGCTTTGGTTTTTTTTTTTTTTTCATCAAATTGAAAAGAATTGCATCCACGCAGGAAACGTTTCATATCAAAAGTAATGTAGTTGTTCATGTTGCTTAATAAATTCTTTCCAATTTGTGTTTGTAACTAATGTAATGAACGTTTTACTTGATGTGTCATAATGGAAGTAAATTGGTTTTTTTCTAAAGAAGCAGGTGCGTATAACGGTGCACAATTATTGTTGCAAAATGCGCCGTAATAATTAGGAAACGTACCGCAACTTTGTTGTTTGTAAAAATTGCTAAATGAGGAAGTGCTCTGATGTCGCAATTAAAGAAAAATTCCAGAAACAGGTGTTTACATTCCGCCTGGTAATTAGGTAGAGAGCAACTACTGTGCTTTATGGTGATAATTAAATCACCACTTAGGTTGGATTACGCGATTAAATTTCCTGGGTTTTAATGCTCGTAATAATAAATAACTAAAGGCGTGTGAACTGGGTGAAAATCTATGGAATCATTTTACTTATAATTCCAAGAAACGAATATCGCAGTTGTAGTTCATGTTGTGATATATCATTGAAAATTCCAAACTAAACACGTTCTGCGCTTTTTCTATTTCTCAATAATTTGTAAGACAGATTACTGTAACTTTAATTACTCTTAAAATCGGTGACAAATGTAAAATCAAAGCTATTTTCAGTGAATTTTAGGTAACTTTAACAAAATTATTACCAATTTAAGTAGCACAAAATTTTTCTAAAACTATTACCAGTCAATTTAAAATTGAATGGTAAAATATTGTTATAATTTTGAAGAAAGTATTGATAAGTAAAATGAAAATCTAGTAATTAAGTTTATTGCAAAAGCAAAAGATGATGGAAGATCTTCCACTTTTGCATGTGCTGCAAGAAGAAGAAGAAACTTTCAAAACATTTGAAAAAAATTGTTCAATGCTGAAGGAATGGAAAGTTGATACTAATTCTTCGAAATACTAACAGAACCTACCAGATAAATAATTTATTATGAAGACAGAAGGTAAAGAAAGATTTAAAAATTGACGGTACTTTGTGAACACTGAAAGTAAGATGACCATTTTGGAAGAGATAAATTTACGTAAATAGAAAGTCGTCCCATATATAATTAAATTATAATAAAATTAGAAGATTTAAGGTCACTACCATTTCTGTATATGTCAGAAGAAGAAAGTTACCAAGTAAGAATTAGAAGATTAAAGAAAATTACCAATTTATAAGTGGAGATA
The DNA here is from genome assembly GCA_033060865.1 of Dorcus hopei. NCBI lineage: Eukaryota > Metazoa > Arthropoda > Insecta > Coleoptera > Lucanidae > Dorcus > Dorcus hopei. The sequence goes on along the minus strand of CM065419.1, from coordinate 28,596,062 downwards.
GAAAACAGTGACATTTACAATCGTAGAAGAGATTTATGCAGGAAACTGCACGAATTTGTGGTTTAAAGAAATTATTTATTAAATTATAAATAATTCAATTAGTCACAGTTGCTTAACACATTAAAAATATTCAATAATGAGCTCCTGTCAACTATCACTTTTATAGAGACTCCCTCTTCGAGAAAAGCTCCGGAATAAGTCAAGCATTTTCCAGAAAATTTCCAGTACCATCTAGAGCGCGCTTCGAAACTTCTTCAATCGTCGAAAAAGCTAGATGGCGTGATAGTGTTTATAAATAGGTAGGTCTGTGATGAATACAGTTTAACAATAGGGTTGCCACTTCAGAACTGCCAGCCTGGGACACTCCTGCCTGATCACTGACACACTGTTGCCAATTCACTGATTTTCTCTCTAGAACTGGTGATTTTCTATTGAAATTTCAGACAAATTTTAGTAAATTCAGACAAGTCTGACCGGTTTAGTGACAAATCTAGTGATTTTGTCATTTAATAATAACTAATTTACTTATTTTTTTTTTTTTTTAATTTTGTGGTGACATCTACCATAAAATAATTACCCATGTCCCAAATATAAAAATTGCATTCCTTTGTTGATAAACAATATGTGCAAACAAAGGATCTAAAACAAGTGGGCGTGATTAGTAAAATTTCTCTCTTTATTTTTCTAGTGTGTTCCCTGTCGCACGCATTACAATAGGATATCCAATTGAACATTTACCGAATCTGTATATTTATGTATTCGGCACAGTAGAATTTTTCGGCATTTGTTTTTAGTGAATTATTGTCTGCTTCTGGTGACATTTCAGTGATTATTTAAACTAAATGTTCAGACTTTTTGCAAAAAGAGTTTGGCAACAGTACACTAAGCTTTCTATGACAAGTAAAATGCTCAGTCAAATCTCCTTTGAGAATTAACTCAACTCCGGTATTTACCAAACTCAAATCCGGTGCTTACCAAAATTTTTTCTCAATATGTAATAATGATACACGGCTGATTCCTCATTATGAGATGGTGCAAAATCTGATATTGGGAATTTCGGGTTATCACATTCCGGGATAATCAAGAATCTGAGTCGAAACATCATTTTTAGTTCCATGTAGCACTTCGCTCTCATGGTTACCCAAATCTTCGTTTTGTAATTTCCCCAAGATCTTCCGATAATACGATATTTACGTATAAGATATATACGCATTTTTCTGCCACAAGTTTAATATCGTTGGCTTTTTGTGGTTTAACGATACTTGGTATTGGTACATTTCTAAAGAACATTGAAAGGAATTGAAGTTAGTTCGTCTGTTACACGTAGAGATCCAAAATGTTGTGTAAGCTGGCAACTATAATTTCAGAGAAATATTGTACAAATGTCTCAACTACCATTTCAGGTTCCCAGATTATTTTGTCCGTTTATTCTTCTCTTATACCAATATTCTATGAATTTTTTGAAGGTAAATAAAACGACAAATAGGAAACAATGTAACAAATTACTTCTACTAATAACTGTTTTTCAGAATTCAATAATAACAAACTTCTTATACAGTTTGGAATGTATTTACTTTTTGAAAATGTTTGATATTGTAATACTACAATGATTTAAGGAACAGTTGTGAGTTTTAGCAGGATAGCAGTCAACAGTCAACAGCACTTGTTGACTGCTATTCTGCTAGAACTCACAATTAATCCTTAAGTTCGCAGTCGCGATCAGAAGTCGTTTCAATACTACAATGATTTATATAAAACATATTTTTTGTTTATTGTATATTGATTTTTTGCATAACTATGAAAATCAAACAAGACAGAATACTCCATCTGAAAGTAAGTAACACAATCATAGAAGTTATTCTAAGGGACAATATCTGAAACATCACTCATACTCAACTCACACTCAAACTTTACGTTTGACGTTATTTGAATTTCTGAAATATTTACTCTTATCATCAAGTTTGATCATCAGTGATTACAGTGTGAGTTGAGTATGGGTGACGTTTCAGAAGTTGCCCCTAAATGTTGACTTTTTCTTTGAACGCATGTATGACGAATCCAGTTGACTGATACATGTAGAAATTTTTTTGTTAGGGATTTATATTTTATTTCACTATATTTCTCAATAATGAACAAAATTTCAATCGATTTGTAAAGTTTTAAGAGAATTAAGTTGAATGGCGTTAACTTAAATTGTCAATAATAAAAGTGATAAAGTAACTTAAACTGGCGAATAATTACTGCACACATAGACTCGTAAAAGGATTAGCTAACTTAAAAACTATAAAATTGAAATTAACAAAAGATAAACTGATTTGTTTTAAATTGTTTTTTTTTCTCAAAAAGAAGAACCAAATGAACAATTAAATGGTTCAGAATATAATTAAACAAATGAGCAAGTAATTGGGAAATTATCCACGGAAATAAAATTAAACTTTAAGGATGCTTTAGGTTTCGTACTGCTTTTTGCATTTCTGAATAAATATATTATAATTTATTATTCATTACAACAATGTCTATAAATAGCATATTATTTGTTTTTAATTAAAAAAATAAAATCATGGTCGAAACCGCAATGATTGCAATAAATATGAATATTAAACGAAAATGCCCTTGCCATAGATTGGACAAGCGGTATGTGTTTCAAACCTGAGAACACTGGTAATTCACACAATAAAGCCAGTAATTTGTGTTAATTACTGCCCAAAAATAGTCGCCGTGACAGTCTGCTCATTTTTTAATCTTCAGCTCATTTCAGGTCACCTCGAGCAATTCCAATTAGGAGCAGACTAATTATGACAGATTGTCGGTGCTCACCGTTTGAAAGTTCTACGATTTTGGCACACCTCTTGTAATCGTTTCTCACAGATTTACTTAAATTAGTTTAATTTCAGTCGGTCATACGTAAATGTTCTACTATATTTGTGCTGTTGTAAGTTTTTTGTGAAATATTCCCAAGAAAAAAATAAATAATTAAGAGAGTATAATATTTTTAATTGTGTTAATACGATTGTGATTTAATGAGCAATCTTCATTTATTACTTTCAAGTACAAGCTCCATTATTTTTTGTAATATCTTCTTAATCGCTCATTTCTTTAAGGACAAGAACTAATACATTATCTCTTAACAACAACACAAATATGTTAAAGTTAAAGAAGTGAAGAGAAAAAGTTAGTTATTTAAATTATATGTTTTTTCTGCTTTTTGAGAAATTAAAAATAATACAGGAGATTGTACACTTTGGAACTAGGCCCCTCATATGTAAATTAGCGATGTTACGGAGGAAAACTTCCTGGAGATTAAAGTGACCATTCTGTCAGTGACAGTACAAATAGTAATTGTCTTCACTATATCCACATCTTTCTTAAATTTTTTATTTCAGCAGAGCACCCACCGCCAATCTCCTCCGAGTGAAGGGAAATCACTTTCGCTGCTCGAACTAATTTGCTCAGTTTTAACGCGCGTAAAAAATCACACCTATTCGCTGGTTTTTTCTTTTTCCTTTAGTTCAACGAGATATAATACACACAGGTGGTATTAAAAGTAGATTTGCACCGTCGGGGCAGGAAATTACACGGGGCAGATCGTGGCTCGCACGCTGAGCGATTTCAAAATTTGCCGCAGTAAATTGACCGTAGAAAGTCAAAAATACGGTAACTGCGAAGGTTAGTTTTAATAAACTGAGAGAAGTAGGTTAGAATTAAGTGCGATTCGTAATTAAACGGCCGTGGAATTATGAATGTTTCGAATTATTAGGATAATTTTCATTATATAAAACGAATTTATTAGAATCTATTAGAGAAACACTTTCGGTTTCACATGGGCATAAATTTATATTGGATTTATCGGCTTTCTGCGAGTTATGCAAATTTTATATTCATGTCGCACATAAAACGAATTAACATTATTTTTAAAGTCTCTCGTAGAAAAAACTAAAAGCGAAAGAAAAAATAGATATGTAAATATGGAACAGTTACTTGCTGTAATAAACTTGTTATATAATAGATTAATGTTGTTTCGTCATGATGATTTTGATTCGAGACTGAGATGGATGTGTCACTCCCTTCCTTTCCATCGATTCAGTTGAAAAGTGATTGTATTGAGGCTGAAAGAGTATTTCTTTAGGCGGTCAAGAATTAACAAGCTTTAAAAAAATATGACATCGAAATACATAAAAAGAAAAGGATTAGGATTGTATAATATAGAACAAAAAAAAAACTGTCTCTTCCGTACTCGATAATAACCGATCAGTTAAGTGAATGCAGGCAAACATATACCGATTATTTCAATGAAACTTGGAAAAAACGGTAGAGATAAGACAGGTTATATTATAAAATGGAAGACAAAAGTTAGTTATTTCCTCATTGTTTAAAAATGCAACTCGACAATTTATGTTAAGCGCATGTCATGTTCCAATTGTGAAATTGTTTACATTACGTTTTGAGATCTTTAAAACTTCAACTAAGCACAATTTGAGTGTAAGTAATTTGAATTCTAGTTTGGGAGGCAATCGGTGTTCCGATTCGAATACAGGAGGTTCTGCTGCCCGTTCGTGTTCCGATTCAAACCAAAGGGTGTCACGTTGCTCGTCGAGACCACCAGCCTTTCCGTTGTTTCCTCAGATTCTTCGCGACGCCGCTGTATATCAATGCCGTCGTTCCTTCTGCAGGATTTTCACAACGAACGTTTTGTGGAATGATAACCTTCTCCTTATCATAATTGTTGGGTGCTTTTAATAATAATACAGATATTATTTCTAACAAACTTTATCAACCCCCGCTTGAATCCAAATCAACGACTAAACCTAACCCAGGTGAACATATTTAGACACGTTAAGGAATAGTCGTTAATTTCAGTCGTTGGACGACACATATTCGTTGGTAGAAGTGGCCAATACAAAAATATTTTTTTGAAAGTATATATATATATATATTCGTATGAAATATAAACAACAGTATACATATAAGTTAGTAAATTACAAAGCAATAAGTTATTTTGAAACTTATAAATTTTTTATGTTCAGCATCCACTGTAAGGCTTCAGGAGTGACATTATGTAGCCCTGCAAAACCATGCTGAAATTTAGTTATGGCGCAATGTTCCACAATGTGAGAAATCGTTTCGCGTTCTACTCCACAATCGCAAACTGGACTTTCAGCTATGTTCCATTTGTAAAGCAAATCATTACATGAAAGTAAAAGAGTATAATAAAATAAATTATCTGAATTCAGATCCTGCGCATAACCTATGATGGGTACTTTTATTTCCAAGGCTAATTTGAGGTAGGTTTTTGTTGAAGAATCGATATATGCCTCAGCAAAGAGGCATAAGCAATTTTGCCTCAAGTAAAATTCTTTAAAAATGTACAAGTTGCATAAGAACATCTAAGAGTACGCAGTCTCTAATAGTACTGCAAGTTAAAAAGTCATTGTTATAAAGACATCTGATAGAAGCGCTGCATAGTGTAGATGTATGGTGTGGATAGTGAGTGTTGTGTAAAGTTTATTGGTGTTCTACGAAGAATTCGAGAAAGTAATCGCAAATAAATAGAATCTGTGCATAAAATTATAATTTTTTTCGCTCATATCATAAGCAATGGCTTGTCTAATTAATGTTTAATACTGACCAATTACTATCTGGCTTATAGGTAGTTTACTAAGTTATAAAATCTGCTACATGTGTTAAACAAATATAGTTGTCTCAATTGATAAAATAATATTATTTGGTAAATACCCCCAGGAGTACACACCCAACGAATACGCGCATACTCTTTCAAACCATGTGTACTATCTTTCCACTATTTTGCTGTTTTCACTAAAGAAATAATCTCCTATTCCATTATAGATACTTCAGTAATGGCAAATGGAAAAAATTGTTGTAAGCTGAAGTTTACCGGTATTTATTAGACGATACCGACCACCCCCGAGAAAAATCCCGAGTGCGGTTGGAACCGAAGACCATGCGATTGCAAGGCCGGTCCTCTTACCACTGGACCGTTCAGGCGTTAAAGGAAGATTAGGAATGGAGAAAGTAAACGATCAGGTCCATTTTTATGCGACTTCTGTCGGAAATGGCATTGTTTTCAAGATAATATTTTCAAAATTTGTTTTATTTGCGCAAAATTCCTGTTGAATTACTCTTCAGATCAACACTGCGTATTCTTTGAATCCAGTGACCTTAAGAACATTTGCATTGTTTTTAAAAATTAGCTGAGTTTTTTCTGTTGATAATAAGAAAAACATTTCTGAATTTGTTTTTTGATACTCAATACTCCAAAGAACCAATTTTTAAGAAAAATAAAATAATATTTTTGATTTGATGTTTTTATTTTAATTCTAAAATTAAGTGCGTACTCTTAGGCGTTCTTACCCTCCTTACTTCACATTTGTAAATCACAAATACATAATTTCTTTTTGATATATTTTCTCCTCAATGAATATTAACAATCATTGTTGCAAATAATGACTTATTTTTAGAGTTTTAATTAATTGATTAAAGATCAGGTCTGTCCAATTTCTAATGTCTCTGAACCAAAAAAAAAATCTTACTAATTAATGAATAATGACCACTTAAAGGAAGATTAGGAATGGAGAAAGTAAACGATCAGGTCCATTTTTATGCGACTTCTGTCGGAAATGGCATTGTTTTCAAGATAATATTTTCAAAATTTATTTTATTTGCGCAAAATTCCTGTTGCATTACTCTTCAGATAAATACTGCGTATTTTTTGAATCCAGTGACCTTAAGAACATTTGCATTGTTTTTAAAAATTAGCTGAGTTTTTTCTGTTGATATTAAGAAAAACATTTCGGAATTTGTTTTTTGATACTCAACACTCCGAAGAACCGATTTTTAAGAAAAATAAAATAATATTTTTGATTAGATGTTTTTATTTTAATTCTAAAATTAAGTGCGTACTCTTAGGCGTTCTTACCCTCCTTACTTCACATTTGTAAATCACAAATATATGATTTCTTCTTGATATATTTTCTCCTTAATGAATATTAACAATCATTGTTGCAAATAATGACTTATTTTTAGTGTTTTAATAAATTGATTAAAGATCAGATCTGTCCATTTTCTAATGTCTTTAATCCAAAAAAATCTTACTAATTAATGAATAATGACCACTGATTTACTTTGACAAAAAATTGTTTATAGAATTAATCGAGGAATTTCCCGTTCCTCGACGTAAGTATGTTGTTTTAAATTTAATTCTCTTTCATTTTCCCTTAAGGAATTTTCTATCTTACTTTTAGGTTTCTAGAAATTGGTCTCTGAGGTATTTACGCAGCAATAGTATCACTATTTTACAAATTTGTTGGACCGAATGAATAATTGTATGGAATAAAGAGGAAAACATTTTGAAAAAAAGAAAAAAGGATAAAATGTTTACCAAAATTTGTCATCTTTGGTGTTGGGCTCGATAGTTTCAGGTGCAACTTTCGATCTGCTGTAGTGGTACAATATTCCTACGTAGCAATTGGAGGAAATTTAACTTAAGAGTTGTACACGCCAAAATTTGAACATAAAAATTAAAATTTGAGAAAAAAATGTACAGTAACCGAATTTATTCAAATTAAAATGTATTAATATGAATATATAAAAAAATCAGATCAAGACTCATAAATCTTTGAACGTACTTTAAAGGGGAACTGTTGCCTAAGTCGCTCCGCCGATCTTTTTAGTTACCCAAAGCCACTTTAGTTTAAAATGTTGATCAATAGTTGCAACTTATCGTCTGTTTTTAAGACCTATTTTGACGTTCCTCTCTTTTTAAGAACTATTTTGATGTTAGACCAATATTCCTCAATCGGTTTGAGTTTTGGACAGTTTGGTGGATTCTATCAAATTGACTATACCAAATTTGGACATTCTTAGAATAGAGTGCAGTCGTTAAATCCGGTCAGTACAAAGGCTTAATGTTGTATTGATTAAGAAAAGGTAAGAAGTCCTTTTCTGCAGACTTCTTTTAGATAAACATCTTGATATATTGTTCGTGGTAAAGAAGGCTCGAATTTTGAATCTGCAACTGCAAATTGTTTGCCAAACCAAGAATTTCTTATGGAATTTCAAACTTTTTTAGCTTGTAACTATCAGGGTTTTTTACGGTTAGATGCAGGGTAAAAATCGTGACCTGCAATTTGTGTAAAGTCTCGTCATCCATTACAATACATTATGTTTTGTTAACAAATTCTCGAACAGCGTCTTTTTGGTACCAAATTTTGTTTGGCAATGCGATTTGGTGCTGATTGAGCTTTGAAGCCGACTCTTCTCTTTACTTTTTGAACTTAAGAAGATAACATTTTGACCACTTCAACAACATCTCTTGTCCATAATTTCGGATTCCGCTTGAAAATTTCCTGCTTTGAATCGCTTGACGTTTGCCACTTCTTGATTTTCAGTCAACAATAGATACACACGATGTTGATAGGTCTAAGTTTTTCGTTAGTTTACGAACACTTAGGCTAGGATTACTACAGTGTTTGTAAGTTTGATTCACGAAGCCTTATTGCTGTTAGTGCCATAACGAGAACTAACGGATTTGGATAACTATGGGTTATATTTTTTATGTAGTCTTATTGATGTAGTTTATGTGGATCTTGATGCTCCTAGCTTTTGCCATATCAATGGAAAAACTGGATTTTTATGTGCAAATTATAGATCAAGACATTTTATCAACCTTTACAGTTTCTGACACTTTAGGGTCGATATTTCAATCACAAGTTAACTTTAACCTTCAGTTTATTGCCATAGGAATATTTGTTTTCATAATTGTTACTATGGGAATAAACTGATAGTTAAAGTTAACTTGTGATTGCAATATCGGCCTTTAGGATCAAATAGGGTCAAATTTTAATTCAATTTTTTTCAGAAACGGTAAGAATAATGATGCAATTCCTTGGTTAAGATTCAGCTTAAATTTAAATTGGAATTGTACCACTGGGCCTTAATGTTAAACAAATTTTCTCATAAATTTTATTGCCATGCTACTAGCTTTTTCTGAATTTACACTACAAAATTTAAAGTGTATTGATTTCGCAGCTGTACATACTTCCTTTTTGTGTGACATTATATCAATCATCAGAACGTCTAAAGGTATGTAAGAAGAATATCTAAAGCTATTAGAGAAAAGATCGAAAAATTCATTTTGATAGCAAAATAATTGTTCATATTGTGTAGTAAAAATACCGGTAAGAGATTAAATATTCTTGATAATTAAACAGACAATAAAAACCGACAAATAAATAAAACAGACAATAAAAACCGACAAATAAATAAAACAGACAAATTTATTTAAAATAGACTATAATGTAATAAACAACCATAAATAAATCTACGATTTCAGTCGATATATTCCCACAATGAAGCCATTTTAATACCACTTCTTTTCCTTCAGAGTGAAATTCATTTTTGGTTTATAATGCGTGTAGAATATTAGTGAACAGCGACTTTCTTTAGTAACGATAAGTGACTATTTTTCCGATGCTTGTGAAATACACACTGCATATCGCAGATTGCTGTGGAATCAGTGGGCAGAATAGTGTATCCAGTTGATGTGCGCCCACATTTCCAAATTAAAATGAAACATACGGTATATTTCTTCTTGAGTTGTTTAATTCAATTATTGTTACATAGAACAAATGTCCTAAAGTAATTCTTTGCGGAACTTTTTATTTATCAGTCCGGATATTTGAGACTACTTTTCAATGCAAAATAATGTTCGTATGGGCTGTGTTTACAAGGATTGTACTTACCTACCTGTAAACTACTCAAATTATGAAATATTAATAAAAAATAGATTATTTTGATTTTTTTTTGTGAAACATATTATTCCAAATTTCTGTTGTCTCTTTAATCAATTAATTTGTCTAAATTTTGATGATTCAAATATATACATATTTAATAAAAATAACAGAAATACTTTTAATGTTTATTGCAAATAACATACTTACAAAAAAGTTAAACGAAACAAGCATTATACTGCGTCGGCCTGACCACCACTGGCTATGCGTTTATCATGAGTAAATGAAGGATAGAATAGTAGAAAGCGCATGAGTAAACGAAATAGCTACATCAGTCGACGTTGCCGATTGATAACGCGGGCCACGCTCCGGCCGCAGTATTCTCACCTTCGCACGCAACATTGTAATATCTCTATTTCATTTCCACACAAGTTTCAATGAGCCTCTCCTTCATTTGCTCACAATTAACCGTATACCTAGTCTTAGTCAGATCAACTGTGTATGTAAAATATGATTATGGTGTACAAATACTGTACGTACTACCGTACGATTTTTAAAATTTTAGATAAATGGAGGCCGTGAAGAGGAAAACGTACAGCTTAAATTAACTCATACGTACGTTTTGGTTAACATCACTGCGAAAATATGGTTCAATGATGAATACCTTTTGATGTTTTGTAAATATTATTTTGAATAAATTGTTGTATTTGCTAATTTTACACCATACGTTTTGCTTTCACGGCCTCCCTTTATCTAAAATTTTAAAAATCATACGGTACATACAGTTACAATTAAATGTAATGCCTCCCCAATAAAAAGTTATCGAATAGGCGGACAAGTGAATCGGCAAGCATCAAATTCTTGAGGGCATTTGCTTGGCCACCTACTTGTTATGGTGATCAGGTTGGATAAGGCCACGCATTTACATTTTTAATTAATGGAACTCGAAAATAGTTAATTTTTAACCAATATTTGATAAAAATGGAAATTTATTTAATACAGTGAAACCTCTCTTAGGCGAACACCGACTGTGACTAGCAAACTGTTCATCTATTAGAGGTGTCCGCCTAATAGAGGTAAAAATGCATGTAAATTACATAAATGGGGAATTAAAAAACTGGCCGGCAAAGAGAGGTGTCCGCGTAGAGAGATGCCCACCATCGAGGTTTTACTGTAATAAAATACTTTACTTTCTTTATCTACCTACAATTATTTTTCTAGCATTTTATACAGAATAATTGAGAAAATATTTTTGTTTTTGATTCTTTGCATAGAAATAAAACGCCTATAATTTGTTTTTTGTTACTGAAAACGCTGCACATATACTCAACCCGTCCGTATTGAATTATGCATTCAAGAAATTTTAAAACTTTCCAAACAGGAAATCTGTCAGTATTTGAAAATAATATTTATTAGTTGCTTAACACTTTCATCAATTTAAAAACAGCCAAATTTATCTAAAATAATAAACGCTTGAAAGGAAAAGTGAACATCACCTGATACATCAATCATGATGCAAAATTATGCAAAATTTCTTTTTTATAACCCGCGCGGAAGTTCGAAATCGTTGAAAACTGAAATCGACGTTTTTAATTACTTAACAGAGGTCATTGAAATATCTGCGTTATTAATTATTCATTAAGAAGATATCTATGGCGGAAATGCAAATTTTTAGAGATTATTTAAGAAGGTGTTAATTTAATTCGTGAATTTTATGAATATATGGGAATTATTAATTTGTGACGTTTTAATTGGGCGAGAGTGTGCGCTTCTTCGGACGCGAAAGTTCCTTTTATTAACAGAATGAGTAAGCGTTATTTTGTTGAAATTTTTATTGTTATATCTTTCACAGTGAGAGGTTGCCGTGCTTGTTTCTAAGCTTAGTAATAATTTTTTCAAATGTTTTTGTAAATTTCTCAAAGCTTTTAGTACACTCAGAAAAATAAACTGTTCAGTTAACCAAAAACACGTTCAGTTAACAATATTTTTCGTTTACCTATTAGCAATCATGCGTGGTCATTAAACCAACAGTCAAAAAATGTTAAATATTTTAGATTGAATCAACTCAATATTTTCTTTGAGGCAAGCATACAATGAAGACATCTTTCTAGTTGCTTTAATGCCCAAGAAGATTGATACAAGAACTTTAGATTGTTAAAATTGCTAAATATTTTATTTGTCTGAACGCTGTTAGGGAATTAAAATTATATTTTTGATATATTTAAAGTGATTTTTCAGTATGGCTAATAAAAGCGCAGGGTCAATTCAATCTAGACTATCGTTTAGGGGAACATCAATTTAAATGTTCACCTCTTTGCGATACTGCCAAAGTAAGATAACCCTTCAACCTTTGTTGAGGTGACAAGAGGAGCTGAATAAACCTCTCAACGGACTTTATAATGTCGGATGCATTCGATGACTTATCCGTTTAAGAAACGATGTCGAACAATAAGGTTATGCTGGGACAGGCAGTAAGTATACGTGAAGTTTTAGCAGGCGCCATCTGGAACTCGATAGCTTATTAATATGGGAATTAACCCTCGCTTTTACTTGACTTAACATTTATTACGTATAATAAAAAATCAAAACAGACACATAAAAGCAATAGCTCTTTACGATCATTTTGAAATTTCAACTTTTTGATTTAACATATTAAGCACTTTCGTTTTAAGGAAAACATTTACATCGTTCAGTCAACTTGGCTAACAACTACCAAGTCGGACCAAATAATGTTGCAAAAAATATTTGACAATAGGCAAACGATTACCAAAGTTCCAAGTGTGGCTTTAAGCTTACACCTAATCATGATAAATTAGACTTGACCAGTATCCAACGATTCATATCTCCTATAAAATTCTTTTTGCCAAAGATGGCGTGTGAGATATAAAATACATAGCGAAAGCGTAGCAGTTTTACAATCTGATACATCCTTGAATATTTATGTTGATACCATCGAAACGGAATGCCAGACAGATCATCAAATGGGGCTTAAGTAAATAGACTAGTTAGGTATTTCCCCAATTTTCAAAGATGCCTGTAAATATTTTTCTGAAGTCTCCGATTCTGATTAACGTCTCTTTCTTCTTTGGCACTACAAACCTCTTCGTTGAAGACATTCCTTTACGTTGATTCTCCATCACTAGTTTATTAATCTTCGAGCTCTTAAGGCTTCCTCTAGTTCAGCACTAAATCTCTTCCTTGACTTTTGATTGTCCTTTCATTGGATGTAATATTTCCTTTCAAAAATTCAATTTTCGAATAAGTTTGGGACAATTTACTACCTCACCTCGGACTTTAATTTTCAGCATCGCCCTTCTACGGTTAATTAGCGCGTAAAAAAATATGATTTTCGGGCTCCTATGAATCCCGAGTTCGAAGAATCTTCCCTCCCTATCATCGACTACTTAATTTGATTTTTCCTTAATTCCATTCCTTCTTAATTCCATCCCGTATTTATTTTATTTTCTGGGAGCTCTTGCCTCACTTTGTATAATATATGTGCTAATCTTTGACTTCTGAATAGATTCTTCCTTAATTTTTTTTTCACTTTATTTTCATTTCCTTCTACAGTTTCAAAATACTGCCAAAAGGAGATAACTCACTTACATGTATCTACATTTGTATGTTCTCTGACGAAAATCCATTAAAGTGTAGAATGCAATTAATAAAAGAAGAAATGTGATTTAGAGTCCTGTATATTTCTACACACAACGTGCTCGGTCAAAAAATTTCTTACATATTGCTATGTTATTTTAGTTTTAAGGTTTTGAAAATTGTAGTAACAATATTTTTGTATTTATTATTATGATGTATTAATTGTAATTTAGTTCGAGATTCATCATACATCAGTTAAATTTGTATATCAAGAAAAATTATGATCCCAAGGTATTTCGTCTCAAATGTTGCTAACACTGAAACACAAATTTTTGTTAAGGAAAACAAACTGAGGGCAACAATCAAAAGATGCAATCGCCATAATTAGACTGACATACATACACCAGTCTACAAGCAGTTCGGATGTTACAACATCGTGGAGGATTTGCAGTTCTTTGAAGGCATCTCCAAAGCCGGACTTCTCCGACCATGAGCAAGTCCAATAAATCCGATTTTATGACATGTACGGTTACATTTGTTTCATAACTGCAATCAGAATTACATGGGGATTCATTTGAAACTAAGTACGAATGCGAGAGTTGAATAATAAGGAACTTATTTTTTATACAGAAATTTAACTCACGTTCTCACAAAAAATTGTTGTTTTCATTTCACTACCGGTATGATGTGTATGAGAGTTTTTTTTAACGAGACTATAAATAAGACTGAGTTTAATTTTGGGGACAGTTACTTAAAATATCCGGTTTGAATATACGAGGCGACACGCAATTTATTTAAACAATGCAAAGTGAAGTGTAAATAAACAGTAGTTGATGTATATATAAAACCGTAAAATTGAACAAATTATTAGTCAAATCGTTTAAATTTGCTTTTAATAATATCAATAAATAATTTAATCATTTTGAACTGATTACGTATTTAGACAAATGATCATTACAGAACTTTATATTAAATTCAGCTAAAACAAACAAACAGTCACTATTGTTGCATAAAATGAAATTGTTAATAAAGACTTTTCTTATCATATATTAATTAAAGAATTTTAAGTTGACAGGAGTTATTTTAATTCATTAATGAGCATAAGAACAATCTACGAGCGTCCAAAGAACCCAAAAACGTTCATAGATTTTAACAAAAGAAAAAGGTTTACGCCCTGAACCTTAAGAGTTTCATGATACAGACAAATATGTACGTTATGAACTAAAAACAAAATTGAATTTAACAACAACCAGTAACGTAGCAATATGTTGCCTACTAGTTTCAACTTAAAGAAGTTGTCATCTTCAGGGGCGATTTAGAGTCGCCGTCCAACCAGTAATGATATCTGTCTGTGATAAAAATTTTTATTGTAAATTTTAATGTGCTGTGTTGTTTCTTTATACGTTACTCTAAATAGCCCCTGAAGATGACAATTTCTTTAAGTCGAAATCTAGTAGGGCAATATATGTAAGAAATTTTTTGACCGAGCAAGTTGTGAGTAGGAAAATACAGGACTGTAAATCACATTTCTTCTTTTATTACATTTGTATGTCTTGCATCAGTTTTTCATTTTTTCTTCTCAAAATCTTTTAAGCCCAGTTGTACAATGCCTGTTTAAACCCATAACAACAAATTTGTTGTTAGGGATTTAAACTTTAGCTTAAAGTTAAGCTGGAACCGTACAATTGGGCTCAAGTAGTTTTGAGCCTCAAAAAAAAACTCATTACTTTCCTTCCCACTCATTCCATACTTTTTGATTCAATGCGCGAGTCTAAATTCCTTCTATTACCTCTTCTGTTTTATTACTCATTCTTTCTCTTTTTTTCAGCCAGTTTTTCTAGGTCTGTCTTCAACATTTGGACACTCTTCTTAACAACGGCATGCTTTTTTAAAATAATATTTTCGATTTCATCTCTGTGCCCTTATTCCATTTAAAACGTTGACTGTCGAGACGACTTACATTATACTTACCTATACATTGCCTTACTTCCACAGAAAGGTGAATTATTTGTGTCGTCACAAGTTGAAAAAGAAAACAATTTTTATGGAAAAGAACTTACCTTACCTTGAAGTCTTGAAGTCTGATGAGTGGACCAATGATTTGAATTTGGGGTTATTTTTAATTCTTACTTTTGGAAGAGTTAAATCGAGTGTTCCTGTTTTACATTTATATTTGTTTTTAGAAATTCTCGGCATCAAAATTTATGAATTTCAGTCAAAATTTAACTGATTATTGATTATGTTAACGTGTGATTTTATTTTATTTTTTGTAATTAAAGAAACACTAATATTTTCAGTGTCTTGTTTCGATAAATTTTAACGTAAGTGAATTGATAATTTGAAAAGGATTATCAAGATTTTAAATGTTCAATAGTTTTTATTCAAAATAACCTGTAAAAGTAAATTTCCCGAAGATGATCCTCAGAAGAAATAGAAAAGTCGATGGTATTCTGTAACAAAATTAAATGGTATTAATTAACTAGGTTTAATTAAAATGCAAGCAAGGAATTTTTTTTTCCTTCTTTTCCTTGCAGTGTGAAAGAAGTTTGTTGAATCGTAGACTGAAGAAGACGTTAACATTAAATCTCGCCTCGAATCTGTGTCAATTATACTTTTGCCTAGAGGATAACATCATCTTCTAACAAAAGGTTAAGTTCAATGGCAGACACTCGAGCTTAAATGCGGCGGAAGCATAACGAAAGTACGGAATTTATACGCCATTGCTCTTGTTTTTTGCATGCGGAATTTTTGCTTAGAAATCACCGTCTCCTTAAAAAAGCATCGTACATTAAGCAGAGAGACTGGTTGGGAGAATGTACTCTCATTTCCACCGTCTACTTTTACATCTCTCCACCTGCCATCTCTTTTTCTCTCGGCCGAAGAACAAGAAGAGGCTGTTGACATTCGAGGTGAACAATCTCGCTCCGCCACGGTCAGGGTTTCGAAGAAAGTGAAATGACTTTGAAACTCCGAAACGGGGTGTCGACGATTTGCATTAGGCGCTCTTCCCATATATAAACAACGCTTTTAGTTTCGACAAGCAGTTAATGGCATCTTTCGAACGTATGCACACAATTATGAATTCTTTTGTAAGTATCGTAGCGTGTTTCCCTTCATTAAAAATTTATTTTAATTTTATCGCGTGCAATCCATCAGTCATTAAGATGCCGGAAACTGTTGCTCGCAACTCGTTTTTAATCTTTTTCAATCTCTGCAAGCTGAAGAAAGCGGATTAATTAGTGTTGCTTTTTTAGGTCGCAGCTTTTGCAATTTGTTGTATTTGCACAGCAAAGGCGAGACCTGGACACTTCGACTTTGCCGCCCTCAGTTTAGCCGCCGGAGGTGGTGGAGGTGGTGGTGATTATGGTGCCAGCGCAAGTGGTGGTAGCCCTGCCCCGGCTAATTTGCAACTCACAGGTGTCCCTGATGAAAGTAGCTACGCCGATTTGACTTTCCCGGTACATCAAATCCAAGAACTAGGGACGAGCAGCTCCGGAAGTCTTCCTCCAGAAGTCGTCAGAGTAACCAAAACGATAACCATCAAGGTTCCACAACCTTACGAAGTTAAAGTTCCTCACCCAATTCCTTACCCAGTACCAGTCGCCAAACCTTATCCGGTACCAGTCACTAAATTAGTACCTGTATCGCAACCTGTTCCAGTTGAAGTTGTCAAAAAGATTGCGATACCTATCGAAATCCCCAAACCATATCCAGTTCCTTCATCTGGTTCTGGAGGCGATTACGGATCTTACGGTGGCGGAGGTAATCTTCAGTTTTGGGAATCTAGGGACAATCTGTAAGCAAACGTATTTTTTCTTAGGTGATTTCGGTCATGATCAGTCTGGAGGTTATTCTGCGCCCGATCCCACCTACGATAATCAGGAATTGAGCAATGATGCTAAAGAGGAGTAATAGGGACTATTTTTTTCGCACTTGTTTTAGTGATTTGTTAATTCTGTTTGTTGTCTGTTTTGTTGAGTTTTTTTTTAATTTCATTTTAATAAAAAGAAAATAAAAATCTACCTTTTTATTTACAGAAGATAGATATACACACCTTAGTCAATTGTTTACAAAAAGAAAACATATAGGTTTAAAAGACGAAACTATTTTAATTGTTGCACTTCTCATTAATTACGTTCAGTAATTTTAAAATATCATCTATTATGTATTAAGAGACTTAAAATTTTGGAAGTTTAAATTTGATGTTTTAAAACTATACTATTTTATATTTACAGTTGGTTCTTGTCCGATGAAATTTGTATCGCAAAATCTTTTAAGCGGACACTAAATCGCGCACTATACACTTAACGTTTCGCAATCGTTCGACAGCTTCGTCTGACGAAGCTGTCGAACGACTGCGAAAAGTTAAGTGTATAATGCGCGATTTAGCGTCCGTTTAAAAGATTTTGTAATATACTATTTTAAATTTTATAAAGAAATATTTAAATTTACCTACCTTCCTCAACCCAATACAATTTAATATTAAAACCGACAAAAACCGATTTAAAAAAAGACAAAATGAGTAATGAGTAAAAATGATAAAATTAGAAACGTACTTTATGTGCAACCGAGAATATTTAGAAAAATAAGCGTTTTAAATAATACTAGCAATAATTGCTATTTAACATTATAATTATATAATTAAAAACCGTTTGAAATTTCCAATGATGACACAATAATCATTTAAAATTAAATTGAGGACAATTAATTTAAAGTGTACATTTAATAATAGCCTGAGAGAATGTGAGTGGAAATATCTCACAAACTTGAATCCATTGGATGTTTAAGTATGTTACTTATATAATTTAAACTTTAAACTCGATGATTTATGGGCTATTTAAAAATATATGGGCGAAAGAGGCGTAGATGATTTTATTACATTTATATGGTAGTCACGCATACGCGAATGGATGGAGTATTAAAAAAAAATAAATAAGATTTATTAAGTCTTGCCACTCACGTTTCAATGCGTAAGTACGATTGTGGAGAAAACACATTTCTTTTGAAAATCATATGAGCGTATATGTATGTTTCGAACACGCTGTTCAAAATTTGCTTTCGTTTAGTAAACATGCAGGACGAATTCTCGTTTTTTGTTTCATGTTTCTACATGAACTTTCCTGTTCTCTTCTGAATTTTCCCTTCGCAATTTCATTCTTAATTTGTTTCTTTTTCCAGTATTCCTTCACATTGTTCATTAAGCTAGCATTTATTTTTTTGTTTTCTTTTTGTTTCTTATTAAATATTCCCTTCGAGAAACTTTTATCAAGAGGCTAAAAGGTCAAAAGAGTACTTACCTGAAAAGCGTCAGTTACTATGTGTTTTTTTAAAAATGCCATAAGGGGTGGCTGTGGAAAAGAAAATTCATGTCTTAGCTCCATTCATTTACTCTAAATTTTCAGATTTGGCGTGTGTTATATGCCAAGCTACGACATGAGTTTTAATTTTCATGGCCAACCTTTATGGCATTTTTAAAAAAACACATGTTACCACACTATAGAGACGAGGAAGCGTAAATAATAGGAGAAACCCAAGGCAGACTGATAAGCAGGGCCAGATATTTTGAACAACTGTTAGGGGTAGATAAAGAAATACGTGAGGAGATAGATGCAGAAAGCAATGTACAAAATGAACAAGCGATAGAAGAATTAACAGATGAGGAAATTTTAGAAGAAATAAAGAAATAAAATAATAATAAAGTGCAGATGGAAATTGGATTCCAGCAGAGGTTATCAAGTACGGGGGAGATCAACTACAAGAAAAGATATGCAAGATAATACGGAGAGTGTGGACTGAAGAGTGTCTGTATTGCTTTAGAAATTCAATTTATTTGTCGTCGAATATAATCACTAAAGCCCGGATTTTTAGGCAATTGCCTAAAATTTTATTTAACAAAAAACATAGGCAATTATGTCTTAAACATTTAGATTACAATTTTAATTATAATAAGATGTATATTTTTTTGTGCCTAAGTACCTATTTTTACATTATTTTGAGTATTTGCCTAGTTTTATCGCTTAAGCGCCTACAAAACTTTTTGTTGGCTATGTTATGCCTAAAATGGGCAATTTCTGAATAATTAATTTTTATGAATTGTATTCTCTGTGTGTAGAAATACGTATTTGCTTGCCAAAACATTTTAAAGACACTGTATGTGTTCAGCTAAACTCAACGCCGCAATGTTTTTGTAAACAGCCGAAAATTGAAATTCAAATTTTTTTAATTTAAATAAAATTACTTGAGGATTATTCACGAAAGAATTTCACGCTTTGATTGGTAGTATAAACAATCCTAGGCGATAAGAGACCCAAGCGACAAACTTTAGCCAAAATGCTGGTTTTTCTTACGATAAGTTAAAATAAATAAACTACGCGATAAAGACCTTGAGCAAGTGAGAACCTCACCCATACAAGGTGGCGAGGCCGGTCCAAAAATACTTCGCAATCCCCTGAGGATAGGCAACTTAAGTCACTCCAGTGACCTCGATGGGTGGGACCAAAGATGTTGCCATCTTGCAGCTGCAAATTAGAAAAGGAGCTCTGGTTTTGAAAAAGTAAACAATACGGTTACGCAGGAAGAAGATTCAAAAAATCAATTGACGTTCACCGAATCATTTTCGCGAATGGTTGCGTTTCCAATTTTCACATTCACATGCATGTAATTTTTATAAAAAGTTCGTCGAATCCTTTTTGTGAACAGAGGTGTCCTCCTTTATCATCGACCCCTTTTTGGAAGTGGGTATTCCAATTTAAATATTCCTGGTGTGGGTGATTTGATAGTGTACGTAAAGAAGACCCTTCGCCTAGAATTCCATAGAAAAATAGAAAAGCCCTAAAGGGAAAGCGTAAAGAGGTCTGCTGTTACTGGGTTCTCGAACTACTCTACTCTACTCTTAGGTACTCTCTAAATTTTTTGACTTAAACATCGATTTATGGCCTCTATTTAAAGCGTATTATTACAATACATTCCTTACGGTGAATTATGTGTTTGATTTGTGTTTGACTTGTATGCACAGTTCTATAGGCCCCTAAGAACCTTCCTCCGATGTCTTAACAAATGACCACGCAACTAGAATAAGCATTAAAATAATTTTTTTATATAATAAAACGACGAAAGAAGAGATTTTATTAAATGCCTACATTTTTTAGGCTGCCTAAAAGAGCGCCTATTTCTTAGACATTAACTGCCTATTTACCTGCCTAATTCAGTCTTTTTACGTGCCTAAAAATCCGGGCTTTAATAATCACTCTCAAAAATGACACAGTCCACGGAACCGTACATAATTTCTTTTTACTGTTACTTAATTAGGTGTAGGTTCAGATTGGCCAAACGGCAAAATCCCCAGCCAGACTAAATACTAATTAACTATGTCTCGAAGAAAGAAAAGTCAAAAGAAGACAGAAAGAGAGAGATGTTTTAGTGTGTGTTTATAGTGGAGCGACGAGCCGAGAGTAGAGCCAAGCGGCGAGCAGAGCGACGAAAACAAACTCTTTAATATAAATGAGAGCGTTTATACTAGCGCGACGAATAGCGAGGCTGTTCGACCCTAGCGGAGAGCCAAGCGAAGAAATCAAATCAGTTTGATTTCTACGCTCGGCTCGCCGCTATTGTCCGAAGATTTGCATCGAAAATAAAACATTAAAATAGACATTAAAAAAATTATCAGGCTATTGCCGCAAATCGTTGTTTAAATGATGAAATTCACCCATCTCTCTGCGTTTCTGATAAATTTCATTTGTTTTTCCACGACTGTAAGGAAAACAATCACTTAAATACAATATCCTAAGAGAGGAATTTTCTAACAGAAACCGTTGCACCCTTTCCTTCGACATCTTAATGTCGACTATGAACTTCTACTATGTAGAAATAATCGCTTTTCTTAAAACGTGCTGCTCTGCTTGCCGCTTGGCTCTCCTCTCTGCTCGCCGCTCTACTATAAACACTAGCTTCTTTATTAAACGCGCTGCTCTGCTCGCCGCTTGGCTCTACTCTTGGCTCATCGCTCCACTATAAACACACACTTAGATTACAAAGAAAGAAGAAATTAGCAAGTAGGAGAAAGATTGAGAAAAAAGAAACTGAAGAGAAAAGAAAGAACGAACAGCCAAAAGTAACCTGTGGTGATTGCTCACCGAATAACTTGTATAGGGTTTTTCATTAAGAGCGACGCATTTTGTTTTTCAAATAAAACACCGAAGTCGTGAGAAATTTAAGATTATTTTTACTTCGGTGTAAAGTACAGTTAATGCCATTATTGATGGAACCACAATATCATTCAAATGTCCTCCACGGAAGCGCTGACAGGAAGGAATCCGTTTAACACAAGTTTTCATGACTTTTTCACCTAAATTGAGTCGAATATCAGCAATGACACCTTTAATGTTGGTCTGCAAATGTTGCTGGTTTGTTGGTGTAAACTAACGACTTAACATAACCTCACACAAAGAAGTCTAGGGGTGTTAAATCGCGCGAGCGAGGAGAATAACTGACTGGTCCGTTTCTGGAAATAATCGATTCCACCAAACTTTTCTTTCAATAAGTCAATTGTTTGATTGGCATTGTGGCAAGTGGCACCGTCTTGTTGCAACCACATGTCGTCCTAGTCCAGAGCATCCAATCCAGGCCAAAAAAATTCGCTCGTGGAAACTTGGGTTAAACCATATTTAAACGAATTCATTCCTGTCAGTACTTCCGTAGAGGACATTTGAATGATGTTGTGGTTCCATCAATAATGGCATTAACTGTACTTTACACCGAAGTAAAAATAATCTTAAATTTCTCACTACATCGGTGTTTTATTTGAAAAACAAAATGCGTCGCTCTTAATGAAAAACCCTATATAATAACTTTAACTCCTTTCATTGGTTTAAGTCTTTTGAGCCGTAACGGAAGATTATTTTAAAAAGTGTCTACGTTGCATATGAAAAATCTTGTAAACTGGGTGATGCTATGGAGTGGTAAAGTGTATCGGTTCTAAATCCGATTTTATTATAAAGATATGGTAGAGTGTTTGATGCTAAAATTTTATAAAATAAAAAGTTCGTAGGTATAGAGGCGTCGTCGATTCACCATATTTAACCATCTGGTTCTGTATATAGCTTATGATAGCTTCGATTACAGTGAATTCCAAATACGAAACATAGATGAGAGTTTTATAAACGCTGGATTCTACCTACATCTTGGCAGTAATAAGAATAAGATTTGGAACTTTCCCAACAAGCAAATGCCAACTTTTTAAATTTGAATTACTATACAATAAGCGACTGTCAACTTCTGTATTATGTATTCGATACGCTAAGATTTCGTCTTGAAAGTAAATTTCGAAACCTTAAGTTACAAACAAAAAATTTGAAAATGTTTGAATTCCTTTTATTTCTTTATACACCTTTTGTCGCAATTTTACGGGAAGATTCTTTTGAAAATTTCTAAATTTTTAGCTTTAAATGTCTAGTAGGAGGTTTTATTATTTAACAAGTTTTTTAAATTTTTTTCTACTTTTTATTGTATCTCATCATTGCATCTTTTCTCTACAGTCTTTCGTCAATTTCTATTGTTCTCTTAACCATATCCTTCTCTCCTTCCCTCTCTTTCACTTCAATTTCCTCATTTTTGGACATTTACTTTAGGTAGTAATTTAATTTTTTTTGGCTAGGTGGCCAACGCATTCCAATTTTCCTCACTCTGTTTTTATCTCGTTTCCTGTACTGTTATTTTCCTGTTTCATTCATTCTTAGTGTTTTCAATTTCCCTCTTCCCCTTATATTTCTGATGGAATTCCACTGCAATTCATGTTCATATTTTCGTTGAAGTGTTTATGTATGATATTCAGCTCGAGTTGTAGACAATATTCTTATCTTTTCGTCTAATTCCTTCTTCTCCTGAAACGGTTCTTGAGACCTACGAACGAAACCTCCAAGTCCACCAATGCCTGGAGGCTAATGGTCGTGAGTGATGTTTTTCAAAATTCGAGAAAACGGACGCCACCATTTTTTTTTTAAATAAGAACAAGTCGACCAACCCAAAACTGGAAACGGTTGAACAACATATAAAAAAATAGAACAGGCTGTAACGTTAGAAAATGATAATCCTTCACCATTTTGTCCAGATTGACATCAGCATTTGTAGCTGTGTTCGGCAATGCGATCTTTTTTATCAATTATCTCAGAATCGTTCGGTAATGAAAAGTAGAGCATACTTTGACAGATCTGAAGCGTTCGGCAAATACGTAGCAAATACAGATCAGATGAAAAAGATCGCGCTCGCTCAGCTCGGAATATTTTGGAAGAGCTCTTAGATTTAGACATCGTCTAGTATGAGAAATAAGAATAATCGTTGTCTAATTTAAACATTTTAGTGTTGTACTGTATATAATAACGAAATGAAGACGAACCTCAATATTATAATGAGTGTAGTTAATTTAAGAAATAATGTTTGATGATGAGGAATAGAACTAATTTCTAAAAGTGAATTCTTTTGCAACAGAGGCAATTCCCAGGCACAGTTCAAATCAATTTAAGCAATTTTTTTTCGATTATTACCAAACATTATATTTTTGTTAGGTAATTTGGCTTAACTGGGAGAATCTACACTCCGATTGCTCGAAATCGTTGATCATTAAGTTTGCTCATGTAGAGCACTCTATGATCAGCTGATTAAAATCTCACCAGCTCTACTCGAATCGCCGAGAGCATTGCCGAACTCAGCTTGTAATTCTTTGATTTTTGGATGCCTGTAAAATAAAGTTAGATAATGCAAGCAAAATACGCTTTAATTAGTATCTAAATTTATTTAGCATATTTCTAAATTAATGACGGCGAAGAACTAAACGATTGTCCTTTGATTGTCTGGATCTTTATGTTAATGGGTATAGTACCATCAAACCAGATTCCTCAAGTAACTTTCAAATCCTTTTTCAAAAAAATTCATTTTAAGTTCTATTCAACTTACGAGTACATAACTTAAATGCCTAAGAACATGTTGTCGTTAAAAAAAAATAAAAATATTTGAGAAAAATACAATTTAATTGCTTTTGTTGTCTGTCAGTACCGAATAAAGTCAAAGGTATTCTATGTTGTTTATTTAACGAAAGATAACGATGCAATACATGGAAAGTTTTCAATACTTTCCAAAAAACCGTATAAAGATGGTACAGTCGCCTCGTAATGATACATCTGATAAAAATTCTTTCACGCTTGAATGATTATTGCTTCATCCGGTACGTAGATTACGGAGTTTTAACGTGATGGACACTTTCTCAATTTCCTGTTATTATATGAAGTTCATTGGCTAATAAAGGAAATAAAGCTGCAGAATTATGCCATAAAATGAGGATAGTTACTTTTTCCTTAAAAATAAAAAAAATATAATATAGGAAACCATTACATCCATTGTTTAAATGAAACAAGTTTCTCTCATTTTAATTGTTCGTTTATTTTTGTAACAAATTATAAGATCACAAAAAGAAAAAGTAATACCGAATTTTACTCATGTTTTAGCAAGAAGAATTACAAATGTGGAAAAATACATTAAGAAATATTTTTCGCTTCTATAGAGGATGATTGAAACTGTTATAAATTTTAAGAACAAAAATAGAAAAGAAAATATTATTTTCATTTTACCAACTCTTTTTTTTTTTAGCTTAAAAATTTAGTGAATTATTTCATATCAGCTTTGCATTAAAATTATGTACAGTTGCGGACAGAAAATTTCGGATGGCACTCTCACTCATCTGACGTATACATATAGGAATTTCTTAATTTTTACGGCAGTGTCATTCCAAAATTTTCTGTCCGCAACTGTACCTACCAGGTTTTCTTTTTTTAAATATATTCTGGAGTTGAAAATGATACTGCTCGTAAGCAACTTACTTTACGGCACTCAATTATTTATCCATTTCTGTCCTCGCAGAACAAAGTTTGTGTTCGTGTGTGTTTTTATTATTTACTTTTTGATAGAAAGATTTTTATATCTTTTAGAGTGTTCCTCATCTTTTATAACCTATTTTTTTTGTTATTCTAGTTAGCTCTCTGCGTTTTGTTATTCTTTTTGTTCTTCTTCACTGTTTGTGAACCAAATTTTCCTCTTGCCTTTTTCCTTCTTAATATTTCTTCTGCTCTCTTTCTGGGTACATTTCTATCTTTAACTAACTGGTCTTCCATAGAGGACAAATACTGGCCCAGATTTTTTTTACTTTCTGGAAATCTGTTTCGACAAAAAATAAGGCCAGGGGAAGAATATTTTAGAACAATATTGAAGGAAATAGATTCTAAAAAAGAATTTATATTATATTATAAAAAGAATGAAATGTAGAAAAGATTGTAAGATTGTAAAGATTGATTAACTAAAAGAAATTATATCAACCCCTGATAATTCTTCTGTCGGTATGTATCACACGATCTTACAATAAATTAACATGCGTTTAGCAATATCCTGCGACAGATCGAAACGTTCTCTTCGACAGGACAATGAGGCGAGGGACGCAATAAAACCGCTTGCCATATGCCGTACGTATACTCCATGCACCAATAAATAGCTATGTAATTGGTACTTACACCATTGCGCAATGCGTTTTATTCCATATTAGTTTATTCGGTTGCATTCATTTTGAAAGTGGAATTTATTTAAATACGGTCTCCAATATGCCCTGTACAGTTACGAATATGGTAATTATGACGGTATATACAAAAACCTGATGGTTTAAATATCTACCTTTTATTTTTCTATAAACAGTTTCACCAGAAATATGGCAATTATGATACAACACAAGCAAAACTTGGTGGGTTATCAACCCACTTCGTATTTTGTTTTTCACATGATATACTGATGTAACTTTAGAATGGGTTGCATGGTGTGAGATCTAATTAATGCAAATGTATAGTTGATATAATGTAATTTATTAAATAGGAAAATATAAATATTTATTTACACGTTTTAAACAATGATGGGTGAATACAATTGGTGAAAATACTGACATAAATAACAACGAAGTTCATCGTTAATGGTGGCCGTATCCAAATCCACCGCCGATGTCTCCGATATCGAAATGACCCCCTTCAAGTCCTCCGAATCCGCCGTCAAGACCTCCGTACCCTTCGTGTCCCTTGACAAAAACTGGCACGGGCTTCTTGACTATGACCGGAACCTTGACCGGCACTGGGATTGGCTTATGAACGGGGTATGGCACTGGTTTAGGCACGGGAACTGGGTATGGATGAGGAACTGGAACTTTGACCGGAACCTTAACTGGTACATGTATGGTTTTCTCTACGGGTACTGGGACTGGTTTCTCAACGGTCACGGGGTAAGGTTTCGGGACATGAACTGGATATGGCTTATCCACGAGCACTTTGACTGGGTACGGTACGGGAACACCGATTTTTTTTATGACTGGTACAGCTACTGGGTGAGGTACAGGCACGTGAATTGTTTTATGCAAGGTGATATGTTTGATATGACCGTCGATGATTTCACCTCCGTATCCTCCGCCTAACCCCAAACCACCATGACCCAGATCACCACCACCGATGATAAGTCCTCCTCCCCCGTGTCCCAGATCACCACCGCCGAGGATAAGTCCTCCTCCCCCGTGTCCCAGATCCAAACCACCAAGTTCAAGTCCTCCTCCTCCGATTAATTCATGGCCACCTCCAAGTTCTAAACCACCCCCGTATCCCAGACCAATTAGACCGCGTTTGTCTTGCTTTTTGTCGGCAACGGCGGCGCTTTCTTCTTTAGCCAATGCCACCCCGACGAGGATGCCAACAATCTGAAAACAATTCAAGTATGTTTAGAACCGTTTCGCGTTTATCGTCGTTTATCTTAAAACTCACTAGCAACTTCATTATGTACATACGTGACGATGAACAACGACTGTTGACAAGTGGAAACACTTTAGTGTATTTATACCAGATTCCTGGCAGGATATAATCAGTGTCAAAACAGCGTAGGCTTGCTTTCTACCTACCCCTACCTCGAGTGCGTGAACATGAAAATACAAATGTGTGCATTACGGCACATTGCGCGACAGTAAAATCCATTCACCCGTTTCCTTTCCCGGAGTAAAAATCTTCAACGAGTACGCATCTAGGACATCGAGCAATCAAGTAGATGAAGAAGAGTAAAAGTTGACCTTGAATACGCACCCCGGTCTTCCGAGAGTAATAGCATTAAGTAATAAAGATTCTTCTCTGCAATACATAACATCAACTGACACACATTTGACAAAGTGCATCTGCGACGTTATAAAACTTGTTAAATGTATACGAGAGTAATTACTGTAAATCGTAAGACCGAGTATTAACGTAATGATATATTCGGTTAATTTAAACGAGTTATCGAATGAGACATACTTAACTTGCATAACCGAAATCGATACTTTTTTCGCCGGTGTGTTAAATAAGAAGTAATTGGGAGAGGGCGTTGCGTATGAAATTATGTAAGGACCGAGCCTGGATTCGTTCTTTGTTCTTGAATTTGTTCATGTTTTATGAATTCCTTTCATGACGTATTGTTATTATTTATTGCTTAATCTGAGTGGGTATTTATGTATCTCGAAGTTGTTAAGTTTAATAGCTTTGTTCTCAGGTCCAAATGTTTCAGTTTTAGTTTCAATTCATTATTGTTTCCTTCTCTTAAAATAATTATCGAACAAAACATTATTTTGCTCTTTTATTTGCAAAGAAGTAGAATAATTAGTATTTTTTTTTAAAGTGTACTTTTTTTTATTATTACAATTTTATAATTAAAAAAGAATTATATTGAAAGATAATTTAGAAAATTTTTATGAACTACAAATTTCAGAAAAATTATTTGCAATAAAAATAAAATAATAAAATTCAATTTTCTATTTTTATTCTTTAATTCGATGAATGAAGACGAAATGGTTGAAATGGTTTATTAAATTCTTCCTTATCACTCAAATTACTCTGTTTGAAATTTATTTAGATGGTTATTGAATGGAAGGAAATATCGTGTATACCTTTATAGTTGCAGATGATTAAATAAAATGAATGAACGTGAAATTGTAGAACGTATTTCAAAGAATAATACAAAATTTGTAAAAAGTATTAAGTATAAAATAGTTGATAGTCAAAAAAGAAATTTTAACGTAGTAACAAAGAATTTAGGGTTGCTACGAATATGGTACCTTTAAATGACAATCATAAGAAAGGGAATTCGAAAGAACATGTTCCAAAAGTGGGCACGAAAAAAGATAATCACAAATGTTAAATTTAATACTTCGAAAAAACAAAATTATAAAAAATAATAAATCACCCATCCCAGCTCTTTTTGTTGTGAAATAAGCGCGAATTGTCGACAAAAGTTTAAGAAAAGGTAATCTGAAATATTTTTCAAGGTCAGGCGAAAGGATTTATAACCAGGATCAACTTTGAAATATCAAATGGAACATAACTCAAACTGAGTGCACTTGATTAGAGCTATAAATGCCGTCTTTCTAAGCCAATTGGAAATTGATCACATGTTCCGTAATGTTTAAGCTAATTTTAATTTTTTTAATGTTAGAGATAAAAAGTATTTAAGTATTTTTTAAAAATTATATTCGTTTTCTAATTCCTCAAGTAGCCTCTCGTTACTAATTTTTTCCAGAGCTTGAATTTTGAATTTATTCTCTCTCTCTATACAGCAGAATTCAGGGTACAAGAAACCAGAAGGAGTATATGAGATTTGTCAATAGTTACAATAATAGAATATTAACAATAATATAAAAAATAAAATATCACAAAATCTTCTAAGCGGACACTAAATCGCGCAAATATACACTTTACGTTTCGCAGTCGTTCGACTGCTTCGTCAGAAGTGAAAATTATGTTGTCAAAATAAAAAAATTATAATTTTTTTAATTTTTTTATTTTGACAACATAATTTTCACTTCTGACGAAGCAGTCGAACGACTGCGAAACGTAAAGTGTATATTTGCGCGATTTAGTGTCCGCTTAGAAGATTTTGTGATACAAATTTCATCGGACAAGAACCAACTGTAAATATAAAAAATAAAAAATAACGAGGGGTGAACAATTTAATTTAAAAGTCTGTCAATTATTGTCCTCTCCTATATTCAGATCGTCGTTCTCGAATTCGTCAAAGGTAAAGAAAACTTTGTCTAACAGTAACGTTTTGACTTTTGCCTTAAAAACACTTGCACTTACAGATTTTAAGTTTGCTGGTAATTTATTAAAAAATTTTATGGCATGGTATCTAGATCTGTTCTGTGTTCTAGTAAGTCTGCTATGTTGGGTTGTGACATCTGTGTTTCGACGGATACAATAATTGTGCACATCACTACCTTTTAAGAAACTCTGTCTGTTACAATTTTCTTGGGCCCAGATGAGACATTCCAATATATATATATATATATACTCGGTAGCGTAAGTATCTTCAGCTGCTTGAAAAGCGGTCTGCAGTCGTCTCTGTATGCTGCCCCTGCGATTATTCTAACTACTCTTCTTTGAAGTGCAAATATTTTGTGTCTCGCCGAAGAATGACCCCACGCCAATATGCCATAAGATATTTGTGATTGAAAGAAGGCGTGATAGGCGACTTTAACTGTGTCAGCTGATGCAGATCTTCTGAGATTGCGTAAGAGATACGTAGTTTTAGATAACTTCTTTGTAAGATGATCAGCATGGACATCCCATTTAAGCGTTGGGTCGATCCATACACCTAAAAACTTTGCCGAGGCACTTACATCTTCGTTGACTTCTGGGATTTTTTTGAGAACCGTCTTATTATTCTTTAGGCTAAGTTGATTTGCCAGAAACCATTCATAAGCTTTAACTGTGCTATTTTCGTGGGTGTCCAATAGTATGTTTAATTCGTCGGCATCGGTTGTCATCGCATATGCGCATATGTCATCGCAGCTGCATATTGCACAATATTGGCATTTACACAGTTCGAAAAATCATTCATGTAAATTATGAATAATAATGGGCCGATAATAGATCCCTGTGGCACTCCCAATTCCACTGGTAATTCGGTGGATAGTTTTCCTTCGAAGCTGACGCATTGCCTCCGTTCCGAGAGATAAGAGGTAATTAATTTACCACTCAGTGGAGAAAAGTTGTATACGTATAACTTACGTAGCAAAATCGTGTGCGACATGCAGTCGAAGGCACGACTGAGGTCCATAAATTAAGCTATTGTATATTTGTTTTTTCGAAGTTATCAAGAATTCCACTCAGAAAATCCATGATGGCTCGTACAGTAGATCGTCCTCTTCTAAATCCGTACTGTGCGTCCGAAAAAAGTTTGTTATCTTCGAAAAATGTTATCATTTGTTCGTTAAGGACGGCCTCAAGTACTTTGGAAACTACCGGTAGGAGTGTTATCGGACGATAGTTGTGCATATCGGTTTTTTCACTTTTTTTGTGTACTGGAACACATTTCCCAACTTTTAAACAGCCGGGAAAGATACATTCTCTAATACATTGGTTTATTAGTTTTGTTAGGGGCAAGATGATCGGATCTAGTATATATTTTAACAGAGCCGTGCTGTAGCCGTAGATGTTCTGCGCTACGTTTAGATTTTAATTTACAAATTACGTCGCGAACTTTCACTGGCGAAACCTCTTCAAAATCAAAATATTTCTCTGGACTAATGGTCCCTTCCATGTAGATCAAAGGATCTTTCTTACTTTGAGGAAGATTAAGAAGAATTTCTTTCGGCATATTCACGAAGAAGGAATTAAAATCGTTAGCATTTAATTCAGAATCCTCAGTCGGAGCAACGACCTTTCTTTTTTCGTTGATAAACTTCCAAAGCGCTCTGTTATTATTTACATTGTTTTTAATGAAATTATCATTTGCGATTTTCTGGGCTTCTTGTATATGCTTGGAAAAGAACGCCAGGAAAACTTTGGAATTTTTCGAGAACTATAAAAGACCTATTAAAGACCTAATCATCGACAACCAAGTTTACTCATTTGAAATTTTAAACGCGACCTAATCAACGACATACAACTTTACTTATTTCCTCATTTGAAAATCCAATGGGTTAAACCCAATTAAGGTTGACTTTGAAAGATGATTGCAGCTCCATCGAATTCTTTAAATTACTGAATGTTGACAAGAAACGGTTGACAAAAAAATATCAAGAAATCTTGATAAATTGGAGGACAGTAACAATGACAGATATCTTACACCATATTTTATTTATAAGACTATTTACTATGTATTTCTTTCATAAAATAAATTATTTTCTAATGATTATTGATAGACCTGTGAATTATAAATCCACCTGATTTTTGAGAAATACATCGATATCACCCTGTTTTAGTAAGATGAAACGAACCTCTGCATTGAAGCACCTTACAATGTCATTACAACCATTGATGTCTTTCGCTCTCATAAATTATGTATGCATAATCAGTGTGATTCACATGTATTAAGAAAAAAGAAATTCTCATGCTTGGCTGAAAATATGTCGGCGAAAGCAAATAAACATTGTTTTTATGTGCAACTGAAATAATCATGTGTTGTACATATTTTTTAATTACCAACCAGGAATGAGTTGCATTCCCCTAGTTTACGAATTCGAAACGCCAGAGCGGAATGGTGTTTTCCATTTCTATTTTGTGCAAATTGTATTTTACTGGAAAATGACCTTGCTCCATATCTAATTGTTTATATTTAATAAAATTTAAAGAGATTACAATTGGTAAGTGTTATGAAAAATATAAAAAATGGAAATTAATTCCGAATTGTCACGTGCGAGCGACTTCGACCTCATTCTCTTGTAAAACGCAGTGTCACAATCAGAAGTTAATTAGTTGTTCATTAATGAAGGTAGTTTTATTCCGACGCGTATAAAAACAACAATGTCAATAATGTTGGTTTAATTAAACTTATTGCACACATAATTAACTGTAGTGCATTTTGTATACTTATGTAATATCTATTGATAAACCAATTAAATTTGTTCTCTTTTTCTAGTACGCAAAGGAACCTTGTATTTAATTAAGAAGAGACAAATACAAACCGTAACTCATAAGAAAACGTGAATGTTAATATTCAATTGAAATAAGAACCTAGAATGACTGTTAGATTGAGAACAGTGAAATAACATGGCGACCATCTTCGCTCCAAGAAAGATCGGAAAATAATAGGAAAGAAGGAAAGAGGATGTCGAAATAATCCTAAAGAGCAAGTAAGAATTTTGAAGTGGTTAACGTAATAAAATGGAAACGCAATCTCAGCCTTTTATTGTTTAAATTAATAATATGAAACAATAAAAAAACTATAAAAGAAGGTTATCGAAGTGATAACATGGCTTAATTGACAGATATGCGACCAAATGAAGTTGAGAAGCACTCTTGAAATGTACTGGGTGAATCAAACAGTAATGAAGAAAGCTAAGACAAATACCAATAAAATAAAAAAAATTAAGAAACAAATAGGTAATATTATGGAACTACATTAAAACAATAACATCGGAATGAAAAACAAAAATGATTATAAGAGCGCACGAAGTAGAAGGCAGAAAATCGAAATCGAGTGCCCAAAAATAGCAGAGATGGGATGAAAATGGGGAAGCAATAAATGAGAGGATTGGATCACCCTCTATCTTCGATGCCATTAAAATGGAAATGGAACAAATATTTTTGACATTATTTAAAAATCTGAAACTACACATGATTTTTTCCAAGTAAAAGAAAAATGCTTTGCAATTGCAATTGTTTTGTAAGTGGAGTCATCAACCGGTTACACTTTAGTACAAGTATACCTACCTCCAACTAAGACTAATAATGACATAATTGATATCAAATTAATGGAGAATTATTCAGTGAAACATAAAGGATTCACTCCTGCGGATATAAATACAAGCAAAGTGATAATTACAGACAAATTAGGAGAGATACGCAGATCATATCGGATTTTACTCCTACAGCGCAGTTACAAGAAGTAAAAAGAGGAATTTTTGGGAATTTATGGGAATTCAAGAACGCTTGTACAAATTATCCCTACCTGAGGAATCGGACACTAATAGAGAATAAAATAAATCAGAGAGTGAATTAGAAAAACAAATAAGAAAAAAGAAAAGGAAGAGAGTTGTAAAGCAAGAAGATTAAGAAAGATGGAGGTGAAAAAAGTAGCGATAATGAAAATGACGTGTGGTTTCAGCAAAAATCCTTCACTTTCAGAAATATGCAAGATCTTCTCAAGTGAAGGCGTAGTAGTAGCAAAATGCAAACGAATTTCTCGCAGAGGAAAAATTGTTTTAGTATCTGACCAGATTTTATCCTTTAAATTAGTGGGGTTTACTGCAGAATGAAAGCTGTAGATATGGCAAAGAAAACTATAATATTCAACTTGTATTTACTTTGATAATGTTCAACAAAGAAGTACCGCAGAAGAGAAACAATCTCATATTGGGATGGTTCATGGAGACAGTGTTCTCGAAATTGGCGCGGAAGAAGGATCGATACATTACTTAATTGTATTTTATTGTATGTGTTTCTTTTCCTTAATTTTAAGTTAACATGTATCTAAAAATGAAAAAAAAAATGATAAAAAGGGAGGTCTGCAAACAGGATATACGAAGTCAACATTACTAATAGTCGAGTATATGTAGGTAGCGTAGTTTTGATGTAATTGACAAAAACCAACTTCAAAGCGTGTAGCCCCCAAAAATAAAAAAATGGGATAGAAGGACAAACGCGATAGGTAAAACATCGAAAGAATACGACAAAACGAAATAAACACCAGCAAGCCGAAAGCTAGAAGCCAAATTGCTGAGATGGTAGAAATACATTTTAAAAAATGGGACCGGAAAGAAAAATCTAAATAGTTATGAAAGTAAGAAGAGGAAAGTAAGCAAGCAGGGAAAAAAATAGGGAATAGGGAAAATAGTGACTATTAGAATTGAAAGAAGATAACAAGAAATGGAGAAGTCGTCTTAAAAATCTTAAAATACTTTCGGCAATGGAATCGAATTGATTATAGGTCTGTTCGATAGCTCTGCACTTTTCTACACTTTTTACACCAACCGCTCCTGAGAGAGTGAGACGTATATAATTAATACGAGTAGGAGTGAGAAAAATAGAGTAAAGGTGTTAAAAGTGCAGAAAGTGCAGAGCTATCGAACAGACTTTATATTGTCATTAATTCGGCACAAGTGCCAACTCAACTGTCGATGCCTATTAGTAGATTAAGGAAAGCTAGGGTAAGGAGCAGGAAAAGCAGGGACAGTTGATGGTGGAAAGTGCTACCTGATATACCTGGGGTATATCAAGGTGTATTAGGAACAAGCAGCAGGTTTTATTTTTCCATTCCGAAACTTCCCCACTACCGTTAGAGAGAAGGTACAAGGCAAGTACAAATTGATTTATTTATAAAATACTCGAGCTTTGCTAGTTCTTGCAAGGACTTTTTCGCAAGGACGAATCCCCGCTTAAGAATGTAAATAAAATGGAAAGGATTTTGACAATTTTGTTTTAAAATCTGATATTTTAAATTTTATTGTACGTGAAAAAAACAAATTTCGAATTCCTTCAAAATTGGTTTTGTATGTATTCGGAAGTTGAAATTCTGCGAAAAGTCAATTTGCAACAGGTTCAGAGGGAAAGTCTCCTGTAGGACAAAGATACAATCATGAATTGTTGGTTTTCTGTATAAATCATAAAGCTACATGAGTTTTTATTTTTCTGTTTGAATACCATTACATGCTTCAACTTAAGCTTGTCAGAGAGGCATGTTTAGCTGGTTATCCTTTTTGGGTGAAAGCGTTTGCGACCGCTTACTTGTTTTTCTTTCCACATTTGCTTCATATATTGAGGAAACATAGAAAAATCAATTTTAAGAAGTCGATATGAATCCGTACACGATTTTATGTAAGAATAATCAGTTTCTCACATTAGAATGAATTGTACTCACACCCCTAGTTACCCAATTGAGTGTCAAATTCGTTGTCGATAGCACAACCGGCTATCATGCAAATACAGGGTGGGGCCTAGAAACTTCCTTTTTTTGAAGGTGAATAAAATAAAAATTGTAGCTGATATGCATGTTTTTTTGTTTTATATTGAAAGAAGATAATTTCAAATTTTATATCATGCAGTTTTAAACAAAACATCTGTAAGATGATGTCCACCGTTTTCTATACACTGACGCAACCGATTTCAGAAGCTCCTCTCTATGCGTTCTAATATCTCCATCAGAATTCGGGTTATTTCCTTCCGAATTAGATTCTTCAATTGAAGCAGGGTTGTAGGGCGGTGTTTGTAAATCTCTGCCTTGAGGTAACCCCATAAAAACAATTACACGGCGATAGATCGGGCGAGCGTGGCGCCCACGGAATGTCACCTCGATTCAAGATGATGACGATGTGTTTTCAAGCCAGCTCTTGAAGAAACGCGCCTACAAAACCTGTGGTTCCAACAGGATGGTGCCACGGCCCACACGGCTAGAGTTTTTATCGCCGTGTGATTTTTTTATGGGGTTACCTCAAGGCAGAGGTTTACAAACACCACCGTACAACCCTGCTTCAGTTGAAAAATCTTATTCGGCAGGAAATAGCCCGAATTCCGGTGGAGATGTTGGAACGCGTAGAAAGGAGCTTCAGAAGTCGGTTGCATCAGTGTATAGAAAACGGTGGACATCACCTTACAGATGTTTTGTTTAAAACTGCATGATATAAAATTTGAAATTATGTTCTTTCAATATAAAACAAAAAAACATGCATATCATCTACAATTTTTATTTTATTTACCTTCAAAAAAAAGGTGAAGAAGTTTCTAGGCCCCACCCTGTACTATCAGCATTACCCAGTATTATTACTAGTATGTGCAGATGCTCTGGTTTTAGTGATAATAATTAGAAAAATAACTTCAAATTTCTGTACATATATGGGTTGGAAGAGAATAGTGAAAAATTGTGAACGTCAATTGTATGGTTGAAGTCACAGAAAGATAAGATGAGAGTCCAAAATAAACACGTCGAATAGTTAAAATGATTGAAGCATGAAAAGCAGAATTACTTCTTGTAGGAGCAAGAAGTAGAAAGTAAAGAGTGGACGTGTCGTCAAAAAAAAGTACGTATAGATTGGAATTGAAAGAGATTAGGAAGAAGCGCATGACTTACTTTGTGCTGATTGATAACTTAATAGAAATGAAACAGGGCATCTCTTTCATTTTAATTTCAAGATAAACTAATATATTGATAATTTTGAAACATCTTCACAAGTTGAATTTCGAAGTGCAGAGAAAAATGTAATATGTTTACAGAGATTCTAAAGTTCTTGATATTTATTCTCCCGGTGATATTTTCTCACATCACCACAAACATGGGACTAATCAATTTGCGCTGAAAAAATTCAGCACGGTGCGGCGTAGTTGAATCCACGGTCTATTAACCAGCGTCTTGTTTCCTCATGTGCCGTCTTATATAAGCGTCCAGGAACTATTGCCTGCTATCTCTCTCATCAAAATTGATCACATGAAAAGTAGGCGGCGAGGAAAGTTGTTTAGTTTACGAACGCAGTATATCAACGATTGTTTCAATTTTTTTTTTGTTAAAATACGACAATACTAAGGCGTTGGCGTATTGCATTTGCCATTGCCTATTCTGTGTCTTTTAAAGAAAATGCATTCGATTATAGCTGTGAGTCATGATCGTGCACGATGTAAATCACTGTTATGGTATCTTGTAGAAAGCTGTCAGAGAATTTATATTGCGCATTACACCCTGTGCACATAGAATTGTTCGAAAGGAAAAGTAAACGACTGATAAATATTTGGTTCGAAGAATTATTATAATTTTACCCAAATTTTAGATTGGCTTTGACCACAGATTAACTGTGGTGATTGCCCAACGGGGTCCTAAGTCAAAAACTTGTCAGGACCTCAGGAGCGGGAGTGTATTTGAGTGTGTGTAAAGTGTTCCATGGCTTTGTTACTTCCAACCTTCTCGCCGTTTAAGGGGAAGCAGTGTCGAATTTTATCCCCAACACTAAAGGGTACCTGAAGTCGATACCGACCACCCCCGAGAAAAATCTCGAGTGCGGTTCGAACTGACGACCATGCTCTTGGGAATATTACCATTTCAGGAACATAGTGAAATTGATGGAAGCTGTACAAAATCGCACATCACATGTATCCCAACTACAAAATAAACTTGTTTTTGGAGCAGTTTAATTTTTGAATTGCAAAATTGAAAGTTACAATTCTTCTTAACATCATTCGAAAAACTGTACTGCCAAAGATTTAAAAACGAAATAAAAGGAAACATTATTTAACGAAATGTTAAATGAAAGGATTTCCGTCTGCGCAACGAATTAATTATTTATAAAATTACGTATTCCGGGAAGAAGGCGTCTTTCAAGACCGGTAATTAGATACACGATGTCTTAATTATTTCTTCACTGTTCTCGATGTTCATTTTAAGCAGCCAGCTCCTTTCTGAAGGTCGAAGCTGTATAGATCTTCATAGTAAATCCTCGAGCACATGCAGGCACCTACAATGAGAGAAAAAGTATTATTGAAATTATATTTAGATTTTAAAATATTTAAAATTATTTGCCGGACTAAACAATAATGAAATATATTTATAGTCTTTAATTGAAAAAATCTACATAAACTATACTCTATTTACATTGAGAAGGCAAGAATGTAGGCATGTAAATAAATATTTACCCTAAATGTATAACATAATACTGCCTATAAAATACAATAGTAAAACTGTACTATAAATTTTTATGATTATGGTTCACTTATCAGCTAGTAACGGAAGGGTAGATATCGTATTTTTTATGAAATTTTGTTGGTATTTTCTAGGAGATCAACGAGAAATCAACCAACGCATTGGAATTCCTCTTTAACGTGGCAGATTAGAATCAACGATTCCAAATTTGTTCGATAAATAATATTTGACATGGTTTGGATTCCCTTTTTAAAAGGATCGAATGAGAAGAAAACAGGAGCCATGTTTTTAAGAAAGATGCAAAATGTTATTGCTGCGGTTCTCAAGAGTTCCTAAAGTCTTGAATATCTGAGTATGAAATCGAAGATTAAAGTAACCGCTAAAAGTTGTATAAAAATCTCGCGGTTAAATCGAAAAATCATCAAATTCCATTTTGGCATACGTAAGTGAACTGTAATGTAAACGTATCCGTTCTAAAAATTCCAATACGTTGATAAACAATATTTATGAGACCTGATTCCATTTTCCATGTTTGCATTCAGATATCTGATCTTATTATTCGCACTTCGTGGATATTATTTTTCCTTTCGAATTAGTGGGTAACGATCCTACAAAGCGTAACGAACACACCGTGATCAAGTACAATCATCTCCAACTGAACTGGAACGAAGGTCGAGACGTTCTCTCCATGTTTGGCCAGGTTAAGACTAAGAGATACTCAAAGATGTTTTGAATTATTACGCGTGCAAGGCAAAATATTTGCTCTGATTATTTAATTGTTTTTGCCATTAACATTGTGACTTTTTTTGGTTAATTTATTTCAGTCGTTTACTACTTTAATAATTATGAAATTTAAGGAGGGAGTAACTAGGTGAGTGCTTTAAATTATGTTTGCAACATCTATATGGGCATAAAATAATGCTTAGCAGTTAAAGTCGAGCCGCACATAAGGCGGAGACGAGGAATAATACATAAATATTTCTGCTTTCTTCTGAGATTTATGCACAGAAGAAGATTATGTAACAACCTGCACTACCAAGAAGTTATGGAAATCTGCAGTTACAGTTGGTGCAATTAAAGAACAACTAGTTAATTTTTTTTGTTGAAATGTTTTAATGTTAATGAGCTATAAACGTTTACTGTAGAATTTAAATTTTAAAATGTTATTTTGTGATTTAATAATGTAACATCAGTTCAGATTTTTTAAATTTAAATTCAGTAAATTTATAACAATTTAAATTACGTACTTGTCTCACTTTGGCTTTCAAAGGAACCGTTCTATTTATATTCAAATGAATGTATAAACGTACAAAATCATTTGGACGTGTTTAAAACAAATATAATTAATGAAATTAAGTTTGAATTTTTATTCAAGTTTATGCAAAATATTTCCTTCTGTGAAAGTTTCATCATTTTGCAAAAACCTAAATCAAATGATGAATAGTCGAAAATCTTCCATCTCTGCGGTCATAAGATGTCTCTCTATTTTTATGAATATACTCAATTAATTTATAGTTTCCAAAAAAGAATTAAATATGTATGTCTGGCACGTGGACTGTACATTTGGTTGTTGCCCCTAACTTTCAATTTAAAGTAAAAATATTCAAAGCAACATTTTGAAGATAAATAATTCTTTATGGTTTATGGTCTCGCATAAGGTACTGGCGAAGGGAGCTCAGTTATTTGATGCAATCTTCTGTAACATCATTTTACAAATCCAAGTGTTCAATCTTGGGTTGGCATCATGCCTATGATTTAATTAGATAGAATTCGAATTTGCAAGCAAATGGTACAGATCCCAACGTTTAGAAAAGTTTGCTTCTGTAACTTTTCGTTTCTTGTGTTTAAACCAGTTTAAAATTTCAAGTTGGACGTTATACAGGGTGACTGTTAATTAGTATGCAATTAGTATTACGGATAATACTAGCGACATTTAAAACAACAGATTGTATCCTAATAGTTTTATTGTCTCCGTGCGATAATGAGACGAACATTTTACTATCAGCAGCTTGTCGGGCCATGCATTTAACCCCTGCGATCACAAGATTTAAATCCTTGTGATTTTTTTGTGGACGAAGCGGCTGGCATATTTCGCCCTAGTAAATAATCCGCACGAATTAATAAAAAATTATTTGCGAATTTACTTTTCGTATTTCATAGAATGTGGCCGCCGTATTTCGTAAGCAGTGCCGGAGCTTGATTCTAGGGTATTTTTTTAATTAATTATAAACTGTTCACAAGCATTTTTTAAACATTTTCCCTTTAATCTGTAACATCGAATCTCTTCTGCGTTTTTTTTTTGTAGGTACAGTTGTTATTCACCATGTGTGTATATCGGTTAAAAGTAGTATCTTCTTTAGGTTTCCTTTCTAGCCTTCTCTTAATTATTCACATGGTGTTCATAATACTGAAACGTTCGCTACGTTCGCTAAATTTGTTTTCAAAACAAAATCGATTGTTGCATGTTTTATTTCAAATAACGAACACGTGTTCGAAACTTGCACGCTGTAAAAATGCGAACCGAGGCAATTAAGCTAGGCGCCTGTCTTTTCCCAAGAGGCTGACTTGCCACCCAAAGAGCTTTTTAGAAATTCTATAATCGCAGGCGCCATGCAGATGCAATATAGACGCACAGACATCATAAAACAAATCTATTTGACGTTTAGATTGGTTTCCTTAGATTTTGTATACATTTTGTCGCGTTAAAATTGTAGATACTTGTTCCATGTGGTTAAAGATATCAAATTACATTGCAAGTTGAAACCTTCGCTGGAGTCTGGTCTCTTTCAGTCAGGCAGCAGATACTTTAAAAATGTCAGCTTTTACACTTGAATAGTTAAATTTATTGGTGCTTCATTTGCGACAGACAAACAGCGAGTATTCCTGATAAGCTAACGGAATGTCTCTTGATACATTCTGGTCATCTGGAATAGGCATGAGTGGGAACTAAATGCTACGACTATGATTGGTCGAAGTTATTTCAAAATTTAGCTGCAAGTCCGAGGGGTGTTTAATTTTTTTACTTACGCGAAAAAACAGGCAGATAGCATTGACGCTTTATCGAGAACGGTCCAGTCCAATTCTAATTTGGCTTAGCTGTTTGTTTGTTTTCTCAAGTGCTTGTAGTCTTTATTCATTTTACAGTCAAATGCAGCACATTTTACTCAGAAATCAAGACAATTAAATTGTCTCTACGAATTTCGTGAAATCACGAGACCAAACAATTTGAACTACATATTTATAGCCATCTTCTTAACCAAGTTTCTTTCACAGCCTGTATGTGTGTGGGCCAAACTGTGGTCTTTGCCGAGAGATTTGCCGGTTAATTAGAAGCGATTGCCTAGAGACTGCGAGTGCCAAACACACTCATAGTGTAGTGCCAATAACACAGTCAAAGGGTCCTTGCGCTATAATTTAATTAGATAGGTTAGACGGCGAAAGAGCGACAAATAGAGGGACCTGAAACCCAGGCAAGCGGGTACAGAGTACCACCCTCGATACAAGGCGAAAGTAGTCGAGAAAAGCTTCTACTATTTCGACCTCAATTAAACGCTCTAGTGAGAGGAGTAGCAGTAGCGAGTAGGCTCAGTACACTCCACTTTATTAATCAGGTTAGCTAGAGATAGGGTATCCCAAACACCTCCCACGGGAGTCCCTGAAAAACAGGTGATTGCTACTGATTTACTTGCAAATTAATCGCTGAAGGCGGCATTTTGTATCACATACGCCACCCGAACGTCTAATTAATTTATTCCACTAATTAAGTACACTGTAGTCCCTCTGTGACACATTGTGCGTTGGTTTTTTAAACAGAACAAGTCCTAGAGTACGATTAAAGTGACAAACACTAGTGTCAAAACCAACTGAAGTTGGATGCTAATTCACTGTTAATTTAATTGAGGAGCAGCGTTCTCCTACGATTATCTGTGTGTTTTAAACCACTAGCTGTGACAGAAGGCAGATTAGACCGCCGATATTCGGAAAGTGAGATCGGTTGAGCGAATTACACTTACAGTACTTCTGTTCAATGTAAATTTTTCTTCGTTTCGTTGTATTGATTTCAAACACAAAGGTTTTACGCTCACGATATCACACCCCACGGAGGCTGATACCAGGATTTTTTCCCATTTTTTTTTTTCAATAAATAATTAATTAGATTTAATTGTTGCATTTTGATTTAACGCCTCCAATTCCTTGTTATGACGAGTTATTTATCCCTCGCACCAAAGAACCAGGTTCCACAACGTAATTACGGGGTTGCACTGACGATTACGAGCCATATTATAATTATTATCTGTTTATTGCGAGGTCCGGAGAGGGTCATTCAACCGTAGACAAAGAAGTAGGTCACTAGTGGTAGCCGTAGAGTCGGCAATAGATCCTAGGTAGTCAGGTAGACGACCTTCCGGAAGGGTAGAATAGGACATGACTAATTGAAGTAACAAAACATCTGGATGACTCTTCTCGGAATTCTCCGAAAATAAGCTTTCGATCCAACTATTTAAATTGCAATAAATTTAAGTTGTGTTTGTTTGGACATTTTTATTACGTATTTAGTTGTACGTAAAAGTAAATAAACAAGGGGAATAAACGGGCGCGTTACAATACAGTATCAAATCTCATTTAATTTAAACTATGCAGTATATATTTTTACAGTATAGG
Source organism: Dorcus hopei (assembly GCA_033060865.1). NCBI lineage: Eukaryota > Metazoa > Arthropoda > Insecta > Coleoptera > Lucanidae > Dorcus > Dorcus hopei. The sequence continues at coordinate 28,553,409 of CM065419.1, read as the reverse complement.
GTACTTCATCATCGAATGGTATACACCAATTTGTTTTAGTTTATTTGCTACTGGCAATTGTTTATTTTAATCTCCTATTTTAGTAGAATTAATGCAGTTTTACCTTGGCTTGTATTGTATACAATGCATTAAAAAATTACCGACAGCAGTCGTCTTTGTTGTTTTAAATTCGCGGGCAGAACATAAAGAGACTCCAGAAAACAATTAATTATATTGTAAGATTTGTATTTTCGATAATATTTACTGAAGAAAATATCCATTTCAAAGGTTCCTTGCAATTCACTCAAAAAATTCAAAATGACTCTCATTTATAAATGGAGCAACAAACGTACGTATTTGTAAACAGTAAATGAATGAAAATATATGAATGAACCAGCCATTGTCAAGGTGATTTACCGCATCATCGCTGTTATGCAAGCAAATGCATTATCGTAGACCAGCGTTCACTACCAAGCCGTAAACATTTCACATTGTTAGACTCATCTTCACCGATGCACGAGCACAATATCTGGTTTTATGTCTGCAATTATTTCGAAGACGTGAGAGTAGACCATCACGACCGATTACAATCGATACAAACAAGACCCTGAACTTCGTAGAGTATACATAACGTAATTAACACTTTTTCTTAACAATTTAAATTTGTTTTTTCTTCTGTCAATCAACAAATTTATTTTTAATATGACTAGGTGATCAACTAAAGACCATTTTAGACTAACATGTTACCTGTACAAAATTTGGTTCGATTTCTATTTGTGACAAGAAATTTTTGGTCTACAGATTTACTTGAAAATAGAACACATTCTGCTTTTTTTTTAAACAATTTTTGATTCAGTATAATTTAAAATGGAATCAAATCTAATGTAGTCTAAAACGACTTTATTATTTTTTTAAGTTTCGTTAACCTTTTATCCGAAAAGAAAGTAAAATAATCTAAAAATATAGGAGAAACAGCCCACAAGTCATATTATTAGCAACCCCGTTTACATAAAGTCATCGAATTTCATTCATCATTTATTTCTATTTCTAGTACTATTAATCAATCTTTTGTTTGAAATTTTTTATTATGTTCTTTTACAAAACTCTTCTTTACGTACTGTTTTTCTTACATATCTACTTTACTTTTCTTGTTATTCTACTTTAAGAACGAATAGTATACACTTTCAAGTGCTATTGAAAGAAGGAATGAATTATGACAATTCTACTAATTGATAAAGCATTTAAGGGAATAAATGTTCACATGTTGCATAAAGAAAAGTTCAACTAATAATTGTTGTTTAAAAATTTTATTCACAAAAACGATAATATAAAACAAAAACATAACAAGAACGATATGCAACTATAGCACACAAGAGTGAAGTACCGAATAATTCCTCCATACGTGGATCTGAAATGCAAAATAACATTTAGTTTCTAAATATTATTCCTAACTAACAACATTGATTAATAAGGCCGGGTACACACCAGAATTTACAATTCCAAGTAAAACTGCACTGAGTTATTCGAACAGATGTATGCCGAGCCTTATGTAATAAAATCCACGACATATTTCAGCCGAGACCATACACTGTTAATAACTGTTATTAATGAGACGCAAAGTAATAAAAGCTATCGGAGCTTTTGATTTACTCTTGTGTTTACTTTCCAAGTGAATGTTTGGAGCAACGCAATACGGAAAGGCGCAAGCCTCTACGTCGATTTATGTTTCAGAATTAATTGTTCATGCCTCGGATGCTTTTTATTATGGCGTGCTGCAAAAGTTGCGGGCGTGTAAAATTTAGGTAACCCCTTCACTAAATATCGTAGAAAAATTCTTAGTGCGATCTCTCGCTTTAAATGATTCCTAATTACCTACTGCATGATTAAATATTTATGAAAAGCAGAAAAGATTAGTTAAATTGAATTTTATTAAATAAAACTATAGAGTGTTTGTCAATATAAGGATCAAGCAGTAGAATTAGAAAAATTTACCGCTTAAAAGATAGAACGTCAAAAAAATCACATTTCATTGTAATAAATGTTTCTAAAAAACTTTCTTCGTGTAATCTTATTATGAAAAAAGAATGAAGCCATTATTTTAATCTATAAATGTTTATTATTGCCTAACATTAGTTATGATGATTATTTTGCGTGCCAATGGTCATATCCAATGTAGAATTAAAATGAATTCACTTTGCTGATTGAAGAAAAAGTAGCACATGTATGTCAAAAGGGGGTAGAATTCTTTTAGGTTCTGCCAGGAGATACGTCTGGGGTCAACAAAAAAATTGTGTTTTATTTTTATAACAAAATCATGTTTGACAGTCAAAGAAAAAAATTGAAAAGAATAAGAAAAGAATTGGAAACGGAAAACAAATTGTTTATCAAATGATAAATAACTTAAAAATCTATTTACTTAAAGAGTCGGGGAAAAATATGAATGTGAAAAGAAGGTGAATTCACGAAGTAAATTAGGTATTTCCAGGTAAAAGTTGTCATCATTTACACAATATTTAATATGTTTCTATAATGTCAGTGCAAGTAAAATTAAATTAAAAATGAAAGAAGGAAATTGCCAACGGTTTCCTGCTATTAAAACCATCACCAGCTAATTTTTAAAGTTTATTGCTAGAAGAAACGAAGATATACTCATCTTCCTCGCGTTTAAAAAATATCCTAGACTTTCCCAGCATGGCAAATCGATCTTATTCGAAGGGAACTGAAACGAATTTCACTCTCCACTCGAATTTTATCACTTACATAATGAGGAGGAGAACGTGCTTGATAGGAAGGAGCTGCATGTCAAGACATTTCGGGTGAAAAGAAAACGCTGGAGTGGACAGAACACACGTACCGGCTAGAAAGCATTTCGCGTTAATCGCCTTTCTAATAAACAAAAACGACAACAGCAGCGATGTATAACATACAGTATTTTTAGATTTCATTGCATAAGTCTCTCGTTTTTTTTAATTAAATTCACTCTACAGTCGAGAAAACGCAATGTAGTAATTTAAAGTTGCAAATAACACCAAAACTCAATTAGAGAAAAATATAAGATTTTGAAGCACAAACGAGACTCGTGAAAAACAAAATTCGATGCCTGTTTTGTTCGTTTTATTAATCGTGCCTGCAAAGTTTTAATTTTAATTCAATTTAAAAAAAAGAAATTAAAAATAAATAATTGCAATGCTTTAAAATATTTTATAAATGATAAATCGAAGCACTTTCGGAAAAGGAACAACATTTTTGAAAATTTCTGAATTTCCTGCCGGGAAACTGAAAGAATGTCTATCATAAAATAACGATCAAAAACAAAGATAACATTTTCCGGCTACAGTTAAACTCTAACTTCATTTAAACACAAAATAAATTATCACATCATGGACCATTGAAGAAAACACACAAAGGCAAACAATAATATTAAAGGCGTTTTGCCCTTTTTACAATTACAATTACAATTATAATTTTCGACAAGAAGGAAAAACGAATTTAAAGTATTTTCAAAAATGATCATCAATGTTAATAAAGAGGGATAATTTTCTGCAAGAAAAATATAAAGTAATAATCACACGATGACTAGGACGGCCGGAGGATCTTTGCAAAAGAATAATCGTCATTTTTATAGATTCGAACTCGCTTTCTATATCTACAAAGAGACACGACAACAATCGAAAGAACAGCTGGAAATCAACCTCCTGTAAATTGGAAGGACGCTGGTGCAGAAAGTTATCAATTCAAAACAAAAAGAAAATTCAGAGAAAAATGTAAGAAAAGATATAAAAAAAGAGCCAAGAGCTGATTAAAACTCGCATATTACCTCCGAACCTGATTCATATTAAGACTGGGTCGAATCAAAGAGAAAAATTAGTAAAGCAAAAGCTAGTGGTAAGGGTTATACAAAAACCACATCTCTTTGAAGAAGTCAAAACAGTTTGATCAGAGCAATTTATTATGAATCATAATAGATTGAGTTGTTTTGACTTCTTCAAGACATGCCATAATACTTTGGCGTGCGTGTCAATGCAAATTGCAAAGAGATACTGTTTTTGTATAAGCCTTACCGCTAGCTTTTAACTAAGGAGTCATACAAAGTAGTTCGAGTTTGTGTCTTTAGTATAAGAGACAAAAGGAAAGGAAACGAAATATATTTTCGTTCTCCTTGAATCTTTTTCCTTTAATTCATTAAACTTCGTTAGCACAACTGTCTTTCTTCATTCTAGGTAGCATAGAAAGTAATAATGAGCAACTTTTCAGTTCGACAAAATAATGTGCGGTCACACAGAATTATGACTGCATACATGAGCAGGTAAGATAAAAATGAGATTTTTATGCCCATTTGCATCAAACACTTAAGATGAACTTAAATTTAAGTGATGTTTATAATGTGACATTCTTATGTTACACAGCATTGTGTAAATCATATTCTAAGTGACGTTTAAGGCTAAGTTGAGCTTTTGTGTTTGGTGCAACTGGCCATTAGTGACTTCATTAAAGTATCACTACACCAAAATGTAATTTTCTGCAATAAAAAATAAAAGACTTCTACTTTTAATTATACCTTAAAATTTATGGAAACCATGTCCTCCACCATAAACCCCAAGACCTCCTCCGAAATCGTGTCCTCCAGAACTGCCGATAAACACAGGCACTTGCTGGATTATCGGCACTTTGCTTTCGACAACGTACGGAACCGGATGTTCAATGGGAATAGGGTATTCAACTTTGATGGGGTACGGCTTGGGTACTGACACCGGGTATGGGGCGGGAACTGGGATGTTGATGGGCACTCGCACAGGGACAGGCACGGGTCTGTCGACTGGCACTCGCACTTCCACTCTCTTCTCAACCGGAACAGGGAACGGTTTCGGAATCGGAATGGGAATTGTATTGGTGACGGTGACCGGGTAGGGTACTTTGAAGGGGACGGGAATTTTTTGGACTACAGGAACGGGCACCGGTTTCGATACGGGGTAAGGAATTTTTTGCGTGATAATTTTAACACCCCTTCTGACTCGGTAGTGATCTTCTGCTAGGGTGGAACCCAGGGCCAATAAAATTACAACCTAAAATACGTACATGTTTAAAATTTTTTTTTTTTCGACAAATACTTTGAAATCTTGAACATGTTAATTTGGAATGTAATTTAAACTAAATTAATTATGTAGATTAGAAAATAATACAATCATATTAGATTGGTATTAAAAAACGACACATTCTGGTAGATTCATTAATTTTTATTCAAGTAATCCTTTAAATCAAAAATTAAATGTTTTAATTTCTTTTAAGACCAGAATTAAAAATTTATGTCATCCTACTTTTTTAGAAAAGAATTTAATTAAACTAAGAAATCTTTTTTGTAATAATGGATATCCTTTAAATTTAGTTAATAAAACTTTAATTCAATATAATCAAAATGAAAATCAAAATTTTCATAATATTCACAATAATAATTCTCAAAATAATCAAAATGAAAACATTTTAATTTATAAAAAATTTCCATAAATAACCGGTTATACAAATCTGATTATTAAAGAATTAAAAAATATTAATGCTAAAATTGCGAAATATAATTTAAAAACTATTAATAATCTTTTCAGTAAAACTAAGAATAAAATTCCGCCTTCTAATCAATACGGTAGTGTTTATTGTATTCCTTGTACTGAATGTGATCAGGTTTATATAGGACAAACTTCGAATTGGCTTAAATCACGACTATTACAACATAAATCTGATTCTAGATTGATAACTAAAAAGGAAAAAAATTCTAGTACTTTAGCACAACATTTTAAAGAAAAAAATCATTTATTAGGTTTCAATAACACTAAAATGTTAGAAAAAGAAACCAATTATCGTGCAAGATTATTCTTAGAATTATTTCATATTAAAAAAACAGTAATTCTATGAATTTTCGATCGGATATTCAAAATCTTAATTTAGCTTATGAATATTTAATAAAATTTGATTTCAATCGTAATTTAGAATAATAGAATCCAATGGTAATGATATTTTCAAACAATTTTCTAAATCTAGACTATCCTTGAAAATAAATAAACTTCGTTCTTCGACAAATACTTTGAAATCTTGAACATGTTAATTTGGAATGTAATTTAAATTAAAAAAATATGTAAGTTATTTAATTTGAATTAATTCAATCATTGTAACCTTCCTCTTGTAGTTTTTGCTCTGATGAAGGCAGTAAAGGTTGCCGAAAGCTCAGCATAAAAATAAAATAAGTCTTTTATTGACCGCTAGCCCGATAAATTAAAAAAAATAGTTTAAAATTATAAATCAAAAACAACTATAGTATTTTTAACTATAAAATAATAATTCTGAAAATATTTTTTTGATAACACCGAAAAAAAAGTTGATTTTGCAATGGCAAAAGTAAAATGGTAGAATACGTGAAAAAGTTTACCCTCAGCTTTAAAATTATTTAAACTAAACTAAGGGATTTCTTTTAACTTACCACGTATTTCATCGTTGTTGACTTGATAAGATGATAATAGGAATTATGCTCTGGTCAAGGCATCTGTAGCTTTTATAGTAAAGCGACATGGATTTACACTTTCGTTACCACTTTTTTCTTAATTACTTCCCCAAATTGGCGACTCGATCTAGTTCTTTTTTTAATTAACGAATCGGTGAATGCGCAAATTACGGTTGTCCGTTTCTTTCTCTCCTACGCTCGACGGACGGATGAAAGGAAGGAAGTAGCCAGGTGTCCATTCTATCACATCCGGAAGGAAATATTATATCACGCTCACATTCTAAATTCGAGTTGTTTTGTCATTTCTTGAAAAAGGTTGTCGACTCCTTCGTTTCACTTGATTTACATCTTTTTTGCTCTTACGTGACTTTGCAGAATGTTATCTATTTATATACATAGATATACGTTCGCGTAATTTCGGAAGAACGACATTCTTCAGATTAACGTTAGGATGTAATCATCCGGTTTCACTAATACATAAGGAAACAGGATCTATAGATGCAACCGTTTTCTCTTAGTTTTATATAAGATAAAAAATGTGAAACATCAGTGTGATTAGGATCTAAATGGGTTACAGTATATTAATTCTAGTTAAAAATAAAAATAAGTGTACAGTGTGAAAAGTCGATATTAACCTGGATGAATCTTAGTGACATAGACATATTATTTATTTTAGAAAACGAAAAAAAAAATCAAAAGGAAGTCAAAAATATGAAAATACAAGAAAGGTAAAATCTCTAAAATATGAATGCTACGTTGAAGAAAAAAATATAAACACGTTTAAGCAAACCAGTGGGAGAAGAGACTAATATGTAGAATGTTAGGAGCTGAAAGTAAACTAGAAACAAAACAAAAAATTATAAAAAATAAAAAATCGAGTGAGAAAACCATTTTCTTAAACAATTTAAAATGTGCTGTCACACTGTAAATTATCTGAAATAATATAGAACGTATTCTATATTTCTAGATAGCCAAAAAGCTTTTGTTTCAAATATTATTGTAGAAATTGTGCCAAATCTTGTACGCAAATAGGGTAGTCTTAAAACGGCCTTTAGAAAAATACATTTTGAATTTAGATTTGAAAAAATCTACCTTCATTGGAAATCAGGTTTTCTCTCGAGAAAAAAATATGAAATAATAATAAAGAATAGAAAGACCAGATAATCTTAGTGTTACTGATATTGTTATTTAATAAATACGTGTTTTATGTACAACGTACATTCAAAAAACGTACAAAAATATGAAATAATTATAATCAGTCAATTGAGCAAGACTGCATCTTCTGCAAACAATTAAGGGACATGTAGAAGGGCAACGAGTTGCTATGTCCCGTTACATCTGACATTCCCATGAAACATTGAAATATTTTTAATAGTAATAGACAATGCTTAGATCTTTATCTGAGTACTTAAAGTAGTGTGATATGATAACCCATAAAAATTAATCCTATTTACAATCCCAATACGAATTTTAGATGCTGTTTTATGCTAACAAAAAAAAATTAATACAAGTTGTGTAGATTAGGTTTTGCATCTTTTAAAATTATTTTCATCAAAATTATTTGTTAGAATACGGAAAAAAGAATATCATATTAAAAATGAACTGAAGATCAGTGAAGTCTGAAAAAAATGTTTTTTCTGTCCTTTCAGCATGATTGCTAAGCATATAATTATCTTTAAGTTATTTTAATTAAACAAAATTACAAAGAATGGTGAACGCTTGCGATTAAATTAACTAAAGCACCAATCCTCAATAAGTTAATTTAATTATCGCTGTTATGGTAATGATTTTATTATAACTTATAACTAATTAAAACTTAATTATCGTTGATCACCACACATTAAAATTTCTAGAGAAATTATAAATGAAGTGCTTGTTATTAGTTCAGAATTGAATAGAATTGCAGTTAAAGATTAAAATGGGCCAGTGACATATATTGAACCGTTAAAATACAGTAGATTTGTAAAAAACAAATTACAAATTGGTTGAATTTATTCTTTTAGAAACTTCGTTAAAAAATGACAACTAAGAATAGCCTGAACTCAAGTAATAATAATTATTGTAGTCCCTAATTTGATCAAATTGCCTCCCACAATTAGTTGGTATCTTTAGGAATTTGAATTTCTGCTAGTTGATTTATAAATATTAAGTATAAAATCGTTAAAGATTTAATATAAATCACTTAATATAAGAGTCACTAATATGAAGTTTGTTGATAATTATAAATAGAGTGTTAAATTTAATAAATAAAGAATTACTTGAAATAAGTTAACATGTTATAATGTTTTCCACATGTCTTCAAGTGCTACTAAATTAAATTAATTAAAGTCTGTTAATAATTTACACCCAAAATTACGATGAAATAAACTATTTCCTATATATTTTTCGTGGAGATCGAAACGAGCTTAAAAGTATTTTGAAGCAGACGAAGTCAGTTTGAGCAAATTTTATTATGGAATTCGATTTTTTACAATCTCAGTTAATTAAAAACATATAATAAATCAAAAAATGATCTTTTACCACAATTATTAGTTTATCACTGCAGATACATACGTATTTCGGCAGCTAAGCTGCCATTTTCAGTACACATACTGTCTCCTTTACTATTCTTAATTAAAAACATGAAAGGTATTTTCTTGGACTACGCTAATTTGAAAACTAATAAATTAATTAATTAAATGTCGTAGTTCATTACCAAGCTGAAATCGTATCGTCTAATAAGAACGTTTCATATTAAGTTGAAAACGTACGAACATATTTTGCCTTATTTTGTATCAAATCCTTTGCTTTTTTGATTGATTGTGTCTAGAATATTCAGCGAAATAGATATAACGATCAAGCGGACGGTTTCATTTTATATATTTTATTTTATAATGTCCTGTCCTAACTCTGCTGCTTTTCAAGTTTCAAGTTTGTAATAACTCAAAAATCGCATGATAATGTATGATATTTAAGAAAGAGTTACTCGTTTACCAGAGTTACTGGTTACCTCGACTATGTGTTTCATGTTAATAATAGTACTTTTTGAGTGAAACTTTGTCTTTTAGTCTTTATCCATTATTTAAAATAAATATTTAACATGCCAGTTGCTGTAATTTAAGTCTGACTAAAATACTTCTAGGACTTCTCAATTCCGGGAGGAAAATTAAAAGAAAATATATTTTTTTTTAATAATTGAGAGCTGAAGCTTAGTACCTAATTATTTAAAAGATTTTTTATTGTTATTGTTTTTAAAATAATTTTGTCAATCTATAATTAGTAACAACAAAAGAATGATTAAGTTAAATTTTATTTAACATACTTCAATCGTTTGAAATTGTGAAATATCTATGCTTTTCCATTTATCTCTATGAATTATGTAATTAATATGATTTTAAAATTTGAATGCTTTAATTTTTTTTGACTGTCCTGTTAAATATTGACTAACATTAAGTATTCGTATTTTTATGGAAGGAAAACATTATGTTACAAATAAAACATTTATTATGCACATTCAACTATGTAACAAAAATAAAATATGCAGTACTGTACAAAAGTGCTTGTCGCAGTTGCGCCTATGAAACAATGAAATTCCGCATCGCAAGCTTTGGACATTCTCCGCAGAGCTGACGAAGCTTGAGAATTAGCCATGACATAATTTACAATAATGATCATAAATATATCACATTTGGAGTACGATAGAGAAATTATGAATTTAATGATGTCCGCCGTAGCTACCTCCACCGTAGCTGCCTCCGTCGTAGCTACCTCCACCGTAGCTGCCTCCATCGTAGCTACCTCCGCCGTAGCTGGCTCCACCGTAACTTGCTCCGCCTCCAATATCTCCACCGTGGATTCCACCTCCGATGTCGCCACCATAACCACCTCCTAATCCAATACCTCCTCCGATACCACCATCAAAACCACCTCCAATACCACCTTCGTAACCACCTTTGACCAAAACAGGAACTGGTTTCTTTACGTAATTAATTTCAGGGACGTGAACAGGAACGGGCTTGCTCACATGAACGGGGTATGGTTTAGGGTAAGGTACTGGGACTTTGACGGGGACAGGTACTTTAACTTGAACGGGGACGTGAACTGGAACATCCTTGTAGACTTTGTAAGGAATGGGTTTGTCTATTTTGACGGGGTAGGGTTTGGGGACCGGGACTGGATATGGCTTGTCAACTTTAACGCTGACTGGAACTCTGACTGGATAGGGTACAACTTTTTCTACTGGTACTTGAACTGGGTATGGGTGGGGAATAGAAATTTGTTTATGGAGGGTGATATGTGTGATTCGGCCTTCACCACCTGCTCCTCCGCCAATACCTCCGCCGATGCCTCCTCCGATGCCTCCGCCGATGCCTCCGCCGATACCTCCGCCGTAACCTCCGCCGTAACCTCCGCCGTAACCTCCGCCATAACCTCCACCGATGCCTCCACCAATTCCACCGTCAGCAAATCCACCGCCGATTCCACCGTGTTCTATTCCACCTCCGATGTTTCCGTAGTCAATTCCACCACCGATGCTTCCGTGGTCAATTCCACCTCCGATTCCTCCGCCGATGTCCCCAATACCTCCGCCGATGCTTCCGTGATCGAGTCCACCACTGATACCCCCAATTCCACCGCCAATTCCTCCGCCAATTCCATGGCCGCCAATTAGACCGGCTCCTCCACCAATTCCTGAATCTATACTACCATGTCCGCCGATGCTCACACTTCCACCACCGATGGATCCTCCGCCGAAACTTCCGCCACCATAGCCTAGTGCAAGGCCTCTTTTTTCATTCTTCTTGGCTTCCTCTTTTGCCAGAACAGCGGATGCAAGAAGCAAAACACTAACCTAAATCAAAACACAATTTTAATATAGTTTTTCAATGTTGATGAGAGAAACTTTACCAGAAACTTCATGTTGCTAGCGTAGCAAATCCAAAGCAACTGCGCTGGTTACGGTACACTACCCGCGCCTTTATATACCCGCGATGCACCTCCCAAAAATTGCAGAGATGGGTACTTTCTAAGTTTGAGACGCGGACTTGCCAAAAATTTGGCATGTGCACACATCCAGTGACGGCTCTTTTTTTTGCACCCCTTCGAAAAAATCATCTTTATTAATTGCACACGCGAAACAACATATTAGAAATACGAGTACGTATATTTTATAGAACGTCTGCGACATTTTGCGAGAGACCTAAAAAAATCCAGGTGTTAGCCTTCGGGCACAATGAATAATCGTACTTTGCCGCAAGTTTGTACAGCCTGCGATATCTGGGTTACCGAAGACTTAAAACCGATGATAAATTAGCAAAATACGGTCCATGTGTTTCAGTATTTCCAGTCGCGAAGAGCCTCTTTCAGAGAGAGGTATTGTGACGGTATCTTTTTTTTGTTAGGCGTGTAAATAAGCGGCATACGTGTAAAACGGGTTTCCTGCTCTTAAATTATCAAATTAAGACTATTACTTTCATTTTCGGCCAGAAGAATTATTACGGACGCAGTAAGTGTTGCGTAATATTTATATCCGTATTAACGAGATGGTTTTTCGACTTCCTCGATTGTGTGTGTTACAAGATATTTTCAGGAACTGTTCGACCCATCCAATCAATAAATAACGAATGTCAAACGAAATGTGCTTGTTTGATATATCATTGAATTGCGAAACAGTTTCTTTCGGAAGAAGATATGTGCCACAGATTCATGTAACATACGTGTTAGACGAGATCTATCAATAACATTTATTTTTATAATTCATTTCGAGAATTTGGTATTTCTGAAACACTCTAATGAAAATTGTTACCAACGTAAAATTACCTGTAAATCACTTTTATTATGTGGTGTTGAATATTTAAATTGGTATTTTACTTGTGGGAATTTCTGAAATTGCATATTTTCAGTCACTCATAATTAATTGGAATAAATATGAATACACAATCCAGTGAGAATAATTTTAAAATGCCATTGTCAAGTTTCAAATATAATTTAATTTAAATTCGTTTAGTTTGAATATATTATTTGCTAATCTCTAATGAATATATTAATACATAACATTGTATCGCAGCTTTTTGAAGGACTAATAAGTATAATTGATCAAAATATCGAATAGTCACTTAGTTTCCAAGTATCAAATTAGAGAAAAATAGTAAAAATTAAAGAAAGTGGCTAATAAATAAAACTCAACAATAAGAAATATTTCTAGTCAGGTTTAGGAGAAGTTTCAGAAGGTATTCTGAAAGGGGACGTGATTTTATTATCCTGAAAAACTATTCACATTTACTAAGATAAATATTAAAATAAATAACCATTTAAAAAACAAAAGTTATTGCCTTTCAACTGTTGTTGAAATGAAAATAGTTTTACTGGACCTTTCTTTAATGAAATATAAATTTTGTTACTGCGGTAAATACCTTCCACTTAGCTTGTAACAGTACCACAATATTTGCTTTCAAAGTTTCTTCGTTAATGAGATATTAATTAGAAAAGTTACGTCTGTATTTTCCGAAAACCATAAATAAAGCCTCATATTTTAAATACCATAGGACTTAGGTACAGGGAACCCTTTTGAAACTTACCCTAAAATAACTTGACAAACTCAAATTTGGGTGGAGTATTCCATTTAAAACAACGAAGTTACACATCGCACAGCCAAATTGAGAGACCCTGTATATTTGAAAATAATTTTAAATTATGTGGAGCTTGAAAGGATAAGGAAAGGTAAGGAAACAACCTTATTGAAGAAACTCAGTTAAATGCCACAGCCTGTTGACTCTTTCAATAGGGACACTAAACATACTAAATCGATTTTAACTGTTCCAATATTTGTTAATAAAATGAAAATTTATGAGCATAAAAAATCAAATTCAGTTGAATTCTTTTTTTAATGTCACGTCAACAAGAGGGGTTGTCCTTAAATTAGGGAAATTGAAAAAGAAAAGCTACAAGTAAAATAGATATTTATCAGAGGGAAGTCAGCAAAAAATCAAGGAAAGAAGCAAAAGAAAAATCATATACAGTCGCGAGTAGAAGTAATGTCTAGTCACAGTGACAAATGTTCAGTTATAAACAGACCTCGGACAATTCGGAGCATTGCCAGGGTTACGCAATACGAGGACCAATGAAAAGTACCCATTCATTGCGTAGCCATGGTAACGCTCCGAAATGTCCAAAGTCTGATAAATACTCGTAATTGTTATGCGCTTACACTCCTCACTCATTTTCAATAGAATTGAGATCAGGGCAACAACTCGATCAGTCAAGCATATTTACGTTATAGCTTTGAAACCATTCTCTCACCCCGTAAGCTGTCTTGTATTGCCTTGTTGGAAGTTGCCGTTAGAACACACTTGTGTCACAGAGGGCAGTGTAACATTTTTCAAAAGTTATGTAAACATGACTGGTTAGCCACTCCTTCACTTGCTATAACACTTTACGACTTTTGCAGAAATCTATGCCCACATGTTGACCGAAAATCTCTTACCAGGGACAATTATTGTTACATGTAAAGTCACATGGCAGTATCAATCTGATAAATAAATACGAAGAAGCATAAGAAGTTTAAGGAATTACTAAGAAATACGTACTCCCTTTTTTTATAAAAATAGTAAATAGTAAATTTTTCTTAAACCTTGTTAAACAAACAGAGGTGTCGTATAAAATATTAATATTGTATAAAATTGCAATTACTAATTTTAACGAAATCAATTTTATTGATACTTTTTAATTTAGTATATCTTTATAATTTACTATAGATAAACATTCGTTATTTAATTTAGTACTATATCAATGCTCTGGTTCGAAATAACTCAATAAGAACGATTTACTTACCTCCTTTTGGTAGAGTCTTCTAACCGTATGAAGGAAAACTTTCCAGTGATTATATTCAATTAACTTTGGTGCTACACCAAGTTTTTAATTATTCGATAATTTCGTATTTTTAGCTTAAAGAAAGTAAGACTAGTTTAAAACATAATAAAATGATTTATTACAGTACAATAAAATCAACAAAATACATTTTAATAATTAAGATACTAACACGAATCGCTAGAGATTTTGTCAGCACGCGTCTGGCCCAATTTATGGAAATTCCTTGTATTTAATACAAAGCTAATCCATACTAAATTAATTGAAACTTTAGACAACGAAATCTAAATATCAGAATACGGAAACAGGAATATCACAAATATAACGTAGGTATCTAAAACAGTCTTTGTAATTTAGTGACCACCGTAGCCTCCACTTGAACCTCCAAGACCACCTCCGAAGCCTCCACCGAATCCTCCTCCATGACCACCTCCAAATCCTCCTCCAATTCCACCACCAAATCCTCCTCCATGTCCACCTCCGATGCCCCCTCCAAGTCCGCCACCACCGGCCCCACTGACGAAGCCGTATCCTCCATGTCCACCACCAATTCCACCGCCAAATCCACCTCCGGATCCTCCGCTTAATCCATGTCCACCGCCAAATCCTCCTCCAGATCCTCCGCCTAATCCATGTCCACCTCCGATGCCTCCACCAAATCCACCTCCAGATCCTCCGCCTAATCCATGTCCACCTCCGATACCTCCACCAAATCCACCTCCAGATCCTCCGCCTAATCCATGTCCACCTCCGATGCCTCCACCAAATCCACCTCCAGATCCTCCGCCTAATCCATGTCCACCTCCGTTGCCTCCACCAAATCCACCTCCAGCTCCTCCACCTAACCCACCGTCGTCCCCTCCAATATGCACTAAGTATGGAACTGGCTTTTTCACGATGACTGTTTCATGGATCGGAACAGGCACCGGTTTGGATACTTTTACCGGGAACAATTTTGGTACAGGCACGGCAACCTTGACTGGTACAGGCACTTTGACTTGGTAGTGAATGGGAATGCCTACAGTTTTTTCTATCGGAAACGGAACGGCTTTTTCCACAGGAACAGGGACCGGTTTAGGTATATGCACTGGATAAGGTTTATCGACTTTAACTCCTACCGGAACTTTTACTATGTAAGGAACGGTCTTTTCAATAGGAATTGGTACGGGTACAGGGTGGTGAACGGCTACTTCCTTGTGCAAAGTGATGTGAGATACTTTTCCGTTATCTTCAATAGAGATGATGTTGCCTCCTCCACCTCCACCACCTCCGAATCCTCCGCCGTAGCCACCTCCGAATCCTCCGCCGTAACCACCTCCGAATCCTCCGCCGTAGCCACCACCTCCGCCATATCCACCACCTCCGCCGTATCCACTACCTCCGCCGTATCCACTATCTCCACCGTATCCACCACCAAATCCACCATCGTCATGGCCACCTCCGATGTCAATTCCACTACTTCCACCAATGTCTCCTCCAGATATATCGTGACCTCCTAAGCCTCCACCTCCGCTTGCTCCGTATCCCAAATCGATTCCACGTTTTTCATTCTTTTTATTATCTTCCGCATAAACCAAGGGAACGCAGAGAAGAACGTAGACCTTAAAATTAAATTAAAACTGTAAAAAATATCTTTGCCTTCGCCAGTAAATATAACGAAGAACTAACCAGAGTTTTCATGTTGTTGATTTTAGTGAACACTAGCGACTGTGATGGAAGTGCATCTTCACCCGCACGTTATATAGCAAGAGATGAGCCCCACGAGTGTAAGGAGATAGTACTTTCTAACACATTACGGTAAAGTTGTTCGTAATTAACGGGCACGCATCTTTCCACGAAGCCGTAATTGAGACCTGTGAATTCTCGAAACAAAGCGCAATAAAAAGCACATCAAAGCTGCTATTATCGAGTGGTAATTATGTTATTATGATTCAACTATTCCTTCCTTTTATGTTATTATAATTCAGTCAGTAGATTAAAGAGATAGTACATGCCAAAAATAAGGTTATAAGAAAATGTATATTTGAAAATTATTGACGAAATTCTAAATGAAGATTGGTAATAAAATAAGTATGTAATAAGTTCCATATAAAATTTTAATGTTTATTAACTTTTAAAATTGATTCAAAAAAATATCTGGTAAGTTTAGAGAGAGTTTATAAACCGACGTCACTTCATGCTTTATAAGACAAGTACGAAAATCAATTAACTGGTTCATTAATCATTGGTTACATCCTGATAATATCTGTAACTATCACAATGCACTTACTTTGCATTCAAAAAATAAACTGATAAAGAGAACAACGGGCAAATTAAGTGAAGTGGAATGAAATCAAGAATAGTTTTTGTTTTATCCTTTTTTACTGGAGAAAATAAAAAAGAAAAATATTGCCAGTATTGAAGATTTTGAGAGAAAAAGTGTGACTGTTCAAGTTGTCTTTTGAGCAGGCAAGTAAATTAGGCGAAAAATTAATAGGAAAGAAAAACAAAATACGTTGTCATGAAAACTATAAAAGGCATTCAAAAAAATAGCATTCATAAGAAAAAAAAAATAGGCAGTTTAATCTACGAAACTATCAATCTTAGCCTATTTCTTTTGACTGTAATAGATCTTAGAGTGGAAATTTAGTGAGGAGAACTGTCTCTAAGATTTCATTTAACTTGTGAGCGTGTGCGTGCGTACTGAAGATGGCAGCTTCGCTACCGAAATACGTATCTACGAATATAAAATGATTGTGGGAAGAGATTAAGATGATTTTTTTAATTAATATAAAAATATTGAATTTTGTGACTCCATATCTTAATAAATAAATAAAATATTAAAGATTTTCGAACTTAAGAATTTTCTTTTTGTATACTTTTAATCACCTTAAAATAGTGCAACACTTTTTATAATCTGTCTTCATATCTCTCACAGTTTACGAGATCCCTATAATACCCCTTTGATAATAACTTCATACGCATAGTCTGAGATTCTATTTTATTCTTCCTCCATTATTTTCCAAAAACGAAAAAAAATAAATAAAAAGTATAAGCAATTAATAATAATAACAAAATAATAAAATGATGTTAATAATTTGAAGTCTTATTTGACACTGACGTTGTTTTGAAAATAAAAATAAGGGAAATTAGCTCAAAGAGAGATAAGACAATTTGGCTTTTCTTTTGCTCAAAATGATCGAATCAAGGCTGTCCATTTTAATTGAATTTTGTTCTTTTGAACTGTGATTCAACCCGCTTGCTTAGAAATTTGTAATTTCATCGGTAATCCCCTTTCCCCTCTAAATTAAAAAAAAAAAATATGTTTGTTGTGATTCGATCATATTAATCTAACCTTCTTCGTATTAAATTTGACATTTAATACGATCTAATTTGATGATGACTTTAATATTCATTCATTTCATATTCAGTTATGGGCTCTCACATTAAGGAGACAATATTAGTAAGTTTTATTGATATTACCATTAGACTTTATCATACACTTTAGGTATTTTAATCATGATACCAAATATGATGTTCTTTCGTTCTATCAGTTTCCTGATACCCTGCTAAATTATCTGTGTTTAGTTTGATTCGATCAGACTGAGCAAAAGAAAAGCCCTTATAATATGAAAATATTTTGAAACATAGAAAGTACTTTTAGAATTTGGTTATGTAATTTTCTTATACTAAATATGAATTTAGCATATGTATTCAGTAGCAAGAAATATGGTATAAAAATTCCAAATAATTAAAATACTCTACTTTTCTCATTTTACATTGTATACGTTTTACGTTAAAAATACATTGAGAATAGAAACAACTTCGGAGTCAAATTTATAAAAAATAAATTAATTGTTTAACGCTAAACCGAAAACTGTTGGTAAAGTATAGACTGTCTCCAGTTGAGAACGTTTATTCAATTAAAATATAATATTGTGAATATGTAACCGACAAATTTTTTTATTTTATTTACACTAGTCCTGACTCGGTTCTTTTGGGAAATGTCAAAATAAATCGACACGTTTTTTTCAATATTTTCATAGTGTGAAAATGGATTTATTAAAAATAGGTTACAATTATTTGACGGTATGTCAGTTCATAGGTAAATAGGTTAATTTTTTTTAAAGATATGTATGTATTGTCAAGTAGACAATTAACTGACAAATGGAACCAAATTTACAACTGGAAAAAAATCATTTCCCGTTTTTTTTGAATTCAGCTGTACATAGGAATCCTTCAAGCTTAATTTTAATTTATCGATGACCTAACGGAGGTTAAGAATATATCGGCAAAAAATGAAATAAAATTTGCAAAAAAGAACGGTCTTAATAACTACTATTTATTTCTCAAAAAAAAAGTTTTTCAGTTATTGAATAGTTTTCCACAAAATTATTCATAAAAATAACTGCTACTTTCAAAAAATTTGCTTGTAATTTATTGTAATTAATTTTACCGTAATAAATACATATTGTTTAAGAATATTCAAAATTGTTTAAGCTCATAAATGTCATCCCTAACATCTTTTTACTGATGGATATATTTATATTTTCGGCATTACTTTCAGATAAGGCAAGGGTCCTAAAAAGTAAACTTTGAAATGTTCAATTTTCGTATTTATAATTGTAATTGTTTTACTAGACATTAAGCGTTTTCTCTTGATGAAAACTATTCGTTTATATATTCCGAAAGCATTTGTAGTAGTATTATACTACTGCCTTTACTACTCCCGCTATACTAGTAGTATAGCAAGCAGGATACTGCGACATTTTGGCCTTGAAAAAAAAATTGCGGATGGCACGTGTTCATCTGCAGTGACCATCGTTCAAGGTCTTTACCCTTCTATAGGGGTTGTTGCTTGTGCTGAAGAAGTAACCCTTTATTCATGACCTAGTCGAATAGTACAAAAGAGCAAATTTGCATGCATGCACATTTTTTTCTCGCGACGAATCGATTAATTTAACGGTAAAATTATATTTAATTCAACTTAAACAATTTAAAATTTTATAGTAAATGCAAGTGGAATAATTTCTTTCTAGCCAAATAAGCTATTTTTTGTAAGACTTCTTTACGTATATACATTCTTAAAACAAAGCAATCATCATGCAAGTTATGCAATTTCTTTGCTTTGTTCAGAAAAGTCGAATCATGCTTTGAAAAATCATTGACCTCACGCACTAACCAAAAGAATTCCATTAAAAAACACCCTCTGGTAAGATGACGTCATTGTCATGCAAGAACTGAAGGGGATGACCTTGAAGACACATACACCCTATGCTTAATGCCTGTTTTAGATGGTCATATTTTTGTATGAAATTTATTACGAAGCGAGAGAGATAAGCTACCACAGTGAATGTTGATTGGTTGAATTGGTACTTCTCACTCACTTCGTAATAAATTTGATACAAAAATATGACCGTGTAAAACGGCCATAAGGCCTACACATTATGAACACTTCTTAAATTACAAAAAAACTAAAGGGTTACTTCTTCAGCACAAGCAACAACCCCTATAGAATGAGCAATGGGTAATGGGTAATGACCTTCAACGATGGTCACTGCAGATGAACACGTACCATCCGCAATTTTTTTTCAAGGCCAAAGTGTCGCAGTATCCCGCTTGCTATACTACTATTTGTGTTACCGTCAAAATTTTATAACAAATACAAAATGCAAATACTAAATTGCTGAACTTAACTTACAAATGTCATTAAGCGCTGGTATAATTAAGTTTCTGAAAAACGAATCAAGAAAGGATTTGATTTCTTTCTTTCTCATTGAATAGAGTATTTTTATTATTTTAATTTTAAAATAATAAAACACTCTATTCATTGAACAACACAAAGAAATATATCAAATCTTTCTTGATTCACTTTCCAGATTCTTAATTAGAATTTAATGATGCCATTCAACAACAACAAAAATTAATCCTGTAGAATTTCTTAATGCCTTGTAAAGCAATGGCTGTTAACAGAATCACCTTTTGTTAAAAGCTCCTTCCGCGTAGATTTAAAAGTTAGAATGGTAATTATGAATTTTCTTTGAATATCTTCGCGTTATTAACCTTTTGGGTTACCTATATACAAACACTGTAATGCATACTGCAAATGTGCTTCAAACTCTACATCCTATCCGTTCCAACGAATATTTTTTTCAAAGATACCTTGGAAGATTAAAAACTCGGCAAAATTATTTAAAAATTTTCGTTATGACATTTCTAAATTTGAAAATTCAAAATTTTAAGAAGAAAGTAATTGGTTTCCCCAAGACGAAAATGTATTTTGAGTCAATAGTTATTTGACGTTCCAGTAATTTTCAAGTTTCCAAGCAGAGTTTCTAATTTTCGAGTTCCAAATAAGTCGACTATATCATCATTAGTAGTCAAATTCCGAGAAACAGGAAGTGCGTATGACAAAAAGCACACGAGAAGGTCGTGACTTTTGAATGATAGATTGCTAGAGGATTGCTTCAATCGCCCAGCATACCTTTTAAGGTCTGTTCGAACCACGAGTCCTGACTAATTCCGAACCGTTCAAAACATACACTCATCAGAATTGTACTTCTCGAAGGAGGTATCAAAATAATTCACTGATTCAAACGGTTCTGAACTGCTCAGAACCTGCTGTTTGAACGAACCTTCAGAAAATTTGCACCTCGGACATATTTATCTTTAAGAAATTGAAACTGGAGCCTTAACGTGTTCATGAACAGATTAAATTCTATTTAAGTTGCTATGTGAACTATCACAACAGCAGAATTTGGAGCCGTAAGACTCCTCATTATTATTTTTTGTTTCAGTATGATGGAGAGACCTGCAACACCTCCAATGAAACGATTGCCATTTTAGAAGATTTCTTGGCGATCACTTCATTTCAAAGAATTTATGACCCTCTAGATCGCCCTATTTGTCTTCGCTAGATTTCTTCTTACTGATGTATTTGAAAGAGTGGTTTATCAAAACAACCCACATATAATAAACGAACTAAAGGCAAACATCGAAGTGGGTATACAGGGTGAATGATAATTGTACCGACAAGAAAACGCATAAGAACAGTTTATAATTAATTAAAAAATTACCCCAAAATCAAGCTCCGACACTGCGTACGAAATATGGCGCCGCGTTCTATAAATGTGGCAGTATAACAGGACTATAAAGGTTTTAATGACTAGTCGCTTGCGCACAATCCAACCTTGACAGTTGACACACATCCCAAATGGTTTTATTACGTTTAACAGCTGGGGAACGGAAGTTTCTTTTACGTAACGTAATTATAATAATAATAATTTCTAAAATAACTGGAATTGCATATGAAATACGAATAATAAATTCGCAAATAATTGTTTGTTAATTTGTGCGGATCATTTACTAGAGCGGTATGTACTAGCCGCTTCGCCACAAAAAAAGCGCAAGAATTTAAATATGATGATCGCAAGGGTCAAATGCACGGCCCGACAGGCAGCTAATAGTAAAATGTTCGTCTCGTTATCACACGGAGACAATAAAACTATTATAATATAATCTGTTGTTTTAAACGTCGCTAGTATTATGCGTAATACTAATTGGTAATAAATAATTATCGCCACAAAATAATGATTACTTGATTACATTTGCAAGGGACCCATTAAACGAATCGGTTTTCTCCGAAAATGTGAAACGATTTATTAGACTTGTAAGTTCATCGCCGATAATAAAAACTTTATTATGTACAGCTGATTTAAACGTCGTTGGTGATATGCTTACAGTTTCCAATTAAATATTAAATCGTGTTCGTGAATGACCATGTTTAAAAAATTCTAAGGAATAGTGTATATTAATTAAGAATTTAATTCAAAATGAAAAGAATGCGTACGGTAGAACGAGAAACGATTTACAACCAGTGCGCCAAAAACACAGGATGTGGAGTTGTAAACGCGTCTTGAATTTGTTAAAGTTTTAATAGATTTGTGTTAATAATTCCTCACACACAAAACGAAATTATAATAATTAACATTCGAAACAGATTATGAATGAGTTTATTGATTTATTTGTTTACCTGTCAAAACAGGTGTTCAAAGTGTGGCCGTTGTTATCCATTGCGTGGAATAATCTACTTCAGGTAATTTGCTGCATGCATTTGTCAAGTAAATATTTTCGAGTGCGTACTTTACGTGAAAGCATTGACCTAAAAACGGAGTTGTGAAATTCCACTTAAAGCTCAAGCTCACGAAGCCACCCCACCGTATCATAAGACTTTAAAAATTATTATTATTATTTCGTTCATCTGCTCCTCGACTTTTTAACCAGGGGCGCGTCGTCGTTTTGGGGCTAATTTTTGATTAATTATTATTCCTCGAAAACTAAAGTACAAATAATTCTTTTTTCCTATACTCTCAAACATCGCTTCTTAACGTGGTTTCATTTTGTCGGGTTAATTAACAGTCACCCTGTATCTTGTAATAAATATGTTACAGTGTCAAACATTTTTCCCACACTTTCGGACATTCGATTTCGCTTATTATTGTGATTTCATTTTGTCGGTCACCCTGCGTAAGCATTCATACATTACGTAGGTGTCTGCAAAGAGGGTGAAAAGGAATCGCCTTTGAATTCGAGAAAGAGATAGTTCCAACATTTTTTCTAATTTTCAGTTTAAAAGTTTCTAAGGGCCAGTTTACAGAAAATTTAATTGCAATCAAATTTTAATGACGTTGTTAGTTTGACAGTTCGCAATGTAACTCTTATGGCAACTTAATCGTGATTAGTTTAATTCGAAATTAAATATTTGATTTGCTTTCTGTAAACCCACCCTAAGTCTGTCGTTGTTTAAATAAATTAATTTTATAATTTGGCTTGAGTAAATTCTGAATCACTCACGATTTCATGAAAAGGCTGACATAAAATAAAACAAAGCAGGTCGGTGTTATTAAGTCAATAAATTTGCATTTATTTTTGAACGAATATTTTACGAATAAACAAAAGTAATACTTTCATATATTTTATTTACCATACGAAATTATTTTTATAAGTGGCGGAGACATTATACTTGCAAATTAATGATCATCAGGGAATAAGTTTACTCCACACCTCAGTTAACTTTTACTTTCATAAATAATTACTCGGGGAACTTTAACTTGCTACTATACAGGGACATATTTTAAAGCCAAATTATCATAAAAATAAGATCGAACCGACGATAAAAATTCTCTGAAGTGAAATCCTAACTTAGACTGAGCATAACAGTTTCTGATATGAGGCGATTACAAGGATAACTACGAAGAATCAGCTCGTTCTGCAAGAGCCTGCGACCGGAACTGCTCCTTTTCGCATCGTTAAAGAGATTCCGCTTCCGCGTAATTACAGTGGATCGCATCCGATAAAATGTCTGCCTTCGAGTGGACTCCGAATTGTAATAGCTGCCTGTGGTAAGTAAGTATAGTAATCCGGCGCTGGCAACTAATAAAATCACTTTCTCGAAGATTAATTACTGTCTTAGACAACCGTGTTTTATAAAGAAATGAAAGTATAATAGCTGTTATTGTTCGTTTAGTTCTTCAGTTGAATTGGAACTCATGAATAATAACGATGTACTAATTCACTCGTTCATTTTCATAAGTGAGTGAGTATCTAGAAAAGTGTCGTTGAGAAGATTGTTAAATATTAAAAAAATGTTTTATTCTTTCTGACGTAGACTAAATGTTATTAAGTTTGAAATTACCAATAAGAATTTAGAACCAACTACAGATTACTTTTTACTATATGCCGATCGTATAAAATATAAGTTAAGAAAATATACGATGAATTGACGTGACGTGACAAAAGGCAGAAGGCTATTTCACGAAAGCTACATAAAAGTTCTTTGACTTAATATCTATCGACCGATCGGCATACAGAGAAAAAATGAACTGTAGTTATCAAAATTTTTGTTGCAAATCGGCAAAGCAGAAGCGTAGCTCGACAATTCCACTACAAACTAATCCGACCTGTCCTAGGTTATTCGCAATTGCGATGTAATACTAATGAAAAGTTTAAATCGCGACATCCTGCGATTCCTTTTTGACCTGATATTGCAGTGGAATTCTCGAGCTACACTGACGAGACCCCAAGTAGGAACGAAACAGCTGTACAGAGGATGCTCGAGGAATCCATTGCAATCAAAACCAATTCGCAACAAAAAATTTAAAAATTTTCAGTATGCTTTGACAACACGCTTGGCCGCCTTATATGGATGACTTATTATTAAGTAGCAAACTGGTTGTAATTTGTCATTTCTAAGGCAATATTAGATCAAAAAGGAATTGCAGGATATTGCAATTTAAACTTTTCAACTAGTTATCACTAATTAAAAAATTCAAACAGAAACATCATAGGCCCGGTTTCTCATTCACTCCTTGACTTTCGGTAGGTACAATTGTTTTTATAATTGTTACTATGGGAATAAACGGGAGACTAAAGTTAAACTGCGACTGAAGAACCGGGCTTTATCCAATATTTACATGTGCATTGTTCTTTTGGCATGGTTTGAATATATTAATTTAATCGATTACTATTAGAAAGTTTCAGGTACCGTTTTATGTAATTTATAAATAACCACCAAAGAGAAATGCGAAACAAAACACAAAGTATTTTTTTAAACAGTTTTGTGGTATTTCAGGAATAAACTATATTTCCTTCAGGACTAAGTTGTACTAATCGTTATAATAATATAAAATAAAGATCTAATACCATTGTAACAAATAAATTTTAAAGTAAAAACGACATTCGGATAATTTTATATAAAATTTTGGAAAGCTTCACTCAAAATTTTTATATACTGACTGAACAAAAACACACTTCAATGAGTTGACTGATATTTCCTGAGAATTCAATAAAATATAATAAATAATAATTTAACCCTTGATCAAGATCAAGTTTTGGGACTTTTTAAAATACAGGAACAGGCAGGAATAACTGACACATTTTGAACAAACACTTGTAATTTCATATACATATTTTATTTAAACAAATACAAAAAATGGCATTAACGTGTATATAAAAGATGAGAAATTTGCGTTGTAAAAATTATATGCCGAAGGTGGCCCCAATCTTCTTTTTTTTTCAATATTAGGGCGTCGATAGCCAGAGATCATTGGCCCACATCTCTATAAATAGATAAATAAATAAAAGTGTATAATAGTTATTTGCGAACCGAGTGCAGGAACACATTTTTCCCGCACTGAGAAAAATAGAACAAAGGAGAATGTTTATATTAACAAGAATTCCGAACATTTTATTCGGATTCGCGTTAAAAAACGACTCGGCGTACTATTGCAAAATTAACACTATGTGGTTTGTTGTTTAGAGTATCATTTCCTGTCGTGATAAAATTACCGGAGTAATTAACAAAAAGTCAGACATAACATTTTATTACTAAATTTATTCAGCGTAATATTTCATTATGGTTTATTATGTTAACAATACGTATTATGTATAATACGATAATGATAATTTTACATTCTTAAACAGTTTCATTGTGCTAAGAATTATGATTAATTTAGAGTAAGGTGGATCTTATAACATCTCAGCATTATACTTTTACATTATACTTTTATTTTATCGATAGGAATAATGTTTTGTCAAAATCGCAAAACTCCATATTTCTCAGTGCGCGTGAGCGCAATTTCATATGCGCGAACGCGGGGTATTGATTCGTATTATATTTTTTGAAACGAATATAAGAATTTAATTGGAAATACTTTCATATAATTTCATGTCATGGCAAACCAAAAATATAAAATTAAGCAAGCCATGCTGCAATATTCAATAGATGATGCAGTCAAATTTATTGGAATTTTTTGACGATTTCTCCCTTTTCTGGGCCTGTTAATGAGTGAAAGTTGTTGTGAAATGGTATTTTATAAACTAGATTTTATTATTATCAACACTGATTTATTTAAGAATGCTCCAAAGAGCCAGTGTTTTTGACGTTGTTTCCTGGTCTACTCGACACTGTTTCCCGGTTGACTATTTCGTGCGTAAAACAGTAACTAGAGGGTGATGAGTTCAAAAAAATATATAAGTAAGTGTATAATAGTATATTATTTTACGAGTTTCACAAGAAGGCTTATTGTAATACGAGTGGAGTTGGGGTACGACTAGCGAAGCGTAGCGAGCTAGGAGTGCCCCAACGGAACGAGTGTTACAATGCCTCTTGTGAAACGTGTAAAATATAGTATTTTTTCTACTTTGCGTCACTTATTGAACAAAAATATGAACAATGCTGTCAAAAATTTGATCTCCTTAGTATATGGGGAATTTTAGTTGTAATGCGTGGCAACACTGAAAACCTTTCGTTTTAATCAGAAGTCACATTAACAAGTTATTAATTTTTCTTATCCAGCTTCATTGTAAGTATTCTGTTAAGTAACAAATGAATAACGAGTTATTTCGTAAAATCTATTAAATATTTTCAATTAAAAATTGACTAAAATTTCCCCAAAAACGGTTTCACAATGAGCTTCATTGTGAAACTGTTTTTGGTGTCACAATGAGTTCATTGTGAACGCAAAGTAGAAAAAATGTATTATAACAGACATTACACACGATCTTCTTGTATTCATTGCAGCAATTTATTCTCCTGTTCCGCTTTAATTCTTCCTCCATTAGAAGTCGCGTAAAAGACAATCTGCTTTTGAGATAACTTGAGGTGGTAGGAAAAAAGCTAGCAAGCTGGATGATTCGGTATGTTTCCGTGTCGCAAAATTAAACGATCGTGAAGCATTCCTTTCAGCACTTCAATGGTCTGTCGAAGAGTACGATTTGTGAACCTAACTCTACATCATACTGATCACCAAGTTCTGCTGGTCAAGGCCTAAAAATATTTGGAGCATTTGACAGTAACAGTTTGCAATAACAGTGACCGTTTCTTCATGTTCTTGGAAAAAGAAGGGTCCGGATGATGTGTAAATCCTTTTTTGACAAAAACAAATGAAATCCCCATCCGTACACTACATAAATTTCAAAAACAAGTTGATCCCTTGCAAGAATTATAGTATTAGTGTCAGTTATTCCTGACTGTCCCTGTGTTATGTAACTTATTTCTTATACGAAGAATACATTTTAATATTAACTAAGCAGAATCTCGTTTTTCTTCAGAATTCTTTTATCTTGTGAATTGATGTAAAACCAAGTGTCAACTTCCAATTCATGACCAAAAATATTCTGCTTTCTCAATTTTTGATCAATTTCTTTTGTATTTCTTAATTTTTTTCCTTGGTTACTCCTCTTTTGTTTTGTCTTTTCGTTTAGATTACCTTTTAACCAAAGCATTTTTATCCATTCTGATCATTCACTGTATCCATACAGTGCAATTATTTTAAAATGCAACATATCCTTATGTTGTTTTTAATACAGTCATATCATTTCATTGTATATGTACGCAACCAACGTAAAATAGTTGTATTAAATGATTGCACTGTACACGCAATAAAAGTAAACCGCATTATTGTCTACATATACAGGCTGTCCCAAAACCCTCGTTTAAGACTGAAACAGTCTATAGAGAGGTGCAAAAGAAACAACTTTTATCAATACTTTTTTCTCCAAAAGTCAATAAAATACTGAAAAGTCACCCCCGTAAAACTACCATTTAAAAAGGAGGAAGGATCTAACAAATGTGCCTTATACCTGAATTTAAAATGTTAGGGCCATTTTCATAATAGAACTAAAGGAGACTTTAATTTAAAGTCACTTTAAGAACAGGAAAACTAATGTATTTTTAGAGGTTAAAGTAACTTTAAATTTAAAGTTATATTATGAAAACGGCCCTTAGTTTCATAACTTTAAGGATCCAGAAGATATTGCCAAAAGAACAATATTTTCCAACCCTCTTTCAGAGCTTATAATTCCTTTATTATTGACTTTTGGAAAAAAAATATTGAAAATGGTATATTGTAGACCTCGGCGGTAAAGTTCTTGTTTTCCAGGTCGAGAGAAGATATGGACAGGCGAGGCGCAGCCGAGCCTGGCCACTTCTTAAGGCCTGGAAAACCACTTTACCGCCATGGTTTACACATTATTTTTTTTCTTACACAACATTATAATTTATTTTGTTAATATCACACAAACGTTCTTTTTCTTGAAGTGAAAATAAAATTAATTTACTATTAAAATTATATAATCTAGATGCTTTAAAAAACAGTGTTGTATGTGCTAGCGTGGTCGAGCGGTCAAGCGCTGATTTGGGGCACCAGTCTCTTCGGAGGCATGGGTTCGAATTCCACCGATGCCAAGTTAACTTTTTTTTAAAATAATTTTAATCCTTTTTAAAATCAAATACCAGTGGAATTAAATAAAAAACTTACGTTTGTTAATTTTTTCATGTCAATGAGAATTGAGAATGCATTTCAGAAATTATTGTTGCGCCACCTAGTGGTAAAGCTTCGTGAATTATTTTCTCGGATAGGCATTTATGTTCATTTTGCCGTGCTAGCCGTGGAAACGTTTGCTTTCTCCTCTCTGATGAGGCGGTAAAATTGAATTTTCTAATAGTGTAGGAAAAAAAAGTTGTTTCTTTTGTGCCTCTCTTTCAGTCTCAAACGAGGGTTTTGGGACTCACGGTATAATGCATTGATATAATTATTTTAAGAATTAACATGGGGATGTGTTGCATTTTTAAATAATTACACTGTATATTTACCACTAATTTATTTTTCAGTTTTTTTCTAATGTATTACTCGAGATACTAATTACCTTACTTTAGTTCTTTCTTTCTCTGTCCATCATCGTTTTTCCTGTTTTTTTCTTGTTGACATTTCATTTCTCCTGCTGTTAATGTATTTGTTATTTTAAGTTTATTTTGTATATTCACATGAAAGATAAAATATTGTACGAAGCAAAGGAAGGTTGGCATAAGAAAGACAAACAGAAGAATATAAATAGGCGATTAAACGGTACAAGGCAGAGCAAGACAGAAAAAGATGATACAATGAACAACACAATAAAAGATGAGAAGAGAGTGATATTCTTTCATATAAAACTCAAATTTCCTTTACAATATTAAAAGAGAGTTTTTTTTTAACAGAATATTGACTGTGATACATGGGATTTATTTGTTACTATGGATAGCAGTTTTGAAATACAAGTTTATACAACGTGTCCCAAAAATACTTATTTTTGGTTCAAAGGAAAATGGTAGAAAGTAGACGAGATTCCGTTGATAAAAAGAACTATACTGTCAGGGTCGGAAAGGCTTAATTTTTTTATGGATATTTGAATTTTATTTCCAAAGAAAATGTTATTCATTCAAAATTGGCACATACGGTCAATTTAAATCAACAAAACAGTTTTGCAAAGCTAATTTATACCTTTTTGATTTAAGGATAATATATCTTCGCCAACAATTTATTTTGATTAAAAAAATTAACGAAACTGCACCTTTTCTTCGTTAATTCTTGCTCATATCTCAGAAAAATAAACCAAAAGTATACTACTTTTTGTTTTACTGTAAAACTACATCGAAAACCCATCGAATAAAAAAAAATTCAGTGTTCTATCCCTGTTACTTTATGAGCAGGGTCGGTATGAAAAGTACACTGTGCAACATTTTGAACAGTTAATAATTGAAAACATATTTTTTAAAAATTAATAATATAATTTTTCTTGAATGGTTGTCAGTAATGAAAAAGCAATTTCTTGAGTCAACAGTCATTTATTTTTTTATTAGTTGTTACACATTAACGTTTCTAAGATGACAAAAACTTTTGTCGAAAACGTTAATGTGTAATAACAATAACTAATAAAAAAATACATGACTGTTGACTCAAGAAATTCATTTTTCATTATTTTTTTAAATAAAATGTTAGGCATTTTCTTTAAATAGTGCCTTATCTTAGTAAGGTTTACATTTCACTCATGAAACAAAAGATTTGTACCTCACTCATTACGCCAAATGTAAATAAATGTATATTATATTTCAAAACAAATAGTACAAAAATAAACTTAAACTAAAGTACAGGTTTAAAACGTCAGTTCAGTATTCAGCAGTACAGAAGTAGCAAACTATTTTTTAAGCATTGTAATAATCCGATATCATATCAAATCAATCAAATCACTTGTGCAGTATACTTTTCGTAACGTTACTATCTTAAAGTAACAGGGATAGAACATTTTCGTTAATTCTTTGACAACCTTTTTTTTACCAAAATCATTTCTTCCTATCCTTAAATTAAAAAGGTATTAATTAGCTTTGCAAAAATGTTTTGTTGATTTAAATGATCGAATAGTTTATGAACTATGTACCAATTTTGAATTAACAACATTTTCCTTGGGAATAAAATTCAAATGCCCATAAAAAAGGTCTAAGGGCCGGTCTTTTCATCTTCCCGTTAAAGTTATTTGGTAAGTAACTTATTTTTATGAATGGTTGATTGATTTTTATGAATTGTTTCCATCGAAGTTAGCCGTCAGTTAGTTTACCAAGAGGTGAAAAGACTGGCCCTAAGTCTCTCCGACCTTGACAATATAAGATATTTATCGATGAAATCTCGTCTACTTTCTATCATTTTCGTTTGAGCACTTATTTTTGGGACACGTTGTTTGTTATACGCAAAAAAGTTCTCACTGTAATTTTTTATTAACAGATTATCACTCAGAGAAAGAACTTATATAAAATTATAAATAAGTAAACAAATAGAATCAATAAATAAAACATTTATTTTTGGGTGTGACTTTTCCAAAATATTTGTTCATTTATTCTTACTTTTAAACTTTATAAGGTATATAAGGTATTATGTTTGTGTACGTTCAGAGATCACACTTGTGCAGTATACTTTTTGTAACGTCACTACTCTTAAAGTAACAGGGATAGAACATTTTCGTTAATTTTTTGACAAGCTTTTTTTAACCAAAATCATTTCTTCGCGAAGATGTATTATCCTTAAATTAAAAAAGTATTAATTAGCTTTGCAAAAACATTTTGTTGATTTAAATTGATCGAATAGTTTATGAACTAGGTGTACCAATTTTGAATGAAGAATATTTTCTTTGGGAATAAAATTCACATGCACATAAGGAAGGACTAAGCCTCTCCGACCTTGTCACTATAAGTTTTTTATCGATGAAATCTCGTCTGCTTTCCACCATTTTCGTTTGAGCACTTATTTTTGGGACACGTTGTATGTTATATGCAAAAAAGTTCTCGCTGTAATTTTTTATTGATAGATTATCACTCAAAAAGAGAAAGAATTTATATAAAATTCTAAATAAGTAAACAAATAGAATCAATAGATAAAACATTTATTTTTGGGTGTGACTTTTCCAAAATATTTGTTCATTTATTCTTACTTTTAAACTTTATAAGGTATATGAGGTATTATGTTTGTGTACATTCAGTGATGGACTGACATTTCCGGACGGGTCTCTTGCAACTTGAGTAAGCCGCCACACTGTTGTTTTTATTGGTGCATAGTCAGAAAATGTAATGTTTTTTGAATAATTGAAATATTTTATTTGGAATTGAATAATAGACTGATAAAAGAAATGTACATTATCACATTTATCACGAAAAAGATTAAGTATTCATTACAACTGCAAATCGATTATAAAGTGAAAGCAATAGTGATTAAATATTAGGTAATTTTTCATTTGTTGGAATTCGTCGTTAATTAATGTTATACGAAATTGAAAACGATCACCTTTTGTTCGTCCAATGGCTCTTTACCTCTAAATTTTTTACGGCTGATTCAAATCGATATTTCTTTATCAAGTTTCATCTTAAATAACCAAGAAAACGCGCGAATTTACCTGAAGTTAAATGTATGACGTAGGTAAAAGTCAACTGAACGGAGAATACCTTTCAATTACTGTCACTCACAGAATAACAGATGTATATTTATACTTTGGCAATACCTATGTAAATTTAAAGGAGTTAACTTACATATTTGATTGGGAATTAAATATCGTAATAAAACTATTTCATAAATTAATTTATTAGTTTATTTATTACATAAGGGAGTAATATAAAACCAGAGGAGTAACGGAAATATTTTTGTTGCACCTGACAATTAGAAATTTAAAAAAAATCACAGGCACTCATTTTGTAATTACTTGCGTGTTTGAATACGCATGTGATAACAAATGCTACCTGTGATCGGGAAAGTTGCCACGCACAGTTGCAATCAAGCAATTTCTGTTGAGATTTTGGGGAAATTCTTTGCACGATGCAAAGCTATCGTCCATGAGGTGAAAGTTTGAGGAGGATGAGAATAGGTATTAATTAATGGTGACCGCCGAAATCGCCGCCTCCGTATCCTCCAAAATCATGACCACCTCCAAAATCATGACCACCTCCAAATCCGCCTCCAAATCCACCTCCTAAACCACCGCCATATCCGCCATCATCGTGACCTCCTACGTGGACAAGGACTGGTACAGGTTTCTTGATGATCTTAACATCTGGAATGTGAACTGGTACGGGTTTGGGGACTTTGACAGGATAAGGTTTGGGTACTGGTACAGCGACTTTAACTGGAACTGGTACCTTGACTGGATAGTGCACTGGAACAGGGATGTTCTTCACTACTTTGTAGGGAATAGGTTTATCGATGTGAACTGGGTACGGTTTGGGCACATGCACCGGGTATGGCTTGTCGACCTTAACGGGGAAAGGCACTTTAACTGGAACGGGAATTTTCTTCTCGACTGGAACTGGATATGGTACAGGATGATGCACGGCGATTTGTTTGTGCAGAGTGATGTGGGTGATTTTGCCATGGCCGTCATCACCTCCACCGTATCCTCCGCCGATGCCTCCACCGAATCCTCCGCCTCCGCCGTATCCTCCGCCTATGCCTCCACCGAATCCTCCGCCTAAACCATGTCCATCAAATCCTCCATCCAAACCGCCACCTCCGTATCCCAAATCGAGACCTCGCTTTTCAGGTTTCTTTGCCGTCTCCTCTGCAAACGCGAGCGTTGCAAGAAGTACAGTGCAAACCTGTAAGCCACGAACATATCATTTTAGGGGTTTGTTTTAGATTTTGATTGACTTACCAGAAACTTCATGTTGCTTGCCTCGGTGCGTTGATGCAACTGTGCTTGACTGACGTCTTCGCCTGCCAATTTATATACCAAGCGTGCGCCCCCAAGTATGAAGCTACACTACTTTCTATATGATTACAATAAAGACGCCACTGCACTCATTTTTTCATAAATATTCAAAAATTCACGCATAAATAAATATTGTTACATAAGTAAAAATAGCTGAGATGTTTGTTTAACAAAAAAAAAATACTTCTTTGTTTTGTATTCACATGAAACTATTTAATGAAATGGATATGTAACTCACCGACGTTCTTAATATGATTTTCGATCTTAAGAAATAAACGCGGATGTTTGATATCGGAAAATTAATAAACAACATTTCAGTGCATACTGATTTTTTGGATTACGTAAGCGCAACAGTTTTCCGCACTTTATTTTCCGTTACTGTCATATCTAGTTAATACACTCTTGAGTGTTTTTAAATTGCCTATAAATATTTCAATTTATGTGATAGTTCTTAAAGTGAGATACGAGATAAATAACCATAAATAATAGTTCGATGATGACGATTACGTAAAAATTGTATTAATTACTTTCTTAGATGTAGGTACGTGTTTCAATCTAGTTCAGAAATTGGCTGATGCTAACTATAAATTAGTGTCTAATCTGAATCGTAAGTTACATATTTCACAATCCGGAAATACCTTTTATTGGAAAGGGTGCAATTATTTCATTATTAGACATTGTTAATCTTCGCACATACAGTTTGTTAAATGGATCTTTTTACGCACGTCATTGACAAACTGCACTAGTAAAACCAATTTTTTTAGGTAGCTATTGTGTCTAGGTACATCATTCGTTCAGAATGAAAAAGGAACGTCTTTATACGAATGTTTGTAAAGTAAAACTTACGATTTATTACTTGGTTTGAGAGTATTGATATATTTCATACGGAAAAATCAATGACGTGCGTAAAAAGATCAATTTAACAAACTGTATGTAAATATTTCATAAAAAATATAACTTAGGATTTAATATACGGCTTACAATTCAATTTTGTGGAAGCAAAACACGTACAGGATGTACAGGTGTTCTAGGAAAAATAGGAAGGCTGCAGTATCCGCTAGTTGTAATAATTTCAAAATCAGGAAATTCCTTTTATTGGAAGAAGTTTAATTATTTTATTATTGTAGTGCTTTTACATACACATGTACACCTTAATATTCCAGTTTACTCGATTTATAATCTTTTTTGTAGAGGTGTTGTAGAAGGAACTCTAATATTTTGGAAGGCTGCAGCGTTTATCATTCTGAGAAAATGTAAAATATATCAAATTATCAATAATTGCAGCCGTCTGTATCTAACACAATACATTTTGAGAAAAAAACGATTTTTTTTAAATTTATGAAAAATATTTGCTTCTAAAGTCATTGAAATCATAAGTTCACCAAGCGTAATATTAGTTAATAGTTTAACAAACATTTCACTTTTACAGGATCATTAGCAACGCAGATATCAAAAAAAGTCGACCAAAACTCTTTGCCAGCATGCAACGCAGTACATGTACTTAATAAATAACGACGTGCGTTGCTAGTTTATGCAATACGAGGAAATTTGCAAATCTTTACGCTCTAGAATTTTATTAATCAACATAATCACTCGTACGCTTGAGAGATTGCGACGTGCATGCGCTGACTGTATTCAATTTTAATAACATGTAGTCCAGAGACTTGATGAGACTTGGCCAACTAGAACAAAATTTTTTCAAGGTCATCGTGAAATTTCCTTAATTTGTTGCTAAACCACGTCTAGCAAAACAAAATTGAGAAGATTCTTTTCAAGTTTTTTTTTTTTCAAGGAAAACAATTTCTTCACTCTCCCAGACCTGGTCAGATTTTAGTTTTCTTTAGGAAGTCGCCCTACAGATTCTTTTGAATACTATTTCTTATTAAAAGGAGAACTTAGCACTTTTGACCACTTCCATTACACTTTCTACAACCATTAATGGTAGAATCTTATATTTTGCATGAACTAGACTTACGCCCAGTTGTACAATTTCAGCTAAACTTTAAGCCAAAGTTTAAACTGTTAACAACAATTGTTGAAATTACCGTTGTTATGAATTTAAGCTTTAGTTTAAATTTAAACTGGCATTGTACAACAGGGCCTTAAAGTTGTAAATGTACTAATGTAATAAAGGTTTATTATTGACCTAATATTTCATCTTCTTCAGTTTCTGTTCTTTATATGTATATTTAGTTCTTTCCCAGCCATTGAATCAGGAATTTTCCATATTGTTTGTAAAAGGCATAGGTTCCAATCCATCGGAAATATGATAAACTAACTATGAATTTAATGAAGAACCTGAGATTCATTTGGTGCTAAATTTAAATTTATAGTTCTAAATTGTTGGGTTCTTTAGTGTTACGAAATGACGAACACACCTTACAATTAAAGGTTTTATTTGCAATCGAATGGAATCAGAATGCCATTACATTCAAGTATATCAAACTCACATAAAACAAACAACATTCACTTTTTTTATCAGCACGCTCAAAGCACACGCTTTATTTTAAAAGCTTTCCTACTACGCAGGACCCAACATTTCCTCCTCTGCCGAAGTTTCTTTGTTGCGGCGATACGAACGGTATCCGGCGAGTGAATGGTAATTGACACTTGTCATGCTCTGGCGACGCGGTCTATCTCTCTGCGGTGCCGAAACTGGAAGAGGTGCCTTTTGATCGTCATCAGTACTTCGACTGTGAATCATTAAAGACAGGTAGATTTTCAGTAGGTGGGTGTTCCGCGGCTTCGTGATCTTGGTTGGAAACTATTTTCACCGGTCCTTCCTCAGCTAAATCTATGTTTGGGCGATGGGCTACCTCACGATAGCGTTTCCAAATTTGATTGAAATGACGAACAATATTCTTGTCTCCTATTTTTATTTCAGCCATTGTGTTACCAACAAGTTTGACGACGATGCCATTGACACGGGAGCCATCCCACAATTCAACCATAACTTCCTCCCCTTCTTCGAAGTTGCGTCGACGGGCACCATGACGATGGTCAAATTGAGCCTTCATTTCGACCTGTGCTGGACTCAATTCACAGATTGAAGTTGGACTAGGCTTAAAAATGTCAAGCGGTGTTCGGGTTTGGCGTCCAAAGAAGACTTGAGCAGGAGTGTGATCATCTAGTTCACTATGCGGTGTGTAATTGTATGTGGCTACTGCTACATCTAGGGTATTCACGGAGTTGTCTAAAGATTTTTTTAAGGTTTGTACCATCCGTTCAGCTAGGCCATTTGATTGAGGCATGCGTGGTGGTGACCTAAGGTGGACAACGTCAAACTCTGAACAGAGTTGAGCAAATTCTGTTGCTGTGAACTGAGTTCCATTGTCGGAGACAATTGTGCTTGGTGCACCCAGATGTCGGAAAAGGATACGGAGATATTTGACTGTAGCAGAAGCTGTTGCTGGAGTAACCCAAGTTGCATCAATGTAGCGGGAAAAACTGTCGACCACTACGAGAAAAAGATTTTCCTTTTGTTGGCTCACCAAAGTCCATATGGATGCGATCCCAAGGCTTCTTCTTGTATCAGGCCACGGATGTAGAGGTTCCTTAATAGGGTTGGCTGCGGTAAGACCACACTGGAAGCAGGACTTTACCCTATCTTCAATCTCGTTGGACATTCTGGGCCAATAAAGTGATGGCGAGCCAGATTCTTCATGCGTCGGAGTTCCTGGATGACCACGATGCAAGCGTCTCAGCACAAAATTGCGAAGCTTGTTTGGAATGATGACTCGTTCACCATCAAGCAATATACCGTCACTGTTGGTGATGCTATCTGACTTTTGTAGTAGGGTGCCAATTCTGGATCAGACTTATCTTCATTGTGCCGTCCATTTTAACTCGGTCTATGACTTTTGAGAGACAAATCTTGTTTGGTGATTTCACGAAGCATTTTACGAGCTTTTGTTGATCCCATAGCTTCCAAAGTAATATCGTTGAGTTCTTGATCAATGTGAATGGAAGCAATGACATTTTCAATGTCGTTTTCCTGAGCTTCTCGACGGGTTTGTTGAATTAGTCGAGAGAGGGCATCAGCATGTCCAAAATCTTCTGTTCGGATGTATTCAATGCTGAAATCATAGCCAATCAAATGAAGTGCCCAACGCCGTAGACGAGTAGCAGTTCGTTCGCTCAATCCTTTGGTGTTGGAAGTCTTGAACAGCGCAAGTAGTGGGCGGTGGTCAGTTTGGAGAATGAAGTGTCGCCCCCATACAAACTTGTGAAATCGCTCGACAGCGGTGACCAAGGCGAGGGCTTCTTTCTCGATTTGACTGTAGTTTTGCTGCGATTTAATCAATGCCTTGCTCATATGGAACACTGCTTTTTCATTACCGTCAGCATATCGTTGGAGTAAAACACCACCAATGCCAGTTTGACATGCATCGGCTGAAATGAGGACTGTCTGACGTGGATCATAGTGTGCAAGTAGGAGAGGTCCTGTGAGAGTGCGTTTAATTGCACTGAAGGCTTCCTCTTGGCGATGGGTCCATTTGAATGGTATGTGCTTTCGTAGCAGTTCCTCCAATGGTGCTTTGAGTAGATGGACATGTTGGACGAATTTTCCGTAGTAATTGATCATTCCAAGAAGTGATCGTACCTCCTTCTGATTGGATGGTTGGCGAAGTTCCTTTATAGCTTGTATTTGAACTGGATCTGTAGAGACACCTTTGTCCGTAACGACAAAAACCAAGGTATTTGACTGAAGGCATGTAAATTGGAATTTATTTTGCTGTAAACGGAATCCCCAGTCTTGAAGACGTTGCAATACTTGATGTAGACGACGATCGTGTGTTACCTGATCAGGTGCCATAATGAGGATGTCATCCAAGTATATGATTACTCCATCGATTCCAGAGAGACAAGACTCTATCGTACGCTGGAAAATGGCCGGAGCAGGCTTGAGGCCAAATACAAGGCGATTGTACTGGAACAGTCCCCGGTGAGTCGTAATTGTAGTAAGCGGTCGGCTTGAATCATCTAGATGCAGTTGATGATATGCATCTGAGAAATCAAGTTGACTAAAAACTTTGCTTCCACTAAATTTTGTCATAATTTCTTCTATGTTTGGAATAGGATAATCGTCCGAAAGTAAAGCGTCGTTGAGCCCAGTTGAAAAGTCAGCACAGAGTCGGATCTTGCCATTAGCTCGACGGGCAACCACAATTGGAGCGGTCCATTCAGACGATTCCACTGGAGTCAAGGTACCATTCTTGACGAGCCGATCCAATTCAGCATTCAGTGTTTCTTGGATAGCTAGTGCGACAGGACGGTAAGCACAGTGTACAGGTCGTGCTTCTGGTTTAAGACGAAGATGTGCCGAGTCTTTGTGCAGGAACCAGCATCTTGTCCAAATAATTTCGGATACTGTGATTGTAGCGAATTAACAGTGACACCAGTCAATGTGACAGTGTTGACATTAGTCCATTTGATGATGTCAAGACCGGAAAGAACTTTTTCACTAAGCAGACATGCATTACTATTTATTACCAGAATAGGGGCTGTGATAGAATTTCCGTTGAAAGTGAAAGTAACCTCACAGGTACCTAGGGTTTTGATTTTACTTCCGTCAGCATTGAGAACTTTTGCAGGACACTCGTCAAAGATTGGTGTGCCAATTTGTTTCCAAGTTGTCGCGCCAATGGTAGAAATGTCAGCACCAGTGTCGGCTTGCATTCTGACATTTATTCCATTGATGTTGACGTTGAAAAATTTTCGGTAATGCTCATCCGTAAAGTGAATGTCCTGAAGGTAGATAGTCTTGACTGAAGTATTTTGTTTTCGTGCTCCCTTCATCATTCCGTCCTCACGTATTTCTTCTTTCTCGACCTTCTTCTTTTTGCGACAAACTTTGGCCAAGTGGCCAACACTTTCGCAATAATTACATGTAGTATGCATGTGTGGACAATCGATGCGCCGGTGTGATGTTGATCCACAGCCTCGGGATGATGATGTTGAATGTGATTCAGACTTTTCCATCTGGTTGTATGCCTTCGGTATATTTTTACTTGATTTAAAGTTGACAGCGTTGACTTCCACAGTATTATTTACTGTTCTACACTCAACATTTGTGTCGACGACTCGGTTGTAATAAGAACGACACTTGTCCCTGATCTCAGCAAACGTTGATGACTGACTGTCTTTGAGTATAATGGCTCTAAATGGTTGATAATACGGATCATTCATTCGAAGTGCGGCCAAGAGAAGTTTGAATTTGTCAAGATCTAATTTGTCAAATTGAAATATGTCTCCTCAGGTTGACTTCATCCAAAACAGTGTCAATGTTGCGGTTTGTTGCCTTTGCAGTAAGAGTATCGTAACGACGCTGAAATAGCGTGCGTGTATCGGAAAACAGGTCTTCCAGAATTTTAACAAGGCCATCAAATTTCATTTCCGTTGGTTCATTTGGTGAAATGCGACCACAAAGTTGACGGTATTCTTGATCTCCAAGAGCATTGAGAGTGACACCTGCAGTTCTACCGAAAGGGTTGAGGATGCTTCTGAGAAGGTAATCTTGTGGCGTTGATACCAATGAGAGAATGTAGAATCGATCGACAAATCAAAGGTAAACGTTCCAATCCGAGAAGCTAAGTTGTCCAATGTTGGTTTACTTGAGGTTGAAACCTTTTGTTGCTCTTTTAGAAGACGCAATTCTTCTTGTTGAACTTGTAAAAGCGTGATCATACTTTGCAGAATACTTTCCATTTTTGAATCCATTTCAATACTGACTGCGCCAATTGTTGGGTTCTTTAGTGTTACGAAATGACGAACACACCTTACAATTAAAGGTTTTATTTGTAATCGAATGGAATCAGAATGCCATTACATTCAAGTATATCAAACTCACATAAAACAAACAACATTCACTTTTTTTATCAGCACGCTCAAAGCACACGCTTTATTTTAAAAGCTTTCCTACTGCGCAGGACCCAACATAAATTAACAAGATTTCGGTACAAAAATCAGTAGAACCTTTTAGTTTATTTCTTTAAATCAAGAACTGAACGTCCTACATTCCACTAAAAACAGAATTAAATCAGTGTCACCTAACTTTTTAGAAAAAAATTACTACTATTAAT
This sequence comes from Dorcus hopei, assembly GCA_033060865.1. NCBI lineage: Eukaryota > Metazoa > Arthropoda > Insecta > Coleoptera > Lucanidae > Dorcus > Dorcus hopei. Next base: position 28,512,975 of record CM065419.1, on the reverse strand, counting down.
AAAAATGTATTTCATAACATGGTTATCTTTCTTCTTTACTAAGTAAGATTTTATTTAATACTAACCTTGACGATATTCAAAACAAATCTATACTAAAATTTTCCAAACAATCAAAATTTAGGTGTGAATGTTTCTTCGTGCACGTTTAGTTTAGACTTTAGACGGTTATCACTATGCAAGCAGCTATACAGCGTGCATTTAATCTACCTTTACCACGTGCAAATGCAGCCATAAACGTCTGACGAAATAATCAAATAAATCCTAGTTATTAAATTAGGATCACCTTGCTAAATGGATTTATTTTATGTTTCGTTTAATATTAGTTTCCTTTTACGAATTTGAATCCGAATTTATTACAATATTAAATATACGCAAACAATATTTTTCAATGCGACCGAAATTGTGTATTTACGAAAACGATCCTGCGGAGATAAACCGCAATGAAAAATAAATCAAATTCATTAAAAAATTTTAACACAATTCTCCTATTTAGCACGCAAAAACAACCATAAAAGAACTGTTTATGAGCTTGCAGCCGACATCGAATTTGGCCATTTTGCTCGACCTTGTTCGATGAGGCAATAAATACATAAAAATAATTTTAAAAAATATTTCATTTTCTCTGCTCTAGAAAGTAATATTCACGAACTTCGCCTACATTCTTCTCGCGAGTTTATACGATCACATTGCGACTTACAGCCAGATCTACTATGTAGATTCTACTTAAGGAAATGTACCTTAAGACAACGACGCATGATGGCCGCATACGTCGGCCGCTTCATAGGAAACATACCTTTATGTATATTCGAATAAGACATTGCATCCGTATTCGTGTAATAGGTATAAAGACAGCTTCATCTTTCATTTGAATCCAGAGTCAAGTAGCTCGAACATTTCCTTTATTTATTCAAACACAAATACTTTTCTTTTGACTCTAGGTAGGTAGAAATTGAAACTTGAGCGTCAGGTTCGACTATTAAATAAATAAAAGATTTATAACAAATTAGCCGATTAAGAATAACTATTCAAAAATAAAAGTCATAATAATAATAATATTAATTCATATTTTGGCCATTTACAAAATGAATATACATGTCAAGTTAACATAGTCATGAGTAGCCTAATAAGTTAAAGCCCGGATTTTTAGGCAGTTGCGTGAAATTTTATTTAACAAAAAACATAGGCAATTAAGTTTTAAACATTTACATGACAATTTTAATTAGAATGAGATGGACAATTTTTACACTATTTTAAGTACATATTTGCCTAGTTTTATAGCTTAAACGCCTACAAAATTTTTTGTTGCCTATTTTATGCCTAAAATGGGCAATTATTGTATAATTAATTTTTATGAATTGTCTGTACATGGAAACACGTATTTGCTTGCCAAAACATTTTAAAGACACTGTACGTGTTCAGCTAAACTCAACGCTGCAACGTTTTTGTAAACAGCCGAAAATTGAAATTCAAAATTTTTAAATTTAAATAAAATTGCTTTAGGATTATTCACGCTTTAATTCTTAGCATAAACAATCTTAGGCGATAAGCGACCCAAGCGACAAACTATAGCCACTCTAACTCTTCTTACGATAAGTGGCCATTATGATACGTTAGAAAAAATAAGCTACGCGATCAAGACCTTGAGCGATTGAGAACCTCACCCACGCAAGGTGGCGGAGCCGGTCCAAAAACACCTCAAAATTCCTTGAGGATAGGCAACTTAAGTCACTCTAGTGACTTAAATGAGTGGGACCAAAAGGGGGACTCACACAGATATCGCCACCTGGCAGCCGCAAATTACAAAAAAGGCTCGGGCTTTGGAAATGTAAAAATGTCAAAAAGCGATCCCGGGATATCGTGATCTAAACTTTTCATTAGTAGAAAATACGGTTCCATAGGAAGAGAAGATTCAAAAACTAAATTGATGTTCACCGAATAATTTTCGCGAACGGTTGCGTTTCCAATTTTCACATTTACATTTATGTAATTTTTATAAAATGTTCGCCGAAAGAGGAGAAATTATTAAACGCCTAATGTTTTTGGGCTGCCTAAAAGTGCGCCTATTTCTTAGACATTAACTGCCTATTTGCCTGCCTAATTCAGTCTTTTTAAGTGTCTAAAATTACGGGCTTTATTAATAAGCGTCACTGCATCGTAATATACTGCATGACATTGAAAATGCAACACCCAGTAAACGTGAAGGTATTGTAGTATATTTTTGCTAATAAACCGGGTACATGTGGAGTATTAAATGATTAAAATTTGTTGTAGTTTGAAGATGTCGTTTGCCTTAAAATTCAATAATGAGTTGGAGCGCCTCTTAAATTTATGCATTCGCCTACTCTACGGGGCATACTTTGAATGAGGTTGTCGATATGTTCCTGCGGTATAGTATCCGAAGCAATTTGAATTTCATTTCTGAGGCGCTGTAGATCCATCGGGGGAGCAGGTAATCAACCTAACCTTCTGCCCACCATATCCCATACATGTTCGATGAGCGAAAAGTCAGGTGATCGAGCTGGCCACGGAAGAATAGTGACATTAGCTTCACGAAGGAACCCCGTAGTGACAGCTGCAGTATGAGGCCTAGCATTATCCTGCTGGAAAATAGGGTTTTCTAGTTCTTGAAGATAGGGCAATGTAACAGGTTCCAAGACACTGTGAATGTAGACCTCGGCGTTTAAGTTTCCCTGCAAGAAGACTAGAGGAGACCTGCTTCCATATGCTATGGAACCCCAAACCATATGCCCTCGGGTAAGCGCAACTTCACGTTCCATGCAGAACTGAAGCTCTCGCCTTTCTCCACGTATTCGACGGACTCTTCTACGTCCATCGTTGGCCCAGAGACAAAATCGGGATTCGTCACTGAACACGATCCGATTCCATTCCTGATTCCATTGGATGCGTTCTTGACACCATTGGAGTCTCTCCTGTGTGTGCCTTTGGGTCAATGGCAAGATGAAGCGCGGTCGATAGATTTGTAGACTAAAACCCCTTATTCTGCGATAAACTGACCTGATAGAGAGCTGTTGTCCTATAGTAGCCAACCATTCATTCCCAATGGACCTGGTGGTGCTGAACCAATCCCTAAGGGCATTTGCTCTTAAGCGGCGTTCTTCACGATCATTAGTTTTACGAATAGCTCCAGTACCTCTGCGGCGTTGATGTCTGTGCTCTTCTGTCCAGGTGTTCCAACATCGCATTACGGTAGATGCGTTTCTGTCAACCCTATTAGCAATTTCCCGAAGACCCATTCCTGCTTCACGCATTCCGATTATTTATTCGTCCTCTTTCAAATTCGCTTAATTGGCGGAAATTGTTGCGTCAGCGTACTCGAGGCATTGGAAACACTGTTTGTACAGTAACCACGACACTAAAACTAACTTTGCACAGCAGTCTGACACAAGCACAGGAGGAACAAAAGCTTATGTTGTTTTGAAGAAATTATCCACAGCCACTTAATTTCGTTTTTAATCGTTTCCAAATTTTGATCATTTAATACATTACATATACCCAATTTACTAACAAAAAATTATTACAATATATTGATGTTTATTGGGGTTGCATTTTCAATGTCATGCAGTATATTTTGTATCATTCGATTCCGTATAATCCAAATATCAAAATTATCCCAATATTTACAACATTAATATAAATACAGGTGTAAACTGCAAGCATGCCAATATCACACTCGTCAGGTAATAGTTGTTCTTTACATTTATTAAGGTCTGGTTTTTCCATCTGCTCGTTAGTTATTCGGTGAATAACTTGATTTTTCTGAATGGTTGATTGATTTTTATGAATCATTCCCAAAATAGTTATCCGTCAGTCAGGAAAAATCGAACCTTAGGTCGGGTTTCTGGAACGTTTCATTAAGTTAACGGTCCGATTAACGTAAACGTTGCTATGGCTACACATGTTAGAACTATAGAGCCCAGTTTCACAAAACGTAGTTAATCCCTCGATCAAGTTAATTGTGTGATATTGCTTAATCACACAATTAACTTGATCGAGTGGTTAACTACGTTTTATGAAACTGAGCCTTAGAATATTTATTTAATCGGACCGGTAACTTAACGAAACTTTCCAGAAACCCGACTTAAGTCAAATCAACTTAGATTAGAGTAGGCTCTATATAAAAATAATATACCTACGATTATTACTAAGGGACGGAAAAATTATATTTTCCAAGCTTATCGGTCAGAGGCGTACTGAATTGCGTGGTGGGAGAAGCCCATACCATTTTCATAACCTACTTTGCTTTTCACTCGCATGCCAACGACTAATTTTTACAACGTCGCTGACCACTTCGATATATTGTACTTTGCAAGCATTTCGGTAACCTACAACCTTGGAAAATATAATTCTGTCGCTCTATAATTATTACTTTACAGCTGAATTTCTGAATGATTAATTTTCTTGATATCTTGATATCTTTTTATGTTTTTTATTTTAATTGATTTATTTTTTTAAGTTATTGGAAAAAATGGTATACTTACTAAGTTGTAAAATTTTGATTTGTACCTAAAATTGCTTATTTATTTCTTTGCTTATTAACAGTTGAAATGCTTTCATCACTTGAATTTATTACATTCTTTTGATTTCTGTAAACAATTCGTTCATGAAAAAGTAAAATTTTATTTGACTTTCTTAATATAAGAATTTAATAAACAATTTAAGTAGCGACATCTTGCAATCGCTTTTTGACCTAACATCGCAGTAGGATTGACAAATTGAAGCTAGTTCGCCACATAATAAGTCATCCCATGCGAGGCGGCCATGCTTGCTGTCAAAGCATATGAGAATTTTAGAAAAATTGTGTGCAAATCGGTTTTGATTGCAGCAGATTCCTCGAGCAATCAAAACCGATTTGCACACAATTTTTCTAAAATTCTCATATGCTTTGACAGCAAGCATGGCCGCCTCGCATGGGATGACTTATTATGTGGCGAACTGAAACAGCTGTACAGAGCCTGCTTGAGGAATCTGCTGCAATCAAAGCCGATTTGCACACAATTTTTCTAAAATTCTCATATGCTTTGACAGCAAGCATGGCCGCCTCGCATGGGATGACTTATTATGTGGCGAACTGAAACAGCTGTACAGAGCCTGCTTGAGGAATCTGCTGCAATCAAAGCCGATTTGCACACAATTTTTCTATAAGAATTTAAGTTAGGCGATGTGCCTGAAGTCACTATGTAGTCATTTATAGTGATTTAAGGCACATCTCCTAACTAAATTATCTTGGTCACTAATATTATGGACAACCCTTTGAATTTAATAAAAGAAATTATTTTTGAGCATACACTCTATGTGCAGGGAATAGCAGAGACAACCGGACAGATAAAATAAAGAAAACATTTTTATTTATTGACGTAAGCGCGTTGAAGGCAGTTAGTTCATTGTTTCTGAAGAACTCGTTTGCTCTTTGAAAAAAAGAATTGAATATAAATAGTATGTCAAAATCGTAAATATAGTAGAAATTGATGTCGTGTATTAGAAAAGGACGCTTATCCGCTGGTTAGCCAATTTGAGCGATTTAAGGCAAAACAATAAACGTTTTATATGGATTACTGATGGGAACAATATTAGTTCTATACATTGTAGCGAAGACGATTCTTTTAAATTAATTAAAAAAATAATCATTCCTTATCTCAGCCATGCAAGTTATTAGGCTTTTTGCCCCAGGTCATGTGGTTTTCTTTTCCTTTCTTTACTCTCCTATAGATAATTGTATTAAGCTATTTCTTTTTAATGTTGGAGTCATTCGTTTTCTATGCACTTGCATTGCCACACGATATCCACTCTACTATATCTATGGTCAAAATGCATCTGTACCTCACTAATAATTTTTGAGCCAATCAAAGTAGAGTACTGAAACTCGGAAAGCTTCAAATGGATTAGAAATACTATCTTTTGGAGTAGACAAGATCACCTTAACAACAACATGACGCGGCGGTTGGATGTCATATTGGTATTTTTTCAAACAGCCTAAAGAGTTAGGGATTATAACCAGTTAAAGGACCACTATGAGGAACTCGAAAACTATTAAGAGATATAAAGGCAGTTAAATTACAAAAAAGTTGCCCTATTTTGGTGTCTTTAAGAATATGAAAAAAATCTACTTTCATTTCTGAAATATTTTCAAAAATTTGAAAATTGCACTGTCAAATTTTTTTGCATAAAATATAATTTTTAAATTTTATCCATTTTGTTAAACCATCAAGTACGATACATTCTTGTTATCAGAAAAGAGAAGCTTCTTTTAACAGTGTAAAAATCCAGGATTTTTTGAAACGCATAATTTAATTTAATATTATACCTACAGTTTTTTTTTTAATACCTAAACATTTCCCATTTATTTTTCATTAAAATTAATTATATTTATGTATCGACATACTCCACATATACGCAATTTTATTTATAATTAACGTTTTTCTAGAATTCGCAGTAATTTTATTACCAAATAGATCTACAGTTTCCTTATTCGACACGATACGTAATAGTATCTACACGGAAACAAAGTATGTAACGTAACAATAATTGCGAACATAAATTAAGCAGTACTCTGTACACAGTTAAAACGTTTGTCTCTGTGTTAAAATACTAAAACATTCAAGCTAATCCACTTTATATTCAAATGAAAAGAAGATCATCAAGTGGAATCTGATCTAATTAGCGGCTTAACCTTACATGAATTTAGGCAGCGTTAAAAAAGCGTGTCCACGCTACGTTAAATTTAATTCATATTCTAGAAAGTGTTTGTTTACGGCAGTTCTTGGGGAGTCTCTGCGAATATATAAGCCAGCGGGGCAAGTTCATGAAGCACAGTTGCCCCAGGTGTTCTAACGCAGCAACATGAAATTTTTGGTAGGTCTACTGGTCTAGTGTTACGACAATGCCTTATCAAACACACGGTCCTATTAAGAGAATTGCTCTGTATGTAACAAAGCTATTTTTTCAGGTGTGCGCGGTACTCTTGGCGTCCACAGTTTACGCCGAAAAGGACGAGAAAAAGAACGAAAAACGTGGTCTTGATTTGGGATATGGAGGACTTGATAGTGGATTAGATGGTGGTCATGGAGGATTCGGTGGTGATTTAGGCGGACATGGAATTGGAGGGGGATTCGGAGGTGGATTCGGAGGTGGATTCGGTGGTGGAATTGGTGGAGGATTCGGAGGAGGAATCGGCGGAGGAGACGATGGTCATGGAAAAATTACGCACATCACATTACACAAGCAAATCGCCGTACATCACCCTGTACCTTATCCAGTTCCAGTAGAAAAGAAAGTACCCGTGCCCGTTAAAGTACCATTCCCAGTTAAAGTTGACAAACCATACCCAGTTCATGTTCCAAAACCATACCCAGTGCACATCGATAAACCTATTCCATACAAAGTGGTGAAAAACATTCCCGTTCCAGTTCACTATCCAGTCAAAGTACCAGTGCCAGTCAAAGTTACAGTTCCAGTACCTAAACCTTACCCAGTGAAGGTAATCAAGCACGTTCCAGTCCATATTCCCGACATCAATATCGTCAAGAAACCAGTGCCCGTTTTCGTGCACGTAGGAGATCATGGTGATGGTGGATTCGATGGAGGTATTGGCGGAGGTATTGGAGGTGGATTCGGCGGTGGTTATGGCGGTGATTTCGGAGGTGATCATGGAGGAATTGGAGGTGGTTTCGGTGGAGGAATCGGAGGAGGATTCGGAGGTGGTCACGGAGGATTCGGAGGTGGCCTTTTAGGACATCATTAAACCCTGTAATATTAGCCTTTAGGGTACCGTGCTAAAGTATGGATAGCTTTATTAATTTGAAGATTTTCCATACATCTACTAGCCAAAAATTTAATTGTGAGCAACTGCAAACGTTTCAATTCATTTTGTCCATCATGCATGAATCGTCAGCCAGACGTTTTAATTAAATTAGAAAAAATAATTGTGCTTCGTAAATCTGTTATTAATTTCTTTTTTTTTTAATTGGGTAATAATAACTTTGTAACGATATTGCTGCGTTCACCTGTTAAGATAGAATGTTATACATTCTATGTTTTGTTCATTAATAAAGCTGACTGACATAATTAGCGTTTTATTAACAATCATTTTGACGAAGGCTTCAATTAAAAAATTAAAATATGAAAAGTTGTGCCACACATAAATAACTAAACCAAAGATAAAAAATATGAAAACAGTAATACTAAGGCCCAGGTTTACAATCGTGGAATAAGAACGGAATAACTGTTCGCTGAATAACCTTGAACGTTCTTCCATATCTACATCACAGCTACGTCACGTTATTCTAAGAATAATGCTTATCCGACGATAGTAAAATCGAGACTAAAGCTAGCAAGGCTTAAATAAAAAACTGTATAAAACAACCTGAAAGAAATAAAGCCGAAAAATGTACCACTCGACATTTGAAAATTAATTAAGTTGTGGCAAAAGTTTTGTTTTCGAATTTGCGCAAACAGGTGACATCTGTTGAGTATTTAACAAGCTATCTTTAGAGCGTTCATTCGTTCCTATCTTGTCGGCTATCTGGAGAGATCTATTATCTATAATATTAGTATATGAAACACACTCTTTTTCTTTTGCTTTTCCCCTTTTGTCAAATGTGTTTCCGAATTTGTCAAATGACTTTCCAATCCGTAAGCCTGCTGTACTTTGAACGGACTGGAAAGTCATTTGGCAAATTAGGAAACACATTTGACAAAAGGGGAAAAGCAATAAAAAAAAACTGTAAGAAGTATAAAGTTAAAAATTGCAACTGGCAATTTTATAAATAAAATACACTCCTAATTACTGTAGGGAAAGCAGAAAAAAATGAGTAAGTAAAATTTGATTACCGAGATATCTTTACTTTCATAAATGCTCATTTTGGAAAAAAAAATCAATGCGTTTCAGGATAAAGAAGCGGTGCCTCAATAACACAAATGCGTGACACTGTCAGTTAAGAAATATCAGGAAATTAAAACTCGATTCTTTAAGGAAGTCTTTGTAGTCTTTGATAATCAATTAATGCTTAATTGTTTCAAAAGTGAAGAAGAACATTTCAAACATTTCTTGTAATATTTTTATTAAACAAATAAAGTTTCAAATAAAAAAAAAACATTTTTTTATCAAAGGTAACTTATATACCCTACAATATACTCATATATTCTTTTCTTTCAAGCAAATATAGGAATATCACATTAGATGTTGAATGACATATAAAAAAAACTCGTACTATATGTACAACAATTGGAAAATTGAAATTTAATAAATCTGAAAATAAATATTGAAATATGAGATGATAGAGGACAGAGGTCTTAATAATTCATTAAAGTATCAATCTTTTGAAACATATTTCAAGACATATTTATTTTCAGATTGAATTTCAATTTTCCAATTGTACATACATATACCATGACTTTTTTTAGGCTTCAAAAGATCACCCTTTAATGAATTATTAAGACCTCTGGCCTCTATCGTCTCACTCGACACAATAAAATAACTGATTATCTGTTGTAAAACTCCTTAAGCATCTTTTCAACATTTTAAGCCTACTTTCGAAGTTTTTGAATCTTAAAAAAATAAGAAAGTTTGTGACCGCCACTACCACGCGCTCGTCACCATAACAACCTCAGTGTGTGTTTGGCCTTAAGCGTTGCATACACTGAGGCGATTGTCATGATGAAAACCGTTCACATACGTGCGATCAGATAAACTGCAACTCTCGACCATTAAACCATTTTTTACTTTACAGTGATCGCTCTCCTTGTGCACGTTTGTGACTGCCATCGCATTCGTTACCGCAATCACTTCAGCGTGTGGTCTCTAACTAACTACAACAGACTTCGGTGTTACATTGACTTCGCCTGTAATATAACCGTAAAGCATGGAGTTTCTTGCCCGACCACGACGTAGGTAAAAATATCACAACAAGCTATGAGTTTCGTTCGTTCCCGAAAGAAGAAATGTATTGGAAACAATTCAGGTTCGTTCCGAATGTGCTATTCACTTACTCGGTATAACAGAATTATGAATGAGAGAGAAAAAAAATTCTTCATAGACAAGAACAGAATTGAAATACCATTGCTATCATAAAAAACTAGGACAAGGTTTTTTTAAGCTGTGTAAAACTGCTACCAACCATAAATTTAAAATTATTTGAAATGGTCATTCATGGAAGACTTTCTGCAGAAAGGAACTAACCCACGTTATGGTCAAACTGAGAAAACAGTGATCTAAGTTTTGAACAATTCTAAAATTCCTAAACAATTTGAGGCCTATTGTATACTTGTGCAGTTTTAGACACTATTCAATATAATAAAATAATGGAAACGCATAGCTACTGGATTTAAAAGTTGTCCTAGTTTTTTATAACTGAAAAGTTAACGCCAGGAAAATACAATAAAAGAAGTAAATAGCGGCATAGCTGGCAAGGAAAAGTAACTGTCGACGTATGTTTCGGTCTTATTAGACCTCATCAGGACAATATAACCAAGGTGTAAGGTGTTGACACTTGGAGATAGAAAACAACAAATGAAGCAACAGACCAGGAGACCGAATGCACATTTGCTGTAACCACTGAGAAGACCCGCAATCCGAGGGCAACATCCAGCTGCAGCAAATGTGCATTCGGTCTCCTGGTCTGTTGCTTCATTTGTTGTTTTCTATCTCCAAGTGTCAACACCTTACACCTTGGTTATACTGTCCTGATGAGGTCTAATAAGACTGAAACGTACGTCGACAGTCACTTTTCTTGCCAGCTATGCCGCTATTTATTTCTTTTACTAGTTTTTTATGATATCTATAGGACAAGGAAGGAATGTAATTTGACATAAAGCGAAAATGTTTTGTACATTCAATTTGGTCAGGTTAGGTTAGGTCCGGTAAAACGAATATTGATGAACGAAGTCGAGGTGGTCTCGTTTACGAAGAGGAACTAAAAATATTACTGAAAGGAAAGCACCAAGGCCAGACTGCATACCTGCGGAGATAATAAAGTTGACAGTGGCGAAGTTTCCACATTATGTTCTTGAATGATAAATCAGACCTTTTGGAAAGGTTTATCCCTGGATATATGGAAACTTGTAAAGCTAGTCCTCATTGAGAAATCTAGAAAAGGGGAAGAGGAGCAAACTAAGTACCGCCCAACATGCTTGCTTGACGTGACCTGACTAATAATAATCAGTGTGGCTTTAGGGAAGGAAATTCTATCCTCTCAACAATCAACAAAATATTGTACAGGCAGAAATGAACAATACTCCAAAAATAACTCGGTTATGCATACTCATAACACTGGACGTGAGAAATCCATTTAACTGCGCAAACTAGAACTTTATTAAAGCCCAGCTTTCAAGGACATTTCAAAACTCCTGAGCAAGGTTATCGGAACTTATTTGAAAAAGAGATATTTATGGAGATTGAGAGAGGAGTGTTGGAACCGATCATGTTTGGAGTATCGAAGGGAACAGTACTGGACCCAGTTCTGCATGATGGCGTACTGAAGATTCCCATGCCAGAAGGAGTTGAGACGGTTGCCTTTGCGGATAATCTTGCCTTTGCAAGGAATGAAGAAGACTTAAAATATGCAGCAAATGAGTTCCTTCATAGGGTATGTGAATGGATAATTGCAAACAAACAACAGGTCACCTTGGAAAAGACGGAGTCAGTAATGCTTTCTGGAAGAAAGAAACATAGAGAAATGCGAGTGAACCTAATGGGACTGTCGATTATGCCGGTAAAATTATGTAAATACCTAGGTGTAATCCTAGATAAAAGACTTACGTTTAGCAAGCACGCAACCTATGTAAGATTAAAGGCGCAAAAGACAGCAGAAGTGCTCCGCTGAGACGGATCTCGAAAGGGAAGAGGCGACTCCTGGAATCAGTGGTAGAATCAACTACGCTGCATGCAGCACCTCTGTGTATGTAGGTATCTAGAAACCATAAAAAACTTTTATTAAGTGTCAGCGAGTAGTGGCGATCAGAGTCTGCAGGGGGTACTGGACAATCTCCAGAGAGGCTTTAATGGTTCTAGCAGGGTTGATACCACTTGATTTGCTAGCACAAGACATGGCTCAAATGATGGGTGCTAACCAGAAAAGGAAGAAAACTGAAAGAGCGGCATCACTGAAGAGATGGCGTACCGCCAACTTTATAAAAAAATCACAGCTTACGTTAATCAGGAATTCATTTGAAGGTACAGTACAATTTTGGCATAGGAAATACTGCTCAATGTAAATATTGCAATACATACGAGGACGATGCGGAACATATGATATTCTTATGCAATAGATAGGAAAATGACAGACATCAACTGCAGCAAGAGCTGGGACTGAATATCACCATAGAAAACCCGGTAAGTAGCGATGCGGCCTGGAAATGGATTAGCAAATTTGCCAAAGATATAATAACGTGCAAGGAAACTGAAGAGGAAATAGAGAAAAGTGTAGCTCCCGCTGTGAAGAAAGGTTCTTTAGTGGTTCTGCAGCGAATAAATGGGCTGTGAGGAAAGGGGTTTAGCTGGTGAGCATCTGAGACACCTCCCCAGATGCATTCATCCAGCCGGATCCCTCAATAAAAAATTTCTGTTGTGTCTTATCCGTCCTGCGCAATTTATTAGTTCAAGTGTGGCATCTAAAAACGAGGGAGCTACCAAAAAGAATAAAAACGGTGTTAAATCTAACTCTACATTTTTATGTGTGTGGTTATTCACACAAATCATTTATTAAAAGTTTTTAAGGAAGAAGTTTAGACAAAAATTAAAAATTTACAAAATAAACGAACTTCAATAGACCTTTTTATATAAAATAAATTTTTAGACATTTCCGATTATACCGGAAGTGGCTATCGATTCGTTTATTTTTAATGGCATTTATAGTTTTTGTTGTCTTGAACTCTAGACGAAGAAAAATTACAATGCCTTTCCCTGAATTGAACAATTCTGAGATATTTTCAACTTTCCAGAAATATTGAGTTCTGTGGTTCACTAACTTTCAAAACAATAACGTTACTGTTACTATCAAAGCAATTCTTCTTGTATTCGTTAAAAAAAGTTTCATAGTTTTGAAAAGCCAATTTGACCAATTTATTAATAAAATTATTATTTGGAGTTAAAATGATATCAGTTTTTTTGTAACTTTAAGTTCAGCTTGCAAAAACCCAACATCTGCGATTTCCAAGTTAAATATTAATTCTACAGGAAAAAGGAATGATTTTTTAATAATTCAAAAACCTAAAAGATGAGTATAGAGAACGATAATAAATAGATAGATAGATAGACAGGTACATCCAACATTTAATTCCTAACGTGACATTGTTATTAAACAAAAATAATTCCATTTAAAAGTAGTACTCTTTGACTTCTGAATGTTTTCAAGTTGAGTAATAAACTTTATACACCATGTAGCTTAATAGATTACATTAATAGTTATTTTTATAACAAGGGCCGCGAAATCATTCTTTAACGTTCCAAGAGAAAAATTGTCGCCGAGGCCGCTTGCGGTTGAGGCAGGACAATCTCGAGGACGGTACAGGATTTCGCGGGCAAGATGTACACAACATTTTTTGGGCAATCGTATAAAATCTTTAATTTTTGGAATTTAAAAACCCGTAGGTACTTTTAATTCTCGTCGGAAATAGAATGACGGTTTTCATGTTACCATAGAAATGACCGTTATTACTAGTAACGGCAGCGAAATTCGATTTTGCAGGCTTTATTGCATACGCGAAATGTTTACTTCATGTATGGTTGCCCAAAAATTAATTTTACAGCTTCGATAATCTGTTGCAAAAAAATGCCTCAAAGTAGCTGCAATGTAAAATGTTTTTTTGAAAGTTGACTACAGGACTCAAAGTTTTAGAAAGATTCAAAATAACTAAACGATCCAATTTAAAGCAAGGGAAATATGTACATTGCAACATTTTTTTAATTTTTACAGGCAGCCAAATATGTAACAGAAAAGTCGCGTATTGATAGGGACTTCCGGTGTAGCCAATTGATACTGAAAGTCAAGTTTATTTTATTTAAAAACATGTATTTTTATTTATCAAATTTCCAATTTCTCTAAACTGCTTCATTGAAAACTTTTAAAGAATGGTTTATATGATTAACACTGTATATTAAAGTGTGCCTTTAATATTTAGATGTAGTTGAATAAACTCCTGTGAAATTTTGATTGAAACTCTTTCAGCGATATTTAAGGTATATTGATCAATATAATATTAATTCTGTTGCTTTCGATTTAATTTAACTACCTAATTTATATTCATTATGAATTAATTTAATAGCAAAAAATCAAGTTTTCAGGGAATAGTATAATAATAAATTAAATTAGTTACAATAAAATTAGATTATTAAGAACTATTTTTTTACTAGGAATATTTTCATATTAAGTATAATAAAGTTAAATAAAATTCGATTTTATATCGCTTCCTTTTTTCTTTTATAAAATTCAAAAAAATTACGTCGATTGGCAAGAAATCCAAATATTCTATACGTGCCTAAATTTGCTATTATAATTCAAGAAAACTTTGATAAAAAATTTTTTTAAATTCTACTCTAACACTCAAAGATACTTTAAAAAATACATGTCAAGGAAAAGCAGGTGAGTAAGTTTTATTTTACTTTTATTTAATGAGAATTTAAAAAGACAAAACAAAAAACTTAACAAATTCAAAACAAAACAATTAATTATAACCCAAATAACGACTAAATAACAACAGTTGCAAAAACAACAAGAGAATTCCTGGTCCTGCAACGGATGGAAATTCTTTATTTCAAGAATAAAGCTAATCCATTTGGGAGGTAACTCGTAGAAATATCACATGTAATACTTTAATTCCGGTAAATTAATTTTTTGCCTCTTCGACTGCTTCGGATGTAGCCGCATCCTCATTGTTAACTTCGGCGTTGTCATAACTCTCAGCCTGATTCGTCTCACTTCCGTGCACGTCGCTTTCACCTTGGCCGTTTCCGGTTTCTATTTCCTGTACCTGCCCATTAGTATATCCGTAGTCGCCGCCATTCGCTGATCCCGTCACATCATGAGCAACATCAGTACTTATTTGGACATTTTCTTCGATGGTAGGAGCACCACCACCAACCCCAGAATCTCCAGAGTTAATTGGAATGTTATCGTTGTCATCACCCCCATTATGATCCAAAATAACAGGCCTTTCGACGTAATTCTTTTCAACCACCGGAACTGTTACGGTTTCGTGATAGTAAATGGGGTAAGGTTGAGGCACTAAAACCGGTACTTTCACCGGATATGGAACTTCAACCCCAACTTTAACCGGAATGGGAATATCTTTATAAACCCTAACCGGCACATCCTTGTAAACAGGTACAGGATACGGCTTGTAGACTTTTACAGGATAAGGTTTCTCAACATGCACGGGGACAGGAATATAAACGGGATAGGGGATGGTATCTTCAACCGGAACCGGTACAGAAACTGGATGAGGAATTTCTATTTGTTTTGTTAAGGTGATATGACGTATTTTGCCTTCATCAGTGGCATAATTAGAACTGGAGTCATGTGTTATTTCCCGTTTCCTCTGATCCTTGTCTGCGTCTTCCGCAATTGCGACGGTAACAGCAAAAACTGCGAACACCTTAAAAATATAATGCAAAATGGATTCTAATAGAACAAAGGACTACCTACCAAAAAATTCATGTTGCTTACACAAACACCTGTGCAACTGTGACAGATTGCCTCAAATCGGAAGCTTTATATACACTTTTAAACCATAAATACGAGAGAATGTACTTTCTCCGATTCTTCAGGAGGTAGAGCTGCATCATATTATGTAAATTTTGCCTTATAATAATGTATGGGCAGCCGTGCGTAATATGTGAGATGAACGGCACTAATGTGGTCTTTCTTCGCGGTGGGTTGGGATATGTAAACGTTCTATTTCATTTGGTCTACGACGTGATGATGGACTGGTTTGTGTTGTGGTAATCGCTGTTGAGGTAAAAGGGAGGTTATCGCGATCGCGGTATAGTAACCTTTTGAAAATATGGGCGTGGTAGAATGAACTATGAAATTTATTGTAATTAAAAATTAGGTCTGTGAAGTACGTTAATGACAACGTTATATAGAAATAAAATAGTTAACACCAATGTAGAATCTCTTTACACTTGTAATAAAATTATTGCATTAAATCTACATTTGAAATTTAATATGTAGAATAATTTCACATACGATAATTATTAAAATATCTGATACCATAATGAGTTATATATAAGTATCTGATTAGTTAAAAGAACAGAACTTATCAACTTCAAATTACGTTACATCTGAAGCAAAATTCAAACTGTGTTTTATATTTTTATTACTAATGACCTTTTTCTACTGTAGACGAAACTACTGTATGGAAATGCTCTTCGACCTTTATGGCATATACAATACCATTAGTAGTGTCCGTAATAGAATGGAAATTTACAATTTTTCTGAAAGACTAAAAGTATACACTATGCTATAAAGCATGCTTTTGTACAAAATAAGCATGTTTACCGTGTTATCATTTTATTAACCCATTTTTGCCAGAATTCTATTTATTAAAAATTTTTTATTACTAAGTACAAATATTTAGTAAAAACAGGTAATTAATGAAAACTATTTCAATATTTATAATATTTTTCTTTTGTGTAGTTGTTTTTGATGATGTTCCAAAAATGGAACACCGAGCCTGTTATTACCAATCATTAATAATAATACGATGAAAATTTTAAATCGGACACTCCTCAGAAGATTAGATAAAAGGTTCATGACTATAGAATCACTACCTCCGAAATTAATGTTTTAGAGAAAACAAGGAAAGAGTTCCTTGAAGATTGGAATTGCGTCAGGTATCCTAAAGGTTCGCTAAGGCACGACATTTTGTATACGTTTGCCACGTATAAACTGTTTTGCCGAATGGCAACCATAAATAGGGCATCATATTTTCGCTTATATTCAGATGTTCAATATTAGCGTTTTCTATTCACCTGCACTGCTTGCACTTAGAATATTTGCATTTTAGTAGTCATTTCAAAATTGTAATCTGTTTTTGATCTGGCCTAGGCAATAAATATGTTGACTAAGAAGCTACTTACTTCTTCATCAAAAAATAAGTCGAAGCAGCTAGTAAGATCTGAAGATATAAGTTCCGGAACTTTTTGGCAAACGAAAGGACCAAATGTTGGACTCAGATCAATTTTGGAACAGTTTCGTTTAACTAGCGGAACTAGTTTCCTGGACTGCCCTGCTTGTAATGATGAACCTTCTTTTGTAGATGAGTAATAACGGTAATATGTATTTCGTTGTCATAGTCAAAAGGTCTGTTCCATTTGACAGAATTTCCAAATTTTCTGTGACAAGTTTTAAAAAATATTGTATTTAGGCATCCTATTTTATTCGTTACATTTTCGTTTTTGAGAATTTTGATTTTCCGAGTTTCCCGCCAAATTTTAAATGATCAAGTAATGCGATTGTATTGCTTTTAATTTTGATTAATGCAAGAACTGATTCTAGTAAAATTTTTTCTCTAAAATCAAAAATATTTTTTTTAATGAATGGCACTATACAGGTGAGTTACTAAGCATCCATTCTTCCATAGCTCAGAGCTACGAGATGGATTTTTTCTTTCACGAGGGGAGTCTGCCTATTGAGCACTATAACCTAAAATTATTTTAACGCATACAGAGTGTTCCGTAAAATAATGGCAGCATGAAGCGGGATTTTTTTAAATGGAACACTATGTATTTTCATATAGAAAGACATAAAACTTGATCTTCTAAACAGTAGCACATATTTATTTAACCAATTAGAAGCAAATTAATATTTTGTTGAAAACGGCCTGATTTTCTACTTCTACATGAATATGTACTTATTATAAACGAATTTTTGTCGTTCAACAGTAAAAATCGGTGCTGTTATGAATTAAAGTATAAGGAATAACCTAGATATAAATTCCTTTAATTTTGTTTATTTTTTAAATGCCCAAGTCTCTGCAATTATCAGATGTATATGTAACTGCTGTGATTCAATTTTTTTAAATGCAACGCAGGGAGAGTTGCATTTAACGTTGCATTCACGAATAGACAGTGTTCAATTCTGTTATGGGTTTTCTGTATTTAATAATTTTTTTAGTTATTATAAATTTTTTACATTTTTTCTCTAAAACGACTGCGAAACGTTAAGTGTATAGTGCGCGATTTAGTGTCCGCTTAAAAGATTTTGTGATACAAATTTCATCGGACAAGAACCAACTGTAAATCTAAAACCAATATTAAAAAGTAATTTAATTTAACCTATTTTAATTCTTTTTAATACAGCGCCCTCTAGACAGATAAAAATTTTGCGGGGTTTAAGGAGTAAGTAGTTAAATGTTTCTACAGAATCGTTAAATTTTCACCTAATGAATTAAAATAAAAACTATTCCTTTATTTCTTCGAAGTAACTCTTTTCGATGTATATTTAACAATCTGCACAGTAGTTAAAAACGGAGAAATATTACACTTTTACGTTGTTAAAAATTAATTTCACATATCTGCATCTGTATCTATCTAAATGTTTCCGAACCTATGAATATGTTACAGATTTGAGGAGGTAAATATTATTTCAACAACAAAACCGCGTTAAAAAGTTCCAAAATGTAAAAAACAACAAACTTTTAATGTTACTTCAACTCTGCAAAAAATTGATTGTAACAAACACATGAATTATAATTAACATGTTTTTATATCTTTTGCAAAGGAAATTTATTTCCTTGGAGTTGCTTTCATTCCTCAAAATTTTAATATCATCGTGTTTAACTACTTGTGTAAATGGACGTGAGGGAACAACCAAAAACAGTAAAAACGGTGTTAAATCTAACTCCGCAATTTTTATCTGTGTAGAAGAAAAGTAATTTATAATCGATTTTTTTTGCTAAGAGTACGAAATTATCCAAGACATACAGTCCTTTTTTGGAAATTTGTCCACGGCCTACTTGACCAGATTTTTATTTAGACACTCGTTATAGTTCTTCATTTTATATTTGTATTCTCTCTGGCTTCGCTCTGTATATAACTAATTATTGATCCTTTTGTCATTACTAGATATACTCGAATAAAAGATTGATTAAAAGAATGTGTTTCAATTAACTACTTATTTCTTCTTATGCATTATAATTATTACAGAACGAGTCTCTTGTAAAATCTGTCGGTACGATGACTACGAATATATTGCACATTTGGTCTACGAGCCCTAACAACTAAATATTCGGACAGACAGTTATTTTCAAAATATCTGTTAATTTTTCTGGTTACATTTATAAAAAAAAAATATTATATAGATTTATTTAAAGACATGTATTTCCTAATTAATATTTTGTCCATTAATTTTTCAATTGTTTATATTGTGTCTACTTCATACAATTAATCTGATTAATTCATAAAATTTACTGGCGTTCGGACGTCTACTTTTTACGTTTTAAAAACAAGAAAATCTTGAAAACAAAAACTAGAAATCGTTATCAACACAAGTTAATTGTTGATTTTGATACTAAGAACAAAATGTTTATGAAAAATATTGCCCGTGGTGTACCAACTCATAAAAAAGTACGTGAAATTATGATTCGACTATAAGTCGCGGGTAAAATCATAAAAAAACTACGAATGAATTTAACTTATCGAAATTGACAGCTGGCGATATAATAAAAAAAAAGTATGGAGACACGTCAAACATTCATATTTATTCATAGAAAAAGTCCTGCAAAACCAAGCATTGTAACAGAAAGAAAATTAAGAATTCTCACTAAAATTTGCAAACGGCAAAGACAGGGAGGATACTTTAAGAGAAATTCAGTCCTAACGGAATGAAGAAACTGGTCTAATTGTATCTAGGGAATGTTGCCAACAACGGTTATACAAATCCGGTTATGGAGAACCTAAATTTTAATATGTTTTATTTTTAAAAAGGTGAAATAAAAACTGGGCAAAATCTAAAGTTACATGGACCGAAGAAGAGTGAAGCCAAATAATTTTTAGTGATGAATCAGGGTTTGATGTGTTGGTGATTGTCGGAAGAGAGTGATCCGAACAAAATTCGGGGCTTTCTATAAAAACTGTTTTAAATCATAAAATGACCATAAAATCCCACAAGGGGTTATGATTTAGAGATGCATGACCAGCAAAGGTTTGGATAAACTGGAGTTTACTGATAGTATTGTAAACGCAGAAAAATATCAACGTATTTTAGAAAGAAACCTCCTGCAAATTGCAAGGTTGCTGTTCGGAATAGAAAATTTCCTTTGTCAACAGGACGAGGCTTCGTGTTGCATAGCCAAATCTACAAAAAAAATGTTCGAGTCGAAAAATGTTAGTGTTGGCTTGGCCCTCAAATAGCCCCGGTTTAAATGTCATCGAAACCTGCAACATGATATGAAAAGGATCTTGAGAAAAAGTCCCCAACGAACAAATCCCCGGACTAAAGGCTAAAATACAGGAAATATGAAATTCTTTCACTCCACAATATAATGAATGCCAGAAAAAAATCCAAGGTACCATCGTAATCAGAAAAACCGACTACACTCGAAATTTTAGTTAATTGAAGCGTGCTTTAAAATGAACTTCTGTCATTTTAACATTAATATTATTTTGACAAATTAAATAAAAATACCCCAATTAAAAGCAAATCAGAAGGCAATAATTCAAACGCGATTGCAAGACGAAATCAGTATTCGAGCAATTGCAACTGAATTTGCTGTAAATGTTAGTAATCATAGAGAATATTTATATATTTTGAATCGAATGACATGGATGAGATTTTATAGGTTGACAAATATATGACAAATGGTGTCAAACCTAATGTTACACAACTAAATTTTTAGAAAAATTGAAGTGTCGATTTCACTTCGCTGTAGTCGATTTTTATGATTACGATGGTACAATAAAAGCCAAAAGTGATGTAACCGGTATGCATTTATTAAATGTTAGATTCTTCTGAATATTAAATTATCGGCATAATTTATAATTTTTCTTTAAAAACCTGATTTCTATTTTTATTATTAGAATGAAACTTGTTTTGAATAAATTATTAGTTACCGTTAATCAATTTCTTTGTTTATTTTTTTTTATATCAAAAGTTTCAAACATTTTCTTGTGAATCAGAGAACAATTTTTATAAAATTAGTTCTCGTCCGAATATTTAGTTGTTAGGGCTCGTATACACTGTGTCCACGGATTTTCTGCAATAGAGGAAAACTTTTTTATTTTACGTTTTAGGAAAAAAAAATCTGTATAAAAGTTTTTGCTTGCATTAAAATCTATAAAATTCTCAAAATCTTTCGTTTATGGCTTTAAATTTAAAAAGAAAACGTGCTTTTACTCTCAAAAACTCGTATAAGTTCAAATGAAATTCAGAATTATCGCATACGGAATTGTTAATTTGATTAATTACTTATTTAACTTAACTTATTCCTTAAATGAGTGTCGGTAATTAATACCCTTAGTTAAAACTATAGTCATATTACAGTAGAGTATTTACATTTCGGAAAATTTAGTTCTTTAAACAGTTATTAGACTAAAGAAAAGGAAGATTAAAACCGAAAAATATTAAGTTGGGCGGAATAAGAAAAAAATATACAATTAAAATAAAAAGACTGAATATTTATAAAAATCTTACCAAAAAAATTGAAAATCTAATCAATTAACAGTGTTAGAGAATATAAAAAGTAAATAATAAAATATTTAAGTAGACATTTCTCTTATGTGTAATAGTTATTTACAAAGTCTATAAACTTATCGATTGTAGACGAGAGCATTATTGAGAGTATGAAACCATTAGACCGAGTATCTTAAGCTCCTAGTCTTGCAAGATAATTTTACAGACGTGGAAGATATACAATTATTCCTGAAACTACAAAAATCGTTGTTTTAAAGATCAAAAAATTAAATGAAAATAAAAAATCAAGGTGGTTAAAAAAAGCACATTGTGTCGTCGCCGTGACAAAATTAATAAATAAACAGTGCTGTGGTTTGCTAGAGTGTACAATAATTTGTTAAAAATTCTCATATTTGACAAAAAGTCCCGCGAGAGATACGAAAAATTGCATGAAGAAATAATCTGCGGAGCGTGATAGCCTTGACTTCCAAATTGATTATGCGTGATTTTCATTTTAATCGTGATGACGTCAAAATATGTTCTTCTGATCTCTACTTATCAGTAAAGAACGGAATTAGGTGCATTTTTAAATCATGAGTCAACCACTCCACAACGATTACGCCCGACTAAAAAGATAACTCATGACTTAAAAGTGCACCTAAATCCATGCTTTATTTATTAGTATTGTAAGCACACGCTGTCTCAATGGAATACCGTCCTAAATTAGTTTAATTATCTATCTGTTGACTTTTTTTTTATAAATAATGATGTTGACAAATTCTTACAAGAGATCTCGGATAAAGAATTTCTTTTAAGAAATTCCTTATTCATCTGTTCTGACTCTTAACAGGAAAGGCACGTAGCAGCTTTCAATACGCCATAAGTGTCTAAATGTAATGATAACAGTTATTGCATGCGACATTTGTGAAATGCGGCTTATTGGCAGAATTAGGTCGAAATATAAGCGATTCTATACGAGGATAACGTAAAACGAGTCCTTGTAAACATCGAACATTAAAGCGCAAGAAGTCACACACACTTCATAGGTAGACTCTACCAATTATCAGTTATTTTTCTGATTCATAAATTACGCTGATTTCATACGTAAATGAGTTACAAACTGGCAAAATTCATGTGCACACTTTAATATTAACTTTACGCCTATGCAATTTCCTGTTTGTCTAAAAAAGGTTGAAGTTTGTTTATTATTAGTAAAGGCCAGACTTTTAGGATCGTAAAAAAGTCGAAAAAAGTTACCTAATTTAGGTAACTTCATTATGAAATTAGGTTTTTATTTTCTCATAGTAGATACTTAAAAAGGTCCAATAAAGTTAAATGTCGTTTTTTATTAAAAATATAAAATGGATATTCCAGTACTATAATGTTACAAATTTAACAACACAAATTAAAGTAAATATTTGTATAGTATCAAAATCGAAAAATTGCAGAGGAAACAAAAAAGATTTTAACTACTGGTCGCAAGAATTTAAAAAAATTGTTCTAAATTTTCGGGGATATAGTTCGTGTGTTTGTCACTGTTACAAATTCGAGGCAGTTAAATTGGGACAAAGTTACGTATTTTGGTGCTGAATGATAGTCCGTTTCGAAAAATTATAATTTTTTGAAATATTTTCAAAAACCCAAAGAATGAAAATTCTCTTTTATTTTTTTATTATTTATTATTGCAGATAGAGGTACTTTTTTGAGCACTTGACGATGGTGTAATTAGATTTTATTTAAAACGTTTCCTCTTGTTCTGACCACGATCAACTTAATTTTTTTTTAAATAATATAGTAATATATCTAGAAATGCTCAAAATATATGAGTGCTAATAAAAATTTTGCGTGCTATGAAGACAAAACAGGAAATGAAATAAGTATACAAAGTTCATTTTTTACTATGTATATGCCGAACGATCGATCGATAAGTCAAAGAACTTTTATGTCTACCGGGTGTTTCAGTGAAGATGCACCAAACTCGGTATGTTGGTAGATATCGTGAAAAGAAATAAAAGTTTCCTATAATATTTTTTTTTTAAATGAATAAGTTTTGAGATAACCGAAGGGAAAGGGGAATCGTACATTTTTAAAACGTACAATAGATGAGAGCGGCCCGAATTCTTAACCTACCTTAACGTTCGGTTTTTTACTTTATTACCCCATAAACTGTCGCGCCTCAGATATGATGAAACACATTTAGTTCGTTCACTCCGTTCGTTCACTAACGTTGTAGTGGCGAGTAATTAGTTGGTGTAGTTTATACTTTTCATTTTTAAGTTTATTATGTAAGTGTGTGTGTGTGTGGGTGTGTTGGTGGTGCGATGGGCAATTACACATTTCGAGAATACGCAGATTATTCGAACACATGTTGTAAGGTAATTGCCATTTGCGTAATTCGCCCACTTCCGAAATTGTTTCTTCCTCATGTGATCAAATTCAGTCTGATAGGCAAATAGTTTAACAGACCGGCGTGGCGGAAGCAACAATTCTATTCAACAATTCCAATTTATTAATTGTACATAATTGTAGTAATTGTTGGATACAGAAACAAATAAAAACGTTACAAGCGTTAATTATTTATCGTACATTATTAAGACTTTTGCATAAAGACAGTTTGCATAAATGTTAGTGCGATGAAAACGCACGCTTTTTTCAAAGTGTTCGTCTTTAACACGTCTTGCGGTCAAGGCCAAACTTAAAAGCCTGTCATAAATTTTTTCGTTTACGATGGATATTTACTGTCTTCTTGCAGGCGCGTGCCATTCATAAAACAATAAAAATCGCTCGTCTTGTTTCATGGCGGCAGAAATTTAAATCGCTACGGTATTTCTAAAAACATCGGCTCCAAATTATCCAAATTTCAAGTTGCACCGATTAAAAATTTTTATTAAGATATTTTGTTTGAAATAATGTCAGAAACGTGTCCCTTAAGTTTGGTGCATCTTCAATGAAACACCCTGTATAGCTATTTCTTTCTAACTTTTGTGAAACGGCCCTGTGGTTTTTGTCATGTCATTTGATTTCGTCGTATATTTTCTTAACTCATATCTCTACGATCGGCATATAAATAAAAAAAGAACTTTGCCTTCGAAGTTTTATTTCATGGTTCATTACACGGTGTTGATTCGTCTTTCAGACATAGGGAAAAAGCATGTAAAATTAAATATTTGCACATATTGGCTCTCCTGTAAATTTTAGAGCAAAACGGTAAAGGAGAAAATTGTTCAGAATTCTAAAATGCACTTAAAGCCTTACTTATTTTTTTAAATTTTGTACTCGTATTCCCAAAAATAATAAAAGTTTTCAACGTTTTATTAGTAGTCATGAGTATGACAACACAAAAAACATAAAATTAATATTTTTAAATAATGACGTGTTCAAACTGGTCTCCATGTGCAGCTAAATAATATCCTTATTGATCATAAGATTCCTGTCTCATGTTTGCCAAATAATACTGAGATGCTCTGTCGCATTCGGCATTTATTGCTTCTTTTAACGTCTCTACATTTTCATGGGAATTCCGTCGACTACACAATTTATTTTTTAAATTATCCCAGAAGAGAAAGTTATTTGGTGATAAATCTGGAAAACGTGTTGGCCAATTAATGGTACCTCCTCTTCCTAGCAGTAATTAGGAAATGCCTCATTTAAAAAGTTTCGCACAACTGCATTATCATGCACAGGGCAACCATCATGCTGTAGCCAAATTTCATGGACTATGCCAAGATCTCCTAAAGTGGATCCTACTGAATTCTGCAGCAATTGGAGGTACTTGTTACCGGTGAGGGATCTTTCGATAAAATACGGACCAATAATTCCTAAAATTCCTGCCCATACGTTAATTTAACGGTGTTGACTTCGATTCGAGACAGTTAATGTAAATTTTGAGTAGGTACTCTAACACATATCGAAAATTTTGAGAATTTGGTGTTCCATGTGTACCTTATCACTAGAGAGTATTCGCTTTAAAAGATTTCTAACATTATTGCATATTTCCCAAAGATTCAGAAAACATCATTCTTTGAAATTTGTCATCTTCAAAGATTTTTCGTTGTTTGTGATATTTAAACGATTTAAATTTTCGTTTCTGTCTCTTTAGTACACGAAAAACTGTAGTATGATAAATTCCCAAATTCTGACTAACGTGTCTTAAACTTAAATTTTAATTTTCATTGACCATTAAAGTGATTTTCATTTTGTATTTCAACGATATTTTTTTTACATTCGCATAATTCGTCTACGCTTCCTGTTGTTTCCGCATAAGGTATTTTTCGCTCCGTGTAAATCCCCGTAAAGAGTTTCCCGAATAAGGATTTTTAAAGTAATATTTTTTCTTCGGTAGTATAATACTCCATTATAATAATTACGAAACGGAAAGAGAAATCGAACTCGTCTAAGAAGTGTAAAAATTGCAAATTTTTGAAGTTGTCACTTTCAATAATTACATAAATATTTGTCACTCATAATTAACTTAGTAAATTATGTGCATTTTCCAGAAGATTTTTGCCATTTTAAAAGAAAAGGCTTTAAGTGCATTTTAGAATTCTGAACAATATTTTTCTTTGCAGTTTTGCTCTAAAATTTACGGGAAAGCCAATAATTGCATACATTTAATTGTACATGCTATTTTGCTATATGTCTGAAAAACGAATCAACACGGTGTATAACAAGAGCTAATTTTAGTAAAATTTTCAGTTATAAATAAACGCCGGGTATTTGGTTGGATTGTACGGTGAATGACCTAATTCGAGCGCAAAACTGTACAAAATACGTAAACAACAGTCAGTGGTGGATGTCGCCTGGCGCTCGCTAACTGAAATAAAGTAAATATTCACACGTAACTTTACGTACGATCGAGCGCGCGCCGCACCTGACTAAGTGATCGAACTCTGGACCCCACCGTCTCCCCGGCCCATAGTTATAAATCAACAAAGACGCAAATAAAATGTATTATGTTAGCAACAATTCAGTAATAGCGAACAAAATTTTCTTCCAACAATATCCGCTTGATTACATAGAGCCCCGAAACCACAGAAACGTTATGTAGTATGAATACAGAATGCGTCATAAAATGTGTTAAGTAAACTGTAATGGCGGTAGTAAAAAAATCCCGTTTAGATACAAAAATTTCTATTTTTACAAAAGAGGTATTATTTAGGTGAAAAAAAGGAAGATTGGATGGGAAAAGTTGCAATAGATGAAAAAAATTGCAAAAAAGGTAATTTAGGTAAAATAAAGTTTGGTCAAATTATTCTATTTCTAATGAAACGGAAGGGTATGCAAAAATCTGTAAAACTTTAAAAACTAAAAAAAGGCAGTTTACTTAAAATCCGGCCTCTAATTATGTATTAGTAGTAGAGATCGGAATCACATATTTTTACATCATCAGTAAGGAATGAATGATTTGTTTTCATTATGTATTATTTTCCGAAATAACCTGCGAAGCACGAGCGCCTTGACTTTTAAATTGCGTGGTTTCATAGTGCATCATGACTGCACAGACATTAAAATATTTGCTTCCGATTTATACTTATCAGCAAAGCACAGATTTAGGTGCACTTTTAAGTCATGAGTCAACTCAAATCCGTACTTTCTTTATTGGTATTGTAAGCCACACGTTACCTCAATGGAATACCTTAAATGTCTTATTTGTCTCATCTATCGATTGACTTTTTTTGTAAAATAAGCTTTACCACAACATAAATCTTGAATTTCTTGTACGTGTTAAATTAAATTGCATTAATTCAATTCCCTACTTTCGCAATTACTTATTACTCAGTTTTCTGTCAATCTTAACGTATGTAACATTTTCTGTAACAATTTTACAATATTTTATATTCTTCCGGGAGTTCTTTTACTGTATGCAAATATTTAAACCTGTAATACATCACCATAAATGGCAACGATTGAACTCATATGTCCTTAACAAAAGTTTTACACATTTCGAGAAAATCGCAGTTGAAAATCGGGCAAGAATTAATCGCACATCTATGTCTTTGAGGTAGGTCAAGAAAAGGAAATTTTATTGCGACCGCAGAAAGCATCTGTTGGAACAAAAAACAGAACTGCAATCGAGCAGTGACCCAGTGACTTTTGCCGAAGTCGGCATTTTTTTTTCACGTCGCAGTAAGTCGTATCGCAGCCAAAGAATTTGCATGACACACAATTTATTGCTCCGTATTCTTTGGGATCAACAGTTTAGTTTGTGAAAAGTAAACTGAAGAAGCACGGCGGATTTATGGAAACACATTTCCAAATCAATGCAAGAATATTTACAGCTAATGTCCCCGCATTTACGCGATTATGGAACGTTTCGAACGTTTCGTGTGTGCGTCGCTAATAATGGATGCCACTTTGAACAGTTGTTATAAACGTTCTTAAATTACTCTAGTGAACGTTTGAATGTGTTCTTCCACACAGATATTATTCGGTGAGTGAGTGCGCCTTTGCATTTTAGTCACGCCTGCGATGTTTATTGCCTACGATCAGCGAAGCAGGTTCCGTAAGTTTTTTGTTGTTTCATGACCGTCATATAAGGGGCGTAAAAATAATTTTCCCCCCTGCTTTTTAAAAAAAATTCTGTGTTCTATATTGTGCTCTCACGGTAATGTGGTTAAAATTTTTGCACTTATTTTACAAACACCCTATATATCAATAAATAATTTCTTTGTATCACTGCTTTTATTTGTTGAACATTAAAACAAAAATAGCTATAAAAATACGAAAATTACTATAAAAATATGGGGAGTAATTTAAAAGTAAAATCAAAATAATTTTTCGATAAATATCGTAAAGTATAGTATATCGTATACAGGGTGATTCAGGCAACTCGTTCATTAAAAGTTTACGGACTTCCCATATGAATTGCTTTTTCATATTTTGGATTTATAGATTACCGATAACGATCTATTTAACTGTAATATTTTCAACTTTCGGACACTTCCGGTTATACCGTAAGTTGCTGTCAACTTTCTTATTTTAAATGGAACATCCCATTTTTTAGTGCTTTCTTGAATTCCTCCCAGAATTCTAAACCAATTTTATAGCACATAAGATACAATAAAAATTAACTGTTTCCGAATTATTTCAATTTTTTATTAAAAAATTCAATTTGCAGTACCTTGTTTATGATAGTGCCATTTTTATAAAACAAAATCCATGAAGTTAATTTTTGGCCTACAGTAAGCCACATTAATAGGAATAGGCTTCCAGATTATATTCAATTTTATACTTAATTATTTACAGGGTAGTTAAAAAGTAACTCCAATTCGGACCAAGTTCAACTATCCGAAAGTATTTTTTTTTAAATAGAACACCCGGTATATTTTTATGCCATGCGATTTAGAATTAAATGTTCTTTCGTTCTGTATTAGCATTTTTTCATTTTTCAGTATTATTCCTGGTTGGTTTAGAATTCTGGGAGGAATTCAAAAAAGCAATAAAAAGTGTTCGAAAGTTGAAAATATTACAGTTAAATAGATCGTTATCGGTAATCTATAAATCCAAAATATGAAAAAGCAATTCAAACGGGAAGTCCGTAAACTTTTAATGAACGAGTTGCCTGAATCACCCTGTATAGTATATAGCATAGTATATCGTAAAGTATAGCATATATAGTATATGGTATAGTAATACAGTATGTTAAATATAACATGCGATTTTTTGAAAACAGCTAGAGTTGGCTTTGGAATCTCCAAACGTTTGTCTTAAATAAATTTTTGCTTATGACAATTAACATCCAGAGTTGTTAAAGAACAAATGTTAAAATATTTTTAAAATTGTCATCAGAATACTTTCTAATGAACAAAAGTCGTTTTTATTAGAAAGTTTAAATTTACAAAGGAGGATGCAGTCATGTTTTGCAAATAAAGGATAACATTTCGAACATTTAGGCCCGATTTTACAATCGTCGGATAAGCATTATTCTTGGAATAACGTGACGTAGGTGTGACGTAGATATGGAGGAATATTAAAGGATATTTGGCGAACAGTTATTCCGTTCTTATTCCACGATTGTAAAACTGGGCCTTACTGTGATATTTTGACATTAATATAGGTTAAATTATTTTGACGTTTGTCTTAAGGGTAATTTTATCTAAGACCTAAGTTTGCACATTTCATGGTCCACTCTGGCCTGTTTCCAATAAATCGCGTCGTACAGTACCATGTAGTACGTACAATCTGATGACGTGATGACTGAAGATGCAAAGCTCAAGTTCCGTGAATTTGATATTAGTACCTATTTTTAAGTGATAGTTTCAGTAAATTCTATTTGTAATTTTTTTTTAATGAAAGTGCGGTTACATTTTAAAAGAGCAAGGCGCAATAAATCGTAATATTTTTACTTGTTGCTTTACAACATGAAATAATTGCGAAATGTGGAAGTAAGAAAATTGCATAAGTCCAGATTTCTTAATAAGATAGTTAATGATGGTAAAGCTCGCCATCCTGATCACCGTACATGTCCCTGAACAAATAGAGCGTTGCAAATTCAACAACTCATTTACGAACAAATTATATCTATTTCGTACGAGTTAATTTCGCCTAGACTAACCGACTTACAGTAGCGCTCAGGCAGTTGCAGTCTACTCCGTCTTTGAGATGAAATATATTCACATACAAGAAAGAGGTAAAAATGCTACAGTGCTAATCGTTTTGACTTGCGGCGATTTTATATCTGAATGTCAATCAAAACTGTTATTATAATTATTAAATTGCAGTGCTCTTGTAATGGAATTGTCCGTATTTTATACGAAGCCTCCAGAAATAAGCGGCTTGGAACTGTTTGATTATACGTATTTAAAACTTTCAAATAGGTACTTGGAAAAGTAGTGTTTGCGATTTTGAAAAGCTGCGAACTCCTTAATCAGAGGTTGTGGAACAATTTATATATTACGTAATTGAGTATTGCTAATCGATAGGTGAATCAATACCCAGAAGATTATAATAATTTCTTGTTCACTCCACAATATGAGCTAGTAAATTTAACAAAAGAAAAGGTCGAACTTCATGATTTCACTAATTTTGGCAAATATCTTTTGTCTGTAAGGACCGAGCAAAATATATATTTCCTAAGTGAAAGTATAACAAAAAGGCACGAAAATTTAATTAAATGTAACACAAGATCTCATTTAGAAATCAAATTTTTAGCTGTGCCTATGAAAATCTTTATTTGCTTTTTACTTATTTGTTTTTTTAAAGAAAACACATTCAGAAAAAAATAAATAAATTGAAAATCAAAAACAAAAGGCCGATGAAATAAATCGAGAAAAATCTTACAACTTCCTGCAGAATTTTTAACACTTAATATGTATAAAAATAGAAATAATATAAAATAAAGAGAAGATATCCGAATTGGTTAGGTGGGAGCTAATAATTCATAGGTTTCGCGAACAAATTCTATTCATCGACACCTAACGATAAAAAAGAAGGATAAGAGGGAGAAGATTTATTCTTTATCTAAAATAAAAAAATAGTTAAGTGTGAACTATGTAACACAAAAACAAAGTGGAAACTAAGCTAAAGATTCATTATTTTTTAGCTGTATTTTAAATGATAAAAACAGAAAGGATATATTAAGAACAAACAAATTAGGAAATGTTTTAAAACTAGGATTTAAAGTTAGTTTATCATTTAATTTTTATAATAATTGGATAGATGAAACAAGTTGAATAATATGCTTCAAATATAATAAAATTAAATAAAAGTATAAAACGTAATTACTATGTGAGAAAATGTACTTTTTTTACAATATGTTTGCGAAAGTAAAATTTTGTTTGCGCTTTCATTGTAATTAATTTAAAGTTGTCTCCGAGTTGACTAACTCCATCTCTGGGTTTGCACGTTCTGAAAATGGAAGTACGTAACTCTAAAATAATTTTAAGTTAATTTCGTGGAAATAGCACAAGCTAAGGGAATTTTATTTACACAAACATATTCCACTAAGACACATCGACGTTCAATATTCGAATAATTTTTAATATTAAAAACGGATTATAATACCAGGTAATTTTTAAAATTTTTATCAACTCTTACTATGGTATCTGGACGGCATGTCTTAGCTTTACTGTAAAACAGCATAAAGAAAGTGCAATGACATACTTTTCACTTAAGCTAAAACATACCATCCAGATTTCATGGCAAGAGTTGATAAAAAATTTAAAAAATCATTCAACTCGAAAACTAAGTATACATAGTTCTCTCAAATACGGAAGCACCAAAGCGTGTAAAAGAAGTGCCGGAAAATATAAAAATATTTTTTTGTTTTTATAGTTTGTGGAATAAATAATTTACAATCATCATTAGATTTAACGGTAGATTTGAAATCAAAACAAATATTTTACTTTTACTCCTAATTTCTGAAAAGAACCGAAGGAACAAGCAAAGCTTGAAACGAAATTCAAAGGTATCAATCAGGATTGCTTCAAGCTCCTTGTCCACTTGTACCAAGCAACCTAGTTCTTAACTTACCTTTCGACCTGGAAACCGATGACATGTCCAGGGCAGTACTTCATCATTTCGCCAGAGCACAGTCGAGAGCACGTTCGGGCACTTCCAGAACCGAGCCACAACTAACAATTAGTGCGTTTTCATCTCGGCTGTTTTTGATCCCGGTATGTCGCAACATGAGGTGAGAACAGATTTTGAAACAGTACGCACCGAGAAAAGTTCTCATCCACACGCCCCAGAGTCGTATATTGGGGAAGGGGACGTAATCCATGGAGGCAATTCATTATTATTTATTACGCAATATTAAAAAAATTAAAGTTGTATAATATGAAAAAACTGATACCTGTAGTGTTAAGTAATTGTAAGATATTTAGTTTTAAAAATAAGTTAACGTGGAGAGTGCCACAAGGCAAAGCTCTTGGGCCTACACTATTTGTAATGAAGCACATTTGTTCTCTGATTTTCTCCATTTTTCTAACATTAAAACAGAATTGAGCAAAATAGTAAGTATTATTGAAGAAAATAAGTTACTGAAACTAAATTTTGTTAAGTTAATTAGACAGAATTCATTAAAAAATTTCGAAGTGTTTTAAAAGCTTAAAGCTTAATATATCAATGTTAAACATCCAATAAATAATAGGAATCTTGTTTTTTTTAAATTGACCATTTTATTCACAGGTATACTGTGAAATTCGAAAGAAATTTTTGTTTGTAGAATTCTCGTGTCAAGAGGGTGTAGGGTTTGGGTGGAATAGAAGATGCGAAAATATTTTGTTTAAGTCAACATTTATTATCATAGAAAGGTATTTACAATTTATTAAACTATTACCTAAACATCAATGATAGAAAATGTACAGGCGTGTTACAACTGTCTCGATTAATTTTTGGTTTTACACAATGAAACTGATACAAGTACATGACTAAAATGATATAATACAAACGTAGTTGCATGAATGAACCATGAATTTCTGGTTGCAATATTACGAAAATTCTCTGCGCTTTTTCGCAAAGCTATTCGTAATATGCCAAGTTCCAAGCTTACCTAAATGAAAGTATCACATATGATTAAATTAAGACTGATCTAGTGGTGACCGTGGCCAAAACCGCCTCCGTAACCACCTCCAATACCGTGACCTAAACCGCCACCAAATCCACCGCCGATTCCGTGTCCTCCAAATCCGCCTCCTAATCCACCACCCAATCCGCCGCCTAATCCACCGCCCAATCCACCGCCTAATCCGCCGCCTAATCCGCCGCCTAATCCGCCGCCTAATCCACCGCCTAATCCACCTCCGAATCCACCGCCGGCTCCACCGCCGAATCCTCCACCACCACCTCCAACTGGTACTGGTACGGGTTGTCTTACGACGACTGTTTCTGGAACTGGAACTGGTACTGGTCTGCTAACAGGTACAGGTACTGGGCTGGGTACAGGAACTGGTCTGGGTACTGGTACTGGTACGCTAACTGGGACGCTCACTTGAACAGGAACGGTTCTATGGACGGGGTATGGTACAGGTCTGTCGATGTGAACAGGATATGGGCTGGGTACTTGCACCGGATAGGGTCTGTCTACTTGGACTGGTACTGGGACGTTAACTGGAACTGGTACTCTCTGTTCAACTGGGACAGGTACAGGTACTGGCTGAGGAATGTCAATTTGTCTAGTTAGAGTGACATGGACGATTCTGCCTGGTCCACCGGCACCTCCACCGGCTCCTCCACCGATTCCTCCGCCGATGCCTCCTCCTCCTCCAATTCCTCCTCCAAGTCCACCTCCGAATCCTCCACCGATTCCACCTCCTCCAAATCCACCTCCAAGTCCACCTCCAAGTCCACCTCCAAGTCCGCCTCCAAGTCCACCTCCTAATCCTCCATGTCCGATGCCCCCAAATCCACCTAAACCACCTCCGTGAGTTCCTAAGATGAGCCCGCGTTTGGTTTTAGCCGCCTCCTCGGCAAAGACCGCAGATGTAACGAGAACTGCACAAACCTGAAAACGAAGAAAAAACGCGATAAGTGCGTGCACTTAAGTATGTAGCCAGCAAGCAGTGCAAAACCAGACTGAAGCATGTTGTGGCAAAGCACAAAATATAAATGCATGTGAAACTTGCCAGAAGCTTCATGTTGTACTTGATATGTGAACGATGCAACTGCGCTTGCTATGAGACTCCACCCGAACGTTTATATACTGATGCGCCCCCCAGTACACAACAAAGAGATAGTACTTTCTAACCTCTGCTATGTCGGCGTACATAAGGGTTTTTTAATAGCGGTAACATCGATGCTAGATTGAACTAAGATTGCAAAAAACGCGTACTTATCGCGGCGGGGCGATTAAAAAATATTTTATCGCATCCTAAAACGTGAAACTAAATCGATCGTGATCACCGCCAGCAAAGTACACATAAATCTCCGTCTTGTTTGCTACCTCGCACAAAAGAGTTTCAAAGAAACTTCAACTAATGATCTCCAATTCTTATTCACTAAATTTAATTGTTCCAATCAAGTGAAACGTAAGCTAAAATATTCGGGTTTATTTAAAACTTAAACTGACGTAATCTAAAATCGTGATCATTGGCTTTAAAGCAGCGAACAGATCTCGAATTTAAAAAAAAAGGTGATGTGCAAAGTGTGTTAAAATTTTGTTTAATATATTTGCTAGGTTCAAACATTAACTCCAATTTATTGTAACGAACGTTTGAAATTTCCTAAAATGTACTAATTTTACAATTACGTATTTAGACGACGCAACAATAGTCGGGATTGTATGTTTGAGTTGGTGAAACCAAAAAAAAAGAAATTGCTTTCACGTAGCGGAACGTGTGCATTCGTCGCTAACAAAGACATCTTTGTGCGGTAAATTTGTTAAATTGATGTAAATTATTTCAACATAATGACACATTAAATATTGCAAAATAAAAATTGTTGGAAAAAATTTGGAACTTAAATTTCTAATATAAAATGAATTCTAAAATGAAATTATCTTTCTCGTTTTAAATTATTTTTTCAGAGAAAAATAATTAGGTACGCATGAAAATAAGAACTTGATGATCTTGATGATTTCTTGAAGAAATAAAATAACTTTTAACATATTTTGACGCTCAAAAACTACAATCCTAAAACAGAACAATATTCGAAAAGAATTAAATTGGTTTACGGAAATAAATGATTTTGAAGTAATTTATACAAACTTATTTCAAAATCTAAAAAAACTTTGATGAATATTCATGAGATGCAGCGAGGAATAAACAGGTAATGAAGTTGTCAACATTACTTTCGGATATTGATATTGACATTGATATCGGTGTGTTTGCTAAATTACAAACAATTTTAGTAAAAAAATATTTAAGAAGCGACGCAAATTGCTTTTTCTCAATCAAAAAATTAAAATTAAATATTAAAAAAATAAAATAAAATCAAATAATCCAAAATAAATCTCATAAAGAATAATTATAGCGATATTACACTGTAAAATTAAAATTAAAAATTTGAATTCTTGTTTGCTGTAACACCAAAAGCTTCCTTAGAAAGAAGGGCTTCAGAATTGACTATAAATAGCAGAAGATTGACATGATTAATCACACCGATAAAATTCAAAAATAAAAATAAACAGTAGAAATAAAATAACTATACTTTTTCATCTCTTGAAAATTATCATAAAGTGTGAATTGATTTTACAATCTGTCCGATCAATTACAATTACATTTTTGGGAGAAAAACAAAATAGATATTCCAAAAACAAAACATTTTATAAGTGTCGATTAATATTGGTGTTAAAGCTTCACTGATTTCAATTTATTAAAAGCATTATCAAAAATTAATATGACCACTTATAATGGCTTTTAAAATAACAGCTTTTAATGGTTTAACTTAAAAACATTCTTATGCATTTTTTCTGATTTTGTTTTAACTTCACGTCATGCTTTTGATAAAGTTTTCGTAAATGTTTTGAATGAGATACCATTGATTTGAAAATAAAAGAAAAAAAACTATGACAGAAATGGTCTAGTTGAATAGTTCTTAAAAAATATGTTTGATGGAGATTATTAAAAGTGTGTATAGAAAACTTTAAATCCTTCTAAAAGTTAAGACTGACAATATGTTCGAAATGAGAGAGCTCATTAAAAAGAAGAAGTCCTGGTCCTAAACTTAAAGCCGATGAAATCGATGTGAGAAAAATATGCATAGTAATAAATGCCAATAGATAAAATTAAGTTCAAAACGAAATTTAACATATTGAGAGAAAACAATGAGAAAATAAATATGGAGATAAATATTAACAACAACAAATAGTAAATACTTAAGAGTAAATGATCTAGACAAGGAAGGTCCAACGAAAGAATCTGAATAATTAATTCTAACGGTTCTGAACTTGTTAGGACAATCTGAAATTATAAAACCATTTTTGATGAATTATCATTTGTTATACCGTGTGTTGCCTTTGGTATAGAGCGTTAGCCATTGTTAAGAAGCGGCTTCGAATGAAGTTCTTAAAATTACTGCGTAATGCTACATTACTTAGGAATAGAATTCCAGCAAGGGCAACGCAATTCCATCTAAGATCAAGTAATCATTTGGTTGAGAAATTCCAAAATGTGAACTACATACGTTCAATAAAGTATTTGAATAATTATGTTTTTAATGATATTTCATGTAGCAGTAAATAAATTAAATAATGAAGGAGAGAATATATAAAACGGCACCCAGATAACGTATGTTGACTGGACAAAAAAAGTAAATGGATAAGTTCCATGATGAAATGACTTAAAAGGAAAACTCCAATTTTGTAAAATCAGAAATGAAATTTGTCAAGGAATCAGTAGGATAGGGCCGATTTTAAAAGATATTATAAATAAGCTAAGTGAACTGAATTAAGATAAATAGAAAGACTCATGAAAGGAAAGAATAAAATTGAAGAAGTAAGAAGAAAAATTACGAAAATAAAAATATATAGGTTCAAGGAAAGAAAAACTTGGGTCTCAGGTAAGGAGGAAAGCTTAGTTGAAGACAGAAGGAAACTAAAATGAGAAAAAATAAACAAAAATACAAAAGAGATTAATGATTAACAAAATTCAATAACATTCGATGATTTCTGGAGCTCTAAAAAATTAATTTTCTCAAAATTTTATTTTTGCTAGGCTCTTACTTTCTTAGGCTAAAACAAATTATAGATAATGGGTCATCAATTTAAAACACAGAAATCTAATTCGTTGCTAAAAAAAGTATTACAACATTTCGCTGTTAGTCCACAAATTTTAAAACGGCAATCATTTTCAGAATTTTTCAGATATATGTTGCCATTTGCTCTGGAAATGACATTATTATTTTACAAAATATGACGAACATACCAATATTCTTTTTTATTGGAAATCGGTACATTCATTATCGAAACATTTGCAAAATTGCAAATACAGTGAGATTTTTTTTTAATGGAATATAAACAGTGTTTTCTCTACAACAGTGAAAGTGAATTTTTACAAGCAGAATAAATATAGGCTGATATGTACGGAGTTGTTACTATGTATACCGTTTTGTATGTTCCGTGAAAAGAATTCTCACTGTGTAATTGAATATTATTTCTTGAACTTAATTACATTAAAAATGAGTAAAATGAGAAGCAGTATCGAATAACCGTCTGGAAATTGACCTATATTCGTTTCCTTTCTATATAATATTGAATTTTTTTTATTAAACAAAGATAAATAACCCGGGAACATGCTTACATAAAATATTCACTTAATTTCTCTTGTATACAGATTGCGAACAGCTCCTAAGGTCAGTAATTATCCGACGATTATCCGACCGCATACGAACAATATTCATCACGGCGCGGCGTGTTGTAGGTGGTCTCTGAAATTGGGAGCATTAAATGCTTCTATGATTGCGTTGAAAAATATCTTCAAATCTAACAATAGATCTAACATTTACATATTTGACAGAAAGTTAACATTGAGAAAAATAAAATAATAATTTTCTCCACGACTACTCAATAATCTATCAATATATTTATTCATGTGTTTGGTCAAGGATAATGCTATCCATAATTATTCACTACCAGCAGTGAATAGATAATCATTATTCAGGGTGTCATGATAACCTTCGCTGTTTATGGTGTGTAGTGGAGGAAATAGGTTATAAATACGTTATTTAAACAAAAATGCAGTTTTATAAGTTTTTATGTATGGAAAAACTAACACTTTTATTAATAAAACTTTGTACAAATGCCTCAAAACTAATAAAATTACTTATTTATTTACATTAACATTAATATTTACATTTCAACAATTAGATGATATTTGTAGTCGTGGATAAAGTATAGTATACGGCTCGCTATAATGGCTATTACTACCTCGGATAATAGCATTCATTATAGCATCGTGTATAACATACTTTTTGCATTACTGACATTTTCATTTTTAAAAGATTTAAGTTAAAAGCTATATTGTTATTTTAGTTGCAATAAAAAAAGACAGTACTCTTTCCTTTGCTACAGTGTCCGTAATTTTTCTTTAATAAACGTGCAATTTCCCTGATTGAATGTCGGCTGTGAAAATATA
The DNA here is from genome assembly GCA_033060865.1 of Dorcus hopei. Lineage (NCBI taxonomy): Eukaryota > Metazoa > Arthropoda > Insecta > Coleoptera > Lucanidae > Dorcus > Dorcus hopei. The sequence continues at coordinate 28,474,343 of CM065419.1, read as the reverse complement.
TTTATTTTGTTCGTGTAGAAAAGTGTTCACAATGGGTAAATTTTAAATTAGACAACAAATTATAATAAAATAATTCAATAAGTATTTAAGGAAACAAAATAATGTAAATATTAACAGAAGTTGTAAGGAAACAACAAATGGGTCACGCAACAGTTAAAGCCAAGCTCTTCATACAAACTAAAGCAGAGCAAGTAATGATACAAAAGCGTCGTCCTTCTACATTACAGAACGAAGTATGAGTATGACCTTAGCAGACGTTCGCAAGCTGTATAATTTTATTTAGAGGAATTCATTTTTGAGAATAACTAAGTAACGAATTTGGAATTATAAGTTTAAATTCACTTATAAAATTGAATAAACAATAAAAAGTAGTAAAAATAATTTAAAACAAAATAAATTAGAAAGGATTAAATTTTCTCAATTACTGATTTTGTTTATACATTGGAACTCTATCTCCCACCAGAATTTATTTATATGAGGATAACATTCAAATTCAAACCTGTATCAAAATTACCAAATAATTCCTTACAAAATAGGTGATTCATTTATTTATTCTTTATTATTATTAGTTAGTATTAGTCTTTCTCTCTTTGAATGTTGGAAACATTATTATTTTATGTTTTTCTGTTTGTTATGAAATACGACACATCTGTCAACTAAATATTTTTTTATTTGAAACTAATCTACAGTAGAAATCTATTCTATAAAATATTAAAAGAGTTTAATACCTGTAAAAACCATAAATTTGCAGGAATTGCAGTCCATCGAATTGAAGAGATTGAAATTAAATGTACTCGTATATTAAAATATGATGGTGAACTGGTACCAATATTATTCAATCTACCATCCGAAAAGACGATAACAAATTATTTGAATACACAACAAAGGAACATTAAGGCATTCAGCATCTGGAATTGCTGGTTTTTTTAAACATTGCGAAATATTAAAGTTGCCTTGAATTTCACAATTGTCTCAACAATATAGGACTGAAAATGAATTGTGGATAAGGTTATGAGTACCAAACAAACAGAAAATTAAAACAGACACACTACTGAAAATATTAACATAAGTAATATTACACAGAAATACATTTAAATCTTTCATCAGCCAATTTTATTTAGAGATTCACATAGATAGAGTTAAATGCACAGATAATTATTCCAAGATGTCCAATCATTCACATGAAAGGCGTATTTAATGAAATAGTACTTAGTGATACCATCTTGAATAAAATGATTCAGCAAACATTAATTAACGTTCTGTTACATGTTAAAAAGCTTAAATTTGCTTATAAAGAGATTGTATTTGCAGCAGAATTTATTTAATTTAATAAGGTAAATGCATAAGCATAATTAATATTAGATCTTAATAATAAAGTAACTCTCTCATTCGACATAATTACGCCTTTCCGAATCGTTTTTCAAGTGTAACATCCTCATGAACCGAATTGCTCGTTACGAAACGAGTCTGCCCAGGACTTGCGCTGAGCTGAACACGACTGGAAAGGAAAACGAAAAGCGTGAATAATACATTCGAAGCGCACAAAAACACATTAATCCGAGCATTTAGAATAAGTAAATAATACAAAAATCATTGGGAAGTAACGTGAGCGCACATGTTTCAGTTTCCGCTAGTATTATGTAAATGTAACGGGAGCTTAAAAATGCAGAGAAAAATTCTGCGGTCGCCGGCATCGGATGGCATCGTTAGAGAAAGAGATCCGTCACATAAATACCGGCAACAGCTTCCAAGAAGATTCATTCCAGCAGTGAGATTATGAGTGCAGAATTCGACGTGTGAAATTGCTGGTTTTAATGGATCTAGAATCATATTCACACACACGATATTATGTTGAAACTGCTCTCGGAGTGTTAGTCGATGTTGTAATAGATTCCAGTCACTGCATTTCTGTGCCTGATTACTTGTTCTTATATGGCTAGAGGCGGGATAATCGGAATATTACATGATCTATATTCGCAAATAGGAAAGAATTCTGTTTTCTAATGCCTGTTTACGAACTGTTCGGAGCTGGCTGAAGAAATTTGCATCATATCTAAGGTAGCGATCTTATGCAAGCATTTCCAGCAAACTAATTAATGTCATGAAATGTTTGTAAACAAATTTCAAAACTGTTTAGTATAATCAACCGAATTTCAACTTAGCTGTCGTCGAAATATACCTATTCAGATTCTAAAAGAAGTCGTAGAGATCTCGCAACGCAAGAAGAACCTACGGCCGGAGAATATCTATCAATATTGTTTATATGTATGTAACACTGGTCAAGTGACAGATTCTTCTCAAGTTGCGAGATCTTTGCTTGAAGATTTGAATACTGTTAAAATAGTAAAAACCATAATCTACAATATTTTTCTATACACAAATGAAATAAAAAGATATTTATAATAATTATTTTGGTGATACCGAAATTTAGTACAAATAAGTACAACATCACAATAGAGGTACTAAGATAGATCCTTGAGGAACACTCACAATGGAGAACAATATTATCTGATTTTTTTTTCATTCAGACAAACGCACAGGGGCCCCATTCTCAACTCGTGCAAAAAGATTCACATGCGAAAATGGCGTCAAAATGACGTAGACTTTCGTACAAAACTATGCAAATCGTTCGGAAAATACGTCATTTTGACGTCATTTTCGCATGCGAATCTTTTCGAACGGGTTGAGAATAGAGCCCCTGGTACGATTACATAAATAACTGCGGAAGACATTTTATAGCATTCCTATCTACGGCAAAATAATGAAATATAATTAATAATAAGTTAAGGTATATTAAATCAAAAGCTTTGGAAAAATCGAGAAGTATGAGTTCAATTAGTTTACCATCATCCGAAGCTTTAATAATATTGTTTGGAATTTTAGCCAAAGCAGTAGTATAATGTATCCAGCTCAAGATTCTGATTGAAAAACAGGTTACAATGAAAATTTACATGAATGATTAACAGCTCGATAGCTACAAGTTTTTCCAAAATTTTGGATAAAATTAGCAAGCGGCATCTTCACCATCGATAACACAAGGTAACCAGTTATCTTGTGCTTTTGGGTTTAGTATCATTTAAACATTATTATAATATAAAAAACATTATCGTTAATTCACAGGATGTAAGTTGTGTAACTGTACATGTAAGTGTATGCAGCCATTATTGGTACATTTCAGAGCTTTGCTTATCGCTAATTATTATACTGGTTTCATAAAGTTTCTTAAGTAACTAAATTAAAATGGGTATCTTAAGGCGGATTTTACACATTTCAGATAAGCAAACCAAACACTGTCTTTCATTTATTTTTGCCGTTTCTAATTTGCGAGGTCAAATAGAAATACGAATAATTGTAATTGTATAGCCATACAAATTAAAATAACAAAAATGAAAACAGAAAGCAAAAGATACAATAGATACACACATTCAGCACACAACGAAAGAATTGATAAGGAAACTCAGGAAGTGAAGATAAACAGATGAGTACCATTAACAAAGTACCAAATACTGTAATCAAACTTATCCGACACACAAAATATTTGATAAATACTTCAGGTGGCACAGTCAAGTTAGTTGATAACGGATTTGGCATTCGGTTAGGCAACTATAGGTGGGAGTTGGAATGTTCACGTCTTGAACTATGTTGCAATTTATCCATCTCTTTCGATCTGGAATTTCTGCGTTTCCTCAGTTTGCAATGTGAATGTCGAAGGAGAAACGTGGAAGTCCAACAGAGTCGTATTGGACGGAATAACTAATCGACTGAACACGCCTCTCCAACAAAATTAGTAGTATCGATCTATGTGATAGTAAACATCGTTCATGGCTACACTAGCCAAAATACAACTGGTTAGCTAGAACTCGTTTGACTTTACTCTGTTCGTTTCTTAGGCCCGTGTGACACTATGATATTTCTTGTGCAAGATTTGTTACGAAGTGAGCGAGAAGTGCCAATTCAACCAATCAGAATTCACTGTGGTAGCTCATCTCCCTCACTTTGTAACAAAAATGTTATCAAATCTTGCATGGTGTCACATTGGCCTTAGATGTGTTGTTACGGTTCGTTTTGCTTTATTGATTTTATTTTAGGGTATTTTTAAATTTCGTCTTCATTTAATGCTCTATTTGATAATAAACTCTAAAGTCCTGTTTTTGGCTTCACTGATCGCTCTATTCTGAATTCAAACTCTAAGGGCTACCTTTTTGTTTCCTTTCTCGTGCGTGTAGATTGGTTAATTTCGGACTTGGAAACGTGTTGGCGTTTGTTTAGTTGTTGATTTGAAAATAAAAATTAATTAAAAAAACCGCCATCTTAGTGTACGTGACATTCCTAAGTGCAGGTCATTTTCGTTTGCTGTTGAAGCTGATTTGAGTGTTTCATACTGAATTCGACCACCTAGACGTCAATAGGGATCTAAGGCACTTAAGAAAGATGCTTGGAATTTCGCCAATGCTTGTGTAGCAGATTGTTTCACGTCACGAACTCCAACATCAAATGGATGTACTAAAAGTTTCATTTGGCCCTTACTTCTAAAGAAGGAGTAAGTCTTTCGATTCAACTTCGAATTGTCAAACTAAACGTCACGTTTCTTCCTTTAGCAAGTCGTACGGGGTAATTTTAAGTCGTGCGGAATAGTTTCAAATCGTACAAGTTGTAGATTCATCAGATTGCAGTTGGTGTTAGGCAGAAAACAGAAAAGTCGTATGGGAGACGCCTAGTTCTTCTAATCACAAACATCACGAAGGTGCAGGTGTCCAGGTAGGATCAAAACCCTCCCTTAGAGACTTCGATGCGGGCATCGTGATTTGCGTCTTCAGACGACTCAGCTTAACGTCAAACACGGTATCGTACATTGCCCCTACATTACTTAGTTAAACATCTTTTGTACTATATAAAGAAATGTTATCGATTTGAAAGTTATGTATCCGTTTATTTGAAGTCATAGATCATAGAAAATTAATAACCGCCTCCTGCTGTCAAATTGACAGATATCTATAATTTACCTTGTATAACCAAATAGGATATCCTTGCCGGTGACTACGCGTTACACGCGTGCTGTGAATTTTTAATTATTTATTTTAAATATTTATTGTACGATTGCGTGAACTTAAACCTTTTTCGAGTCAATCAATAAATGTCATATCGAATTGTCAAACCTTTATTGTAGAATTGACATATACAGGGTGGTTGTTATATATAATATATATACAGGGTGGTTGTTAACTATACTATATATACGGAATTTCATAATTGAGGGATAACCATATGCTACATACACGTGTGTATTCCTAGCGGTTACACGTAATACCAATTACCTGAAATAACTTTTACGCTAGGTGGCGCCCTCTTTCTTAATTAACAACTAGGTAACGAGCTACCGACGCGACGATCCTATTGTGTATTCCCACCTCCATCTCCACTGAGCTGGGTATAATTTCAGGTAGGTTGTTCACCAATGCAAAAGGGTCTCCCTCGACTTTCGTAAACCATTCAAGGTCAACTATTTTGACATAATTAGGTAGGTAGCAGTGTCCAGTATATTTTTTTAATTAACTCTTACTTGCTTGTTGGTAGTTCACATACAATACAATATTTTTGTGGCTTAGGTTTCCGTGCTATCGTGTCTCCTTGGGCTAATTCTTTTATTTCCTTGCAAGTAATTAAAGATCTTCTTAGGTATCTTCTCTTTTTCCAATGTAATTATATGTCCTTACTATCACAGTTGCTTGAATTAGATTTTCTGAATCATAATCTCCCTTATTTTCGTGTTCGTCCTGTAATGTTTCCAACATGTAGACAGACGATCTAAATGTTGGGGAGAATGATGTAGGAACTAAGTGGGAAGAATTAGAAAACTTTAACTGCAGACTATGAGTAATAGAAACCTATGAACCTACAGAGTAATAGAAACCTATGAACCGAATAGAAAAGGAAAGGAAAGATTTATATTCAATATTCAGTCTTAATTTACGTAATGAAAGCCAACATAATGTAGGTCAATCAAAAATAAAACGGAGAGCTATGGAAAGATAGAAATTCTACGTTGAACAAAAATTTAAACACGAGAGAGAATAAAAGTTAAAGATGTCGGAAAAAGAGCCATAAAATAGAAATGGGATTGGATAGCACATATAAGTACTACAAGTAGAAACATTTGGATTAATAGAATCCTACAGTTGTAATAAAAAAATCGTCTTTTTCCTGTTTCTTTTTCTTTTACCTAACTATCCATTCTGTACAAAACTCAAATCGTTTTGTTTCTTACAGAGAAAACTTGACTTATACTTAACTAATATTAGTAAATTATAAATAAATTGTTATTTAAACAAAATGAAATATAAAACTGTTTAATTTATGTTTCACATATTTATTACTAGGTTTAATTGCACAGGCACACACGCAACCGAGACTATATGCAATACAGCTCTGTCTCACATCAGCAAGTACATATATGCGAAAGCGTGGTAATTTTTCCTCTCTGTCAATAATATATTATTAATAAAATGTCTGTGTGTGTGTGTGTGTGCAAGTATATTTTAACAGTGAAAAGCACCATTTACTGAATAAATAGTGTGTGAAATTCCAGGTGTAATAAGTTTTTCGTGGCAATGGAATGCTAGTTTTAACGGAAGGATTTCGAGTAGATCAATGACATTTTAGAAGTCTGTTCTTTACGATTTGTTTTCATGAAGGATATGAAATCTTGAATTGCTTAAACGTAGCTAATTCAACAGTGTAAATTGTAAAATCACTGACTAATCAAATTTATTGACAATTTTGATGTCATCCGTAGAGTAAGCTTCTATTTGACGACGGGTTACATTTTTGAATACTATAAAGATACCTTATAAATTCGAACCTATTAATAAAATTAGTATTATTTCTTTATAAATACAATATACTGATTTTTTAGGCAACTGTTTACGAAGGTGACGATATAAAGAGGAAGGAGTCAATATACAAATCATTGTATTCGGCATATCTAGGACGACTTCACTCACATAAGTAGAACAGTATGACTCACATAAGTACAACGATATTATGTATTTGTCATCCGAGATGTAGTTGTTTGTTTATTGATTTGTTCGTTTATATAATAAATAAAATTAATTGAAATACTACGTCTAAAAAGTTGTATTTGATAGATAAACAGATTAATAGATATTACATCTCACCTCTCAATGATTGTTGCAGGCCTGATGAAGGCTTGATAAGCAGAAACCAGTCGCTATTAAGAATAAATGAGTAGTTTATATAACAAATTAAATTAATTACAACGGCTAAAAAGTTGTGTTTCTAACAGGTTCTGAAATACAGTATTATATGCTCGTATGATTAACTCAAACGACTTCGTTTATTAAACTTCACACTTGCATGATATTTTGCACTTACGACACATATTACGAATTGCAGTATTTTTTAAAATAATTTTATCTGATTTGTTCGAATAGAAATTCAAATTTTGCTTCTTAATTAAACGCAAAATTGGTTTATACGCCAGTGGAAGTCAAAGTAGTATGTTTTGTGTTTAATTGTTAAACATGGATTTCCATCAAGTAAATGCTACATCTGTAAATTTTTTGCTTCTTAACATTATGGTACATATAGCTTGAAAAAACCTAAACGTCAACTCTTAAGTGTTATTATTACATAATTTCAAAGTAATTTTATTACAAGTCAAACTAATTATCACAGACAATAAGCTTTTAACGGTAGCAGCAACAACAACTATATCTTTCAGTCGCCGCCATTATTACGCAATTAACTTTACGCAACCATTTTCTAAGTGAGCTAATGGCTTCTAAACCATCACAGTTACGGAGAAGTATTTGCGAGTTTGCTTTTAGTAAATCAGGCTTTTAATTCGTCGACTCTATATTAATATTACATATAGTATTACGACACCGTTAACGCGGCCATTGATTTATTTAATTACACAGGAACAGCGTAAAGAGGAAACCGAATCAAATAATTTATCGCCAGGCCAATGCATCCCACCGGGGATTATATTTAATAAACAGTTTGAAAATTAAAGTTTGTTTGAGATCACGCAAGTATGTATCATTAATTTTGATGTGTATAATATAGCGTAATGAATTATTGATTTATTTACGTGGTTACACTCGAGGTTCGTGAAAAGAAAAAAAAAAGTGGAAAGTTAATTAAATCCGATTATTAAATGAAGAGAGAAATCAATCTAATAATAAGAAGAAAAAGCCAAGATTACATTGATTGTATGTACACGAGCTTATTATCGTACCTACTTGTATGATAGTTCTACAATAAAAGACTACACAAATTATAGTATAAGACATTCAAATTTACTGTACAAGAAGCATGAAATAAATTTTCTAAGAAAGTGTAGAGTGTTGAGATTTAATAATGCCTAGAACTGGCAGAATACTTTGAAAGAGCGGGAATTGTCGGCATGTACGAAGCAGTTTCTGCTTTCTTGAAACTGCCCATCAGTTGAACCGAAACTTTTCTACGATTGACGTTCTGATCTGGAAGAGGAACCAGCAGTGCCATCTTAGAAGTCGGCCTCCTCGGAAATTAATAAACGTAAAGATCATCGGTTCTATTAACTAGCTCCAAGGGACAGGTTTTACCCTTAACCAATTGGATTGGATAGGAGACCTAAGGCGAAAGTACTTAGTCGAACAAGTTACCGACGTAATCGTTTGACCATTAACACTGTTTTATAAGGTCACAAAGTTCCAGATGGCATTAAGAGAGGCAGGAATAGAATAACGAATAGGGTTACATTATCTTCAGTAACAATTCCCGATTTTACTTATGGCAAAATAACCGACAATAATGGGCTCATTTGACATTTTTTTTTAATATCAAATTTGGAAACTTTATCATGTGTTTAACTAATATTTCCTAGAAAAAAAATTTTTTGTTCGTGTTTTAGACCATTAAAAAATTAATGAAAATAACCTATCCGTAAACGCTAGCCGTCCATGTTGTGACGTCATAGCATCCGTCCAGGGGTACGTTCGTAAACTATACCTTCGAGTGCATTTTGGATCTGTAATCACATCTTTCTCATTCACTATTTTAACATATTTTGCATCTCGCTCATCTGGTCAAAAGTCTTATGTTTACGTTCTTTACACTACAAGTATTTCCATGACAACCAACGAACTTCTCACACCCTACTTAAAATGGGATACCCGATAAAGTGAAATAAATAGTACGTTGTTTTATTTCGCAATAATGGCAAGTAAAAAATCTAATTATAAATACTATATCGTTCCGGAATGTAAGAATACAACTGTGTCCACTCCTGACAAAATATTCTTGCCTGCCAGATCTTTAATAAATATATACATAATGTTTAGAATAAAATATAAATTGAACAGGGTACTTGTGCCTTTGTAGTTTAACTCCTCTCATTTCTACGCTAATGTAATCTTTATTTGTGTTAAAATAATCAATTTCCATTATAATGTCGACCTGCGGAAGATTACTTGAATACGCTTTTACATAATTCTCTTCTAAGGAGCACATTGTATGTATTAATTATGCACTTTTAAGCATAAGCTAAATATGGAATTATGACAATTGCTAATGATTGTAATGATAACACCTTTTAGAAACTAAATAGTTTCCTGAACTGTATGTATCTGTGGCCTGCCACCGGCCGCCGCCCATGCGAAAATTGTTAAACGGATGCTATGACGTCACATGAAGATGGCGCGTAAGCTGTTGCGTTTCAAACGCAATGACTTTTTAAAAATTAATTGTTACTCACGCATATTTTTTTATTGAATTTAAACGTATAATTTATGATTACTAAATAATAAAGAATATATTGTTAATAAAAATTAGTGAAAAAAAGATATTCGAAAACGACCCTATTGGTGAGAAGGTTCCATCCAAGCTAAGACACCCAGTTCTGAGTTTGCTGCTCAAGGTAGTAGGTAGGGACACTATACAACGCCTTTCGTCAAGATTTTAAGACTGTTGAAAGTAATGGGCAATTTGAAAATAAAGCTGAGTGATTTGATTTATTAAATAAAAGCGTTACTATGTTGGTTGGATAATTGAAGTTGGTTTATATTGCAAAAAGTCAGCGTGTTTTTCAATAAAATAAACTAAAACTCTGGTGTTTCAAAGTCATAGAAAACCGATAAAGACCCGTTTATTTTTTCATGATGAGCGATTTTGGCGGAACTATCTTCCAGCAGAATCTTGCTTAGATCTGATAATGGACGAATTTATCAAAGATTTCTGCAGCAATATTGAAATTTGGCCATGGCTATCACATTTTATACTACGGTCTTAACCATAATAATAAGAGGAGCTGTGGGTGGTATACTACAAGTGGTCATCGATCATCTTATTCGAACTATGTTATTATTAACCCTATTAATGAAACACATTAATAAATTTCTTTAAACTTAAATTGTTTTATATAAATTAATGCTTTTTGATAATTTCTGATTTGCGCATTATTTTATCATGGCAATGGTAAAACATGATCTATGAAAAATGGGAAAAGTGGTAGAATGCTGCAGAAAAGAATGGTGGAAAGTAAAATAGAAAAATTCAAGAAAGAAGAACGAATATAAAGTCAAGTTATTTATACAACAACTTTGTTTGGCATTGTGGGAGTTTTATATCGGAAAGATTTTAATGACTTGGGCAATAGAGCCCCCAGAAAAAGATGAGATTTGCAAAGAAGTTCTGAAGGGAAAATTTGGTGAATTAGTAATTATGGCAAACCATATAGAGAATAAAATACTAACTACAAAGCACTTAGTCAGCTCTTGTGAATAAGTTTATTTTTTACCAAGAAGCTATCAATTTAGAGAGAGATATCTATTTTATGGAGCTGTGAATTGAAAAAGAACATGCTAATTACTTCCGGTTCAAATATTATATAGCCTCGAAAGTACTCTCCACAATCGCTAAATCAGTCGGTTCAAATATCAATAAGTAATGCAAGCCAAACAGTACGGAAGATAAGAATACTAAAAAAAAATAAGTAAATCATGGAAATAAAGTGTAGTAATAAAATGGTAAAAGTTTTGGACAAAATTAGAACATGAAGGTAAAAAGAAATTCTCCATACACCGGTAAATTAATTAGAATTAATCTTCATATATTTTTGCGATTATATTTTTGTAAAACTGTCTTTTTATAACATATTAAACCTCTAAGCTTTTGTTTTGTGGATATAGTGTTTTCTGTTAATTATGAGACGACAATAAAGAAAACTTGAACTAACGGTAATTAGTGTGCACAATTTTTTCAGGTCAGAACTCTATAAAGCAGATATCCGTCCCTTCAAATTGTTGTCTTTTTCATCAGTATTGTGTTTTATAAGTGCGTCAAAAAAAATCTTCTCATCTGAAAATCCACACTTTCGTAGAAATGTATCAGGTAACGAAGACTATAATATATTATTCTGTTCCGTAAATGCGGTATTTGTTTCTTGTTACCTTTGTTACTGCCGAAAACCTGTTATATGTACACTACTATTCTTTGCAGTTATGAATCTTTACTTGCACGCTGCAGATTAAAGTGGTCACTTTTACAATACTTTTTTGACTACACTCGTAAGTTTCAGTTTCTTTTTTCTTTCTTCGGATATTGTCACAATTAAAGTAATTTAAGACCTGGGAAGGACACTACCCCTCTTCTAAATTTGTTATTGCAAAAGCTTTTTCTACTGTAGAAGGCACGTGGTTTGACATAACAAACATGATAAAAACTACTTAGATATTCTACATGAGTTATTGTGCGCGCTCAGTGAACAGCAGCTGCTGAGTTGCTGACTCAGCAACGTTTGTGATTGGCTATTACCTTAATGTGAACCAATCACAAACGATTGCTGAGTAAGCAACTCAGCAGCTGCTGTCCGTCGAACGCGCACATTCTTATCCAAGTAGCTAATCAAACTGGTTCCGCTTTATCTTCCTTTCAACTATGTTGATGGTTAGTTGATAGTCGTGTTTTTGTTATATTTGTTTTTTTAGTGTTACTTTCATTCTAGGGTCCTTTAACAGTCTTATTCGCGACTTAATTGTCAACGCGAGAGGTTTCTGTTAATCGCAAAATGGTCGATAAAAGGGTGAACAACATTACAGTTGCGAAGTTTGATTGGTGCATGTTTTCTGATGTTTTCAATGTTAAACCAATCCGTGAAATGTTGTTCACCCTTTCGATGGTACCAGCAGAGATCGCCTACTTTGTTTGATTTCGCGAATTCCATACATGACACACATAGTTTCATTCATTTACTGCCAGGACCAACTTCAAATCTGTATCCTTAAATATTACAGCTCATTTCAATTTTTAATTTCATTACGATAAAATGTCATTAATTTTTTTATGTCATCTACGAATTACGTACATAATTTTTTCTGTTTTTTAGCTTGCCGTATTCCATATAAATATAAGTGTTTACCAAGTCCTGGTATACATTTCTCCCTCCTATTATTGTTCTGTGCGATTAGTAACAAATAAAGGTTAAGAAACTTTTCTCTCTGCTGACCGTTTTTCTGATTATTTATGAAGACTTGGTTCTATATATCCTAGCAGAAATATCCAATAACAAGCTTATCATTTCGACTTTAACGAGATATTTCATTTTTTGTTGCAGTTTATTTACTATAGAAATTAATAACTTTATAAATATTTTTATTACGAATAATCAAGCTGTACCGGAATTCCCTACAGGAAAGTCTGTTATTTCAGATTAGGAAAGAAATTAAATTTCTGATGCAAATTGCAAAGGAAGAAAACATAGCTTTAAATTAATGCGCCTGTATTTTAACGTAAACAAAGGGATCAATTTTTTCGTTCGGGTCGGAAAGGAAATATGTATTGCTCAGGTAAATTCGAACCGCGATTTAAAATAATATGAGTCGTTTTTTTAGTATAAAAAATTCGTGGAAAATTTCTATTTTTAATCGCGGCCGGTGTCACTCTAAAACTCTATCGGCAAGTTAGGAAAATTCTGCTTCTTCGGCAAGTGAAGGCGATTTTTGATTCGACCTGTGTAGGCGTGCCAGAAAGACGACATCCGTGTGCCTTCGGTGGTTATTTTACACTCAGTTTCGCGCGGGATAAAAATATTTAAATTTATTTGGTTCAGAAGATGTCATCCACCTACTTACAAGGCCCGGTAGGAGTGTTTTAAATACTCCACTTCGCGAAGGAAAATCAGTCCCTTCAAGTTCCTTTTTAAGGTAATTCCAAGCGTAACCATTCTAAGTGTTTGTTCTTGTCGCGAATGTCTCTGCAAGTTTGGTTTCGCGAACAGTCAATTAATTTTCTCTTTAGTTTTATTTATATTCGGTAAGAAGGGCATTGTTGATTTTGTTTTAATAAATAAATGGGACAAGAGTAAATAGACTCAACGCTCGGTGAGCTAAAATATCAATTTATTTGTCTAGAACTCGGAAATTAACAAAAGCTTTAAATGTGGTACAGAATACCGTTTCTTCTCTCTTCGAAATAATTTTGATTGCATCGTTTGCTTTTTTATTATTGTATTTTGAATTATTTCTCTATGATAAATTTTTGAATTTTCTTTTCGTGTTATTGTACCTTCATAAATTTATTTCATTTTATGTTAATTTAACTGAATATACACTATCAGTATTTTATTGAATACTAAAATTCGTAAGAAATAAAAGCGTCAGAGAGAAGAATAGGTGAAAATGTCCCCAATCCCGAAATTATTTTTACTTATTGTTAGTGGTACGGCTACGGGCCTAAATTTTGTTGCATATAAAAAGAGACTGAGAGCAATTCCCTGGCTAAAACTCAATCCAGAAACGCACAAACAAAGGAATTGCGACTTGCGTCTTTTATGATTCGACAAAAAGTAAAAAGAGTGAGAAAGAGAGAGAGAGGAAATTGTCGTTGCTTATTGTGTAAAGTTTTTGTATGAAGTCGGAGATTTTTGGGCTTGGATATTTGAATCTCTTTCTCACTCTTATCGTAGCATCGGGTCGTAAAAGAGAAGAGTCTTTACGAAACTGATAGCCTTGAAAGTATACGTTTCTTTAATCTACTTTCTTTGATCATTTCTTTTCAATTCCGCCCGGCCGGTACTTACAAAGCGACTACCATTAAGTTTTCCGACAGTAGTTACAAACATGTGAATGGTAATTTATTACGCCATATACATGGCTTAAGTTTGCGGAATCTCTTTTTCTCAGACGATGTTACCATTAAGTCAAGCGTCTGTCTGCATAAGGGCAATTTACTTTCTCTGCGCCTAATAAACCATCTTGGAAGAAAATCTCTGCGGGAGCAATACTCGTTTTACGATTCGCACTTATATCATCGCAATTTTCAAACATCTCTTAAATAATTACTTTAAGAACCGAAACGTTCTTGGGCCGTGAAATTTTACGCTTCGTTTGCGGAGATTAGTGGTCGAATGAGCGAGCGAGCGTGCGGCAGGCAATTCGGAAATCCAATGTGAATGGCAAACAATGAATATTAAAGACACGCATGACTGCTACGCCCGCGATGTCCGAGATTCCTTTCTTTTTTCTTTATACTTTTTATTCAGTAAAAAAATATGGCATTATTAATTATTTGTTTTTCGCAAGTGAACAGATTTCATCATTAAGATAGGAAAAAAATTAATTTAGTATTACAACATAACGAAGTAAATCCAAGCAAGTAAACATAACGAAATGAAAGTGGTCCAGTTTTGACTTTTGTGGGTGGATCTCTATTGTAGGTAATACCATACGTTTAATGAGTTTTATTGGAAAGTTATGTACTTCAATGTTATTTTACAACAAAGCAAGTGGAATTAACAATGACTTGTTTGAATTAAGAAAAAATAATGACCTCGCATGTAAAAACAGCTTTAAACGTCGAGTACTTTTCAATAATTAGAATTGCAAATGTTTATCGATATCTTCATGTCAAAAATTGTTTTATCAAATATCTCACATTTAAAAGATACCTTAATAATATTATCGCCATGTGTATTGAGGAATGGAAATATAATTTCAAGAAAAAAAAATTACTTGAAACTTCTGTAATTTGTTCATAACATGTGATCAATAGAAAAACCAACTGCAGTTGGAAATGCTTCCTGTTATGAACGTTGTGATTAATTCACACAGTTACTCGTTTAATAACACAATCCTAGCCGAAGAAAAATTGAAGCAAAGGTCATTACGACAAAAGAAAGAAAAACGTTTCATTTTAAATTAACAAATTATAGAAGGCGTACAAAGTGGAGCTCCATCATTATCAATTAATTTTCGAGCCCAGTTAACAACTGCAACGCTTACATTGAACAACATTTGCGGTTTGTTGTTTTGTGCTTCAGATTTTCATCTTTCAAATGAGGCCGTAGAAAACAGTAAAACGACATAAGATCACTGAATCTTTTGTTGGTATTTCGATTTATGATTCTTTGATTGTAAGACATTCATAATATGTCTCGCCAATAACCAATAACACAGACTGTACTGTTCTGCTGGAAAAATTCTTGTTGGAGTTCAAAATTTCATTTGTATACCTCAAAAAAAGAAAAGAAGAAGGCCGATTAACCTTCTGCTAACCTCTGCAAGTTGCGATGACAATAGTAAGGAATACACGATCCAACATGTCTTAACACAATGTACGCGCGTACATGTTCGCCGAACATCAACGCCAAATAGTACCATACTACACACGATCGAACATATGTTAAGACATCATAGTTCAGTTATCAACCAAGACGATGTCCGAAGAGTTATGTTTGATGGCAGTGGAGTGCACCTAATAATGGCCGTCAGCTATCTGAAAGTGATAAAGCTGTAGTAAATCCCCAGTTTAATAGTTCCAATTGCAGGATCTGCCACCACACATTGCCGGAAAGTTATTTATTTAAAAATCATAAATTGGCTGTTTTGAGGTGCTGTGGAAAAGCTTACGCACGACGCCGACGTACTGCATTGAATAAGTCCGTGGCGAACATGTGCGTTTGGCAACCACACGGTCGAACATGTACGTGCAAACATCAACGCACGCACTTGTTTTCAGGAAAACCAGAAAACAAGTTCGACGGACTTTTTGTATGTGCGTACATGTTCGAAGCGTTTTTCGGGCCAACACACGCACGTTGATGTTCGGCGAACATGTACGCGCGTACATGTGTTAAGACATGTGGGATCGTGTGTTTCCTGCTAATGAGAAAGATATTGAAATACCTAAACCCAAAATTCTGACATTAATTCGTAAACTTTTTAAAAAATTTACACACCAGCGCCGTAAACAAACTATTTTCTTTCCTTCTTTCACTCTCTCTTTTTTGCAAAACCTTTTGGTTAAACCGTGCAAGACCCGAGTCTCGTTTTCCTTATTTGTAGGTTTCCTGTTTTAGATTAGAAAGCCAAAAATCGCTTCCTCCATGAAGGTAAGTCAAGGACCAATATCATATTAAAATCAATACAACTTTACAGGAAGAGAGTACTTCTAAAAAGCACTTAGTTGAATCATGATTATTAGAAATTAACAGCAATAAATGGCGTAGTTGTTACATCTGAGGATGTTATGAACTAAAAAAAGGAAAAAGGGAAACTCATTAACAAATTTAACAAAAAAATCATTTTTCATAAAGCATCCTAAATAAATTAGAACATTAGTGAACACTAGACAGAAGTAATACAAATATCTCAAAGCAAAACTGATTTATTTGTATAAAAAATAAACAATACAAAGAAAAATATGAAAGTTACATAACCCATAAACTACAAGAAATCATACTTATATTTCGTCATTACAAAATTCGCGTAGTATACATAAATCGCTCATAAAGTACATGCAAATTTCACGACTATAATAATAATAAAAAAATTCACATGTACAAATTGCCGCTTCGTTTTCGCCTTAATAACAATGAAATGTCGCACGGTTATGTGGTTCATTCGAAACTCTTCACGTGCAGTGGGAAGCTATCGAACTTTCTCACATTAAAAAGAGGTCACTTGAATACATACAAAAAAGACAATCTTACTTTAGGTAAATGATTAAGATAAATTAATAATGGTGTCCACCGAAACTTCCTCCGAATCCTCCAAAGCCTCCGTGAATTCCTAAATGACCCCCGTGGTGCCCTAAATGTCCTCCATGAATTCCTAAATGCCCTCCGTGATGTCCTAGATGTTCTCCATGGAATCCTAAATGCCCTCCATGGATTCCTAAATGTCCTCCGTGGTGTCCTAGATGTCCTCCATGAAATCCTAAATGCCCCCCGTGGATTCCTAAATGTCCTCCGTGGTGTCCTAAATGTCCCCCGTGGATTCCTAAATGTCCTCCATGGATTCCTTCATGTCCTCCATGAATTCCTCCATGTCCGATGACTATGGGCACTGGTTTCTTGATAATAACCGGTTCAGGAATATGCACGGGTACCGGTTTTGGGATGTGAACAGGATAGGGTTTAGGAACGTGAACCGGAACGCTGACGGGCACTGGAACTTTCACTGGAACATTGACATGAATGGGAATGGGTTTCTCTATTTTAATGGGAACAGGTCTATCAACGTGAACTGGGTAAGGGTGTGGAACATGTACGGGGTAGGGCCTATCCACATGTACTGGGTAAGGCACGGGGTAGTGATGACCTCCTCCGTGGTGATGTCCTCCAAAATGTCCATGGTGATGTTCTCCAAAATCCCCGAGGTGATGTCCTCCAAATCCTCCATGGTGATGTCCTCCAAATCCTCCATGGTGATGTCCTAGAAATCCTCCATGGTGATGTCCTCCAAATCCTCCATGGTGATGTCCTCCAAAATCTCCAAGATGATGTCCTCCGAATCCTTCATGACCATATCCTAAATCAAGGCCTCGTTTTTTATTCTTCTTATCAGCGACTTCATCTTCGGCCACCGCGATGGTGATTAAGACAAACAAACAAAACTAAAAATTTAATCAGTTAAAATTGCACATTAAAAATACTAATAATATTACCAGATATTTCATTGTAGTTAAAATAAGGAAGCGAAGCAACTCAGTTGTGCATGGTTATCGCCGTCGGCGGTGGTGTTTTATACTATTTAGGAACCCCCGTAAGCAGAAGACAAAAGTGATGGGCAGTTTAAAAAAAAATTGCGTCGGAAAATGTCGTCTGAATACACATTTTAGCCTGCCTATTGCCTAAACGTCTGTAAAACTACGCCGTATATTTCCTGTATTGTGTGCTAATCATATGTTACAGATTAATTATCTGAACGCATGAGAGTAAAGACGTAACAATTTCTTTGGCGTGGTCGCTTCTGCAATATGAGTTTATTGCACATTAATAAGGAGTTTGTCGCATTAAATGTATACTTATGCCAAGTGTAATAAGAAGTTATGGAAGCTTGCTTCAGTTTTTGAAATTAGCTCTCCTTTCTGTTTTTTTTTAGGTCAGCTACTACTTTGTCAGAAAATTATAACAAGTTCTTGTAACATAGATTCCATTTAGGCCCAATTGTACAATGCCAGCTTAAATTTAAGTCGAAGCTTAACAACAATTATTTCAACAATATAGTTATTAAGATTTTAAGCTTTGGCTTAAAGTTAAGCTGGAATTGTACAACTGGGTGTTAATCGATGTGCATGTTATTTTTTTAAAATAAAATCCGACTGATAGATAATGTCAGTTACACAGGACTTACAGTACAGGGGAAAAGGAATCTATACAAGAGTATTCAAAAAGTTATGAATTTTCAATTTTGTTCTATGAAATTTCTTTTCATTCACAGTTTATAGGATTTATATTTCCTTAATTATCTTATTTAAATTTTCCTTCTCTCTAATTACATTTCGTATTTTAATGAGTTATTTTCTGGATCCAGTATGTCTTATACTAGCACATTTTTCAGAAATTAATCGAATTCTTAGTTTAATTTTTATAACGCAAATCATTTTGATCTTGTAATGTTCAAGTTATTATTTGGCTGAAAGATATTCCTTGGTTGTTGATGTTAGTAGTTACTTAACTATTTCTTTTTACTTCCTTATATTAGATACAAATATAAGTTTTCATTTTCATTTTAAGCTAATGTAGAATTTTCTAAAGTTTCTTATTTTCTTCTTTTGTTGTCTGAGAAAAATGTAATGTCTATTTTAACTTTATTTTCAATTTCGATTGTTTGGCTTCATAATCATGCTCTACTCTGAGCTGTATTGTTGAATAGTTTGTTAATATTCATTGTAATATACCTAATTGTAATTTTTTCATACAATAGTTGCCAATGAAGTAGTGAGAAAACTTAAAAATGCAATAGACGCAAAGTATAGCAACACATAAATTGCAGACGAATTAGAACAGACACATCTGCAAAATATAAGGTCTAATTGTTAAATACGAGCTACTCGATCGTTCTAATGTGTCGATAAAATGTGAATAAGCATCGAAGAAGGGGTACTTATTGTTAGTGTGTGTATATAAGGGTACTGGATAGTCTTCGGCTGTCTTTGAATTGTTGTCCATATGTGGGCTATACGTTTATCCATTGATTTAACCAACCCTGCACAAGTCGCTGGTTGCTTTGCAAATCATAAATAAATTAAAGATTAATTTAATTAACCAACTCTTCTTTTTCAACATATTTGGAGCACTGCTTCCTTAAATTGAAAAAAATATTTGAAAGAGCCGAAGATTCCTTGAAACGATGAGGCAATAAATGCCACGGATGAATGATTTATGACCGTTGTAAAGAGTGTATAAGTTTGAATGGAGATTATGTTTTGAGATTACTTGCTTTCTTCCATTGGGCCAGAAACTTATCAAAACTTACTCATATTAAAAATTTTAGAAACGCAGAAGTACAGGAAAATATCTTTAGATATAGCCCACATATTTTAAACTATAAACTTCTGTGTTAATATCATAACAAAAATAATTTGATGTGCTTGATGTTTCGCATCTAGTATTGCCTGCTTTATCAATATTAATTCAAAACCAAAAGCTATTTAGCAACCTTCTTTATTGGTCTTGATTTTCGCTTTTGACAAATCAGCCAATGTTACTTGCATTTTAAAAATATAATTCTTGCTCCTTGTAAAGTCGTTTTTATTATTCTACATTTCAGAGAAATGTTTCAAATTACGTTTTTTGAGGAAATTTGAAATCTGTTGAAAGCATTCAATTCAAAAGTTTTTTTAAGATTACCTTTAAGGACAGAAACGTTAACTTTAAAATCGAAAAAGTTTTACCATGTTACATATTTTGCTATGAAATTTTGTATACAGTGAAACAAGTGACACCGCAACCGTTCGAAGGCGAACTAAAAAAGATGGAATAGAGAAAAGAAAAACAGAAAAATCTTCTTCAATAACACGATTTTAGATGTCATTAATTATGGTTAATACGGCCCTGGAAAAGAGTAACCGCTAGCACAATCAAAATTTGATTCGGAAAGGCGAACGACTTTAGGCAAGTTCACACTGCCATTAGCCCAATGGTATCGTAAGGAAAACGAAGAAGAGGATAATATTCCACTATTGGTTTGGAGTAAAACTAGTTTAGTTCACCATTTGATCAGTGAAATAGATTTAGATAATTATGTTGATATTGGCAATAACTTGCTGACTTCAGAATTACCTAATGATGAGTCGATTGTTAATGAATGTAGTTGAAACAGAACAAGAAAATAACCAAGATGATGACGAAGGAGAAGGAGAAGAACTTTCTTCATAAATAACGACCATGTCAAGTAAGTTCAACGCTGTGAACATCTTAAACACTTACGTAGAACTGTCCGAAGCTGAATCTAATAGTCTAGGAGCTGGCAACGTCGAAACCTACAGAATTTCGTCATGGCAAATTCGAATGCGATTTTAGTTCAATCAAAATATATTAAAGTACTTGACGTTTTCCTTTTGATAAAGCGAACAATCAATTTTTCGAAACGTCAATTAGGTACTTAATGATAATAGCAGTAATCGCCCAACAGGAAATTCCCAATTATAGGACGAAAAATAAATATTATTTATTTTATTAATAGATATAGGACGAAAAATAAATATTATTTATTTTATTAATAAATAATATTTATTTTTCGTCCTTTATTTTATGTTGATGCATGTATATTATACATGCATCAATATAAAACATAGCAATTAAGAAGACACATAAGACTAAATAATCTAAAGTTTGACAAAAAAGTTTGATTTATAAATTGTCATTAAAGTCATCACCGTATATGATATCAGCACTGCGACACATAGCGTAGAGAGGAGCCTTTATTAAAATATTACTTGTAGCTGCAGGCAATTTGAATGTGGTAGAGCATCTAGAATTGAAACGCGGCACAAAAAGATTTAAAGATTCAAGAATTTCAGCGCAATCAATTCTGTTGTGAAGAAATTTCCAAATAAATCGAGCTCCATGTATATCCCGACGCTGAGTGAGAGAATGAAAATTGTGCCTTTCAAGTAGAGTTACATAAAATCACCACCTCTAGGAGGATATTGGCCGCTGATTTTGAAAGTCAGAAATTTCAGAAATCTGCGTTGGATGCGCTCAATATCTAGACGATAACACATATAGTGAGGTGACCAAGCCTATGATGCATACTCTAACCTGCTGACAACTAAGGAATTAAAAAGACATTTAAATATCTCTATGTTCTACGCAAAATAAAGTTTAGAGATTTTGAAGCAATGGTGACAATATTGGCAATGTGGTGAGAGAAGACTAGTTTAGAATCGAAGCAAACTCCAAGATCCATAGTGGAATCCTTTTTTATAAGCGGCTGACCATTGATGATGTAACTGTGATTAATATGATTAAGCTTTCTAGAATAGGTTACAACGCAACACTTACTAACATTCAGTTTCAGATAGTTATTGGTGCACCATGAAACGATAATGTCAAGGCATTGCTGCAGTAGCTCAGCATCACAGGCATTTGAGATCGAAGCATATATTTTCAGATCGTCCGCAAAGGCAAGAGTTCGGCATTCAAGGGAGTCCAGTAGATCATTAATAAACAATATGAATAATAACGGCCCCAGGTTAGAACCCTGCGGAACACCACATGTTGCACATATTCAAATGATTTGAACCCATTATAATACACATAATTAGTTCTGCCCTCGAAGGGCCAGCAATTATGTTTGCGGCTAATCGAACTGCAAGAGTTCCCGGGCGAATAATATTTCTGTAACTTCATCAGACGTAATAAGGTAGAAGTCATTCCAAATAATAATAATAATATAATAATAATAATAATTTATTTCGTTCCATAATACCTCGGTGTAGAAGTCAATATAATATGTAGTGTAATATAAACTGTATAAAGTATAAAAAATATAAAATACATACAGAGACAAATTAAGACAACAACAATTAGACAAGAACATATAACAAATATGATGTATGTATACAATAGACTTTTAAATATTACAAACAATGCGGGTTTGCAAAAAAAGGGAACTGAGTTTCCGGAGAAGAAGATTGTGGTGAACAGTATCAAAAGCACTGCTAAAATCCGTGTATACAACATAAACTTGGCGTCGTTTGTCGAGTTGTTCGGATATGAATTATGTAAGAGTTACTAGATTCGTAGTCGTTGATCTACCAGATATAAAGCCATGTTGGCATGATGATAAATAAGAACTAGTTTGACTATAAATTACCTTATAAATTACTTGCTCAAAAACTTTGGCAAAATTGTTTAAGATAGCGATGGGACGATAGTTTTTTAATTGCGCCTTATCATCTTTTTTAAACACGGGCTTGATTCTGGCACGCTTCCAAGCATCAGGGAAGGAAGAAGTAGCAATAGCAAGATTAATAATATGAAGTAAGGGTTTTACAAATACATATCTGGCATCTCGAATCATAAAACTCGGTATTGAGTCTTCACCAGCAGTAAATTTTGCCATTATTTTCAGTAAATCATCTTCAGAAGTAGGTGGTGTGAAAAATGGCGAATGATTTGAACATATATCCCTCAAGTTGTATATTTGAAGAGTTAGGTAGATAAGTATTCGAAAATAATTCCGCAAAGCCATTGACTATATCCTGTGGGCACTCATATGATTTGTCACCAGAATATAATTTATTAGGAATTCGACTGGTGCCTCGTCTCATATGGACATATTGAAATATTTGTTTGGGGTTGGATAGAATAGATTCTTCAGTTTGGTACATATACGTTTTATATGCTGCTGAAATTTGTGATTTACACATGCGACGTAAACGCCTAAACTCATTTAAGAAGAAAAGATTATTCGTAGTTAGCCATTTCCGTCGATAATTGCTTTATGTTGGCAACGATAGAAGCTGAAAACCATGGTGGATAAGTAGATTCACGAAATGTATACTGTGGCACAGATAATTGTATGAGACTGTTTATAATATCATAGAATTTTTCCACTGGAGTCCAGTCAGCATTGAGTAAGTTATTATAAAGATCATTAAAATTGGCTTTACGAAAATTGAGCCGTTTGACCTGAGCAGAGGAAAAGGCTGAAACTCCTTTTGTTGGTAAGCATGTAACCGTAATGGCTAACGCAGGATGATAAGAATCCTCGCTAACAAACGGTTGTTCTTCATACGTAACAGAAAATTCATGACTAAGATTAGAAAACACCAAATCTAGAATTCTATCGCCAAAGTTGCGCACATGATTACTATACTGCGTCATCTACTGGGAATGACAGAAATTAAGAAATAGACGTACTTTTTCGACTGACGGAATTTGATTCAACATATTTAGGGAGATTGAAGTCGCCTAATATAATTAGGGTTTTATTTGCTGCGTATATTTCAAGTGCTTCAAAAAACATTTCATAATCATTGAGTGATAAATTCGGTGGTATGTAAAAAGACGCCAGAAAGAATTCAATTGCTAAGAAATGACATCTGCAAATGACAAAATCAATGATACCTACTTCAATAGGTATACTTTTGATTCATCTAAAGTTTTTTCTTTTCCATATTTTATAATTTCGATTGATTAGATTTTGTAGAACATTACACACCTCTGAGCTTCTTCTCGGCGTATTTTTTACGACACACTTTGCGCAGCTTTAATGGCGTCAAAGTCTCTATCTCTAATTGATCTCTATGTGTTACATTTTGTTAGGAAAAATTGTTTCATTTTCATTGTTTTACATAATTAATTTACAAATGTGTTTATAATTATACTATTACAAATCAATTAACACAGATTTTTCCAATCTTATTACTAGCTTGATGGAATTTCGAATGAAATAGACATGGCTTGGTAAAATTTTTCATTACCAGAAATATTTGGTGTCACTTGTGTTTTCTTAATATGTGACATCCTTCATTAATTACAAAATTAATTTGAGGTTGATTTTTTCATTTTTAGATTTAATTACTGTAGCGAGTTAAATCTGAAAAAAAAATATTTTTTAATTTTTTTATAATTATAAAAATAAGTATGAATCAAATTGATTTCTTTTCTTAAGTGAATGCAATAAATAAATTTTCCCAGAGCAACTGCAATAATTTCTGTTCCGTCTTAGTTAGGCATTTACTCTGAAGGCGTGCCGTAATTTCAACCTCCGTTTACTCCTTAAGAATGACGTTCATGCTGTTCGTACTTTTTGTGACATTTCTTACTTACCAAGCAATACGTAATCGCGTAACCGCTCTAATTGTAGAAGCACAGTTTTAATTTGTAAGGTTAACTCAAGTTGCCTCATCGAGAATTAATTACACTACAGAAATTATGGACAGAAAAATTTCAGATGAAAATGAAACAATGTAAGGCATTTTTCTTAGTTGTTATATAATATACTCATGTCTCAGTTACGTTTTATTCATAGTTTACAATTATGAAGCAGGTTTCTATGTCGTGCGAATTTTTAAAGCAAATTGGTATTCATTCACTCTTGTTTTCCCAGACGAGATGCACTATAAATTTATTTTTTGATGCAGAATTTTCAGTTGCATTTATATTACTTAGAATTACGACTGCTTATTTGTTTATGATGATACAAAAACGTAAGTTGTTTCAATATCCAATTTTGTTGTCTTGAATGTCCAACAAGTATTTCTCGAATCTCAATATGTATTTGAATATAAATCAAGAACTTCTTTCCACTTTTGGATCAATTTTCCATTGTTTTTTGTGTTAGTTACATATGTAACTAACTAACTCCCCATTCCAATAAATGTGTTTATTTTATGGTTATTAAATTCCGCAATTTCGTGTGTGAAAAGAAATTAAACATTACGTACCTTTCTAAATGATTTAAATTTTTCCGCGCTGAAGAACATAAATCATTACTAAACATGTTATTATAGGCTGAAATCTCTTGATTTCCGTAAAACTACAATTTTTAGTCTTTTTGCGACCAGACGTTCGGTAGAAACTAAAGATCTTTAGTAGAAAGGCGATCAAATGATATCGAACGTTTTACTCGCAAAAATGCTTCCAGGAATGCATACGTTATTGCTAATTATAACTAAATTTGCAGTAGTTACAGCGAACAAACAAAAATCAAAATCAATTAATTTTACAAAAACATTGAAACGTTATACATATTACGTACATAATTTGACGTAATTATAAATCATGCGCAATCACATATGAATTAAGTATTCTAAGATAAGGCATGAGTAACTGACATAGTTATTCAAATTACGTTTATGTTCCCTATTTTAAGATGTACTTATTCATATAATTAAAATAAAATATTTGCTGCAACTGCTTGAGCTAAAATATGATCCTAAAACAAGATTAAAATTAAACATTTACAAAGTGAAGGAGTTTTTTAAATTTCTGTTCACCAACTTCCGGCTTGACCGGAATTTATCTCGACTGAACATCTTAGTAACTAGCAGCAATCGTTTCCTTTTTTCTATATACATTCTAGGAAGTAACACTCGTGATATCTCAGTCTTATTGACAACACAACAAAAAGGTGATTAAAAAACCAGAAAATTAAATCGTATGGAATTGACCATTCACTTAGGCATTCAACGATGGTCTGCTTAGTCCGCCAGTCTGCAGATAGAATGTGAGAAATTACATACCGGGCGAGGTCTTAATATAGAGCGTCCAATAATTAATGTGCAAGCATTAATTTCAGTAATTTCTCAACGAAATTGATAAATCCTTTCATGGAAACGTTGCGTTGAAAGGTCGGAACGCTCGATGACTTTGTAAACGGATTGGTTGTGGTTTGCGTCAGTGCAATCGGCGCATTTTTACGATTTCGTATTGTTCAAGGATTATAATTATTAAAAAATTGGAGGCACGATCGGTAAAAAAATTATTTGTGATTTATATCATTACTGTTGAGACTAAATTATATCTGTAAAGATGCAATTAAATCTGCATTGATTTTTTGCTATTGCAAAAGTGAGTTAACGAGGTCAAAGATACTTACAAAATAGATAAATGTGAGTTTGATGTTATTAGGACAAAAGTTAAGAAATTTAGGCCCGATTTATTCACCTCCAAGTAAATTTATCTGGTCATTTATTCCCATAGTAACAATTGTGATCACAAATCGGGCCTTAGTTGAATAAAGAAAAGTTTGGAGAATGTCCGGTGAAAATGTCAAAGTTATTGTAACCATGGTCATAAACAATCCTCGTGCAGGTTTATCTTACGCTTAAAATCTCCTAGTATCAAGTATTCTATAAAATAATAAATATATGTATAAAAGCAATTGCAACAATGAGTAATCAATATCGAGGGCTAAAACGCAGGAACTAACTTTACTTGCAAAAACGAGTTGTACATAGCAAACAATTCAAACAACTCCAAAATTAAGCAAAAATAAAGTGTTACACTTTTTTGTGGGATTGATTAAAAGTGTACTATTACATATCCTTGGTTGATTCTAACTTTCTCGAGTTAAATTTAAAAAAAATGCCAATGTTTTATATAGCCCCTGTAAAATTTGCGTTTTGCGACTTAAGAGGTCCTGCGTTTTAGCCCTCGATATTTGAATTGTATTCAAAACGATGCATTTATTAATATCACTCTTGCCAAGTGCGCTTCATAAAAACTCATTTTGGACGATTCACTTCGTTTGCACGTCAAGATACTTCTAAATGTTTGGGAAGAAGTATGTGAGTAAACTAGTTCATGGCCGCACTTGAGTTGAAATGTGAATCAAGTCACCCTCAGAAGGTCATGGAATTAATGGTCACATCTTAGCCTAGATTCATAACATTATAACACTCGTTCCATTCAAAACCTCAACTTTTCTGAAACTAAGGCATGAATTTGGATTCCGTGGTTTTTTGAGGATGACTTTAAATTGGCTCACTTGGTACAATCAGAGCGAGTTACTTCGTTACTTACGTTTCTTCTTCGGCAGCTGATCGTCAAATGAATCTTTTATCTTGGATTTCTTTTTCAGAAACTCCCTTGGTATTATTTTCGTTGCTGCACGCAATTCTTAAATATTTTTTTATGTATGACTTTTGTTCTTAAATTAACTTCGATTCCATCTACATCCACATATTATATAAAGCATCCTTCCTTACTAACCATTTCCTTCAACACAAGCAGATATTCTTATTCTTGGGTCGTTTTTCGTTTGCATAGCAGTCTGTGAATGCATTGCTTGATATTCGACCCATTGCTATCCTACCTATCTTCTCTAAAATAATTGAAAAAGTTATATTAGTTAGACTGAACGATTTCCTGCAAAAAAATAATCTATACTCAAACTGTCAATTTGGTTTTCGTCTCAAACTCAACACCGTGGATGCTATTCGTTCTTTGACGACTTATGTAATGGACAACACGGAATCGAAGAGTAACACATCCGTCTTATTTTGTGCCCTAACGAAGGCTTTCGACAGTGTACCACATGACTTATTACTTAAGAAACTAAATTACTATGGAATCCGTGGAATAAGCTACAACTTATTTCATTCTTACCTGATTAATAGGCAGCAATACGTTTTTCATCAGCATACTGCTAGCCAAATGATAAGTGTTCAAGTAGGTGTTCCCCAGGGCTCAATACTGGGTCCGGTTTTGTTCTCAATATTTGTCAATGACAACGTCAATTATTGTCATGTCACCTTGTTTGCTGACGACACCACTTTAGCAATCAAGGACCAGGAACTGGAGTCTCAATCACTGATATTGAAACCCAAACTGAAGACTGTTTTGCTAGCAACAGGCTCACACTCAACAAGGTTAAAACCGTAAAGAAAATCTTCACTGCTGACAGAACAACTACATCCGACACAAATAAATTCTTGGGAATTACACTCGATAATAGGCTAACTTGGTTACCTCCCATTGAAGACCTCTGCAAAACTTTGACTTCTTCAATTTTTGCAATTAGAAGGATCATGACAATATTGAACAACCAAGCGGCACTCCTGGTTTACTAGGCTCTGTTTCATTCTAAAGCCACATACGCTATAGAACCTTGAGGCCATTCAACTCACCTGCAAAAACTACTCATGCAAAAAAAAGCAGTGCGGATCCTTACAAACTCTAAATTAGATGCTCACTGTAAACCATTATTTCAAAGATTGAAAATACTAACACTACCATGTGTCTATATTTTGAAACAAGTCGTCTATGTACATGCCCAATTTAGAGGACTTCTCTAGAAGAAATGAGTTACAGGATTATTATCTGTGCTCTGGCAACCAGCTCACTGTTCCATTCTCCAGTCCTTCCACCACAAGTGCAACTACCCTAGGATTAAGACTTTCTAATAGTTTTCCTCAAGTGTGGAGAGACTTGCCCATGAAGCAGTTTAAACGTGCCCTCAAGAATTACTTGTTGCAGTTGTGTTTTTATAGTATTGCCGATTTCTTGCAGACTTCTCATAATACGGGTCTCTGAAATGTTTTTCACAATAAGTATTTATTATTTTATCTTATTAAGGCAGATCTATGTATGACATTGAAATTTTATTTCAATAAAATATCTATCTATTACATTTAGTAGCGCACTTAGAAATTTGTCTTGGAGAGGGTTTAAAAATAATAATTGTACAACGATACAGTATGTCCCGGATTCAGTTTACAAGAGGGAAAATATAATTATTTTTAATTTTACAATAAAATGTCAAAGGAAAAAAGAATTTGCTTGATTTATAACGAACAAATCCGTAATTAAAACTTCAACATTAATACAGTGCGTTCTTAAAATAATTTTTTTGATTTCATTATTTTTCTCGTTATTATAGATTTTTATAGTAGTTGGCTTTGACTGGAAAATGTGAAATAATAGGGCTTTTCTTTTGCTCAAAGTGATCGAATCAAAGCTGTAAATTTTAAGCAAATCACGTTCTTTTGAACTGATTCACTCCGCCTGTTCAGAAATTTCTAACATGACGGTAATCCTCTTTCCCCTCTAAATCACAAAATTTTGATGCTTGTTGTGATTCGGCCATATTAATCTAACCTTACGTTCTAATTTGATGTCACGGTGATGTTGACTTTTTAATATTCATTTATTTAATATTCAGTTATGAGTTCTGACATTAAGGAAGTAATATTAGTAAGATTTATTGAAATTAACATTACACTTTATCGTACACTTAAATATTTTAAACATGATACCAAACTTGCTATTCTTTCATTCTATTAGTTTTCTGATACCTGCTAAATTTTCTGTGTTTAGTTTGATTCGATCGGAACAAAAGAAAAGCCCTAATAATTTAAAGTCAGATAAAATTGAAATTCAAATTAAATGAATAACAGAAGAGTCAGATTCTTTACCAAAAATGTTAACGTTGGAACAATGTTATGATACGGGAGATAAAAGTTACCGCTACATAACCAGGCCGAGGGAACTTTGTGAATGATCTAATTAGAGCGCAAAAACTATACAAAATACATAAACAACAGTCAGTGGCGGATATCGTCTTGTGAAATTAAAAAAAAAAACGAACAAAAATTCCATTAACTACGAAACGAGACGAAAAACAATCGAAAATAAAAAAAATATTTCAAGATGAGATAAAATTACAGAAATTGCTCGCCAATAAAAAAAAGTAATAAAATAAAAGACGATCGAATAAAATAAAACAAAAGAAGGACGAATAAAATAAGAATGTGTATAGTGGTACAAGATTAAAACTTAAAGCGACAGAAACTACAAAATCTTAAAAAAAACTCTGCCAAACTAACATTACAAAACAAAATTAAGTTGATGTGCTCCATTTTTTGCAAAACTGAAATTATATTAATAAATTCTAGTACCACACAGCTGGCTCTGGGGGGGAGCTTCAGCTCCCTTAGCCCCCCCTCCCTCGTGGGTGCGTCCCTGCATCAATTTCTTCTTCAATTCAGTGTATAATGTAATTCTTCTCTCAATTTAAATGGGCAATTTTGCTTGAAGCTTCCTTTTATTCCCTTAGAAACAATTGTCTTAATTATTGTTTCTATAGATTCTCTTAGAAACAATTGTCTTAATTATTGTTTCTATAGATTCTCTTAGAAACAATTGTCTTAATTATTGTTTCTATGGAAATAAAACGAAGCTTAAAGTTAAACCATGACTGAAATATCGGCCCTATGGACCGGTATTATAACATGAGTTTAAAAGTGCAGTTTAATCTGACGGTAAAACTTCAGATCAGTATAATGATAATAATCCATTTTTAGACTAAAGAGTGTGAAATTAAAGACAAGTTAGACAATAAAATGACGAAAGCTCGATCAAAACTAACGTCACTTACATTAACAGTAAGTTTAATCTTCTCTTCAACCACCGATTGTCGTTTAAACTTAGAAGTTGTTGTTACCGGCAGGTATCTTTAACTGCCAAACAATTGCAGTTTAAACTAATGCTATAATACCGACCCAAGTGAATTCCTTACAAAAGACAACGTTTACATGCTAACTCACGTCAAAAATTCTGCGGAATTTTCAAATCAGTGAACCACTTTTTCACATTATAGGTGTGGTGCTACCGTTACCATCAACTGACTTTATTGTCATGGAATATTAATGCTGTCCTCTTTCAAATATTAACCAATAAAATAGCAGATATTTACTTTCGTAGCCTAGCAACAGCAAATTCCAGCGAGTATTTCACTAGTGAAAATATAAGTGGGTATTCCACTATTCCACTAGTGGTTGCAGTGAGTATTTTAAACTGCTTTCAAAAAAAAATCAAATAAGATAAATTTATATATCTACACCTCTTTCATAATAGCTATATTATGTAACTCATTTGGGTTGTATAATGAGACTTATTATAACACTAGTTATATAACGAAAAAATTTATTAGTTATTATTATGCAGTTACTATGGATTTGCGCTATAACCAGGCTATTGCGATTTTAGTTTACTGATGGCTTCCGACAATATTTTTTAAATTAATAAAAATAAAAACCATGTTGTAGGCGTAGATAAAACGTTGTATATTACAAGTGGGATAGTGGATCATTTTAATATTAGTGCGATAAGTTATCCTGACGAGGGCGTCAGCCCGAGTTCAGGATAACTAATCGCACTCATATTATAATGATGTCTCTATCCCATTTGTAATATAAATAACTATTACCGGTTGCTAAGAAAATGAAATCATGTGTAAAGCAAATTTGCGAACTAGCTTTTGAAATATTTTATTTTAATCATTGATTTGGTTCATTGAATAGTCCCTCGAATACCAATCGTAGTCAAAGTTAAGTAGATTATTTTTGTGGTGGTCTCACTCATGTTTCTCACGCTTGCGAATATTCAAATGCAAACATGAGAGACATTCATGAGAGCACCACAAAAATATTCGACATAACTTTGACTACTCATGGTATTATAAGTGAAAATTTAGGTTACTTCAATGCAACTTTCATGTTCCAAATTGTCTTTGTTGCTTCTGTTTTCATCTTCGTCCTCACCATCATCTTCTTCTTCTTCATCGCTGTCATTTTATCTACTTTGTCTAGAGATCTTTTATTACAAATCAGGTTCAAACGTAAACCAAAAAAATCTTTCAGACTTTTCCGATTTTTTCGATCCTACGATAACATTTCGAATATTAATTTGTGCAACTTTTTCATAGAGGATCGGATATGAAATTTTGATTTATTTCCACAATATCATATTTTATGTTCCTTAATTCTTTTTTAATGTGTCTCAGTAGAAGTCTGTTTAAAGTCTTCTTGTTCCGCTCTCACGAATATTCGTTTTCATACAATTTTTGTTGGCCTCGTTTGATATAAATATTCATTCCGCAAAATACATAAAAAAATCCTTAAAATTCGAAATGTCAATCTTCTTCCGAGTTAATCGTCGTAAATATTGAAATAACGCCGTCTTCAATCTTGTATCTTCGTCAAAATTGCAAATTGATCGTCGCGTCGGCGTCGTATTGTCCAATGTTCCAATCAATAACTCAAAAAAAAAGTCCGTCGTGGACTAGCCCCCAAAATTGTGGTAAAACGATACGAAAGAATCACTTCTTAAGAACTGAATTGAATTTATTATCCTCTCGCATGTACTGCCTGTTTCAGTGAAGATGCACCAAACTCGGTATGTCGATAGATATCGTGAAAAGAAATAAAAGTTTTCTATAATTTTTTTTTTAATGAATAAGTTTTGAGAAAATCGAAGGGAAAGGAGAGTCGTATATTTTTAAAACGTACAATAGATGAGAATGGCCAGAATTCTTAACGTGTCTTAACCTTCGGTTTATTGCTTTATTACCCCATAAACTGTCGCGCTTCAGATGATCTGATGAAACACATTTAGTCCGTTCTGGTTAGCGTTGTAGTAAGGAGTAATTAATTGGTGTAGTTTATACTTTTCATTTTTAAGTTTATTAGTGTATGTAAGTGTGTTTGTATATGTGTTGGTGTGTTTGCGATGGGCGATTTCACGTTTCGAGATATGCAGATTATTTGAACACATGTTGTAAGGTAATTGCCGTTTTCGTAATTCGCCCGCTTTTGAATTTGTTTCTACCTCATGTGACCAAGTTCAGTCCGATAGTTAGGCAAATAATTTGGCAGACCGGCGAAAGCACTAAATCTAGTTACTAATTTTCCCAATTTGTTAATTGTATCGATTTTAGTCAACTGTTCAATTACTTAGTTGTGTACATCATATTATGTACACGTTGGATACAGGAATAAATAAAAACCCGTTAGAAGCGTTAATTATCGTACTATTACGATAGTAATTAACCATTGTACATACATTAAGATTTAAATCTCACATATCCAATTGCCTGCAAACCTCATACTGTAACTTAAAAAAAAATTACGATAATAAAGACATCCTCAATCGCAAAAGCAAAACAATTCTTTGTGACTCGCTAGTCTTATCTCGTTTAAACTTTGCTGATATGGTGTATAGCCCGTCTTGATGCAATAGATATTGCACGAGTTCAGAAGATACAAAACTCGTGTTTAAGATTGATATTTGGTATAAGAAAGTATGACCGAATCTCTCACAAATTAAATGAAGTTGACTGGTTGAATATGGAAAATAAGCGGCTGCTGCATTCTGCATGTTTAATGAATAAAATAATTCAAACTTAAATACCTACATATCTCTTTGAAAAACTAACGTGCAGAACTGATGTTAATTATCTGAATTTAAGATATAAAGGCCTACTTACGCCACCTCAACACTCTATCGAATTTTTTAAGCGATCCTTCAGTTTACAACATCGTCAAAATTTATAACAGTCTGCCAACTTCTATAAAAGAACTCGGATTAAATTTTTACACTTTAAAAAACATCTGCAAAAATTTTTAAAAGCACCAGGTTATTGCAGAACACGTTACATTGCATGTTCATGATTTGTTTTGTTTCCTTATTAGAATTTTTTGTATATAATTAGCTCATTCTCGAACCGTAATTTTAAGTTTAACCCAGAGGTTAAGTGGAAGAGCAGGCAAAGTTCACAATGACTTAACGTAACAAAATTAATCACTTAATAAAAATTGGAAGCACTGTTAGAAATGTAAGCTTACTAATTGACTAATTCTATTAATTTACATTTTTACAGTTGGTTCTTGTCCGATGAAATTTGTATCACAAAATCTTTTAAGCGGACACTAAATCGCGCACTATACACTTAACGCTTCGCAGTCGTTCGTTGTATAGTGCGCGATTTAGTGTCCATTTAAAAGATTTTGTGATACTATTAATTTACGTTTCTTAAGTTGACAACTTCCATTTTTAGGTGAACTCTGTTAAGTACAAGCAATCAATAGCGTTCTAAAACAGTTTAGTGAGTGTAGTCTTTGAGTCCTCGAGTTGAGCAAAACAATTTTGTCCTGTATTAACCTGGACAACCATTAACAGTTCGCAAATATTTGCGCATGCAAAGAACAAGAAATCCCTTCATTGTGAACACATAAATTAACACTCTAATTTCCTTAATTTAATTTTGTTACGTTAAGTCATTGTGAACGGGCTTTAAGGCTTTGACTGAACTTCGCCTCTTATTTTGCGAATCACATATATTTCTTTGTATTCAACATCTATTAAAGACATTATTATTATTATTAAATAGAGCTGACTGAGTTACATGTTAGCTCGTTTGAATTTTTTTTCTATCTTATAATACACTATAGAGGGTAGAGAAGACCGCGGCACTCGGTGGACAGCCTGTATAGTCGACATTTATAAACGTCATTTTTTTATTATGTGCCTGTTTGATCCATCTGAGTTAAGCAGCAAATCTACTTCACGAAAGTTAAAAATTCTTAAAATTGTGTACCTATTAATTATTTATGAGTCATACCCAACTTTAATTAGGCGCAATTATACCTACAATAGTAAGGTAAATAAAATTTAAGATTTTATTATTATTTAAATCAAAATTTAAAAAAGCGTTTATTCTGAAACATTTTACAAAGTATATATTTATTAAAAATTTGGACCAGACAAGCAATGTCCTAGAAACACCCTGCTTTTTTAATTAACAAACCATATTTTTTATATTTTTGATTTCTTGTCAAATGAAGCTAAAACAGATGGTAATAATAAATTAGGAACTACATTTAAGTAATATGGAATAATTTCTTTTGCAAATGACATGTCAGCATCATCTTAAGTCTATTGGAATATAATCAGTGCAAATATACGGCAGATTACTATTAAAACGCACCCAACAAATGAGAAAGTAAACTGTAATACTTGTACTGCCTTCATGCCTGTGTAAATGTTTACCTGTATAAATGTTTTACCTGTGTAAATGTTTCACAGGTGGCAGCTTCATACTGCAAAATAAAAATTCGTCAAGGAAGTCTAGAAAATAAGATTGAAAGCGCATAATATGTTAATTTAGTTAAATGTCAAATTATGATTATGACAAATTAAATGTATTGTTTATTGTGTATTTAAAAAAAACACTTGTTTAAGGATGAATACCAAGAATGAACAAAATAATAATACGAACATTCAATTGTTTGAAACTATAAATAAATGCGTTTTACAATACGTTTACACAACTTTTATTTTATGTAAGTACTTAAAGGGCAAGAAGTCGTAAATTATAAAAAATCAGAATTGACATTTTCTTTTTCAAGTTACACACCACATTTTAAATTTTTTTTCCAATACCGTGAATGACGTAACTTCTTTTTGGTATGTTATGTTAAAGTTTCAAAGTAAATAAATAATTATACGGTGTGGATAAAAATTCCATTTTTATTACGAATTCCAAAAGGGATCTCGAACTCATTTGAATCCACTTTTTTGTAGAATTCTTTCCGAATGTATTTTGGTTTTATTTATCACACGGTAGAAATGTAGGATATTTCTCAGATCTTATTTTATTTGTTTATTTTTGTATACTTCTTGTGAACTTCAATGTTTATGAATGCAGTTATATTTTACATTTCACCAGAAAGAATATTTTGCTAATTATATTTCTCACAAAAATTTGACAGTTTGGAGAGTTGATAGTGGTTTAAAGCTAAAATAAAATAATAACGGGAAATGAAATTTTTCCAATCGCAAATTTGGTTGTACTTGTTAATTAATTGTCTATTTGACAGTACATACCTACGTTTTAGGAAAAGAAACCTATTTATTTATAAACTGACATGGCATCGAATAATTCTAACCTATTTCTAATAAAGTCATTTTCACACTATGAAAATATTGAAAAAAGTGAACCAATTTTCTGTTTTTAATTATTTCATCTGTATTTATTATACATATTAGTCTATATACTATGTATTTTCGACCTAGAATCTACTCGAGAACTCAAAAATGTAAAACAATACAGGCTGTTTAATTTAATTTTTTAACTTTGAAACTATTTTCGTCTTAACCGGATATGATATGCATCGTAATGTCAGATAGGTAATTTATTAGAAGACCTATATTATTCATACCAAATATTATTTTTTTAAGAATAGAAATAAAAAGTTACAGGAGTGCGAATACTAACCAGAATTAGCCGGTATATTATTAGCGTACATAGTAAACTGTAATTTGTCTTATTGCCTTTAAAAAATTGTTTAATTGGAGGAAAAAGTCCTATTAACTAAAGTTTTGCTTAAGCAAAATGAAAATTTAAATTTTCATTCATGTAAGTTAAGAAATGAATTGCACTTATTCAGTAAAGGTGGCACACAGTAGTTCAGGTAATTGGGTACTGCGTAAGAGAGTGTCAATTTATCTGAATGTGATGAGTTATCACACAACTCAAATAAATTCGCTGATGATGACAAACTTGATGATGTGAACATAGAAAAGGTACAGAACGCCACTTGTTTAGTTTGGGGAGAAAAAGACAAAAGTGAAATTTGGTACCACTGTTATACCAGTGACTACCAAAGTTGAGCTCACAAATTTTATTGTGATGGCTGTAGCTCCATAAGCAGCAAAGTGTCGTTATATTCACGTAATTTTTTGGTCCCAGGAAGTCGGCGACGTCATGTTACTAAAAAAGGACGTCATATTTTGGATAACTTTAAACGACATTTTATAGAACTAATAATAGACGTCGTCATATCGTGAGAATTTGACCATTTTCGAACGAAAAATGATTTTTAGTGTATTTTATATAATCAATTATTTTAAATATGTATATTATTACATCGTTGAAGATTTTTTTAACGCTAGCGGTAATTAATTATTCTCGCTGTCTGCCTTGTTTCGCTGTATACATTACATAACGGTACCTACAAACGATCTTATTATACGACGTCAATATAACGCACAATATAACATTTCAGAATGACGTCTTTAGAGTGTGACAGGCCGTTAAATTTACGCTAAAATCACTCCAAAATGACTGAAAAATGACGTGAAATTAACGACAGTCTGCAGCCTGGGTACTTGTGAGAATGAGAATAACTTTTTTAACTTTATCAGAAAGTAAAGTGCAAGGGTATATTTAATTGTGTAAGGACCTAAATAAGGTTAGATTTTCGGAGTTCTTCAGCTTTTAGTAATGCAATTTGTTTCTCTGCCTTGATTTTGTATTCAGTTTTTTCGGAGTTTTTTTGGGATTTGATTTCGGACATATTTTCTTAATTATATAAGTTTAGGAGTATATACCGAATGAATGAATGAAAAGTTGAGAGATCTAGCAGGATAGCAGTCAAAAGGGGGCAATTAAAAGTTTACTCTTGTTTGATTGCCAAGCTGTCGGAAAGTATTTATTTCCTTCATCAGGGCGGCTATAATATTAATATGAATGTGTT
Source organism: Dorcus hopei (assembly GCA_033060865.1). Lineage (NCBI taxonomy): Eukaryota > Metazoa > Arthropoda > Insecta > Coleoptera > Lucanidae > Dorcus > Dorcus hopei. The sequence continues at coordinate 28,436,786 of CM065419.1, read as the reverse complement.
ACACAACTGAAAATTATGAATTTTAAAATTTTACTTACATCTAAGTGAGGTTGTGAAAGCTAAAGTTGCACATTTTGAACAACAAATTTGTTGACGATATCATTTGTGCAATACCTGACAGCAAACAAGACGAGATCCTTGACATCTTTAATCAGTATGACCACAACATCAAATTTACTATTGAGTGTGAAGAAAACTGTAGTGTTCCCTTCCTGGACACGAAAGTTATCAGACAAGATACCACGATTTTAATTGATTGGTATTCCAAACCTATTTCTTCTAATAGGTACATAAACTACAACTCCTATCACACTCTAAAAATGAAGATCAACGTTCTTAAAGGCTTACGGTTAAGAGTCGAAAGGATTTCTGATTCATCTTTCCTTGCTACCAACCTTGCCAAACTTAAATCGATTTTTCTTGAAAATGATTATCCTGTGACTTTGGTCAACAAAATAATGAATCAATCTAACAACAATAACACTTTCAATTTCACACATATGCCTGGTATTGAATCCAGACAAAACGATACTACCAATGTTAACATAAATAATATCAAATTCAGATCATTGCCCTTTATTCAACATCTCACACCTAAGTTACAAAAAATTCTCTTTCATTATGATCAAAACTTAAAAATAGCCAACCGACAAATTCTAACCCTAAAAACTATTTTCAGTAAACTTAAAACCGCTACTGATAAATTTGACCAATCCAATGTGATCTACAAAATACCTTGTGGACAGTGTGACAATGTCTACATAGGTCAAACTTAGGAGTATCTCAAATCTCGTATTTCGTCACACAAAAGTGATTCTCACAATGAACGAAAAATTGGTTGTTGTGCCCTAGCTGACCACTTTAAACAAACTAAACATAATTTCGATTATGAAAATTCCGAAATGTTAACTATCGAACCCAACTACTTCAAACGCAGTTTTTTAGAAATGTATCACATTCTCATAAATAATAGAATACCATAAATAAACAAACTGATACTTCAAACTTAAGTTTAATTTATCATAATTTATTAACAAATACTAACATACACAATACTTCTGATACAAACTTGAGTAGTTTCATTTTTTAACAATTTTGAACTTACAACTAATTTTTTGCCCCCTTATTATTGTCAAATTCCACAAATTTTGTGCTAGCACCAATCTCTGTATCTAATTAATAATTTTAAGATTTTCTTGTTCTCTGTCAGGATTACAGTCTGTTTTTCAAATTTCCCACCGGAATCTTTTCCCTCCAAATGAGTTTAAACTAACCTACAAACGTTACAAGATAGGCGCTATTTTGCACGTTATCGTTTCAAATGTTTTGTCCATCATTTTAAATTGTGACTTGTAAATTTTAATCTATTTTACAATACAACGTTATTAATTGTTAATCATGGTTACTACGTAAGAAATTAATCCTAGCTTGTTAAAATGTGCAACTTTAGCTTTCACAATCTCACTTAGATGTAAGTAAAATTTTAAAACTCATAATTTTCAATTGTGTAACACTTTCATATAATATTATAGCCGCCCTGATGAAGGAAATAAATAGTTTCCGAAAGCTTGGCAATCAAACAAGAGTAAACTTTTAATTGCCCCCTTTTGACTGCTATCCTGCTAGATCTCTCAACTTTTCCTTAAGTTCGCAGTCGTGATCAGTAGCCGTTTTATTGTTGGCTGAATGATCAACTAATTTTAATTATTCACTAATAGGGAGTCTTCTGATTGTGGTTCAAAATTCCTTGTAGTAATAACATGTAAGATCTTTTCAAGATTTCATTTCATTAGACTACAAACGTTATTCTTCCAGAACTAGGAAATTTATTATCAATATTATTGTTATTGTTACTCAAGATATTTGAAGACACAATATTTTTCCAAAAGCAGTTTCTTCCGCTGAACCACGTACTGCAAAATTCTAAAGAAAATATTCAATTGGCACCATCTTGTATTCATCGTCATAAGTTTAGCCTATTGATGTTATGCTTTTGTCACAGCTTTAACGAAGAGAGTAGGTATAATGATCATCCAACATTCTTTTATATAAAAAAACAACTTACAATACATGTTACTACATATTTTTTATTCAGTTTAAAAAGTTAGTGTTCCACACTGCCATAATCATCGTCGCTTAAAGTAGATTTTAGTGCATACGGCCATTAGAGATTTATAATGTTATAATATAAATTAATTGTAAAATTTTACCTAGCGCTATACTCTAATATTCCAAAACTTCTACTTCTATTCATTATTTTTCTTTAAATTAGAATTGATGCTTTTATTTTTCCTAATGAAGAATATTTTAAAAGTTGAGAATAATGAAGCCTGAATATTATAATTAATTATCTTTTAAATTTATTATCTGGTCGCCGAGTGGCTTAGCGGTCTAGCCTAGCCGACTTGGAAAGTCGTGTCGCTCGGCGGCATGGGTTCGAATCCTATCATTAGCCATGGATGTTTGTGCTGTTTAAAGGTTAAGACCTAGCTTAAAACATACTTCGTAATTGTCTGGAATGGCTCACGGCCGTAAGACAAGCAGCATTGCTGCGCAAAGCAAATAGAAGGAAAAGAAAGAAAATTTATTATCAGAATCGTAGATCTTCCTCAGCTTAGAAGACATAAATATTTATTAGAAAAACAATAAACAGTTTCTAACGATACCACTTGCTTATGGCATATTTCAGGATACTCATTTCTTTGTTTTATTGCTTTCGAGGAAGCACTGACAAAAATCATAAGCCCAAATGTAAAAAATAAATTTATTATGAAAAAATTAATGTACAGGTAACACCACAGCGTCTGCGTGGACTAGCTTCAACATACTGGACAATGGCAATAACGAACAGTGCGTCCGTTTGATCACAGGTTTACCAGCCCTTTCCGTAACCATAGCCATAACCACCGCCAAGACCAATACCTCCTCCTAAACTGTGTCCGCCATAAGCTCCTCCTCCAATAACTCCACCATCAATCACTCCGCCGTATCCTCCACTGTAACTTCCACCATAGCCTCCACTGTAGCCTCCACCGTAGCCTCCACTGTAGCCGCCACCGTAACCTCCGATGAGCCCGTCGCCTATTCCATGTCCGCCTACATACACAGGTACAGGCTTCTTAACGATAACCGGGTGTGATACCGGTACTGGTACTGGTTTATGTACCGGGTAGGGAACTGGCCTTGGTATAGGTACCGGGTATGGTTGAGGCACCGGTACTTTAACTGGCACATTGTAAGGAACAGGCACAGGTCTTTCAACTGGATAAGGTATAGATTTAACAACAGGCACTGGATAAGGTTTAGGCACGTGCACTGGGTATGGGCGTTCAACAGGAACGGGTACCGGATGAGGTACTGGTACCGGAATGTTCTTCTGGACGGGTACTGGGTACGGTTGAGGTACTGGGATTCCAATTTTCTTTGTGATAGTATGATGAGTTTGAACGTTTGCTCCTAAGTTGACTGAGTGTCCTAATCCTATTCCACCCAAGCCAACTCCACTTCCATAACCAATTCCGCCTCCATAGCCAATTCCACCTCCGTAGCCAATTCCACCTCCATAGCCAATTCCACCTCCATAGCCAATGCCCTCTCCTACACCTAATCCGATTCCATCGCCAATTCCAATTCCATGTCCTAGACCTACTGAGGAGATGCCTCCTAGATCATGTCCTAGTCCTACGCCGCCTACTCCTAACCCTATGCCTCCCACTCCTAAACCGATGCCTTCTCCGTAGACACCACGTTTTGTGGTCTTCTTCTCGGCTGTTTTTTCGGCTAAGGAGGCTGAGAATGCCAGGAACAGGATGCAGACCTGCAACAAAATAAAATTTGTTTATTTTTTATCTAAATGTCAAGAAATTAATTATAATTATAGTCAACATTAATTGTTGCAAATACAAAGGTGTTGACTGTATGACTGCATCAGAAATGCGTAACCTAGAAATATGACCAGATAAAAGTGGAATGATTTAGAACAAATGTACAATAGACGAATTGTTCCGTTTCTGTATGTGTTTCTTTTTTTTATTTTATTATCTTCTATTTATATAATAGTTTCATAAAATATTAGAGCATTCTTTTATAAATAAATTTGAAGGGAAAATATAAAGCAAGGAAAGAGAGTTAAGTAAAATGTTAAACGTTTGGTGAAGGCTGTTAAAAACAACTATAACAGGCGTCAAAATTACGGCATGGTGAAATAAAAGTATTGATAAAGAAGAAGAAGAAGATAATTTTAAATAAATTTAGAGCAAGCTTAATGAATAAATTCAAGAAGTAGGAGGTAAAGATCAACAATGATCGATATATTAGAGGAAAAAATAAACTTTGAATATTTCTCACGTTTAGTGACGAACCCAAAAAACGAATTTGTTATCTGAACTTCTACTTTCAAACCACACCATTTCACATTAATCTAATTTAATTCCACTGTTATGGGCGTATTAGAAACTTATAACACAAACCGGTCATTATCGTCGATGTTACTAAATAGATGACGATTTATGCGTGCGTATTATGGATAGCAAAAGCGGGTGTGCCAGGGAAATTTTTCTTAGAGTCAGAATAAATTAGAAAACTGAAACCGGATTTGCGTAATCGACGAAACATAAATGCACATGTGTGCAAGATCCACGTTCCTTCTTTTTTTTACGTAAAAGTCAAGTTTGCTCGTAAAATTAATCTCAAGCGAGATTCGACGAAAGTTGGACGACCGTTTTCTATAATTGAGTTGAATTTGCATTAATTAATAGCACCAGTGAAAATATTATGTCATATGAAGATAAGAGTTTTCAAATTCATTGCTCATTTAACCCAAATTATTTATATTTTACACGTAGGCAGAAAACATAATAATTGAAATTTATCTCCGCCCCCAATGTTCCTTAAACCACAGTCTCCTTTACTAATTTTTAGAAAACATAAATTTTCATTTTAATGAAAATGCGTTTTGCAGGACGTAATAATATCGTATTTTACACAACAAGTGCTATGAGAAGTATACTACGCAGTGATGTAATAGTTACGCATGAATTGCGTAGTGTTTACTTCTTTAGATCGCAATTGCTTCGTAAAGCCTAGAACACAATGGATTTGCATAAATCATAAGCAGTGTTAGGAGGACGAGATTCCGCTTGCAACAGTCCGCCTGGATCGCCGCTTATACTGTGCATGTTTATGTACGATCATTGCGCTGGCTCATTTTTCCATAAGCGTCGGACGAAATTTGAATTTTATCGCTTAAGAAATTGTTAAATTTAAACAAAATTTCGTATTTTAGAATTAAAAATTAAACAAATTAAATTAAACACTAAACGTTCTTTGCTATTGCAAATTATGCATGCGATTATTTGCTATTCCCGTATCGAGTGCACTTAGATGCGACTCTCTTGCCAGCGCGAGCGGAAACCGATCCGCCTAACCGTGATCATAAGACATAAGACATAGGCCGTAAGAAGCACATTTGCTTTGTTCTCGTTACGGAGCTATTGTGTTACAGCGCACTTCTTTACATAGGTCGAATTACTGTTACGGCTTATGTCTTATGTCTTATGTTTTATGCAAATCCATTGTGTACTGGCCTTAAGTCGAATTTTGCTACGACCACGTTTATTCGCATTAAAAGAAAGTTGCAGTTATCAAATTCACGTAACTGTACCAACCAAAACCAAACTGTGCGATCGAATCATTTTACACATTATACTACTTGCTCAAATTTAAAAGAAGTCGCAGGAAGCAGAGATTTTTTATAATTTCCTGTATTACTATTACGTTAAGAATTCACTCACGGTCGACATTCGGGCAATCTGATTTCCGGCGACCGGATTGCTCCAATATCACCACAGAATGAGATTGACAATTTTTTTCGCAATTTTTTTCAGACTTCTTGTGAGATACGGCAAATTAAATTACAGATTAAATTACCTATAAACCGCCACGTAGATAGGCATTTAGAAGAAGAAATCGGGCAATCTTATCGCTGCTGTATATTCCGTGGCGATATTGAGGCAATCCGATCGCCGACAATCAGATTGCGGCAACCAGATTGCCCGAATATCGACCATCAATGGGAACCTTTACGGTATCCAACATTCTTGATGCAAAAACTTAACAAAAAAATGATTCGTTTTCAGAAAACGTTTTCATTTTGCGTTTTCTTTTCGATTTTTCGTGTTTGGTAAAACTATATCAATGGCAGTTGGTGGATACGATTTCGATTTGTTCTGGTATTTATGATTTTCATATTGGCCCCTCACAAATAAATAAAATAAATTTGCAGCTCGTACATTTACATAAGACGGTTTGTCAATATTGATTGAAACGAAGTTTGACAGAGAACTGAGATGAAGAACTGAATTCACTTGAAGAATCAAAAACTTAATTCGTTTGAACTGAAGTTTAAACTAATATTGAAAAAGCGACCTTTAAACCTGAACCATGAACTGTTTTTGAATGAGACCACCACAGTACGGATCGTTGAGATTTATACACGACATTGAAAGATATTATGACGACATTACGAGTTAAGTAAAAGAAAGAAAAGCGAGAGTTAACGTAGAATATCAAAGCAAAAAATTCGTGATACTTAATTTTCGTAAAAAGGAAAACATGTTAGTATTTTTGTTTTACTTCCGTTTAAAGTAAACACGAACGAATGGGATTATTAAATGAAATGTTTAGTGAAAACGGAAAAACCGAATTAGAATTTTTAATTCATTCGTGAATTTAATTGGAAAAAATAATCATTTTAAAAAATATTACTTATTTTAGGTTAGGTTTAAGTAGCTTCATTGGTTACTTCGTCATATCGAATAATGAAGTAATAATGAAACTCCTTAAATATTAATAAGTTAAAATGAATTACAATTTTTGTAGAAATTAAATTAATTTAAAAATTCAAATTTTAGGGTGGGTTTACAGAAAGCAAATCAAATATTTAATTGCGAATTAAACTAATTACGATTAAGTTGCCATAAGAATTACATTGCGAAATGTGAAATTAACAACGTCATTAAAATTTGATTGCAATTAAAGTTTCTGTAAACTGGGCCTAAGTGTTCCATTGTAATGAGTATTGTATTAATTTGGTTTTAGTCAAAGTTTGTACCTACAAGTTTTAATTCTATAACTCACTGTAACTATTGTAAAAAAGAAAAACCAGAAAAGAAAAAATAAACAGACAAAACGATAGTAAACAACGATATTGAAATCTCTAATAATCTACCAAGAAAACTATGTATACTATTTTAAAACAAACCTAGAAAGCCTATAATTCAATGGTTCACTGATATTTAGGATAATTACAGAAAAATAATTGAATACCAAAAAATGTAACATAAATAAAAAATACGTAAACATATACATATCGTTAGTCAATGAGATGAAATAAAGAATGTGATAATCAATCATTCATAGTATAGAGAAATATTTCATAAAAACAAACAATAATACTAAAAAAACAAACAACTATATTACAAACTTGTTTTAATTGTACTGTAATATTCCTGAAGAAACGGAACATGAATATAAATTTAATATTAAATTCTTGAAATAATAACAATGATAAAATTAAATTATTAAAAATGTTGTTTTAATAAAAAATTTCACATGATGTCTAAATGACACGTTTCGGAAAATTACATTTTCAAATTTACAAAAATATTTTTGAAGTAAATGCTAAAAACTTACAAAACAATCAGTCTTAAATATAATTTTTTTGTGAAAATATTTCAAGAAGAAATAACGGTCGATTTAATGAAAAATGCACTTTATTTTAAAAAATTAATAAATTTTATTGCTTTCTTCGCAATTTCAACTAAAAATATATATTTCTTTTTGCATAAAATTTACGGAAGTCTTTTTAAAATTTTCGTTCAAGTTTTCCCCAATAATTTCTTATGCGAATAAAGTCCTCTAAATTTACTGTTTAATTTACTCAACGAATTACCGAAAATGTAATTTAAATATCAGATATCACTAATATTCTAAAATACCTAATCCTGTTTCAAAATGAGTTAAATATCAGAAGACATGCAAAACAGAATTCCCCTTTCCAAAATAAATTACGAGTTATAAGATGATGTAATTAGTTAGATATCCTGCTGAAACGCTAATTAAAACACGAGTTACAGAAATATTTACATAAATTAACTAATTTTCCACTAGTATAATAAATATAAATTTTTAAGTAGAATGAGTTACATGTGGTTGAATTTGTAATACGCGATACATTAGTAATTTCGACTTTAGAACTATTTTCAATCTCAGGTAAATTGAACGGCATAATTTAGAAATCATTACAAAAATTACATCTGCATGTTTTCCACTATTATTAATAATAGTGAATAGTGAAAATAACAATAGACATAGACATTCTCGAATAAAAAAAAACATTTTGTTCAATTTTCAGTGTTTTAAATCCTACTTCTTGCACAAGATTTGGTTAAATTTTTACAATAAATATTTGGAACACGAAATTTTTGGGCTATAGAGATAGAACACGTTCTATTTTTTCGATACAATTTACTATAAATTTTAAATTGTTCAGGAAATTGAACCTAATCTTGCACAAGAGAGGATAGTGTAAAACAACCTTTATACCACCCTTTTTGTACAATATTTGGTTTAATTTTTTGAACAATTGTGCAATATCACACACTAAATTGTATCAAATTTTAGATTGAATCAAAAATTGTCTGAATAAGTAGAACGTGTTCTATTTCCAAACAATATCTACAGGCAAAAATTTTCTTTTCCAAATTGAACGAAATTTTATACAAGAAATAGGGTCCTCTAAATACCTTCTTAACACATGGGTTAAAAAACTATTTTAAAAAATTCAAAAATCAAGATGTTTCTGTAATGAAAATGAGGAAAAATCTGGATTGTATTCTATGACGTTTAGTGACTTTAATGCTACATAATGTGACAATTTTCTTACCGTTGTCTTCATCATGCTTCACGTATGTTATTGAAAGCAGAAGACTGATACGTTTGGCAGACTTCAGTTGGCTTATATACCTGATTTAAACATAAAGTTCTTGCAAGGAGGCCTAAGAGGGGCGGATGTTACAAGTTGTCCGGCCTTTCTACGCTCGCCCGATATCGCCACCCGAAATATCGTCCGTCGTTCGGTCGGTCCACTTTCGGCGACGACCTTACGCAACATCATACACAGGACCGGAAGGACAACGGCGGCGGTACCAGACTCCTTCGGCTCTAAAGCGCCTAAATTTATACCGCTTCCAAGATTAGGCGGGTTATTTAATAGCGTGTAACATTTAAAGGTTATTAGTGATGTCTGTGCAATGGCGATTTCGCCAGAGGATGATGTATTAAGCCAGTGTAACGAAAATAGTAGCCGCGGCTGAATCTTTTTTTTTTGCTGTCTTAATTTAATTATCGTTAATGTTATATATTAAGGAAACGCAACAGTTGTGATACACGCACACTTTGTTAAATATTTTTCTTTCGAAATTATACCTTGGGGTTATACAACACATGCAGTTAAGTTTTATGTTGAACGTTAATGTAAGTTGTGCTGCAACACATAAGTTTTTGAGACCTGTTTCTGTCTGCAAGGGAAAAATAGAAAATAATGGACGCTAGGAATAGGATAAAGCTTGATTCGATTCTCATTTTGTCATACGCATACCTTTTCTACTGATGACAGTATAATTCGTAACAAAATTAAAAAAGAATAATAAAAGTATCAAAGAAGACGCTCGTAATAAATTACATACCGTAAAACTTATTTGTTTAGCAAAATTTGCTTCCTTTAATTAAACACGTCGCCTTTCTTGCACCATATTTTCAATAGTTCGTTAATTATCTTATTCATGTCGTTTCAGATGATGTAGACCAGAAGGAATCGAAAAGTAACTTGATTATATGACGATTATTAATTTTTGCATATATTGATTGATGAAATTATCTTTGGAGATAAAACAGTTTTGAACTAATAAACAAGAAAAAGTTAAATTTAAAATCTTGATTAAATATTTCTTCAAGTAAAACAAAATTGAGAAAATGAATTTCATAAAAATTAAATAGTTATACAATTTATTATTATTTGAATTTCACTACACAAAGATAAAAATGTTAGTAAACAGTATTAGTAAATATACAACATCTTAGGAATGAATTAAATTTCTCATTTTTAAATTCACTTACACTTACAGATCACGTATTTTACGTATGAAATCGTAACCTTTAAATAATTCAGCTCTGGCTTCGGAAACTGTAACTTTGTGATGATCTCACGAATTGACCTAGACACGACTATCACCAGAAATGTTAAAAAAAGTTTCTTGGTTTCTTCACTATAATAAAGATCTCCTACTTCCTTCCTATATTAGAAGAAATGGCAGCTCAGAGGTATTATTACTCTTAATTTCGATTTCTATCATAATTAAAAGCTGATGCAGGATGATTTTAAAATACTTTAATTTAAAAAAACGCGAAAGTTGTTTGGAATTCTAACGTAATTAATACATTAAATATGCAAATTATTTCTCCTCTTAAACATAATCAAAAGGAGGTTTCGCAAGTCAATATGTTCGTACTTTAGAATTTGAATTTTTATTTAATTATATAGAAAATAAGAAAAGCATAAAGCTTGGTACTTATGAATTGTTTGCCTGTAAAATGTCGCACCTTCTGGCCGTAATATCCAGGTGATCAAAGACGTCGTAAAAATAATAATGTTCTGACGAAATATTAAAAATATACAAATTAAAGTATATTTAGAAAGCTTTGCCTGATAGAAGTAAACTTAATTTTATAAGTTGTATACTTAGAATAGAATAATTCAATTTTATATCTTTGTACTTCTAAAGACGTCCCAAATAAATTAATAAAATGATATATTGTTGTATATGACAATTCAATATTTTCTTCTTAGAGATCTTTAGGAAGAGTACTAACGATATTATTAATATAGATATAATATCTTAATTTAATAAATTTGTAATATGTTTTTCCGGGCACCTTTAAAGTTGCGTTTGGCTTTCTCAAGAGTGCCAAATTTTCAGCGGATAAGAACATAAAAAAACAAAAGATTGAAAATGATAACTATGTACCTATTACACTGCCATCTAAACATTAAATAAGAAAAGACAAACAAAGAGAATGTTAAAAACTTAAAAATTGAAAGCTATAAACTTAAGGATCTTACAAGAAAGGAGAAATGTAATGAAGGAGACTGCAAGCAAAACAAAGTGACTTCGACTTTCATAAGAAATTGAAGTTATTTTATGAACAATAAGAAATAAAACAAAGATAATGATATTAGCATATATAAAAAAAGAGGAAAAGAGAACTTTTTTATATTACTATTTAACGATTGTAACTGGAAAAAGAAAAAGTAAATGTAAGTAACAGAGATAAATACGATACGCGAATGACATAATAATAAAGTGTTTAAGAAAATATTGGAAGATAGAAAAATTAAAAATAACATAAACAAGGCACAACGACGACATTAAGATAAAATAAAGGGCGGAGAAGATTTAAACTGTAACTAAAGGGAGTTAGAATTAAAAAAAGATATGATTTTATTTATGGGAAACCCGTAGATATTCATGAAGTGGATAGAAAGAAGTGATATATTCATTATCAACACACTTGTGTGCAGTGATACATTCATTATCCATACCAATAAAAAAGGTTGAACATTTTTTTCCTGTTGCATATAGGGGAAAATGGGGTAAGTGTACGCATCCATTCATCTCAAAAAGTTACAGACTTACAAGAAATTACTGCTCATGAAATGTATGTTTATCCACCCCACCCACAACTTTAATTTTTGAAAGCCCTAATACTATCTGCTTTACCAATCAAGTTCGGTATGACGTCATAGCAGCAATAAGTTTTCAATGTATGTTTGGATTCCGAAAACTTAAGCCGTAAATAAATTAATTATAAATACATATTTTAGTTTCAGTTTTGTGTTACGATATTCAGTAACATTTAAAGAAGCATTGCGCATTTGGTATTTATTGAAAATAACAATAAAAGAATGTAGGTACGGGAAACTGTGCGCATTGTGAAAAGGTAAGTGTGCGTGCGAAAAATTTATATTTAAACAAAAGTAACTGAAATTCAGAAAAAGAGGAAATATCGTATTTTCAAAGAATCTTATTTTTGTTGTATCACCCAGGTTTTTTTTTTATAATATATGTATGCATATAGTATGCTCCAGAAATATTCTATTTCAACATTTTGAATATTTATACCTTAAAACAGATATTCTATTGCGCTAAGTTACTCCATACCCGCCCACTATTACCCCGTACGTATAGGGTATCTGTGCACAGGAGCACTGTCATGAATTTTATTTTTTATTGTCCTTATTTTTTCCTTTAAGATGTCTAGGCTTTGAAATTTGTTCCGCAAATATGTGAAGTATTGTGTAAATAAAAATGGTGGCATTATCTTTATTATTTTTTATATTCTGGGGGTCTGAAGCAAAAATGCGCACAGTCACCCCAGTCTCCCCTATGCTATAATGCACACTGTGGAACCATAAAAAAAAATGTTTTTTTTAATAAATACTAGTTAGAATTTTCATTATTACTAGTTTCAAGAACGGACGGTGCAGTAGAATTTATGTGTTCAAAATAGAATTATTGTAATAAATTCGGTAAAATAATAATAGGCATATTTTCAATGTTAAATTCTTCATGGTCTTCAATATCTTGAATTGAAAGATTTATATCTAAATCAGGATAACCTCTTTCATCTTCAGAATATTCTAAATCGTCTTCATTAACATCTGACAAATGGTGAGCCAAATACTGCAATTCTTTTGGAGTAAGTTTTTTTTTCTTATTCATATTACAAAAAATATGCATTCATCACTGTAAACTGAACTAAAAGTGTAATTTAACATGTGTATCTATTTTTGGTACTCAAAAATATATCAATTTCATGAGCTTTTTAAACAAGACATTTATTTAAGTTATGTAGCATATATGTAACACTGCCCGTTAAAGAGTTTTATCATTCTTGTACAAATTCTTCTTGAATCGTAGTAGACAAATACATTATTATTATGAAAATCACGAAAAATGAACGCTGCGTCACCAATTATATGCCTCTGGCGCTAGTGAAAACTGCGAAGTCAAATTAATGCTTGTATTATGCTTATTTACGATGTTTCCGCTTCCTGACGGATTACTTACAAATGTCAAACTAATATTTAACATAACCTATCGTATATGCACCTACCAAACATTTACCATTAATATTACCTGCCGATTTATAAACTTTACTGTTGCCGTTTCCGCTTGCTGTTGCTGCTGCCATTCAAACTTAAAAATTGAAACTAATGTTTGAGCTTGAGAACGTAAAATTTTATCTTGAACTGACATTATGACTAAAATAACATATGCAAGTAGAGCAAATAAATCAACTTCTTCTTATGAATGTAATAGAGTAGTCGAATTATGAGAAGGACCTGTCACGTGACCAGCACAGAATACAGATATGAGTCGGACCAGTCTTTGCGAATAAGAGGGGTATTGTATTTATAGATTAGGGTCGTGCTTCATTGTTGATGTTTCATGTTTCAGTGTTTACACTTGAGTAACTGCCACTGCCTGCCGTAAATAATGATAATTCCGCAGAGATAAGCTCCGCCCACAGGTCCTTCTCAAAATCCGACTACTTTAATACGTTAATATTAAACACAAAATCAGATTACACCAACATAAACACATATAGGTTATGACATGGGAATTGTCAAATCACGACTAGGCAAGTCAAATCAAGCTGAAATGAGCTTTCTGCATTTATAAGAACGCCTCTTCCTTATATCTCTCTTTTTCTGTTACAGATGTCACTTCTTTTATTTCGCAATGAGTAGGTCTTTGAATTAGAAGACATGTAAAGCATAACTCTATCCTTTTCTTATTCACCGGTGAAAAGGAAACAATACTGAAATATTTGTCGGTTACAACTTCGGTGATTTATGACGCAGCATTCATCTTTCGTGATTTTATTATTAGAGTATATCCCTGTTATAAAAAAGGCGCGCCGAAACCGAGATCAAATAGACAAAATATAGAAGCTGTCTAATGCATTAAAAAAGAATATCAATAGAAAAATGAGGCATGAGATTTCCTAAGAAACAATGATGTATAAGCAACGAGGAGACAACAATTCGATCCTCGGTAACTGAAGGAAGTTAAGAATAAATAAAGTCGAAGTAAAAACAGAAGAAAAAAAATTGTCAAACGATATAAAGGAAACAGTGAAAAGGAGCTGAAAAGGATCGGATTATGACAGGTTAAGACAGAAACAGATATAAAAGAAGAAACGGTGTCTTAAAATTGACTTATAATATCTTGATGGGATGAACAGCCTTACGTATTAATTTCGTTATTGTTTTAAAGCTTAAAACTATAAAACTTTCTAAATCTCATAGAAAACCAACAAAACATGACATAAAAGAAATAAGAAAAGGAATGAGTAAAAGTGGTGAGAAGTGGATTGAAACGGACCAAGACAAGATAAGATAGAAAGATACAACAGAAAATAAACTAGAGATCCTAAATTCCAAAATTGTTTTCATCCTAGGGAAGTGGAGAGTTTACTGATTAAGTTCGTTTTTAATATTGGGAAAGCATCCTACAAACTTAATTTAACCCCAAGACAGACAAAGTTGTTCTTTATTTATTGCAGTTAGTTACAATTGTGCAACAAATTAGCGAATGGGTGTAAAAAATTGTAGCAATTAAATGACAAATTCTGTTTCCGGTTGACTAAAAAGACATTTCTTTTATTTCTTGTTTCAAATGATATGAATGAATAATTAATTATATTTAAAGCTTGCTTTTTAAATGTTAACATTTTCTAATTAGTTTTTTTTATAGCGCGTTTTACATCTTCTCGTATTTGTGGAGGTATTTATAGCAAACCTGTTAACGCTACTTGACTGCGGCAGACTATTTGTGTCCGTCTCCTAAATACAAATATTTTTAAAAACCTTGACATTTTCTCAAAAATTCCCAAAGCGAATCTTAATATTACCTACCCATTTAGCAACAAGTGTGATACGTCAAATTATAATTTCTTTTTGTACAAAAGGTAAGTCGTTTAGATCTGAGAATGAATCTAATTGTATTTAAATATTTTTTTAATGTGCTCTTCGTGGGCAAGCAAGTGTCCTCATTTATTTACGAATCAAGATCACGTTTACTCCTTAAGATAACGCTCGAACTTTCTTTAGGTCGATTAGGGGCGTATTAAGTGAAGTTTTCTGGTCGAGTTTCAAAAACCACAGGTGACTGTTGAGAGATGCAGAAAGATCTTTAAATTTCACTTTCTTAATTGCTGTTAATTTTAGCGAGCGGAAATTTAACGCGTTTGCGAGAAAAACATGCCTGACATAAATTTCTTTTTTTTACATCATTAACATCATTATTGCAGTCGTTAAAAAGCGTCGCTTGCGTAACAATGTTCTCAACACAGTTATATTATTTAAGAACTAATTAAAACAATTTAGTGCAATATGGACATATTTAATACCTACATATTGAGATGTTCAATTTTTTAAATGTTTAAATAAATGTATTGTACATGACATTGTTTTCTATATTCCCTCCCTTTTCATCTTCACTTAATTTCTTTCAAACTTCGCTGTCGAGATTGACTAATGTATTTTATTTTGATATGAATGGGTCTTTGTAAAGCACGATGCAATAATAAATTTGGCTTTATTAATTCAATAAATTAAAAGTTTGCATATGTGATTAGTAAGTGTGCATTGTCGAAAGTATTATGAAATTAGCATAAGTGACAACTGTTTCGCCCACGTGGAACATATATCAATAATCGCAAATAAATTTATGGCACAATAAAACGCCATATTATTTAAATCACGCATACCTCGACAAAATTCCAGTTTTTCTCATGGTGCGCCCACACATAAATAAAGTGAAATTAAACATGTGTCAGAAGACATGCTCGCAAATTAAATCGCAGGAAACTTTCTTCGGCGCTAGGCTCCTTTGATATTTTGACTGTGAATTCTGTCTTGAAAAAGTTTTAAATTTACAATCTTAATTATTTTTTGTGTGAAACTTTCAATTCCTTTTTGTTACTACTTCAATTTGAATAAATAAGGGGTTTTTATTTTTCATGTAATTTTCCTTCACACAATAAATTTATTATTATCTTGACAAATTACATTAATACCGTTTGATGTCCACATTTTGTTGTACCCATATCAACAGCTTTCTCAAGATGAAAGTTTCATCATTAAACAATTAACTTCATTATGCATTATTACGATTTCTAAAATTTTACGAAAATAGTATCCACTAATAATTATTGTATAAGTGTTTTAGATAGCATTTTCTTTCTTCTCTAACTAGTCCAGCTAAATTTTTCTTCATTATAAAAAAAACACGCATGCAATACAACGTTTTATCCACAATCAACACATGGAATCAGAATGAACGAAATTTAATTTAAAAATATTCGTATTCGTAAAATGAAACGTGACAGGCTTTGTCATACCTACTGGTTGCTATGGTACGTTGTTCCACTAGTCGAATAAAGTAAGTTTATTCAACTAGTGGATAACAGGTCACTTTAAATGCTTCATAAGAGTGGATAAAAGTCCAATTATAATGTGTTCGTGGATAAACTAATAAATAATTTCAGATACGAGGGAGTAAATAACAGTCGACCAATACTGAGATCCAAGCACTCTGTAATAACATTGTAGACTTAATGGAGACAGGCGAATGCCCTGTTGGGATATTCTGTGATCTCAGCAGGGCATTTGACTGTATCAATTATAATATCTTGATTGACAAATTAGTAAAGATTGGTGTTTCTGGAACTAGTCTAAATTGGATTACATCCTTTCTCTGTAATCGTTGCCAGTATGTCATGGTAAAACACATGTGTGGTAATGTAAATAAGGACATAAATTCTCATATGCAAATTACTAACATCGGAGTGCCCCAAGGTTCGGTCGTAGGACCCACTCTATTTCTTATTTACGTGAACAATATAAATATTGACATCTCAAACGTACATTTTACTCTCTATCCGGATGATACGTCTTTAGTCATTTCTGCCAAGCATGATCTTGATCAACAGTGACACAAGTAATTTAGTAATTAGATTTCACAACCGACCAAAAAATGTAATGCCTGTCAGCATTTCTTCAAATAATAATTCAATCATACCAAGCACCACTAAGACGGTAAAATTTTTAGGTGTACATCTGGATGAACATTTAGACTTAGTCATTGTAATCATCTTATTTCTAAATTAAACTCAATAATCTTTATGTTTAAGAATCTTCGCACTGTTCTAACAGTTAATCAGTTGTTAAATGTTTACTATGCACAAGTTGAATATCGTCTTCGTTACGGTGTATGTGTATGGGGCAATTCCTCCTCTGCTGGCGATGTTCTTTCAATCCAAAAAAAGTATTACGAACGATACTAAACTAAAAAAAAAACCTGTAGTTGCAGAGATAAGTTCACCGAGTGTAAGGTCCTTACAGTACCAAGCTTATATATACATCTTAGAAACAAGCATATTTATTCATATGAATAAATCTAAATTCTTGACAGGTGAGTCTATTCACTCTTTTAATACAAGACACAAAAGTAGCCTTACTATTCCGTACTGTAAATTGTCTGCTACGCAAAAATCTTCCAACTATAGTGGAATAAAAATTTATAACAAACTTCCTAAGAATATAAAAGAAATTTCTAATTTATCTTCTTTTAAAAAAAAAACTAAAGCAATTATTAACAAATCGTACGTTCTACTCTATACAGGAGTTTCTAAATTGTAAAGAGTTATGACCCTCTATAACTATTTTGTACAATTTAATCTTAAGATTATCTTTGTTGGAATACTGCTTCAATGTTCTCTCTCAATGTTTTAATCTACAAATTGTTTGATTAATTTCTTAGTTCTTAAATTATTTCTGTAATTTTGACCGTGCCTTGGCACATGTATGCTGTTTACTGGCTAAATAAACATTACATTACATTACATTGTAAAAAATCAAATAAAGAAATATCCCAATTGCTCCGAGAATTACAAGCAGAAGACATTCTATGAGCACGTGCATACAATAGAAACTGTAAAGAAACGAAAAAAAAGCAATTTATTTATAACTTGAGAAAAAAATTTCCTTGGGACTGCTTCTAAAGGAAACCCAAAGCAGTCATGTGAAAAAATTAACAAGCAAAATGGTTTCCATTTACTTAAAATTGTTTTTTTGTTATAATTTATCTTTAAAATAAATCTCGGTCCAATGTTTTTTATTTCAAACATAATGTTTTCGAACCTGGCTACGTTTTTCCTCACAGTTTTAACAGTCTTCTCTCGCCGAAAGTCGGGAAAAGTTCCTTTCTCGAGAGGAGACTCAAAGTCAAACACTGAGGAAGAAACTGGACGTTATGTTTGAAATAAAACACATTGTACCGAGAATCAGAAAATTTTATTTTAAAGTATTCAGGGATTTAAAATTATATCCTTACCGTCTAACTACAGTATGTACAAGAAGTATTACCAACAAATTATGAAAAACAGGAACAATTTTTTTGTTGTTTCTTTCTTTTTTTTTCGGATGAAGCGTGGTTTAAACTTATAAGATATATTAACTTCCAAAACATGCTGAAACTCCACATTTTTGTATTTAAATCTCCCCTTTCAAGAAATGGTGTCTTGGATACGAGAAGGTAGAGCTCATTTACAAAATCTACTGTAAAGGTTTGGACATACATAACATAACATGCCCCAATAATTTTTTTGAAGCGTATGGTATTTTTCATAGATGTACCTGCCATTTTCTACCCTGTTACAAAAATGATTCTTCTAATAGTATATTACATAACGAGAGTTGTAAATAGCATAAACGCACGGTGGAAAAGATGCGCATGAGCCGTGGCGAATGCAAGTAATTCCACAAATGCGTAATTGCTTTACAACTCGAGCTTTGTCCTATACTTTATCTACGACCACAAAAATTACCTTATTATTAAAGTTCAAAATAATCATCAATGACACCTGCAATTTCGACGACTGTCAATCTAATGTGATGCGGCTACGTAGATCTAACTACAAGCGTGCGTAAAGTAGGTGCGTTGTGCGTTTTTCTCAGTTTACGCACGACGTTTATAAACACCCGCTTACTTAATTTATGTGTTGTACGTAATTTGTCATTTACAGTAGTGATCGTAGGTAAATTTATATTTAAATACAGTTACATTACCGTTATTTAACAAAACACTATTTAAATCTCCATTATTTATGAAAGAATTTTAATAAACAAGAAAATACATAAATTAAATGATTCCAAAAATGCTATACTGGGTTTAGTTTCAATTTTTTTTGGAAATTGACTAGGTCAAGCTGCTGTCAACCTGTTTTTTTGAAATGCTTACGTATAATTTTTATTATTGTATCTGGTAAAGTTTTTTTTCTAAATTCAACAATATGCAACACTATAAGTTTTGAATTGGTAAGAATTTGAAAATCGATATCTAAAAATGTGTTGTTGACGTAAAATTATCAAGCAAGCTATAAAAAAATAACTGCAACACGAAAATATTTATTCAAGAAAAGTTCGGAAAATCAGTGCAACAAAAATCTACAAAAATTGCTCAGATCGACGACCACCTGTTTCAACATACAGTTGCCATCTTTTGGCTACTCCGGAAGTCGCGCGCAATAAAGTATCAGGAGATACTGTACGACAAGTGTTAATAATTCTGTCCCGTAATATTTCTTCACTTTCGGAATGTGTTAAACAAACGTGATCCTGAAGAAAATTCCACAACCAAACATCTAATGTCTTAAGATCGGGGAAACTGCAGGCCACCGAACTAATCCGAAAGTTCCTATCCACCTTGACTAAATTGTCTACACGGCCAGTTAACGTTAATTCTGACATTATATGGTTAGCTCCATCCTATTGAAAACAAAGTTTATTGAATTCGATTACACGTGCACATGTAGGACCAAATTTAGTAATTTTTCAATAAAAATTGGGCTTTCTTAAAATTTGTTTAATTAAAAATTCGCTGAAGATTATTTCTTTCTAGACCATGTACTTTTTGTGGAATGTAGGTACGAAATTTGTGCTTTTTCAAAACACTCTGCACAGTACCTTTCGTATACCAATCAACTATCAATTTCACGTACAGAAGTTTTTGAATCTCCCGTGCGCTGAGGATATCCAATTCCATTATTTCCCATATTGGCGGTTCTTTCGTTTAGGTTTCTTAAAAAATTGCGACGTAGCGGAATTTCTCTGTTGGGAAATCGCTGTCTTGACTGCTATATTTATTGCGTTTAAAATATACTTGCAGTAAATCAGTCAACTGATTATTATTCATAATCGGCTCTTTTTAGAAAACAGGAAATCATGCAATGAGAAGAACTTCACGGCTTAAAACAACTGTGATAAATAACGCTCAACGATATTATTTTCACGGTACACTTTAACATTTTTTATAAAAAAAACACGCTTGGCGTAATAGACCAGTTTATTTCTCTTTTTTTACGAAAAATATCTTTTAAACATCAAATCTCTACTTAGATACATTAATAAAAAATATACAGAGCCATTTGAAAAATAAAAATTAACAGTCGTTTGACACTGAAAGTAATTTAAAAGAAACTGGACTCGCTTTACAGTACGTTTAGTTTCTTTTCATTTGCATTTTTGTTTATTAAAATTAATCTGTAAATAACGGAGCTATCACAGAGAAAAAAGAACAGTAAAAAGTAACACAATTGTAGCTCAAATATCTCCAGAAACAAGTTGTATGAGATATTTACACAGTTGTTTGGCATAACAATATTCTTGTAGTAAAATTACAAACATTGAATTGAAATTTTACTACAATAATATTGTTGTGCGAAACAATTGTGTTAATATCTTATACAATTTGTTTCTGGAGATATTTAAGCTAACAATTGTGTTACTTTTTACTATTCTTTTTTCTCTGTGATGGCTTGAGACATTTTGCGTAAGACACTGTGTATAAGAAACTTCACGTTCGTAAAATTCACTTCTCTCAGAAATGTTTTATAATTCACAAAGCACGGAATCGTGATAATTAAAATAAGTGGAAAAACGAGGATTTTGTGGATGTCCTATTCATATAAAACAAAGGCGTTCGGACCTGCATCTCGTTGCTAATATGATCTACAAAATCGGTTAAATGGAAGCAAGGTTCATGCTTAATAATATATCAAGCAATTTGAAATATCTTAATTGAATGAAATGAATTAAGGGAAACTAAACATTTTTAAAAACTAACGGCTACTTTATTATTTATGAGATTTTCAAAATCTCCAGAAGTATCCCAAGAATCGGCTTGTATTGTGTTATCAATTATCGTACAAAACATTTTGCCGTAAAACTTAAAATAGTCTCTGTCTATACCAGTAAAGGAAAAGCTCGTTCATTTACGTCCATAGAAAGTCGAAGATAATTTAAAAAAATTGAAGACTTATCAAGACCTATACAACGAAATCGATGACATTAAAATACATAGCAATAAACGAATGGGAAAAAAGAATTAATCTAGGTCAAATAAAAGTTAATCAAACTGAATTCGGTGCAGCTCTTATTCGTGATGTTATTATTTATGAAAAAGGAAACAGATTTTTATCGAGTAAATAGTATATTCAAATACTTACTGACGTTTCGCGGAACAGATTATTCGCTTTGACAAAGCTAGTTTGCAAAGGCATCATTGAATTTCTTCTAAACTTGATTTGAACTTCTACCAAGCAGGTGATTACAAACATGAGTGTTCAAAAGCCTTTCAATCCTGATCGGCTCTGAAAACGTAAAGGCATATCCTAAGGCCATTTTAAATACCCTATTTCTTGTGCAAGATTCGGTTCAATTTCTACAACAAAAATTTAGAACAAGAAATTTTCGGGTTGCAAATACGTTTTGGAGGTAGAACATGTTCTATTTTTAGAGATAGTTCAATTTAAATTTTGATAAAATTTTCTGCACAAATTAAATAGTTTAAGAAGTTGAACCAAATCTTGTACAAGAAATAGGGTAGTGTAAAACGGCCTTTAGTTTGAGTTACGTCTAAATAATTTCATAAAATAAGTGAAAATTAATTTGAAATAAAATAATAATTTGAAGAACAACAGCTTCAACATCTCCTGCGATAACTTCAATAAAACATTGTAGCTTATTAGAGTTTTATACTTTTTAAAAACAAACATAAAACTAAACGCGTAATTTTTATTTAATATTATAAAACACATCAGGTTTATTCATAACAAGTTAACTTTAACTTTCGGTTTATTGTCATAATAACAATAAAATTATACAAATAATTGTTACGATGGGAATAAACTGAAAGTTAAAGTTAAGTTATGATGAATAAACCGGGCCTTAACCTTAAAAAACATTCTACTTAGTATTCTAACTCTAAGGAAATTTACTATTGATGGGTTCTTATGTATTTACACAAATTCGTATAATTTTTTTTGTATTACTAATGATAACAATAACAAATACAGTTCTGTTTAAATAAACATTCAAATAATACATACAAAATTGATGGTTTAAATAATGAGTTCATGAATCTGAAAATAAACACAATTCTTAATCAGTAATTTAGTAGTTTACCAAAAGTTGTTATAAAATAGGCGGGAATTACCTTCCTACATAAAACAAAATACCAAACATGTTCTAATATACATAAATACTTCGTTAAAATTACATTTAAGATAAAAATTAAATATTACATACGAGATAACAAATCGAAAGAGAAAAATTAAATAATACAGAACAGATAATCTTCTTCTTTACTTTATGTACAACACTAACAATAACGCTTACAGGACTAGGATCCGACTGAGTAACAATTAAATTAATTTATCAAATTCCGTCATCAGTATCCTTTGAAATAATCCTGCCCTAAATTAACCTGTGTAGGTGCAGCAGATTGGGCAGACGGCGTAGCTGCAGCTGCAGCTAAACTACTAGCATATCCTATCGATCCGGACCCAAGAGCATAATTACCATTGCTCAGCTGTGTTATCCCTAAAGAACCAGACCCAAAAGCGATTCCCGGCTGAGACGCTGGCCTCAGAGGAGACAAAACCGATGGGCCAGACGATGCCGATGGAATAAGAGGAGTCCTAGGTTGAAACGAAGAAATTTGTAGTGGATAACCACCTGGTACTGGTGGAGAAAATTGAGTACGTCTAAAACTGTAGGGCGAATGAGGATGAGACGAAATATCCTGAGGTCCAACGCGGATGAGATCTCTTAAATCCTGTATGGGAAACGTTTGAGCAGTCCTGGAAGCAGCTCCGCTGCTGAGTTGTTTCTGGATGAACGCTTCGCCTGCATAAGCTCCGAGGCCGTAACCAGTATTGTATCCGTTAGGTTTCGAAGTAGTCCTAAACGTATTGGCGAAAGGATAACTCAAAAGCGGTTGAGGTGCACCACCAACTCCTGATGCAAGGAGTCCTGCATACTGTCCAAGCGAGGCGATATTACCGTGTCCTTGGCCGTATTCGTAACTTATTGGAATTGAAGGCAGTGCTTGTAAGGATGTGTGTCCTTGACCTAAATCGATGAGGCTACTTAGTGGGAACTGGGCGTTTCCGTACGCAATTTCGTCCTGAAGTCCTCTTTTTCTTTTCGCTACATTTACCTCCTCTGCAGTCGCATATGCTGCGAGAGCTAGGAAAGAAATGTAGAACTGAAACAAAATAATATCGTTAACAATTTGTCTTACCTAGCAAACAAAAAAATTTACATCACCACTTTATGTATGCATACAAGGTGACAATTTTAAAAGTTGCATCTTAAAAATGAAAAAAATATATTAAAAATCACTGAAAGATGTTTAACAGAAAGAAGGATGATACAAAAAGGAACCTAAAACAGAAACGAAATGGCACTTGAAAGAAATATAATAGTAAATATCGATGAAAATTAGTTGACCTGATACGGTCAGCTTCATTATGTGTACAGCCGCAACAACAGCCTATAAAAGAACTTAAAAGTGAAAGGTTTAGACTTGGGTGACAACAACTTATAGATAAGTACACAATGATAGAAGTTCAATAAAAAGTTATGAAGAATATCGACAGGCATCAGACAATCTCAAAAGACATTCATAACTAGCTAAAAGAATATTGGGATTCTTTATGTCGTTAGGTACATCATTTTTAAGTTGGCTCAAGCTTCCATGCAACAACAATTATTAAAATAGAGAAAACGCAAGAAATGCATCTTACGACTGTTAACAAAAACGTTCGACGTGATCTAAAATTTTTGGGAGAAATTCGGCCATTACGTCACTTTTTTGCAATCGCAATTTTTTTTAACTTCACTGGGAAAGGTGTTAAGTTATTTCACTCAAAAAGCGTTGCATAACATTGTAGGCAATTTTCTGCATTTCATTATACCAATAAAATTAATATAACGCAGCCATTCTTGATCGGCATGAACGAACCTAATCGAGTCAAATTATTTTAACATTAAGTCATACGATTATTATGTCACAGATTTCACAGACTTGTTTATTTATGCAAGGCAAGAAATAATTTATGATTTTATGGCGCATTTGTCTTCTTAGTGACGCCCGTATATAAACGAGAACGCCTTTAAAAAAATCTCGTAAATGTATTAATATTTTGCTTAACTTTCTCCAAGTGTATTCGTTAAAACTTTACTGATGTCATATCGGGCCATTTAGATGCCAGGTATGTATGGGCAGCGCATAAAATTTCTAATGAAATTCCTTTTAATCTGTCTTATCGATTCATTAAATAAATAATTTATGAGCTGCGCGCTTAAGCTAAATAAGGTCAATAATGCAGAAAACTCGCTTTCCGTTTCAAAAATATACTTTAACATTTTCACAAACTCTTTTAAACGGACACTAAATGGCGCACAAACACTTTACGCTTCGCTATCGCTTGTTTATATTATGTTTAAATATAAACCTTGTTTATATTTTTTCACTTCCGAAGAAGCTGTCAAACGATAGCGAAACGTAAAGTGTTTGTGCGCCATTTAGTGTCCGTTTAAAAGAGTTTGTGAAACAATTTTCATCGGACAAGAACCAGCTTTAATTTAACATTTTCAGAGAAAATTAATTGACTTGATTTGCACTTAATAATTTGATTCAGTCTAGCTGCATTTTTTCATGTTAATTGACTAAACCACTTCTTTTATAGCCGCGGTCAACTCGATAGAAAATTATAAGAGATCACTTTCCAAGAGAAAGAATTAGTAATTAATAGCTTAAAATTAGGTAAAACTTGGAATTAATGTACAGTGGCGAGCATTGAAAACGGGCCGAGTCTTGAAGTTAAATGCCCAAAATTTGGCTATGTGAGCGTACTTATCGCTTTCAGAAATCTGTAGTCATTAAAATGTCATTATTATGGAAGCAGAACTATAACCAAATATTAATGTAAATGTATGTTTAGTTTGACAGAAATATATCGTTTGAAAAATTGACTTTATCATTTGTAAGGAGATAACTTTTTAAAATCCATTATAATTCCATTTGAGAAATCTCAGTTTTGAAATTTGAACATCTGCTTTCAAAATTAGTAAAAATCGTAACAATTTATTTAACTAAGTTATTGACAATACAGAGATGGGTTGGTTAATGAAGAAAAATTTTAAACTATAAAAAGATGAGGAGAGAAAAATGATCACATAGAATGTTTGGGAAGCTAACGCAAATGCTCTAAGGATAAATCTGTTGCACTACCAAATTGAACTCTTTAGTGTATTTTTAAAAGTAGAAACGGTACTTGTCAACTGTAAGAAAAATAGTTTAAATGGCGACCGATTTTTGACCTAACATTAAGCGCTTTCTATTTACGCAAAATCTCACCTAATCTCAGTTGCCTCACTTTGCCTCAAAAAAAATGTACTATTCTATTTGGAAGTTAAAAAATGAGACAAGCTGAAATTTTTACCTCCCCCTTTACCCCAACTGCAAAACCTCGGCAGGTACACGGAAAAAAATATTTTGTTAAGTTACCACCAATTGTGAAACATCTAACAAGAATTTGGTGTCATATATACGACACAAATTCTGTATTGGTCCTTCAACTTTATTTTTGTGAACAACTGAAATTGTAGTTTTTATCAGTGTCATAAAGATATTTAACACACAAAGTTGTTAATGTTGATCACGTCTTGGTGTCAACCCAATATCAATATTGTAGTTTTTAACTACGAATTGGTGGTGATGCATTCACAAATATGACATTTAAGTGACAGTGTTAAAATAATGTAGTAGTATAGTATGATGCATTCACAATGACATGTCGGCGGTAAAATAATGAATTGGTATAGTAAACACAAAATAATAAATATTAATTTGTTGTTGTTCTAACAATAAACGCTTGTTTGTCCAACTATTTCTTAAAACTAATATTTAAACAAAAGTTTACTATAAAATAGTTGTACCCGCATTTACAACATGTGGTTCTCTCAAGTCAATATTTGTACGAAGATAAACAGCAATATTTCAACAAGTTCGGTTGTGGTAAAATTAACAATACGATTTTTCTCCGTGTACCTACTTCACTTGGCTCAGTTATGGATAACAACCAGTTTGCTACTTAACAAGTCATCTCACACAAAACCGACTTACAACAAAATTTTTATAATAAAAAAATACACAGTACTACTTACTCTAGCATGCATGAAGTCATTACCAAAAAGAAAATAGGCCAGTGATGAAATCAATTTTCAATGTCAAAGAAGAAATTATTGTTTCCACAAAAAGTAATCGAAAAACTATTAACTCAACTACAATAGATGGAGATATTAAGGCCCGATTTTACAATCGTCGGATAAGCATTATTCTTAGAATAACGTGACGTAGGTGTGACGTAGATATGGAGGAACATTAAAGGACATTCAGTGAACAGTTATTCCGCCCTTATTCCACGATTGTAAACTGGGCATAAATAGGGAAATTACTAAGACCTTGCTCTACACCAGCATGATGCTTGACATACATAATTTACAAATGCAGAACTCCAAAGTTGAAATATTAGATAAAACTTGTAGGTAATCAATGTCAAGTTGTAGGTTTGTAGGATGCACGTATTACCTTAGATTAATAAATAAGAAAGGTATATCGAAGAAAAATAAGATTGACAAAAACTACATAAATACAGAAAACATCAAAGATGAAGCTGTTAAAATACCTATGTATATTTGAACAGTAATTTGCAGGTGTAAGTTGATAAGCAAAAAGAAAACTGTTAGTTGTAGAAATGAATTTGTGGAAACATCAAAAACGGACAAAGAAACAAAATAAACAAACAGTGAAATGAGCATGTGGGCAAAATGTCAGAGACCGAAAGTAAGAAGACCACCAGAATAATCTTTTTAAGCGATGGGAACAAAGCTATGGTTTCTGATAAACAGAATAGAGTAGGCAGAGTATACCTTAATTAAAGCGCAGAGAAATAGTAGGAAGAAATAGAATTAACAAAAGCATGAGGCGTCTTCATGAATTAGAGAAGGAGAAAAGAGCTTAAGCACCAAGTGACAATAATTTAAAAATGAAAATTATTTTTAAAATAAAACCAAACTCCTGAAGAGACACGGTTATGAATGAGAAACTTACTGCCAAGTCTCTTAAGCTGTTCTCAACCTCGATACCTCTGAATATACAGAGTACAAGAGATGATTATTCAATCATATTTTGAGAAGTTTTTCTCCAATAAATAATTTATAGTTTAAAAGCAATGTATTTAATTTCAAAATATCCTTTTCAAGTAACAAGCGAAAAGAAAGGAAAAGAAAACTTTATAACACATATACACTATCAGTTGGAACTTTGAAAATAAATTAGAACTAATTAGAACTAATAACAACAATCAAGATAAGGTGACAACCTAAAGATCCAAATCAGCATTTGTAGAAGTAGATATTTGCGACATTTTCAGAAGCAAGCCTGAACAAGAGACAATAATAGAAGAAAGATAACGGGTGTGCCATATTAACCTGACCCATTTACGAAAAAAATCGTAAAAAAACATGTTTTTTGTTGTTCAAGTGAACAGGCATTTATTTGGTTCTATGGAGATTTGTTCTCATCGCCTCTTAAATATGCTATCGCCCAAGTGGTCGCCCTTGCCTCGCATAGCGTAATGTGCCTTATGATAACGGATAATAATGTGTAATATAATAACGGATTTTTTATGCCTATTGTTCATGATAATGACATGGAGCACTTTTGGTTTCAACAAGCCAGCGCGGCGCCACAGCCCACACCGCCCAAACCACAATTGAATTGAAGGGGTGGGTGCAATAATGAGTCATTCGCCATTTCAAGCAATAGTGAGTTTTACATTTGTATGTATTAAAATGAACCAGCCGCATCGTTTGGTGCAACAATGAACCACGTGTTGTAAATACATAGTTTGATGTGTTGTATACATTCTGTATTTGTATTCGGTGCAAGAATGTGCGTCACATAGCTCATTGTTGCTAGTTTTCTCAGAACCATGTTTTTGGCGTATGGCTCATTATTGCACCCACCCCTTCAATTATTGAAACCATTGATTATTTCCAGGTCGTAGGTATCATTTCGAAAAATGATGATTTTGATTTGCCCACCGCGTTTACCTGATTTGACGCCTCCAGACATTTTCCTGGGGGATTATTTAAAGCCGAAGGTCTATGTCGATAAACTACGGTTTCTCGATGCTTTGAAAGCCAACATTCGACGTGAAATAGCCGCTACATCGACCGACTACCACTTGCGCGATATCATATTTAAGAAGTGATGAGAACAAGTCTCCAAAGATCCAAATAAATGTCTATTCACTTGAACAACAAGATATAATATGTTTCTTTTTACAATTGTTTCAGAAGTAAATGGGTCATGTTAATATGGCACACCTCATATAGGAGTTCATTAAGTTAAGAGTGGATAGGATTTTCATTCTGAAATTAATATATTCAAACTGATGAAAGACGCAGGCAAAGCAACGATAGATGTGAAATATAAAATAATTGCAGACCCTTCATTTTAAGAAAGTAATTTAACAAATGTTATAAGCCTTGAAAAATTAAACTAAAATAAAAAAATAATAAATTATTAATTTGAGCAAAAGAGCTACAGTGCGTTAATATATTTTTTAGATAAGGGGAGGCTATGAAAAACAAAATCAGACTCTTAGCTTGATTCGAAACTTTTATTCTGATATTTGCTTCCTGACCCCTGTCAAATTGTTTAAACGCTCTTGAACACTATAGTCATGGGTCAGTAAGCAATCCAACGGCATTTGAAATTAGTCGTTATCATGTTAAAGAGTTTTAACAAAGCCTTATTTATTCAACTGGAAGATTTTTTCTACTATCGTCAAATGTATCTTGACATTTCAATTTTGACATAAGTTAATTTCATTTAAGCTACGACTTAGGTTTTACTTTTCATAGACTCCTCTAATCTAAAAAATTTATTAACGCATTGTACAGCAGCAGCAGAACAACCAGCAATGAGAACTCTGAAGATGACCGAGAAATGTCAGCAGAAGAAAGAAGATCAACGTGTTTGCAACCCGAATGCCAGGAAGCATTAAATTATTAATGTTAAGGACACGGTTTCAATAGGGGAAAATATGATCCAGACTTCCCGGATCATAAAAGGAAAATTATTTTAAAAAAATTAAGGAGACCTACGAAGCAATGGTAAGAAACAATTTCATCGAAATAGATCCAAACGGAAGTCTTCAAAATAAACAAGAATGAATAAAATATTTGTAGTCATTTGATGTAATTTTTTCAGTTTCAGTTTTATAGATTCAGGAAGAGTTTACAGGTCTCTTCAATTCTAGAAGTACTGAAACGAAACAACAAATATATAGGTGACCAACGCATATTGTATAAAAATCAGAGTTGTGCCAAGTAATACTTACAAATATAACAAGTACAGTACCATAAGAAGAAATACAGTTAAGTACAAGTACCTTTCATGTGACTCAGATAAATACAATTATCATTTAGTACACTAAGTACGCCTACTTTAAGTATGAGTACCAAAATAATGCAGACGCGACGGTCAAAGTTCAATCTAAACATATATTTAAAATAAGGGCTGTCAGGAGAAAGATAAAATAGATCCGATCAGCGTCTCTTGGTTAGTGTGAAATAATGCCCGTGGGGTTTGAACAGACGACTTCGGCACTCCGCAAGCTACAAGGGTTATAATTTTATACCGAAATATCAAAAACACGTGCAAAACAAAAAAACTCGATGATCCATTATGTGAACACGTTGGTTCTAAAACTAATTGCAAGTAGGTACCCAAATAAAAAAAAAGTCTTGTCACTTACTTTTCTAACTTTCTAATTGTTACATGTACTTATTTTACAAGTATAAGTACATACAAGTACTTTAGGCCTTTGAGTATTTAAATATTGTCTCCTGTTGTATGTATCTAAACACAAGTATAAATATAAGCTCTAAATATAAGCTCAGTACTTATATTTATAATCGAATGCACAGTTCTGGTAAGAATTTCAATAAAATTTGAAGGTTATGATTTAATTGAAACTTTTATAGGAGGTCCTATTTAAAAAAATACATGAGCAAGAATTATAATTATATGTTCTATATTGCTTAAAAATTAAATGAACTTTGAATAAATAAAAAAATGGAAGGATAAAGCAATTTAATTAATAAAATAAGATATTAAAAATGAAATCCCAAAAAAATATTTCAAGAACGAAGGACTAGAAACTTTAAAACTTCCTTACAGAAACCAAAAGGCATTCAATTTAATACTACAATTTTTGTTAATTATTTTTTTCTTTAATATTTTATTTAATGGATGACTGAATCAGTGAACGGAATGACATCGACGCTAACGTAAAAGTCAAAGTCCGATACCCTTTTTTTAGTAAACCAAAGACAACTGGCAGAAACTCCCGATCGTTTGACCCTGAAAGAACTGTTCACGCCTGTTATACATCATTACGCCCAGATCTGACTCAGCTGCAAATTAATCGATTTAATAAATTCGATTTACATAATAACTTTAAGAAAGTAAATGCGAATGAAATTCATATAGCAAAGACCAATGTCATTGTCACAGGTGTGTACAGGCGGAAGTTGCTTGAAAAATTGCGAATCAAAACAACAATGGACTAGAAAACTTAAAACTGTTTCAAATTATAATAAATTTTAGTTGTCCGAAAGCGTTATGAGTTTATTGTCCTGTGATCAGAATAAATACTTTCACGAACACACACGTTTAAAATGACGTCATCCTCGGAGATCCTTTTCGATCGTAAAGTCCTTTCTTTTCAGAATAAATAAATAACTCACTAGTAGCACATACACAATTGCGTTAGTAAAATTAGTTAATTGCATGCAAGCGTTAATTAGAATGCCACACAATCGATACCGTATATTTACCGTTTTCATGATTTAGTTTAGGTCCGATCACACTGATAAATTAAAGTGATAGAATCCTCAAAAGTGCCCACACCTTATATACCCGTTCACTAAAAATCAACGGCGCATAGGTTTAGATAAGTTAATTCTTGCTGAGGGGGGCAATGACTAGTGCACTTTCGCCGACTCCACCCTGTGTCCTACGTCGCGGTATTTTTTTTTTGCTGTTTTTGATATGATGATTGTTTAGTAGACATACGTGAGAAGTTTAATATTACTTCCTAGTGCAGAACTGAACTGAAAATGAGGCTGAGACTTTAGATCTTTTGATTACAAAGTTGCCGCTTTTGGTGTTTTTATTTTGCTTCACAGTCTACCTACTTCGCGGTTCATTAATCATAAAGCGAAGCTCAAATTGCTGTGGTGTTATTTGTTTTTATTAAGATACGATGAGGTTTTATTTCTCTTACTACTTTTAGCAACAAGAGTTCGAAAGTTGAACGACACAAAATATCACTTATATTCATAATAATGCAGAGTTAATTAATTATCAAAATTCAAATATTTTGCAGTATAAAAAGGGTATGGAATTGGAAAATACTAAAGATTTAAAAAAATTAAAAACAGTTTATTCAAAATCTTTCAGATTGCTGCTCCGAACACGTTGTCAAATTTTTCTATTAAAATTCTACACAAGTACATGTTTTGGAAATAAAATTCAACACTAGATTTAAAATTCCTTTTTTTTAAAGAAGTGTATGATTTCTAGAGAAGCTAATGTAAAATGTAGAATCAGGTTTTTACTTAAAAATTAAATATAAAAATATGTAATAATATAAATGCATGTCTTTTCTTCAGTTCTGAAAGTTATATCCACACGAGATTTAAGGTGACATATAGAAATAATACACCCTGTATCTGTTTATATATTTATCATTGTTTTTTTATTATTTGTTGAAAAAGAATGATCTAGTGTTATGTTAATCTGCTCTATCTTAATCCACCTACGTGTATATTGAACGTTGTTCTAAAAATTCCTTAATGCCACTTCCAAAGATTTCTCTGCACCTACGCTTTGTAGGCCATTTAAGTTATGAACGTGTGTTTCTCTTTGCTACAACATCCTTTTGTTTATACAGGGCGATTCATGACTAAGCAGCGAAACTTCTATAATTGAATGGAGAAAAGAACTTCATGAAATCATGAGGAGTGTAAATTAATAGTTTGTAATGAAATTTTATAGTCTTTAGCTTACTGTGTTCCTAGCACTTCCATTATTAGGAGTATTTTTCTAGTACGTTCACATACTGTTCGTTTTCCATTTCCGATAGCCGTTTACAAGTTTTACTTTCTTCAGGTAATATTTATGTTTTCTTATTTTTAAATGTTTTAATTGATTATATTCTTTTCTCGAAATTATTAGTAGGCAATTTTTTCTCTTATTTGTATGATTCCTCAGTTTCCCTGAGGTGTCGAATATGTTTGTTTCTTACCAGTATTGGGGGTATATGATAAATGTACCAAGTATATTATACAGGGTGTTAATAAAAAAACTGTACACCACTTGGCAGGTGATAGTAGAGATCAAAACAAGAAAAAAAATTCTAATAAACGCATATCCAATTCTCAATACAGGGTGTCCACGCAATGTGTTCACTCTTCTAGAATTTTTATTTTTTACATAAAATTCGGGAAAGATAAATTAAATAAAAAGCTGAATTTTCCGACATACCACTGGCCACCGTAGGACTTCCGGTTTCGGCGGAAGTCATATCAACTTTCTTATTTTAAATGGAACGCCCTGTATATTTTTACATATTTGGAATCTACAGATCATTGTGAGTCCGAATATGTATCATAACAATTTTGGTTTCCACGACAACGAAAAAGATTTTTTTGTTTTTTTCAGTATGCAAAAGTTATGTATGGTGTATTTTCGTTCTAATGCGATCAGTAATTCGAGAAAGCAACTTCTTTGGTTGCACTTTGGTTTATTAACATTTTTACAGCATGTGAAATTTTCATTAGGTCGTAAATTATTTTCTTTTTTAACGGAATTTATTTAAAAGACACTGTTTATGCCAGAGAAATTAATACAGAAGATAAACTTTGGCAGAGAGTTGTAAACGCTTGTCAGCAACTGAAAAATCAAGTTGCTTTCAATCAAGTGTGCGAGTCTCTTCGACGGCGACTGCAACTTTGTTTACAACAGCAAGGACGACAGTTCGAACATCTTCTGTGATAATTTTAGTGTGTTAAATTCGTTATTGATTGTTTGATTCTTTTTTAATTAAACCATACTTCAAATACCATTGAATATTGAACCTGGGTTTATTACAATCTTTTTTTGTTTTGTTCTCTGCTATCACGTGCTGAAGTATGTAAAGTTTTATATTAACACTTGTATACCGGCGATGGCTTATTTTTCCAGTTAAGCTGCAACATGCCATCCCAAATTTCATTGCAAGAGTTGATAAAGAATTTAACAAAATAACCCTCTATTTGGTATCAGCGTATTAAAAAAATGTTTTATTAAACTACGCTAAAAAACGCAAGAAGTTCCGCTAAAAAAAATAATTTAGCACCTAATGAAAATTTCACATGCTGTAAAAATGTTAATAAACCAAAGTGCAACCAAAGAAGTTGCTTTCTCGTATTACTTGGTCGTATTAGAACGAAAATACACCATACATAGCTTTGCATACTGAAAAACAAAAAAAAAAAAAATTTTCGTTGTCATGGAAACCAAAATTGCTTAAGGATACATATATTCGGACTCACAATGATCTGTAGATTCCAAATATGTAAAAATATACAGGGTGTTCCATTTAAAATAAGAAAGTTGATATGATTTCAGGCGAAACCGGAAGTCCTGCGGTGGCCAATGGTATGTCGGAAAATTCAGCTTTTTATTTAATTTATCGCTCCCGAATTTTATGTAAAAAATAAAAATTCTAGAAGAGTGAACACATGGCGTGGACACCCTGTATTGAGAATTGGTTTATTAGAATTTTTTTCTTGTTTTGACCTCTACTATCACCTGCCAAACGGTGTACAGTTTTTTTATTAACACCCTGTATACTGTACAGAATATACTTTGTAAGTATACATATTTTATATGTATTCAAGTTTTTACGACGAATATGTCTATTGTATATTAGATACTTTTACAAATCGAAGATATCCTTTTCGGGTCACAAAAAATATAGTTTGACGTATATTATAAACATGTATATATTTTTATGCTCGACTTTTAAGTTCCTTTGTATTGACCATCGTGCAAACGACTATGTTGCAAAATTTCCTTACGGATGGTATAATATTTCGGATATAATATGTTGCCAAAGGTAATGCAAAATGGATATGTATACATATATATAATATATACAAAAATGAAATA
This sequence comes from Dorcus hopei, assembly GCA_033060865.1. Lineage (NCBI taxonomy): Eukaryota > Metazoa > Arthropoda > Insecta > Coleoptera > Lucanidae > Dorcus > Dorcus hopei. The sequence goes on along the minus strand of CM065419.1, from coordinate 28,401,960 downwards.
TCGTATATTGTATATGTATATTTATATACTCTTTAAATGAAGTATAGTGTATATGCACCAGATATTCATTTTTCCAAGTATTTTGTATATGGATTTTAGATCCAAAAATAAAGTATTTTACCCAATATTGCTTCTTACATTATTTCATTTACTTTGTTAGTTTCTGCGTTGTAAAACATATTCTTCTTCACGTATCTAAAATCTAAACAATTTTCTGATTTTAAATTTTTCCTTGATCTATTTCGTTTCCTGTTTCGATCACAACCTATATGTCGTATATCTTTCTCAGAGTTTTGTTGTTCTGTTTCTGTTGTTTGTTTTAAAAATCTTTTTCGGTATTACTAGTTATTGGTTCCATTACCTCGGTCTTCCCGCTCCTATTTTTGTAAACAAAAATTGCTTTTACAGTTATTATTTTTATGGTATTTTTTTATCACTATCCACAACTCAATTCAATGTTGTTACTTTGCTTTCACCTCTCTTAGAAACGTGGAAAAGCTGGCTTCAATGCACGAAACAATTTTATGACGACTTCACCGTTTCCATACATCTTTTGTTGTTTGTTTGTACATACAGGGAGGACAGAAGTATGGAACCGGTTTAATATCTCGGAAACTGTTTGGCATAGGGAAATAAACAAATGATATAAATTAATAATGTAGGTCTTATTCACTCTAAAACACATATCAAATTTCATTTAGATACATCAAACAGTTTCCAAAATATTAAGCCGGTTCCGTACTTTTGCCGTTCCCTGTATATAAAATTACACTTACATCCTTTTTTTGGAGCAGTAAGATTTATATTTTTTTCCGTGTTTGTTCTCCTAATATTAAATGCTAAATCTCCGAAGATCCTTATAGTCCATTTTTACTTCTGTTTGCTTCCGTTATAACTGTTTTCGTTTTGCCTTTCCAAAACCCTCCACATTTATTTTGCTCCAAAATAATTCGTCCACAAAACCTCATTATTTTATAATTATGTATTTATAATGTCTCTGCCCATTAATTAATTAACATGTATTAGTTTTGTTTTCTTATAGATACTTCTATTATTTTCTCAATTTATTTCTTTTCACTTTGTGTTTATGTTCACACTATCTCTCCATCCTCTTTCCTGCCTAATTAAAATTTGTTTTTTTCAAAAAATGGTCACAGCCGATGTCTATTTCTTTTTCGTTATTCTGCCATTTTATTTTCTCTTATTAATTATCTTCTTATCTTTTAAATTTTGTGCTCACTAATTCTTGTGGTTTTCTGTATGTACGGATGATATGCAACAGTTTATATTTTTCTTATGATTTGCACTTCCAACAGTCTCTTTCGATTCTTCGGTATAATAAATCTTCTTTATTTCAATTTTGTCTTGTGTTATCTCATTTCTCAGCTGGTTCAAATCTTATCATAACTATGTAGATTACAGTTACAAAATTTGCTTTGTTTTTAATGCGAATCGTGGATTCTCGCTCTTTACTTCATAATTTCTATAATATTGTTCTCCTTTCTGACAATGGTGTTATCTGCTTGTGTCTTCTACATGCTCTTCTGTTCTGCTATTGCTGTCCAAAATTCATATAACAATTCCACCTCACCCCTGACAATTCTTATACATACACATCGCTGCTTTTCAATATTTGTATACATCTTTAGCTATAACCTAACTAGAATTCTTCATCATTTCCTTTTTGTCAATACTTCCATCTTCGTCCAAAACTATTCATTTTTATCAGTGGTTTTTTGGAGCTCTTATGGCAGCGTTTATTTTTCTTGGTATGTCGTATGCAGATTTTTCAATTTCGTTTTGTTTTCCACGATTCACAAAGTTATTAAAATAAATAAACTAATTATCGTCCCAACAAGAAAATTGAAGAGAAATTTCAAAATTCTTAAGAAATTTTATAATCGCTTGATGTATGTTACCAAGACAAAAGTTTTAAAATATACTATATAAACAATACATGTTAGCAAAGATTACTTACTTAAAAATCCAAAATATTTAAAATTTCAGATAAGAGAAAGTGAATTTTTCTCAAAAATTTCATGAGAATAATCAATTTCTACTATGGCATTTTTCTTTCTTACCTCGTTTATTAATTACTACCAACAATCACATCCTGCAATAATTCTTTCTGCAAGCACGTGCAGGTGTTTACATGCGTGGTAAATACATGCTTCATTAATCACGAAACTTCGGGTGAGAAGAATATTTCTTCACCACACGCACAAGGAAATCCCCGTTAATTAAAATAAATGTGTTCAGGAAACACATTTTAGAAACATAAATATTATTTCGAGCGCAGTGTAGGTTTATGAAAACTGAAAGTAAGCCTGCACAGTTACAAAAAAACATGGATCTTGCCTGTTCTTTTATGAGGACTGTGAATGTAGGCCGCCAATTAAAAAACCATTTTAAATTATAAACGCTGTTTATTAGCACAATTCTCATTTGGTGATATTTATTGTTTTCTTTTGTTTATAGTTCCTGAAGGTTCAGAATAAAATAATTAATTATTTTTTTTATATTCAAAAATATAACTTTTGTGTGCTTTACCTAATTTCAACCTGCCGTTGGTTTTCCGTATTGCCTACTTGCACATCTTACTGATCTATACTCTTGAAATGTTAAGGTAATTCAGACACCTAATGATTACAAAACTATTTAGGCAAGGTTAAAAATTGTATTCAGGATAGCGCCTTCGTCCTTGCGAACCTATTCATGCAACTCTCGATTGCTTCAGACTAGATGCACGGCGACATAAACATAAATGTGTTTCAATCGACACGGTAGAAAGGATATTTAGTTCCATGTGCGGTACCTGTAGAGACAACGGGGAATGCATCCGATTACTTTTGTTTGTTTTCGAACGCCTGTTCCTTTCTAAAGACTGTCGATTTGTTTTCGTCGATATAAAAAAAAGGTGAAACTGCGAAATTCTATACACATACATAAAAATGAGTGCGCAAAATGTAGAACAAATATTCTTTTTTCCCAATGATTTTTCTCCCAGTTACCTTCGAAAGTCTTTCTTCGATTTTAAATACTCCGTTAATTTGTATACTAATTGAGCTATTTAAATCGTTAATGTTAACGTGATAATTGACGAAGCTGTTGGCTTTTGCTTTTTTTTATTAGAAAGTTAAAGTTAACTGGTAAGTCTTCGTTGGTTTTTTGATTCGTAAAACTAGTACACTTTCTTCCTTCTATAAAAAAAAATCTTGCACCCAAATTCATTCTCGGTTTGATTTTACCAAAACGTGGAAATTATGTACGTAATTGAATTATGGAATATAATATTGTAATGATTCGTCGACATTAGCCGGCGTCAAATTGTCTCTTGCGTCACAGCCGTCTAGTCGACGCGCCTTAGGCGACAGCCTAGAGAATTCTGACGGCGGAATAAACTAGACCAGACAGTCCGTCGCCTCCTCGAATGTTCGAGAAAAACAACCCCGGCTATAAAAGCACGCGGCCGGTGAATGGAAGCGATTCGGCATCGACAGTCCGGCATTAAAAGTTCGCGTGAGATTGTTAAAATAAATCAGACATAAGCTTGTAAATAAATTATTGTAAATGTTAATTAGTTTGCTTTTAAATAAATTAGTTTATTAATTATTTCGTGTTTTGTTTTAAAATAAAAATTAATAAAACCCTTAAAATCGTTACAATATAATATAAATTATAGAATTTTGTGTAGATATAAATGCTTCCCAAAATATGTATCCAGATGTAGACGCAGATACTTTTATCGGAAAATATCTAGATACAACAAAAAAGTATCAGCAGTTTATAAAGATACAAATGAGTATAGCGGCGGAGATACTCAGTTCCTTTTAAGAAAAAAATAATTTTTTATTTATGTAAATAATAAATTTGTAAGGCGTTTCAAATTTTAACAAAAAAATTTAACTTCAAATAAAATTTTGATGATAATAATAATAATCAAATTCATGATCTACACCTATTATATCAAAGTGTAACACCAAATCATGGTGGTCAATGTAAATCATAAAATTACCAACAGAAACGACACCTGTACATATTTCCGAACCCTAACAGACAAGCTAAATGTCAAATCAATCTAGGGACTCTAGTTGTGACTAAGGGAGCGTTCCAGTGAATATGAAACGTTGATATAATTCAGCAATCGAAAGTTACATTTATACCAGGTCTGCTGCTTTTATAGAAGTTTAAAATCTTATTATCGTAGAAGAATAGATACCCATGTAATTGTATTTAGATACAGATGCAATTTTTCAGAAGTATCTGAGATACGTTTCTAAATATTCAAAATGTATTTAGATACTGTATCTACATGCTTGCATCTAGATTTAACAACACTGTTGATAACTAATTCAACACCTGCTTCACAATGTTCAAAATTCAAAGGCCTCTTATCAATTGATCACTTGATATTATTATTTTTTTTTCTGTGGTGGTTGCCCAACGGGGTCCTAAGTCAAAGACTTGTCAGGACCTCAGGAGCGGGAGTGTATTTGAGTGTGTGTAAAGTGTTCCATGGCTTTGTTACTTCCAACCTCCTCGCCGTTCAAGGGGAGGCAGTGTCGAATTTTACCCCCAACACTGAAGGGTGCCTGAAGTCGATACCGACCACCCCCGAGAAAAATCCCGAGTGCGGTTCGAACCGATGACCATGCGATTGCAAGGCCGGTCCTCTTACCACTGGACCGTTCAGGCGTTATTAATAATAATAATAATACTTTATTCATACTTTAGCCATTTATAAAATGGATGTACATGTCAAAAATATGATAGTTAAATCTAGCCTAGTGATAATATAATATCGAAAACATTATGATCAATGTCATCATTGGGATATTCCGAAATACAGTAATAGCTTCTGTTTAGTAGGAATTTCCTCAGCGAAGTCTTGAACACTATTGTTTTGAGTTCTGATCGTTTCAGGGAGCTTGTTGAAGAACTTGATACCCATATACAATGGAGCGCGTTCAAATTGCTTGGAATGATGTGATGGAATTGCAAATAAATCTTTGGAGCGTGTATTATGGTCGTGATGGTGAGAATTTAGAACAAGTTCATCGCTATTCGATTTGACATAAATTAGACACTTATACGTATATGTAAAGCGCCGGAAACATAAGCAGCTTATTTTATTTAAAAATCTCTCTACATCAATTTCTAGGTTCTATGTTGAATATTAATCTTATAATTCGCTTCTGCGCTACGAATACCCTCTTGCTGTTAACGACATTCCCCATAGCGTAACATTATAAGGAAGGTGAGAATACGCCATGGCGTAGTATAGATCGACTAGTTTATCGGGGGTCACGATCCTCTTCAACTGGGAGATAGCAAAGTAAACTTTACTAAGTTGATTGCATACCGCGTTCAATTGATCTTGCCAGGTTAATTGCTCGTCCACAATTAATCCAAGAAATTTAGTTGTCCGAGAGGGATCTATTTTCTTGTTGTTTAATTCATAGGTTTCATTGTCGGAATTTTTTCTGTTGAAGAAGTTCATGACCACCGTTTTTTCCCAATTTAATTTGTTCATGGCGCACCACTCGCTAAACTCTAGTGAAAGTTTGTGGACCTATTGCCTTAATTCCTCAGGAGTCCGTGCAGAAATGGCCATAGATGTATCGTCAGCAAATAAAGTAACTTTTTCCAAATCAATATGATTTGCCATGTCATTTATGAATAAAATGAAAATCATGGGCCCCAGCACGGACCCTTGAGGAACGCCGTAATCACCATTATATTCAAGTGATCGTACATTATCTACTTTTACACATAGCTTACGTGTACTCAGGTAGGATTTAAACCATGAATACCTTATTTAAACCATGAATATATTTAATACTTAAACCATGAATATTGTAACGTTTTTAAGGGTTCTATTAATTTTTATTTTAAAACAAAACACGAAATAGTTAATAAACTAATTTATTTAAAAGCAAACTAATTAACACTTACAATAATTTATTTACAAGCTTATGTCTGATTTATTTTAACAATCTCACGCGAACTTTTAATGCCGGACTGTCGATGCCGAATTCTTTCCATTCACCGGCCGCGTGCTTTTATAGCCGGGGTTGTTTTTCTCGAATATTCGAGGAGGCGACGGACTGTCTGGTCTAGTTTATTCCGCCGTCAGAATTCTCTAGGCTGTCGCCTAAGGCGCGTCGACTAGACGGCTGTGACGCAAGAGACAATTTGACGCCGGCTGGTGTCGACGAATCATTACAATATTATTGAGGAAATTCTTGTATTAATCGTAGTTATAATTAAGGTTTTATAAATTTAACTAAACTTCACTGGTTAAACTGCAGGTGCTCGTCTTGAAGATACATATTCAAATATCGAAAAGTTCTTTTTTTATTCAAATGGAACCATCCCTCTTTTAACGTATCAGAAGTGTATGGATCTACCGATCTGTATTAGCAGAGCACCTTTTTATGTGAATAAAGAATAACTTTAGAAACCTCCAAGAACCTTTATCTTAATATAATTCGAATATTGTAAGAGTACTAGATGCCTCTATATGTGAGTTTAAAAAAGAAAAAGAAATTTTGTCTTAATTTCATCTTATAAAACAATAGAATGAGAAAATTAACAGACTAAAATGAATTCTTTACTTATTCTATAGACACGTTTATTTCTAGAGCAAATTACATTTTAATTCACAAATTTTAATAAATTTAAAAGCTCCCTGAAATGATAAAAAACCATAACTGATATACTTAATCAACCGAAGAGAGTGTGGTCGCAAAACATTAAATCCGCCAAGCGAAATAACGCAATCTTTTGTTAGTGTTCGTTAAAATTCTTATTTCGTTCTGTGGTTTTTATAAAACACTTTTTTGAAAAAAATTATTTGAAGAACGAATATGAAGTATGCCCTTTTCTCTTCAACTTTGGAGCTTTGATGATCCTTCAAGACGTTCAACGAAAGCACGCGTTATCGTTATTAATTAAAAAAATAATAATAAAGGAAAATCACTTCAGTTATAAGTTAAACATGGTCATTTTAACATTAGTTCAAATTTAAACGTTTTCAAGTTTGTATCCTTACACTGCGTTGAAGTCTCCACCCCAACTCACCTCATTAACAACATAATCAGGTTTGTTAATTAAAAGAATAAATGTTACCTTAATTCCAGATTTTTTATGAAAATTGACACGTAAGAAAGTCACGCTAACCAACTCGAAAAACCTTCATACATATCAACTACAAAGTTTTTAAACTCAATCCCGATAAGTATCGGCGCGGCGTATCGAATTCCAATTAAGGTCCTTGCGTAATTTAATTAATCCGCGTTCCTGCAGCAAAACAGCAGATGGTATGCGTGAAAGGAACCAGAGATTTAATCCTGTTTTTCTCAACTTGACATTAATGTCTGCCGGCGGAGGCAATTGCATCCGAAATAACTTTCTTCTTCTGGTCAGGCGATGGTCGGCTCTTGCCCGTTATACATAGTGAACTGTGACCTTTTTCGATCGGGTAAAAGTGGCGGAACCGCTCTTTAATCATTGATAAAACAACGAGATAAACGAGGTGATTTAAGCATCGCATTACCAGTTGTTAAAGATGATTAAAGAGTAAATGCCGATAAGGTTCTTAAAATGAGAAAGTAGATGGAAGAAGTTTTTTTTTTCTTTAATCTTAAGTGATTCTTTCTTTGTTACATTATACATAAACGATAAGATTAAATTTTACAGACACAAATATGAAGGCGTCTTTCAAATCATTTCCTTACATCTAACGCGTTTGTGCGAAATCGAGAAGTAAATCATATCATCAGAGATAATTAATGTATTATAGAAAAGTGTTCTGAATGTATATTCATATCTCCTTCATTAAAAGTTTCTATCCGAATCTCTGCCTTCTCTGGTCTAGCATTCTTGTAATGTTCTCGTTTCACATTCTATTATTCTATTCTCGTTCCCAAGTTTTTTCTGCTACCAATTTCTGTATCATCATCATTTTTTAGCTTGCTCATATAAATTGTTACGAGAATAAACATTTTGTTTACGAAATAAATGGAAATGAGACAACTTTGCTACATAATTTCCGCTGCATGAACTTGTGCTGTGTCGCGTCGTTGACCTAGTTTACGAACGCTTAACATGCAATTTTAGTGAAACTCTTTAATAATTTTGTGTGATATAATTTGGTATTCATTTAAAAACGTCAAATATAAATTTTGATAATTTTTTTCGAACGTGTCAGTATGCTAAAACCACCTTGGTCGCTGGGTCCTTATTTCCTTTGAAGTTTCTTTCATATTTATTTATTACTTATTTTGCACTTCTTATTTGGTAATCTTCGTTATTCCTGTTTTTTTTTTTAATTTCTGCTTTTGAAGTTTCTTTTTTGTCTCTCCGTTTGTACCTACGACTAGGAATAGTTCATATTAACCGCCAAGTATCAACCCATAGTGAAACATTGAGCGATTTTAAGAATTTTAAGTGTTCCTTAAAAGAATTTGTTATATTATATATTTTCAAAATTCGATACCTACTGATCACCTGAATAATACATAGATAACAAAATACCGATAGCGTAATGAGTACTGATAAAAAAAACTATTAAACTTATTTTACTGCCCAAAATTTTTCTTTTTCTTCTGTTCTCGTTTGCTTTACTTCTCTTCTCCTTTCTCTCTATTCTTATTTGCTGTATTTTGCATATATTTTTAACAGATAAAATTTTATACCGGATGTCCACTTTGATTTCGCACCATAAGAATTTCAATGCAATTTTTTATAATTATAAGTTCTTGCTTCCCTTTTGAAGTTATTTTTTAAAAATACTAATTGCAGATTTGTTGATCCACGATAGTCAGCATGATTGCCGGATTTAATACCAAACGATTTATTTTTGTGGCCTTATTTAAAATCAGACTCCTTTCCGCGATTTTAATGAGTTGAGAAATAAAATCGTGGAAAAATGGGCAACTATTACTTCTAGAATGTTAAACAATGTTCGTAAAAGCTTCTAGGGCAGGTTGGCTGCAAACGGCGAATTATGTGGTACCTATTAATTCATAAAGAAATATTTTTCAATACGAATTATGTTTGAAGTCTCCATTTTTCATTACAAAATTTTAAAAATCAATAAAGTTTGTCAATTAGAAGTTTGCCTGCTTGATCAAAACTGTGGAATACAAAAATGTCTGCTTACTTAATTTTTCAATTTTTTAATTTTGAAAGCCCATTTATTCGAAAACCATAGTAAAAGTAGTCTTAGCTAATGCATAACACAAAGCTACGTATTATGCTGTTTAGTGCTTTATGATATATTCGATAGGAGAGCAGGAATTTACAACAAAAAAATTGTATTGAAATCTCTATGGTGCGTAATCAAAGAGGACACCCGGTATATGAAGATTGTAGGAGGAAACCAGAGAAAGTCCATTACATAAAATCTTCGGAAAACTAGAAAACTAAGTTTGAAGTCTCGATTCTATTATTATTGTTATAAATACTATGTCCATACTTATAATCTCGTCAAGAAAATTACCTCTATGATCGAGTCAGCCAAACGAGTCACCTGCTGGACATGCCCCTTTTCTTCCTCCTGACAGTACTTTATGAAAATATTATTTTTCCTACGACTAACCACGTTTTCTTCCTTCAATGGTACTACCGTTCAAGCTTCACTTGACGGCACCAAAATCTCAATTTCGAATAAAAGTGGACTTACCCTGTTTCCCCACGACACCCTTCTTATGTAGATACAAGTTTAGTTGTCAGGTGAAAAAAAGCGATCGCAGGATGTCGCTAGTTAAACTTCTTATGTATGTACGTTTGACAAATATAGGCATCTTCTTCGCATCACTTCTTCTACATTACCGTATTGTCAAACTGATTCACTGACTTTTAAGTGAGAAAAACATGTCGCTGTTTTAAGTGTATTCACAGTCCAGCATTTTATTGTAATGTGACTATAATTACACTAATGCACAACATTTACTTTCAGTTCTAGTATAATTTTGCAAAGTAATAGTAATAAGTAATAAGTATTGAATTTACAATTAAATACGAAAACTGATTTTCAACTAATAAGTGACAAAAGATGTTTTGTTATCTATTTTAAGCAAATTTATTTGGAATAGTCTATAGTTCCATTAGCATCGTCCAAAGACCATTTTGAACTATCCTGCATATTGTTTGTATACAGTTTGGTTTCATTTCTCAAACAATTTAAATTGTGTAGTATCACTTAGTGCCGGTCTTTCCATCTTCCCGTTAAAGTTATCTGACAAACAACTTCATTTTTATGAATGATTGATTGATTCTTATGAATGGTTTCCATGGTAGTTATCCGTCAGTTAGTTTATCAAGAGGTGGAAAGACCGGCCCATAGTAAATTAATTCAAAAAATAAATAGAATTAAAAATTGTCTAATAAAATAGAATAGAATGTATTCTATTTCCAAATAATACCTGCAGCTCGAAAATTTCTTGTTTCAAATATTATTATAGAACGTTTATTGAAGTATTCCGCGTGCCTACGTTTTTTCTAGGTTACACTAGACTTCTTCAGGAGTGGTGTTGATACTGCTGCTTCTTTTGTTAGTGCCTTGGAGCGACTGGAGGCTATAAGTATTTAGATCCCATTGCAATTTGTTATTCAGTCGCTCCAAGACACCAACAAAAGAAGCAGCAGTATCAACACCACTCCTGAAGAAGACTTGGACAAAGCGTCGGCATCGCTACAACTTCGACACTATTCCAGCCCCAAAAACCATATTGTAGAAATTGAACCAAATTTTGTACAAGAAATAGGGTGGTGTAAAACGACCTTAGGAGTACTGTGTCTCCTATTTAGAAAAGGTATAGAACATTTGGTTTTGTATTACCACTAGGGCTGGGTCGATGTATCGATATATCGATACGTATCGATACGCCAGCTGTATCGATACACATTTTCTGCTGTATCGACGTATCGAATATCGATACGTATCGAAATATCGTATATCGAATATCGATACGTATCGAAATATCGATACGAGTCCAAATATCGGATATCGAATATCGATACGTATCGAAATATCGGATTTCTTATCGTTAGTTTAAGCAATAACGTTAAACTAAATTCATTTTATTTTACCGTTTAGAAGATATTTAGTTTATTTCAATTATCTCGAAACTTGAATAACTGGTCTTATCCGGTTTTTGCACCAAAGTTTTAAACCTCTGTTCAATATTTTGAAACGTATCGATATATCGATATATATATCGATCCGATATTTCGATACATATCGATACGTATCGGTAGCCGATACTCGATATGTATCGATATTCGATATATCGATACGTATCGATACAGAAATCGTATCGAAATTCGATACACAATTTCCCGTATCGCCCACCTCTAATTACCACCCTTGAATTTCATTTATTATATGTATTTGATTCTTCAAATTTCGGGTAGCAAATAGAAGAAATTAATGATAATTGAATTTATTATTAATGTTCATAAAAGAAAATCGAAAATCAAGGAGGCGTTGATATGTAGCCATGAAAACAACTTGTTTTGTAAATTGTTTTAGTAATAGTTCTGACAGCGCTTAAACAATCGCTTGCAAGAATGTTGCACATCATAGAAAAGTTCGCTAAAAAAAACTTTACCATTACTATAATAAAGCTTTTGGAAACCGTAATAAATTTAAAAGCGTTTCATATTTTATCGACGAGGTAGATTCTTTTACCATTGTAAAGTTTATATGGTTTACTGGCAAGGTTTAAATAATGCTGCATTTCGGAAAATCCCAGGTCGTCCATTTCTGAAAATCGAAGAGACTTGGAACACCTAATTTCGAAGATTTAGAAGAAGGTCCCAAATATTTCAGAAAGGAATTTAGCTGCTAAATGTCATGTATCTAAAACATACTTGCACAAAACTAAAGTAATAATGTCAGGTAACGGGTTTTCAATTAAAAAACTTCTCGCAATGTGCCATAAAGACCGAAAAAGGCATGTCTGAGCTTATAATACGTTTGCGTTGTCAACTGACAGATACATTTTAGGGTTGTTAAGTATCATTCAGAATTGACTTAGCGCAGAAAATTAGTGCAAATCGGTATGCAGATTGGCCGTGCAAATGTTTGACAAATGTATTTTGATGTATCTATTCACAATCAACTTAGTGCAAAACGTCTGTTGCTTGTGAATAGACACATCAGAATACATCTGTCAAACATTTGCACGGCCAATCTGCAGTACCGATTTGCACTAAATGCCTGCGTTCAGCCTGGCAGAAAGCTACGTAGCGCTTCGCGTGCGCCACGTAGTGTGATGTCACATATGTGTTCAAGCCGAAACTAAACTTCTGCTAAGGGAGAGCGATAAACCTAGCGGCCGCCATGTTTTAAATCGCTTTGCGGTGTAAAACAAAGAATCCGTTCAGCCAGTTCTCAATTAGCTAATACGCTACAAATTAGCGCTCTGCTACGTAGCAAAAGTGAAATGTAAGCGCTATCTTTGGCGGAACGCAGCCATTTTCTATGGCCCATACCATAGACAAAATAAACCTAGACTTACAACGGCAATGTATTTCTTTAAAACGTGTTGGTGCCATCTAGATTTTGTAAGAATACTAATTCACAAACCGCGGCAATTTTAAAATGCTTTCAAGTTCACTTTAAAAATGACAAGTAATGATTTTTTACATGTAAAACCAACTTGTTGAACTTTTTAATTGAAAATTTAGATATCGTAATTTGAAACCAAATTGAAGCGAAAATGATTTTATTAGAAATTATAATACAAACCCTGTCTAATACAATAAAATAAGTCTTGTGTACAATGTGCACATATTTTGTATGTTAATGATTTCAGCGTTTTTACAGTGAAACCAGCCATGTATGTGTTTATAAAAGATGTTTTAGTAAAATCTTCATGTGGAGAACTTTCTTGTACACCGGAAATGATTATTTCTGGAAACAAATTTGAACTGAACAGTGGAGTTGCTAAATCATCTTCATGAAAAAAAGAAATTATTTAAATCGGAAAAAAATACTCCCCTTTATCATCCTCACAATCAAATATGCGATTATAATTTGCAACTATTAATTATCGATTAATGGCCGATTTCTTCATCATGTTTATCCTAAGGTTAATTTATTAGCAGTGTTGTAACAGATACATTTTTCAAAGATCTAGATTCAGATACAGATACTTACCCTAATTTGAAAGTAGATACAGTTACATATACTTCTTTTTGAAAAGTAACTAGATCCAGATACAGATACAGCATAAATGTATCTAGATACCTTTTAGATACATACATATATTATTTATACATACAGGGTGGGCTAACTGCACGATCGGAAGATTCTGGCGTTACTGATTAATATTTTTAAAATTGCATTAACATACATATCGGTTAGGTGCACAATCTAAAATTATTTAGATATGAACAGAGTGTTCCGTAAGAGTGTGGCAATTCTAATTTACATCTTTTTAAATGGAATACTCTGTACTGGGTGCTTAAAAAAAATGTTAAAAAAATTCTATCTCGTGATTCTTTAGAGATATGGAGGTTACAAGATTGGAATTTGAAATTTTTACCAATTCTGAATATTTAAACAATTTTTATAGTGGAAGACATATTTAAAATGATGTTCAACAATAATTTTAATTTAAAATCAATAAATAGTACATGTTTTTCATAAATTATCATCAAAATGATCTGGCCATCAAGCTATTAATTTGGTAAGTAACTGCATTTAATTACCTATGAATTTACGTTGACTGAATATGTATTGTTTAATATCAGTCACCAGACACATAAACATAAGGCAGCATTTTTTTAACATTTCTTCCATGCTCAGAGGGTGTCCCTGAATAGTGTACAGTGGCGCTATTTTGCCATTTTTTAAGTACTCTGTATATTATTTCACGATTATAATAGCTTAGATAGATTGGATCAAAATAATATAGGGTTTTATTGATCTAAAGTTTATAGTTCTCAAGATAGTGACAATTTATCGTTAAAATATAGCAAAATTTGTTACTCTGTAAATCTGTTATTTTTAATTATTTGACCTTGAATTTTGGTAAGTATATTATTGCGATCAGTCACTACGGTCGCCTTACTTGACATAATCGCAACCACACAACGAACGAAAAACGTTTGCGCGTTCTAGTATTATAAAATGAATATGCACAGAAACCATATTGAAAAAAAAAATTATTTTTATTTAAAAAATGTATCTGTGTATCTAAGTGATCAGATACATACATAAATGTAACTAAATACAGTTACAGATACCAAGTACTACAATGTAACTAGTTACAGATACAAATACACTGAAAGTATCTAGATACTTGTAACTAGATATGTTACAACACTGTTTATTAGTCAGTTGAAATGTGCCGTACATTTGGCCTTACACATACTTATTTAAGTGTCACATTCTAACTAACAGATAAATTTAACTTTAGGATAAGGCGATGAAGAAATCGGGCATAAGATGGTTTTGAAAGCTCCTATGAAACCACTGCTTGTAAGATGGTTGTATCTCACTCCATTACTCTTAATTTGTCCAAATAAACTTTCTAGCGGGTCCTGATTGAATCTTCTACCAAGTACATATTGAAATCCTTGTGATTTTAAATATTCCCAACTGCACATAACATTTTTAATAGTTATTTTCCAGATATTCCAAAACGAAGTTCTTTGCCGCGCTGCAGTGCTTCCACACTACGATTCAAAGAATCAAACGTTTTTCGCTCTAAATAAATGACAGATAACAAATTCAGTTTTATATCATTTACCGTTTTTATTTACACCTACTGCCACCATGTTTTTAGAAGATAAACTAATTTCCGCTTTCAAGGTCATGAATTTGCGTTAAATGTCTAGGTTTATTTTGTTTATGACCCATACCACATGCACAGATGTACGTTTTTGACATCATATTTTTCCATGGCATGCTAGAGAAGTTTTTTTATTTGAAAGCCCATTATTAAAACCAATGTAGAAATAAAAAGTCAATTCCTCATTATCGAAACAGTGAAAAATCAAGAGCCAAATGGCTTCTCGAGAAATTATTGAAAAAAGGGCATCATTTGGACGACGAAAGTTATATATTGCACTAGATCTAAATAATATTACTGGAAGAATTTGATTCTCTTTATCTCTGAACGTGACGTTTACCTTTTACCTGTCATTACACTACAGAAGTCGTCGATGAGTTGAAATTTCAAAATATCAATTTTGTGGAAAAAAGAACAATATTGCTCCAAATGTGCCTCAAGTACGACTTTTTAATTTAATGTATTACGGCTACTCACTGACCCTACTGTATTTCAAAATGATAAGTGGAAAGTGTTAGCCATTCGAGTTCGTGGCACATAATCTCAACAATAAAGTTCCGAACTTCAAAGCATACCGCTGCCGAAAAATGCATAATGTATCGTGCAGAACAAGAGAGCGCACACATGGGATAAGTAGTCTAGGTCAATGTGCTGGAAAACTGAATATTCCTTTCACTCTAGGGTGTGACCACGAACGATGAACGGCGTTGATTAATCGCGGATATTTTGTGACTGTCAGGGAGTTTCTCGGACATGCTTGCGTAACACTTCTTCTTTCTAATTATATGACGACAGTTGCATTTATTAAAGATAAAAATGTTTCCGACTATTGTTTCCTATGTTCCTTTGGCTATATTCTCTTGAGGAAGAATGTCTCACAGTGTCGTTAAGAAATGAATGTCTTGTAATTTTTATCCTGGTTTGAAGCTTTTGGATTGCAATATCGAGATCTTGATGAGATACCAGGATGGCGGTGTATCGTCTGTACATTGATTGCTGAGATGGGATACACAGGATTGAGTACACTACCCTGTGGGACCCAGGACTTAATCGGATGAAGTGCTCTGCACCCATCTTGATATTTCACCGTGAAAAGACGATCTTTCAGCTAGAACTTAAGGATTAGGAGTCCATTTTGTCAAAAGTTTCGGTTAGATCTATGAAGGCAACACGGCGAGAATTTTTTGCCGTCCAGTGCTTGTTTCGTGATACAATGAATACGCGGCATATTTAGTCTAAATTCAAACTGATGGCTTGGTATTGGTTTATTCCTAGTTAAAATTAGTTCTAGAATAAAAAAAAGTGAAACAAAAATGCATTCCAAAATAATCACGGCGTAGCTTTCGAAATTAAACCCCAAGTTTTCAAGTTAGTAAAATTTGCTGTATGCTAAATCAGAACGAAATATAAATAAAATACTCTTATCTGTAAGGACCATCATGAATAAACAATCGGAAATTTGAAAGCATCGCATTCAAGTCCGTGTTTCGAATGTATTCATCGTACATCGCAGATACAAAACATGACAAACCGTTACTTACTAAATAAAAAACGAAACAGTTACGTCCAGAAAAAGAGAAACGAACTTTTTACTTGACCCATTCAAATTCTCGTGAAATGCTTTCCCTTCAGCAATTTTTATTATTCCGCAGAGGCAGGCGAAATAAATGCGACTGGTGCGTAAATCATTTAATAAAGATAAAATTTTATTACCTATATCATATGCTTTCCCCATCGCGACATGAGTTACATAAAGCCATAGCTGGAGTTAGTAATAATAATTCTTATTACTGTAACAAGCGGAGCAAAAATAATAGAAAGACAAAACATGCCATAAATGGACATAAGTTATTATTTAAACAAAAGTAACATTGTACATTGATCGATATTTGCAAGTTAACAGAATTCATTAATATACTTAGCTTAGATACGCTCTAATTTGTTTGCAATAATTTTGATATGAAACAAGAAATAAAACTGGACAGATGGATGATTTCTCTCCCGTCATTTTTCTCTTGTTATTTTGCAAGTAATTAATTATCTACAAGGTTTAACACGCATACTTACTTACACCAGGTAGTTTCTCCTCACGCAGAATTAAAATGTGCAGGACAAGCGCGACTTAATCGGCTTTTAAATATTAATCATGGTGCTTGATTGGAGAAAATTCCGGACTTAAATACCTACCCATCAGACGATGAGGCCGAAATTAATCAAAGTAAACAGATGGTGAAAGAATGAATGATCGTCATTAACATTCATGCTACTGTTTTTTTTTCTTCAGTGGTTTTATTAATTAGCTAGAAGTCCTATTTTGAATTTCGTATTTAAGAACTGCATTAAACAAAATCTTTATATTTTTTTAAAATTATTTTACACAATTTGATGCAACAGGTCTTTACTCTTATATCCAAAGTAATAACGCTTTTATTTATTGCAAACATAATGCTTCTAGTACCACGCGATCATTTAACTTTATAATTAAAGTAGGCCGGGTTTTTTTTATACGGTTGTGCACCTTGCTAATCGATTCACAGTGTAGATTGGAGGTTATGTAAATGTTTTGACGTTTATAGGATTCTCATCGGGTTCAATCGCTTTAATTTAAAAGAAGTGAAACAGTTTTAGTGACAACCGTAGCAAAAGTTCAAAGTGTTCGCCCCCGGCAATTAATTAAACATTTTGAAGCATCACTTTGACAATTCAAACTCAAATTAAGCTGTCAACAGTTAGTGTTGCCAACCTAATTCAAAATTCATAGCCTCCTCTAATTATAAATTTAAATGATCGCCTAGTATTTCTACAAGTGTTCCCTCGTATGGTATTGTATGTAAAATCACAATAATTAATCATGGCGGTTACAGAAAGCTTACAGGACATGGTATCCATTTTCTTAAAAACTAAGAACATCGAATGCATCCAAATCTTACTACTCACGCTTCCCTGTTGCACTGGGAAATCAATCAATCAATTCAGATCTGCGATACTCCGATAGTGTCACGGTGCGTAATCGGCACCTGGGCAACCAGACGCGCTTAAATCCTCGAGTATTTAGTCATGACTTATTAAGCCGGCTGTACATAGTTGTCGTAACCGTATATGTTCTTAATTTTTAAATGTCTTGGATAGCAGTCGAGTAATAATATTTGGTTATATGAAAAAGTCACATGTCTTTTGATTTACTCGCTTTCTCTTACAGAAAAAAATTATAAGGGAGGTAAGAAAATAAGATTCCTGCCAAGACGGAAGAAGATTTAAACATTTGCAGTTGTATAGATTTTAGTAAATGCAAAGAAGTTTTGTGGCACATTTCAGTCGTTAATAAAATCGAAAGGATAATTTTTGTTAGAAAATCAAGATAATGGAATTACCTTTACAGTTGAAGTTTGGTTTATACAAACTACCTTATAACGACTAAGAAATTCTTTTTATTGTACGCAGAAAAATACAATCTCGTCTTTTACTAAATTGACAGTCATTAATTATATATTTTTTTCGCATTTTATACAGTAATGTATCATAACTCGTGTCTAAATAAAAACCTGGTCAAGTAGGCTACATTTAGTAATTCTGCTATGTAAATGCAATAGATAAATTCTCGATCACAACCCACTTGACCAGGTTTTTATTTAGACGCTCGTTATTAATATCCTCAAAATCGTACAGTAATGGGTTACTTTACAACATAGGTTCTCAAACTAATTTCGTATACCACCCACTTTGAGAATCAATTATTTTCTAGCGCCTCCTAAAATTTTTAACTTTACCACATCTTAAAAATCACAATCGCAATCATTACTTTAATAACTTTAGTTAAATTATAGCCTGCCCTTTATGATTCTTATCTTGTTTCCCCCAATTTTCTCTGTGCCCTTTACCGCCCCCCTGTAGGCCTCTAGCTCCCACAAGGGGGCGTTATCGCCCACTTTGAGAAAGACTGCTTTACAACATAGCAACCATTACTGTATAACAACGTACTAACTACTACTATTTTTCGTCCATCAATTATTATTAATGTGATTCTCTAAACTCGTATGGCTTTTAAAGTTACTCGGTCACTACGCTCGCTCGTATTTAAACAAGACAAACTCGTTTATTAAAACTTCACTTTTCTACACTTGTTACGTAATGTACTATTCTGTTGCTCTATCAGCCGACATCATCGGTATTGCGTCACCGTGGGTAATATTCGTGACATTATATAATATTAACTAATAATCACAGGTCGGACATAAAGCAGCGAAGAAGAATTTTGCGGGTTGCTGTCGATCTGATTGAGCATGATTTTATTCTTGAAAGGTAGTGTCGCATATGCGGCCAAGCTAGCGAGTAATGTACTTATGATTTTTTCTTCATAGCATTAATCTTAAATTCCTGTTTAATATGGCTTCATTGAATTTAAAATTAGAAACTCTAAAATTAGAAACTCTTCAGGCTTACGACATAGCGTTCTAATATGTTGACGGTATAAGCATAGTACGCTCGTGGTTGATCAGTCGTCGTTCTCCCATGTCCGTTATCTGCTAATAATAAATTCACCAATCTTCAAATACACTTAAAAGTAATCTAAAAATATCAGATAAATGTTAAAAACCATTGAAATAAAAATCCTTTACATATCGCAGATAAACAGCAAACAGGAACAGGAATGTTTGACAGAAAAAAGTTGACGATGAAGTGGTTGGCGAATGAAATGAAATTGTGGATGAGAAAAGCTGATGGACAAGTTCACAGGAAGATTGTTACCCGTATTCGACGAGAAAATAAATAAAGAGGAAGAAGAAAAAAATTCTTATAGTTGTATGCAATTTAAAAAGCTAACTTAGTGAATTATGAAAGTCCACTTACGAATTATTTATTTGAATGTACTGCAAATTGTTTAATAATCGTCGAAATTAATGAAGACGTGAGAAGCAAATAGGAATTGCAAAGTGTAATATAAAATGTCTTGAAGTTGAACTTGTTCATGTTATTCATACGAGGGGAAATTCAGAAGCCATGAATAAGAAGTAAGGGTGTAATTTAAATATTTTTATTTTTCAATATACTCTCCATTTAAGCCCATACACTTGTGTTACTTTTTTCCAGTTGTTCTAACTCAAAGAAAGATATTTTGGAAGCTTTTCAAAAGACTTTTAGATCCTAATCTGAAGAAAATCGCTTTCCTCTCAGGTTCTTTTTAAGTTATCGAAATAGGTATTAGTCGGAGAGTGTCAGATCTGAACTAGGGAGGATGGTCTAGTTCAATAAAGCCAGTGGTGTCGATAAATTCCTTACGTTTTCTTGTTTTCTGCACCTTGTAATGGTGTCTTGCAAGAAAAAGATTTGTTTATAGAGCTTATAAGGCCGTTTTTGTTCAAGAGACTTTTTTTAAGTTTTGAAGTGTACTTCGGTAAGCTTCTGCATTAATTGTTGAGCCTTTCGGCACATATTCAATTAGGATACCCTCACTATCCCAAAAAATCATAGCCACCAAATTTCTTTGTGTCCATGCCTTTTTCAGGGGGTTAAGAACCTCCATTGCGTAGATTCTTGTTTTGTTTCTGGGTCCTAGAAATGTACCCAAGTTTAATTGCCAGTGATTATTTCTGAAAAGTTTGGTTTGAAAAGGCGAAATTTTACACTGAAAATTTTTGCGGCACAATTCTTGTTCTGGCGTCAACTACCTCGAAACCTAGCGTACATAAAGTTTGCTAAGGTCTAAATCTAATTCTTAAAACTGAAGCTTCAAATATTCTAACTTCTGTAGTAATTGATGACACTTTCAGACGTCGGTCCTTCAACACTAAACCCTCAACTTTTTTAGCATTTCCGAAATTCGAACTTCTAAGGGCCTTCAAACTCTTGGATCGTCTTAAACGGATTCTTTGCGTCAAACGAAACTACTTTGACCAAAATTTAACTTGGAAATATAATGGGCACTCATACATGCCGTCATTCTTTCATTTCATGGATATTTTAGCAGTTTTCCCTTCTCTAGTCAAAAATTTTATTATACTTCGATGTTCTGACTTTAAAACATTTATTTTCCACTTTTAAATGTTTAATAATTTCTATTTTTTATCAAATGAATTGAACTTTTACACAGACGTGCCAAAAACTTGTCCAATTAGATGTAGCTTAGCGTCATATTGAATAGGACTGCATTACCTTTAATATAAGAAAGAGAAAGGTAGAACGAGCATCCTCTAAGAGTGACAAAGATCACATAATACCGATATCACGTGACTTGGGTCAATTTCTTTATGTAATTTTACTTACTTTAAAATTAAAATTGTAAGAACTCATTTTTTAGAAATATCATGACAAGCAATATTACAATTGCAGTTGATTTACGTCAACAAAAATGCTGTTATTAAACACAAAAAAGGTAACTGATAGACTCTCGATAAAATATTATGATACATCATTAGTACTCCGGATGATGCTGAAAAGCCGAGCGAAAATAAATATTGTAAAACATGTGTATTTATTTTTGAAAATACGGCATTAAAAGCTTTCGGCAAAGCTTATCTTTTGCATTTGGAGGAATGTTATTTCCATTTTCTTATTTAAATTAGTACCAACTTGTATTTATTATAACTAGGCAGCGGATTTTTAGGCACTCAACAATATCAATAAGCCTATATTGACATTGTTGAGTGTCTAAAAATTCGCTCCCTAACAATGACCTATCATAACGTGTTATTTACATTTGATATTTTTTTAAGAACTCTAATTATAACGAACAATATAAAGGTTAATTATTATAATTACAGTTAAGGACATCGCTTTTTATTATTAACAAATCAAACGTAATGCAAATTCTTGTCACAGTAATAATACTGGTGATAATAAATATGGCATATTTCTAACTAATGAAGCAAAATTAAATAAATAAGAATAAATATTTAAATGTGCTCTTAAATACAGTGATTAAGATAAATGTCATTATTCATTCGTTTCGTTTTCATCAACTGCGAAATCGTCCTCGTTCAAAGTCATCGTCTCATTAGCTCCTGATACTGCTGTTGTTGTTTCAGTTTCGTTCGTCGGTTCTGGAATGAGCGTCGTTGAAGATGTCGGCATTACCATGGTAGTATATTCGGATATCTCGCAATTCTTTCCTGAAGTGCCTTCCCTGCAGTAGCATCTATAGCTTCCTTCGTCTTTGGTCAGAGACACACACTTGGCTCCATTCTTGCAGGTCAATGAATTATTTTCGCAATAATTCATTTCTGCAAACATTACTCTTTTATCACTCACCTACTAGCGTGAAATAATTATAAGTATTTCCAGATATATGTATGTATAAAAGAATTCGATTTAAAAATTTTCCCAGTTTTGTACCTTTGAGCTTTTATACTATTAAAAAAATTAATACAGTTTATAAATGCAAAGAAAGGTAATATTTTTTATATTCATTTAGAAAATTTTAGATTTTTACCTTCATTACACAACATACCACCCCATCCTTTCTTGCAGTTGCACTCCCAAGGTCTGTTGCAGCCGCCGTTGACGCATCCTGGATAAGGGAAGCATTTCTCACAGTTCTTGCCCCACCATCCCACCTTACACCTATAAATACATAAGTAAATTATTTAATAATTGTTGAATACAGATTATTCAGAGTGAATGGCCTATTAAAAGATATTAGACATTATGTGTCATAAAACATTAGAAATTTATAAGAAGATAACGAAAGCTAACAATACAATACATAGTTTTTTGCGTAGTTTCTATGCCAAAAGATTTCGCTTTTTAAAATCGTGTAAAATAAAATCATACCAATTTGTTCTTACGTATTATTTAAAAAATGAAAAATTACATATTTCATATTTAAAAATATTCTTATTGAAAGTCTTCCTGAATAGATGAGATTTGTTTTATTGTTATTAAATTTTATTAGTGTCAGCATAATATGATAGATTTGCATGCATTTCAGGCTATTTTCTTTTCCCGTAACGAACATTTGCATCCATTATAAACCCAAATTAGAGTAACGCTTTTTAAATTTAATCAATTATGCTTAAATATGTCACAATTGAAAGTGAATGAACAACATTTGACATTTTCTCACCTGCATTCACCAGGTCTTCTGCAGTAACCCCTTTCTTTATGGCAGCTCTTGGCACATAACGCTGAAAAAATGAAAGCTGTAATTTTATGAGCGTCGTAAAAGGAACTAAATTAAAGGTTATTTTTAAAAAGTAAATCAGACATAACACATCACGTAAGGTGTACTTTTACAATTTTTTTACAGGATTTTAACCGTGTCAGTTAATTAAGAATAATAATTGCTGATAAGCCGAGATGTTTACTTCAAAATTTTAATTAACGCCAAAAGAGAAACTCAGATGTGTATTATGACTAATTTATAATATTTAATGAATAAAATATTATGACAAAACAATGGTATTTTCACCTGCACATTCCAATAGCTCAAAGAGCAGAAAATCAATCTCTTCATCACGTTTTTCTCGTGTTGACAGTTCTTTTTTTACCTGAGACCCTGATAATATCGCATTTGTTTAGAGTTTAGATCACTGAAGGAAAATTACGAAGCGACAAATTTGAAAACAATTATAGTAGCTGAAAGAGTTTTCGAAGCATAATTTCAAGAACAAGATGTATGCGAAATTTCCATGGATTTAATTTTTTGAGGAAATACACTCGATGAAAAATAGATCACGTATGGAAAGGGCGATGATAAATACAAAAGAATTACTTTCCACAATTTTAAAATATAACAGAGGGGTTTCCAATGGGAACTTTGTTGATCCCTTCGAAGTCGATGAATCTGTAGGGGTGTGTTGGGGATCTATGAATCTTTAAGGATCTTTTGGTGGGGTGACGGATAACTACCATGGAAACAATTCGTACAAATCAATCAACCATGCAGGAAAATCAAGTTATTCGTCGAATAATTTTAACGGACAGATAGAAAAACTGAATAATTATTAAGAAAAAATTAAAAAATATTGATTGTATCAGAATGTAGAGATTTAGGAATAATAGGAAAGGAACAATATATCTATATTTTTCAACATTTTTTATTAACTTCATATTGTAATATTTCTTAGTACTAGTATAGGGCATCAATCAATTAGAATTTCAATTAATTAAATAAAAGATTAATTGCTTAATGTTTAATTGCAATGAAATGTAATCACAATTAACATCAGTTGCATTTTACAATTGAATTTAATTGTAATTAAATAATTTAGTTAGACATCACAATTAAATTTAATTCTTAATTTTTATTATAATTATAATTAATTATAAAAAAAAATATTTAGTAACGTGGCTCCATTTTAATGTGATTACGATATTTGAAGTTTCAATTATTATTACTTAATTGAATTTGGATCGTAGTTGATGAAAATATCAGAAACTGTTTTATTTTTAGCATAACAGAAATTACATTTAAGAAATGATTGAATAGACAAACAGAAACTACATTTAAAAATTAATTGTTAATTATTATTTAAATCCCTTCAAAAATTAATTAATCGTAATCGCAGAAACTCATAATAAACGATTAATTAATTATTAATTGCCAATATAATTTAATCGTGTCCAACACTACTTTGTACAATACATATACATATAATTATTGAAATATTTCTTGGCATTAAAAGAGTTCAAATTAATAATAACACTAAAACCTGTTTCTAATACTTAGTATATTCAACAATAAGAGGATTCGTTTAATTAAATGTTAAATATTTGGATAATACACACACATTATTTTACAGTTACCGAAATAATTAAATTTGAAATGAGGGTCTATGGAAACTTTTATTTTCTTGCAAGAGGTCGATGCTTAAAAAAGGTTGTGAATTCATGATCTTTCTAGGTACGTATAATCTGCAGAAAAAGTACAAATTTAATTTATTAAATAGCTGTGGCATTCAAAAGAAATAAGAAAGTTGATGATAATCCAGAAGAGGCATCAGATTAGATTGGTTCACAACTAATTGAATTAGGTCTTATAACTTTTTAAATCATAATAATTTAACGAAGATTTCGGTGGCTCTCCAAGTTTTTTTTTCTTGTTCTTGATAAAAATAATAGAATACTTTCAATTATAAAATTAAATCCAAATAAGAATAATAAATTAATTTAACCCTAGGATGCGTAAGCAGTACAATATCGTCATTTACATGATCCGGGCCTCGGAGGCCCTGCCTATATAATATATTAGGTTGCAATGGAAAAACATTTGTTGGAGTAAAATATGCATGTATATGTTAATTAGATTAAGTTTCTAAATGTCTACGTAAACATAATTGCAGAAAAGTTATATTTTAGCGTAAGAAGTAGTGCACATTCTAATACTGTGCTCATTACAAACATTATTTTTAAATGTAACACTTATCAATTTTTGACTGATACAAACACGTAGATTACATGTCTTTAACAAGTTATAAAAATTTAGTCAGCTAAGGACATGATCAGATTTGTCTTATACAAGATTCTATTAGACGGGTCTGGACGGCGGTATACGTAAAATTGTAGAGTAGTGATGAAAAACATTTTTTTTTCAAATTCTGAAAAAATTCGAAAGGTTTTGGATTAGAAGAGAAGTAGACAAAAACGAGTTTAGAGCATATCTAAACGCTCAATTCGATTGAAAATATTTTAAATAAATTATAAGAAATTAAGCACCTTCATGGGCCTGGGAGGCCCCATTTATGCATCCTAGGGTTAATATAAATTAGATCTAGTAGTAAATAATGAAGATCTTCATGCTTTCATGACAAGAACTTTGATCATTTACCGAAAACGTTTCCCCGATTTGATAAAAATCTCTACCTTGTTCTCTCCTATTCTGTTTCTTCTATCATGTTGGCATTTATTCTGTTGTTAAATTAATTAGGCAAGATTATCTTATATTTATGTTTGTTTGGTAATCTTTCATTGCTTAATTTGTTTTTCTCGCAGCTCTGAAAACTCTGCATTTGTTGTATGCTTTTTCAGTCTGATTTTGTTTAGTCTATCAAAAGATTTCTGGTTTCTACAAACTCTTATTTCACATTTTCGTTTAAAATATTTAGGTATTCGTCGTACGATATGGTTTCGCTTTAACCTGAAAGATCGAAATGAAAATGAATTTTGAGACTTTTAAAACTTTATTTATTTCCTCTGGCGATATCATAGATCTGCGAAAAAGTACGTTATTCATATCTCTTATTCATTGTTTCTTTATTGCTAATTAATTTTGTTTTTCGATCGTTATTCTCATATTGAAATTCGAACAAGATTTTTGTTTGATAGAAAAATCCGAACAGTTTCGGTAAAGTAGAATATCTATCGAACATGAACCAAAAAATGGATGACAGCTTTTGCCAGTGTGATTTGCGGAAGTGTGGAGACCACAAGTCGTCTGGAAAGACCTATTACTCTTAAAGACAAACATATTGACGATTTCGGTAAGGTAGGATAAGCATGTGCAAATAAGTTACCGGTATAATGAGTTATAAGCAAAAAGAGGAAATTTATGCTGTAATTGAACTTAGAAGAGACTATTATTAATTCACAGTTCAGAAATATCTCTAATTACTCTCGTACATTCAAGTAGCTCCCGTAAATATTCTTTACATAAGACCAGAAAATTATTCGATTTCTCGGAAATTATCTGTTGAAATACAACCACGATTTTGCTTACCGGGCGTTGTTGGACAGTAACAGATTTATTGTTGCCATAACCATAAGTGAATGCAGATAACAGCGTGAAAGTATGCTGAAAATATGCTCTACTTACGAGTCTGACACAGTATTCCTGTATATCCGGGATAACACTTGCATTCTAAAGGTTTATCGCAGTAGCCGTGCTGACAACCGGGAAGGACTTGACAGTCTCTGCATGTCCTGCCTGCCCAACCCAGGCGGCATTTACATTCTCCAGGATTATCGCAATAACCTCTTGCCGAGTGACAATTTGAATTGCATATTGCTGTAACAAAAACTTTTTTAAACAATTGTATTTTTTTCAAAAATTAATTTAATTTCTGATATTATCGTTTTAGGATTTAGATTTCCGTAGTATTATGCAATACGATGCAGTCGTTATGTAATAATAGTCATTTACAACTTTTAAATATGAACTGAAATTACGTACGAGATGTAAACAACAAACAAGTTTGTCAATGAGCATTTTACCCTTTAATAATAAAGTAAAAAAAAGGAATAGTTAAAAATATATTAAAAACACTTTGCACTGTAAAGGATTATGATATGTACTGAAGAGTTACAAACGTGAAAGTAATTGAGCACTAAAAAAATAAAAATTAATTGCTAAAATGTTTAGTAAAGACGAAATCTGTTTATGGAATCATTTCAAGGAAAATTTTAAAAAGTACATGGCGTTACTATATGTTACTTACGTTCGGAACAAAAGAGCCCATCCCATCCTTCGTGACAAATGCACTCGAAGCTGACGTTGCAGTAGCCACGTTGGCAGCCCGGAAGGGGAATGCACTTGTTGCACCGTTCACCGTAATAGCCCAATTTACAAAGACATTCACCAGGTCTGTTGCAGTAACCTTGGATCGGATCGCAACCCGAGCGACACTTTGGAACGTCGCAGAGGTCTCCCGTCCAACCCGGAAGGCACTTCACTTCGCCGTCGTCGTCGCAGACGTAGTGCGAATGTTCATTTTGCGACGTCGGCACCTCACATGCCTAGAACCAATAGATAAAAGTTATCTGAATACAAAAAAAATAATAATCATTTTTCGCAAGTTATATTTTGAGTTTAGTTAATCCTTTTCTTCTATTTCCAAACGCAAATAATAGTTGGTCAAATTTAACCACAGGCGTAACATGAAGAAATTCAGGTAGGTTTCACATTTCATGTGCTCCATAAAAGTAACAATCGGTATACAGATGGACAGATGTAAATTGCGGCGATGATTAGGTCTTAATCCATTCCGCAGGTTTCTCTCCAAAATATTTATAGTAAATTGCGGCGGATGGTCAAATAAATATTTCAGTCCTCGTGTCCCTCTTAATCTCTTAGTTTAATGATTGTACACAAAAATATGAAAATTTCCTGAAATTAAATCAGAGAAGGGGTGGAGAAGTGAAATGGTGTACATCAAAACGATGCACGGCAAAACTATACATATACGATTGGAGAGGGTTCCGAGCGAATATTGTCAAAAAAGGATCTGGAGCATAATCACGAAGCTGATGCAAGGAAAATTCTCAAACAATTAGTGTTTTTTGCAAACGTAAGGCTACGGAAGACATTTCAATGAGACCTTCAAAAATGTTTCGTGATATTTTAAAAACCGAACCAGTTTTTTGCTAAGCAATTATCTTATACATACACAGATTTTCTTAAGATTTCGGGATTTAAATCATGACATTTCACAATAAACACTGACAGCACATTTATTTTGTTGAAGATTGCTAGGAGATTGCTTCCATATCCTGCAATGCATTGACTCGTTTTTTTTAAACTGAACATAGGACTATTTATGTATGTTCAGAGGTATAAAAAACTCACGGTATATACCGTGAGTTTTTTTTAACTCTGAACATACAATGTAAATATTCCTATGTTCAGTTTTAAAAAAAACGAGTCAGTGCATTGCAAGTGTATACCAGTTACCCATGATGAAACAAAACTAGTTTCAGTAAAGTAATTTTAGGATTTATTTTATTAACAAAAACACTGTAATAAATGTTCGAAATGTTCTCCTTCACGTTTTAAACAATGTGCTAAGCAATTATCTTATACTTACAAAGATTTTCTTAAGATTTCGGGATATAACTCATGACATTTCATAACTGACACTAACAGCACATTTATTTTGTTGAAGATTGCTAGGAGATTGCTTCCATATCCTGCAATGCATTGTGCGCGTTCAACGGACAGCAGCTGCTGAGTTGCTTACTCAGCAATCGTTTGTGATTGGTTCACATTAAGGTAATAGCCAATCACAAACAATTGCTGAGTCAGCAACTCAGCAGCTGCTGTTCACTGAACGCACATTGACTCGTTTTCTTTTTCAAACTGAACATAGGAATATTTTTGTATATTCAGAGATAAAAAAAACTCACGGTATATATTCGCCTAATTTACAAAGAAGATTATAGAACTCTAACTGACTATTCGCCACAATTTACATATTTCTTTAAACATCTACTTGACCAGCCGCCTCAATTTACAGGTTGGATTTAAAAAATCCTGGACCGTCGCCGCAATTTACAATCGCCGATACAGATTGTTACAACTCTACCATTAAGCCCCGATTTTACAGTCGTTGGTAAAGTAAGTATAACAGTATTCTTAGAATAGTGTAACGTAGATATAGAAGAATGTTAAAGGATATTCGGCGAGTAGTTATACTGTCCTTATTTTACGTTTGTAAAACCTGGCCTAAGTAATACTATTTGATTAACTAAGGGATTGTACCAAATATAATGACCATTACTCTTTGCGTTTTTGAGATGAACAATCTATTTAAAAAATTAAAATTTGACGTCCTCAGCGTTTTTGGACATTGTTTATTAAAGAAATTTTCTGAAATTCTCTCAAGTCCTGAAGTTGCACAGATTAAACCTGAATCAACCTGTATACACAATAATTTATAAAATCTACGATTTAGAATTGCTTAGACTATCTATATAAAAGAAACTAGAGTCTACGCTTTTGAACGTGTATTGAAGGTACACGTGTATACAGATATCCATGTAATGCACGTGTTATTAATTCACGTGTAATTGTTTTTTATTCTCCGTCTAGACAGATGTAATTATACGTGTATTTAAATACACGGATCCGTTCGGTACGTTCAAATCCAGGTTACTTAGCATGTATTAAATACACGTATAATGTAACTACACGTGTATACGTAAAATTAAAATACACGGGTACTCGTGTATTCAAAATTATACGGATTAAGATCATGATTCGTGTATTACACGTATACACATGTACTGACATATACGTGACATAGGGACCTCTAAAAGAAATCTAAATATTTTTGAGGAGGCTGATCCCAGAGATACTTAATAGAGAGATGTGCATGTGGTAAGTAAACAGATATTTACTAATATGAAATTGGTACTTGCAATATTTGATCGATTTAGGAGAATTATTTAGAAGATAAGTGATTAGCGAATTAAAACGTGACCTAAGGAATTATTACAAATTTCGGAAGACATATTTGTCTTCATCCATGTGCTTTTCAAACAATGTTACAGATTTGATAATAGTTTACAACCGGAGCATAAATATCATCTTCTGTATTAACCTTAAGATGAATGAAAAATAAAAAGATTTTACAGCTTCGAAAGCGTTTATAGTAATTTGAAGCAGATACTTTCTTCTATTTTTTTTTATTACTCACTAATATTACAGGTAATCCTTTACACTTAATTTTAAGTTGTACAGAATCACAACTAATATATCCTACTCATTGTCAGTACTATGTACTAGTATTATTTGTATGATTTCTAAAAAGTTCCCACTTATGATTCTGACAGTAGGGGGCCAACCTCCTTAAAGTACACATACATAAACTTTTTTACATTAGATTTGGTTGCTCGTTTTTAGAATGTTATTTGCACGCCATCATTTTTGATTTAACTTTTATATGAAGGATGTAAGTATTGATATGGAGATCGTGGAATGTAGTGTAGGATCAATGCAATCAATTTCGATCTCCCTGTACAAATCATGCATTGTAATGCGATAGTAAATTTAACCAAATGTATACACTAGCTTTGTTTTGGTTATTATTTCAGAACGATTCTCGAACTGCGCAGAACTGGTTGCGCTTGAGCGTTTAATTCCAGA
The DNA here is from genome assembly GCA_033060865.1 of Dorcus hopei. NCBI lineage: Eukaryota > Metazoa > Arthropoda > Insecta > Coleoptera > Lucanidae > Dorcus > Dorcus hopei. The sequence continues at coordinate 28,371,357 of CM065419.1, read as the reverse complement.
ACAGGTTTGTGATAGTTCTGATACTGCATAAACTAAAACAGATGTTAGAGTACATTCTGCCTACTTGTAATAAACTACCTTCTCAATAAAAATACTTTCTTAAATTTAACTCTATTCACATATACTGGATTAGTTATTGATTGAATAATCCATGTATAAACACTACCTAATTCAAAATTATATTTTGGGCGAAAGTATTTTATAAAAACATTCCTATTATTTCTTGTATGAAGCTTATTTTGCTGATCGAGATATAATATAATACAGCAATACTGACTGCATAAGATTTGCGCACGTTCGAACTCGGAATTCCGTATCACTTCCCAGTAACTATTCTACAGGGTGTTTCATTGAAGATGCACCAAACTTAAGGGACACGTTTCTGACATTATTTCAAACAAAATATCTTAATAAAAATTTTTAATCGGTGCAACTTGAAATTTGCATAATTTGGAGCCGATGTTTTTAGAAATACCGTAGCGATTTAAATTTCTGCAGCCGTGAAACAAGACGGCGATTTAAATTGTTTTATGAATGGCATGCGCCTGCAAGAAGACAGTAAATAACTATCGTAAACGAAAAAAATTATGAGAGGCTTTTAAGTTTGGCCTTGACCGCAAGACGTGTTAAAGACGAACACTTTGAGAAAAGCGTGCGTTTTCATCGCACTAATATTTATGCAAACCGTAATTACATCAAATTTGCCGAGTCTTAATAATGTACCATAAATAATTAACGCTTGTAACGTTTTTATTTGTTTCTGCGTATTCTCGAAATGTGTAATTGCCCATCGCACCACCAACACACCCACACACACACTTACATAATAAACTTAAAAATGAAAAGTATAAACTACACCAACTAATTACTCGCCACTACAACGTTAGTGAACGAACGGAGTGAACGAACTAAATGTGTTTCATCATATCATCTGAGGCGCGACAGTTTATGGGGTAATAAAGTAAAAAACCGAACGTTAAGGTAGGTTAAGAATTCGGGCCGCTCTCATCTATTGTACGTTTTAAAAATATACGATTCTCCTTTCCCTTCGATTATCTCAAAACTTATTCATTTAAAAAAAAAATATTATAGGAAACTTTTATTTCTTTTCACGATATCTACCAACATACCGAGTTTGGTGCATCTTCACTGAAACACCCGGTAGAACGGTTCTGAAACAGTTCCACATTTTAACCAAAACAGTGAATTTTTAGTTCTGAACTGATTTTGAACGAACCAAAACGCTAGAAGCATAATATGCATGTGCGAAAAGTTTCAGAACAGTTCCAAGTTACAACCAAAACAAAGCTATTATGTATAACTAGAAAATCATAACATTGCTAATTGTCATTTACTGATAAATGTCGCTGCGACAATACTATTGTCTGTCAATTTTTGAAAATAAATACTCGCCTACTATGTAGATTCAATATTTGATAATATTATTTTTAATAATTTATTATTTTATTCGAAAACAAACGCACATGTGTATCATATCATCGAATTCAGAATTACTTTTTACGTCACAAAATATAAAATGGCGCCCATGAGAATAGCAATAGTTGACAGTCGTATCTGAGAAACTATTAATCCTAACCTATTTTTTCTGATTGTATTAGATTTCCCATCGAATTTAATCTGAAATCACAGAATTTTGTGAATGCATCTTAGTAAATAAACAAAATATTCAAGATTTTCGAAACTGAGAATTTTATTTTTTTTTATTTTTGATTTTTGACTTTCTATTTCAGAATTAAATGTAGATATACAACGTTTTTTTTTGCATATTATTATAGAATCTAGATTTAGCCGCTTTTGTGTTTCTTATAGTTTACATTACCGTACGTATCTAAAAAAAATTGCAAAAATTGATATGTAACTTTATTTTTGAAAGGCTTCCCATATTTAATTATATTTTTACAAAGATTTAAAGAAATATTAAACACTGAAAGTGGTTAAATTGATTTATAAGAAATGTCAGTTCAATTTTGTCAATGACCATAACCACTTTTAGGCCCTAATAAATTACAAGACATAATCTGTGTTTTTAGATAATAATAAAAAAGAATTTAAAGAATTGTTTTTCAAAGAATACGAAATCGGAATGTATAAATAATGAGAGATTGATTTTCAAATACTATTTAACTGACTTATAATAATATTCTCATAATTTTAAATATTTTTCTAATTACAATTTTTAATTAAAGTACTTATTTACGTTCAGTTAATTAACCTGCTTCTTCCACTTCGGTACGTATCTGGCGGACGAAACACAATGCAAAGTCGTTAAAACGAACAAAAAAGTTAACAAAAATTTATCCATGTCGGCAAAGTGCTGCAAAATGTTCTACAAAATAGCCATGGACGCGAAGCTTCTGGAGTCCAGAAGAGCACGTAATATCGCAACCGTGAACTTGACCATACTAAGCACTACCTGATGCGAAGTCGCTGACCTCCTTTAAACCTACTTCCTGGCAAGTAACTGTACAGGTGAGTTTCTTGTTTGTATGTGCAACGAGGACGCTCTTCATGCTTGCGTCAATATTTGTTCTTTCTTACTAAATGATTACGATATCCCGTTTAGATGTGCTGTAGGTCAATAACTTAATAACTTCTAAAATGATAGATTTCTAATTAAATTCGTGTGGTTAGACAGGACTGATGAATTAGTTTTCAGTTTTAATTTGCACACATTAAATTCAGTGAAAAATAATTTCCGTTTTATACAGGATGTTATTGAACTTAAAACTTGAGTAATTTATGGATTTGATTTATGAATGTGATTTATTGTTTTAATCATAATGCTTTAGATCTAGAGTATAGAGCAATAACCAAAATCGAAATCTATTTCAACAGAAATTGCGAAACTGCGGTTTTGTACACACAATTAAGCACACTACAAAAAACAATCAAAATATGTGTTCTTTTTTTATGTACGAATGCTATGTTTTCGCTGTCCCATGAACGTAATCTTGATGAAATTAAACTCTGCATTTATGAAAATTGTCCTATCTGCAACTCATATCTTATATCTAAACCATCAAGCTTTACACGATGCAATTTGTATTGCAGCAAGGGTAAATGTCTGTGAACAATAATTATTAATTAATCGTAATAAGACCACTCAAATATGAAGCACCATAAATATTTAGATTTAGAAATCGGTACCTTTCATTGCAACAGCTTAGGAATAACCTAAATATAAAGCTATGAGCAAATGTAATTTTTGTGTGCAATGTTCACAATTGATATTGAATCGAAAGTGTCCAACGGAAACAACTGATTAAATAAAGTGCCAAGAAAATTACCATTTAATTCTAATTTTACGTATTACTTAATTCTAATTATATTAAATTTCAGTAACACCCTATATATAAATAAAACTAAATTTAATAATCATGAGACTATGTATAACTATTACATATTAATTAACGTATTTCACTGATCTTTTCCCAAACCTTATTTATAATAAGATTAAAAAGGGTGAAAATAAATATAATAAATGTACAATCTCATGAGGCGATTAAAACTGACATAGGTAATGGTTTAAGAAAAACTGATGAAAAGTATCAAATATAAATACAAAACTAAATAATGCACAAAATTTGAATTTAAAGTGAAGGAGTTGCGTAATGAATTGGACGAGAGAGGGTTGGAAACTTCTGGAAAGAAGACTGTTTTACAAGGACGGCTTGAACAACCTCTTCGAGAAGGAAAAGATCCGGAATTATTTGAATTCGAAATTGAAAATACCGTAGCTCTACTTAAAAATATAAAGAAAGAATTCAAAGAAGTCAATGAAAATACGAAGGAAGAAATGACGCAACAAATGAAATTTTCTAGAAAACAAATAGAAAGCTTGGAAATAAAAATTGAAACTTCCGGTTTAAAAAATCAAATCGATAAAAAGATCGAAGATCTTAAAACATAATTCGATAAGGAAACTGATGGAAAAATTGAAAATGTGAAGAGACAATTTAAACATACAATTTTTTATCAAATTGAAGATGTAAAAAATCATAGTGGTGACATAAAAACTGAATTTGACTACAAACTTGATGAGAAAATCGGAGGAATACAAATTCAGTCCCACGATAAATTTGAAAACTTAACCAAACAACACTTGAAAAGTGGCTATTGGCAAGTTGGTATGCATCCCGAAGACAAGGAAAAGACGGCCTTCACTGCTGGAAATGGTTTATGGCAATGTAAAGTGATGCCTTTTGGTCTTTGCAACGCCCCAGCTACTTTTAAACGACTCATGGAATTGGTAATGCGCGGACTTAGCTGGAAAATTTGCCTCGTATACTTAGACGATTGATACTTAGATTGAGGGGTGGAAGTAACAAAGGGGCTAAGTGCCAATTTGTCGAAAAATGAGATATTGCCACAGAAAGGGTCTATGTGCCATCTGCTACATCCTATAAAACGGGTTAAGTGCTCAGACAGAAAATTCTAGGAAAAAAGTAGGCTAAAAGTTGTGAATAAAATGTCTTGTTATTTGGGAATGATGAAGTTTCTAGTCAATTTCCCGAGTTGAAAGTTTTGGCATTTAACAACCCCTTTGTTACTTCTGCTTCTCAATTGTTGTTGGAAGAACCTTTAAAGAACACCTTGAAAACTTAACAGACGTCTTCCAAAGAATAAAAGAGGCGAAACTGAAACTGAATCCTGCCAAATGCGAATTCTTCCAAAAGGAGCAAAATATCTTGGACACGTCATATCAGAAACAGGTGTCGCAACGGACTCAGACAAAATTTCAGCCGTTAAGAACTGGCCACCACCAAAAAATGTGCATGAATTGCGAAGTTTCCTGGGATTATGCACATATTACTGACGATTTGTGAAAGACTTTGCAAAGACAACCAAACTTCTGCATTCGCTGACCGAAGGAAAAACATTTTTTTGGAGTGAAGACTGTCAAGAAGCTTTTGACAACCTGAAGGATCTTCTAATGTCTGCACCAATACTGTCCTATCCACGACTAGAGGGCCAGTTCATCGTTGACACTGATGCTAGCAATCACGGAATTGGGGGCGTGCTATCACAAGTGCAGGACGGAGAAGAACGTGTTATCGGTTACTTCAGTAAAGTTTTATCCAAAGCTGAAAGAAACTATTGTGTAACCAGGAAGGAGCTCTTTGCTGTGGTGAAAACATTGGAACATTTTCACAAGTACCTTTATGGTCGACAGTTTCATCTTCGATCAGACCATGCAGCATTGAAGTGGTTGCTCCAGAATGGCTTATTATATGCATCCTAATAAAGTGCGAATAAGTATTAGAAAAAGACTAATCAAAAATGTTAATCAAAAACAATAGATTAAATAGAGTACAGGGAAAATTGGCTTAGAAAATCACAATGTCAAATAAAAAGCAAATATGAAAAAAATTCCTTATTAAAAATTCCTTAAATTAAATTTTATTTTCAAACAATCTTCCTTGAAGTGGGAAGGAGTTGCGTTCCATAAATGTCTCTACAAGCAATCGAATTTTTCCTACAAATAAATAAAGAAAAATCAACAAAAAAAAGACAATCTAAATAACTCTTGCGTTCAAAACCACAAACTGCATGTAACCAACTTCTTTTCTTCGTATTGTACAGTATACGTAGGTAATGATCGGAAACTATTATAAATAGTCTAATTACGACGCAACTATTTCAGATCAATTATTAGGCGTTTAGAATAATTTAGAAAGTTTTACACCAAATACATGAGCGATATGTGCGCGATGTAAAATTTATTATCGTTCCGAGAAACAAGCTGATGTCTTATTTAAAGCTATTTAGTTTAATTTATTTGAATTTAATTCAAAATATAACTCACTTTCATTTAGTTTACGTACTGTTTTTATTTGTGTACCAACATACTTTTAATTTATTATCTTTTTCTCCTTAGTGCATTTTAAATGAAATTTATTGTATTTCTTAACATGAGTGAAACACTCAATAACCATAATAATTATCTTTTATTACAATATTTTTACTTTTATTTGCATTTATTTGAATTTATAATTGTAATTCTTGTATTGTACGTATTTTATTTAGCTTAAAAAATCATGTATGTGTACAATTTAAATGTTTTCCAAAAAATGTACTAGAAAAATAAAAAATATTAAATTGGAAAATTATAATGGCTTCAATTTGCTAATGGCGATTTTCAAGGATTAATATAAAAAGTGAGCAAATTAAAATCAGATTAGAGTAGGCGGTGCAAAGAAAATGTATGTCTGTGATTAACTGAATTAATTAATGTAATACATTCATGAACTGTCAAATTTATTGACTTTTCATTTAATAACAGACATACATTTTCTTTGCACCGCCTGCTCTAATCTGATTTTTAGTTGCTCACAGGTTATATTTGTTTAGTCACTAATATCAATCCTTTAAATTTCAAGGATTAACTTTTCTTTCCTATTCAGATATACGAATCCATTTAAATATAATTTGAAGGCAAACATCTATTTAAAAAAGTATTTTTGAATTCAAAGAAGAAGAAGATCATATTTTAACTTCGGTCGCAGCTTTAGGAACATTGTTTTTCAAATCTGTGTACATTTAGAGCTGGCTGCAATGTTTGTGTTGAAAGACAACATTTGGGAAAGAACGAAAACAGAATCTCCTTTCTCATTCGAGCGCTGAAATATCTATAAAACCTTTAGTTGAGAAATTTTTTAAAAGTATAAATACCTAAAAATTTGCTTTTTTATTGGTGAAAGAGTAAATTACCTTCTGTAAACCCCTGAAAAACAGCAAGGACTTTATCCATCAGTTTATGTGTTACTTTTTGTTTCTTATATTTTTCTATATTTTTTTTACAAATTAAAAACAATGTTAGGATATTTGTCACGTTTAATTATTTTATTATAAATAAAATACTTCAATTAGAATAAAAACTAAGTACAATAAATGAATCACGTTTTATTTGGAAAATTGTCAAAAATGTTGACTATGCGGTCGTATACCAAATCCCTCGTCCGTCTTCCATAAACGAAGTCTATGTGGTTGAAATGATGTTCGTTTATTTCTCGAATGCCATAACGAGCTTCCGGTGGGAGAGTGTTAAACAGGTTTATCGCATCCTATAAAACAAAAGGAAAGAGCATAATTTTTTTAAAAAATGAAACGAAGAACTTATTATCTTTTAACAAGAAGCTTTCTCAAAACGTGATTAAAATAAATATATCTCAATTTTACAAAATTAATAGATATATACAGGGTCCGGCAATAGGTACTGACGGTTTTGTGAGCGCTGTGGTGTGAGTACCAAAATAATCTGGGGGAAAATATAATGCGAAAATCATGCGGTATGTTAAGCAGTTTTATTAGCCATGAATTCGTAGCCCGTGCAACAACATATTTTTTGCGTTACGGCGTTCATTCAAACAGGATCCATAATCGACATTCAACGCCAATTTCGACGAGAATCTAATATTCCTCGGCGTGGTACGATTCCTTCGCGCAACACAATTTTGCAATGGTAACGACGATTTAATCAAACTGGAAACGTGAACAACATTTACGGCGGTACTCAGAGAACAGTGCGTACGCCAGAAAATATTGAAAGGGTACGTCAAGCGGTAATTCGAAGTCCAACGCGTTTAGCAGTACGTCAAGCAACAGCATTTAAACATTCAGATAGAAATGTTGTGTTGCGCGAAGAAATTCTACCACGTCAAGGAATATTAGATTCTCGTCGAAATTGGCATTAAACGTCGATTATGGGTCCCGTTTGAATGAACGCCGTAACACAAAAAATACGTTGCTGCACTGACTACGAATTCATGGCTACTAAAACTGCATATCATACCGAATGATTTTCGCAGTATATTTTCCCCCAGATTATTTTGGTACTCACACCATAGCGCTCCCAAAACCGTCTGTATCTATTGCCGGACCCTGTATTATACGTATTATGCCGCATGTTCACGGATTTAGTTGACGATAGAGAACTTTGTTTAGGTTCCACTTAATTCATCTAAATTATGTTATTTACACTGTTGGTATACGGTTTCGATAGAAACCTTAAGTGTCTGCTTACAAGAAATTAATATAAGAAACAAACAAATTTCTTTGACAAGAGATGTTAATAGTAATGACTTCAAAACTAAAACAAAAATCTTCTACTGTTAACCTTATCTATGCACAACTGTATAAAATTTACAATACTGTATAATAGTACCTACTGTCAGCTTCTTTAAAATTCGCGATTTTTTATATCTGTAACAAAACAGAATCTATGATCTAAATTATAGATATGAAATATCAAAAATCTTGAATTGATATAAAAGTGGTCAAAACTCGAAATTACTTGAAAAAGAGAGAAAATGATAAATTCTGCAATAAAACAAGAAATAAAATAAGGAAAATATGAAAAGGAAACTTCGAAAACTAGATTAATACAGAAGATAGAACGCAGAGAAAATATTCATAGTATAACAGCAATAGGAAACTATGCAGTAACGTGCATTGATTACAATTTTGGAAAGATGGAAAAGAATCACTAAAAAGAGTTAAATGAGCGATGGAACAAGGCAAGGAAACGTTTCAGATTCAACTATATACACAGTTATCCTGAATCACAAAACAAAACGAAGGTGAGAATGTTATAGAAAGGATACAAATATTTTGAACCAATAGAAATAGCAAAATGTGCATTAGATTAAAAGTCACGACACACATATTCATCCTAACTTATTCAGAATGATGCAAATAAGAAATTACGTGACCTCAACAACATGGCACTAACGCACCTCTATCTCGACGGAAGTTTTCTTTCGTCATTCCTTCTAATTTTTTCGGAACTGGTAACATGCTAAGCGTTGTTAATTCGGTCTCCAAATTCTATGCGGGAAAATTCAACTCCTGAAGCGATCAACTTTGGAAGTATCCTTCTTACGAATAGAACGCAGCATTCTGAGATACATAATTTTCATTTGGTCTAAATAAGAGCTTGATGTCCATCCCCATGCAAAGAGTCCGTATTTCATTTCAGATTTGATTAAGAAAATGATAAATAATTCTGCTTTTGGTACAAAGAACTGAAGATAAAATCTACATGCAACTAGCACGAATTAAGTACATATGTGCTTAACGTGTTGACTGAATAGAAAGTTATCGTCCAGAACGATTCATAGACTCATAAACTCGACATATTTATAACAGACTATTTATTTGAGGTGAACTAAATCTGTAATTGAAGTATGGTATTCCCAAAGGGTCTAATGGCCAATTGTACCGCATTTTTAAGCAGAGATTAAATTTAAGTCGTGCTTAGAATGTGATATTTAACTTATGACGAAGCTGTCGAACGACTGCGAAGCGTTAAGTGTTTGTGCGCCATTTAGTGTCCGTTTAAAAGAGTTTGTGATACAATTTTCATCGGACAAGAACCAGCTTTAATTAATAGTGATATTTAACGTAGATCCAGCATTCTAACTGACACTTAAATTAAAGTTTAAGTGTCAATTAGATGGTGATTGACATTATGCTGTCATGTATTCACGATTGTCACATTCTAAACACGTCTTAATCAATGATTAAAAATGCGGTGCAATCAGACATAAGTGCCAAAAACATAATTCCTAGAAAATTAAGGAAAATGATCCTTGTTGTTGAAGGCGTGCGAGAGAGAGAGTCATCTATGTATAATTATGTAAAATATTTCCACTTCAGATAGACTCTTAGAACCCTTTCTAATGTGTCCAGCAAGGCACATAGATCCCTTTTATAGAAAAATATGAATTTAGCAAAATTTAGCACTCTTTGGGAATACCACGCTTCAATTGTAAAAGAACATAACAATATTTGAGTCAAAATTAAAACCAAATCAAAAAATGCACGTGGCAGGAAATTATTTTTATCAATTACATCATAAGTATTTAATATTTACTTAATTGATTATACAATTTAAACCAAAGTTGAACACAATAAAGTCCTCATAATACTATAATAATAACTCGTGTCTAAATAAAAACCTGGTCAAGTAGGCTACATTTAGTGGTTCTGCTATGTAAATGCAATGGATAAATTCTCGATCACAACCCACTTGACCAGGTTTTTATTTAGACGCTCGTTACTATAAAGTATAGCATTCTTCGTTAAGTAAAATGAATGAAAAAAGAATTCCTCCTTGTCTAAGCACTTAACGGCGCGACTAATAATCTTTGGAAGTTCGTGGGCTATTTTTTGCTACAATATGTATGGTCCATCCAAGTGGTCACTGGCTATCAAGGTCGACTACCCTATTTCTTGCACAAAACTTGGTTTCATTTCTAAAATTTCGTTTGAAACGAGAAATTTTTGGGCTGCAGATATGGTTTACAAACAGAACGTGTTCTATTTTTTCAGATAATTTCTGACTCAATTTAATTTTTGATACAGTTTACTGCATAACTTAAATTATTGAGGAAATTGACTATTGTATAATTTGTAAATTCGCTTCAAATTTACATTACATGGTTATCTTCCTCTAAAGTGTACCTATCACGTACCCTATCAAGTTACTTTGGATCTTGAAGAAACCGACAGAGATCAAATAAAAAAATTTAACATTCAAAAACCATTAAAATTATTTTAGTTACCTTCTTACTAGCCACCCAGTCATCAATTCCGTACATCACTTGACAAGGCGTTTTGATCCTCGTGATGTCATATGTAGGCGGCTTCAGAGTGCCATACTTCGCCAAATTGTCAAGGCCATAATCGAATTTTCTAAAATTGTTGTTAACAAGATCACCGGCATGTACCAGGACCTTCAAGGCAGTTCCGCCCGGGACGATATTGAAGTAGACGGGAATTTTCTCCTGTCAACAAACAATTTTTGGAAACAGATACGACTGGTTGTGAACTTATTTTGGGCAAAGCTTACCGTACCGACCCCGGTAATCGGGCCGTAAAATAAATTGTGAAACTGACCGCATAATCTCATTAATACCGGGGATTCCAGGCACAGGACCTGCACGATGCTCCGAGCTGGTTGAGATTGTGAAATAAGACGAACGAGGTCAAAGTCATTTGCCAATTTCTAGAAGAAAAGTATGTTTAAAAATACTAACTTGGGGATCTATGAAATCGTGATATCGTAAGAGCAATAATAATTCAAGTGAAAACTACCAATGGAATTTCGAATTCTCGTCTCAGGCTAAATAAAGAAATAAAGTAAACAACATTAAATTCTTACAAAAAACGCCATTACCTTTTAAAGAATGAAGCCAACAAAGACAATAGATTCACAAGAGTATCTTTGACTTTGGTTTTTATAGCCCTCACGGTAATAAAAGTGAAGTGACTCAGTTTCTTTTATTTTTTCAACTGTATCAGCTAATTATGGCCAAAACTTAAATTTGCGAAATTTAATTTTCTTTAATACATATGAGGAATTTTTAAAATTTTGAAAGTTGTTTAGTTATCCTTCTGATTGTCTGCAATTCATCCCATTTAAACAAATCTGTGCCTCTTATAACAACGGAGATTCCCATGTTGTGTTGGAAAAATTATCTTGGACAACTCTATAGGCAAGCGGCACTAGTAAAATTAGTGAAGTCGAGGTATTCATTAAAAATATTTTTCTTTATAATCTTTTAAGGGAATTTACTGTAAAAAAGTTTGTCTTAAGTAGGGAATACACGATCCAACATGTCTTAACACATGTACGCACGTACATGTTCGCCGAACATCAACGTCACATAGTACCATACTACACTCGATCGAACTTGTCTTAAGACATCATAGTCCAGTTATCAACCAAGACGATGTCCGAAGAGTTATGTTTGGTGGCAGTGGCGTGCGCTATTATAGTAAAACAAAAATACAAAAAAAATAAATAAATAAAGCAGTAATAAGTCCCCAGTTTAATAGTTCCAATTGCAGGATCTGCCACCATTGCCGGAAATTTATTTATTAAAAATCATAAATTGGCTGTTGCGAGGTGCTGTGGAAAAGAATATGCACGACGCCGACGCACTGCATTGAATAAGTTCGTGGCGAACATGTGCGTTTGGCAACCACACGGTCGAACATGTACGCACAAATATCAACGCGCGCACTTGTTTTTAGGAAAACCAGAAAACAAGTTCGACGGACTTTTTGTATGTGCGTAGGGTCATACGCAGCTTAAATGCTACAATTTGACAGTTCTGTGACCCTTGCATCACAAGGTTTTAAGAGTGAAGTTTGCGTGCGAGAGGTGCATTTAATGTGCGCATGACTGTACATGTTCGAAGCGTTTTTCGGGCCAACACACGCACGTTGATGTTCGGCGAACATGCACGCGCGTACATGTGTTAAGACATGTGGGATCGTGTATTGATTGCTTGACAAAAGTACGTAACTATCCTCTTAACGACAAATAACAAACAAATTGTTGTTCTATAAACCATACGCATACATAAAGCGATCAGAATAATATAAATAGCATATCAATGCAAATGAAAAAAAAAAATATTTCACTTTGAAAGCACATAAATCCTCAGGTGTATTTTGTATAGTTATTACGATCTTGTCTAGGATCTAATCATATCCGGCGATGAGGATAGGTGGAATTCTCGAATTGCTATTCTGCTGACGATGCCAAAATAAAACCAAAATGGCTACTGGGCAATACATCAGATTTCCAAGCCAACTTAAAATTAAACTTTTTGAGAATTAGGAATATTTTCACACTTACTAATATTTTCGGTAGGAAAGGCACGATTTTTCTGAACGGCGAAATCATGTTGGACAACGTGTACGCAGGCGCCATGAAAACAAAGAGCTGGACGAGTCTTGCGGCTTCTTCCGGAAATTCCGCGGCGTACATAAGACCTATGGTCGTGCCCAAGGAATGGCCAATGTAAAATATTTCTCCTCTCCTCCCCGTTTCCTTAGCTATGAAATCCAATATAAGTGGCATATCTATCGTGGCCATTTCATCTATGCTAGACAGAACGTAATTAGTTACAACATACAAACTTCGTATAAATATTAATGTGAAAATCAATTAGTGTAATAAAAATTCTTACAATTTTATAAATATTAGAGACCAACAGGAAAAAGTAAATCACAAATGGTTAACATGTCTAGAATTTCAGATTTTCAAAGAAGAAACAAAGATATTTTTATTTCATAAACTGTTAAAATGTCATCATTTTCAGAGGAAAAACAAAAAACATTTTTAACAATTAATTCCACAGAATTTATACTGATAGTATTAATATTTAATTTTACATTATTTAAAACTTATTCGATATGTTATTCGGAAAAATGAGATAATTACATCTTATTATTATGGGGACACTACTGTATATTTCACAGAGTATTTTGTAAGTGAATAATTGCTTTCGTGGGTGTACTTCTTTACCTATTGAAAGATGTCGCAATATCAGCTAAATATCTATAAATTTTCCACAATTAAGCATTACAAAATTTGTTAATAGTACGATATAAACACGGACTATCACTTTAAATTTAATGCGCCTTTCATTTGGTCCTAATTTGTGGCTTACTCTCACACCAGCGATTTTATTTTTCTGTAAGATAAATGCAAATAAGCACTGTTTGTAATATAAATTTACCATGAATGAAAGTGGTGCGGCATGTGTTTAGTTTCTTTGGTGGCACCTACATACATACTTGTTAACGTAATGTATGCAATATGTTAGAAAGATGTAAGATAAAATCGGAAAAGTGATTTGTTATACACTTCACTGTTCAGTCTCTAAAACACTTAATTATAGTTACATTACGAAAGTTGTTCAAAAAATAAATATGATGATTCAATATTTGTTTTTGTTTTCAAATAATTTGATAAATAAAGAAAATATAAACAACTAAAATATCTGAAGATAATAAAATATCGATAGCTGAAGAAACGACAAGTAACTATTTAAAGAAAGATAACTACGGGGAAATCAATAAATCCGATATTGAAACTGAAAAAGAAAAATTAGGAAATAAGTTTCTTTATTGTAACATTAAAGAAATGCCCAAAATGCATCATTCGAATGAATTTATCCAATAGTTCCTTAACTATTACATAATTATAAAGGAAAATGTCTTGTGTAAAAGTTATTGGCTATAATGAGTTCTATATTAATTAATTATTTTCACATACACAGCATGTTCCATAAGTGAGTTATCCACTATAAATCAAAGCATTCGCAATTTACAGCTATTCAGTTAGACGAGAAAGCTGAAATGTATTTTATTCATAATTAGTGGTCAAAAAATTACTTTTACTGTGCATAACTAATTATAAATATCGAGTTGAGTAACCTGTATGGGTAATAGTAATACATATTATCCATGCGCTTTTGCACACAAATAATTCAAACTTAAAATAAAATTTTCTCAAAAATGGAACTCCCTGTATATTTTAAGACATTTGAATAGCTCATCCAATTCTATTTCTAACATACTTAAAATTTATTGGTCTAAAGCTTAAGGTTTTCGAAATATTTACACTTACAGTTATCTTACTTCAAGAAAATAAATAAAAAAGGATAGGATTTCTTGAATCTCGTCTTCATTGTGGCCGATTGTAATACCATCATTTACAAATACTCCTATAATTATTGACTTTGCATTGTTGTAGAAAATACATGGATCGTCATCGATATTTTCAAGTTTTTAGTTTTTCAAATAGTTTGTAAATTTGTCATTCCAAGCCTTTGAAGCTTGTTTTAGACCGTATAAGCTCTTTTTAAGAGGCAAGCTTTTCCAGAATTATCATTAAAGCCCTCAGGCTCTAGCATAAAAATTTCTTCTGACAAATCTCCATTTAAAAAAGCTGTTTTAATGTCGAGTGTACGAATAAGTAATCTTTCACTTGCAGCATGACTCAATAATAGTCGAATACTAGCATATCTAGCAACAGGTGAGAATGTTTCGCTATAATCAATTCCTGGTTTTTTATCAAAACCACGAGCAACGATACTAGGTTTCAGACGACCATCGGGTTTTTCGTGTAAAACCCATTTGCATGTTAATGTTTTGCGACCTTCTGGTAAATCAACTAACTTCCAAGTCTTCATGTAAGTCAGAGAATCGATTTCATCCTGCATTGCCTTTCTCTACCTAGGATCTTTTAATGCATTTTGACTGATATATCTTCAACTTCACCTATCATGAGGTATTCAGTATATCGTGGGTGCGGCTTAATATTTTGACGATTTCGTAAATCATACTTCGACAAATTTTCATTCGCTTCTTCATTTGACTGTAGCTGATTATTACTGTCACTATCATCATGACGAATCGTGTCATTATTTATTTCTGACTCAAATAAAGTCTTGCTACTAGTCTCTGATTGATTTTCTTCAGACAACTTGCATTCAATCTCAGTGCAACCCTTTTCTGTACCAATTTTCTCATCAAATATAACATTGCATGAAACTTCAACATGGCGTTGATCTGGCAAATAAATGCGATAACCATGTTCTTCAATATCATATCCGACGAAAATTTCTTTCTTGCTTTTTCTGTCAAGTTTCTGACGTTGATGTTCTGGTATCATCTTGTAACATCCGCAGCCAAAACTCTTCATAGATTTCAGTTTAATTTGACGACCAAATCACAGTTCAGCTGGGCTCTTTCCGTCAATGCTGCTGGTACCAGTTTGACTTATTGTGAATACCGAGTAGTTCAAGGCTTTTGCCTATAGAAATTGTCCAAAATTTTTTGCATAAAGTTCAGCTCGTGCAGCTTCAACAATGGTACGCATTTCTCTCTCGATTCTTCACATTTTCTCTGGCATGTACGCAAGTGATTTTTTATAAAATATACCTAAATGCTCAAAAATATTCCAACTTCTGACATTTTTAATCTCCGTTCCATTATCAGACTTCAAAACTTTTACTTTACGATCGAATTGATTTTCAACTAAATTTAGATAGATATTTGGCTTATCAACAGCCTCTGATTTTTGTTTCAGAAAATATACGGTACGAAAATGACTAAAGTCATCTTTAAATAATAAAAAATATTTAGCACCACCTAGAGATGGAATATTCATTTCTCCAAGATCAACATGAACTTTTTCAAGAGGGGCTTTTGCAACAACGTTATCTTTTGAATGAGAAATTCGATGTTGCTTACCAAACGCACTACCTTTGCAGACATAGTCTTCCCAATCGTCGATGTAACGAATGTTATTCTTCTCCAGAATATCTTTTACATATCGAATGTTCTGATGTGCCAATCTTTAATGCCAGAGTTTTAGGGAACTCACTGCTGACAAACTGTATTGTTCCATTGGTTGAAACATCATAGAAAACAGTCCTCCAGACCTTTCAGACACTAAAACTAGTTTATTATCCTCCAAAATAAAAGATGTTTTTGGCGTAGCTTGTGAATAACCTTTATCAAGTACAGCTGTAACTGAAAACAAATTAAATGTGAGATTTGGCGCAAACAAAACATCTTTCAGAACAATAGGATCCTATTTCTTGCTATGTAGATGAACATCCTCAAATGCAATTTCTTGCAATTTAGTTGAATCACCAATTTCCACCAATATGGGTAGGTACATCTAAAGAACGCATATTTGTTAACCATTTTAAATTCCGAGCAAGTGGTGACTTGTGCCGCTATCTCTAATCCACGATTTATGAGTGTTTGACAAACTTTCGAGAACTGTTGACGAAAGTGCAACTCAGATGAATGATTTTACCCTATTCTTATCATCACTTAACTTTTTGGAACATTCGTTTGCAAAGTGTCCAGTCTCTCGACAGTAGTTACATTTATATTTTTTCTTACAACACTCGATGCATTCAGTACAAGGTTTGTTTGAACAATCGGACTTTCGATGTCCAATTTGACCACAATTATAGCATTTCAATCCAGACGGACCTAACTGACTTTGTAGACCGGAACTTGACTGACCCGACTTCTTTCCATACGTTTTTTGACCTTTCTTTTGTTGATTTTTACTGGACTTGTTGAATTGACCTTTTCCTATAAGTGCGTTTCCGACGACTGACGACTCACGACTTTTAATTCTGATTTCCTCTTGTTGAAGACGGTCACGCAGATTGGCGAAGGTTTTATCGACTTCAACAACTAATTCCCAAGCAGCATGAAAGTGGTCGAACCTTGGTGGCTTGGTAGCTCCTGCGCCAGCCCATCTATTTCGAAACAATTTTCAACAGCTGATTTTGAATCATCGTATTTATAGCTGAAGAACTGCTGTAGACTTCTGACTTTGCTTACCATAGAGTGCTTCGAGTCTTTCAATCATAGACGAGGCAGATTTACATGTTGTAATTTTTAGAGCAATATTTTTCTCCACATTCAATCCAATGATAGTTTGAGCTTCTATATCTTTCTTAAGCCAGTTGAGCTAATCCTCATCTTTTTCAAATGGTTTGGATGTTGGACTAGTGGCAACATCTAATAAACCTTCCATTCGCAGTAGCAGATTCAATTTAAATTTCCAAGAATGTAATGTGACTTTCCATTACCTTCAGTGGACTCATGGTTCAATTTGGCATCGCACGTAGACGATATTCAGAATTTCATAAAAATGAAACACTATAAAACTGCTTACAGCTAACACCTACTATTAAAAAAAAAAACATCGTACGTACACGATATTCAGAATTTCATAAAAATGAAATATGAAACTGCTTACAGCTAACATCAACACATTTACAACAAGGTATCCAACAGAATTAATTTAAATTTCCCAGACCTTACCTGTGATCCCAGTATTTCTTATCAAAGACGGTTAAATTAACGTGATCTTGAGCATAGTATGTTCCACGGAAGTTTCCGATCCATACATCGTATCCGGCATCCCACAGGACGTAAACTGCAGAGAGAAAAAAATAAAGTCTTCTTGAGATTATTTTGTTATCCTTAACAAATAGCAAAACATCGAATGTGTTACTAGAAGAAATTTTGGTTTAATATAATATTTGTATGAAATATAAAGCTGCATGTTTCAACATTATGGCATTAAAATCGCCACCAGAAGCATCCTAAAGAGGTGTGCATTGCAACTGTAGACAAAGATATTTGATATAAATGATAATTTTATTTTGTTTATGTAAAAACAAGAGGAACATACCTAAGGAGTCATTGCCTAAGGTGACAAAATTCGCAGCATTGGACCATATTCCGTGCTGAATGAAGACGGGGTTCAGTTTTCCGTTGGGACTTCGAGACCTGTCATTTGGAAGTCGAAATAGCGTTAAAATGTAACCATCCTTGGATATCAAACGGTATGTTTGCAGGGGATAACCTGCAGTCGTCACTAGATACGGCTGAAATAGATTTAAAAAAAAATTCCAATATACAAAGAGATCAGAAATATAACACGAGGACCTTTACCAAACCATAATTCATAAATTTTTCCGCATTAAACTACTCTACAATAGATAAATCATTGTTTAACCAAGCTAAGGTAATTAAAAACTATGCAGGTACAGTCATTAGAATTAATTTTGTAACGACCGGCATGATCGCCTGGCACTGTGGAAGTTTACCATAAGGTTCAAATTTGAACGATTTTATTGCTTTTCGTTGCAGTTCTTTCTTTCTAGCATGAGTGTACATTGTCAGTTCGTCTCTTCTTAATGTACCCCAGTGCCGCTAGAAAATATGCAGCGTTTAACATATGGTATGTTTCATTTTAAGTTGAAAACGCATGCGCATATTTTGCATGCTCTTGTCTTAAATCCTTTGTTTTGTACATCTACAATTTACGTTTTATATCTTTTATTTTATAACTTAGCCTGTCCTACCTCTTTCTTTAATCACTTTCAATCGTTTTGCTTTGATTTATGTAGCATAAAAATCAACAGTGGGTACTATCCATTTTTTTAAATTAAAATAATAGTTATGGAAATTTTTCTTCAATTGTGATTAAATTCGCCCTTCTTCAAGTGATTTGAACCACTTTCTCGTTTCAGAAGTAAACTACAAAAATGTGCTTGACATTCAACAATTATGATTGACTGGTGTCTAATTTATAATAATCACTCATGTTAATTGCCTTTTGCGAAACTTCACTTTCAAAAAGGAAGTGTAATATGGTTCGGAATTTTTTTGTATTATGTTCACAGTAGGCCGGTGACTTATGAAATAATTAATAAGAATTATTGTGTATAATCACTCTCAGTCATATGTCGATCTTAATGTAAATACCTATTATTTATGTTAATCAGTCAACCGATAAAATGTTTCGTACCTTTCTATTTTTTATGAAATATGAAATAAACCTAAATTAATTGGCGATTAATTTCCAAAAATAGTTAACAGTCATCAAGAATTGCAGGTTCAAAATCAAAGAGCTGAGGCCTTTTATTATTCTTTATTGCACAGAAAATTTGTTAATCTCTTCAAAGATGTTAACTTGTGTTTGGGTTACATCACTGAAAGATCAGAAGAAAAAAGTCGGCAGTTCTTTTGAAGGTATCCTGAAGGAGGACAAAATATTTAATTCAAATCGAATACTAAGAGAATACAATGATCCGACGTCATAGAGGTTTTTGAACTAAAAAAAAGGAAGACAGAATACGTTTCTAACGGCCATTTGCACCGCTTGTCGTTAAGTTGTAGTTAAAATTTAACTATAATCAACCCTTTGTCTACCATTAACTACAACTTAACGACAAGCGGTGCAAATGGCCGTATGAGAATCACAATAAAATTTCAGTTCCTTAATCAGTATATTTTAAATTTTGTTTTGGGAATTTGAACTAATTATAAGACGGAATATTATCTGCTGTATTTAAGATGTGCATTCAAATTGAAATCGTTATTTAAAAAAATTACGTTACTTGAAATTTTCCTCAAATATAACACCTTCAATACTGAACTGAAACTTTTTAAATACTGAAAACTTGAGCTTGTAGGTACAAGGATATATTGCGATCATAAATAACGTCGATAATTGCGTCAAGGTTTCATAAGTCAGAGTCAAGAACTTTGTCGTAAATTCTGTTAATTATATGTTCCTTAACTTTATCAACATCGACATAAATTTATATCACTTAACAACGAATTAATTAATACGTATAGGTACAATATTTTTTCATTACATTATTACATTATTGTTTATTGTTTTATCCATTTCTTTCTATGGGAACTTTTAAAACATTTGCGTTTTTTAATTAAACGCAACTACTTAAAATAATAAAAATGAAACCTATCACAGTTTGGTGAGAATCTCCATAAGATGTTAGTAACCAGTACGTAATACAAATTAAGAATTTGGGATTTGTCTTAGGTTATCAAAAGCAAAAATTTTTGGAAGTGGTCTATATTAGTTGAGATATATGTTTCGGCCTCAGTAACGACTACAATTCAAAAGGATCGATAAGTAATAGAATAAATTAATGAATGTATGTAAATTTTCATTAATTTATTCTATTACTTATCGATCCTTTTGTATTGTAGTCGTTACTGACTGAAGATAGCCTTTTGCTAAGACCGAAACATTTGTCTCAACTAATATAAACCACTTCCAAAAAATTTTGCTTTTAGTAACCGAGACATATGTTTCGGCCTCAGCAAAAGGCCATCTTCAGCCAGTAACGACTACAATACAAAAGGATCGATAAGTAATAGAATAAATTAATGAATGTATGTAAATTTTCATTAATTGTCATATGTCTCAACTAATATAGACCACTTCCAAAAATTTTTGCTTTTAGTAACCTAAGGCAAATCCCAAATTCCTATCACAGTTGATCGGCAAGAAAGAGAGTGTAAATAGAACAAGAAACTGTTAATCGTATACTTTTTGTAAGAAGAAATATTCTTAATTAATCAATAAAAAATGTAATTTAGAAAATTTATATTTTTTCGTGATACCTATTAATTTTCACTTCACTTATTAAATTTCAGTTAAGTATCTATATTCACGTACATATTTCTTTTGGAAAATATCAAGGTATACGCCGCACATCTAAAAAAAATTAAAACTTCTACTGGGCATTGTTATTTTATAAAAATATTGAACAATGTTTGAAAAATCTGAAGTAATTATAATAATATTAAAAATAAATTTGAAAAAAACAGCAATTTATAAAAAAAACTTTCTTAGATAAATAAAGGCAAGAAAATGTTTTTAATTTAGACTTTGAAAGTTCAATTTCAGAATTTTAAAAATGAGAATCTTAAAAAATTAAAAATTCTACGTTTATTAGTATCTAACATATTTCAGGCATAATTTTTTTTAGAAATTACAAAAGAAAAGGTTTATTTCTTGAGGAGGATTTTTTAAGTCGTCTTAAGCAGGCATAATTTAAAACAAATTTAAGAGAAAAATATATTATTACTAATACTGATTGAAATTATCAAAAGCATATAACACAATTAACCAGATTAAACGAGGAATATGAAATCGGTAATGTTTATAAAAAAAAAACGAACCACTAACAGAACACAGATTTTCGATTAAAATGCTTTTTATCTGTGTTATGAATGATGTTATGAACGATGTAGTAAATAGATGAAAAAGTTGTAAATAAAATTATATACAGTGGTCCCGAAATGTAGCACGTCATTTCGGGACCACATAAGAAAATTTTCGAGAAAACTAAGGTAGGTAAGTTATGTAGGTAGCTTTCTTAACTTTTAAACCAGCTAATATTTATAGCAGGCCAAAAATGATTTGACTGAGATTTGTCATATTTTATTTAGTTTGTAAATAATTGTACCTAAAATATCGATGTCAATCTGTATTCGTAAGAAATAAATCGATATGAGAGAGGCTTACTACGAATGTAGGAAAACAGTGCAGCAGCTTTACCGTTATTTTTTATTAATTCATAATTTTCTGCAATTGTTTCATTAGTCTTCGTTTGTTTGATTTATATATATTTTTATGAATACATTTGAAATGATAGCAACGTTAAAGATAGAAGAGAATCATATTTCACAAAAAAATATTATCCTGCCATTTAAAAAAAATTGTCGAGGACGTCATCATTCCTATACAGTATAGACAAATAGTATATTGATTTACAAGTTTAGAAAAGTGACAGTTTGCCAGTGAGTGTAAATGTTTGAATTCACGAGTGAGCGTTAGCTCACGAGTGGATCAAATTTACAAGAACATGGAAATTCACTTTTCTAACGTGTAGATCATGCTATTTTTTCGTGTAGTTGACGAAAATAACGCTAAAATTATGAGAGTGTCGACGAATAATAATAATACATCAAGGTATGTCAACATAGTAACAAAACATCAATCTTCGACCTCTGATACGTCAAAATGAATGAAAAAAAGTATTGCTAACGAAAACGTGAAGAAAAGTGTTGCTAACAAGACAAGCCCACTTTTCTTCACGATTTATGATTAAACATTGTGTCACTTTTCTGTCAACTACACGAAAAAATATATTCTTATACTTCATTCTCAAGAAAGGAACGTCCCATTTAAGAACATATATACGTTATTGGATGTTTGAACAAAAATAAATGAGTTACAGCTTGGGGCCTTTAGAATTAAACAGACTGTATAATTCCGACTTAAACATAGAAAAGATTAAGAAACTATTGAAACAGTTTTAAATTAGATTGGAAAATATAGTAAGTACTGAAGGATAAAGAGAAGAAAACATAAACAACCAAAATTGACAGACAGAAAATTAGACCAGACAGAAAATTAGAAGTTAAAAGAGAAAGTGAGAAAAGGAAAGCAAACTGGAAGTTACACCATAACGAGAGAAACTGATATAAAAAACCTTTCTGTTGCGAATAACAATGAAAAACAAGTAAATATTTAAAATAAACGGTGAGCTAAAAATAAATCAGATTAGAGTAGGCGGTGCAAAGAAAAGGTATGTCTGCGATTAAATAAAAAGTCAACAAGTCAGATCATGGTCAGATCATGAATGTATTACATTAATCAATTCAGTTAATCATAGACATACATTTTCTTTGTACCACCTACTCTAATCTGATTTTTTAATCACTTTTTATATTCAATTATGTATAGAACGACAGCGTACACTTTACCTTATAATAAAAGAGAATTATGATGTTAGAGTCAACAAATATTAAAAAGAGAACTAGAAAGTACAATTTCACGCTAATAAATAATTT
Source organism: Dorcus hopei (assembly GCA_033060865.1). NCBI lineage: Eukaryota > Metazoa > Arthropoda > Insecta > Coleoptera > Lucanidae > Dorcus > Dorcus hopei. The sequence continues at coordinate 28,348,317 of CM065419.1, read as the reverse complement.
ACTTTTTAATAAAAAGAAAAGTATCTTATTCAACCTCACAGGTGTATAACGCAAAACTTTTCAAAAAACAATAAATTTCTGTACATTTAATTTGAATACGCAGACTTTCGTTTCTAAAAACATACATATTTTTTTCAATAATTGACCTAATTTTTATACAGGGTATATTACTACCTCCGATAAATATTCACACCATGCGATTCTTCCTTTAAAACGGTACACGAAATTAATACCATTTTCCTCTTAACTCTCTCAGGTTATGAAGATATTGAGAGTTTAAAATTGATGCTAATTTTATAAGGTGTGATAAGTATTACCAGATACCGTAAAATTTATATAAAGCACGCAATAGATTGATTAATTAAATATAGTTTCCACCTCCTTTTTCCCTGTTTTACTTATAATTTATATTTTATTGGAACAAATTATTTGTAGTTTATAACTTTATATAATAGACCCTGTACATCGTTCACAAACATTTAAAACTTTCTTGGATTTGATTAAAAAATTATAAAATCTACATGCGAGAAAGGTTTCTTTCTTAGCCGAGAGTTGAAATCTCCATATATAAGTGTGCTACAATTTATGAATAAGGAAATAAAATTATTTTTTATAATTACATTACCAGTTCATGTTCTGCAGCCGCATCGTAGAAACAATTGCTGCTTTGATTAATGTTATAGTAATCCCTGAAAGTCCTGCACACGTTGTTCTTCTCCTCCTCCGCATCAAAAGAGTTGAGCAACAGGAAGAAGATGAAAAAAACACTCAACACGGTGGCACTCATGTCCAAGAACAATTATCGTATCGAAATAAATTGCCGTTTCATTTTATATAATATTGGTCTGTCCTTGGCACCGTATGAATTTCAGCGATAGTGAACTCCGGAAAAAATATTATCGCCAGGCCCCAATACCAATTTTCGTAACGGTCGAAAACCGTGTATTGCACACGGCACAAATTTGCATTTGATTATCTTTTTTGACGCTGATTGGGCTTAGGGCATGTCCTGTAATTAGAGCCTTGCGCGGGGCGCGTGTGAGCGGACGACTTTTGCGGAACCGCAATAAAAAAGGGACAAGAATTACGATGAAGGGTTACTATTTACGAGCAGAAGTTATAATTTGCGGCGCTACCGCGCAACACTTGCAGATAACTTTCGCTCTCTTTTGTCAGCCAATATATAACTTACTTTATGCAAATGTGTTACACTCTAATTTTTCAGTAATTATTAGAAAATATTCGTTTTCATCGTTCGAATGTACCGTAAGCAGACAATGATAAAATTTCGCAAAGCTGTCAAATAAATTAATCAAATAATTTTAAAATGTCTGATTTTCTGGGGCGATTTAGAATTATATTGGAGAAAGTGAGAATTGCGTTATGTATTGCATTAGAAATATGTAATAATAAAATAATGTTGGTTATTAAATAAAAAAAGAACAACTTCAGTATGTCTACAGGAAGAAAAAACATTCATTTATTAATTCTTTGAATACCTAAATAAAAATTACTTATTTGAAATAGCTTTTTACATGCTTTTTCATTGAGATTTCACGAATTCATAAAACAAAACTATAATGCACTAATAAATAATTACCTTAGTGATGCAGTATACTTAAATACATTTATACCTAGAAATACACTGAGAAAAATAGAACAAAGGAATACGTTTATATTAACAAGAATTCCGAACATTTTATTCTGATTCGCATTAAAAACCGACTCCTGCAAAATTAACACTATGTGGTTTGTTGTTTAGAGTATAATTTCCTGTCATGATAAAATTACCGGAGTAATTAACAAAAAGTCAGACATGACATTTTATTACTAATTTATTCAGCATAATATTTCATTATGGTTTATTATTTTAACAATACGTATTATGTAGAATGATAACTTTACATTCTTAAACTTAAACAGTTTCATTGTGCTAAGAATCATGATTAATTTAGAGTAAGATGGATCTTATAACATGACAGCATTATACTTTTACATTATACTTTTATTTTATCGATAGGAGTGATGTTTTATTTAAATCGCAAAATTCCATTTTTCTCAGTGTAAATAAGTTGTAAGAATAATTTTTCCCTCTTTCCAAAAGCATTTAATAATAACGTTTTCATTTATTAAAATTTACCAAATATTATGATAAAACTCAAGGCGGAATCCAAGTAATTATCAGATATACAATATGTCTCAGATAACTTTTCCAGCATGGGGATCTCGCTTATTATAAGAGACACGAATTCGGTTAAATGGGATGAATTATTCCTAAGTATTAGGATAGTTATAAGCTGTTTTGAAATTTAAAAAATCCCACGTAGTTCAAGAGTTATTTCAAAAAAACAAAAATGTTCAAGTTTCGTTTTTTTTGTAATAACTTCCTTATTGTAATCGATACGTTTACGTTATTTGTACTTTCTCGATGCACTTTTCCATGCTGAATTTAAATGTGCTTTTAGATTTTAGTTTTCACTTGCCGCTTTTCAAGTTTTCACACTCGACTTCAATTTTTCTTATGAGCCATTAAGTAGGCTTTGAATTTATTTATTAATATGTTCTTGTTTCTCTTTACAATGATATAACACATGCAATATTTATTTCAACAGATAATGAAGGTAATTAAAAAATACATTTTCTTGACAAAGGTATGCTTTGTTTGCAGTAAAAAATAAACAAATTTTCTAACAAATGAATATTTCAAAAAAATCGATTAAAATTATTAAAAAGTACATCTATTTACAAAAAATAGGTTGGCCAAGTTGTGATTCGAACCCACATCCTTCAGTTCAAAGGCTCCATAATTCAAACTTAATCAGGTAATACCTTAATAACCGGTTGCCTAATTCGTGAATTGGTAATCGTGGACCTACTTTATGGCCTCTAAAGTTTCCAGATTTAATCCCATTGATTTTTTTTGTTTGGAGTTACATCAAAAATAAATTGTTCAAATATTTGAAAAGGTTGAAAATTTTCGTGAATTTGTATTTGCAACATTTCGCAATACACGTCATAATTTTCGTAATGTAATCAGAGCAACGATTCGCAGATCACAATTATGTTTATAACGTAATGGTCAATTGTTCGAACACGGTCGATATTCGGGCAATATGGTTGCCGCGACTGGATTGCTTCAATATCGCCATAGAATGTGCAGCGGCGATGAGATTGCCAATCGCAAGTACTTGATGGGGCCTGATGCGCTGATTTTCAAGCGATCTGATCGCCAGAATTAAATCCTGTGGAAATTTTTCGAACAATTTAACAGCCACAATAAAATTTTGCAGAATTTACAGTTGCGGACACAGAGACGTCATGGAAAGGCATTCCTGTTGCAGAAACTGGCTACGTTATTATTTATCATTTTAATATTTACAATTGGTTTTTGTCCGATGAAATTTGTATCACAAAATCTTTTAAGCGGACACTAAATCGCGCACTATACACTTTACGTTTCACCATCGTTCGAACGACGGTGAAACGTAAAGTGTATAGTGCGCGATTTAGTGTCCGCTTAAAAGATTTTGTGATACATCATTTTAATGTACAAAAAAAGAGATAATCGAAATGTTCCTTTACCTATGCATTCGGTATACTGTAAATCGTTAAAGCAGGGATTTAGATGCATACGGAGATTTCAGATTACTCGTAAGATCTGGCAAATTAAATTACCTATAAGCCGCCACGTAGGTAGGAGTTTAGAAGAAAAAAATTGCCGGGCGATCAAAATATCACCCGACAGTCTCACATTCTGTGGCGATATTGAAGCAGATTGCCCAAATATCGACCGTCAATGGGAACCTTTACATAAATAGTCTACTAGCTTATTTAACTACGTTTATTGTTTGTTAATAATTAATTTTTTTATTTCTTGTGCAGGATCTTTTCAATAATTCTTTCATTCCTTTGTTAGGAAGTTTGTTTATTTTTACAGTAAACAAAACTGCAAAAAAATGTTTGTCTTAATTTCCTTCGTTATCTGTCGAAATAAATATTGCATGTTATGTCATTGTAAAGAAAAAAAAAGCGCATTCAATTATTCCAAAACCAAGTTATCACAAAAAACGAAATTTGAAAATTTTTGTTTTTTGGCTATAACTCCTGAACCACACGGATTTTTTTAGATTTTAAAATAGTTTATAACTTGTAACGTTCACATTTTTCGCTGTCCGTTACATTATTTTTTTTACGTATTTTCTCGTTATTTTGCTGTTGAAATTCAAGTAAACACCGTTTTGTTCGTTCGTTTAATTTCGTATTTATGACTTTCACGCCTCTATCTCTCAGGATTTGTGTTTCAATTTCAGTTTGTAATGCGGATTTCGATTTTCTTCTTAAAGCTATTTGTTTTGTTTCGGAAATTAATCTGTAGATGTCGTACATGGTTCTGGGTCGATTTTATTGATCGATGTGACGTATGCGGAAAATGCGTGTAAAATCTTTGACGAGTTTCCGTCCTCCTGCTTGATGAACGTGCGACTTGGGTGTGTGCTCGTACACCATTAAGACGCATGGTTTGCGTCTTCAAATTTTTGTGGTTTTGTGAAGCTGAACGGCTTTGAGATATTCCAGTTTGGCAAATATTACGTCACTACTCTCGTACTGCCCTACTGTGTCAACTTTGTCGTCTGTTTTTTGCCACAAACGCTACCGTTTTCGTTCAAGCACGTATCCGAGCACGTGTTCCGTTAAAGTTCTCGCTCAGGAAAAAACTAACAGAAGATTGTAAGTACCCTAGTTGTTTAGGAGAATATTTTCTAAGATTCCTTTCTCTTTATGTAGAGTTTTTTTTGACTACCGAAATTTTGTTGAGTTACTGAAGCCGAAGATTAGTTTTTTTTGACTACCGAAATTGTGTCGAGTTACCGAGGCCGAAGCTTTCCTCCTACCGCACGAGTTTTTATCGGAAAATTCCTTGCTGTTTACTGCATTGTCGTTTGAAGATACTACCGAACAGGAGTTCCTTCTTTTATTTGACGTGGTTGTTCTTGGAAACAAATCCAGTATTACGGAGTCGTTTGAAGATATAATTCAACGGTGTCGTAAATGGAACCAAGGTCAAGTATTACGGAGTCGTTTGAAGATATTGTTCAACGGAGTCGTAATTGGAACTCAGGTTAAGCTATCGTCAGGATTGAGTAAGCAACACTCACCATTATTATCGTATCGTATCGTTTTGAGAAATTTATCGTATCGTATCGTATTGAGGAATTTACCGTATCGTGCCGTATCGTGCCGTATCGTGCCGTATCGTGCCGTATCGTTTAGGAAATATTACCGTACCGTCAGGATTTAGTCTTTTGAATTTTATTTTGATTGTCGCAGATTTATTTAATTGTATATTGGGTCACTTTCGATTTAATTTAGCGCTTTTTGTTGGGTCATTTAGCATAGTTGCGTCATATTATTTTTATTTTTATTTAAGTTTACTATACACATGTTAATTCTATGTATATATTTTGTTTCTCGAATCACCATTTATGTTTAATCATTACACCAATTTTTTTATCAATTATATTAATTTTTCATTCTCAATTTTCTTTTAATTTTCTGCTGCAATTAAAGACTAATTTCTTAAAAATTAATTTGCGTAACCTAAAAATCTGTTTGGAGTTCATTAGTTTTGTTCCGGACTGTTTTAGTAATTACAGTTTAAAGAGATTACTTGGCGCTCAACAGCTTTCGTTTTGTCACCTAACGTTTATTTTTTTTTATGAATTACGCAAGTTATTTTTTTAAGAATATAGTTCACAGAATTATCCTTCCGAATCCACCTCAGCCTCCGACTAAACTGAGCTATGGCAACCAAACAGGTGAGAATCTACTTACAAAAAAGTATGTCACAAACTACCCTAATTCTTAGGAATAATTCACCCCATTTAGCCGATTCGTATCTCTTATAATAAGCGAGATCACCATGCTGGAAAAGTTATCTGGGACATATTTTATACAGATTTTTTCTCTGTGACTGCAGTATGTCTGCAATCTCCGTGGATTAAGTGTAACCAAGATTATAGTCCAGTAATTCTTAAATCCGACTAGTTTCGGCTATAGACAATATCTGAGTGACTTAAACAGTGTTGCTAAATAGATTGGCAAAAAAAAGGAGGAGGGGAGTCAACAGTAAGTAAAATTTGGTACAATGCAGCACCATTTTCTGAGCCCCGGACGAAGGGCGAAAATTAATTTGTAAATGTCGGCAAAGCAAAATTTGATAAACAAGAAAAACCGAAGAACAGCGAACGAAGGAGGTTGAAACAAATTGAATCATGATAAGTGACAATAGTAGAAATATTAATGAAATTCAATCATCAAGATAGATACACAATCAGCAAAACTTAGAAGGGCTAGTGCAACCATTCGTCATAATCAGACTGCGGAAGTTTAGGCACTTCCTTTTTTTATTTATTAAACCATATTTTTATAGGACTCAATTATAAATTTATTTCATGTAATCTTCATCCAATGATAGAGAGCCTATAAATGCCTATTTTAGAAAAAAGTAAAAAAACAGAAGCAATATTTTTATTACAAAATTTAGAATGAAAGTTGCTGAGGGCTGAAATTAAGCCTAAGCTGAGAATTAGTTTGGTTTAGGATTTGTTATAATTTTTGTTTTGTATATGGTATAGATTTGTAGAGATATATTAAGTAAAGAAGAACGTGACACATAATTAAGTGATACTTGTTTTACTGTTTTATATTCATAGTTGCCGGCGAGTTTTCTTATTTAGTACTAAATCCTTCCTTACAGTTTTTATTGAAGGTTAACATAAATGTTTTTCTACATATTTATATTTGATACATTCGATGTAAATATTGTGATAAACAAAACTTAGTTAGACTTCTTTAACTCTGTTCTTGCTGAACTGCGCACTTGATTTCGGTCGCAAATGTAAATGTTGTGGGACAACTGTGTGAGCAACTCCATTTCTCTTCTTTCTCCTCTCTTGCATTCTCGCTGTGTCTCACGTTTTTCTCTTCTCTTTTCTTACAAAAAAATTCTGCTAGTTACATTAAAATCTATCGAAGACTTTAAGTAGACCCTAATAGTCAAAATGCATGTGTTTATTGTTTCTTTGGTTACAATTTTAATTTTAATAGGTTAAGGCTCAGTTTATTCATCACAAATTAATGTTTAATTCCATTGCAGCAATTACTTTTTCGATTGTTACTATGGCAATAAACCGCAACTACTCAAAAATAGCTTAAGGCCTTTTCCTTAAGGTTTTTTCATCTCCAGTTAACTTTATCTGACAGTTTATTTCCATAGTAACAATTGTGATCACAATCAATCGCAATTGTGACTAGGGAATTAATCGCCAGATAAAGTTAATTGGAGATGAAAAGACCGGGCCTAAATATAAAGCCGCGAGCGAACGTAATTTTTGTGTGCAATGTTCATTGCACTGCATTGCATCCGTGTAGTTAATAGTTAGTTATTCATAACCCAAAATACCGTTAAGTGTTTGTGTGTTCGTGGTTTTCATGGCAGAATCTTTTCCACTCCTTTTTTGTGCTTGTTTTATATATTTTTATTTTCGTTAACTTACTGACTTCCCTTTTGTTCAGGAAGACTGATTCATTAAACATTCTTGAAGCCGCATTTGTTCTACTGTTGATCTCTGTTTTTATGTTTCCAGTGGATCTAAGTTATTTCATACCAATGTCAATGTCAATGTCTTTTCCATCTATGCTTATTTGACCTGTTTCTTCTTTTTTCCACACTTCCATGATCTCCGTCTTCTTCCTGTTTATTTTCATCTCATACTCGTGCAGTACCTGCCTCGATGTTAAATTTTTAGTGCTTTCATTGCATACTCATTTCTGATTTTTCAATGTATGTAATATTTACAGAAGATACTGTTATTACTGTTAATATTTACAGAAGATACTTACTTTAGAATAACCTTATAAACGGTGAGCAAAGAAAGATCAGATTAGAGTAGGCGGTGCACAGAAAATGTATGTCTGTGATAAAATAAAAGTCAATAAATTTGACAATCCATGAATGTATTACATTAATTAATTCAAACTTATTCATTTAATCACAGACATTGCACCGCCTACTTTAATCTGATTTTTATTTGCTCACTTTTTATTTATACCATAATTGGAACGTTTCCTTATGAGCGTATGTGGTTGATGCATGCGGCCGCAGATGTCAATGGGAATTCCTATGAAGTTACTTTATTTAGATAAACAGTTATCAGCTAATGCACGTGTGTGCCCAAAAATTACGGAAATACATAGCAGTGCTTCGGACTTATATAAAACGTGGGTGAAATTAGCGACACAGATATAATACTATGTGTTTGTGGCTGTGGAAAAGAAAATTCATGTCTTAGCTCCATTCATGTACTTTAAATTATCAGTTTTGGCATGTGTTAGATGCCAAGCTACGACATGAGTTTTAATTTTCATGGCCAACCTTTATGGCATTTTTAAAAAAATACACCGTATAATCGATTCCTTATCTATTTGTTAGGGCAGTACGCCTATGCCGTGAAAGTCTAGCGAGAATATGGTATTCATATATGTATGTAACTAAATTTTGACAATGAATGTCATATCGATTTAGATTCTAAGTTTACTCCGAATTATGCAAGTTGCGATATTTTCTTTTCATCACGAGATGTATTCACGTCCAAATTCACATGCACAAATTGTACAACGTTTCCCTTCACTTTTAATTTTGGCTGGGTTACATTTCAAATGTTTCGTTGATCCATCTGATTTGAATTGTCACAACTTGGCGTATGTCAAAATGACATCAAATTAATCTGTCTAATTTTACTATGGTAGCTAACCTACTAACTTAAAATCACAACCTACTGCAATAACAAATAGATAAGGAATGGATAATAAGTGCCTTCTTTCATAGCGTTTTCGATTGATCGCACTCAGAGTATCTTCATCTCATGTTATTTCATGAGGTCAAAAGAAGATGCAAATACACTGAGTGCAACCGGTGCAGGTGAATCGAAAATGCTATCAGAATAAACTATGGAAACGAGTTAACATTGTATGTACAGGGTGAGTATCATAAAAGTACGAGCCTGACGAACCTAAAATGCAACCCAACATACAATTTTCATGAGTAACTAAATTCCATAAATTGTTATTTTCCACGATCCAGTTTGGACATTCTTAACATTAAAAGTCAAAAAGATATAAACTTCAAAGTGCTTTTCGAAACAATGTTGTATTCAAACGATGAAAAAGTTGATATGCTGCTAATTTATGGCAAATGTCGAAAAAATGCAGTTGCTGCTGAAAATTTGTAGAGGCAACGCTATCCTAATCGTCGACATCCCACAAATAAAATTTTTAAAAATCTAGAAAGGGATTTACGAGAAAATTGACCAAAAGGTAAGCGAAATCGAGCACGAACAGTCACTACGGTCGAGGATGAAATTCGTGTGATTGAAATTGTTGACGAAAATCCACAAATTAGTTCCCGGGAAATAGCAAAACAAACTGGCATTAGCCAAACGTCAGTTTGTAAGATTTTAAGAGAAAACAAATTCCATCCGTACCACGTAAGTTTGGTACAAGAATCGAAGGAAAGGGATTACCCTAGACCAGTCTTTCTCCCTTGTGGGCGCTAGAGGCCTACAGGGGGGCGGTATAGGGCACAGAGAAAATTGGGGGAAACAAGATATGACTCATATATGGCAGGCTATAATTTAACTAAAGTTATTAAAGTAATGATTGCGATTGTGATTTTTAAGATGTGGTAAAATTAAAAATTTTAGTGGGCGCTAGAAAATAATTGATTCTCAAAGTGGGCGGTAGACGAAATTAGTTTGAGAACCTATGCCCTAGACGAATGGAATTTTGTCATTTCATCCAACAAAAAATGACTGCAGACGTACATTTTTTAAATAAAGTAATGTTTAGTAACGAGGCAAAATTTTCGAACAACGGCGCTGTTAATCGGCACAAGTGTCATTATTATTCTTTAGAAAATCCACACTGGATAAGGGAAAGACACTTTCAGCAAGTTGTATCGATAATGTGTGGTGTGGTATCATAGGGGACTACATTGTTGGCCCCTACTTTCTTAATGTAAATCTGGCAGGTGATCATTACCTGAATTTCTTACAAAACACGTTACCTATACTTTTGGAAAACGTTCCTTTAGAAATTAGGAGGAACATGTGGTTCCAACAGGATGGCGCTCCTCCTCATTTTGCAAGGAATGTAAGAGGATATTTAGACGATACCTATGGAGCCAATTGGATAAGAAGGGGCAGCATAAACTATATTGGCCACCTCGTAGTCCGGACTTGACCTCCCTAGACTATTTCTTGTGGGGAACTATAAAAAATAAGGTGTATCAAACACCTTTCCAAAATATGGAGGATTTAAAACGCAGGATTCGTGTTGCTTGCAGAGAAGTAACTCCAGATATTTTGGCTAGAGTTCGCCGGTCTTTTATTAATAGAATTCAAGCTTGTTTACACAATGATGGAAGACAATTTGAACATCGGCTCTAGTTACTTAAGTTTAGATTTATTTTTTGACAATATCAGACAATTGATTTTATGACATTTCTAAAGAAATGAGGGATGTCCAAAGTTGGAAATTGCCGTTTTTAGTGAATCTAGCCACATTTTCGCGATGCAGCGGTTTGAAACAATTTCGACTGTTTTAAAACATTTAAATTTTCGCGTTGAAACGGTGACGTTAAATGACGAATGTTTTGAACTGCATTCATTCTGTTTTGAAACGTTCTGTGGTGATATTTTTAAAACGTATTGGTGGTGGATGCTTGACATCTCTGATATTTTTTGTGTATCAACATCTCAACATCCATTTTTCAGAGCACGGAAAACAATCTTATTAAAAATGCAACGTTTGGTGTTTAATTTGAAGAAAAATGAACTGTTTTATGTCACGTTTTATAGAGTGCAAATAACAGCTGACATTGATAGATTGAATGTTCAAAACATTGCGTTTTCGCGACCTTTTTAAATGGTGACATCAGAAGCTAATACGGTTCAAACCATTCTATGAATTGCTTTCAACGCGAAAATATACCTTTCAATGAAAATTGTATGTTGGGTTGCATTTTAAGTTCGTCAGGCTCGTACTCTTATACTACTCACCCGGTATATAAATAGATCTTCAGTAACTCACTAGCTAATGGATTCAGCTAGTATAAACAAAGGAATACAAATTTTATAAATTCAGAAGGAACTATTAATTTTAATAGACAAATGAATTATTTAGTCGACGACATCCCATCGAAGGCGTTCTAACTAAAGAGCAATGATTTTGAGGTTAATAATTACATCAAATTTTCTATTAAATAACTATAAGGAGACACTTAAAATTAGTGAATATAAGATGCAAGTGAGGTAGGTCCTAACGTTAAGCATATTTACTTTTAGTAGTCAGTGTGCTACTGCTTTTTTTCGACATTTATTTTAAGAATTTCTTTAATACAATTGATTGATTTTATTTTTGTTTTCTAGCTAGCTGTGAAACAAAAGTCATAGACTTCTCTTGACAATTTCATTTTTCCCACCCTTAAAAAATGTTTTGCCTTGCGTAATTTTTTCTACAGATTGTCGCGTGCGTGCTTTTTTAGAGAATATTTATTTATGAATCCAGTGAAGCACCAAATTTCGTCAATCGTCACAATTATTAACCCAACCCAACCCAATCCAGTGAAGCACCAAATTTCGTCAATCGTCACAATTATTAAGAAATTTTATTTTCATCGCAGCGTGACGTGCTGATTTTAGTTGATTCAAAAACTGTTTTGCTGGCTCCGTTACATATTAAACTAGAATTAATAAAAAAAAATAGTTAAGGCATTCAAAAAAGGTGACGTTTTTAAGCATCTAAAAAATGTTTTTCCAGAATTAAGTGACGCCAAGCTGAAGGAAGATACATTTGTTGGCCCTCAGAATAGGAAAATTCGCAAGGATAATGAAGTTGAAGGTAAACTAAATTATGTTGAACTGAGGTCATGGAAAGCATTCAGAGGAGTTGCTCCATAATTTTTAGGTAATGAGAAGGCAAAAACATATGAAACCCTGCTTGAAGAATTACTTGATAATTACCACAAAATTGGCTGCAGAAGGTCTTTGAAAATTTACTTTCTAAACTCCCATTTGATTTTTTCCCGGAAAATTTAGGCGCAATCGACGATGAGCAACGGGAACGCTTCCATCGGGATATTTTGATAATGGAACAGCGTTATCGAGGAAAAAGGAATCCCGTAATGGTGTTGGTTTCTTATGAGGGAGAGTGATCCATAATACAAGCGAGAATCCTTATATGCACAAACTAAATCATCTGCAGATTTATGTTAATTGCTTTTTTAATACTTTACTTTATCTATTAAATGTTTTCAAGTACTACTTTTATGTTTCATGTCTAATGAAAAAAAATTACCAATTGAAGGAGTTTTTTCTTTCACTTTCCGGGCACACGTTGTAACTCGAAATTTATATGTGATAGAATTTTTTTACTTGCAGATTCAAATTAAGTTCTTTGCATAAAACTTACTACTTCCCCTTTACATACAATTTCAGTGATTGAATACGCGTAGAATAAATATTGTTTATTTTACAGTTATTAATAAATAAAAATTAATGTTACACATTTTCTTCTACATCAGTGATTTTCAACCTTTTTACCTCCGCGACCCCCCAAATGGTAAATATAAATAAAATTAATATCTCGCGACCCCCCTCCTATAATTTTATGTCGCTGCGTTTATAGCGACGGGTATGAATACACATGTATGACGTTATAAAATGATTTCATTATTGTTTAGGCTATTTTCGCGACCCCCAGGTTGAGAAACGATGTTCTACTTAATTTAGAGTAAATGAAAATAAGTACATACTTGCTTCTTTTGTTAAAAACTTCTGTTTCAAATTCTAATTTAAAAATTGTTCAATTATTCAAACATGTTGTAAGAATTTTTTGTAACAAAATTCACATGATTCTGTTAATATATTTTGATAATACAATTTAAGAAATATTTTCTAATAAAGGGGATTATTTCTTTGCATTGAACAGGATGTTTTTTCAAAGTTATTATTTCGTTACATTATTGTGCGATTCAAACAGTTTTGTAATACCGATTTTAAAAACGTATCGAAATTATCATCTAAAAAGAAGAAGGCAGCTCGGCTTCAAATAAAATAAAATTGTCGGTCAAATTTTTATGTTTATTTTTAAACCTAGAAATTAATTAGCCTTAAATATATTTTTCTATCACCGTGGATTAAAGTAAACAAGCTTGACATCTGTAATAATCTGTAATAAAATTTAATAGCATTTCTAAAACCATATAACTTTTACAATTAATTCCAAAATTATCCCTAATTATAAAATAATCGAGAACTCTATAATATATTCTCGTGAGCAAAATTTAGCTTATATTCCCAATCGTTCTGAATTACACTACAAAGTGGTCAAGAATCACTGTTTGAGTTGGTAGTGCTTAATTTTATTTTTAAATGGTACCACTGGAGTAACTTCCGATTGTTACTGACAGCAGTCACTTCACAAGCATCATTTAACATTTCAAATTCAAATTAAAACGCTAATTTTTATTCACATAACTTACAATCTTGTCGCTGCTCAGGTTACGTCAAATAAACTAACAAAACATATATCCGGTTTCAGTGTTGCAACTAGCCGAATAAAAAAATGCTCTTAATTGTATTGCCAACTCAAGCAGTTATTCTTGACCACTTTGTACATTACAGAATGACAAGAAGAGTGTTTCTCATAAGTCTCTTGAATTTTTGGCGCTGTATATATTTATAATCTCGTATTGCTTCCTTATAGAGTCATTCACATACGATCTAATTCAAAAGCATTCTGTTATATCACTTGGATCGATCTTGACATAAATGTTAAGAGAGACCAATTATGTACTGTGTTCACATATCCCTTTTGCAATACGCTCACGGATTTTATCAATTCCCTACAAATAGCTATTCAAATCTTTACTGCCAATTTTTAAAAGCTATATTTACAACACTATCCACGTACTTGAATAAATCAAGCTCTATGATTACAATATTTACTTTCATTTACAATAAATAACACTTACTAGGACTATTGGAAAAACTAGTCTAATCAATACTAAACGTAATACCATGAATATTAGTTGAATTCGTTTAGAAAGAAATCTTTTTTTCCCAAATTTTTCTATCAGTTTATACGGAGCGTAAAAACATTTAAATATATCCGCCCTTCGAATTTCTACGTTTTCTCTGGAAATTTGTCAAAAATTTTCACTATGTGATCATAAACTAACTCCCTAGCTCTCCGTCCAAAAACAAAATCGATATGATTGAATGGCCCCTCATTTATTTCTCTTATTCCATATCTGGCTTCTGGTGGAAGAGTATTATAAAGATTCAAAGCATCCTGAAAAGAACTTACAATTAGTTAGTTTAAAAAAAATTACTTCAAAATTTATGTTTCCATTTCTTTATCCATCCATTGAAAAAAATTAACCACTTAACCCTTCGTCGGGCGCGCATGTATCTCACAGATACACAGCTTTATATTTTTACTGCCATTTTTGTGTTTAGTGTGCAATACCATTGCCCTTCTAGGTATGCTATCTCTGATCATTTGACAACAAAGGACAACTACTGCGGTTTATAAATTTTTAGTTTTAGTGTAGCAAATGAAGCAGAAGATGCGCTTTGTGTGTGGTGGATACAGCGCGACCGGTCATATTTATTCATCGTAAGTCATAAGTATGTTCATTTGTCATATCTTTTCGTTATCAAAATGGTCAGACCTAAAATAACTACACCATAACCACACAAAACCATTCAAAAATCGCAGCAAAAGTGGTACATGAGAGTTAAGCCTAAGTAGGATGAAACAGCAAATCTAAATAAATAAATGTAATAAACAAATAAATTCATGTAAATAGTTAAAATTATATACTATTAACCGCATGTATCTGAGGGATACAGCGCGACCTCTTATGTTTCAAAAGGCGCGCGCCCGACGCGACGGAGGGTTAAGCTTAAAATCTGCTTAATTTCAGCTACAAAAGAAATATTTTTATTTTAGTGTTCTTAAGAAATAACTTAAAGAAATAAGATTGTTATATTGAATTTTAGTTTCTAATTCTCCAAGATATGTTTGCCGGGCCTTTATCTAGGAACTAAAATGAAAAACTAAAAATGAAGCAAAATTTCTAGCTTAACGTAACCCATACTATATACTGAGTATTAAGAGATATAGACAGACTAACAATACTTTTTAAATATGCCTGAGTGTTACGTGTCTGTTACGAACGTCTGTAGATATAAAACAACCTTTATTGGAAGAATAATTACAGATATTATTTTTCTTCTTATACTTATTTGTTAAAACATTTTAGATTCTTACTTTTTTACCCGACGTCCAGTCATCTTTACCATACATTATATACGTGGGAATTTTTATTTTAGTGATATCATACTCAGGCGGCGTTAATTTTCCGTACTTCTCAAAATTCTTAGAGCCATAATCGAATTTTCTGAAATTGTTATAAACGAGGTCACCACAATGAACCATCACTTTCAGAGCAGTCCCTCCTGGAACGATATTATAGTAAACGGGAACTTTCTCCTAAAAAAATCGATTCATTTAAAGTTAATAAAAAATCGTATGCTTTCGTACAGCTCCTATCCCCGTTTTGATTCCATACAGCAAGTTATGCATTTGCGTGCAAAGTTGCATCAAAACCGGTGATTCCAGACACATTATTTTCACCATGCTGCGCATTGGCTGAGCTTGAGATAGAATCCGTACTAAATCGAAATCGTTTGCCATTTTCTTAAATTACAAAAATTTAATACACGAGAAAAATTTAAACAACATTAGTTACTCACCAGCATTTGGGGTAGGAAAGGCACCATGCTTCTGTAGGGAGATTTTATATTAGATAAGGTGTAAGCAGGAGCCAAGTATATAAACATTTTGATGTTTCGGTGAGCCTCTTCCGGAAATTCTGCTGCATACATCAATGCAATCGTTACCCCAAGAGAATGACCCACGTAAAAAATATCCCCTCTTCGTCCGGTTTTCCTAGCTATGAATTCCATTATTAAGGGCATGTCTATCGTAGCCATTTCATCTATGCTAGAAAATCATATAATCAAATTTTGTATCGCTACGTTATCATTACATTTTTTTTAACTGTTGATTTTAAAAGTAAACAATACCAAAAATAATTTTATTCATACACCCTTAGCACTCCCTTGTAAAACAATACTTTTACTTATTCAAGGGAAATATATGGAAAACTCAAAAATTAATAAATTAATAATTCCTGTAATTCGTAGTGGCAAGTGAAATCCATTTTATTAAATAAAATTATTATATACATATTTCTTAATGTTCTGTTTTATAAGAACGACGTTTTTATAGATTTAAGTTTCTCTACCCAAAAAACAATCGAACATGATTGATTCTAATCGTCTAAAATAATTATCAACTATTATTAACTTATTTAAGCTTACTCTTTGGGAAAATAATTTTTACTTTTTGTCCTTGACGAATAAATCGTTTCGAGTATAAATGATAACATAATACTAAATACTAATTTTTGAACAGGAAAATATTAACTCAGAAGTAGCTGTCATGTGAAAATTAAATTTCATAAAAAATTTGATTAGATTAAAATATTTTATTTTGTATACATGCAGATATTTCAAAATATTCTACGTAGTAACTGTAGATTCTCACGGTCGAATTAATCCAACTTATCTATATATAAAATTGATACGTTTAGTCCCAATACGACTTTAGCATAATTTTCGAGAATAACTTTGAAACGATTTAAGCGTTTTGATCACTTGTAGCATGTGTTGATATTCTCATGAAATTAATTCTTGAAATTTATGGCTTCAAATTATCAGTTTGTAAATTTTTTATTGAAATCCTGACATTTTAGTTTGAATGTGTGAAGTTTCCCTGAAATTACTTGGTTTTCTCGAAAACTACATGGGAAGTTATTAAAATTTATAAATGATATTCATTAATTCATTGAACTGTTCAATATTAAGAACTTACAAATAGGCAGTCAATAATGTCCATCTGAACACGTTTCATTGATAGGTTTACAGAGTTTGAATAATAATGCATAAAAAGAGAGCAAAAAAGATATTAACTTATATTTGAAGAGTTCACATTCATTCAAAAATGATATTTTGTTGTTCTTGGGTGTTTTTAAAGAAACATCAATTTATAATAAAATTTATTGCAGTTTACTAGTGCTTAAAAAATAAGCCGCCAAATTATAAAAAGACTGTCCTTTGGATAAAAATAAAAAGAAAAGTTCAAAAAGGTAATAACACCACCGACCGTATTGGATAGCAAGCTGCTGAGCTTAAAAACTATCTCTATTTTAAAACAATTGTGCCGAACTGTGTGGAATCATTTTAATTTTATTTAAAAACAAATAACATAAATATTATTCTGGTCCCCTTTAACCAATGACCAGATAAGTAAAAGTAAGTAAAATTTTCGATTTATTTGCACATCCCACATGTAAATTATGCAGTACGTTAAGTATCTTCATCGAATCGCCTGAATCAAGATTGCTATTAAATCCGAAGTTATTGCTAGATATACAATTAAGACATTTCCATTTAAGGGCCCTGATATGAAATCCTCTCAAATTAGATGTACTACCACGATCATTGCAGTAATTTTTGAAATTGTAGTTTCTTGTAATTACATTATGGAGAGATTTTATGTATTTAATTCTATAGTATTTAATTGTATTGTTGTATTTAATTATTAAAATTTAATTTTAATTTCCACCATGCTAATGAATGGTTGCTATGGATATCAGAAATAATTTTTCAAATGTCAAGTTATTGAAACTCATTCATTAGCATGCATTCTCGCCATAATGGTAAAATTTTCCGTTTTTTGGAAATAACTCCAAAACGGTTTGATTTAGGTATAGGAACATATAATACCACTTTGTGGCAAATTTTATCACCAATTTGACTACGCAACGAAAAATCTGGCATTCCATTTGAAAAAACGATTTTTTCACATTTTTAACTCTTGATGAAAAGTATAAATTTAAGAATTATTCTCAGGCAAAGATGTCTATTTTAAAGAATAGCTACGATAAAGGGATCTTTCAACTACAAACTTAATTAGATTTCAATTTTCTATCTCGTTTCAAATAAGAGTTACAGCCCATTTTGAAAACGTCAACCACCTGCCATGATTTCGTAAAATAATTTTTATCTCAAAAACTGTAATACATGGTATGGTTTCAATAAAAAAGATTCAAAATTATGATTCCCATCTAAAAGTGCAAAAATAAATAGGGTGTTCCATTTAAGATAACAAAGTAGATGGCGACTTCCGGTATAACCGGAAGTGCTAGACATCTGAAAATATTTTAGTTGAAGAGAACGCAATCACTTGTATCTAATTTTAAATGTTCAAGTTTCTATTTTGGCCAGAACCCCATAAACTTCTAATAAAAGATCTCGCTGGGACACCTGTATAGTTTTAAATTTTTGTGCCTGGTGTATTAACTAAGCAATTATATTTTCTACTTTTTGAAGAGATTTAGATAAAGCAATAGCGTAGTTTTCACGACTTTTAAAAAATTTGACATTTTATAAGCTAATGAAACGAGCATCTAAATAAAAACCTGGTCAAGTGGGTTGTGATCGAGAATTTATCCATTGCATTTACATAGCAGAATTACTAAATGTAGCCTACTTGACCAGGTTTTTATTTAGACACGAGTTACATTCATGTGAAAGTAAGCTAGCTGATTATTATGCAAAATGATAAGATATATAATAATTAAAGAAGTTTAGCTAAGTTTTCTTCAAATAATTTTACATGAATAGTTGCAAGGTATTAAAAAAATTTTCCACAGCTTTTCATTTCATTTCGTATATATTTATTTCAAGAAATGCCAAGCTTATTTTCTTAGATGAGTCATTCACTGTTGTTGAATGCAACATAATGGCACTGACTAATTTCAATTAGCTACTTTCTGACTAGTATCAAGTTAAGCTACTTTCGATATGCAAGCATTTCATAATTTTTTTCAGCTCGAAATATCAGCCTTGCAAATCTAAAAAACGAAACGTTGGTTTCATGAATATTTATTACTCAAACTTGAGTATATTACTTTTTCAGCTGACCGTTGAACATATACTCATGTACAACAAATATATGTACGTAAGTTTCATACGATTATCTACCAATTAACTCGATTAAGAAACACATTATAAAGCATTAGATTGCACTTTAATATAGTTAATAATACTTATGAGATTTATTTTATAGAAATATAAAGAAAGGAAATAACACATCAAGCAATTAAGTGGTAAGAGCAATTAATTAAATGAAATGATGAAAGGAAAATTATTGATGAAATGAAAATGAATACATTTTACTTTCAACAATACTATTACAAATGAATTGTTTAAAATGTATTTATATAAAAATTCTATTGATAGAATAAATGCAAGACGTGTTTCTTGATCAAATCTAATTTAAATAACTATTTACCTTTTTCTTACCTGTGATCCCAATACTCTTTATCATATACGGTCAAATTTACGTGCTCCTGGGAATAGTAAGTGCCTCGATAATTGCCCACCCAAACATCATATCCGGCATTCCATAATACATAAACTAAAAATACGAAAAATAATGGAAACAAATATACAACTTGAATGCAAGAAGGCTAAAAAAAGAAACACATTTAGTGAACCGATTGCAGTCGCCCCGAACAGTAAAACGGAAAATCTGGGATTTAGCCTGTACCTTAGCCTATATTTTATAAAATAAATTTTAGTTCACGAATTTACTAATTAATGAAATTACAAATGAATTTTTTATATTACCTAGTGAATCGTTTCCTAATCCGATGAAGTTAGCCGCATTCGATAGAATGCCATGCTGAATGAACACCGGATTCAGTTTACCATAAGGACTCAATTCCTTATCATTCGGTAAATGGAACAAGGTCAGGATGTATCCGTCCTTGGACTCCAATTGGTATGTTTCTATCGGATATCCAGCTTTTATCACCAATTCTGGCTAAAATTTACAAAGAAAAATTATGTACAATTAAAAGGAAAAAGGAAGTTAACAGGATTTTTCTTAGAATAATGCCTGTTTTCTGTTTCTCTAAAATTATTAACCGAATACAATAGGTAGCTTTACCACCAAAACATTAGCTAACTATTCTTATGTGTTTGATTTATGGGGTGTTGAGAATAATAGGTAAGTCATATGAAGCATAATTCCCTAAAAAATCGTATTTTTCGTGCATTTTTCATACTTTATATTTTTTCCTTGGTCTAATAAACCAAAAGTTGTAGTTACCTTACAGTTATTCATAGCTTGAGTTTTTTTTTTCTATACAGATGAACACAAAATACGATTTTCCAGGAAACATAATTCACATGACATACCACTGCAATTTTTAGCACCCCACATGTAGGCACATTTTTTTGATATGAAACGGAAAATTAGAGCTATCATCGAGTTTATAAGCTTGAGTGTAGGAGGACGTACTACTGGAAATAATTTACATCGTCTGCTGATTATAAATAAAGATAAGAACCCTTGTTCTTAGCCGAAGTAATTCAATGACCATCTTTTAGCGTTTAAAATTATTACAGATATCTCTTGGGAACACAAAGGAATGATTTCGCTTTAAGCTTAGACTAACTGAATTAAAAAAAAAAACAGAGAGGAAAACAAAAGGATAAAGATTCAGATTAATACACGAAAAAATGAATCAAAGAATAAATAACTAACCAAATCAAATCGTAAAAGAATTCGAGATTCAAAAAAACAATATATCGTTTACTAAACTAAAGATAATTGATTTATCCACAATTGCTTAACACGTTAAAAATACTAAAAGTCGAAATTTTCTATCACAAGAAATTGTGTGTTAACTGTTAACCGGTGCTCTTCGTCCTCTAAATATAAAACTGGTTTAAATCTCATGCACGGTTCTGTTTTTATTGAGGTTCTTGCCTTCGCAAACAGCCTCGTACAATCCAGGTAGCTCACAGATGGCGCTACATTTCTGAAAATTGATTTATCGGTGGCAAGGGTTACAATAATATAAAGAAAAAATAACTTTAAAAAATTATAGAAATAAAGAAATTTCTGGGAACATAAATATGGTCAAATTGAATGCTTGACAAGAGGCTAAATAAAAGACCGTTTTTATTATATTGGTGTACTGTTGAAATGGCGTTAGAAAACGTTAGAAAAACAATAAAAAGAATCATAATTGTTAGTTAATAAGCAGGAAAAAAGGAAAACTATTTTTTTTAACTGAAAACAGTAGTGAATTTATAATAGACGGTTCAGTTTATATGGCAACAGAATTAAATCGGAAGCGAATATATCCGGAACGTCATTTCACAGCGTTATTTTCAATTCATGTCAGGCTCACGCAGTTTATAACAAGTACAGTTGTATTTTCTTGCTCAAATATAGTTTCCTTGTCCTTTTTTCTTTCGTTATTTATGGTGTTAGGTAGCTAGCGCCGAAGCGAAGAAAATTTGCGTTAAATGAAATATTGCCCAGGCCGGTTAAGAACTCTGTCTCGTGAAATCTAGTAGATCGTGGAATTAATAAAATATGGAGGAATATAAATTATAAGAGGAATTACAAAAATGTGAAAATAGATTGATACAGATTTTCGAATAATATGCCTAAAGAAGATAAAAGGATTAGGATTACTAGCGAGGTCTAAGCATCATTAGCAGTATTAGTATATTGTTTGGAAAAGTACTTCAAAAAAGCAAGGGGAAAAATAGATGAGGACCAAAACCAATTTATTCCCAATCAATTTTCTATTGACATCATTTTATAGTACAGCAAAATATTGGAAAACATCTAAAGGAAAAAAAACACGAAGAGCTGTCATTGATTTTGAAAAGGCTTATGATTCCACAGGGCTGGTTAGTTTCAGATTGCCGGCTGCGGTCGACTTACTATAATTTTTCTCCTTCGGCATTCGCCCTAAAATTGGGAAAACTCAAAAATCCCAGTTTGAAGGAGCCATTATGAATCCAAAATACAATTTGACACATAAATGCTTTGCCTCTCACATTAAAAAAACATGGCAAACCAAGAAGTTTCTAGTACAATAGAATAAGAAGCACCATGGAAGTATGAAACCTAAATGAAAAATGGGATGGTTCCTCAGACTTGTCAAATGAAACAAAATAAATCGTGGGGGACGACGATTTGGTGATACAAGCAATGTAAAAAAAATCTTTTCAAGTAAAAAATGAAACCACAGTGAAGATTATCTTGAAGAGTGCAAAGTAAATATTTGTTTTAATAATACAGATGAAATAAACAATCATAACATATAGTCCACCCCTGTATCATTTTTAAAGAGATCTAAAACACCACTTAATTATTAAATATTACGTTCTGATAATTTCAAGACACGAAAGTGTGCTCTGCTTTTAGAAGTGAGGTTCAAATAATTATTTTCATATAATAATAATAAATAGGACTTCAGTCCTATGTCACACCGTTCTAAGCCCCAAGCCATCCAAAGCTTAATTGTAGTGATTGCTCAAATTGTGCCCAGACTTGACGATTGGACATCTGCAAGTGTGGTTTGAGGCATGCGGATTCAATGTGAGAAATTGAACTTTCATATCTTAGGCCGTGTTCAGATTCACACCGCCTCTTTCTAACCGGATTTTCCACGTTTTCTCAATTCATATGGAGAATACCGAATTATTTTATGAGATTACCGGAATCCCATGGGCAGTAAAACCGGATTAACGCATCCTCGATGCGCTTACATGTGACTGTAAATGAACGGAATTAAAGTAAACAATTACAATACGGAATATTATCATTCAAAGCCCGATTTTACAATCGTGGGATAAACTAAGTATAACACCCTTCTTGGAATAACGTGACGTATATATGACGTAGATATGGAGGAAGGCTAAAGGATATTCGGGAATAGTTATTCTGTCCTTTATCACCGTTTGTAGAACCGGGTCTTAGTATTTTTAAAAATATTTTATTGACAGAAGTCCCAACAGTGCAATAAATCGTAAAGCGACAAGCGTTGTATAATGTATACTGTAATTACCTGCTGGAGAGCTATGGTATGCGTTAGTGCACTTACCATAAGAGAAAATCTAGCAGAGCGTGAATGTAGTTCGCTTGACTTATGTAATTCGCAAGAAAAATACAGGAAGCCTTAATAATCAAGATTTTATTTATTTTTTGCATCCAGTTAATTTTCAAATTCGAAAGTAGAAACAATAATAAAGTGGAGTAACATAGCAGTTATAAACGGTCATGTATGAGAACCGCATATAAATTAAAAATATACGGCCGATCTTTCCGTTTAAAGGCTAAGAATAGGTTTAATTGCACAGTGGCAGTTGTTGCTAAGTTTTCTAGCGGAGTCGGGATAAAGTTTATATTATGCATCACAAAATAACCGCAGAAGAAACAATGTATTTTGTAAGGCACTTTTTTGCTAGATCATAAAAATGATTGTATCAAATCTAACGTGCTTAAAAACATGAACCTGTCGCTTGTTGTCTTAGTGGAATAACGCCTTAACTGGCTTAAGTCAATACTATATCTAGTCCAGAAGCTAGTTGAATAGCAGGGAAAATAATACAATTTGCAATAATCGCTGCCATTTAAATACAAATAACTTTCTCCAGAATCTCCTAAAGAGCTGGTAGAATTCTGATTTGTTTGTATTATATTTGAATAATTTCCTTATAATTAAGTCAAAATTCACATACCTAGCGAAATCATGTCGTTTCCTTATGCACTTTATACCGTAAATATAATAATTCTAATAAAATGTTCTTTATGAATTTTATGATTAAAATTAAAAATAAAAATAAAATGATGAACCAAAATGCCAAGAATTAGTTAATACTTTTTTTAATCTATGGTTTTCATTAAAAAAGATAAACAATTTTGTAGTGCATTAAGTTACAATTTACTTACTTAAATCACAATGATCTTTGAACATTATGTCGAGATAAAAATCTTCCTTGAATTGCTTAACAAATGCAAACTCAGTTGCAAGATTGAGTAATTACTTAATTTTTTCTGCTAAACCGCAAAGTCATTCATTTTGGTATTGAAATTCAGTAATCTCGATTTAAATCAGGACACGTTCAAATATGTGAATTAGGCACGAAAAGTTCAAACTGAATGTAAATTAGCCAATAATTTGCGAGCTCATATACGCACCAGCTCGGTTTCGGCGGTCGGATCGTAGAAGCAGTTCTCATTTTCGTCGATGGTATAGTAATCCTTAAAGTTCTTGCACACGTTATTCTTCTGACTTAGCACTAATCTGTCGTTAGCTAAGCAGAACAAGACGAAAACACTGAACACCACACTCATGTCGAAGAGATTGTGCGAGAATAGTCACTCTTTGATTCTATATAATACTTATATTATTTCTTGTCCTTGGGTAGCATAATAGTTAGTTAACGGGTATTGTTTAAGATTTTCTTTTGCCGAAGTTACTTAGTTAAATTTTGAAATATGATAAAGCAATATCAAATTTGATTAGTTGTGTAATTTTTATTTAGTAAATAATTGACTGTTACGAAAAAAATGAACGTAATATTTTATTTATTTATTACTTTGAGTACTCTTCATTAAGATTTTTGTAATGCCTCGTAATACTGTGATTCTCTATTGTCTTCATGCAAAAGAGTGTTTTAATTCCATTCTTTCTAAGAACGAACGAATTGTTAACTCACGCTTTACTTTCGACATCAGTGCTAATTTTGTCCAGTTCCTTTCATAAAAGTACACGTTTCAAGGATATGATTAATTGCACGCGATTGCGTATGGGTTAAGAAAGATTTTCGTCTAAACTAAATAGAGGGTAATATAAAGTCCTAAACTTTTACTACGTACGTAGATTGCGAAAAATCGTCCTAGACATAGGATATTTTTGTCCGGCGTTGACATTGCTCTATTATGGATAATAAATTCAATTTCAACCTTCATAGCTTTTTGGGTTATTGAGGATAAAAAGTTTCGATTATCGAGGAGAAAAAATTCCAGACATTTTTATTTAAACAAGGATTTTAATGAACAAATTTACTCCTGAGTTTGAGTGAAAAGTTGTTGGCTGGGAGATAATAGAGAGAAAAATTGTTTTCATCAATCAACAGCCTTTAATTAATTGTTTAAAATAGTAAACGTTTCACATCAAAATTCGACGCTAGATCACGTAGATCACGTACTGAAGAAGCGTCGAATTTTGATGTGAAACGTTTACTGTTTTAAACAATTAATTATTAAAGGCTATTGATTGATGAAAACAATTTTTTTCTAAATTTACTCCTCATAATTAGGGATGGGAATTTTAGGTAAGTAGGTACCCATTTACGTAGATTTTAGGCATCAAAATCTGAATGATATCAAAATTCATTTTAAGTAATTCTTTTCAATCTGGCCCGCATGTGATTTTGCCGAAAATGCCAATTTTAGGATTATTTTAGTTTATCTGTCTTTTTTCTAACTTTATAGCCTAAATTAATGCCTATTTTAGGGTTATTTTGGTTTATCTGCCTATTTTTTAACTTTTAGCTTAAATTTTAGGTTTCACTCCTATTCGAACCTTTTTTTTTGTTCTTCAAATGAAAAAAGGATTAATCCACAATATGCACCGCACAATATTTTGCAGACCTGTAGAAGAAAAGCATTTCAAATCTCTAAGGACCGTTTTCTAATAGGACTGTAAACTTCAAAATTTGTTCCAAGTCGGTTTTGATTGCAAATTTAAGTCAAAAAGTGGCCGCGTAATGTCGCGACTTAAACTGTTGTTTAAATTTAAAATTCCTTTGAATTTAGTCGTATGTATTTTGAAAATGGATATTATTCAAATAATTTTAAGCTCGCTAAATAAAGGCATGACGAAGAAATACACATTTTTTTACCTGTGCATTACTATTGTTACGATAATAATTGAATTAAGGTAAATGAGGGACGTAGCTTTATAAAACAAAACATTTAATAATTACTCACATTATCAATACACACCACAAGAGCTGTTCGCTCTAAACTCAAAGTCAATCTAATACTAAAAAGTATGACATGTTTTTTCATTATATATAGGGGCACCTATTTTTGGATAGTTAGGGTCGCGATATATGATTCATTGACGGATCGTTTGATACATTGCGTTTATTTGGTAACGTCAACGCTGCCTTTCTATATTTATTTATGTTTTTCGCGGAACCCTGATGAATCGCTTTATGCAAGTTCAATCTCGAAAGTTCTGCACTGGAAGCTTCCTTTGTTACAATATTTTTAAAAGCTCGCGATTAAATGAGGGGAAAAACATTTCTCACAAGAGCAGCTACGCATTAAATGAGACCACACACGAGGCGATATTTGGGCGATTCGATCGACAGCAATCATATTGGGCAACCAGATTGCTTATCGTCCGATTACAAGCGACATTTTGATCGCCCGGCTATTTTTTTCGTAAACACTTGATGCGTTAGTGGGGCCCCGTTTATTCTGGCGATTTTCGTGCAATTTTCAAGCGATCAAATTGCAGTAACCAGATAGCTTGAATATCGCCACGCCTGCGGTCTCCTTATGACGGTAGCAAACGCGTAAGCGAAACTTGATGTGTTTGATCCGTGTCTAGCTCTAATTGTAGCTTGTGGTGTAATTTCTATTATCAAGTTCTTGTACTTACATACTACGACGCGAGCTTAAAAATGTCAAATATAAACGTAGATTGTAATAAATTTTGAATTTTTCGTTAAATATTTCTTTTAACCTATTTTGCCTAAAACGTGATTTTTGTGTCCTAAAATATAATTCTTTTTTGCCTTTTTACCTACCCATTTTCAATAATTTTAATACCTAAAATCCCCATCCTACTCATAATAAGATACATGACTTTTATCTGACACAAATCATGCCTTTAATGTTGGAATATGTAGGGGCTCGTTCATACTCTTTAAGTTACCATCTGGAACATGAATTCGTTCCTGTTTAAAAAAAGAACATTACACTTTCATTAAATTAACGCCTACTTCTAATGAAAGATCTAGTTAAACTATAACGCTTAAAATGTAGTGTTGCACATTAGGCTAGCATAAGTTTACCAAACTAAATTTTTTGAAGGTCTACTTACTTGAAATCATTACAGATCAAGATCAAACCATTACACATCTAAAATGCCAAAAATCGAAAAGAAACCTTTCCTCCTTATTTCTTCGCATTTTAACTAGATCTTCCTGAGACTCTTCAGCTTCCAGGAATCATCTACCAGGATCCGCATCAACACTAGTATTAAGTTTTGTCAACTTCCTTTCCGCATTTTATTTCTGTCTGCGTTTGTTATTTCTGTTTTGTATATTCAGGTTCAAAGGCATTTCGTGATATGAAGCTGGCATCTAAAGCACTTTGCATAAAAAAAAGAATTAATTTTTCCGCATTCATGCTCTTTGAGTAATTATCTGTAAAATGAGCTCTTTCCTCAAATGTAGGTTGGTTCACAATAGGTCAGTATATGGTTACCAAACTAAATTCCTTGGAGATCTACTTTAAATCATTGCTCAAGTCATCTAAGTTGTATAAAATCGAGAAGAAACCTTCCTTCGTTATTTCTTCACCTCCTGAGAGTCTGCGACGTTTAGAAAGTATCTACCAACATCCGCACCAAACTAAATTTTCAAAATTATTGAATTTTACTTTGAAAACCAGCATTTCATTATTTTAATGCAATAATATTTTAACGTTCAAACAGGATCTTCGGGTCAATAATTATCTAATCGTTTGAATGCGCGCTTTTGACAGAAGATGGAGTTCGTGACCGTTCAGGATCTGGAAGACCTTGTTCGGCTGTTCCTGAAGAAAACATTCAGCTGGTATAGAAGAATGTTGAGCAAATTCGACAAGAAGACGTTCAACTAAACTGGGGATATCTCGAAGATCATTGCAAAGAATGTTGGCCACATTAAAAACGTTTCCATGCAAGTACAGAGTGTGATAATCAAGAGGTTTTGGAGAACGCCTGCATTGTGGCATTTCGTCAACAAGCAGAAGAGAATATAGAATTTATTCGCAATCTGATCATGCATGAAGAAGCCCATTTTCACTTAAAGGACTTCGTGAATCTCCAAAAATAATGTAGAATGTAGGCTACAAAGAATCCAAGAATGTTTCATCAGTGGGAATTACACCCACTTAATTGTAACATCTGGTACAGCATAACGTCCGAAGAACAATACTACTGCAACAATAAATACTGCTCGATACCGTTGATTAAAAAATAATTGAAATAGCTACTAATAATCGTCCACGTAACGTGATTTTGGCAAGATGGGGCCACGGCGCATACACCAAAGCCGATAACTTTTACGAAACATTTTTGGCGAATTTTAATTGGTTTGCGCATTTGCTCGATTTGAGGGCACTCGTTTTTTTTTGTGACGCTATTTGACAGAACTTGTTTACGTAAAAAAGCCCACAGTGATCTTACAACTGAAGAACAACATACCTACGTGTTTTGGGTCAAGAAATTCTTACAAAAATGATTACAAAGACCTCGACTTTGTGATATGTAAACGTTTAGTGTAAGTAGTCAGAAGAAATTCCCCGTCTTTATTCTTTACTTTATGATTTAAAAATAATTATAACAAAAGAAAATATATTTTAAACCCCTTGTTTCATTTTGCATCACCCTGTATATACTTAGATTTTAACTGTAACGTTAACAATATGTTATTAAGTACTCCTGTCTTACAACATGTGTGTGTAGTAAAGATAATCTGTGATGAGCTAGAATCAAAGAAAAATGCGTGGAGAAACTTTTCTTTTCCATCCTAAACCATTATTCTTATCCCTAAGCGAGTTTCTCAAACATAATCAATGTACAATTCCGATGGCCGACAGAAAAAGATTCGAATTAAAACGAACTCCCTTTGCTAGAAAAAATAAGATATTTGAGGTAAAGTAGAGTTCTGAGAGGAAAATGATCCCAACACGACTTGTTGAACGAACACGAAACTATATTAATTCTTCTTATTTGTCTTGAGTTTGTTATTTATTATTCTTTTCTTGAATTGAAGAGTACCATTTAACACCGTTGCATCCACAGAAAAAAAATACATTTTGGTTTTTCCGAAAACCTATTTTTCTTTTTTCCTTAAACTTTATGTGCGACCAAATTATAAGTTGGCACTTAAAATATACATTTACAATATTTCAATTTTGTTTAAAATAATAGTAATGGTTTCAACATTCACAACAAATATTTTTACAAACAACGAAAACGATTAACAACGAAAACTTTATTTGGTAAGTAAGAAAATCAACAAACATTAAACCAACAAAAACGAACAAATTATTATTACTATAATCGGTACATGAACTGTAATAAGTGGTCGTATAATAGCGATTTGACGTCTTTCCCTTCCGTGAAATCCGTATGACAAAACCCTGGATATTCCACGGCATAATATCCATGCTCTTTCGCCGCATCAGAAAATCTGGAGTACAAGTATTTGACACTCTGCAAACAAAATTTAAGGAAATTCTAGAAATAAAAATGAGGAAACATGTGAAACTTGACAAAAAAGACTAGTATTAAAATGATTAAATATTCAAAATTCTTTACTATGGAAAACTGTTTTTGTTTAATTTGTTTAAGATATTAAAAAGATTAACTAAACAACTACAAATTAATTAGCCTACATTCTCAGTGGCTACAAAATCTCCTCTGCCATAAATTAAATAATTTGGCACCAATATCCTGGACACGTTGTAAATCGGTGGCTCTCTCGTTCCATACAACTTCATATTGTTTGCTTCGCCATAATCGTAAAACTGAAACGATTTCTTTTTAATAATTTGGGACTGGTGTACTAGAGTTTTGACAGAAACACTGTCTCCGTTTTGCTTGAGGATTATCGGCAGGGTTTCCTGAAATTTTGATTTAGAGTTATTACGAAAAATTATTTATGGAGTTAGTTACGGGATTTATTTGTGGAATGTCGAAGCCGAAAGCCGACTGGATGGCCACTTTGCACATCTCCATCTGCCTGGGATGTGGTAGACACAGTCTGTTTGCAATTTGCGACATTAATCCACCTCTCTCGAATAATTCTCCGTGGAAAAATCTATCAACAATTTCCTATAACATAACATATTCGATGTTAAAATGTCCGAAATAATAGAGAAAAGTATTTTTACTATCCTTTTGTATGAAAAAGTAGTATTTTATCTTACATCAAATGAATGACGCTAGAATTTTATGGACGAGGCACTAGCAGAGGCCATAGAAACAAGAAAAATCCAAAAGCAGCAATCTGTTCGAATAACATTACATTGTTTTTCTCTTCAAGTGCATGAAAGCGAAAAGAAAATGTAATTAATTTTTTACTAATCACTTTAATAATACTGTGAGGGACGGGTGGTTAAAAATGATAACAGAAAGGGGATGAATTATCCTTTACTTTCAACGTTATCAACTATACAAGGCCTCGTCGAGACACTATGCTTCTCTAGATGTCACGACGAGAGTGAGAGAGAAGTTCTATTATTACATCCAAACTTTGTTTTAATTCCCAAAATTAATCACACTACAATTTACACTTCTTTTCCTCACTCTTTTACCAAAATCTTAATGGAACCATAAAGAACCCAAGTAGTAATATCTTTGTTTGTAGGTATCTGGTTTGTGGTGTTTAGCCAAAGATTGCTATTAATGCCCTCTTTATGTAGCCCTTGCCCGGCACTACATATATTTTTCGAGATTGGCGAAATTACGTTGTTTCTTTTAAAATGACATTTCATTTAAAAATGAAGAGATAATTTATATAAATTTATATATTCTCTATAAGTAAAAACAATTACAAATCGATTTAGTCACTTTTTAAAATGATTACATACATAGGCGAGAAAATATAAAACAAATTCAAAACAATTTTATAATGAAAAAAATAGAATTTTATAAATCAAATAAAGCAGTTGTTACTTTTTAATAACATAACTATTTGGCAAACTCATCCAAACCATAGTAACGAGCGTCTAAATAAAAACCTGGTCAAGTGGGTTGTGATCGAGAATTTATCCATTGCATTTACATAGCAGATTTACTAAATGTAGCCTACTTGACCAGGTTTTTATTTAGACACGAGTTACTAGATACAGAGAGACGGGCGGATGTTCGGGCTTTGTTCACTCACTACGACATTCTTCAAATGCTAATTACACCTTCGGACTCGGAGAGGTATTCACGACCAAACGACTTGAAGCTGTCTGATATCTCTCGTGGAAAGCAGTCTCCTTTTATATGATTTTATAACGAAAATTCCGATTACGTAATACTTTACATGTGGGCCAGTTGCCCTATGATTCATCGTGATTTTCCGAGACTGTCTGCTCTTATGCTTGTATAATACCCGGCTAGTCCTGACTCATATTGGCGAAGCTTTTAACAAGGCAAGCATTTGTTTACGTAATCTTTAGGTGAGCATATTTTCCGCGGTCGCGCAGGCGACGTTCTATCGAATTTAATTTACGAATTGAGCTTAATGATTTATGAGATGCTCGATTCTTACAGCACATCATCTTCTGAATGTACAGTTATATTCGCTTCATCGCAACTGTTTTATCTCTTCAACAATTTGAAATTCCTTGAAGGTTATCTACTTTTAATTTGAGAAATGGGAAAAAATGGAAGAAGCGAAATCTGGCAAATACTCGTATAACGGCCATTGAACCTGTAGTTACTTACTTATTTCGCCTTAGATTACCAAAAAAAATTCGTTCCTAACAAATCCAAGTTTAAGGAATTCGAAGTTTCCTGCAGTTAAACACATCACACAAATTTCAGTTGTTCTGGGAACATAGGAAACATAATTTTAACGAGTATCTATTAATCCTAATTTCTGGAGATGCCAAAGTCAATGATTCTAAGTACCTGTATTAACTTGAAGGCTTCCGCGGTCGTCGTTCATACCTGTATTATCCTTTTACCCTTATGTAATGGTGCCTATTGAAAGATACATTATAATCAATTTGTTTCGAACAGTCAGATATCATGAGCCGGTAATTGAATTTACTTGGAAATTTCCGTTCCTAAGTGGTCTAAACTAACTTGGGAGAGAAATAAGTGCTGGTTTTAACAGTAACAATGTTAGTGATAGAAATGAGAGAACATCAGGAACCACTGTATGAACCTCAAGTTTGTTTCGAAAGGTCGTCAATATTTCAGTGTAAGATCGTAAAACTGTTATTTTGAGGATGGTTTCGAATGGAAGAAAGCATTATGCATATCAAAAACGCTGAATTGTTGATATCCGGCCAAATTGGTAAACATTTCATCTAGGTAATGTCTATTAACAATATACAGATGCAAAATTGTTTTGGTTATTGTCTTCGACCAGTAAAATGTCCTTACCGTTCTTGATACTTATAACGTTTTCGATTTACCTGCACTAATTGCACTCAGAATATATGCATCTTATTTTAACCTCATGTATTAATACGAGATAAAGATACTCTGAATGCATAACTAGTGCAGTCAACCGAAAACACTATCAATTACTATTTTTGAAGCCTGATTATAATTACAGCCTGTAAATTTTGTATTTCAAATGGCGACTTACTTTTATTGTTCCCCAAAATGGTTGCACAAACCTTAACGTTGACCTACTCGGATCCATTACCGCAGTAGGCGCAAGACTGATCATCGTTTTTATCATTTCCTGCGCCTTCAAAGGATACATAACACTGTAAACATGTCCTGAAACTGTTCCCAACGAATACCCGATGTAAATCATGGGTTTACCAGTAACTCGGTAAACTAGTTCGACTTGGGCCGGTATATCGTAAATACCCAATTCGTGAAAACTGCAATAAATTAGCTCTAAATTAATTTTAATAAAATTGGTTAACAGTTCAGTATACTACCTGAAATCCCAGTACTTCAGGCTCTTGTTGCTTAAGTGTGTGTGGTTTCTAGAATATCTCGTTCCTCGTGAATTACCAAGCCATACGTCATAGCCGGCATTTGCCAACACGAATCCTGAAAGTTGGGATATTTGGTATGGGTATAAAATTTTCGTAAGAATTCTTACATACCCAAAGAATCTTTTCCTATGAGCAAAAATGTTATTCCTGACGCGTAAATGCCGTGGTGTAAAAATACAGGAGTGCTGCGTGGATTACTTGAAGGAATGCGAAATACTGAGAGAATGTAACCATCTTTGGTGACGACTTCGTAATGTTCAACGTTGAATCCGTAACGGCGGACGATGTCAGGCTAAAAAAAAAATATTTTCAACTTCATCAAGACCTATACCTTTCTGAAACTTTTGATCAATTCTTCACCTTTTCTTCATCATAACAGATTTTGACATTTTGAAGAAGTGCTTTTAATAAATCGTAATTAGTTAATATTATAAAATATTGGTGATTACCAAAAGTTGTCCTAATTTATCGTGGTAATGGCAACCCCTCTTGATATACGCCTCAACAACTACTGTTTCCTTTAGTTTAGAGAAAAAGAAAATATCGTTCAAGCAATGATAAGGAAATGGTCACGTCTGCAAATGAAAGGCTTGCAAAACAAGAAGTGGAATATTTCTTTAAAAACACTTTCATATTGCAACACAAAATAACATCTTGAAATCGAATTTTGGAATTATCTGCCTTAGCTCCTTTCTGATATTTTGCGACAATGCTCTATTGTCAAAAATGCTTATTAACAGTAATAATCATGCTAAACTGCTCGGTTAAGAAAAAATAATAATTTTAAAGTATATTATTATGATCTTTAATTGATTTTATTTGAAAACATAATAAAGTAGTTTTTTTACTATGGTGAAAATTTATACATACATACATATTATAACATGTAAATTGTAATAAATAAAATATTACTCTTGGCTATTTTAATCCTAAATCATTTAAATGAGAGTGGGGTTAACTTTTACAAGCAATTATCAAAACTTACCAGTTCCAGTATTTGGTCCGGGTTATAATAACAGCCGACATTCGTGTAGTAACCGGCTAACGTTGTACAGACATTATTAGGCGATCGTAATCCATCACCAAACTCGACTAATCCAATCGCCAACACCAATGTTTTCAGCATAATTTGACCCACAAAAATCCACCCGACTGTAACTCACACACATTTCATAATTTCGATTGAATTTCCTAGCACATTAGGAAAAATGTTTGCTATCGCTGCTGCTGCTGCAGCACGCACTTTAAATGCATCTATTTGATTACTTTCACCTACGATCAATTAAAATAAACGGAAAGTGGTCTGAGCGTAAATAATAATTACGCGCACGTAATTATATGAAGTGAAACTAATTCCTAGTAGCATGTGAATCTAAAAAGTTGACAAAGTTACCGGACGTCAACTACGAAACTACATTTCCGTTATGAAAATTACAGCTACAACAATAACTAAAATCTTGAAATAATCCTGAAATTAAGGTTATCGAGTACAAATAGAGTTATCTGTATTGACAAATTCTTTTAACGGACACTTAATATTCGCACAATCGCTCAACGTTTCACTATCGATTGACAGCTTCGTCAGGAATAAAGTATCAACCGATAGTGAAACGTTGGGCGAATTTAAATGTCCATTAAAAAATTTGTTATACAATTTGCAACGGACAAGAATCTACTTTAGTTATCTGTGTTGTTAAAGTTACGTTAAATATATTAATAGATTTATAACTATGATTATTTCTAATATCTGTCCAATATAAAGCTTTTCAAAAAAATTTGTGCAAATCGGTCTTGATTGCAGCGGATTCCTCGAGCAGGCTCTGTACAGCTGTTTCAGGCCCAGTTGGGCCTTCGTCAGCAGAACCGTAGCTCGAGAACTCCACTGCAGACCAAACCAATCTATCCAGGTTATTCGCCAATGCGATGTGAAAGCAATGAACATTTTAAATAGCGACATCTTTTGATCGCTTTTTGACCTGACATTGAAGTAGGATTGATAAATTGAAGCCAGTTCGCCACATAATAAGTCATCCCATGCAAGGCTTTGGTTTGCAGTGGTGTTCTCGAGCTACGGTTCTGCTGACGAAGGCCCAACTAGGCCTGAAACAGCTGTACAGATCCTGCTCGAGGAATCCGCTGCAATCAAGACCGATTTGCACAAATTTTTTAAAAATTCTCATATGCTTTGACAGCAAGCATGGCCGCCTTGCATGGGATGACTTATTATGTGGCGAACTGGCTTCAATTTGTCAATCCTACTGTAATGTCAGGTCAAAAAGCAATCAAAAGATGTCGCTATTTAAAATGTTCAGTAAAGCTTTTCCTTTGATAATTCCTTTTGGAATTCGCGATCAGAATTTTCCTGCTTCAAATATTTTATATTTTATGTCACAAAATAGGTAGTTGTTAGCCAAATTGGTTGAGTTCGCTAGCAACGGGTTTGACGCTTAGCCGAGCAACTATTAGATGTGAGTTCGAATCCCCTCCTGGTACATACGGGCTCTATGTGAGAGGTAGAGTACTTATGTGTCGGATTGTGTTTCGGAGTCATACCGGCTCCTTCGAACTGAGTTTTCTGCATTTCCCCAATTTGTAAGGCGAATGCCGAAGTCGGTCGCAGCCACCACCCCTCCAACTTGTTCAATATTTTTTAGTTAGAATATTTCATAAGTTTATGCTCTTTTTTATTGTTTTGATACAACCCCACAAGCTTTGAGCTTGGTGTGTGAAAACAAAAATAATGATAATTGTTTGGGTTGTAATTACCTCAATAAATTTCTTTACTTCCAGTTTAATTACATTGGAAATTCGAGAACAATTTGTATTGATTGATACTCAAAAAGAACATTTTATTCAATTGTTACTATTTACAGTTTCATTGCTAACTAACAACTTGAAATAAATCTTCAACATGATGACTCCTCAACATCCCCCCACCTTGAAAGGACTGAAGGACATCTTTCAACGTAAAATTGTATGATCTGATTCCATAGATAGAGAACAAATTTTGTTATCTGCCCTCTTTATTATACCAGCTTGAGTCTTTATAGTTGCAAACGTCCAACGTTATCATTTCCACAGTGAAGTTCTTGAACGCGTCCTAAATTCCATTTCATTGGTGGCAGGTGGTCGTCCTTTATTATTACCAAATCTCCCTCCTTTAATTTCTGACTTGAAGTTTTCCACTTTTGTCTCTTCTAAAGTTCAGTTATGTATTCACTTGACCATCGCTTCCAAATATGCTGCGTTAACATTTGAAGATGTTGCCAGAAAACGATTTTGCGGAATATGTGAATAATTTGGATCTGGTAATGCCATCAATGATCGTCCGACCAAAAAATGAGCCAGTGTTAAAAGATTTAAATCATTAACATCAGTTGAAATCGGAGTTAAAGGCCGTGAGTTTAAAATACCCTCTACCTGTACAAGCATAATCCCCCAAAATGTGGTGAATATGGTAGAATAAATTTCCAATCAATCGCTTCTTTAATACACGCTTTAATTAATTCTTCATCTCTTTGTAAAAATTCTTCTAATTCTTTTAAATCGCTTCTTGCTGCTACAAAATTTCTTCCGTTATCTGAAAATGTCTTCGTAGGTTTTCCTCGACGAGATGTAAAACGGCGTAATGCCATAATAAATGCATTCTTTGTTAAATCAGTTACTAAATGCAACATTTTGTAACAAAACAGATAAACAAACTAATGTAACATTTAGTTGTTTTACATCCTCGTCCCTTACGATCTTTAATTAAAAAAGGACCTGCATAATCTACACCAGTTACATTAAATGGTGGTCCTGGTTCAACTCTTTCCTTTAGTAAATTACCCATTATAGGTTAAGAAGGTACAGGATTGCACCTAAAACATCGCACACACTTTCTTACTAGCTCTTTGGCTAAATTTCGTCTTGATATAGGCCAGAATTCTTCACGAATAGTATCTAGAAGTTGAGGACCAGCATGAAATAATTTACGGTGATAATAATTGAAAATTAACTTTGTCAAAAAATGTTTCGATGATAAAATGATTAGGTGCATTTTTTCAGATGAATACTTCGAATTAACTAATCTTCCTCCCACTTGCAAAATGTTTTCATTGTCGAGAAAAGGTTTCAAACTTAATAATTTGCTATGTTTATTAAGATCTATGTTAACTTTTGAAGATACGATGAGATAAACCCATTGACGTTGTGGCTCATAATGGAGTTATATTTCGTTTTAACTTTTAAAGAATTGATTTCAGCAGCAAATGATTCATTTTGTGCAAGTTTAATGAGCAATTTAAAAGCTATTTTTGTTTCATCTAAATTGAGCGATTTAGTTAATCGATTTTCCTTTGTTTTACAATTATTTATAAATCGTAAAATATGTGCTACAATTCGCTTGAGTGTTTGTAAATTGGAGCTAATTTGAAATGGAAACAATTCATTTTCTTTCGTTATCAAACATGTTTTAATGTTACGAATTTCTGGAAGTTGATCTTCAAGTTCCTTTGATTCAGGCCATTCTTCTTCAAATTTTAACATCCAATGCGGATGTTAAGTTTGCTGGGACTTATTCTGCGAGATACCAAATCCGCAGGATTATCTTGTGATGCGATATGTCTCCAATTGCAAAATTCAGTTTTTTCTTGAATCTCTGTTACTCGGTTGCTAACGAATGTTTTTAAACATCTTGATGGCATTTTCAACCATCCTAATACTATATTAGAATCTGTCCATAATACATATTTGTCAAATTATGGCCCAGTTTACAGAAACTTTAATTGCAATCAAATTTTAATGACATTGTTAATTTGACAATTCGGAATGTAATTCTTATGGCAACTTAATCGTAATTAGTTTAATTCGCAATTAAATATTTGATATGCTTTCTGTAAATCCACCCTTAATGTATAATGAGTTCTTTATCTTTTCCATAAGACGAGCAAGAATGAGTGCTCCACACAATTCTAGTCTAGGAATTGATACGATTTTTAAAGGTGCTACTTTGCTTTTTGAACATAATAAATTAATAGTCACACCTCCATCACAATCCGTACTCCGAATATAATGCAAGCACCATAAGCCTTCTCGGAAAAACCATGAATTTCAATTGTTTTAGGTGTACTGCAAGAAATATGTCTAAATATCTGTAAATTATTTAATATTGGAAGTTCTTTGCGAAGACTTATCCAATTTGAACGAATATATTCAGGGACTTCATCATCCCAGCAGAATTTTTCCAGCCAGAAAGATTACATAATAATTTTTGCAATAATTATGCATGGGCTTAAGAAACCCAGAGGATCAAATACTTGAACTGTGCAAGATAAAATATGCCTTTTTGTTATTTTTCCATTTTCATCGTAATTGCTAATTTTATAAAAGAAAATATCTCTTTGTGGATTGCAATGTAAATCCAATGTTTTTGTATTTTCATTTTCTCCTAAAGTTACAGTGTTATGTTCAGTATTTTCTTTTGTATAAATTTCTGAATATTTGAATTGTTGGAACAAAATTTATGTAAATGAAAACATGCACTTTTTAAAATTTCTGAAATATTTTTGTAAATATAAATTACTTCTTCTTCTGTTTCGGCACCAGTTAATAAATCATCAACGTAAAAGTCAGTCTCTATAATTTTAGCAATATTTGGCATTTTCTGTTTACAATCTTGTGCTAATTGCCAAGCACTTCTTATAGCTAAAAATGGAGCCGCAGAAGTACCATATGTTACCGTATTTAATTGATAAACACCTATTGCTTCACATGGATTATTTCGCCAAAGAATTCTTTGTAACGATCTTTGATTAGGTTCAATTAATATTTGGCGATACATTTTTGCTATATCTGCCGATAATACGAATGCATGTTTCCGAAAACGCAAAAGTATTGAAATTAAATCATTTTGGATAGTCGGTCCTACCATTTGAATATCATTTAAAGATAAACCATTTGTTGTACGAGCCGAAGCATCAAAAACAACACATAATTTTGTTGTGATACTTTCCTCTCGAATGCAGTGATGTGGCATATATTAAGAAACAGTTTCTGTGTCAGATTTGAACTTTTTTAAGGGAGGCATTGACATCTACGTCCATTCTTATATTCTTTCTCTTGCATAAAAGAAAACTAAATTATAAACATGTTTTGGTTTAAGGCCTGTCTAAATATTTTACATAGTTTTTATTTAAACATGCTAAAACAATCCTAAGTGAAGGTTTTAGTTTGATGTGCCAATCAAAGAAGCAAATATACCCTTTTCACATTCCATGGCCCCAAGGACTAAGAGACACTATACAGTTTGAAGATGTTCACTTTAGTCATTTGACGCTTTATGAAGTGTGAGAAGGAATAAGTGTGCGAAGCGTGTTTGCTTCGATGTAGTCGGGAAAGCGCACATTTGCAGTTTAAGCTGTAATACAAACAATTTTTCGACTATTTAAGCTGTGTTTAGTTATTCACGCAATGTAGGGGTGGAGTAAAAGTAGAGTGAGAACGCTATTGTTTTCACACAAATAAAAGTGAGACAAAAGTGCGAAAAGAACAAATATAGTGGACGGAGTTGTATTTTGTATTTAGTGAGGAGTCAACTTCTCCACTTGCCTCGTGAAAATTTTAAAGCTGCTATCCCAATCATCTAAATATTTTCCTCTTTTTGTCACATTTAAAAGGTTTTCCACTATTTAAGACACGCACAATTCAAAACCCTAAGTTATTCATTTTTTTACTATATCTATTCTAAAAATTTACCAGTCAGTATCAATAATTATATTCAAAAAGTGACATATGTATTTCTATAATTTTTTTTATATATATGCATACAGCGAAAATCTTTGTTTAAAGCATTTCTTAATGAAAAGTCGCAATTCATCTAAATACTAATTAGATTTTAAAATGCTTCTGGTGAACAGTAGACTTTACGGAATTGTGTTTTCTAATTTTTTTGGTAACACATAAACTTAGAGATATTTTCATTATCAGTAAAATAAAATTTCTCAAATCAAACTGCGGTGAAAAACGTACGCATTGAGTCTTCAATTACTTTTCAAAGAAAAGAAAAATTAAGGTAACATTTTTTAGTTATTTATTAATTATTATTAGATATGCACTGAGTCTTCAATTACTTTTTAAAGAAAAGAAAAATTAAGGTAATATTTTTTAGTTATTTATTAATTATTATTAGATATGCATTTTTACCCTTTCGCTATATTGATTTGCGCCTCTCAAAATGCTTATCTTTTTTTTTCAAATTCTATTGGTATTTTGCCTCTATAGATAAAAATCTAAACGATTCAAAGGTGATGGCCAAACAGACTACGCAACAGAACTTTTAATAACAATACAGTAAGAGTTCTTCATTTCACTTTTGTTGCTTAATTAATCAATAGCAGGGAGGGGGGAACACAAACGAATGTATTCTCATTTTTTTATCTGCATTTATTGAGAAACACATCTTCAACAACAAAATATTGCTTTAAATGCGATGTTGTTTACATAAAATAGAAATTTCGCTTCACAAACAGGTTTTGTTACATTACGCTTTTAATAAATAAACATAATTTGCTTCCATTTATGTTTTATTTAATTATAAAATGAAACAATAAATATTCAGCATACTGCACTTTATGCATATTTCAGGTCTTTTAGAAATACTGTAAGTTTCCAAATGTTACAAACTTTGTGAATGGCACTGTATATACATTATACATACATTAAATGTAGTTTAATTCGATTATAGTACAGTGTCATTCTTAAGTCCGTAATATATGAAACTTAACAATGTTTCGAAAAGATAAGAAATATGCATTTAATATGCTGCAAACAATATTTTCTACAAAAAAATAGTTATCGTTTCATCTTTTTATAAATAAAAAAAATAGATAAAAATAATTTATATGTATTTATTAAAAATATAAAGTAACAAAAACGTCGTTTTGATAGCGAAATTTCAATTTTCCGTAAAG
This sequence comes from Dorcus hopei, assembly GCA_033060865.1. NCBI lineage: Eukaryota > Metazoa > Arthropoda > Insecta > Coleoptera > Lucanidae > Dorcus > Dorcus hopei. The sequence goes on along the minus strand of CM065419.1, from coordinate 28,307,332 downwards.
ATCATATCTCGGACAAAAAAAATAAAGTTCGAGGTGCCTTTCACAATAAACGCATCAATGATACTCAATATTTGTTTCTCAAGGATTTATGACAATTTCTTAGTTTGAAACCACCAGCTTCGTTTTTTAAATTATTTACGATCTATTGCATTGTTTCATTAGAGTTTTTTAATCCTCTTCATCGTTCATAAAAACCAATAAATATTATATCAAATTACAAAGAAATATTATTAACGTTTTTGCTTTTATAAAAAGATATTTATTAAAACTCACATTTACATCTTTACCTCTCATAAAATATATAAGTATGTACATATTTATTCAAATATCAATAAGAAATAGTTAACCGAAATTCATTAAAGCATTTTCAACCTCCTACCTTCAGACACATCAACCTTAAAAATTAAATAATTTTTTGTACTATAATTCATACGCACTCGCTGGTTTACCAGCTGTGGTGATGACCAATTATGGTTTTCGATATAACCAAAGGCTTAATAATTGGAACCGGGTGTGGAACTGCGACGGGATAAGGTTTGGCTACCGGAACCGCGTAAGGAGCCGGATATGGTACGCCGACATGCTTGATAACGGGAACCGGAACCGCATGTGGTACTGCCACCGGATAAGGCCTATCAACCGGAACAGCCACATGTTTTTCAACGGTTACTGGATACGGTCTTGGCACTGGAACTGCAACCGGGCGATCTACAGGTACTGTAATTCTTACTGGATAAGGTACAGCTACGGGCCTATCTACAGGAACTGCAACTGGATGAGGAACTGGCACACCGATTCTTCTTGTAATAGTTGTGTGTGTATTGGTAATTGCTCCGATGTCAACAGCACCAGGTCCTGCCAGGCCAAGGCCGACACCGTCAATTAGGGCACCTCCTATAGCAGGTCCTCCTATTACAGACCCTCCTAATACAGGCCCTCCTAATGCATGTCCTCCAATTAAGGATCCCCCCAGTACAGGTCCTGCCGTTAATGCGCCGTGTCCGTCCAAGTAACCATCTCCCAAGCCTAACACACCTCGTTTGCTGTGCTTCTTTTCTGTTGGTTTTTCAGCTAATGAAACGCCCAACAGAAGGCAAATGCACATCTGAAATTTTAATATTTTTTTTTAGGTTACATATACATATGTAGATCATACACTAATTTGTTTTTTATGAATGAAACCGAAATAAAAAGCCTTATTCGCAAATGCAAATGAGTTGTTTTAGGGTGAATGTGATGACGAATTTTCGAAATTGTCAATGCAAACATAATTAAAATTAAAAATACGCTAAATTTCATTTGTTGAAATTTAGAATTTGTGTTAAAATTTATTTCAAAAGCCCGAACGGAAGCCTGCATGTTCTATTTTAGATCTTATCGAACACAATGATTGAACCATACACAGATAAAAATGCGGTGTTAGATTTAACACCGTTTTAACTCTTTTTGGGTGTTCCCTCGCGTCCATTTGCACAAGTAGTTAAACACGAAGTTAAAATTTCAAGGAGTGAAAGTAACATGGAAAAGGAAATAAAGGTGTTACTTTGACTACATAAAGGTGTTGAAATTATTTTTTCAAGGAATTGCAGTTACACTTTAATGGTGTTAAAATTACGCTTTGCGGGTGTTATAATTACACTTTTTTTTTCTTTAACTACCAATAAGTGCTATATTTTCATTTTTTAGGTGAGAATGTAACACATAAAAGTATAACAGAATGCTTTTGGAATTTTTAAGCACCGCTTTGTTGTTGAAATAATATTTTTCTCCTAAAATGAGTTACATGTTCACCGGTTCGGAAACATTTCAACACACAAATATGTTAAATTTATCTTCAACACCGTAAAAGTGTAATATTTCTCCGTTTTGTATATTCCAAATTTTTAACTACTATACAAGTAGTTAAAATAAACAGCAAAAAGAGTTACTTTGACAAAATAAAAGAATGGTTTTCACTACAACAGGAGAAATTTTCACTCTTTTGGTAGAACGTTTAACTACTTACTCCTTAAACTCCGCAAAATTTTTATCTGTGTATTATAAATAAAACTATTGGCAAAATTCATCAACAAAACGAAATAACGAAAACAGGCTTAATTTGCTTTAGGTATAAATAAGGACGGATTATACAAAACAGTAATTTCTTGCCTGGAAGCCCAATTTATTTTCTTAAAGCTCGGCTGAGGACTGTTGAAATGGACCATTTTAGAAAATATTGCTAAATAACGCAATTGTATTATGTCAGAAACTAAATTCTAAATGAAAGTAAGGTCAGGTGATAAACTTTTAAGTAACTGCCGTTAAATGGCTTAAAAGAAATTTGAATCCTTTTGAATCTAAGCTAACTACTGTCAGAATAAGTATATAAGAAAAGTATTAAGAGAAGAAGCTAAGAATGGGGTTTCAAGAAAAATTGAAAATATGAATATATAAAATATATAAACTAATATTTAACCTAATAATGAAATAACGATAATGATGTTTTATTATTGTACATATTTTTTAATTAAACAAGTAAATGAAGTAAGTACAGAAAATGTTTTCAATTGGTTTAAAAATGAGGAATCTTTATGCAAGAAAAATGTGGTTACCAAGGAAAATATTAGTAGCAGTAAACAAAAAAAGTTTTACACTTTCGTTTGTGTAGAAGAAATCCCTTTTCTAACTTAAATAAATACATATGAAAGTTAAGGATTTTCAAATTGAATTGAAAAAAAAATACAAATCTTACTCTTTTATTGTAAAGTATAAATAAAAACCTATTAGTATTAAAATTACCCTTTCACTGTATATTTTATTTTGCAAGCTATTGACAAAAATATTAAGAATTTCTTGTAATGATATAAGAATTATTTTTTAATTAAATCAAGATTTTTATATCTAATAAAAATTATTCCTACAATTTTAACTAAAACTTTAACTTTAAGAAAAATTACAAAAATATATAAAAAGAAAGAAAAAAGTTTGTCTAGTTATTTTCTTTTTTGACCATATCATAAGAAACGTAAGTCACAAGCGCATTTTTAAAAACTCTTTTAAGAATCCGTAATAAATAAGAGCTAATTTATGTATAACGCTAAAAGCTTCAATGAAAGCTCGCTGCGCTATAAACAGCAATGAGTATGGTCATTTGAGCACATGTTATTCTCCATAAACGCAAATGTGGATGAATAAGAAACCATCATTATTGCTCGTATCATTGCACTTAGAAGAACGGAAGTTATAGTAATGTGTCAAAATAAGAAATATAGAACAGGTCTTATGTCAATAGCTTTCGAAGTGGCCTGAAGAGGTATATAATTTATAATGAACTTCTTGTCGGTATTGCATAATTACAGTTCATCACTACACCTAATAATTTTTCAAAAATATAATTAAAGTTTTATTAATCGGCTCACTAAATCATCTCTCGGTTATTTAAGAATTCCAATCGCGAGGCTCCTCGAATTTCACCACAATAAATTTCGCAGTTGCGTAACAAAGAAAACAATTTCTCTTCGGCGAGCTGCAATAAATTTTCTTGACTTTTGCAACGTACAACAACACGCATCTGAGGACCGCCTTTACCCCACACCTATTAACTATACATATTTAGTATGATCAGTTGCGCAAAACTCGCGTCGTTTAATAAACAACAAACAAATGGATAAACTATGAGATGGGGAGGGTTCAGGGATGACTGGATTATAAAACACTTTCTCTCTATCCGTACGAGATCTACGAGACATGACGACCGTGCAGGGGTCATAAATTCGATTGATTGGAACGTTAACTACCGCGGACAATGAATTTGGTATTGCAAAAGGAAAAGGAGAATTTTCGTGCCTAATCTAGGCGAAGGAAAACGTTTCGGTTTCTAATCGAGATCATTTGCATGTAAAGCAAGTATGTGAAGGTATTTGGCCGTGTGAATATGGTTACGAAAAGAAAGAATCTTTCGCGTGTATCTTTAATGTCAGTATTTTTTAAAATCAGATAACCTGTCTTTTTAGTCAAGATTTTTCTTTAGGTATAAGTTTCCTGTATATTTTTAGAAATTGAAAAATAATAATCCATGTTCTGTTATGTAGAGTGAAAGTTAAAGTGCTTATGTCAGAAACCAAGAATTCTCAAAACTTGCTAGGAAGAAAGCGAAAATGTTTTAGAAATCAACTAAAATTAAAAGGATAATATTTTAAGTACACTACTGTTGTAACTATAAATTGCTCACAGAAGGAGAAAGTGAACAAGTAATTTGGGAAGAAGTAAATAAAATATCTAAATAAGGCAGATGTGACACAAAAGAGTCTGCAGTTCTCAATCTTTTTAACTTTCACATTTCTCCTAAAAATCTCAAAATAAGAAGCAAACAATATAAATACAATTTGTTCTGCAACAACTTATAAACTCTGCCAAGAAGTTCTTTCTGACAATTTTATTAGATTTTGATATTGGGATATTTATCAATTCTTGAAACATTGATTTCAATAAATTCTAATGTATCCTAGACATTACTTACACTTATGATCACTATCAATAAGGCATTTCTAAAAACAAGTCCTAATATCGAGTTAAGAGATACATAATAATAATATTCTTTACTTCAAAGTAAAGTATATAATAAACGCCCAAAAAGTATATGAAACAAAAAGATAAGCAAAAAATATTGAAAGAACTTGGTTGAAAAGATCAATAAAGAAAATCCTTGAGAATATGATTTCTTTCAGATGTACGAAAAATATCAAAGTTTATTGAAGGTGTACAGCAAATTGACAAAGTATTTTTATGAGAAAAATAAAGTAATCAAACCTTTAAACAGTTTTCGGCAAAATAGTAATTCCTAAAGCTGTCAGATGCATAATCCTTCAAAATTCTTATCTAATTGATTAACAAAAATTTTGTCTGCTTTGTCTACTAAAGAAAGACTGGTAGACGTTTTTTTATCCACAGTTTCATCCAGAACTTTTAAGGACCAAAAATAAATCCTTTTCTCCTCCCGATCCTATCTCCACGATTATTAATATTATTTTTAATCTGTCTTTACGTCTCTAGTGATTTAATAAAGGTGCTGCTCAACAAAATGTTTCATTGAATCGGTATGAGGGTGTTCTAATGTGAATGCAATTGAAGGGATGTCTCGCAGTCGCAGGACAACTAAAATAACGTATAGATTTCTATAAAACATAACAGTATCTAGAAAAGCTTTAAAGAAAGAATAAAATAGTATGCCTCAACGATTCATCTTAGATGTAAAATTAATTTAAAATATACAAAATTCTGATAAATTCTGCGCATTTCATTGCCTTTTTGTAACAGATAAATTAAAACTTTAGAAATATTAATAATAATAATTTAAATAAAATTTTAAATATGTTTTGTTGTGTCATTTCAATTTTAATTCTCATTTAAGTTTAAAGCAAATTTTTAAAGAGGTTCAATTCATTTGCTGAGTTGTGAATTTAAATATTTCTTTGCATCTTTTTTAAGTCAGAAAATGTGCCCTAAGTCACTATAAAAAATTTTCGATATGAAGATTAAATTTTCAAATGTATTTTATTTAAAAATCATGTAACAAACGATGACTAGATGACAAGTTTCGGAAAAATTTCATTCTCAAATCATTTATATCGAACTGCAACCACCAACTAATATTGTAGACAATCCTAAGCAATTTGTTACAATTTTTGCAATAACAAAACTGGGTTGTTGGCGCGGATAATCCTTGAAAATTAACCTCGTAATAGTTTGTCATTTTATTTTGCCGAGGGAAAACGTTTTTGAAATTGGAATAAATTTTTGGACTAAATTTTTCAATTCTAAAATATTTTAAGACAAAATTTAGTTTCTTTGATGATAAATATTTAAATTTGAAGAAAACTACACATTCATAACCATTCTATCTTTATTCAAGGCAAAGTTCTGCCATTGAATTTCATATGCTTTTTCAGTCAAAACTTCACTTCAAAATACGCATGAAAGACTTTTATGTGCATATATTTATTCTTTTTTTAAGTAACCTGTTATTTTGACGGATGTGATGTTAAGTCACATTTAATTTAATGTTTTCTTAATTCACTTATTCCGTTTATTTCTAGGTAACATTTCGGAAGAGTAGAAAAAAGAATTGTTTTATTTCGATTCTAATCTCATTTAGATAGTTTATGTAAAAGAATGTGTTATTATCAAAATGTACATTGCATAAGTTACAAATATTGTACAATAAATCTAATTCAATTTATTTACGAGTTTCAGCTGTTAGGTATTAAGAAACGTAAAAAAATTAAATAACTGTCTAGATTTTATTTATGTATTAAACAGCTTTTACCCAAAAACATTAATTGCTGGCTTGAATTTTTATTAATTATTCACAAGAACTTGTTTTGTTGTAAAAAAAATCCGGTTCTTTATTTCTAAGCAAGGAAATAAAGAAATACATAGTTATACTTTTAGGTAACTAAAGAATTTTGAGACAAGCGAAAACGAATGATTATAGTTTAACATTATGTTACACAGATCAATTATCAGTACATATTGTCAAAAAAGAATGAATAAATTAACTCGAATGTCAGGAGCAAGAAAATTTCTGAAGTATATGCAACTGAATTTTCGCATTTTTGGTGTGTTGCTTTAAATATTATCGATTTTCGAAATAATTTTTGACCGTAAACTAAAGATTCAATCAAAACAAATCAAAGGAATTTTCGCTAGTTTCATGTAAATACCCCTTTCGTTTAAATAATTAAGAGCTCCTAGACAGCATATCGATTAAATTAACGCGGCTTCAGTCTATTAATATTAAATGAAAAGAGCGGCTTTCTTGTTCTTTTCATCAAAATCAAATAACCGAGAGACATAAACCCAAATACATTTTACATATCGGGTAAAAGTGAACCGCGCTTTTTGTCAAGATGTGGAACACCTCCGCTAGGAGTAGCAACTCCCGATTCAAAAATCTAAAACGTTCGATTTGAATTAGATTTTGGTTCGCGTTCTTCATCGATATACGTACCAGAGTATTCATCGCAACACTGTTAGTTCACCTTGAGGGCAAATGTCAACTGGTAAGTGCGTTCTTAGAAGTAAATTATATACTTCATCCCCCACTAGAGGTTCTTGCGGCAACTATAGGAAAGAAATCAAGTGCACTAGGTATTCAGGGATATCTTGATAACTTTGATATAATAATACTTTCTCTTTTTTCTTTGTTGTGTTGCAACTGTCATTTCTAATCGATACTGTGCAGTCATCTCAGCAACTTTTAATTCAGAAATAATAACAAAAAATTGTGTTGACTTTTAATGCTAAGTGATTTTTCTGTATCACGTCCGGTTAAATAATTCCAGATTGTATCTAAAATGGAACATAATTAAAAGGTACCTTTATGTTTCATTTATAAAATTTTCTTAGAAAAATGGATTAGCTAAATGAATTAGGCAGGCAAATAGGCAGTTAATGTCTAACAATTAGGCACACTTTTAGGCAACCTAAAAAATATTAGGCGTTTAATAATTATTTCTCCTTTATCGTCGTTTTATATTTAAAATATATATATATTAATGCTTATTTTAGTTACATGATCATTTATTAAGAGATCGAAAATTGGTTCTTCCGGGTTTATGGAACTGTAGTGAAGTGAATTAAACACATGTATGTAATTCGCTGTAAGCAAAGTATTGTAAAAATACGCTTTAAATAGGGGCAAAAATCAACGTTTAAGTCAAAAAATACAGACAGTACATAAGATGGTTTCCTGATAGGGCTCACCAGTATAGGACCTCTTTGCAGCTTTCCCTTTTAGGACTTTTGTATTTTCTATGGGGCTCTAGGCGAGGGTTTTTCTTTTCCTACACACCAGGAATATTTAAATTGGAATACCCACTCGTAAAAAGGGGTCGACGATAAAGTTAAAGAAGAAGCAAAAATAACAATTTTCAAATTTGAACGAAGATAGAAATAAATAATAAGGGGGGCCCTTCTGTGCATGAAAAGGATTCGGAAACATTTTATAAAAATTACATGAATGAGAATGCGAAAATTGGAAACGCAACCGTTCGCGAAAATGACTCGATGAACATTAATTAATTTTTTGAATCTTCTCTCCCTGCCGAACCGTATTGTTTACATTTTTAAAACCCGAACCCCTTTTCTAATTTCCGTCTGCAAGGTGGCGTCATCTGTGCGAGTCCCCATTTGGTCCCGCTCATTTAGGTCACTAGAGCGACTTAAATTTCCTACCCTTAAGGGATTACGAGGTGTTTTTGGACCGACTCTGCTACCTTGCTTGGATGATGTTCTCTCTCGCTCAAGGTCTTTATCGCATGACTTATTTACTTTAATGTATCCTAATGGCCACTTATCGAAAGGAGAGTCAATGTTTGGGCTAAAGTTTGTCGCTTGGGCCCTTTATCGCCTGAGATTGTTTATACTAACAATTAAAGCGTGAAATTCTTTCGAGAATAACCCTGAAGCAACTTTATTTAATTTTAAAAATTTTAAATATAAATTTTCGGCTGTTTACAAAAGCGTTTCAGCGTAGAGTTTAGCTGAACACGTCCAATGTGTTTAAAATGTTCTGGCAAGCAAATACGTATTTCCACATACAGAAAAAACAATTCTAAAAAATTAATTATGCAATAATTACCCATTTTAGGCATAAAATTGGCAACAAAAAATTTTGTAGACGTTTAAGCTGTAAAACTGGGAAAATACTTAAAATACTGTAAAAATAGACACTTAGGCACGAAAAAATATACATTTCATTCTAATTAAAATTGTAAACTAAATGTTTAAAACTTAATTGCATATGTTAATGTTTTTTGTTAAATACAATTTTAGGGAATTGCCTATCGGGGCTTTAGTTATTAGTTATAAAGGTCATTTTTTTTGTATCTTATACTAAAATATTATTGCAATAATTGTAAAAAAAGTGAAAAAAACTGGTGAGGAGAATATTATCTAAGATGTCATGAAGTGCTTTTATCTTATGAGTATGTGAACGTATCTGCCGAAATACGTACATAACTACGGATAAAAAAAAATGATTGTGGGAAGAGATCAATTTTTAATTACTTCTATAACCACTGTCTCATTTACTATTCTTAGTGAAATGTCAAGTTTGCGGCGGAAAGTTGCTAAATCATATTTTCAAGGCAAGTTCAGTTTCCTTTTGAACCATAATTCTAATAAAAACGACTTTAATTGGTATCGTACGTTTTCTATTAAACCAGGTTTTTTTAATATTTAATTCGTTAATTTTTGTTCATTTTTACTTTATTCAGTTTTTTATTTGTATTGGTTAAAAGATATTCATGTCATATGTATGAAAACGCATCTATAATAAATAGTAATGGATCATACTATTAGAAATAACTTACACAACTGAGATTCTTACATTTATTAATTAGATTGGCGTTTATGTGTAAATCGATCTGTTGATTTTAATATCCACCAGTTCTTAATACTGACACGAGGCAAATGATTACGATATGAATCGAGAAATTGGTAAGATTTATTTTCTAGTGACTGACATGACTTGGATGTCGAAGCATTGAATGAGTTTTGAAAAACAATTGAAGACCTTTTTACAAGAACAACCAATGTCCAAAAATGCGATTTCCGAGATTTACAAAATATATTTACATATATTTGTGAAGGTTAGCAACAATGTGGTGAACTTAGTTTTTACAAAAACAACCCAGGTTCAGTGATATGAGTGTGTAAAGTACAGGTAGTTAGTTTAGGTACCTTTTGCGTTAAGTTTATTTTCTTATAAATCTAAATTGAGTTTTATATTTTGTTTGCTTCTTTTATAAACAACGTTTGCAACCTTTTTTGTTTGTTTTCCTATAATTATAAAATAAAAAAATAGAAACCTAATCAATATTCACAAACAAATATTTTACAAAAACAGCCATAGTCCAACGTTTTTCTTCAAAAAATTAAACTTATCTAATTTACTATTTACATATGTCACTAACTGAAATTACACGAAAGGAAACTCCGAATATACAAAGGAAATTATGTACCATTAAAAACCGTTTGATGCGCACTGGAATTGAGGAAAATTGTTTTTGCATAATTGCCGAAAATGTAAAAAAATGGACAAAGGTCGTTTTTGTAAAAAGGTCTTCAATTGTCATCACTTAGTAGTTACTTCAAAATATGAAACGAGTTGAAATAGAGAAATACTGAAAGCTGAAGTAGAGAAATATGAGAACAAGCTGATATAGAGAAGGGGTAGGAATTTCCCACATTGCTGGTGTGGGCATTTCAGGATTGAATAATCTGGTGTCAGATCAATTTCTTCAAGAAGAACAACTCCAGGAGTTTTATGATCTAACGGTGGACGAAGTTAGCAACCTTCTTAAAAGTCTACCCTAGCTGGGTGAAAAGATAACCTTTAATAAAGTGCGAAAAATTACAATGTATATGTCACTAAAAAAGATTATGGTCAATCATGAAATGCCTGGAAATATTTTGAAGGAACTAAGAGTTTGTCAACAAAAAATCCGCACAAAGTTTAATTAAATATATTTACTTAATATTGTGTTATATAAACAAAATCAATTAATAACTTACTTAGGCCCAATTTATTCACCTCCAAGTAAATTTATCTGGTGATTTATTCCCATAGTAACAATTATGATCAAAATAGTTACTATGGGAATTAATCACCAGATAAATTTAATTGGAGGTGAATAAATCCGGCCTTAATCTAATATGAAATAACATAGTCGGGACGAAAATTGGCTGCTTGTCTTACTTTGGTTTTAACTCTCAAAATGATCCAAACTAAACTGGCAAAGTTTTCTTTTAATTTTGTTTTTTTAATCTGACACGTCTTTCGCTTCCCACCCATTCTCATACACTTTTTTTAATCGAAACCAAAACCTTTTTGTAGGTCTTTGTTGTGGAACATTTGGAACATTTGCCAGTCGAGGAATGTACCGAATTTGATATCGCTCGAATACCTCAAAGGTGCTTTTCGCGTAGTGAGAGCTATCCATGTTCGGTTTGATTTGTTAATTGGTTCCCATTATATTTAGGCGCCGACTTTCGCTTTCTTATCACGATATCATTTTCTTTTAATACTTTCCTGACTTATTCATATGAAATATTACATTTTCTTCCCTATTTTCTATATGATCTTCCTACCTTCCCGACAGCCTCCATTTCCAGTTGCATTTTCTTGCGTTCCGACATTTTTCTGGTCTTTCTATCACTACTTGGCTGTCTATGTAATGTTTTACCATCACTAACTCTTTTTAATATATCATAAATGGTTCTACGAGAAAGTTCCATATTTTCAAACCGTTTAACAGTAAAGGTTTTTTAAGCGTTTGGTGCTTCATGAAAAATTCGCCAACCAACGTTTTGCTTTCATTCTCTTTTAAGAATTTCATTTCCTCCAGCAAGTGTAATTCACAAAATGTACTGTCTTATTTGACAGATGCTATCGGTCAGTAAATGACATATAAGACAAAATTTCTAAAACCTACGACGATAGATTTGTAATTCATCGAATTAAATTTGTCCGGATTTTTTGTTGACACACCCTTATGTCAATTGAGAAGCTCTCAAAAGCATTCCAGATTTCCACCGTCAGAACAAAAATACAACTGGTGTAAGGTGCAATTAAACCTAAAGACAAGGTGTCAACCGATGATCTTGTGATGTTTCGTTTTTTGATTTTGCACCTCATTAATTGCAGTGTGTCGGACTTTCTAAATATGTACCCAAAGTAGAATTCGAGAGAAATTATAAAATTCAAATTTTGTATGATCAATTGAATTCTTATTACCTGCTCTTGAAATGCTTAGCCAACACAAACGTGCGAACGACGCACAATCGAATAAAAGGCACTTTTCATACCAGAATACTATTACTTTGTTAAACATTGCCTTATGAAATGGAAATTTGGTACACATAACAAGAGAAGTATGAAAAATGCATACTTTAAAACTGAGATACACAGTGTAGAAAAAATTATCATTTTGTTTCCGTTTTATCATGTTTAATTCCCAAAGTACATACAATCGGAAGCATATTTAATTTAAAATTTAATGAGAAAAGTGGAGAAAGTTTAATTCTGACAATCTCAAATAAAAAAATCAAGAGAGAGAATGAATTCTGAAAGAATTATATTTCTGTTCTTCGTACATTAGTTATTAGTCTGCATTGCAAATTGAATCGGTTATTTGAGAAACATAAGTCACAAGTTTGCCAGAATCCACAAATCTGTCAAACGACAACTTAAAATCGTGCAGACCTCAACGTTTCGCTATCGTTAGAAAACGAAAGAGAATGTTGAGATTTGAGTGATTGTTAACCTGTCCGTTGACAAGTTATGTGTAAGTCGGCATTCACACCTAAGTAGCAAGGTGCATGCTACTTGCATCTTTTGAGAAGTAGCGCATCTTAGAATTTTGCGTTCACATTAAGATAGCATGGCAAGCTATGCGATTCGCGAATTGGCAGTGTCTTGCGAGTTATTATAATCAAGATGTCATCCGAAGATGAAGCTATGGCGTTAATTGCAGCGGTGGTTGTTAGGAGGAGAAAAAGAAAGAGAAGGTGTAATTGTTAAAGACCTCCATGCTGTTTGTAGCACGTGTATGAAATGATGAAAAAGCATCAAGAACCACAACATTGTGGTTCCTGATGGTTTGGTCTCAACATGTTGTCAAGAACCCTCATTTAGCTTGACAATGTTTTCATTTAAGACGAAACCGCTGTCTCTTCTGAGAAGCAGCGTAGCGAAATATAGAACTTGTCCTATAAGCTAAGCTGCACGTCGCAAGTGGCAGGTCGCATGAATGCTACGCTACACCGGTGTGAATATTACATAGGTTCCATGGCATGTTTACTCAATTAAAAATGAGAAGAATTATTATGGTGGGGGCAATTAATTTCAACTACACTCGCGTGGCAGTGTTGTCGTCGTATTTAGTTAATTTGATTTGGTTATGTTGGTGATACAATTTGTTACCTTGCAATTGGTAATGCTGATTTGTCAAGTTCATGGGATTCACGGCTTGTTTGCGGCACGTGGCACTGATTCAACTCTTTCTCCTCTTTGTATTATTTGGTTAACTTGTATTTTTATGTCGTGTTTTATATTTTGTAGGGTTGTGAGCCTATGGTTGTGAGTGTAAATGTCTTTCGGACAAATGTCAAAAATGACAATTGTCTGGACAGGACAAATACTATTTGTCATAAAAGTGTCATGGATACTGTCCGTGACATGTGAATCCGCTAAAATGTTTTACCCACGGGGTAGCAACGATATAGGCAGAGTTGGTACCCGCTAGGACGTCATAACTTTTTATCCCCAGTAATAGAGGACAGCACAGATACATATTTTTACAGAGTTCTTGAAAGATTGAAATTGATAAATTGGCGGTCTTTCATTATTTTTAAGTTTTTATAACACTCATTAACGCAATTGAAGGGGTAACGGCACATGCAGTATGAGCAGTGGCTCCGTTTTGTTTGAAATAACCCCTTGTTATTAGTCAGGTAAGTGGATAAAAGGTGGTATGTCACAAAAACCTAATTTTAAGTAATTAACATTCAAACATTTTGCTTTGGTACTTTTTATCATATAACTTTTACTATTGAAAATTTATCCATAGGTAAATTAGTTATTATTCAGCATTTTATCATAAAACCCACAGATTATGGTAGATTTTTCTATAATATAACTCTAATTTTGCAAGAATGTCATACCACCTTTAAGCACTTACTCCTTCAATTGTCATTTGTCATATTATTTTGTTGTGTTGTGAAGCTTAAGTAGAAAAGGTAATTGAGAACCACTTCCTTAAGTATTTTATTGCTAATTATAATGTCCAAGAAATGTGTCGTTTTGGGATGTCCGAGAGACGAAGTTTTGGATGTTCATATCCGATCAAACTACAGGTTCCCAAAGCCAAAGAAAGGTTTAGATTGCTTTCGATTGTGGGTGAGAGCAACAGGCAATCCAAAATTTCTGCCTATGACTCAACGTTAAGTGTATAGTGCGCGATTTAGTGTCCGCTTAAAAGATTTTGTGATACATTTATTGGCTATCGTAAATAAATTTTGAAACAAGCATTATCTACCTATATTTGTATGATATATCCTGTCCCCAATAACAGATGGCGCGAGAAACACTGTCTCTATAGAATGCAATGGAACATCGCATTCTATAAGTATTTCTTTCTAGGGTTTTACCTTTGTTTACCTTTTCCCGCTAATTCTGTAACAACGTGACATGTGACAAGGTGCTGGCAAATGGTAGTTACAATTTGTGTGCAATAATATTTTTATAATATTTGTTTTTTGAATTTTTATTCTGTTTGCTAAAAGTACAATACAGGAGCGGCATATTTTTGAAAAAGTCCTTTATTTGCATTAAAAAAATTGAAAGTTGATTTTCATTATGAAATTTTAAATGTCATAAGTGTCAGGACAGTGTCTGGCATTTAAATTCGTGTCCTGTCCAAAAGATTAAACGTCCGGACATTTTACAACCGTAATATTTTGTTAAGTTATAGTTAGTTGAAAAGGTAGTTTAAAACATGGTATTTACGTGTTGTGTACCAAATTGTAACAAGACAAGTAAACAAATTAAAGTGCATCGTTTTCCGTATCTGGATGAACAGGTAATGCTTAAAGATATTCAAAATAATTTTCGCAATAGAATAGATTTAGCAATAACTTGATGACAATTTTATTGTTGTTTACTATATTCTGATATTCGTTTCCCAAATATCCTCCCAGTTTGTCTTATATAATATACTTTTGGGAATATTCAATAAATTGATTTCAAAATGAAAAAAATGATTTTTTATTTGTACCCATAGCTTTGTTGCTTAATAATAAAATTCCAAAGTCGATGTACAGTGTTATCGTTATGGTTTTCCTCTTTTTTCAATTAAGTTTCACGATTTGTTAAATGTTTTCAATTTCGCAAACATCAAATTCGTATATCAAAGAGAATAGTCATTTCACAAATTGTGAAACATAATCGATAAAAGAAAACCAAAAGAAAAAAATTAATGTACATAATTTCATCATACATTCAAATTTACCGCCAATTTGATAACAGCGCCACTGCGAGTGTAGTAAGCGAAACATCAGTCTCGCCGGTAAGGTAGAGTTGAATATCTATATAATAATAGTAATCTATAATCTATGATAGGTTCTAAAATTAGTGGCATGCAGCGTGCATCCAGGATGCAAGTAGCACGTAGCATGCTACTTTTGGTGTGAAAGCCTACTAATATTCATAGCAACTTTACATATCATTCCTCTGTATTGGTAAAACAATACATCAATAAAACTGATTTATGTAAAATCATGATTTCGTATACAAGACTTCGATATAAGCAAAATAATCTAACTTCAAATTTAATTATTTATTTATTCATTTTGATTACAATGTAAACAAAACTTGATTTTTCAATTTAATTACTTTTCATATTTAGCAGTAACTGAGTCACTTAAATTACTGCGCTCTTCTACCTAGCATATATTTTTCGTGCAAATTTGTTTCCTGAAATTCTTCGTGTCATCCACCTGCTATCTAATTTAAATTTTAAAACAAAAATCATTAATATGCCGCCGATATGTTATTCAAATGTTGTGTAACATTATATAACAGAATTCGACAACTCTTTGTTAATTATGCAAGTCGAGGGAAAATAAGCGAAATTCGACAGTTACGCAAACGAAACACGTTCTTATTTTCTGGCCCGGAGAAAAATGTTATAAAAGTGAGATTTTCGCCCAGTCCGATTTCATTCAGGTTTATCCGGTCAGCTTCTGACATAATAACGTCGTCGCTTCAAATACAATCTTTGTGATCTGACGTCGTATTCTAGCGTCGATTAATCGCGACGGTGTATGCTCCTGTTGTTGTTCGCCTTATGCAATTTCTTGTATTTGCCACACGTTTTCTGTTGTATAACGAAAATTTATGTCCGCACGATGTACTACAGCAATGTCCGGCAAGTTGGTTTGTTGTTATCATGCGGACAGCGTTTCACAACCGCGTGTTTCGCAGTTTCAAAATATAAAAATTTTGAAATTATTCCTATATATTTATGTGTGTAGCACGTTATCCGAGTTTATTTATTTAACGGGCTACAAGTAGAACAAGATCGTTCATTGCAGTAATTACGATTACAGGCGGTTGCATCATAAATCGATCAGAAATTGAACGTTTCCAATGAAGAATACATGAGACTTAGAAATTAAATTCTAAAACAGAATCAATTTTAAAAAGAATCCATACAAATAATGGTATATGGTAGTTACAGTTGAATGATTCAATCTTGTAAGCACAATTTGACTGTCGCAGACACACGTAGGATTATATGATATAGAGGTCCTTTTTTTCAGGCGAAACCCTCCAGGGCTTTTTTTTGTGAACAATCAATAAATAAAAGTTAAATGCATAAATGAAAACTTTAGCATTTTTTAACGTTCAACTTACAGACAGAACATAGTTGCATCTACTTGGGCCTCTGTCAACTGGCTAGACCTCATGAAATAATTCTTCCAAGCTTTTATTTATTCACTCGAGACTTAATCGTTCACTAGCAAATTTATATGAAACAGCCTTAAGGCCAGTTGCTCAAACATCGTTCAACTCTGAACTTTGTTCTATCATTACAGCCTTCACAAATGTTGCTATGGTAATAGAATCAAGTTCAGAGCTGAACCGTGGTTCAAATGTTTGAACAATTGGTCCTTAAGATGTTTCATTCTGAAAAGGCAGAAACTGGACGAAAAGGAGACACGAAATAAGTGCATGTGTCTCCAAATCAATAAGAAACTCATAGTATATTACACAATAAATATCACTGTTACAATTTACAAACTATTTAATACATTTTAAAACCGCAAACTTAATTAATTTTAAATATAAAAGTAAGTTGTAATATAATAATGTAAAACAATCAGTAGTTTAGGTCGCGACATCCTGCGACCGATTTTTGACCTAATATTACAGGTCGGTGAAATTGCAGAGGAGTTCTCAAGCTACTCTTCTTCTGAAAAGGCCCCAAATAGAACCGGAACAGCTGCCCAGAGGATGCTCGAATAATCCATTATAATCTAAATCCACTTGCAACAAATTTGTAACAATTAACATCTACATATTTCATAAGTTTATTTTTAAAAAATTACAGCAAATAAACGAGTAGGTTCACTAATTTTGCACAAACATACCCATACTCGACTGCGTATTTGAATTTAATATTTCATGATGAATAAATAAATATACAGCAAAGCTTTTATACCGGGTGTCCACTTTGATTACGCACCATAGGAATTTCAGTGCAATTTTCTATAATTGTAAATTCCTGCGTCCCTATTGAAGTTATTGTTAAAAAAGCAGCATACTCAATGCAGGCTTATTGATCCACAACGGTCTGCCTGTTCGCCGGATTTAACACCAAACGATTTCTTCTCGTGGCCTTATTTAAAATCAGACTCCGTGGAAGAATGGGCAACTATTACTTCTAGAATCTTAAGCAATGTGCGTAGACGCTTCTAGGACAGGTTGGCTGCAAACGGCGAATTATTTGAACTTTTCGTGTAGTATCTAATAATTTATAAATAAATATTTTTCAATATGAATTAGGTTTGAAGTCTCTATTTTTCATTAGAAAATTTTAAAAATCAATAAAGTTTGTCAGTTATAAGTTTGCCTGTTTGCCTGTGGAATAAAACAATATCTGCTTATTTAATTTTTCTTTTTTAATTTTGAAAGCTCAAGTATTTGAAAAACATACTAAAGTAGTCTTATCTAACACATAACACGAAGCTACGTATTATGTCGTTTAGTCCTTTATGATATATTCGACAGGAGAGCAGAAATTTACAATAAAAATATTGCATTGAAGTTTATTTATTTATTTATTTATTTAAGAACAAAACAGGCACTAATGCCTTATTACAATGTTCTATGTATCCTAATAATAACTAATTAAACAACTAATTCATATACGAGTAAGTGTAATATTTAAATTAATTAATTACACTTAATAGATATTCTTTAAATCTTGTGATGATGTCATCAAAAATATCGATTTCTGTTTGCATAGAAATATGATTATACATTGTACAAATCTTGGGAATCGGTGATCGCTGTCGGGTATCCGTACGAAAACATTTAATTGCAAATAATTCTCGATTTCTAGATCTATAAGCTGGCACATAAAAAGTTAATGCGGACATAAAGCCGCATCCAGACGACATGGTCAACGTCAGCCAACGTTGGTGAATGCATAGGCAACAAAATTTTTAACCAACGTTGGGCAAGTTTACCATTTGCACATTGCCTGTCCACATGATTGGATTTGCTCGTCAAAGTTCGGCCAATGTATAGCGAATAGCTACCAACATTTGTTAAATTAAAAAGATATGGAGAACAGAGAATATGATACGGTTGTTGCAAGTGCTTGTGTAGTTCTTTCTTATGCACAGTTGTTATTGGCAAGAAATAATTATAATAAATTATAATTGCTTTTTTTCGGATCCCAATAACTCTTTGACGTGTGTCGAAAAAACCGCCCTCGTAGCGAATCCATTCCAATGCCAACATTGGCGATTGGTTGGCCATGTGTATTTCGTCCACACGGCATGGTAAACTACCCAATAGCCAACACTGGCTAACGTTGGCCATGTCGTCTGGATGCAGCTTAACTCAGAGCAATCAATGCGATTGTGGATCAGTTTATATAAGAACATAATTGACAAAATTTGTCGGCGCTGTGATAGTTTTATTAAATTAAATTCTTTCCTTATACCTTCATATGAGTAATATCCTGGATACCTTTTATATTTTACATTTCAAAAATTTATTTTGAACCGTTTCAATTAAATCTTTATATACACCGCCTCCCGTGTCCCACACAATACTACAATACTCCAATTTTGATCTAACTAGGGAATTAAAGAGAGTAGTTATGGCACTAATATTGTCAAATTCATTGCATGTCCTTTTTACTTACCATTGATTTAATATTTACATCAAATTTTAAATTCGTTGTGAATTGTATGCCCAAGTCACACACAGTTTGCACTCTTTCCACCTGTATACCCCCCATATTATAATTGTTATTGATTATGCTTGAGTTCAGCGTGTATGACATAATTTTACATTTTTTGTAATTAAAGTATAATTTATTTTGTTCACTCCAACGTACAATCGCATTTAAGTCATGTTGTAATTTGAGATGATCACTTGTTTGTGTTAGATTGAGATAAA
Source organism: Dorcus hopei (assembly GCA_033060865.1). Classification (NCBI taxonomy): domain Eukaryota; kingdom Metazoa; phylum Arthropoda; class Insecta; order Coleoptera; family Lucanidae; genus Dorcus; species Dorcus hopei. Next base: position 28,288,092 of record CM065419.1, on the reverse strand, counting down.
GTTTAAAATCGTCCGCAAACAATAAACATTTTGAAAAATTTACACTATCAACAATATCATTAATAAATATGAGAAATAACAAGGGTCCAAGATTACTACCCTGTGGAATTCCCGAGTTCATATAATACTGACTTGAATTAATTCCCTTTATACTCACATATTGTTTCCTTTCTCTTAGATATGAGCAAAATAATGAATGTAGGTGTATACTGAGATTATAGTTGGCAAGTTTCGTTAATAAAATATCATGATTTACCCGGTCAAAAGCTTTTGCAAAATCGGTATAGATAACATCTACTTGCAATTTATTATCAAAAGCTTTGGTTATATGTATATTCTATAAATGTAACTAAATTTGTGTGACCAGATCTTTGCTGGATAAAACCGTGTTGTTCCAAACATATAGTGTTTTTAACGTGAGAATACAATTTTTTATACAGTGTGGTGATAAAGTAACGCACCAAGCGAAAAAACAGCCTTAGCGTTGACTTTTTCGAAAAAGGCTCGGACAGGTCGATTTTATTTTTAAAAAAGACATCTTTTACAACCAATTTTAATTTTATGTCAGTTACCATTTTTGCGCCGTGACGTCATCTACATTTTTTTTAAATGACAACCTATTTTTTTCAAAATGTCATTTGAAAGCAACCATTTTTCTGAGTACAAAAAAGTTAATGAATCACTAATGCATAAGCAAATTTTGAAGAAAAACATTATTGAAAAATGGAAATATACGTATCTCCAATATAAGGATTCGCCTTAGACAGTCTGGAAATATTTTACAAAAGCTTGAGGGATATCATCTTTCTCAATCTCATTATTGTCTGAGATAAAAACATTTGCAAATCGCTTATTAGTTTTTTTTTACTATTTACAAAACTCCAATAATTGTTAACATTTGATATTATGTTATCTTGAAATGAAATCCCTATGATGCGTAATAAAAATGGACACCCGGTATATTATTCATAATTTGTATTCAGGATGTTGTAACAAATACTCTTTGCCTCTTGTATGTAAGGGGCCTTCGTTTTAATTCGAAGGAAAAGAATGAAGCTGAAGTTATGCGTTTTTTAGAAAGAAGTGACTGGCATTTTTCATTCAAGGAGTGGAAGCGAAGATGACAAAGGGTTTTGACTCTGAGGGAGACTATTTTGACACAAATAGGAAACTTTAAATTATCGTTACTAGTTATCACAACATACAGACTAAAATCTTTTATTTATATTTATTATTTTTCCCGAAATTATTGTACAGAGTCTTCATAATTGATTGTATCCCGCCTGATCAAATTGTGCACCATCAAGACAAAGTTAATTCACATTTATATAATGCACTTTCGAAAATATATATTATACTTCCAGAACAAGGACATAACTACGCCATCATATTTAGCCAGGTCATAGGTCACATGGCATGTGAGATTAAATGAAGATCCGATATTTACGTAAGTAGCATTGAGTACAATGATTCTTCAAAGCAACAAAATGTATAGGATTCAGTGTTAACTTTAGATCACAACAAATGAAAGAATTAAAACGAATTCATTATTACATGTAAATTATTGTCGATTTTTTCAGCAAGAAGACCAAGAAATAGCATTAGGTACTAAAAGAAATAAACTACAAATTAAAAACACAAGAAATATATAGCATTTAAGAGAATATGATAACATTCAGGCCTATAACATATCATGGACGTTAAGATCACATTGTTATGTTTTTTTAACTTAACTGCACTTGGATAACAACTCAATTAAAAGCATCGAAAAATTTTAGTATGACACATCAGAAGTTTAATGTCGTTTAAATATATGCATATCAGATCAAAAATAACACTAATCGAACATAAAATAACACCACAAAATAAGTTTACAAATTATGTTACGATGATACATCATGTCAATTTTTGACAGCAAAATAAGTTACACCGATAACAGCGCTGTTATCTTAACACCAATGATGCATTATAGGCTTGAATACCTTCAAGGTCGTTAACATAAGTGTATTTTCAGGTAATTTTTATTGCTTGATACTTTCAAGTACAAACCTTGCAAAAATTACCATCAATAAACTCTTTAGCATGGCATAATAAATAAAACTAAATCAAGGAGTGTTACCGACAAAGTTACAACATAACCACGCACCTTCAAATCTATAAATCACATATTTTTTTGAATACATTGAACATCTAGGTAAAACATTCCACTGTTAGTTAAATCTAGTCGTTATTATGACTTCTTTAGTAGGGAACTTAAGCATGTCCACTTTCAGGCTTAAAGCATTTCCAACGAGATCATTATTCCAGGCGAGCGCCTGTCGTCATAAACAGTACTTGCAAGCCGATAGAAAAAGCGTCTCCGTCCACTTCCTGTTTCCAGATTACTGCTCGGCATAAATATTTAATGAAAAATGTGCCCGTGCCCGCATACGTGTACACCGTTTAAAGAAAGTGGACGGTGGTGCGTCGTGAATTTTAATGACGGCGTCACGCTAAAATGTTAGATCATTATAGTGGCTAGGTTGAAAGTGTAATTTTTTTTTAATTTTACTTATTGACTTTGCAAGAATCGAAAACTCGTTGTTGCATTTTCCTTTTGGAAAGTGCCCCATATCTTTTAATTCGGTTGCGGTTACACCCATGTCTCTGATTCCTATGAGTATTTTAACCCACATACCTTTACAACAGGACGTCCGGTTTCAGACTCCTTCCAACGATATTCAGATTAAGAAAGAAAGACAGAGAATTTCAAAAATGGCGTACGACTCAACAGCACAGTCAATGAACTACAGTTTTTTGTTTAAATTGATACTAAAAATGGTATACGTTAATTTCCGTCATGGTCAGAGAGTCAAATTAATTTAATACATGTTACATAAACAGGGTGTTATCGAACTGAGTGGAATAATTTCACAGGGTTATCTTGGATCGAAACGATCAAAAATTATTATATAATATGTTGCCTTAAATGTAATCGTTTTCGAATTATGAATACTTCCACCCACATGCGGATTTTGGTGGGCTGTTGTCAGACGTTCATTTCTTCGTTTATTCGAAATTTAAAGCGACCAACTGATGTAAAAATTTAATAAAGAAACATTGTGAATCGTTTTTCCCAATGGAAATGTTACTTTGGATGCGGGATTTCCATTCTTTTTGTAGCATTTTGATGTAAGTTTTTGAAATTCAATTTCCTTTTCTCGAAAACGAATACATTTAGGACACCACATTTTACAACATTTTTTGATCGTCTTGATCCAAGCTACTATCCTGTGAAACTATTCTACTCAAATCGACAACACCCTGTACATATAAACATTCAAGAGAATTAATTTTTTGAATAATTTGAAAGTCATAACAATTAAGACTTTTTGATGCAAATTTCTTTTGCAATGACCTTAACGAAGTCTTAGCAAGGACTGCCCTCCTTAACCGCTTTAAAATATTTTATAATTGCACCGCCCTTGGCATTACGCAATTGCGAAATTAATTCAGGAACAAGAACGGAAAGACAAAAACGCTCGAATTACGCAAAATTTCGTCGGCATAAAAATCCCTTAATAACTAATCGTAAGGCCGGGTGATTATGGTAATTAAAATTATTATTTCAAATTATGTAGGTGATAATTTTAAGAGAAAATTTGCCGTTTTTATTAGAAATGTTAGAAGTTTTATTGCCGATATTTACTGCACGCCAACGTAATGCAAATTCTCTGTTAAGACATTCGATGAGGTATTTAGAACAGTTACAAAATATCTTTACTGTTTGTATCAGTTTCATAACAAGATCACAATGGATTTTGTTGGAATATTATGAAGATTTTTCTCATGAAACTAGATGCGATTTTGGAGATATCAATGCAGAATAGTAACACAAGTACATATAGGAAATTTATATTTTCAGGATTTTAATTTTCCTTTATTTTGTAAAAATATTTTATTAATTATTACATACTTACATATTTATTAATTGTAACTATTATTAAAATTAATTATAAATTAACTTTTTTTAAATCTCCTAATAGTTCTTCATGTAAGTCCAAAACTATCCTGATCAAAATAAAAATTAATAATTTCACAAAATAATATTTAAAAGCAGATATGCATGTACGTACAATAAATATCAATTCGGCTATTGGATTAATTTAATCGTTTAGAATTTTACTACATTTTACATAATTTCAACATCTTTTGAAGATTTAGAATTTTTAAATAAATCTCAGTAATTTAACTCTGTTTCAACATGAATAAGTTCTGTTCTTGAATATAATCATACTTTAAATCCACTGGATCTCCATATTTTATTATTTTATAACTAATTCTCTTTTCACCAGTCGGCATGGCGACCGCCGGATATTCAATTCCATAAATGTCAGTAAAATTCAATATACAGGGTCTCCCAAATGGAGTGGCCTATTAAAATATTATAGGGAAGGAAATATACAAAAATTCTGAAAGTTGGTACACTACCCTAAGACAGTGATCTTTCCGCGTAAAATATTTTCATTCCCATTTAAGAAAATTGAGTTTTGGGCAGTTAAACATAATGACATTGAACACCATATTGTAACCAGCCTGTGATTTTTTTTTTTGGGGATAACTACGATATGATTTGAAAGCCAGAAGATTGTATTTTCAAACTATATGCAACTTGAATCTTGAAATTTGAAAGTGTCATAGATACAGTTTTTTAAAGGGAAGGTTACCTAAACTTTTTTTAAAGAAATTTAAAGATACCTCAAAACCTGTTACATTTAGGCATAGAGAAGTCTTAACATTTTTTATTTAGAATAATGTGCACAATCAGAATTTGTAATGAAAAATGTAACATTCCGTTTAAAATAGGAAAGTTAAAGGCGATTTTCGGTATAACTGGAAGTAATGTAAGAGTAAAAATATTTTACGCGGAAAGATTATTATGTCTTAAGGCAGTGTACCAACTTTCAGAATTTTTGTATATTTCCTTCTCTATAATATTCTGCTGACGAAGGCCCAACTAGGCCTGAAACAGCTGTACAGAGCCTGCTCGGGGAATCCGCTGTAATCGAAACCGATTTGCACAAAACTTTTTTATAATATTTTAATAGGCCACTCTAATTGGGAGACCCTGTATTAAGGCTGCATTGTATAAAAGGTTTAATCCTAAGTTAGAATATGACACATGTTAAGACGTGTAGCATTCTATGTGTCAGGCTTTAACTTAGGCTTAAATTTAATCCTGGCTTTAAACCTTTTATACAACGCAAAGCCTCACTTTGTTTGTTGTTATATTGCCAGCGAATACATTAGGTTCATTTCTTTTTGATTTAGGGCCGTTTTCATAATATAACTTCAAATTTAAAGTAACTTTAACCTATAACAACACATTACTTTTCCTATGCTTAAAGTGACTTTAAATTAGTCTCCTTTAGCACTATTATGAAAACGGCCCTTAGATATTAAAAAAGAACTAATGCAACAGCCCCAGAGACAAAACAAATAAATAATGACAATATGAAAAACCAACAGAAAAAAAAATACATCATGATTTGTGAATGAGTTCACCGAAAATTCACGAGGTGATCCAAAAATCCCGAAGCTGGAAGCGAAGCCTGAGGAAATCGAGTTGTTACCATTAGCAACACCGGACACGTAGGATAAATCTATGTAGAACCCCATCAGCTTCAGCATCAATAGATCCTGATAAAGATGTAAAATTAAATATTATTGAAAAAAAAATTTAATTGGACAAACCCTCACATGTGTTATCGTTAGATACTAAAATTCGACTATTAGTAGCTGAAGTATCAAGTAAATTCCAATCTTTAAATGTACATATTACAAGCACTAGTAGAATACAGGAAAAAGAAAAAATGGATAATTTACAATATGTCTTTTGACAGTTAAAAAAAATATAGATCAGTGTTAGAAGATGAAAAATTCCTTTTTATGAAAAAATTCCTGAAACAGAAAGCGGTATTAGTATTTCTTCAAACCCGAACGGAAATAATTCAATTGAAGTTTATAATGGGTGCGTGGAAAAACTTGATAAATTATTAAAAATGAAATTAAGAAAAAAAAAGCCGAATCATTATAAAATGTGGAAAAGAATTTCTAGCTGTCTTTCTAGAGTCTTTTCATAGTAGGTCTAAAGAAAATGCTTTTGAAATAAATTATTATGAAAAGCGTATTAATTTATCTGGATTAAGAGGAAAGATTGCTCTAAAAGCAGCAAGTCTCTGGTATACTTTGGATATTATCACTGAAGATTCAATAATTAAAATTAATCTCCGCCCACAATAATTTTATATCCGTAGATACGTATTTCGGCAGCTAAGCTGCCATCTTCAGTACAATTTAAAAAATACTATATGAAATCTAACAGCTACCTATCTACCTACCTACCACCTACCTGATCATATTAATAGTATTTAAAATTAACCGTCGAATCCTATCAAAAAAGCAAATCAAATAAAACGGAAATAAGTATTGATCTAATATTCTGAAAAAGGTTCTTATTCTCCCGAATAAGGAACTTTTGTAAGCATTTTTTTTTCAGGGATAAATTCAAGCGGTATCGAATAACAGGGAATTAAATAATAAATTAAATTAAATAAATACTTATTTCCGTTTTATTTGATTTGCTTTTTTGGTAGGTTTCGACGGTTAATTTTATATCGTTTTTCACTGGGACTAAATTGTGCACTGAGTGCGCACTCAGAATATCTCCATCCCGTTTCATTACATGAGGTTAAAATAAGATGAGAATATTCTGAGTGCGCACTCAGTGCACAATTTAGTCGCAGTGAAAAACGCTATTAGATACTATTAGTATGATCAGGTAGGTAGGTAGGTAGCTGTTAGATTTCATGTAGTGTTTTTTAAATTGTACTGAAGATGGCAGCTTACCTGCCGAAATACGTATCTACGGATATAAAATTATTGTGGGCTAAGATTAATTATTTCAATTATTTCTTAAACCACAGTCTCCTTTACTATTTTTTACTGAAGATTCAATAACAATAATGAAACAATAATAAAATGAAAGTAAATACAGTTGGTATGGACATTTCCCCACGAAATGTCAGAAATAGATTGAAAGAAATGGGCTGAATGTAGGAAACATCCTCCATTAACTACACAACATCGCAGGCGACGGCTTCATTGGGCAAGGGAGCATGTTGATTTGCAAATTGAGGACTGGGCGATGAAGCAAACTTCTCGTTAAATCATCAAAATGGAAGGTCAAGAGTATGGAAGAGGAAAGATGAAAGATATGATGAGAATTGGATCGCTTTTAGAGGAGGCTCCATTATAATTTGGGGTGGTACCCTTTTAGGGGGCGCACAGAACCATCGTTTATCAGAATAGTTCAATTAATGCACAATGGTATCATGATGACATTATTTTGCCCATTGTATTGTCACGAGGGGGAATTTTCTAAAAACCACGAGGGGGTTTTTTTCTGTGTTCCGCGAATAAAAAACATAAAAAGTATTTAATCGCGAACTTGTGTAATTGAGGGCAAGTTGTGACCGTGTCGAAATGTAAACACAATAAGAAGGTAACTAATACAACGTAACGTAAAGGTTAACACATCAGCGGAATTTGTTACAAACGGGGCCACGCGCGCATGCTAATGACGCAAACGGACACAAAGCAAGTGGCGAAAAATGCAACGCGCGAATAGGCAAAAAACGTGTTTTTAAAGTACGGGCCAAAATTGGGAAGCCAGTCGGGGGGTGATGGAGTCGGGCGAGTGATGTAGTGATGCAATCATGTAGTCGTTGCCACCGAACCGACTCAGTGGGCACTAAGTGCCACTCTACGAGGGGACGCCCAACATCGCCGTCCAGCAACATTGCCGTCGCCGACGCCCCAACCACGCCGTCGCCGCCGCCCAGCATCGCCGTCGTCGCCACCTCAACATCAGCGTTGCTGCAGCCACAACATCCGCCACTGCCGCCGACAACATTGCCGAACCCGTCCTAAGAGAACGAGGACCATCTCCCTCGCCAGCTGTCCGAGAGAAGACACCACCGTAGTTCTGCCCTGGCCACGCTGTTCCAACCCGATCACCCATAGGCTGAGCAAGGACGTGTCGTGCTCCAGCCAAGGAACATTGTCAGTGAGACCGACCTTGACCCACCACGCCAGTCACGGACCGGTTTCGAACTTCGCCAGTCTTCCCCGGCTAAGGAAACGTCGCCCGCTGTTCTGTCTTAGACGAATCAACAATCCCAGTCGCCGCGAACGACCCAGGACCGTACCCCCAATTTTAACGGACAAACCACCCTCAACTAAATTAATTATTTACGTAATAAAGAGGTATTAATTTTTTAAATCATTGTCTTAAAGCTCTACCCTCTGATAAATCTACGCACCCCAATCAACCCCGCAAGGCTAAGGACGCACCGTCGCGACAAAATGGAGGCTTAGCGCGACATGGTGAAGGCCCTTAGCGTGACATGGTGGAGGCAGCCGTCCTTCATCGCGACAGTATATACCATCTATGGACGTCAGGAAAAGCGCGGCATTTGTATTTGTTGATAACGCTAGGCCACGTCGAGCCGCTCTTCTAAAACAAGCTCTTGAAAGAACGCGTATTACCAGAATAGACTGACCAGCAAATTCGCCAGACATGAATCCAATAGGACGTCTACGGGACTACCTTCACAGCGGATACGTCGGCCAAACACACTGAATGAATTGGTTGGTACATTGAGAAAAGAATGGCTTGTAATACCACAAAAATCTATTGATATTTTTATCAGAAGTATGCCAAGAAGGTGTTAAGGATTAAATCGGTCTCAAGGAGGTCCCACTAAATATTAATAATAATCGGGAAGTGTTAAAAAGAACAAAGCAATATTTTGAAATTATTTTTATGACACTGCATTTTTATACTAATTATTCAATTTGTTATACTTAGTGCCCCTTTTCTTAATGAATATGTATTTAAACGCAAAATTAAGTTATAATAAAAGTTCTGCCTCATATTTTTGAGTCAAACTCAATTTTACAAAAACAAAACTAAGTGTCCCTCTACAAATTTTGAGTAATATACTTTTATAAAATTGGAATTGGGTTATCTTCTATAAGTAAATTATTATTTAGTACATATGGATTATCTTCCTTAGCTCTACCACCACTGGTTTGTTTATCTCTTGGTGCTGGGATAATCGAATTCTTAGATAAGAACTGAAGAATATAGATTGATTTATAAATTTTATAGACAGTTATTTATATAAGGCTGGCAAATTAAATGAGAAAGAGATAAATTTAGCAGAAGAATTTATTTTCACAAGAAATTCTTCCAAACTCTTGAAAACTACAATGTGTAACAGTATAACTACGAGAAATTTTGTAACTACTCGTTGGTAACTACATAGTTACAATACGCATGTGCCCGATGAGTGGCCGTGTCCCTAATTTATGTTTGTATTGGTTACTGGTTTTGTTTTTTGTCGCATTGAATTGATGTTTTTATTAGGGGTCTTAATCGTCGTTTAACATTATGGTCAGGTTGAAGAAGGTCAATAAACGTATATTTAACATGAATTGGTTCAATAACGATACTACAACAAATAGAGGTAGAAGACCAAAAAATTTATGTTTACTTCGAAAACGAACAACCAAATATATTTTTTTGTAAAGGGGATATAGAAAATGAAATACACACAGCAATAGACATAGTAATCCCGCGAGTAAAACCATCGAATATCTTAATTTTCGTTTACCATTATGGTCAGAATGAAGAAGGTAAATATACATTTGTTTACAATGAGTTGGTTTAATAACATTACTGTAAGAATTGGTTACAGTGAAAGTGCTGTTTCTGTACAGGTTGAAGATGACAGAATTTTTTAAACTGGACATATAAAATGACAGACATCATCCAGCAATAGATGTAATAACAATGCTAGTAGAACGGTTAAACAAGACAATTATCCTACACATTAGATTTGCGTCAGAGGAAGACAAAATGGCTTTAGGTGGCGATACGAGGCAAGTAAGATAATGTTCCTACTAACAGTTATGATTTTACAAGTGTCCCATAAGCCTGACAACATGCTTTTAAAACATAGCTTGAGGTACAAAGCAGAATTACTTTAAGAGGATACTGTTTTTTTACAATATTTTTTACAAATAAAAGTTAGTATTCTGTATTTTTAGCGAGTTTTATATGCAGTTACAATTCAAATTATTTTGTACGACCTGTTAGGTATATTTTTTCTAGGAATGACGATTCTAGAAATTCTAACTCGGCCTCGCTATCCTATCGTTATCCTCCACCTCATTGTCACCCTCAGATTAAGTCGGTAAAAGGTAATAAATATATAAATATTGATTAAATAGCCTTGCGGCATTATTTTACAAATAAAAGTTAGTATTCTGCATTTCTACCAAGTTTTATAAGCAATTACAATTCAAATTATTTTGTACGAACTGTTATATTTTTCTAGAAATGACGATTTTAGAAATCCTAGCCCGGGCTTGCTATCCTGTCGTTATCCTCCACCTCATCGTCACCCTCAGATTAAGTCGGTAAAAGGTAATAAGTATGTAGCTTTGATTAAACAGCCTTGCGGCATTTTTTACAGATAAAAGTTACTATTCTGCATTTTTACCAAGTTTTATATGCAATTACAATTCAAATTATTTTGTACGAACTGTTATATTTTTTCTAGAAATGACGATTCTGGAAATCCTAGCCCGGTCTCGGTATCCTGTCGTTATCCTCCACCTCATCATCACTCTCAGATTAAGTCGGTAAAAGGTAATAAGTATATGCATAAATATTGATTAAACAGCCTTGCGGCATTTCTTACACATAAAAGTTAATATTCTGCATTTTTACCAAGTTTTATATGCAATTACAATTGAAATTATTTTTTACGAACTGTTATATTTTTTTCTAGGAATGACGATTCTAGAAATTCTAGCCCGACCTCGCTATCCTATCGTTATCCTCCACTTCATCGTCACCCTCAGATTAAGTCAGCTCCGTAAACTTAGCAATCTACATATAAGGAATCTTTAAAACAATTATATCAAAATAAAATGCTTTTTAGGTGTTATTTTAGTGCGCTAAAAAAAAATTTAGTGCTGAAATGATATTACAGAAAAATAAAAAAGAATACGGGACTGCTGAGTTTTGATAACTTGGCGGTACACAAGTTGAAAAATAATTTACATGAATTTACATAAATTAAGTGTTTTCGTTTTACCTAATGTTAATTATTAAATTTCTAACGTTATACACATTTTTTTAAACACGAAAGGGGACTGCTGAGTGCATGCAATTTTAACAGTATCAGAGTGGAATTAATAAAATTTTCCTTAACCAACCGTGAATTATATTTAAGTGCTAATTATGTGCAAACTGCATAAATAGTTTATTATACCTACCGTGAATTTGATTTACCACAGAAAACTGGTGAATTAAAATTTCTTTGTTTGACATTATTTAGGTTGGCGGCGATGATTTATCGAATGACAACAAAGAACAAATTGGATGTCAAAATCTTGCAGCTGCCTGTGGCATTTATGCTTACTGCTCAGAAGAAATTTTTGTTATGGCTGGAAAAATTAGTAACAAGTTAATTTCAAAAAAAAGATAGACCAGTGGAAACTGATATCAATTTATTAACTGCAAGGCTTTTAGAATATAAGGAACGATTGTTTAATAATGGTAAAGTAATCCAGACCATCTACTTGTCTGTAGTATTACTGGACTGACATTCCTAGATTGAGTACTTGCGTACTGGTATGTGTTGAATTTTCTCTAGTATCAAGATTTACCTCTCAAAGGTATCACCTCATGTAGTTTTCAGTTAACAGTAATTCATATTATCTTAACATTAAATGTTCTACCATTTCAAGAGATGATATTTTAAATGTACGCTGAGTATATAACAGTAGAAAAATGTTGAGATATATGAATGAAGCTCCCTTACTTAATCCCTTACTAAATGAGGTATAGATTCTGTCATAACTACTGTTGCTTTACATAAAGACATAACCATCTTGTATTTTTTCTTACGCTTGAAGCAAAGCAATAAAAAAATAACAAGCGAATGCTACAAATCTGTTACTCTCAAATTTTTAATAATCTTGTCGAATACTTCTATTATAGGATTAATATTTTGTGGTTTTACTCTGCTATTATGAAGCAACTTTAAAAAATAGAAAGTCTATCTTTGTCAGAATAGACAAAATATCCTTTTCGAAGTTATCAACAAGAGTCAATTGTTCAATTTATTCTTCACTTATTTCTTTCTTTGAACATGCTCTCTAGAAATAAAATATAAATTCAAACTGCTAATTTCTTCTATCTAATATTGAAGCATGTAAAAAAAGTCGAAAATACCTTTCAAATTTCCTTTACCAAGAATGGAATGGTTACATACTTAAATTCCAGAAATGAAATAATATTCTGAGTTTGGAAGGTTAGAACCAACCCAACCCAACCCTTAGATCAGTAATATTTACTATAACACTTGGAAGAACAGTGTTGAGTTATCTACTCTACATTTTAAGAATTCTATCGTGGTTTTTGATTCAATTCGTTGCACAAGCACTGATCAATGACTTCTGATGATAAATAGGGGTTGTATTTCCTTATGCTGAGAGTCGTTTTAGTATATTGTCCTCCAGACGTAAAATCCATTTCGAAAAAAGTATATTTGAAAACAAAATTATTTGTTGGGTACTGGAAAATTATCTAAGTGGATTTGTCTTACGTACCAATATTTCTTGCTTTAAAATGTTGTGTTTTTTATTAATAATTTTAATTGCATTTAAACTTACCTCGATGTTTTCTTTTGTGTTCCACCTGAAATTTAATCTTTATATCATGTATTTATTGTGTATAATTATTTATAATATTTTGACAGTCAACCGCCACCTAAATAATGTCAACCAAAGAAATTTTAATTCATCAGTTTTCTGTGGTAAAACAAATTTACGGTACAATAAACTATTTATGCAGTTTACACATAATTAGCACTTAAATATAAGTCACGTTTGGTTAAGGAAAATTTTATTATTTCCACTCTGATACTGTTAAAATTGCATGCACTCAGCAGTCTCCTTTCGTGTTAAAAAAAAATGTGTATAACGATAGAAATTTAATAATTAACATTAGGTAATACGAAAACACTTAAATAGCACTTAATTTCTATGTCAGTTATTTTATAGATAACTTTATTTTTCAACTTGTGTACCGCCAAGTTATCAAAACTCAGCAGTCCCGCATTCCTTTTTATTTTTCCGTAATATCATTTCAGCACTAAATTTTTTTTAGCACACTAAAATAACACCTAAAAAGCACTTTATTTTGATATAATTTTTTAAAAGATTCCTTATATGTGGATTGCTAAATTTACGGAGCTGATTAAGTCGATAAAAACTAATAAGTATATAAATATTGATTAAATAGCCTTGCGGCATTTTTTAGAAATAAAAGTTAGTATTCTGCATAGATATTATAAATTTTCTTCATATGAAGATAATATCAATATTAAATAAATACCTAAATATAAAAAAAAAATATTGTTTTTGTATCAGTTTGTTTTCTTGTGTCTGTGTTATTCCAGTTTAGAAAAATTAGGTGTAATTTTTCATTAGTTAGCTAATTTGTGGTAAACGGCATATGTTGGTTACACTATTTAATTAATTCTTTACGCAATTGATTATTAAACGTCATTCATTACAAAATAAATGATCAAAAGTTAATCTTGAGGAAGAAGAGAAATTTGACTTATTAGGACAAATGAAAAATTTTAATTCAATAAAAAAAGATAGGAGAATAAACCTTACACGACTGCAGTTTCGCTCAAATCGGATATTTTCAAGTGTAGGAGGCGTTTAAGAGAACCAAAGGGGGTTGACCAGATTGGTAAAATAAAGCATTACAATTAAAAAATTATTTACAATGTAAAAAAAATCTAAAAGCGCGTAATGACCACGCTGACAAGAAATCCGAACTTGGTGAGGATTCATCTGGTGTTAGCCGGTTCTGAGCTTTCAGCGAACCGAACCCGATCCGTGAAGTAGCGGTAAAAGCGAGTACTGACCAAAGCTTTGAACAAGTTCAAAGCTGCTCGGAGCTCGGAGCTAGTTCGACAAAAGATGTGAACCTGGTGAGGACGCTTCTGGCATTGGTAAGTTCTGAGGTTTCAGCCGAATCGAACCCGATCTGTGAAGTAGCGGTAAGATGAAAGAGTTCGGAGTTCGGACAAATTGCAGGCCAACTCGGAACTCATTTCCAGTGTGGACGTGTGTCACTCATTCTGGTAACAACTGAATAATGGCGAACCAGTTCAGGACTTTCGTTCTGAAATAATTCTGAACTCCAACAAATTTTGGTGGGTACACGTCGAAAAGTTTTTAACCTGCTTTGAACTCGTCTTAACTAGCTCCGAGCTTGTTCGAAATACTGTATTTGGTGAATACGCATCATTAACGTGTATTAATCGGTACCATTTAATCTAACAATGACGAAAGTCAAAGGTCAAGGCACAATACATATTAAAAGAAGACGCCAATAGACAACGTTAGTCAAATAAAAACATTCAAAAATAATCTAAAAAAGATGAATAATACATAAGAAGAATATTTGAAAAAATTGTGAAACTATGTGCAAAAACAGCAACAGATGAATTTGAAGAATTTATCAGTATCAAAAATAGTTTGGTCGTTGACGATATTTTAGGAAAAATGTAGGAGTGTAAGAAAATTTCGAATTTTTCTGTAGTGTTAAGTTTTTTTCCTTTGGGAAGATTGTGGAGTAATTTAGTAAAATTTCTCCAAAGTGTAGAGTATCTATAAAATGTCTTGCGAAGGCTGAATCTTTTTTCATACGAGCAGATCTAACATGTGATTGGATATTTCTGCTGGTTTGACCAATGTAGGTGTCCTGGTAATAATCGCAATTTCCGATTAGACGCATCCCAAGTTGATAACTTTTCTCGCCATTGAGCGGCACCTCCAGTAAACAGGTACGTTTTCAAAAATCAACTTGCTCTGCTTAAAGCCTTGCTGCCATTAAACTGTTTCCTCTGCTTTCCCTAAAAATGAGTATCATGTCTGTCATTTCATTGTTAGAATAAATTTTTAATTCATAAATTGAGAAAGAAACTACGCCGCAACAGTTGTGTTTTGATATGTAAAATAATAACTATTACCTTTTAGGTATTTCTTTTCCAAATTTCGAATTTTTGAAACAATGTACTCTTTCGACCTAAATATCTTGAAAACGATTAATCTGGCGAAGAGGGAACTACAATTTTATTTGAGCTTTTCAATTTTTATTTCAGATTTTTGAAAATGTGACAATAAAAAAGTTATTTACTAAAATGACAACCTGCTACCCTGGATCTATGCCACTGGTGAAGAATGTTCAATTTTGCCAGAGACGTGTCCATCCCTAAACTTTATTTGCCTCGCATATCAGATTTCAACCCTCTTATCATAAACTATTTCAGATATATTTAAGAAAATAAACTCTTCAAGTTGTCTCTTTAGGAGGTTATATCTCGGACACGATCAACTTTTGTATGTAGATAAATTAGGTTAAATCGTAATGTTTTGATGTTCTCAATACGTGGAATAATTATTGCCAGTATCTTCAATTACATCCTGTATAAAGAATAACTAATGAGATATTGAATTTTATTCATTATGGAATTGAATATCCTGCGTTCGCCATGCCGACCGGTGAAAAAAAAAATAAGTTATAAAATAATAAAATACAGCGATCGATTGGATTTAAAGTATGATTATATTCAAGAACAGAACTTATTCATGTTGAAACAGAGTTAAATTACCTACTGAGATTTATTTAAAATTCTAAATCTTCAAAAGATGTTGAAGAACAGAATTTATTAATGATGTAATTTTTAAAAGAGTTTGAAATCAAGTAACATGTAGCAAAATTCTTGTAATTGTTTTAATTAAAAAAAAAAGTTGA
Organism: Dorcus hopei; assembly: GCA_033060865.1. Classification (NCBI taxonomy): domain Eukaryota; kingdom Metazoa; phylum Arthropoda; class Insecta; order Coleoptera; family Lucanidae; genus Dorcus; species Dorcus hopei. The sequence continues at coordinate 28,272,137 of CM065419.1, read as the reverse complement.
AAGATTACCCCAGCAGTCGTATAAACTTAGTTAATTTTCACATATCGAATTTACACAAAATTATATCTTAAACAACGCAACCACTTTTGCATCTCTGGTTATCAACTCGCGAAAAGTTTCTAAATATCAAAGATAGAGACGTGAATATACGATCCGCTAATGCATTTTACCACGCAATAAAAACAGCTTCTTATTGCAGAATGCTTGGTATAAATATCAATTCATTGATTACTAACGATCTAACGTATGGTCATTTAAGATCGATCTTATGGTAGGCCTCTATTTATGGACACTGGACTCATTGCATTGCATCACTGCCCCACATGCATAAATTCCGTTTTCTTATCGCAAGTGCATACATAGTAGCACGACCAAGGCGAGCCGTTTTGGAACGTATGAAGTGTAAATTATCTGTAATAGAATAAATTCCTATCATCTAAGTATATTTTGAAATTAATTGAAATATTTTTAAAATCAGCGAAAGGTGAATATTTTTAACACCATACATTTTATAGCAGGTTTTATTGCTTTCTTGAAAATGTGATTATATGCAAACCTGACAGACTAAAAACTGTTTGAGACTAACTATTAATTAATAATTAATTAACTAATTTCTACAATAACATTTGGGACAAGAAATTTTTGGGCTGCTAACTTTGTTTGGAAATAGAACGTGTTCAATTTTTGATCCAATGTAATGCTCGATACAATTTACTGGGTGATTCTGCACAACTTAAATTGATTTCCTACAGGAACGAAGGTGTCTTTCCGGTAACAGGACCTCGTGTTCTCACCTTACCTAGAATTTTCCAGTTACCCGTTCCCTTAATATCGATCCCAGGTGTTTTCTATCAAATTATATTCCGCTTCTGCAAGAGACTATCCTTACTTAAGTTAACTGGAGGCTTTTCCAAATAAAATATGCAATTCAAGGGTCCTAATTGCCCTTCAGCAAAATATTATAACTTAAAAAAAAAGGATCAAAATTTCGTCGCAACATCTTAATCCAGTGTAAAGAAGGTTCTTCAAATTACCAAAAGAAACAACAACTTTAAAATCATTTCACGACACAAGGAAAATTACGATGTTAATTAAACCTTCAGCGCCTCAACGAAAAGTCGACTGGTCCGCTTCGAAACTTGGACCTCGCACTGAGCGAAAATAGGTAAAAAGCCTCATGCAAAATCTGAGACCGAATGTGTAAACAACTTAACAAAATACTTTAATAGCACAACTCTTTGAAAGTAAATTTCAATCTACACGTAAAAACACAGCTGCACTTTAATTTCAAGTGTTCAATTGAAAAGCTCATCAAATAACCTTTGAATTTTTCGTAACATTGTAAAGTAGGTCTTCATTTAGACAGCCTTCGATTAAAAAAATTCTTATGTTATACAAAAAAAAGCCGTCGTTAAACAAAAAAAAAGATGTACTGTTTAGGGGAACTTAATTCAAGAAATGAAGTCACTCAACAAAACAAAACGTTAAACAACTGTCATCCATTAAACGTTAATCAGTTTAGTATGTCATCTCTTTTTCACCCTATCTTCTTTCATCAAAAAATCAAAATAACTTGATGAACTTTTCAATTGAACATGCGTTACATCTAACAACTTCAATAAAAGTTTTCAAAAATAATTTACAATTTTCTATAATCGAAAAGTGCGACCGCATAGCTAAAATGTTCAAACATTTTAGTTTTAAGACATGGTCCGTTTTTTGTGTAGCCACTTTATAGGATGTCCCCAATTCGATGGTACTTTATAAGTATCTCTATTAATAATGAAAATAGAAGAAACTAAACCAGAAATGTGAAAAATCGTCTCAAATTTTCTTGCAACAGTTAAGAATCCGAGAGCAAATTAGATTCTTTTAAAGATATTTTATGGATATAAATAAATATTTTTACGGATATAAGTAAAGCTAACTACTCGTAAGATGCCCACTTTCTGCTTCACATCAACTGAGAAAATGGGTTTAAATTTCTTTAAAAACAAAATGTTCCTAATTTGACCATATTGTGAAAATTTTATTTCGTTAAGCAAACCAAGCACCATGAAATCAACATTAATTTATGCTTGTGATTTTTGTCATTCTGAAATTAATTGGCGCGCATGTATGCAAAAAAAATCCAGGGCCAAATTCTTAATTAAAATAATGCGTGAGTTAATTGGGACGTAAAAATAGTGACACGCATATTATTTAACACTCGCTAAATACCAGCGTGCTTTAATTTCTCTGGCTGTTATTATTACATTATTGTTAAGTAATAATTACAAGCTCTGAGATACGAAAACATCAAATACTAACAAGGATAGACAAATTATTCTAAATTAATGTTTATTATTGTATTGGGGGGGGGTAGTATAAGAATATCAAAATGACGTTTTAATTATGTGCAACCATCTCGTTTTACTTAAATAAATAAGTATTATATCATGCATGCATGTTGCTACGAAAGCTGAACTTACACTTGCACTTGCATAAATAATAGTTATCCTTGCTTGTTGTTTTGGTAGGTACCATCGCCGGCACTAAAAACGAAACGAAAACAAATAAACTCGTTGGAAAATAAATCAGACAGTGCTACTTACGGCTATGGCCTTAGTACTGCATTTCGTTTAAGTGCCGGCGAGTAGGTATACCTACCTTTGTTATTTAACTATACTACTAGTAAGACCCCTTCAGAACACTTTGTTTTTTTAAGGATTTTACCTGTTTTTAAAGATAGTTTTTAAAAAGCAAATATTTCAAAAATTCTGCCCTGTTTGTAAGGTGGTTTTTAAAAAGTAACATTTTCAAAGATTTTCCTCCGATTTTAAAGCATATTAAAATAAATTAAATTCGCCTTTGGCTCATGAGGCTACTGTGCTGAATTTCGAGGCATTTCTATCTGTTTTTAAGTTGTATTACATGGGCCTGTTTAGCACACAACACTTTTTTAAGGATTCTGTCCTCTTTATAAGGTATATTAAAAAAAGTTAAAATGTCAAGGCATTTCGGCCTATTTTTAAGGAATTTTTTAAAAAAGGCCACTTCAGAACACTTTGTTTTTTTAGGGATTTTACCTATTTTTAAAGGTATATTCAAAAAGCAAATATTTCAAGAATTCTGCCCTGTTTTTAAATTGGAAGTGGCTAAACGTCCGCCGGCGGAACCATGCATTGTATTTCGAAATTCCGCCGTTCGGCGGATCAAAATAACCTTAGCCCACAAGTCCGCCGAAAGTTCGATTGATTTGCGCAAGAACGGCGGAACATTACTCTAAAAACTAATAATACCGCCGAACGGCGGACTTTATTGAAGAGAATGCTTAAGCCGCCGTTCTGATGTTGTGATGTTAAAGTAATTCACTATTTTAACAGTTTTATTTACAAATTTGGAAGTTAACATACATCATGTTAAAAGTGGCCGGCCACTTTTAACATGATGTATGTTAACTTCCAAATTTGTAAATAAAATTAAGCATTCTCTTCAATAAAGTCCGCCGTTCGGCGGTATTATTAGTTTTAGAGTAATGTTCCGCCGTTCTTGCGCAAATCAGTTGAATTTTCGGCGGAATTGTGGGCTAAGATTATTTAGATCCGCCGAACGGCGGAATTTCGAAATACAATGCATGGTTCCGCCGGCGGACGTTTAGCCACTTCCAATTTAAAAACAGGGCAGAATTCTTGAAATATTTGCTTTTTGAATATACCTTTAAAAACAGGTAAAATCCCTAAAAAAACAAAGTGTTCTGAAGCGGCCTTTTTTAAAAAATTCCTTAAAAATAGGCCGATATGCCTTGACATTTTAACTTTTTTTAATATACCTTATAAAGTGGCCGGCCACTTTTAACATGATGTATGTTAACTTCCAAATTTGTAAATAAAATTGTTAAAATAGTGAATTACTTTAACATCACATCAGAACGGCGGATTAAGCATTCTCTTCAATAAAGTCCGCCGTTCGGCGGTATTATTAGTTTTAGAGTAATGTTCCGCCGTTCTTGCGCAAATCAGTTGAATTTTCGGCGGAATTGTGGGCTAAGATTATTTAGATCCGCTGGACGGCGGAATTTCGAAATGTAATGCATGGTTCCGCCGACGAACGTTTAGCCACGTCGTTTTAAATTAGTTTCACAACTATATAAAGTCTGATGAAGTCAGTCCAGAGACGATGTTACAGCCGATTTATTTAATAAAGTTTTCAGTTGTTCCAAAATACCTAGATTGGGACAATGAATATTGAAAGTACTAAAATCAAATGGAGCAACTGTTATTAACATATTTGAAAATTCATCATATTCGTATGTTCTTTGTTATCCTTCTCTTTAAAAAAGTGCAATATACCATTTCTATATCGAAAGACAGCATTTACATCAGATGAAACACCAGGGAATAATTCATTAATAATTCCGTGTTGTTTTGGTTTCGTAGTACATTCGTTCAATTCAATATAATAATAATTATCATAAAATATAAAAGTGCGGCCTGTATACGAACTAAAAATTGTTTGAATTTTTTTATTGCTAGGTACTCCAAACTCATAAGCGTTTCCAGAATGCTTTATTTGAAAACTAGGAAACCCAATAAAATAATATTTATTTTCATCTATAATTACAACTTCTCCAGAAGGTCTTCGATAGATGTGAGAGGTTTGTTTTACAAACGGTAAATGTTCTTATCACAAAATCTTTTAAGCGGTCACTAAATCGCGCACTATACACTTAACGTTTCGCAATCGTTCGACAGCTTCGAAGCTGTCGACTGCGAAACGTTAAGTGTATAGTGCGCGATTTAGTGTCCGCTTAAAAGATTTTGTGATACAAATTTCATCGGACAAGAACCAACTGTAAATATGGTAAATATTCAGATATTAATTTTGGATCTCTATATCGTTTGTCATTTATATTCATTATCCAAACCCATTTTTTGTGAAATATACAAAAATGGTGATTTGAAGTTATTAATAAATTATCTGGATGATGTATTGAACATAAGTCTGGTAAGTTAAGGTTTAAGGGGCCCCCATCAGTCTTGGTTGAATTTTGTTGTTCTGTAATAACTGGTCTATTAGTTAATGCCTTAATAGTTGTTGCTGTTGTTGGTATTAATTAATATTTTAATCGTTCAGGTCTTCCATATAAATATTGAATTGCCCACATATCGTCTTGAGTTACTTTATCAATATCACCTTTATAATAAGCGTACATAATCGAATTATTATTTGCAGAATGTTCAATACCTAATGTATGCCCAATCTCGCGTAATAATACTGTATAAAAATAATACTGTGTAAAAATTAGTTTGTTCATCAGGAGTATTGCTTGGTTCACCAAAATACCAATTTTCTGATTTATCAAAATCAATTCCTCGACATTCATCATTATTTGGAAAGAAACCATGTGCTAAAACATTACCTTTTCCATCAAAACTGCTAGAACATACTTCTTTTTGACACCGTGTATTATGATAATGTTGAAACAGCGTATTAGAAAATGAAATAAGTACATCTGGTTTAATACTGTTATATTCAAACTTTAAATTTGAAACAGACTGCCATCAATCGAAAGCTTTTTGTGCTAATTCTTTCATTTCATCTGTAGCTAATGAAAAATCCCATTTAGGAGTTGCTTTAGTCCATTTTTTATTATATACTCTAGAAGCAGTAGGATTATCTTTAACACCACATCTAGGTTTACTGATCAAAGCAAGAGTTTCTTGATTTAATGTTCCATCAGCAAGTAAATTATAGAATTCTTGAAATCTTATTAAAGACTCACTTGTTTCTATTAATAAAGAGGCATTATTCTCTCAATATCCAAATTGTTCTAAATAGTCAGTAATATTCATTTCTGACGATGAAAAAGAAATACTGGGAAATATTAAAAATGTAATATATCGCATTTATTACAATAAGAATCGGTTTAGCCTCTGAACCGACGAGGAATCATTTATATAAATTTGAACTTTTTCTAAGTATTTTTCTCTGGGAAAATAATTAAAATTACTAACAAATTCTTTTTCACGTAAATTTATTTCTTTTTCATTTATTTTATCAACCTTATATAAATGCAATAACTGTCTATAAAATTTATAAATTAACTTATATTCTTCAATCCTTTCTGATATTTTTAATCTCTTATCTAAGATTTCTATTACCCCAGCACCAAGAGATAAACAAACTAGTGGAGGTAGGGCTAAAGAGGATAATCCCGATGCACTAAATAATAATTTACTGATAGATAATCCGATAAAAATATATGTAACTTTTCTGTATACATACAAGCGTTTTTGTAAATATTTTTCCATTTATAACATATAGATAATAAATATTTTTTAATTACATTCAAATATTGAAATAACACTTGTTGTGGACCTGTCTCCATTTAATCTAAAACGAAAAGCATTTTGTTTAATTTTTAATCTTTAATTTTTTTTAATAAGTAAGTATGAAATGGCATTAAATAAATCTAAAAAGTTCACCGAAGGTTCACGAGTTGACAAAGCCAAAGAAGTTTAATTGGTTCGAGTTTAAATCGTGCCCTGTTAAGAGCAATTCACGATCTTCAGTCTCTTCAGTTAGGGTTAATTTCATAACATTTCCTGGTCCAATAGTTTCTCCTTTTGCAATATTAATAATATCATATTCTTTATTTACCACTAAATACAATAATTCCATTATTTATAGAGCAAAAAATCTTTTCTCATTTAAACTACACGGTATCTGTTTAAAAGAATATAATATATCATAAAAATCTTTGCCTTTGTCTACTTTAATTATTACATACAGCGTGTAATCACATATAAATACTGTAACTTCTTCATCACATAAGGAATTGATTCTGCAAATATCAATGTTCTTGCTCGAAAATAAAAAACTGACCTACCACAAGAGCGCATCGCCTTTTGTTTGGAAACTTCTGCTCGTTCGTCAGTGCGTCTGCGATTTTTATAGACGCATCGTAAAACGATAAATTCCGCAAATGTTACGGTCACTGGGTTAGTGTCGCCCGCAATACAATTTGAAACGGAATCTTCGAACATCTGTTTCATTAAATAATCCACAATAATTACATCGTCATATTTTACACTTTGTAAACAAATAACACACTATGTGATATAATTTGTTAATTTCTTATGTTAAAATAATGAATGGAAGTTATAAGTTATAAGATAAGAATCAAATTGGTGACAGGAGAATTTTGCGGATGCGAACATTTTCTTCGGTTCCGTCAAATAAATAAATGCATTGACTGCACTAAATACAAATGTTTAGTTTAACGCTTTCCCTAAATTTTGAGGACATTCTTAAATCAATTACTGTAATAAAGTAATTAGGTGCAATTTTATCGCTCGAGTTTAACAGTACGATCGTTTATTGTTTAATTCACGTATAAATTGCTATTTGCTTTCAAAATATTAAATCATAAAGAACGACTAATAATTAAAAAGGCAAATTTGAACACAACGCTTGCAACTATCGTAATCAGCTGACACTGTGAGCAGGCGTACACAGAGTACCTGCGCGATCTTTCGGAATTTTTTTTGCTTAGTCTGAACGTAATAAAGAATCATAAATTAAGGGATGATAAGTTCGGCGCTTTTTGTTCCAATAATACTTTTAATGTGACCTTTATTGAATTAATTGTTACCTATTTTTTTACTTATTGTTAGATAGGATTCATGATTACTGTTTTATTTTTAATTAAGGAAATAAAATTATTATGTAAACATTATTTTGTGAAAAATCTGCATATCTATTACGTAAATATTAATTTAAAAATCAGCTGGGAATCTCCGTATTCTTTCGTACGAAAGTATTAAATGACCTGCCTCAAAGTTTATTGTATCGCATTTGCGGGTTTACTGCTCTCTATAATTTATTGCGTATAATAGTAAATTTCGCTCAGCCGTTCTGGCCGTCCGGGGCTTTAAATCAAAGCCAGCGGTTCTCAAATGCTTTATGCAAAAACTAAACATATATTTTTCCGGAGTTATTATTGACATTTTTTTCAAACGTATGTCGTAACTACGCTTCTTTTCTTTTGTATTAGTTGTGGTTACAATATGTGAAACTTATTCGATTACACGCTGTATATACAGTAATGACCACATAAAACAGAAGAATTCATTTATAATTGTATGCTATTCCACGCAATATTTTTTCCGCTACTTAATAAATATTTTTTAATTTTTTCTGGTGGAGAAATTCCAAAACTGTCAAAATATAAAATATTTCTTAAATATGGTTTGTTTATGTAACACACCCAATGTGAACCATAACAATGAGATGGTTGAAAAGTAATTATACCTTATTCATCTTTTCTAATTTGTTTTGGTAACATGTCAATTGCAAAAACAACCTCGAAAATTTAGTGAATTCTTCTCATTTTCCATTATATCAGATATTTCTATATTACTTAAGCCTGACTTCGGCTTTGACTTTTACCTATCAATTTTATTCCTTGTCCATATGTTTTTTTTAATTCTTTTTTATACCATCTCCGAAGGCTTTTTGTTCTAATTTAGTACCTGCATAACCAGCTGCACCTAATTCCAATGCTTTGGCTACGGCTATTCTGCAGGAATTAAAGCAGGTAAAAATCCACCTATCTGCGTTGGAGAAAATTTGATATCACAATTTTTTTTTTTTTCTCTTTTTTACATTTTTTAATTTCATCAATCCGTTTTTCTCTTGATTTAATAGTTTTATTAGGTCTTTCTGTTAAATCGAATCTTATATTACAATCTACTCTTTTTTCTTTACAACTTTGGAGTTTCTTTATTTGATTAGGTGATAAATATACTCTATAATCATTCATTGTCTTTAACTCCGGGATCTTTAAATCCCCTCGTGAACCTTTGGTGAACTCTGGATTGGCGTTACCAGTCATTTATTTAGTTAAAAACTCAGCTAAGCGTGCAGAGCACCAGTCAAATACTGCTCCGCTGGCCAAAGGCGAATTTTACTTCATCTCCAAATAATTTTTTTTGTCTATAATATTCATATTTGCAATTCGTTGAGATTCAACTACAGCATATATAGTAATTAATATTTTGATAATATCTTAATGTCCAATTAACTTCTAGTTCAGAAGATTTTGTTTTACTAAATAAATTTTCATCATTTTCTTTTGTTACATCAAAAGTAACTAAAAACTAAATAGCGGTTACAAAAATCTTTATAGCTAACACAAGTGCCTTCGTCCAAATCTTTTTTATAATTACATGAAAGGAATGCGGCATACAAACGTTGTAAATCCTTATTATTCACCTGATATTCATAAGTAGGTTGTTGGGTATCATTGATTTTAATATTTATTCTTTCTAAATTCCTGAGACAAAATACTATGGTGTTAATTCTATGAGAGAATGTAAAAAATGTTATGGTAACAGTAATAAAATGAACTCAGCAATGCTTCGTGAGCCAAAGGCGAACTCTAAGGCATGCAAAGATGATGGTTATCGCAATCACTTTTTAGAATGGCATAAACAAAAAAGAAAAGAAAATTATTTGTTTGATTTAAAAAAAGAACTTTATGAATATTGTAATTCTGATGTACGAGCCCTGCGCCCTAGCTAGTGTAGCTATTTTTGAAAATAAAATCTTTATTAGAAGTTAAATATCAAAATTTTATTTAAAATTATATAAATTTAAATATTCTCCAAAAATAATCTACCACTGACTAACTAATTAACTGTCTGTTTCTTTACCCAAGACAGGTAGGCGAATACTTTTGGCGCAGGGCTCGTAGATATATTAAGAAGAGGATGGCTTGAATTAAGGAAACAGTTTCTAGAAATCGCTAATATGGATCCTTTTAAATACATTATAATTGCTGGTGTGTATATGGCTATATACCTATAGATCAAAATATATTAAGAAAGATAAAATTGCAGTTGTTGATAATCTGAAAAAAGATCAATATTCTCAACAATCAATTTCTTGGTTAAATAGTTTTCATAATCCAAATATAAAACATGCATTAAACGATGGTGAAGTTAAAATATGTAAATCAAAAGTTGATAGTTTTGATAAAAAAACGATTACAGTGTATCAATATCACGGTTGTTTTTGGCGTGGATGTTTTAAGTGTTATAATCAAGATTTTATTAATAATTGCTGCGTTCGAAAATTATACGTCGGATGTATCTGGAGCATCTGATCTCATCTTTCTCACTCACGATTTTTAATCTATTTTGTATCTCATTCATCCGTTTTAAAACGTCTTGTGTTTATATTATTTCCATGACAACAGGCGATCTTTTTACACCCTACTTAAACGTGGGATGTGAAAGATCGCCTGTTGTCATGGAAATACTATAAACATAAGATTTCTTTAAACGGATGAGCGAGATACAAAATAGGTTAAAAATCGTGATTGAGAAAGATGAGATCATACGCTCCAGATACATCCGATGTATAATTTTCGAACGCAGCAAATAAAAATAAAACAACTATGAAAGACCTTTACGAACAAACAATAGAAAGAAGTGAGCAAATCAAAAAAGCTGGTTATAATTTAATAGAAATGTGGGAATGCAATTGGACTAAATCTAAAGAATATAAAGAAGAAATGAAACGACTTGAAAAAGAATTTGAAAAATGTTAAGAACTAAGTCCTAGAAATGCATTCTTTGAAGGAAGAACTAATGCAACAAAATTGAAAGTTAAGGGAAAGAAAATGAAATATATAGATATTTGAAGTCTATATCCAACAGTACAATGTTATGATGATTATCCAGTTGGACATCCTACTAAAATATTCTAACCTTCTATGTATAATTCAAAACGGTATGGATTGATAAAATGTGCTATTTTACCACCAAGAAAATTATAAATAATAAAATAAATATAAATTTGGAGCAGAAAAGTTAACATTTCCATTATGTGGATTATGTGCTAAATTATGTGATCATACCGAATCTCAAAGAATTATCGGAGGGACATAGTGTACAAATGAAGTACAAAAAGCTATGGAAAAAGGTTATAAAACAATAACTATTGATGAAGTTTGGCATTTTGAAAACAATTCGAGTTATTTGTTTAAAGAAAGGATTTTTGAAAATAAAGTTAGAGACAAGTGAATGGAGAAATAATTTTGAATCAGAAGAAGAATATAGAAAAGCTGTAAAAGAAAATCTAGCTATTGAATTGGGTATGAGAAATTGATATTTCGCATTCGTATTCTTTGTTTTTCAACAGTAACTCGTTTTCTCTCTTCTGGAACTCGTTTTCTCTCTTATGGAACTCGTTCTGGAACTCGTTTTCCCTTTTCTGAAACTCTGTTTCTTTTTTTAAGAGTTCGATACAAAAATTTTTTGTTCTAGTTCACAATACAAGTTGACAACAATTTTCTCTCGTTCACTTGAACCGTTAAGCAACTCCTTTTGAAGAGCGTTTGACTGAAAATACATTATATTATTTGTAGTAGTTAAACAATTAAAATAATTTAAGAATTTACCATTTTTATTGACGGATATTCTGTATGGCACCACATAAAATTTAGATCAGCTGATGGTTGATGGTTGACAGATGTCATAGGTGGGATAAATACTTTTGAAAAGTATTTAAATATGTATAAGATACAAGATACTTTTGCAAATATATTTGTAGATACTTTTAGAAAAGATACTCTACATAAAAGTATTCGAGATACAAGATACTTTAGTATCTAAGATATTTTGAAAAAAAAGATACTTTAAACAAATGTGGCTTCGGCGTCAAGCTTCTTTATATACTTTCGTATTAGCAATTTATTTTCGATTATTTTTCAAAATTATTAGATAATACTACCTTGCTAAGACAGGAAGTCGTATCTGCAAAAAAATGTGATTTTCTGATCTTTGCATATTCGGGTTGGTGACGACTTATTTTATCATTCTACAAAAGCTAAAAGTCGTATCTGTGCCATAAATCCGTCAAAATGAGCGGTAAAGATTAGTCGGAACTACAAAAATAGAAGGTTTCCAAAGTCAAAATGTCATATCTGACTCATACTACATCATTTAGTCGTATCTAACAATATTTTCTTCAGTTGTTGTTTCAAACAATGATTAATAAAAAGGACAATTACTAAATCACTTAAGTCGTATATAGTACATGCGACATTTTAATAAAAAGAATCTTAATCGTACTTACTTAATTCCAAAGTTCATCTGTCGTATCTACATAATTTCAAATTTCTCGAAAAAGCGTGACATTCATATTTCCTGGTTATAATTATACATTCAGTTCATTCTGTTTCATATATACGTCCAAAATCAGGTTCCTACAGTAATACGTTCTTGTGGCAGAATACGATTCACAAATTTGCATTTTCCCACAAACGATACATTTTCAGATACGACTTCTTGTCTTAGCAGGGCAGAATATATTTAAGCTGGTTTTAAAAAAATAAGTTGCCCCGAAGCTTCCCGCAGAAAATTGTCGACTTTCCCACTCTATCGAATGACCGCCGATCGGGTATTCTAAATAGTTTTTAGTATCTCAAATACTTTTCAGTATCTTGAGATACTTTTAAGTATTTAAAATACTTTATTAAGGTACAAGATACAAATACTTTTTGAAAGTATCTTTATTTCGTAGATAGTTTATAGATGGAAAAAAATATTTAAATACAAGATACTATCTTGTATTTGAAAAAGTATCTAGTATCTTTTTTCTTCAAGATAGTCCCAGCTCTGACAGATGTGACAGATTCTAGTCAGAATAAGGTGTAATATTGGTTACATACCAATCAAACCTATAATTTTCTTTTGTAATTAATATGGAATCGATGGATTTTACACCTTAAAATTATATTGTATTATCTATCGGTTTTTATATTCTAAAAATGTATCATGTTTCTTCCTAAATGATACGTCTAGAAAATTTGTGTGTCAAATAATTTTTATAACATTTTTTGTCAAGAATTTATCTAAATTTATTTAAATATAACTCATTTTAATAATCCAAAAACTTATTGGTTTTGTATTTAAAAACCAAATTGTTTTGAAGGGGCATTTTTAAAAAATTCCTTAAAAATAGGTCGAAATGCCTTGACATTTTAACTTTTTTTAATATACCTTATAAAGAGGAGAGAATCCTTAAAAAAGTGTTGTGTGCTAAACAGGCCCATATAGTACAAACTTAAAAACAGATAGAAATGCCTTGAAATTCAGCACAGCAGCCTCATGAGCCAAAGGCGAATTTAAACTTTTTTAATATGCTTTAAAATCGGTGGAAAATCTTTGAAAATGTTACTTTTTAAAAACCACCTTACAAACAGGACAAAATTTTTAAAATATTTGCTTTTTTAAAAACAGGTAAAATTCTTAAAAAAACAGAGTGTTCTGAAAGGGCCTTACTAGTAGTAATTATTGTCAATGGTTATAAACAACGTGTAATTAAAATGTCTTAAGATCATCTGAAATAGAACTTCCGATCAATTTACATTAAAGTGTGAATTCAATAAAAATGTAAACTACGTTCTGCTACTTAATAGTTTAATAGTGTTACATTGGAATATAATGCTGTCAATACAAACAAGTTAATGCTAGTTACATTTATATATCTGAAAAAGTGATATGGTAAAAATCATTTATACAATAAATTGGATTCACTTTCATTATGCGTTTCAGACGTCTCGTAAATATTGAAAACTTTTTCTTTCTCCATCGGTTCCTATGCAAAGTCTAGTCTTCCGTATGGACAGTAGGGTGGGTCATTTTTCATGGAAAAAAATGAATATTGCGCTTTTGATTTTTAATAGCAAAATTATATTGCCTTTACATGAAAACAGTGTAATGCTAAAATTTAAAGTAAATAGCACCTCATCTTCAGGTTGCGCTTTGCCTTGGAAATACGAGTAACTTGAATATATTCTGGTAGTCATATAACATAAAGGTCTCAAGGAAAATAGGGTTTTTAGAATAAAATAATCTTTTATTAATAATTAAAAAAATAATACAACAGAAAAATTAATGAAAATCATTCAATATTGAAATCTTTCTTGCTATCGAATTTAGGCGTTGCTGCAAGATTCGAGTTTTAATTTTATCCACCTTCTCTTGCCCTTTTAGTATACAGTTTTGATCATAACTCTGTTATTATTATTATTGCAAATACGAACTTTTCATGGCATACTATATGCCCTTTCTCGTATCATTTCAAAAATTCAAACGTAAGGCGCACCCTCTAAATATTAATTAAATTCAAAAATATTTCGTAGGTGTCATAATATCACTAAAAGACAACATAATTTTGCTATTAGATAAGATTATCTCAAAGTTTGGTTTTTCGACCCACCCTAATGGACAGGTTCTCATTGGGCGCATTCAGGGACGCTCAGCGGCTGAGGGGCTAAGTAAGAGTTCCTCAGCGCTATCAAAAAAAATAGAGGGAGCCTAATTTCAATTTACTGGTTCAGTCAGTATTCAATTTTTCCAGTCGATGATTGGTCTGGTAGTTTACTCTGACCGTTAACTTGACGATTTTGTGCAGATTGACGGGAATAACCGTTTATTTAACTCCCTCATATAGTAAGTCAAGCATGTGAAACAGCTGCCATTCAGAACTTCATTCAGGGAATCACTATGTGCTGACACTTAGAAAACGCTGACTGAATTAAAGCTTAACTAAACCGCTGAGCGTCCCTGAATGAGCCCAATGCTACGAGTATTATACTATGTGTTTTTTTAAAAATGCTATAAGGGGTGGCTGTGGAAAAGAAAATTCATGTCTTAGCTCCATTCATTTACTTTAAATTTTCAGATTTGGCAAGAAGTGTTAGATGCCAAGCTACGACATGAGTTTTAATTTTCATGGCCAACCTTTATGGCATTTTTAAAAAAATACATTGTAGTTATGGGCGTCAGATCTTATTTCCAAGCCACTTAGATTTTTTCTGACATTCACCAGCGTGCTCAGAATAAAGTATGCAGGTAGCGTCATGATTCCAAATTTTATGTACCACAAAATCTTTTAAGCGGACACTAAATCGCGCACTATAACACTTTACGTTTCACCGTCGTTCGACAGCTTCGTCAGAATAAGGGTTTGCAGTGCGCATCCATGGGTGCTCCTTCTATTGCTCGTGTCACTTTTTTCTATAGGCGGAAAATTTTGTCAGCGTGCGACGAATTTCCCCAAGCCCGAATTGTATAGGTCGTAGGTGCATTGAACAAGGAGAAATAGGTTGTACAGGCTGATTCTTCGTTTACTATAGCTCTTATGCGACGTATAGCGTAGATTGCACTGCAAAGTTTATTAGAAAGCAGTTCACAGTGT
This sequence comes from Dorcus hopei, assembly GCA_033060865.1. NCBI lineage: Eukaryota > Metazoa > Arthropoda > Insecta > Coleoptera > Lucanidae > Dorcus > Dorcus hopei. The sequence continues at coordinate 28,256,882 of CM065419.1, read as the reverse complement.
TTCCGCCATGTCAAGTGAACTCCCAGGAATTTTGTCTCCTCAACTTTTACGGTACTTTTCCGGGAGACTGTGAAAATAACCGTTTTCGACTTCTCAGTATCAAGGCTGAGTTCATTGGCTGCGAACCACTCTGCTGAAGTCTATGCAATGGACTCCAATTTCTCTGTAAGGTTTTCAGATACTCTGTCCTTGACTGCGAAGGTGGTGTCGTCGGCATATAAAACTGAGTGGGCTGCTACATTGGCTGGCAGATCGTTTACGTATAGGATGAAACACAATGGCCCCAGGATGGATCCTTGTGGGATTCCGTGTGTTACATGCTCAGGCTCACTGCTACAGTCACCGATGTTCACTATTTGTAAACGATTGGTGAAGTATGATTCAAATAGTTTTAGAGGGACACCCCGAAAACCATAGTGTTGCATCTTGGAAAGAAATATTTTATGAGAAAGGCAATTGAAGGCTTTCGATAGGTCGCAAAATTGAACAGCCGTCTCGTTTTGCTCTTCCATTGAGTTTGTAAGATATTGGACAAGGTTCATGATAGCTTTGGTAGTGTTTCTATTAGGACTGTCGTGTAGGTAATGATTTCTCTCTACGAAGTTTAAGGTTTGTTCAGCCATAATTCCCTCCAGAATTTTTGAGAATGTTGGCAAGATGCATATCGACCTATAGTTGTTATAATATAATATATTGTTTAGTTACATTATAATCATCAATCATTTAGATTTGTGAACGCGATAAGCTTGGAGGCTGCCATCGATGTAATGAACCGATATTTATCACACGCCTTTTGCCGTCTTCAGAGGAAAAAGGGGCCACATATTCGAAGAAAGTCGTCTGAATACCCGTGTAATTAATGACGATAATTATTTACCACATCCTGCGGAGAACAAGAAAAATGTAAATGTCACCGTTCTTGTATTAATTATTACGTCAGCAATAATTTACACTGAGCCTCCGAATCGTAAACTATAACGTATTTTACATAATCGCCTGTCACTTGCATTTCTCCGGAGATTTTATTTCCGGCGCGACATAAAAATATTCGACACGCACATCCGAGGAATGATAATTTTGTTTGGCAATGTGGGCCGCCGTAAATCTTTTGAGCTAGTTTGCTGGTATTTTTATAGTCCGACTTTCTAGTTAACGCCTATAAAATATAAATTACTGATTCTCTTTTTTTTCTTTAAACATAACATCTGATTCATCTCTGACACAAACAAAACACAATTAATGAATTTTATTATCAGAGATAATGCATCACCTAAATTGAAGAAACTGTGAAATTTATGGTCATTAATTTATTAGAAAAAAAATTTCGATATCTGATTCAGTTCAGTCAGGTTACATAACATTATCAGTTTTATTGTATTTTAACTTTATAAATTGTGATTTGGGGTACTTTTTTAGATAAAAAAATCAAATTTCATTGTTTGTAGAAAGTGGTTTTTCCCTACTTAATGCTTCTTAAAATACACTTATCAATTTTATGTTCTTTTAGTTGATTACTACTAATTCGCCAATTAGCATATACATATTTATAAAATATAACGAACACGTTTTTTTCTTTTCTTTTTTAGGGTACAGGAACGCTTTCTATCGCATTCATGTAAATTCTTTGGAATTTAAACTGTGAATATATTAAATGTATATTAACGTCGTTTTAAGATTTTTTTACTATTATTATTACATTATTGGCGTAAAATCAAAATACTCAACAAATCAGGTGTACAGGATGTTATCAATTAAGCTGGCAATAATTATACCAAGTATAGAGGATGTCAAAACATTGCGACCAAACCTAATTTATCTACATCCAAAAGTTTTTCGTTTCTCAGATATAACCTCCTAAAGGGACAACTTGGAAAGTATATTTTCTTAAATATATCTGAAATGGTTTAAGATAGAGAGTTGTAATTTGATATGTAAGATAACTGAAATATAAGCATGGATACGTCTTAGGCAAAATTGAACATTCTTCACCAATGGCGTAGATCCAGGGTGGTAGGTTTTCACTATAGTAAATATTTTTTTTTATTGTCACTTTTTCGAGAAATCTGAAACAAAAACTGAAAAGTTCGAATAAAATTTTACAAGCAATGAACTAAGTTCTATCTTCGCCAGATTAACCATTTTCGAGATATTCAGGTCGAAAGATTACATTGTTTTAAAAATTCTAATTATTCTTTTTTAATTCAAATATGCCTTGACAAGATTAGCTACTATTTTACCCGTCAATACATAACTGTTGCATAGTTTTTCTCAATTTATGAATTAAAAATGTACTCTAACAATGAAATAACGGGCATACCAAAAATATCAAAGACCAAATTGTAAAGCGTAAAGTCTAACTGTTATTTTCCTCCAGAATGAGTATCATGTCCATTATTTCTTTGTTAGAGTACATTTTTAATTCATAAATTGAGAAAGAAATATATAACAGTTGTGTATTGATAGGTAAAATTGCAGCTAATCTTGTCAAGACATATTTGATATATTTTTAATTTCTAATTTCTGAAGCAATGTAATCTTTCGACTTGAATATCTCGAAAACGGTTAATCTGGCGAAGATGGAACTTGTTCATTTCGTTAGCGATTTTATTCGAACTTTTCAATTTTTGCCTCAGATTTCTCGAAAAAGTGACAATAAGAAAGTTATTTACAAAAATGATAACCTACTACCCTGGATCTACACCACTGGTGAAGAATGTTCAATTTTATCTAAGACGTATTCATGCTTGTCTTTCAGTTGTCTTACATATCAAATTACAATTCTCTATCTAAACCGGTCCAAAGATATTTAAGAAAATATACTTTGCAAGTTGTCCCTTTAGGAGGTTACAACTCGAAACGAACAATTTTTGGCTACAGATAAATCAGGATAAGTCGCAATATTTTGATGTCCTCTATACGTGGTATATTGCCACCTTCATTGATAACATCCGGTATAATTAAATCCACGGTCAAGACTGCTATCGCTATGATATTTAGTACAGTTAAACCCCCTCAATTCGAACTAATTAGGCCGGAGATTACAGAAATTTAAAATTGTGAGGTTTCAAGTCCTAGTACATCTTGATTATTCACAAAGTTTTTGTTTTGTTTTATTTTTTGTGTAAGTCTGGACTGCTTAAAAGATTTAAGCCAGGATTAAACTTAAGTTAGAACGTAACGCACACTAGATACTGTGTAACGTGTGTCACATGATAATGTAGGTTTAAATTTAATCCTGTTAATTTAAGTTACAACGTGACGTATGCTGTATTATACGTCATGATGTGTGTCACATGCTAGTTTAGGTTTAAATTAAATCCTGGATTAAATCCTTTGTGCAGCCCAGCGAATAAGTTGATTTGGGAAACCATACAATTTTTCTTGTCACTTTAATATTTTTTTTTATGTTTTAAAACAAAGGTAAAGGAGAAATTGTTAAACGCCCCAATTTTTTAGGCTGCCCAAAATTGTGCCTATTTCTTAGACATTAACTACCTATTTGCCTGCCTAATTCAGTTCTTTTAAGAGCTCAAAAATGCGGGCTTTATTAATCAGGCTCAGCAAATTCCTGCTAAAAATAATCTCTGTAGGCATGATGTGGTAGTCGTTCAAATATAACATTTCTCTTTAATTCTTGTACTTGTTAAATGCTAAATTGAATAGAGTAAGTAGCTAATGAATTACAAACAAAGAACTGAATCTCCTCTTTTCCTGAATGACTACGAATATAAACAAGATTATGATTTCCCAATCTTTTATAGAAACATTTTAGAGACAAATTGATTTATTAAACTACACTCTTGTCCGATTAAAATTTGGATAACAATTTGTCGTAACTTATCACGGATAGCTTAAGAACCACGCAATTTTCAACATTTTGCTGAAGAAGCTGTCAACCCGATACCGAAACGTTGAAAATCGAGCGATTTCTACGCTATTCGTTTCACTCTCAGTCTCAAAGTAAATTCATTCCCTATTATTATAAATGAGAAACGACAATTTATTTCTTAGATATTAGATTTAAAAAAAAATGATCGTCTGGTGGTCCACAGGCTTGCATGTTTGCCTTCGGATCCGAAGGACATGGGTTCAATTCCCAACCCAGAGTAATTGCCCCCGTCGCGGATATGGAGTAAAGCTATAGGTAATACTAGGCTAGAATTCCCCTAGATTCGGCTAAATTCTAGTAGGGTTGGCCATATGACCATAGTGGTTGGAGCCTAAATGGACGAGGAGTATTCCGCAACCCGATAGCTTGCCCATTCATAAAAAAAGGATATACCTCTTCAATTCTTCTTTGCAGAATTAATTCAATTAAATAATGTTATCTGCAGGATTCATATACATAACAGATCTTTTTTTAAAGTTCTGTTTTTTGTTATAACGTCATATAGTAACAGTTTCTTCTTACAACACTAACATAAGGCCCGTGTGACACCATGCAAGATTTGATAACATGTTTGTTACAAAGTGAGGGAGATGAGTTACCACAGTGAATTCTGATTGGTTGAATTGGCACTTCTCGCTCACTTCGTAACAAATCTTGTACAAGAAATATCATAGTGTCACACGGGCCTAAGACAAAAATAAATGACGACGGTAGATCAAATTTAATCCGCATCTACATCTAAGCAGTTACCGGAACTTAAATGAAAAGTTATTGAGACGCTTTTCTGCATGAATGGCAGTAGCGACTAAGTTTCTTTATTTTACCGTCAATTTAAACGGTCCATTGTGAATAATTCAATGCCATTTTTTAAATGAGTTACATGATACATGACGATGAACTGAGACATGGCTATTACCAACCAAAATAATTTAACGTCTACACCTAGACTACAGAAAATATAAATTTTATTTGCAAATTTTTTGACAACAGGATTATTTAGTTTTCTTTTTATCCTGCGTGTTCCCTGCGATAATTTATTGCGTTCATACCTAATCAATATCGCACTATTTCTATGGATAATCTGGAAGATCCATTGAAATGTCATTATTAGGTTATTATGATATTATAACCTAAGCTGTAAGATGCACAATGTTTAGAAATGTTTAAAACTGGACACTATAAAAAAATACCAATCCAATACCATCAAAATCCTGCCAGCGGATAAAGGGAATGCCACAGTAATAATGGACAAAACAACGTATGAAGAGAAAATAAAAGAAGTTCTCAATGCAGGACAATACAAAGAATTGGAAAAAGATCCCACTCCTTCAGTAGAGAGGAAAATATACAAAACTCTTCATAAGCACCAAGAACAGTTCACGTATCAACAAAGAACGAAACTCACACCTCACTACAGCAAACCCCCACATCTGTATGGACTACCGAAAATCCACAAAGAAGGGATCCCACTAAGGCCAATTGTCAGCTCAAGAGAATCCCCATCATACAAACTAGCCAAGTTTCTTCTCCATATAATCAATCCGTTATCGAGTAACACGTGTTCAACGGTGAAGACCACAGAACATTTCATAGATATCATCAAAGAACGTGAAATTTCTGATCAGGATATACTAGTCAACTTCGATATTGTAAGTCTGTTCACAAATGTACCCACAAAGGCAGCTCTGAACATTGTGAAAAATAGACTCTCCAATGATGAATTCCTTCGGATAGAACAACATTAAACACCATAGTGGAACTACTGGACATCTGCATAACCACCACCTACTTCCAAGTAGAACAAAAATTCTACAAACAAGAATTTGGTATGGCAATGGGTTCACCATTATCCCCAATCCTAAGCAACATATTCATGGAAGAATTTGAACAAAACGCAATAGACCAATTTGACTGCAAACCGACACTGTGGCTAAGGTATGTTGATGATACTTTCGTAATATGGCCACATGGAAGAGAAAATCTAGATAGATTCCTTGCACACTTGAACAACCAAGAAGAATCCATCAAGTTTACAATGGAAGTTGAAGAAGAAGGAAAAATCCCCTTCCTGGACGTATTGGTTCAGAGAAACGGAGAGACACTCCAAACCAATGTGTATCGAAAACCTACACATACGGGACGATATCTTCACTTCGACTCAAACCATAATCACCAAGTCAAATTAGGTGTAGCGAAGTGTCTTTACAGCAGGGCACATACCATATGTTCAAATCCCAATGATAAAGAAAAAGAGTTAAAGAATATCACAGAAACTCTAAAGAAAAATGGCTATCCCAACAACACACTACAAAAAGCCAGAAATAAACTAACAAGCAGCTTAGGACGTGGTGCAAATGAAAACCACCCCAACCCAACCAACCCAACCAACACAGAAGTCTTATGTACAACGGTAATCCCATATGTAAAAGGTGTCTCTGAAAGAATCAGACGAATAGGAAACAGATTCAACATAAGAACTGCATTCAAGTCCTCGGACACAATAAGATTCGTGTTAACTAGAACAAAACCAGACAATGAGGACCAAAGAATCAAGAACTGCATATACGCTTTACCCTGTGAATGTGGTAGGGAATACATTGGAGAAACAAAAAGACCTTTAAGAGTCAGGGTAAAAGAACATCAAACCCTCACACGCAATGGAGAAACAACGAAGTCCAAAATTGCTGAACATGTTTGGGAAGAAGATCACAACATAAAATGGGAGGAAACTATGGTGATATCAAAAGAAGAGAAAACCATATGCAGAAAATTGAAAGAGGCAGCGTACATCGGAACTGCAATCTATCCCATTAGCCAAGCAAGCCTTGAAATCAAGGACATGTGGGTACCAATCATAAGGAAAAACCTGAAAAGAAAAACCACGGACACTCTAACTAACGCAACAGAGAGGAAGGAGTCAACGATACAAGGTATCGGGGATCCAAGTACATCTGCGCAACACTAACTGCGCAACTACACTTCTGCGCAGCATGTACTGCGCAACAAACGGTAGCTTATATAGAAGTTATAAACTATAATAAGTTGCCGCCTCAGTAGCCGAGTGAGTTAAGTGCCCAGTCTAATAAAATCAACAATCAGAAGAACCAAGTTCAAACCCCACATAAGGCGAAAAAATTAGAGACGTGGGCATAAAGCCCAACCATTGCCTATGGAAGAATTGGCAAACCAACTGCCTTTCTCAAGGCAAAACCCCCCTGAAGACGGTAACCGACAAGTTGTTACCGAAACGTCGGATAAGAACAATCCACGAAATGGTGGTAATAGCCCAATAAACAACATCAACAATATTGACATTCCACCATTAATAACTTTCCGTAAACGACTATAAAAAAAGTGTCCCATTTTCTGTGCTAGTGACTGTATATGTACAAGGTGATTCGTTAGCCTCATTACAAACTTTGGCAAATGAAAGTAGATGTAATTTTATGAAAAAAACATCCTTATAACATAGATTCGATTTGCTTTTGTTTAAAACTTACAGTGATTTTGGTTTTTTCAATGACTGAAAACGCAGTATATTTAATAACGAAAATTATTTATTGTAATGGTATAGACTATAAGTAAGTAGCAAACTTTATGATAACATCAATATGGCGAACAGGTTCTAAAGTAATAAATTACTCTTACTTTACATACTTTTACATACATGGTGAATGATTTTTTACAAGCTGTAACTCTTTATTGTTAGGAACGTTGAAAAAACCACAAAAAGAAATGTTCTTTGGTTTAATTAAATCTATTGAAATTGAAGATACAGAAATTTCCATAGCCTATCATGTTCATGTAAGGACACATTGTCTGTCTCCTCCATAACTTCCGATAGAACTGCTTACTGTGTTCTTTTGCCAACGTTTCATTCTTCGTTAGAGAAAAATTACTTACCTTCTTACTGTTGTCGCTGCTGTTCTTTTAGTTGCTGCTACTATTTCGTAGTCTCTGTGAAGAAGTTTTTCTACAGCAAAGAACGAAACGTCGACACAAAAGCAACTTAAGTAGTACGCGGTTTCACCAAAAGCTTGGAAAATATGTGACTTTTATTTTTTAAACACAACACCCTCTATATTCTACAGTTTTTGGAAGTTCTTGCGTTATATGGAACGACACGGCGGCAGAAAAACAACTTACACGTTTCCACTAGAAACTATGAATGTTTTCGAATTTTATTTTTTAGATTAAACGCCCTGCATATTAGGGTGGGTCGAAAAACCAAACTTTGAGATAATCTTACCTAATAGCAAAATTATGTTGTCTTTTAGTGATATTATGACACCTACGAAATATTTTTGATATTAATTAATATTTACGTTTGAATTTTTGAAATTATACGAGAAAGGCCATATAGTATGCCATGAAAAGTTCGCATTTGCAATAATAATAATAACAGAGTTATGATCAAAACTGTATACTAAAAGTGCAAGAGAAGGTGGATAAAATTAAAACTCGAATCTCGCAGTAACGCCTAAATTCGATAGCAAGAAAGATTTCAATATTGAATGATTTTCATTAATTTTTTTTGTTGTATTATTTTTTTAATTATTAATACATGATTATTTTATTCTAAAAACCCTATTTTCCTTGAGACATTTATGTTATATAACTACCAGAATATATTCAAGTTATTCGTATTTCCAAGGCAAAGCTCAACCTGAAGATGAGGTGCTATTTACTTTAAATTTTAGCATTACACTGTTTTCATGTAAAGGCAATATAATTTTGCTATTAAAAATCAAAAGCGCAATATTCGTTTTTTCCATACAAAAATGACCCACCCTACTGCATATTCTGACATTTTTTTGGAAGCTAATGAAAAGATACATTTAGAAACATGTCATTCAGTTCACTTTTTTCGTGATGAACTATTAAAAACATAATAAAAATAATAATAATGAAGAGTAGCTGCTGCTGCATAGTTGAACTCCTTTTGATAATTCTTGCTTCATAACACGTAACACAGAAAACAAGTGAACTAAATTACAAGAAGAAAATGCAAAACTATGCAAGACATTTAAAAATAAAAGTTGATCATTACACGAGCATAGTAGGCAATCGAAATTTCCTAATTTTATATTCTAGGAAATCTCATCAAACCAAGTAACTTATTCCTAACAGCTTTTTTTAATATACAATTACAATGTATAATGAAAATAATAAAAATTTAATAATGAAATCAGAAAATGACATTTGAGTATTATTGAAGTTAGAAATTACTTTTTCGTGAATTATTAACAAATGCAAAATTTAGCAACTTTACCGATTTTAAACTTACTCAGCCTATATATGTATAACTTATTATATAACTTGAAAATTAATTTATCTCACATAAGTAGCAGTGTACGTAATAATCAAGGCCAAAATACACCTCCTTTATTTTTCATTTAATTCTTTTTATTCAATTTAATTTTTTTTTGTCACGTACGTCCTCAATTTTATTAGCATTATTGAATATATCGATGAGAGCCAATTTTATAATAGAATTTAAAGGAGGCTAAATTTAAAATCATTTTCACTTATCAAAACAAATATATGAAAACACAGTTGTTTACACATCTGAATATGACTTTAATTTTAAAGTCCCCTTAGATTCCATTATGAAACTAGCCCTAACTACTTTTAGCATATTATTTATTATAAGATAGTAGCAAAATAATTACAAAAATATGAAAGATATTTTAATAAATTAAAAACAAAAAATAAAGCACTGTAAGTTGTGACGTTATTTATTACGACATAATAAAACATAATTTCGCAGTGTCATGTGTTGTAACTCCCAAGTGCAGACATGCAAATCAATATGCACAATATCGATTCCACTTTTCATCGCTGACTTGACTCTAAACTAGAACTCGTAATTTCAAAACGCACTGCATCCGAATGAATGAAATAAAACCAACCCAAAACTTAAACTGTTAAAGTTGAGTTTACAAATGTACAAAAGCACAAAATCGAGAAAAAAATTAACTTACCACCTGCTTTAATATTTCTTTATCGCAATGCGCTCATAAATATTAAAGGCGTCTTTAAATAAGTAAATAATCCACATACACGGTAATTAGTTGTCATAACAACGAAGTCGTCCTATCAATAATAAATCGTTAATTTCCACGTAGGCAAGTATAATTTTTCAATATTTTAGCGGACGATTTAACACATCACTAATTCATGGTCTGGAGCGGCTTTCTCCATTCTTAATAAGGCGATTATATAAAATTCTCTTCTTTTACATAAAATAAATGCCGCTTAATTTTGTTCGTCAAGCAGCCAATAGAAGCAGTTCAATTTGTTTTAGAAAAATGCAACGAAACTTTTACACATCAATTCCTTCCTACATATAACAACTCCCTAGAATATGTTATGTAGTACTACATAATATTTTATAAACGTTCTCGTGTGCAATAAAAAAGCATCTTAGTTACTTTTTATTAGTCATCAGTAGAAAGTCTACTTTGACATTAAAAATTGATTGATTGAACAAAACGCAAGTATTTAAAAATCCTTGAGAAGAATTGAATATCTACTTTAAAAGGAGAAACTTTACTATTTTATTCCGTAATTTACAGGTGAACTGAAAATTAATTAATTGAACACCTTGATGTCAAAAGGTGATAAATCAATAAAATCTCAGGATGATAAATTGAAGATATACATTCATTTTCAAGTACACCTTTTCTAACTTGATTGATTTATGTCAAGATTGGCTGAGACAAATCAAATCGTACAGAAAGAAAAATAAAATAAAAATAAATCAGGTCATTCTCCGGCAATTTTTTAAATCCAACAAATTCACTCTTGATCTTGAAATTAATTTATAAGAACAGACCTTTCTAACATGGAGTAATTTGAATTAGATGTTCGTCCTTTTATCATCACTGAATAAATCCTCAAACTTGACAACATAAAAATTATAACATACCCAATCCAAATCTAAAACTTTCTAAAATATGGAACATATATTCAAACAAGAAGAGAAAAGCTTAAATTAGTTTACCGGAATTAAAAGAGCAGTTTCGACATCAAAGAAAAGAAAATGACGGTGATCAAGAAGAATTAAATATTTGATCTTTCTGGATCGAAATTTGTTTTATTATAAATTTAATAATATAATATTTTAATATAACAATTTAACAATAATAATTTAAGTAGCGACATCCTACGATCGCTTTTTGACCTGACATTGTAAGATTGACAAATTGTTTTGTTTGCAGTGGAATTCTCGAGCTACGGTTCTGTTGACGAGGCCCCAAATAGGGCCGAAGTAGCATGCTCCAGGAATCCGCTGTAATCAAAACTGATTTGCACAAAATTTTTAACAATAATAATAAATATTTAAAGTTGGTTCTTGTCCGATGAAATTTGTATCACAAATAATAATAAAGTATTTATATTTCCTAGGTATAAATATATCTTCATAGAGATTTCACTAATTCTCATATTGGTTCATTTCGTTTTTCTTTCGCTTTTACAAAGCAACAGGAACAAGATCAGCAGGGACTGCAGCAAGAAGAACAACTACGACCCTGAAGAAGTTCTACAACGAAGAACAAAACGTCTGCAGTAGATGAATCAAGCAGAGGTCCTGGTAAAGTTGGGCATCGCTTTTAATTTTTCCCCTCATATACATACGTCGCAATGAGAACAAACTATAAATGTAATATTAATTTATTATTAATATTAATTAGGAATTCCCTAAAGCAAAAAATTAAATATATTGGTTAAAAGAAAATGGAATATTTGAATTTTCTTGTAAACATTACAGTATTATTAGTTTTCGTTGAGAGAAAAAGTCATTGAATATACATAACGAACATAACATACATACATCTGCAGAACTTGCGGGTACTGACAATACAAACTATAGGTAGATGAATTGTTTATTTAGTAAACTTTCAAGAATGAGACGAAAATTCTCAAAATCTGACTTATTAATTAGAAAATAATTTTCATGTCACTTGCACATGTACATACATATACATATTAGACAGAAAAACAAGAATCTTCATATGTAATGTTTTCAAAAATTTTAAAGCTCTGTTAAATATATTATAATAACAGAAATATGCGATATTTACTCAGTATTTCTGAAGAAAACATTGAAAAGTATCATTATGAAGGACAATGTGAATGAATCAAAATGTGTTTGTTGATTCTTTTAAAAAATAGGCAATGCTGACAATGTGAGGTTTTATTAACTTAAACTAAAAACGGATACATAGCAAAATCGAACAAACTCATTAGTATCTTATAAATGGAACAAACATAAACTTCACCAAAACGTATAAAATATGTACATACATACAACAGTCTTAATCAACCTCTTTCGACAACAGTTTTAATCAACCTCTGTCGACAACAGTCTCAAACAATAATTAAACCAATAATCAAAACCAGTAAATAACTTTGAAACAAGCAAATTAATTAATAATAAATATATTTCATAACCAACTAACATATTACATGTATATTTAATAAAATTTTATAGAATATAAACAACTGGGATGCAGTTGTTACAAAAATATTACATTTCGATCAACTTCTCTAAAATATTGAAATTATATTAATTCCGTAAGGCATTATCAAAGATTTTCTAATTCGGCGGAAATAATAAAACATCGAAAAATTTTAGAAACTCGTCCGTCAATATAATATCGCGATCGTATACAAAATTAGTGAAACTTAAAAGTCCTGCGCGCGGCCGAGAAATTTTTAGGTGACATTAACGCTTTTTTTAGCGTGTACCAGTAACCTTCCGGTTACGCACACGAGAGTGAAAGCAAACGTATCCGATATTGCTTGCTCGCATCTTGAGATCTCGTTCGTGTCTCCTCCCTTTATGGTGGAGGTGTGTCCTTTGGATTCGTATAAAAGTTAACAACACTCAAGATTTGCACGGCATTCGCTTTGTGTTCTTAGTACATTCGTATGTACACCATGAGGACGTTACAGGTAACGTGTTTTCGTGGCTTGCAAATGTGATCACGAATGATCATATTTTTGTTAAAATTGTAGATCTCCACGTTCGTATTAGCCTTGATTGCTTTTGCTGTCTGCGAAGAAGCTAAAAAGGAGAAGAGAGGAGTAATCGGACTTGGATCTGGACATGGTCTTGGAGGTGCAGGAATAATTTCGGGCGGCCTAGGCTATGGCGGTGGTTACGGATATGGCGGTGGTTATGGACATGGCGGCGGATATGGGGGTGGAATTCTCCTAGGAAGCAGTCTTGGTAGCGGTGGTTTAGGAATTGATGGAATTGGCCTTGGTAATGGCATAGGCATTGGAGGAATTGGACTGGGTAATGGCATAGGCGTTGGTGTTGGTGGAATTGGACTTGGTCTTGGAGCTGGTGGAATCGGAGTTGGAGGAATTGGTATATCACAAGGAGCACAAACAGTCAGCACTATTACTCAATCAGTACCAATACCTCAGCCAGTACCAGTGCCGGTTCCTGTTAACCGCCCAGTCGCTGTACCAGTGCCCGTATCCGTACCAGTCTCAGTACCCCGTGCAGTGCCAGTTCCGGTACCTCAGCCCGTTCCAGTCGAAGTAAGCCGCCCAGTACCTGTTGAAGTACCTCGCCCAGTACCAGTACCGGTTCAAAGACCCGTACCAGTATCAGTACCGCAACCAATTCCGGTACCAGTGCCACAACCAGTCCCGGTAACCATACCTCAACCGATTCCTGTAAGAGTACCAACTCCAATTGTAGTAGCCCAACCGGTCTCAGTCGGAGTTGGACCAGCAATCGGAGTCGGAATTGGCCCTGGAATCGGACTGGGAAGTGGAATTGGAATTGGTTCTGGAATCGGACTGGGAAGTGGAATTGGAATAGGTTCTGGAATCGGAGTGGGTTTGGGTGGAATTGGAGGGGGTATAGGCGGAATTGGATATGGTTATGGGTCTGGAATTAGCGTCGGGCATGGTATTGCCACACCGATTTCCGGAATTGGAATCGGAGGTTATGGTTTAGGAGGAGGATATAATAGCGTCGGGCATGGTATTGCCACACCGATCTCCGGAATTGGAATCGGAGGTTATGGTTTAGGAGGAGGATATAAAATTGCCAGCGGCGTCGCCCGTAAAATTTGGTAAAATCAAAAAAAGTCTAGTTACCATATCTTGTAACTGTTATTAGTCATTTTTTATACTGTAAATATATAAGAAATAAATTTTATTTTTTAAATAAACACGCGTTTTTATATGTCTTTCCAAATTATATCATGTAATGACGCAAATATTAAGAATGTAAACTCTTGTAACTGAATTAAACGTATTCCATTTCAGAGACCTGTTGAATTTATTAATTATTATTACTATTTTAAGCAAAACTATGAAATATATTTATAGCCCAGGTATATTTTTTCTCGAAGGCGTCCTAAAATTACTCATTCAAACAGTACATTATTAACCTAATTTTAAGCCATTTTTTTCATTGGTTTTCCAATCTCTCCTACGCATTGCAAAAATATATTTACTTATTCCTAGCAAAAATATAAAATATGTAAGGCTATATGGAACACAAATTGCGCCATCAACGTAGACACGACGAGAAAACCGGCCGCCTTAATTAAGCAAAAAAGGACGTTTCGCAGTGTTGGTGAATGTATTTGCAATAAATTATTGGATTACTCTACTTCGCCGATTGTTTATTACCTTCATGAATAATTAATCGTATCAAAGGGCGTTTGGATTTGCTAATGGTGAAGATTAGTCACCAAGAAAGACAAAGTGAAAGTGTCGACCACACAAGACAGTTATTATCAGAATGAGATCTCGACGTGTTTTGCTAATGCATCGCTTTAATAAAAACATGATTGATGGTTAGGCTGAGGTGAACCAGTTGCAATGGAAACAGGTTACATAAATAAATAAACAATGAAATAAATTAACCAATACGAAATTGCCACACCTTGTTTCAGCTATTATACAGGATGTACAAAAATTAATACAAATCAATAATATAATTAATTTTGTAGGAATGAGTTTTGTTGCTGCCTTCTATCATAGATGATCTAGGTCCAATTTTTTGATTATTGTAAAACCTTTCTGCATTTCCTCAACTTTGAAGAACAATTTCATGATCGTCACACATTGCACATCGGATAGGCACTAAGTTTGTTCATCACTACACTTTACTTATTACCATTTTTTTGCTTCTACTCTTTAACTTGATGATTTAAATATAAACTACAATACGGACAACCATAGAGGACTCGTGTCACTCTCGATATTGTAGAATTATCTATTTTTACTTACCGGAACTTTCCTACTCCCTCTCAAATTTAATTTGTATATCATCAATCAAAACGTTAAAGTACTTTGATAACAAGAGCCATAACAAGTAAATTCTTGTTTCTGCAATATATTTAATCAGACTGACTCGTCGTTTTGAGAAATCGAAGTTCAATAAATGTATGTAATCTGCACCGTCCGATTTGCATGTGCGCAAGTTCCTCGTTGCAAATACTTTTATTGAATGTAATTGTATTATCAGTTAATCTGAGCAGCTTTTCGACTTTGTTGTTATTGTAAAAATAGCGATTTATCTGACTTTCGCATGCCGATCAATGATATGTCGTCACTACAGATCCACAACGTGCGTAAATCATTATTTACGTGCGTCCATTATCTCTTTTTTGTAAATCATTGTGTTCATGGACAAATATTCTTGTCATTTTGATATCGAAGAAAGTCAACGAATTTCTTTAAATTTGGAATGGTTTATGTTATTTTATTTACTGGCAGCCGGCTCACACCCAACTCAGTTTTCACTCCAAAAGCTAAAGGCCGGTTTACACTCTACGACTTATCGTACGTTTTATCGGTTATATAAAACGTACGACAAAACATACGTTTTGTGAAGTGTTCACATGGTAACGTCTTTTCTTCCGATTTCCATCTCAGTTCCAAGTGCCAGTAGTACAAGACGGTACATATCCAAAGTCATGGAGGAGGCACTGTTACTGTTTTCTACAATTGTTTCCCTCTTACGGACGCAACAACTTATTAGAAGGGAAAAAGTAACCAGGAAAAAAATGAGATGGTCAAGAGCGTGGCTTTTGAAAAGAATCCGATATTCTCATATCCAACTTCTAAGAGAATTGAGAGGTGAACCAGGTGGATTATTCCGATCATGGTATACTTTATTTTTGATTTGCCACAAACACGGATAACTCTTATAAATTTTGATAAACTCCGTGAGAAATTCACGGGAGCATTGCCGCAAATCCAATGACATATTTTTATCAGGTAAAAAGTCCACAAAACAGGAGAGTTTGAAAGAAATAGAGCTAAAAAGGGATGTTAAGTGCAGATAGTGTTCATACACTCCGTCATATCGCATCCCTTCTCGAAAAATGATGCTTCTCCCGTCAGTTCTTCGATCCAACCTTGGATTTCATTTCGATTCGATAAGACGTACGTTTTACTGTCTACACGTTTTACCTGATACTACTTGTCCTATCATACAAAACGTACGATAAGTCGTAGCGTGTAAACCGGCCTTAAGGTCGCACTGCAGGAGGCAAGATAGGTGATTGGAGAGTTGATGGATGCTAGAGGGTAGATATCTCTTAGCCACATTACGGATTTACGTCCAGTCAGAATAAAACCAGATCCTAAGAAGGAAAGTGCATGTATTAAAAGTAGTAAAGAAAATTCTACTTTTGACAATTCGACTTGGATCCTTGGCAAGAAATATTAATATTTTCCAATAAAACCTAACTTACCATCCATTCCAACTTCTTCGGCGACTTCCGACCACGAAAATTTCTCGGATCTGCAGAGTCCCACATCGCCCTTCTTTTGAACACCGCATTTCAAACTTTACTCCACTGAATTTGACTTGAAGGCTTCCGCGGCCGTCGTCCATGTTTGAATTGGCTTCCGGTTGGAACCGCGTCACGTTGACTTCTTCTACTGCCGACGTTTCGTTCTCCATTGCAGAAGAACCACTGCACTAGACAAAACGCTTGACTTGCCGGATGAATTATATGATTGGGTGGATAAATACCTGGAGGGATCCCTAGATAGTTAGGCGGTTGCATAGTAAGGGGACAGTGTAGCTGGTTCCGTCTAGATATAGTTACGTACAACAAATTGAGTGAATAGTCGCCAGGCGTGTATCCCCCTTCGGACATCCTACACACCTCAAAAGGAACAAAAGGTGGAAAAGCCAAAATCCTTTAGCACCAAAATTAAGCAAAGGATGAAACGTTAAGTTGGAAAAAACAAAATAAAAACAATTTCACTATAAGTATACAATTTCTTGTTAGAGAGTTTTATTATATTCGAACAAATTATTTTGACGAACCACAACTAAACTAATACCATATTATGCAAACTACAGTTAATTTGATGAATAGAATTTTGAAACGTTTTAAATAACATAATTGAATAGCAATTAAGATCGAATCGTTTATAATATTTAATGTGTTCTTAGAAAAGAAGAAAGGTTCTAAAACAAATGCTTGAGGGACTCCTGTTCGATTGTGATTTTTTAATGATTTTCCTAAACGTGCGATTAAATAAATAACTGCGGAAAAAGTCTGTAGCACTTAGATATATTAATATCCATGTAAACATTCAACTAAAAGATTCCACTTGTTTATCAATTCACAGAAACTCTACACATACTGCAACAAACAACAAATAAAATTTAATTAAGTTTGACTCATAAATTGATTCATAATTGCTTAGGAAAATTACGAAGCCAAATACTTGAATGAAAATCGAGTATCTATATTTTTCTTGCCGCAGAAATCCGTAACGTGTATTTACCAAAACTGCAAAAAACTCGCACTTCATAGATAAGATATTTTAAAAGGTTTAGGTGGCATTTACATTTGCGTCAATAAGATTACGAATGTTTTTATTCGATTTCCACCGGCGATCTTCAATAATCGAGCAAAATGTTTCGAGTGTTGTGCTGTGGTAACGGCAACACGTCCGCGGTTATCAGGATAGCCGTCTCTCAACTCGTAAGTTCATTCAAAATTCAGTTTTGAAAACCCCAATTTGTGGCAAGTGATCAACTTACTCAATATTAACAATACTTTCAGATACTTTATGCGACTTTGATTGCTCTTCACATATGCGGAGGAGTTTTCTTACAAACAGAAGAGGAAGAGGAAATGTTAGGTAATTAAAACAGTTCTAAGCAAAAGAAGGGCAATTGCGATTATTGTTGTTATTTTGCAGTTGGGCGGAGGATATTTTTCGTAGTGGCTGGCATTCAAATAATACCATTTTCCCTGGCTGTTATATTGTTTATCGGAATCTATACGGTAAGCAACTCAAAATTAATAATCGTTTTAAAAATCTAAAATCCATTGTTTCTTGTAGAAAAACTATAGCTACGTGCGCAGTTGGATTTTCATGAAGATTTTTGAAACCGTCATCAATTCTTTAATTCTCCTGAGCTGTGCAATATATTTCGCCTTGCACCTAGAAATCTACTACGGCATATTATTGTGCGCATTACCTATCATAATAGGACGTAAGTATTAATAAATATTAACGTCATAATTTTAGAACGGATTTATCTGAGATAATCTTTGAGTGTTTTCCAAAAACAGAGATTCATAAACATGCTTTCCGCTTTCACACCATAACAACTAACAACTGATGTCACGGTACACAAATTTATCCATGTTTAAAATAAAAGTCTTCATGAACTAAAACACATTCTAATTCCCCAGAATATTAATTTTTTTAATGTCTTGTGCAAAGCAGAAAATTGACATAAAGAGAAAAATGTATGAGTGATTTATCTACCCTGCACTCAAACACTTACAGTTAATGGAATGACTCACATACCACAAATGACACATTTTTTTTAACTGAAGTGCAAAAAAATAAACTTACAATACTTTTGAGGAAGAAAATTGGTTAAGAGTTCCAGAAGTTTGGAAGTTCGTAGTCATAGTCAATTTGATTCGTACGTAACCCTTTCTAAGGACTCCTCTGCTCTTTTCTCTTTCAGTTAAATTCACTTGTTATTCTCACCTAGTTCCTTCTATTTTTTTGTTTTTAATTTCCTCTTTAATTTTTTTTATTTTTTAATGTTTATGTGTCATGTTTCTTTCTTTTTTCTAAAGATCGATATGTCTCACGATAACGTCCTTAACTTTTTTTTACTTAATTCACATTTCTGTTTTTCTTCTTATTTCTTTTCACTCAAAAGCCGTTTTCTTTTACCGTTTCAAAGAAATCCCTGTGTCACTTTTTCCGTTAGTAGAACGGAACAACAAAGAAATAATACAGAAATAATTATCGGTTGTAACTTCGGCGATTGATTACGCAGAGCTCAAGTTCCGTGATTTTCATATTACTAGAGATGTAAATGCATGTACTTATATTACATAAATGGGGAATTAAAAACTGTCCGCTTGAGCTATCTGCTATGGAAGATTTTACTGTATTAACATACAGTCAACATTAATGTTTATTTTCTCAATGTTAATGTATACAAAGTCCTCAAAGTTGATCGGCATGTAAAAAGTACACATTTTAAATCACACATTTTATATCACAACTTTGTATCATTTTTTATTGTACCAGAAGTCGCCATTTATTTTTTTCAAATGAAATAACGTCAATATTAAACAAGGTATTCACTAATAATTTTTTTATATCAAAAACCCAATATTTTATGGCGATTTCATTGAGTTTAAGAGACAGTTCGAATAACTAATTCACTATTGCTAATATATTTATTATTAAAGATAGAAATTCGTTTAAATTAGCAAAATTCGATGATTTTATAGCTCATTCTAACTTACTAATTAAAAAAAAAACTGCATTGTTAGTTGTCAAAATATTTGTAAACAGCAATACAGTAACTTTTATAATCCATTCGGTAAAGGCATAGCAACAATTATTTTTAACGATTGATTAAATTTAACGAAGCTTTATGAAATCGACCATTAATTTTATAATATGAAAATAGCACACTCATTTGAATACGAAATTTTTAAATTATTTAGTTATCTTGTAAAGAAATTTAAAAAAAATTGGTATCGCTGTGTCATTTCTCTAACAAAATGCGATATAACTCGAAAACTACAGAAAACAAATTAATATGTCATATCATTTTAATCTGCTCTTCGAGTACCTACTATCCAGATATGTAATAAAATTTGTAGTGTTCCATTAGAAAAAAACTGTGATGTGTAACTTAATAAAGAAACATGATGTAGTATGCGAACCTGCTTAACTCTTGTTGATAATGTTTTTTGGTAAAATATACAAAAAATTCCATTTCGGACTGTCTCGGTACCCTGGGACATGCTATATATTCTGATACCAGTATTTCTTTTTGCAAAAGTCATTAATAAACATTTTGCCCATATGGTACAACTTTATAAATGGCACTGAATATATGTTAGATGGATTACTTCTTCTAAATATTCCTTTCGTTCATAGTGTAACATTCCAACAAACGTTTTCTAGAAAAATAAATTCCTACAGAATGCAAGAATATTACAGTATTCACTGAGAAAAATGGAATTTTGCGATTTTGATAAAACATCATTCCTATCGATAAAATAAAAGTATAATGTAAAAGTATAATGCTGTCATATTATAAGATCCATCTTACTCTAAATTAATCATGATTCGTAGCACAATGAAACTGTTTAAGTTTAAGAATGTAAAATTATCATTCTGCATAAAACGTATTGTTAAAATAATAAACCATATAATGAAATATTATGCTGAATAAATTAGTAATAAAATGTCATGTCTGACTTTTTGTTAATTACTCCGGTAATTTTATCATGACAGGAAATGATACTCTAAATAACAAACCACTTAGTGTTAATTTTGCAGTACTACGCTGAGTCGGTTTTTAACGCGAATCCGAATAAAATGTTCGGAATTCTTGTTAATATGTATAAACGTATTCTTTGGTCCTATTTTTCTCAGTGTAGGTTTGGAAAAATAAATAATCATATTCGCCAATTTTTTGCGCAAAAAGACGAGCCAAATTTGCTTTTCTTTGGTACCTCGTTTTAGAAGAAAAAAAAAACTCAGATTGTTTCTGATCCAAAAATATAATAATTTAGTAAAATTTCCACAAACTTTGTTGCAATTCTAAATCAACTAAAAAATCCGTTTCATCAAAAAAACAGAAGATACCAATCTGTTTTCAAAGAACCACCATTGTGCAACATGATAAGATACTACTCAGAAACTATGTAAATACACTTTAGACAGACGTAAAAACCTTGCTGTTTTTGTTTCAGTGTGGATGCTAGAATCTGTGGTCGCAGTTAACGTTTATTACACCAGCAAGACGAAATCTCCCGACAAAAATCAGTTCGCAGATCCTATGAATATCTATAACGTCGCATGAATATTCCGTTCTTATCTCATCTACTTATCAAGTCGATAGTATTCACTTCTGACGTAAAAATAGACGGATAATAACAGCCTCGTGACGTCTATTTATAACTGAATCTTGAAGACTGATTTTATTTATTATTTCTCTTATGTGATAAAGTAGTATTAGATTGTAATCGGTATTATATTTTGTACTTTTATACTGTCAACTAAAATGCTAATATATTCGTATTTTTTAATAATTTTGTTTTCATTAAATTATCAAATCAAATTATTCAATGTCTAATCCACCTGATCACGAGACAATAAATTACTGATATTATTGATATTGATATTACTTAGTAAATATTTTCGTATATAAAAGAAAGGATGTTAAATAAATCCTGGGACAGGCAGGTATCTATATTTGAACGAAAATTGCAGTTAATAAAAAGTAAAATTAGAATTAATAAAAGAGAACTGAGCCAAAGGATCAACTTGTATCTATACACATAAAATTGTTTATACTAAATGTCCCAAATTTTCGATAAGCTGTATTTTCCTAACAAGGCAACTAAATGGTAATCATCTCAACGACTAACGAGAAGCAGCAGCAACACCACCAGCAGTAGCAGCCCTGGGAAGTTCTTCTGCAATGGAGAACGAAACGTCGTCGGCAGAAGAAGTCAACATGACGCAGTTCCAAGCGGAAGTCAATTCAAATATGGACGACGACCGCAGAAGCCTTCAAGTTAAATTTAAATGACACAGATTATGATGATTTCGGTAAGATTGTAGTTAACGATCGGCGTGCTTTAAACTTTGTATAAATCAGATCAGAAGAAAGTGATTTACCGCTGTTTTATGTAAACAGCTGGTGTAAAATTTTAAAATGGGAATGATCAACCATGAGTAGAAACAATACATAAGAAATAATTAAAATATGAATTGAGGAGAATACGATATCAAAAAGAAATGTACTGAAAGCAAGAAAAAAATGGAAGACCAAGGCTCTTCACTGTTGGACACGACACGTTCAAGAATAAGGTAACAAGATTGAGATCCAAACATCTTAAAATATTAGGGATATGTTATAAATAAGACTGTAAAGGAATCAAGTGGCTGTAATTAAAACAACATAAAGTGAGAAGAGGAATCGAAAGATCCAATGCAAAAATGCCTAAATTTTATTTTGATTTTATTTCTAAATATACCACTCGATAACTTACCAAAAATGCATCAGAAGGTGTCTATAATTATAAGGCGTCTATAATATAAGCTCAATTTAGACGTTGCGATTTTTCTTACAAATATTTTTTTCACAGCAATTTACAAAATGTCTTTTCAGGGAGTCATAAGGATCGTAGCAACTTATTGCCTTAGTGCGAGCAAGTTCTCGCTGCCATAAAATTTAAAATTTTGTAGTTTTCTGTAGAAGACATTTGGAAATGGCGCGCCTTCATAAGTAGCGTTCTGCGTAGTGTGGTGCAACTTTTGATATCATCAACCCTGAAAAGGTATTATTCATTGTCGACGTTATTTAAATGATTTTTTATTATACCTGCATCAAAATCTCTGTTTTTAAAACTAAAAAGCGTGCGAAAAAGAGCGATTAAAGCACGCCGTGTTTTAAAGTTGCCTAGGAAACAACACATACAATCTCCATGTTAACGATTCAAAATGCGATCCACTGGCGCCGTTTTAAACCGTCGCGCGTGCTTTAAATGCTCTCTTGTGCACTTGTATTATAAGATACTATTTTATTATACCTACATCAAAATCCCTGTTTTTAAAACTAAAAAGCGTGCGAAAAAGGGCGATTAAAGCACGCCGTGTTTTAAAGTTGCCTAGGGAACAACACATAGGCCCAGTATTTCATTCGGAGTTTAACCACGTTTAACTTTAAGCTTCGTTTTATTCCCATAGTAATAATTGTAAAGACAATTGTTTCCGTAAAAATAAAACGAAGCTTAAAGTTAAACTCCGAATGAAATACTGGGCCATACAATCTCCACGTTAACGATTAAAAATGCAATCCACAGGCCACTTTACAAAATGAATTTAAATTTTAATGTCGTTCTAATTTTTACATTTTAGCGCAGGTATAATAAAAAATATCGTCTAATACACGTGCATAAGAGCCTTTAAAGCACTTGCGCCGTTAAGAGCGCCCGCTGCGCGTCGCGCTTTTAAACCCGTCGCGCGTGCTTTGTATTATAAGATACTATTAAGAAATATTTTCTAAAACACATTAAAATAAGGTCTCAGATGTGTGCCCTTGTAAATAGTTGCCTAAATTGATTTTGATTAATTTATTGACATTCACATTTCGAGTGGCTCAACTTTTTAAATGAGGCCTCTTGTTTTGAGTTAAAACAAATTTAGTGAATGCTTGTGACGATTTAAAAAAAAATTATTATCTCTGTTAAGTCTGTTTTACATTACACTAATTCCTGTTACGAGAAAATAGTGCAAAAAAATATTAATATAAAATGTCATGGCTGCAGTCCTATTCCCGTACTATTTTTAGTAACATAATTTGTTTTTCTGTTTTACATTATTCTAAAACTTGACATACTAGTAACATTTTTTATGATAATGTAAAACAGGCTTTACCAACGAACTATATTAATAAACCATAGAAGGGCGAATACGTTCCGGAAGAGCGCCCCCAACTATCACTTAAGGTATTAGCATTCACCATGACAGTTGAGGTCAAAGCGACCATTTGTGTGATGATAAATAACACACCCCAACACACATTTTGGTGCTGGGATTTTTCAAATGTTTTTAGGTAATTTTGTGGTGCACAATTGAAAAATACCGTCAGATTTGGTCTAACAGGTCTAGTTTCCGAGATACGACATTCATATTCATCCTAGTTACTAGTTGAAATTATTTTTGTACCGCAACGGTACGCCACTGTACCGATAAACGAACCAAACGAATATGGTAAATTAAAAATACTAATTGCCGTGTCCAAGTGTTTTTGCAATCAGAAAATATTTTAGGATATATTTAGGGTATTCCAAACTTCTTGTCCACAATGTATATTCCACTACAATCGTTCCAAAGTCGCTTAGAATATTCCCGTCTAGCAGCGTTGCCAGATTGTATAAAATTTTCATAAATTAGGAAAAACGTAGGTAAATATGGTAACGTCGCACCCCTATATGGTTTATAACAATGGGTTGAATGGTAAAAATGTTTTTAAGTTAGTGGTGTTGTATCTCAAAAAGTATAGCTGATAGAGAAAAACTGTTTTCATTTTTGGAATCAGCACACCAAATACAGGTCTAACATTCCAGGCACCAGAATAAAAGTTTTTATTTGTAGGGCTGTGTAATTATTGTAAAGGGTTCTCCATAATGTTAGTGATTATATAAATCAATTAATCAATAAGTGATTTCATAAACAATTAAATAAATATTGATAATTACTTTGTTATTTGCTGATAAGTACCGCGTGATTTTTTAAACTTTTTATCAGCTTCTACCATGGAATCTGAACGGCAAGTCGTAGCTTTACTGTAAAACAGCATAAATGAGTGAGTGCAATGACGCACTTAAGCTAAGACATGCCACCCAGATCTCATGGCAAGAGTTGATAAAAAATTTAAAAAATCACTCGGTATATAGTTTAATCGACAGACTAAATTGTTTGTTGAGTAATTTCTACAAACAGAAAATGCCCGCTGCTTGTTCGCTTATAAATCGCAGCAATAGGAGAAAAGAAGACGGGAATATATCATTTTACAAATAAGGATTGTACTAATATGTGTCCGATAATTACTGTAGTCCTGGGTGACTGTGGAGTCAAACATGAACGTCGATTCTTACTTCACATCGTTGAATTAACGCCTCAAATATTGACTGTCAAACAACAAATAAATTCTTGTTTACTTATTTAATATTTTATTGCAATTGAAACAATAATTACTCAAAAATGTTTGATTCCACCGCCACTCAAGACTACAATAATTGTTGGATACCGTTAGTTCGAGAGTAAAACACAAATTAACAATAAGAGTGTTTCATTTTTGTTTTTTTGTATAATAAACTGAAATTTAAAAAACAAATAGTGTAAGAATTAAATAAACATTCGGTTTATTGTAAATTTTTCATAATAAGTTTCATAAAATTAATTTCTTTATAATAAAAGACCATCCTTTGCGCTACGAGTTGACCTCAACTGTCAAGGCGTCCACCTGTCATAGTTTTGAAGCATCTTACAGGCGTTCTATGGTCTACTAGTTAGTTCATTGGGCTTGACCCTTAAATTTTAATATCTATCTAACTTATTATATACAGACATGTTTACCAGTCCCAAAGGTCTGGTGTCGTAAGAACGGATACCGTTGTTACCAGAGCTAAAGATTTGATAAAGTGAGAATTGTATTAGTAACAAATAGTGCTGCCTGCCGTGTTAAAAGTAATATTTTTTCGTGAGTAGTATAATACTCTATTACAATAATTACGAAACGGAAAGAGAAATCGAACTCTTCTAAGTGTAAAAATTTCAAATTTTTGAAGTTGTCACTCTCAACAATAATTACATAAATATTTATCAGTCATAGCTAACTTAGCAAATTACATATATGCATTTTCCAGAAGATTTTTGCCATTTTAAAAGAAAATGGCTGCGAAATTTAAGTTTTAAATAATGTATTAAGTGCATTTTAGAATTCTGAACAATATTTTCCTTTACCGTTCTACGAGAAAGCCAATAATTGCATATATTTAGTTTTACATGCTATTTTGCTGTCTGAAAGACGAATCAACACGGTGTATAGCATGTTCTATCTCTCCCGTTTTTCAAGTTTCAATAAAACAAACGGTATTTAATTCAGTCAAGAAAATTTTGCACATTTTTTTTAAGAAATTAGTATCAATCGATAATAATTGTTACTGTTAACAGTTTTCGCTATAATTTAAAATCATTCGAATTTGCTCAATTTAATTAAGTCCAAAAGAAAGTTTTTTAATGTCGTCAGACAAAATAACGTCAATTTATTACATTCCTAACTACATACACGGATTATTAACTACATACACGGATTATTAGTTATTATTATAAAACTACATTATTTATTGCGGTAGTCAAAGCAATTAGAGAATGCATAAATTAAATTTACTGACTCCTAAACTAATATCGTATACGCAGCGTGAGCGTCTCTTCGTCAAATCAGTAGCTTCATCTAAAAGTTCAAACTCCTCAAGTACTTGTAGTAACAGTGAACGGCGACTATCTTGTAAGTACCGATTGCTGGAAAAAAAAACCAATTTTACTTCAGAATAAAGAAGTATGATATTATTTATTCACTTAGGCCCATTTGTACAATTTAAATTTAAGCCGAAGCTTAAACCCATAACAACGATTATTTCAACAATCGTTGTTAAGGATTTAAGCTTTACTTTAAAGATAAACTAGAATTGTACAAGTGGGCGTAAATTTGATCTTATTGAATATGATATGGAAATCTTCAAACCCAAATAAATACTTGTTGGTTGTCCATAATTAGGTAAATTTGTAATACAGGTACTTCCTAATTTGGAGAGAAGAAAGAGTAATGTCAAATGTCATATATCACGTTTGATATTGCTATTCCTGTGACATTTGACATTGTTGTTATTGTTTTTTGAATCATAAGTTAAATGAAAGTAATTAAAGGCTTATCAAAAGAATCTAAATTTAAAAAAAAAAAACGAAAAAATATCGTTAATCTATTGTTATTTAATATAGCAATTTATAGCTTTACCATAAATACTAAAAAAGTAAACAAAAAAATCAATAAATAGATACAGGCATATGATAACCCAAAAATTACTACAAAAGTACCGAGTGACTTTTAATGATTGAAAATTATTTTATTAGGTTGGCAACACTTTTCAATGTTTATGTTGGTGTACTGGATTTTTCAAATTCAAAATTTAGATTTAGGTTAGTGCACTAGATTGTCAAACTCAAATAAATTCGTTTGTTGTCGAATCAAGAAAACCAAATAAATAAGATATGTAATTATCACAATTTATTACCAAAATGGTTTTGAGCACAGAATAAAATACATTTTTAGTAATGGGTTATTTTCGAAGCGGAATACAAAATGAAAATGGGCACATTCAGCAGACCCGAAAGTTGTGCAACTGTTGACCAAATTTCTGCTGAATGCAACCTTTCATAAGTTGATGAGTTGGAGGGGTCGCCATTTTTGTAACGTAACTTCTCCGCTACCTGACTGGAACATGTTATGATGAGTGTGAACTTCATTCAGCAGAAATGAGTGCTCAGTCTCAACTGTTGGAGCAGGAACTGTTACTGATATGTTCTGCTGAATCAGCCCAATAGTAATTGAATTTATTCACAGCAGCATGCCTATGACGAATTCATTGAAATGTACCCTGAACAACAAATTGAGTTTCGTCTTTTTTTACAACACTGTTTTAGAATAGCCATCCTCCATTTAGAACGAACACGAATCGATTCAAATTCACTTAAAAATCGTTGATTGCATTCCATTTACAGTTATTCAGTTGGCGACCAGTGATGAGGAAGTGATTGAATTTCCCCTCCCGCACACCGTACTGATCAAGCTGGTTTTCTAAATCAGTTATCAGTTTCATGTGATTTCATACATATTTTGAGGTTATGTTAATTTTATAGCGTCTTCGATTGATCGCACTAGTGCGCACTCAGAAGTATGTTCATCTCATGTTATTGCATGAGGTTAAAGAAAGATACAAATACACTGAGTGCAACCAGTGCACCTGAATCGAAACGCTATTAGTTCAAAACATCATTCCTTTATGAATCTCTCTATTCACTTTAAAGTCAGTTCAGTTCCAAAATCGGTTAACAAATGAACGTTTCTTGCAAACCGGTAATGTAGAAAAAGGAAAATTCACTGGTCGCCCCACTATAATAACACTCGATATTGTACAAAATGTTAATGATACTGTACAACAGAATCCTCATGTTTCCTATACGAATCCACTCGGAAGATCTTGAAAAAACACCTTCATTTCCGATCATACAGATTTTCAATAATTCGACAACTTCATCCACTCGATTTTCTTCAACAAATTCTGTTTTGTCAGTGGTATAACAATAATCTGCTAAATAATAGTGACCAACAAGATACAACTTTCTTTTCTGATAAAGCCTGGTTTCATCTCTCTGGGTTTATCAATTCACAAAATTTCAGGACTTGGTCAGAACATAATCCCTTTAATGTGATTGATGTAAAGGCACTACATCCACTTAAAATTGATGTTTGGGTGGCAATGTCTTGGAGAAGAATTATTGGACCAATATTCTTCTTCCGGGAAACAATTAACGCCTATAGATATCAGAGACTTATATTGGATCCATTTATGAACCAGTTAGACGACACTGAATTAGCAAATGGCTACTTTCAACAAGATTCCGCCACTGCCCACACAGCACGAACCACAATAAATTATTTAGAGGAGTTTTTCCCAGGATGTTTAATCAGTGCTGGTTGGTGGCCTAATTGCTCTAATATTCAATTAAATCCGGACTTCTTACTTCCTTATTTCAATAATTTGGTGTTCAGAATACGTATTAAACAATTTAGAAGAAGAATTGCAGCAGGCAATTGCAAATATTGGACAACCTAAAACGTTAATAATGTCTTCAATAACACATCTCAAAGGATTCGGTACTGCTTACGCAAAGGGGCTTGAAGATTTGCTCTAATATTCAATTAAATTTGGACTTCTTATTTTCTCATTTCAATAAAGTGGTGTTCGGAAATACGTATTAAACAATTTGGATGAATTGTGCAGCAGAGCAATTGAAGAGGCAATTGCAAATATCGGACAACCTAAAACGTTAATAATGTCTTCAATAACTTATCTTAAAGTTCGGATTGCTGCTTACGCAAAGGGCTAACATTTCCAGGTCTTGAATAATAATAATAATCTGTTGAAACAGTTTTCATCATCAATGTAAACATCAACTCTAACCTATAGCTACGCATTCCCGCAAAATTAACGAACTTTCAGGTAATGCCAATTCCTCAGTTTTCCCAACATACTAAATTTGCTTCAATCATTAAAAGTCACTCGGTATAATAACGAGTGCTCAATTAAAAAGTTGATTTTTGATAAAAGAAAACTCTAACTAACCAAGGCCCGGTATTATAACGGTTTTAACTGCAGATTTATTCCCATGGTAACAATTGTGAACACAATTGTTGTTATAGCAATAAACTAGTGGTTAAAGATAACTTGCATTTATAATACCAGGCCTAAAAGGGATGACTTCCTAAATTGATGTTTGTTGATTGTTTGATTAATGGTCACAACAAATAATTAAATCAGGGGAAAGAAAAGAAGAATCTATAAATAAGATAAGAGGCCTAAAAGAGGTTAGTGCTAAGAAAGCAAAAAAAAAAAGATAAAAATCAGCTAAGTGCATGAATACCGACATAAAAAATTCGTCGAACAAATTCTATTTCTGTCAAGCAAATAAGTAGGTTACAATGACGATCTCTTCCATATATAAAATTCATGTGTAACTTTACTACTGGGCACGTAAATAATTGAAGCATATATTATCAGAAGAACAATTTCGAGATGTATAATTTCAAAGTCGAAAAAATAACAAAGTTCTTTGCCCTATGAACTAGTAACTACAAACCGTAAGACATTCACACATGAATCGTTAAATAATTAAGTAAAACTTACCACACAGCGAGACTGCGAGTACCAGGTGTCCGCAGATGAACGCCGTATTATAAATTCCAGAATAGTGGACGATGGCGATCATCGTTGTAATTACATATAAACTTATAGCCAGCGGATTAAAAATTAACCATGGTACGAACAGCAGCGGGCGGTTCTGAAAAGTAATTTTTGTCGCTCACTAATTCATGAGCAGGAGAAAAATCGATGTGTCATTGTGAAATGCAGCCGCCGAATCCTTACCGTCTCCGCTCCGAA
The DNA here is from genome assembly GCA_033060865.1 of Dorcus hopei. NCBI lineage: Eukaryota > Metazoa > Arthropoda > Insecta > Coleoptera > Lucanidae > Dorcus > Dorcus hopei. The sequence goes on along the minus strand of CM065419.1, from coordinate 28,226,696 downwards.
TATTAGCAGAATGGAAAAGACGCACTGAAGAGCGCTGGCCACCGCTATTAATATTAGAACGCACTTCAAAGCTGGAACATCAAGAACACTTCGTTAGGTACCTACTTATCATCATGTCGTAGTCGAAGACTTTGTGATTTACTGTGCTGTATTATTTAAATCCTGATTTATAATAAAAATATGGGGCGAGATTTATATTGAATCAATGGTAATTCAAATTGTATACGAGGGATGCTTCTCTTATTTCTTTTTCATGAAAACTACAACAGACACAAGGGACATAAAAATACCGTTGGCCTGAACAAGTCTTTAGTTACAAAACACTATTTTTTTTTTCATAGTAACCGTCATGCCATATCATCATCATTGACGACTATCTAATTTACAGTTTGAATAGATGGAAGTCAACCCGAAGACCAAGGGCGCCAAATCCAGACTATTTCGAAGTGTGGTACAGTTTAGTCACGTAGGCCCAGTTTTACAATGTCAGTTTAAATTTGAGCTGAAGCTGAAGCATAAACCCATAACAACGATTATTAAAACAATTGTTGTTAAGGGTTTAAGCTTAGGTTTAAACTTAAACTGGCATTGTAAAACTGAGCCTTGAGAAGTCATTCTAATCGGAGTTGGCAGTCACTATTTTTGGTATGTTTCTACTGCCGAGCATTATCGAAGCTGCACAATGTTACATCCTGCTACTACCAAACTATGTCGAGATAGCAGCTTCTTACCAGTTGCTAAGGAGGTACTGCCGTTGTTATAGGTTGCAAATCCGATTAAAAATGATGAAGCTAAGGGGGTCACCTTAGCTTCGTCATTTTGTATCATGTTGCAAGTGGAATGGAATTACGTAAATTTGCTCTATTCAAAGCGTTGCCTCCTTTGTTTCTTTTTCTTCAGAGGATCAACTGCACCAGAAATATTCTTGTAACAAAAAGGATGGTATGTATCCGTTGATGTATCTCCAATGATGTTGATTATATGGAACTGCGTGTATTTTATAACGAAACTATTGTATTGAATGGCATTTTTATATTTTTAATGGATTTTATTTAATTTGCATTCTACAAAATGTTACTATGTATATTTATTCAAGTGATTAATTACGATGTAACTATATAACTACATACTAAATATACAAATTTTAACTAGATTTTTGTCCGATAAAAAAATTGTATAACAATTTCTTTATAACTCGTCAGACAACTTAAATTTAGCATAACTTAATACTCAAAGTTTCGCTATCATTTGACAGCTTTGTCAACAGCGAAATATTGAGTTTTGTGTTAATTTTAAATTATACATTGACCAGATGTAAAGAAAGTGTTATGCAACATATATGGAATTTTTAAATATAAAACAAAAACAGTAGCTAAAAGAAATGCAATGTTTCAATTGACAAAGACCCGTTGACATCAAGTAAGGTGGTTATCAGTGGCGAGAGAAATACGGCGCAAAACAAAAAGTGACAATGAAACAAATAATTTAATTTAATTTAAAACTTGAATTATGTGAACTGATTTCTTTTAAATCTTTGCGTCTGTTACAGTTTTCATTTATTACTTCCGAAGTAAATAAATAGTAGTTTGCTAAAATCTTGTCACACAAAAATTATTTTGGAATCACATACTTACTTTGAAGATCAGGTACAATCGATGAATCCGCCATGTCTATAAGTTCGTGCGGATTTTCAGCATAAGCTGCACTAAGAATCAAAAACATGAAAGCCAGAATACTCTGGACAATACCCGTGATGATCGTCCCATGTTTCAGACTGAGGCCACAGCAAAACGTTTTTAATTCGAACATCTTCAGTCGATAATCTAAAAAACACAAATAGCGAAATAAAACGTATGCCCTTCTAACAAGGAGTTGTTTCTACAGGTTCATTATTTACGTCCTTAAAATATGTTATCGCGATAATTTATATGTGGTAAAGTTAGCGCACGTAATACTACAAACAAGGCTAATAATAAAGTTTACGTTTTCCAACAACAGCGTGAAACACAATCTTTATAAGGTCAACTTCATACACTTATAGACTTCTTTGTGATGTTGCTCGAAATATCGTATGGGGCCCCATCGTATGCCTTTCTTCAAACTCTAAAACAGGAAAGAAATATGTTACGCTTCGAGGCAAACGTAAACGTCACCATCTCTTTTCTGTTTTCGAGTTTGGAAAAGGAGAATATAGAATTTTGATTCTTAGAACATCAGCAGATGTTAAACTAACTAATGAACAAATCTTAGACTTTCGCAGGTTTTTAATTGTTAATCAAATAATATCAGAAGAAAAATTAATTAATTCAATTAGCACTGACGTGTAATTTCTGACTGTATATTTTTGATATCGTGTTCAAATTGTTCAAACTATTCGTCGTGTCTCCTGAACGAGTTGTTAAATTTAGTAATGAATATGCAACTTTCAACAGAAATTCGTATACCCTTCAACAGAAAATCCTAAACAAGAAGAAGTTAAAAAACGGTAGCCAAATACCAGATAAGATTAGACTTGCGATGGGACAAAATATAACAAAATTGCGAAAGACGCATCCCGTCCTTGTATACAATGTTAATTTTATGTAAAAGACTTATACATTTCTCTAATTTATAAATATTCCGTGGATATTGTTTATAAGAAAGGTTGAACCAAAAAATACTTATTCTATTTCAACATATTCATCAATTTTCATTTCTCCGTTAATAAAAAAGAAGGATGGATCAAAAAGCTACAGACAAAAGATTAAATATTTCAAAAACACTTACAAAAAAATTCAATTGTGGATGATGATGATATGTTAGTCGTCTCAAGACAGTGTCTCTGTGACGTAAAATCTCATCCCTATATCAAACTAAATAAACTGCAAAGAGAGAACAAAATACTTTGCCTTCTTCTTAATCAAACAAAATTCTTTTTCGGGCAATTTTTTCATTTATTTCATGTTTACTGTACCGAAAGTCCAAGGAAGTCGATATTATTATACCGAATGAGCATTTTCAATCCGGATCAAAGGAAGTTAGCATGACTACCCTTGATAATGACATATTTTTTTTTATCTATGGTGATTGCCCAACGGGGTCCTAAGTCATAGACTTGTCAGGACCTCAGGAGCGGAAGTGTATTTGAGTGTGGGTAAAGTGTTAAAGTGTTTGTTACTTCCAAGCCTCCTCGCCGTTTAACGGGAAGCAGTGTCGTATTTTATTCCCAACACTGAAGGGTGCCTGAAGTCGATACCGACCACCCCCGAGAAAAATCCCGAGCGCAGTTCGAACCGACAACCATGCGATTGCAAGGCCGGTCCCTTACCACTTGGACCGTTCAGGCGTTTGATTAAAATCATATTAAAAACATCAAAAAATAAATTCAAATATTAATTTAAATACCTATAAAAATTTAATTAATTAATTTAATATTTTGACATCTTAGGAATAATAGACAAATCAATACTTGAAATTCAATTAAAACTGCTTAGAATAATGATACGACCCCTAACAACTCAATATTCGGGTGGTCTTTAATTAACCAACCAATATTAATTTATTTTAACTTTATTACGAAAACAGTGAACATATTATCTAAAGCTTAATTAACAAGTATAATAAAATGATTTCATTGGTTACTTATGGGATCAGAATTGGCCAACATGTTATGGCCGGACGCGATGTGTTTCATTTTTCAAAAATAAGTAGGCTTTATAAAAAATGCAAGAAATTATGGCTCATGATTTATTTTGGCAATATTAACAAAATTTAACTAGAAGTACAGCTTGGGGAGTAGCAACAAGTCAAGAAATTAAGAAATTAGTCAATTGAACGACCAAGAAGCATACTTTGGGGGATATAAATAAGCCCGTATTCAATCTATAGCCGGACTCAGACGACTCATGTATTTGGCCAATATTTGTTAATGGCATGGCGTATACTTGCCATGCCGTGTGTGTGTTTACTTGTACAATATTTGTCACTGGTGAGTATTGGTCAATTACCCATCATTTGCCGGTAAAAATGACACAAGTCAAACGGATCAATTATTGGTCCATTTAACAAGTCTATACTTGTGTTTGTACTCACAGGAGTTGTACATATAATTGTACATTGCTTTGCCACTACGAGTACTATTCATTCCGTATCGATAAGCAGGTAAAAGAGGTTAGGTGTTTTAAAAATACTTTTCTGTTTATTAATGATTATGAAAAATCAATATGAAGCGGCCACTCTCAAAATACCAAACATTCAAATTACAGAAAGAGATCACGACTTCTATTCAAAGATATCATCCACCATCTTATTTTTAAATTTTTTTCTTCTCTGGTTTTAAATAATACCCACTCATTACTACCAGAAAAGCTGCACAGACGTCAACATTTTCAGGATAACCGCTGTCCATGATGGTCAACACTCTTCTATCCATCCCGCCAACATTGTACGTACAAATTCGCTCACGTGTTTAAAAAAAAAGATGTACACGTCACCTTTGCTTAACAATGGCCTTAATGAGTTGGTTCACTTGCCAAGTATACCAATATTGGTGTATTGGCCAAGTACACCAGTCGTCTGGACCCGTCTTAAGGATAAGGTACTTCACACGCAACGTTATACTTCCTCAAAATATTATGATTTGAAAGTTCATATGCAGTTAAAGTGTAGGTGAATTTGGATTTGTTGATGGAACCATATATACCCGAAAATACCAAAACATTTTCGAACGGAACTTATTAATATACGCCTTAGAACAATTTCGAAATGCATAAAAAGTGTCTTCGCGTCCAGCTAGACCAACGAATTGTTGTTCTAGAGCACTTTCAAAGTATTCTCATCTTGTCTTAAGCCCGTGTAACATAGAAGATGGAAGTGCTCTAGAACAGAGAATCGAAAACGCTACAAGAAATGGTTTGGAGAATATGAAATCAGAGCTTTATGGTAACTTTCAAGCAGACCGGACTTAAATGTAATCAAATTCTTTGGCTTTACATGAAAAGGACATTAAGGCCCAGTTTTACAACACCAGTTTAAATTTAAGCTGAAATTTAAACCCGTAGCAACAATTATTTCAACAATTGTTGTTAAGGGTTTAAGCTTTGGCTTAAATTTAAGCTGGCATTGAAAACAGAGCTTAAGGCTATAATAGAAGACATAGTACGGTATTGGAATTTCGCTAGTATATATAATGTCAAGGAGGATCCAAGAAGTGAAAAGGGTCAAAGGTGATGTGTTGACAGACTAATTAACTGTTAAGAAAATTCGAAAAGTTTGGTGCATCCGAATATTTATTTATTGACTTGGTCCGTCATTTTGTATAATTTATTTTTAGATCGCTTAATTTGTAAAAATTAAACTTGTTCTGCATTAGTTATGAGCAGGGATGCCACTTACTGAATATGAACTTCTAACTTGATTGTACTTAACTGACCCACCCTGTCTAACACAGCAGGAATAGAATATTAATTATATTTTTCATGTCGTAAGAATTATCGTTGCATCTGTTACCACATATAACAACGCATGATACTTCTAACACCACCAACAACTCCTTGTAAAATGCAGTTTTACAATGCTTCCCAAATCGTTCACTCCCCCTCTTCGATCTATTTCATGATCGAGAACATGTTTACACTTGAGAAGCAAGTTTTCGTACCTTGTACGTAATCAGCGGACTCAATTCGCATCCCCGGTTATGAGTGTCTTGAACAATGTTCTTAAAAAAATTAAGTAGTAGAAATCCTGCAAGACGTCGAAAACTGTATACAGCGTTTTAGACTGACTGCTCCAGAGCACACTGAGAATATCTCCATCTCTTGTTATCACATGACGTTAAAACAAGTTGGAGATACTCTCGAGAGTGCTTTAGAGCAGTCAGATGCAAACGCTATTAGCGGTAGATTTTTATTAAATGTCGCCCGAATATTTAATCCTCTCAACTCGAATATTTCTACTTCGATTTACTTTAGAATATTTTAAAATTTTTACTTTTTTCGATAGATGCATTTATTTATTTAATGAAAGTAGATAGAACACGCTATAACCCAAATATTTCTTTAATTTTTATTTTATTTTTGACGATTTTGTTTTAGAATATCTTATTTTCTATTCGAAAATAATTATTCTGAACTGATTGCGTTAGAATTAGAAAACCTCGTTCTTGCGCAATTTAAAAACAATCCGTTTCAATGGCTACACACTAACGGGAAATTCCAAACCAGCGATTTACCATTGCGTTGCAAAATTTTCTAAATAGTCCAAGGAAAATTCCCATATTTCATATACATAGTATGCAAAGAGAATACCCAAAGTTTACACCACATTTCTTTCAATACGAAATATAAATGTTTCCCTTTCAATTTTTTAAACCTAATTTCACCAGTCAAAATTCAATTTCCATATCTGTAAATAATTCTTATTTTTTTTCACTTTATGTAGACCTGATGACCAATATGTTCATGTAACAATATGCAAGTTCAATGACGTGATTGATACCGCGTAATATGGCGTCAAATTACTAAATTGTGTAGATGCAGACAGAAGAAAGTTTTCACTTTTAATTAAAAAAATAAACATAAAATGACACCGTAATACTCACACTAGGTACTTTTGGCCACAGAAAATTCCACACTGAACCAACTATGCAACTTATCAACAAAACTATTGTTTTATAAAGCAAGATAGCATTACAGTTAGTCGTTCAAAGATGTGCGTTCATTGTGAAAGCGCCTGCATGAAATCACAGGTGGGAGATATACCTACGGTAGAAATCGCGTTCGCTCTGCAGTTATTCATTCGGAGAAGAGGCCTTGGAAGGTTTAATGTTGGACTACCTATTCTTTGTTTATCACAATTTACCGAGCGTTCCGTAGCTTGGACGCACGGTATTTTATAAACAATGCCCGTTCAAGCGTTAACTCATTCCAATTACTTATCATCATTGTGCGAGGAACAAACACTATAAAAGTCTTACCTCCCTCATTCTGTAACTCGTAACGACATGGTTAAAGAACGAAAATCGTTAAGTGACATATTATGTTTTATGACATATTATTGTGACAAAATATGGCACTTAACGATTATCGTTATTTAACGATGTCGTTTTGAGTTACAGAATAAGGGGGTGAGATTAATAACGTGATATAATTAAGAAAAAAGTGACCTCAATTTCATTTCATATCATTCTGTTATAAATATAAATCTATTTAGTTGTTTTCTTTTTTCTTAGTGATCGAAGGCATCGATCTGTTTCTATTGCATTATTTTTGAAACACCTTGTATAATAAACTTGTAAATTAATTTTTTGGACACCTTTTAAATTGCCCCCTAATCAACTTTTTGCTCTTGGTTCTTTTTTTTTGTTGCCAATGTTGATTTTCTTTTCAATCATTTTGAATGGCAAGCAGGCAGCGTTGTCTTTTACTTCAAAAGAACTTAACCGAAGAGATCTTATAATCTTTTCTTGTAACCACTTTCATGTAAGTACGTGAAGTTGGGTCCTCTTAAGTGGGAAATTATAGTTCTCCTTGCTTGAAAAAAAAAATTATTACAACTGTGAGTAGGTAGCACAATATACAGTCCTGTTTTAAGAGCTCCGAAGATCTAACGCTCATTTATGGTGCAGGATTAGTTTCAAAGAGAATTTGTGTAGTTTAAAGTCTCTTTAAGAATGCCAAATAAATGTATTTTTACATTTTGAAGCAACTTTAAATATTGTAACGATATTACGGGTTCTATTAATTTTTATTTTAAAACAAAACACGAAATAGTTAATAAACTAATTTATTTAAAAGTAACACTAATTTATTTATAACTTACAATAATTTATTTACAAGCTTATGTCTGATTTATTTTAACAACCGAGCGAACGTCTACCGAACTTTCATGCCGAACTGGCCAACGCTGAATTCAATTTGAACTCCCGGTCGCATGCTTTATAAGCCGGGGCTGTTTTTCGCGAACATTCTGGCAGGCGACGGACTGTCTGGTCTAGTTTATTCCGCCATCAGAATTCTCTAGGCTGTCGTCTAAGGCGCGTCGACTAGACGGCTGTGACGCAAGAGACAATTTGACGCCGGCTGGTGTCGACGAATCATTACAATATAAAGACTCATCTAGTTCTTTTATGAAAGGGGTCGTTATTGAGTGTGCCTACTTAACTTTCACACGATAGGAACTTACCTATTATAAAAACTACTTTACTTTCGCCGAACTGCGAAGATACAATGAAAGTTTAACAATGTAATTAAATACAAAGCAATGCAAAGGACATTAAAGAGAGCAATAGAGAACGCTCAGAACTTTTCTGAACTAATGTACAACTGAGACTATTTAGATTATTTCCTGTATTTACATATTATTCTTGTGTATGCATTATTGGATACTTAAATTTTCGTAATTGTTTTAATTTATTGCCCCTTGCTTTTATTCCTGAAATTCCGAAGGCTCTAGAAAAGACATTGATTGAGATCGGAATCGCATATTTTGAAGTCATCAATAAGAGAAAAGCGGTTTGTTTGTGGAAAGGAAACAGAATTATTTTAATTCGTTTTTGTTGAGCTATCCTTTGCAAAATAATTTGGGGAGAGAGCGCTCTGACTTCCAAGCTGGTTTGCAGCGATTTCTTCGTAGTGACAAACATGCTGACATCGGCCTCTAGTTTAGTAAAACGTAAACTTTTTTACCGTACAACTCATAAGTATGCCTTCTGCTTCATAAAAAAAGTAAATGTGTCCTAGAAATTTGTGTCCACAACAATTGATGGATATATTACTGCTATCTACTTTATTTAAATATTCTTTGAATATTGATAACTTGTACATACCATACAAAAATCCTGACTTTAATCATTACCTTCGCTTTTCTTTTTTTTACTAAATTTTAAACTGGTTTCTACAATTCTGCATTTACTTGGTAGTTTGATATCAAAATGGTTAATCATTACTGAATATACGTGAACAAAGTGGGCAATAAGACAGCCCTGTTTTACATTGGGATTAAATTACTATTTATTTAAATTTTAAAAAGCTATTTATTTATTTACGATCAACCAATGCATTAAAACATTAAACAAACGGGCTATAGCACATACAAATTACACTTCAAATAGCGTATTGTTCTTTGTTCGCTGATATTTTCGCACATTCACGTTCGTATAAAATCTCCTTAAATTTCACGCTCGATTTTTCTTTTATAAACGGATCGCTCTACCGAAAATGTTTCAGAATTGATCAAGGAGCTTTTCAATAACTATAAGTTCAGATCAACTTAAGCTTGCTTTGTCCAAAGACATTTCCAGAATCAAACTAGGTACCTTTTATTTCGCCCTAATTGGAAAACATGTTTTTTAACACTTGTTTAATTTTTTTTTAAACAAATACAAACGAGTATAGATTACTAGAATAAAACTTATACGTATATTTTCAGAATACTTCTGAAATATTTCTAGCCATCAATCAGTATCTAAAGCAAAAAGAAACTAAAGTGAATCTTTCAGAGCAGAAAATAATTCTTGTTCGATAAGACTGCGACAATAAACAAGTTATTATTATTTTATTATACGAATTTTTCCTCATCGCGTGCAACTTTTTAATCATCATTTGCTGGCAGTAATTAATACCTTTTGTAGTAGCAGAGACGTGGCAAAAGGAAAACAAGCATCGTCGTCGTACGGTCTTGCACGTCAAGGACAAAAACGCCAAACTAAGAGTATGTTATTAAAACAATTTCATTGACATCCCGATGCTCACTTTTTAATTAAAACTCTGCACGTATAAATACTTGTTGAGATAAATTAGTATGATTTTATGTAGGTCGTTCGTAAATATTTCACATGAGAACGCAGCACAATTCTTCTGGAACTATGAATAGTTTATGCATTTTGAGAAATAAGAAACACTTAACTAATAAATGCACTTCGAACGCAAAGTAGTTCTCTGTAATTGCCTACCTTGAATAATTAAACTCAAAGAAGAAACTTTTTAATCATTTGACGTATAATACTTAAAATTTTGAAATGCTTTCTTTTCGTCTTCATCGATTTCAATGAAAACTAACTTGCAAATAAGTAATGATTGTACAGGGTGAGGCAAAAACGGACGATTTATAACTAACGCCAAGCTAGAGAGATGGCAAACATTTCCATTGCGTGAGGGATCCTTAATTAACAGATTTAAATGAAACTTGTTTGTAAATAACAGATAAAGGAATATCCCCCAGAAAATTGCGCCCACTGTTGCATAACCACCTCTTAACTACAATTAATTACAATTATTACCCTTCATATCCTTGAAATTTACTTCTTTGATCAAAGAGTGCTGATCAATCTCAACAACAACAAAATGCTATAGCATGAAAAATATCAATATTTTCCTTCTAGAATTAATGCAATCAGACAAAAATATCTTGAATGTTTACCACTTTATAAGTTTTTTTTTTCTCAAGTTTGTAGGCCTTTAGATATTGAATTATAACCTGTGAGCAACTAAAAATCAGATTAGAGTCGGCGGTGCAAAGAAAAAGTATGTCTGTTACTAACGCGGCGTTAGGCTGATCTGACAGTTCATGTATCAGATTAATTAATTCAGTTAATCACAGACATACATTTTCTTTGCACCGCCTACTCTAATCTGATTTTTATTTGCTCACTTTTTATATCCACTTCCACTTTCTTGAAGCTCTGTTGTACTCCTAAGCCTTCCTTCCTTTTTTGATTCATCTACCTGTTTGCTTTCTCAATCCAGTTTATTGTTGTTTCAAACGATTTCCTGATTCCCTCTTTCCCTTTTTAATTCATTCGTTTCCCTCCTTAATTTCCCTATTACGCTCTCTCAATAAAACAAACAAAATATACATAAAATAACATATATAAAATAGCAGTTGGAAACAAAACCGGAGAATAAAAAAAAAGCCGAAGCAAATCAAATTTTTCTTTAATAATCCCTCAAGAAAATATGTACGTTTCGAATTCTTGAAATAATTTGTGTCATCTTTAAAGACGTGGATGTAAATAACTTTAAAAATTATTGACGAATAAGGGGCAGGGGGATTCCCGTTAATAATAAAGAAATTAAAACACTGTCAGGATTAAGCTAATGCTGCTTTCTTTTTTACATCTTTTTCTATTGTATACTTAGCCTGTTCTAGTCAGAAATAGCAAAATCGCAGAAGCAATATCTCCAGAGAGATAGATAAGTTTTTACATTTTCATCATTCTGATTAACTTTTTCTTCATTTAATATGAGCAGAATAGAGATTCCATTAGACCGGGTGTTGCATGTCGTACTGGACAAAGTTAAGGAACATGTTCCTGAGGTTATTGTAAGTGAAAAAGTTATAACATACATGGATTCAATTCTCCATGGTTATCGAGCTGTGGACCTTTAAAGTTTAGAAACAGATTGGAACTTAGGCAGATAATTATTGATAAATGTCAGCACGTGATAATTTAAGAGCAACCACTCAATCCATTCTTGGTCGTGCTGTACATACAGTGCGTTAATACTGAAAGAGGACATTTTGAACAACATTTTTTGTTTTATTGTTATTTTATTTTTTGTGTTTTGTTGTTATTTTGATCTCTTATTTCAGACAATAAAACATTGCAAAAGCTTAAAATCCGTGTACTTATTTCTAAACTGTAATGATCTACAGCTCGGTAAGCATGGAGAATTGAACTCATGTATGTTATAACTTTTTTACTTAGAATTACCTCAGGAACATGTTCCTTAACTTTGTCTAGTACGTTATGCCACACCCGGTATACCTATAGATTTTGCAAATTGCGACTTTGTTTTTAATTTCCATTTTTTAAATAATTGTTAACTGTACTCGTGATCAGTTGCATAATCTTAATTATTCTTATCTATTGTCTTGATGTTGATTTCAATTGTAAGTGAGATGTTTCTAATCCTTATTTTCATTCTAACTCGAATCCTTACTCAACACGAATATTAATCAGAACACAAAAAAAAAGTAAAGTAATTATAAATTGGCAAAATATGTACATATCTTTCATTTTCTTTACTTTACTAATTTAATTTGTGTCACAACCCTTTCTTGTATTATTTCTAATTTTTGACTTTGAAAACGAAAAAAAAAGAGAAATTTTATTAAAATTTATTCTCGAGAATAATCAAATAATCAAGTTCTATAAATAGAACCTAAATAACATATCAGCCAAGCGAACTCTGTTCTGCAATTAGGAAACCCGATTTTTAAAAATTCATCAGAAAAATTCATAATTAATTGGGAGGCAGACATACAAAAACCATATTATTACTTCTTCTTTTTATGCAATTATTTAAAAAAAAAAATGTATATCGATTATGTACAGAATGTACAGCCTCCGTCTGACGTCAGTATATAATTTACCATGTCCAGCGAATCACGACATTAAAATTAAAACCTTCACATGACAAACGAATAAACACTCGTCCTTATTATTTTACCCCATCCCCTCTTCGACGATATGACCGGCAACTTATGACCGCATCATATCATCAGTGTCATTCAAACGATCGGCGGGAATGAAGCCTTTTTGAGTGAGTGTATGAAACGCGCCGACGTTCAGAGACAGGTTTTCCGTCTGGTTTTCCAAAGGACGAATTGGCTCTCCAACTTGCGGACTCTCTATCCGAAAAGAAAGATTAAAATGATCCTTCCGTTCAAAATCGCGATAGGAAGCGGAGTCCTCCTCGTCTTCATTCTCATTTTTGGATGGGCCGCTTTTCCCGGAATGCTTAAAGGGAAAATTAAGTCCGTGAGTTCAATAAAAAGTTTAAAATTATATGTTATCGCTTCTCTTTTTATTTAATCATATGTAATTCCTAATTTTTCATTCAAGGAATGCATGTGGTATTGATTCAGCAAGTAAAGTTTGTCGTCGTCAAACAAAACTTCAGATTTATTAAATGAAACTTTTAAACAAAAGTTTTCATTGGTTTACAAACTCACTACTTTTTTATACCTATCTATTTTCTTAACAGTATATTATTATAATAGTTATTATTCATAATATTATTTCGGCACTACTCGATATACATAATTTCAGTTAATTAATTTTAACTATGACTACTACTTTTTATTCAAATTAATACATATCTCCAATATTTTTAAAATTATTTTAATTACTTAGTACAATATAAACATTTTAGAATTACTTTAGATTTTTGGTTAGTATGATACATTAAACATATGATTTTTTGGCTAAATATTGTTCGTTTAGATTCTTGTTATTTTTGATATCCTTTTTAATATTAATTTTTAAGTTTCAATTAAGATTTTATATTTATTTCAAGGAAAACAAAACAATTAATAATTTTTTTTATAATATACTTCTTGAAACTACTAACATAAGGTCTGTTCCAACATCACTTTCTGACGGTTTCGAAACCGTCAAAATCATGCACTCATCAAAGTTTTACACTTGATAAAGTTATCAAAATCGATCATTACTTCGGTGGGCAACTGATTATGACGGTTACGAAACGGTCAGAAAGTGATGAAGAAAGAAACGGTGAGAGCTAATATATTGTGATTAATAGTTTTTGATGGAATGTATTGTAAAAATTAAAAACAAATGTAACTTTCTTGTGTTAAGTTCCCAAAAATTACTTATTTTCTTTATTTAAAAAGGCCAGATAGAATTAAAATTATAGGAAAATTTTTTATTTATGCGAAGAAAATGTGTTTGCAAGCATTATATCATCAGTGATAGTTCCGTAAATAAATTACTTCATTTATATACTAAATGTAACATTGCGCAGTGAACTAAATGACGTTTAATTGAGGAGCTCGCGTGCAAAACCAGATATATCCATTTTTTACACAATATCTTGTTTTGGTGGTTTCAGAGTGTAGGTCATGAGTAGAGAGCGGATTTATAAGCACAATAAAAATAACCACTTAAAAAAGCTTAATATTTTATGGAAAAAAGCTTAAAAAACAAGACAAAACACATGTAAAACAAAATAGCAAAAATTCTTAATTCTTAATTAAATTCTTAATCTGACTTAACGTTGGGTCAGATGAATAAAACCAAGCATATGCTTTTACTACAAATGTTTCAATGAGAACTGCAAATATTTGAAGAAAAATGAAATTCTAAATAATTCTGCCTGTAACGTAGTAAAAATTTTAATAAATAGAATGGCATAATGATTTGCAATCGAAATTTTTCCACGTATTTAAGCTTTAAAAAAATTATAACAGAAGTAAATGCATTTGTTTCGTTTTATGCATTTGGCTCGTTGACAAAGCAATATTTTCTTTTAATCAAACTAATTTACATATTTTGAATAACATGATTTATGTTTTATAAAGTAATTTGTTAAGAACAAAAACAAAAAGAAATAACTTACAAATAAAAGAGAATGTACTGCTGTTGAACTAATAACTTTAAAAATAATTATTATATGCATATATCGGCCACCAGGGAGCGATTTTTGGAACTTTATGTGTTTACTGGAAGATATTCTCTTACTATTTCAAAAAATGCAGAAAATATCGCACAGTGTTATGTGGCGACTTTAATATAAATTTATTAAATTGTACAGACAACAAAGTAAAATTGTTTATGGATCTGCTTTTGTTTTTCAATCTAGAAAGGACAGTACACCACCCTACAAGGAGAACACCCAAATCTGCCACTTTAACTGATAATATTTTTGTGAATTTTCCGGATTATAAAGCGTCACTAAGTGTGACAGGTTTGTCTGACCATGAGGGACAAGAGATTGACTTCTCGACAAATGAAGAATTAAAAAAAAATGCAACGGTCGAGTTTCGTATTAAGAGGATGTTATCGGCAGAAAATCTTTCGCAGATAAAAAATGAACTGGAACTAATAAATTGGACAGAAACGTTAGATAATGAAGAGCCGAACAATGCTATGAGTAGTTTTGTGAACACTATATATTCTGTAATGAATAATATATGCCCTAAAAAGAAATTTAAAATGTACAAGAGAAATGGATTGATGATGAATTTTAAAAAAAATCACGAATTAAGAGACACTTGTACGATGAATGAAAAAATGGAAAATATCTGAGGTAATATATAAAGAATTTTGTACATATTTTAAAAGGCCGATAGAGAACAAGAAGAGGAACTACTTTTCAAGTTACAACTTAAATGCAAAAAATACAACAAAAGGTACATGGGAGGTAGTAAAAATGTTGACAGCGGAGAACCTGAAGCCGAGAACGGACGTACATACACTGATGGAGGAATAACATAAATAATTACTTCGCTTCGATTGGGAATGTAGATGATAGCAAACCTACTTCAATCAATTTAGAGCATGTAAATTTTAACGAAAACACTATGTTTTTATTTGAAACCAATGCATCCGAAGTTGAGAAAGCAATAAAATCTCTAAAAGACGCAAATGCGACTGATCCAGATGAAGTTCCAACAATATTACTAAAAAAGTGTTGTTTATATTTATGGGAGATTATGGCGCATATCATCAACATATGTTTCAAACATGAAATTTTTCCAAACTGTTTGAAAAGAATTCACGTGAATCCTGTCTTCAAGAAAGGTGACCGATCAGAAATATCGAACTACAGACCTATTGCCCTAGCTTCTGTGATCTCTAAAGTTTTTGAAAAAATACTTCTTGCCAGAATTTTAAACTTCATAGAAAAACATAATATTATCACTGACAGTCAAAGTGCCTACATACAAGGACAATCCACAATAAGATCTATATATATGTCTCTACGTGACATTCTCAGCGGAGTTAGTGAAAAGAAAGAAGTACTGGGAGTGTTCATAGACCTATCTAAGGCTTTCGACAGGGTTAATCACGACCTCTTGCTGGAAAAACGGAAGAAAATGGGGCTTAGAGGTGCCATAAACAATGTATTAAGATCTTATCTTTCAAATCGAGTACAAAGTGTGATTGCGATAGATCCGAAAAGTGGTAATGTGTTGGAGTCAGAAAAAGTTAATCTCAATGGTGGTGTCCCACATGGATCGATTCTGGGTCCACTTCTCTACATTTTATACACTAACGATTTACCGGAGATTCTACCCCATAAAATTGGACTATTCGCTGATGACACTTCGATTATTCTAAAGGCAACAGATACATATCAGTTACAGGAAGAATTTAGTAAATCAATGGAATCGATCGAAAATTGGATAAACTATAATGGTTTAGTACTAAACATAAAGAAAACTAGTATTATAAAATTTAATTTAAAACAACAAGAACCATTCCAACTCCAACATCAAAATTCTTCAGTGACCTGTGAAAACTCAGTAAAGGTTTTGGGGGTTGTAGTAGATTCACTTTTAATCTGGAAACCACACGTCGATTTCCTTGCAAATAAGATAAACTCCTTCACTTACGCATTGCGCACGATTACATATTCTGTAAATCGGGACGCTGCAATTACTTCCTACTATGCTTACGTCTATTCACGGATCCAATATGGTATCATATTCTGGGGAAATTCGGTGGACGCTTCGAGGATCTTTAAACTACAGAAAACTTGTGAAAACTTATATCCTGCAGTGCGCTTTTCATCTGAAAAAGAGACAATTATGTGTGGACTACTTCAAAAATTACAAAATACTTACCGGTCCTTGCATTTATATCCTGCAGTGCGCTTGCTCCAGATCAGTGCTACGGCTGCCCAAAACAACGTTCACAACTATTCAGAAGAATGTAGAGACACAACTTTTACGCATTTTTAACCACATTCCTAGCGAATACATGACTCTATCTAATGAAAAATTTAAATTTGTTTTAAGAAGACATTTACAAATGCATGCTTTTTATGGTTTAGAAAATTTCTGAGATACGGCATTCACTGTGACGTAATTATTTGTTCATTTGTGATAAAACTTTTATAGCTCTACTATTGTGACATGGTATTATACATATATGTGTTTTTGACAATTTTCAAAACCGTTTTAGGTAATATGTGTTGTGATAGGTAAGGCGCATGTGCACAATATACACATGCAGGGACGCCCTTCACGGCATTGCCAACAAACAGTAGTGGTAGCCATATTTTACATTATATACACGTGTACCTACTCAGATAATAATTGTATTAATAAACACTTAGTTGAACCTATTTGATTTAATAACAAACACCCAAACCACGACAATATGGAAATAAAGTTTGATTTGATTTGATTTGAAAAAACATTACTATAAACATGCTTTACTCCGTTTTTTATAACAATAATTTTTATTATAGATATGGAGGAAGATTAAAGGATATTCGGAGAATAGTTATTCCGTCCTTATTCCACGATTGTAAAACTGTGCTTAATAATATAATTTGTAATAGGTTTTTCTTATTTTTGTTAACATCTGCTATAGAAAAAAAAATTATATATGATAAAATTTAACTATCGACTCCCAAAAAATAATTCACTCGCGATTTCATCGCTAGTGAATTATATAATACTCTCCGCTCATCGATAAAATTGAATTTTATTGCATTTTTTAAAATTTTTATTATACAGGGTCGCTATTAAGTATTGATACAGCTAAATATTTCCGGTACAATTTATCAGAACTCGTTAAAATTCGGGAGAGAGTTAAAATTCTATTAACTGAGCTTGCTTTTAATTTTCTACCATCTTTTGTTTCAGAGATACAAGGCTAACTTAATTTTTTTTAATGGCACGAGGGGTCAAATTTATCAGTTTTGAAAAGCGCATTTTCTTCTGAATTCGGTGATGTATCACATGCTCATCTTTATTTGTATTAAAAGGTAAAAAATACAATATTTCAAAAATTTAATTTTGAAAAAGTAAAATTAAGACAGCTTAGAAAATGCTTCCATTATTAATCTATCACTTGTAATATTAGCCAAAAATTGAACTTGTGTGCAATAATTGGTTGACGATGGTACGTTTAAGTAAAACTGAGCGTATAGAAATTCTTATGATGGTTGGGTATGGTGACAGAAGACGAAGTTGTACAGAAGTGGTGACTCTTTTTAATACAATTCATCCTGATCGAGAACCGATCTCTAGGACAATGGTTTCCAAAACTTTGCAAAGATTTCAAGAAACTGGTAGTGTTGAAGACCGTGGAAAATCTGGACGACCAAGAATTGTCACAAATGAAGAAAATTCTTTGAATGTAATGTTAGCTGTGGTAGAAAATCCAAAATGTTCAGTGCAACAGTTAGCTTTGAACCACAACATGAGTAGAGGATCCGTACAAAAAGTTTTGAAACGAGAGAAATATCATCCTTACAAAATTCATCTGCTGCAAGAATTAAGTGAAGACGATTTTGATCACAGAGTAGAATTTTGCGAAACTATGATGCACCGAATACGTCAGGATGGTAATTTTATCAACCGCGTCCTCTTTTCTAACGAGTCAACTTTTATTTTAAACGGACACGTTAACCGCCATAATTGTAGATACTGGTCTGACAAAAATCCACATTGGATGGAGGAGGCGCATATCTAGTATCCCCAAAAAGTTAATGTTTGGTGTGGTATTATTGATCAAAATATCGTGGGCCCCTTTTTCATTAATGGCAATTTAACATCTGAAAGATATTTACAACAACGTATTGTTCCCCGACTTAGAGAAATATTCCCAAACCACGATAATCGAAATATACCAGCAGAAAGCGTATGGTTTCAACAAGACGGTGCACCGCCACATTTTGGCCGTCAAGTGCGCCAATATTTAGATGACACGTTTCCCGGTAGATGGATAGGACGAGGAGGAGGAACAATTGAATGGCCAGCTAGATCTGATTTGACTCCACTTGATTTTTTCCTGTGGGGTCATCTAAAAAGTCAAGTGTATGTCAACAGACCATTGCAAATTAAAGACTTACAGGACCGCATAAGGAACGAAATTTCGCCTAACACTTTGATTAATTCGATTCAAAATTTTGTTCAACGCATTCATTATTGTCAGGAGGTAAATGGAGGTCACTTTGAACATCTCTTGTAGAAAGAAAAAATATTTTTTTTAAATTCTTAATAAATGTATTTTGTTCCAATTCAATGTACTTTACTTTCAAATTCTAAGTATTGCTAATTACAGAATGCCATGGTTTCATTGCTTTTTCTTTTAAAGGTTTTTATTACTGGCAATTGTCCGATTTTTCTTTTAAAGTGGTCTTATTTTGAAGTGAAATCTTTTTTAATACAAATAAAGCGGATCTTGTGCTACATCATTGTATTCAGAAAAAAATTCAGAATATCGATACGCTCAGTTTTACTTAAACGTACCATCGTCAACCAATTATTGCACATAAGTTCAATTTTTGGCTAATATTACAAGTGACAGATTAATAATAGAAGCATTTTCTAAGCTATCTTAATTTTACTCTTTCAAAATTAAATTTTTGAAATATTGTATTTTTTACCTTTTAATACAAATAAAGATGAGCCTGTGATACATCACTGAATTCAGAAAAAAATGCGCTTTTCAAAAATGATAAATTTGACCCCTCGTGCCATTAAAAAAATCGTTAGCCTTGTATCTCTGAAACAAAAGACGATAGAAAATTAAAAGCAAGCTCAAGTAATAGACTTTAAACTCGATTCCCCAAATTTGAACTAATTCTGTTGAACTGTTCCGGAAATATTTAGCTGTATCCATACATAATAGCGACCCTGTATGTATGTCGGTCATATAGACTTGAATGTGAGTTAAGAAAATACACGATAAAATGACATGACATGACAAAAGCCGTAAGGCTGTTTCACGAAAGTTAAAAGAAGATAGCTAGAAGTCCTTTGACGTATCGATCGATGGGCATATACATATTAAAAAAATGAACTGTAATAAAATTCGAGAAACTTCGCTTTTATTTTCTTCGCTAACACATCAAAAGATTTAAATAATGATAAAAATTAAAACTTGAAAAGACGTAAAAAAGCAGTAAATATGCGTATAAAATTAAATATGCATAAAACTAACAAAATAGCAAAAAAAGCATAAAAAAATATGCGTCAAAAAATATCAAATTTTGAATTAGTTACAGTGTATGAAAAGTTTTGCGTTGCTTTTATCCCTCACGAAAAGTATAAAGGCTAGAAATCAGCTCTCTAGTCATGAGATCTATCGGTACATGTAATCATTTGCGACCACAACGAGATATAACCCATTAAAATCGTCAAGTAAAGTTTGAAATTTGGAACAAAATCGGTTTTATCCAAATTTCGCAAACAAAATAAGGGCACTTTACTCTTAAACCATTTTCATTTCCCAGTGTCCATGCTGTATACCATTCAAGATAAATTTCATCTAACATTTCCCAATCTGACTTTAAGGGATGCAGGAGCGTACTGCGTCAATATTTTTTTATAAAAAAAAGCGGATATATCCATATTAACAAATCTGTGCAAATCGGTTGCATTCTTTAGTTCGTTAGAGGTATTTTTGTCAGTGCCACGTGCAAGACTTTATTTTTTGGAAGAATGTGTCACATTTGTAAGCAAAACCGGATATATCCAAAGTTTTTCTACCAATAACACCGAATTGATTACTTTTTTTTACAAAATAATATACATTAATCAGTTGGTTGAACTCATTAGGCTAAAAATGTTTCTTCAAAACTGCATTTTTGTTCAAAGTGAATATGTGAGACGTTTTTTATCTCCTGAAAAATTTGTCAAAGTGGAAATATCCGGTTTTGCACGCGAGTTCCTCAATTACAAACCTTGCCATGTTTGGTTTGTTTTCAATTATGCACATAGATAATTGAAATTCACATCGCAGAGTCGAAATACTTTTTGTACAAACTCTGTTACATTATGTACAATCCATTACAGAGAGAGTAAAGACATGAAATAATGGAAAATTAATGGTGGAATAAACAGCAGGTAAATCAAAGACACCACTTTGGATTAGTCGACTGTTCATTTCGTCATTAATCTTCCAAATTGCCATGTCATGTCTTTATTATCTCTATAAAGGATTCTACACCATAAAATGGGTCGCAATATTGCATACAAGTTTTTGGCAAAAAAATTCGCTGCCAGTACCCTTCTTTAATATTATCTTGGATCTCATCGTGAAAAGTAAAGTGAACAGAGTGAAAACGATCGTAAAAGAAATCTTTAAAGATGAAAGATATTACCTATATACAATGCGATTGAAAATGATTGGGCGTCCTTCAAAAATATATACTAATTTCGATATGAAAAACTCGTAGAAAACTCAATGAATAAACAAATCGTACACAACATACGAACGCTATTGATTGTCACCTGACCTGGAGTATTAAAAAACGCGAAAATTCTCTAGGCCGAAGGTAGTTTTGATCACTTCTGGATATTTATTTTCTCAAGGACGCTCAATCATTTTTGATCGCATTGTACTATATTGAATACAAAAGGATGGAGAATAGAACAGATGCGGATACACCAGAAACTTGAGAAACCATTTAGAAAAAAGAACAAGGATGAAAGTATTGAAAAATCGAAATAAGTTTATGGAACAGAGACAATCATTTGTGTTTTTAGAGACACAACAGATAAAATTATTAAGTCACATTAAAGACAAAAAAAGATATAAGAACTTAGGACGTGCCTCCACTATGTATGCATCTGATTTCACAGTGAATGAAAAATTTAATAGAATTACTAAAATCTTTGATCAGTTCTTAAAAATTATAAAATGCAATTATTAAAGTAACAAGTGTCTAAATAAAAACCTGGTCAAGCAGGCTACTTTTAGTAATTCTGTTATGTAAATGCAATGGTTAAATTCTCGATCACAACCTACTTGACCAGGTTTTTATTTAGACGCTCGTTACATATACTGGATACATGATCCCTTTTGATATTGATAACTTTCTACTTGTAATTCAATTCTTTCACCTCAGAATTCGCACTAAAGCATTTTTTCTTGACGAATAATATTCGTTCAGATATTCAAAAAATATTCGTACAACTGTCAAAAATTCATAACACAAGATAATGGAAATATTCAAAACCTGAAATGTCATTTTTCACCTGCTGTCATTAAGTTACTGTACATTTAAGTTTGGAAACTGAATCGAGAAAGGTTTGTTTTTTCTTTATGTTCCACAATAAATAAATAGAGCATTTTTTAGAGTATTAGTATTAGTCTTGAAAAATGATGCCGTTATAGAACAATAAAAAATAATCTTCCAGCGATTCTTTAATGGTTATAAGGACGCTGATGACGCAATTACACAGTTACTCTTGTTGAAATGGCTCCCAAGTGCAGCCACACATCAGAGTTAACAATTATTATGAATATGATCAAGAATTCTTCAGTTTGTTCAGAGTGACGAAAACAACATTTATACATCTCTTACTTCAACTGGACTGTGTTGATAAAGATTATAAACTACTTTTGACAATCTGTAGATGACAACTTATCCCCTCCAACGAATATTTTTTTGAAATATGCCCCGGTAGATACTTTCAAAAACTCAATAGAAATATTTGAAAATTTTTATTGTGACATTTCAAAATTCGACACGAAAACGCAAATTTTTGAATATTAAACGAATATTTCGCGAAAAAATGACGATTATTTGATAATGCCGTGTGTGATGTTGAATAAGGCGGAACCCTTACAGTTTTCAGTTTCTTGCCGGTTTTCAGACAAAACTTATTACTGTTTCTCTCCAATCCTGGTCAATTTGTACTTTAATTTCTTCAACCTGCTTCGGATATTTCACTTCTTTCTAGAATTTCAACATTTTATGGGTAGTCTTTTGATTGATTTTAAGCTTAGTATAATTGTTATTTTATCATCCATGATAAGCAATTCCATCCCATATCACTTGTTCTTGTTTCTTTTCCAATGAAATACCTTCCTATGTTCTCTTAATTTAATAATTTCGCAACACGTCTCCTCTATCAATAAACCACATCTTTACCGCCGTTCATTAATCCCCTGTTTTTATTTTTATAAAGCGTTGCTTTAGTTTTTTTATAATTATGAAATACGCTTAAGTTCAAATAAATCGACCCACTTCACACTTTTGACTCGATGTTTCTTTTTCTATCGGCTTTAAAAGACAAAGAAATCTTAATGAATTTGATTTCATGTTAAAGGTTATTAAATGGTCGTTCAAACAACATTAATCTGATATCTAGTTTCAATTAAAAAAAAAAACAATCACAATCAAAAGTGTGAAGTGGGCCGATTTATTTGCACCTAAATGTATATACATCATAATAATTACTTGAGTGGCGTTGTGATGTGATTGGTACAAAGGAGGAAAAAAAAACTTGTTGAAAAGATTTATTTGTTCATTTAGCTGAATGAACAAATAAAGTTTTTCATCAATTTTTTTTTGTGCTTTATACCGATCATTTAACAATGCCGCTCAAGTAAAAATTTTTGAAGATAGTATTTAGCATCAGATCATAATAATGTCAGAGAAAACTGATATATCAATTTAAACTTTAAACTTTTAAAAAACAGTAAGATTTCTAACTGCTTTTTAATAACCTAAAATGATTATGCCACTTCTAATAATCTCAAGATTATAATTAAATAAAAACAACTTCATTAACGCGAATCTAATAAGACAATTAATGAGATCAAAGTAAGTCGTCGAATTTATTTGTCATTTATTTTAATTGGCACCATTTTTTCTTCTCATTAATATTTACTCTTCGAAGCACAGTTAATTAAAAAAATATATTATAAAATGTCTTAATCTTCTGGTCATTTTTGATCTTTGAAAATTAAAAAATTAACAAAATCAAACGAAATGTCAACAGCGGTGACCATGGAACTCTAGTTTTGAATTTTATGGATGTTAAAAAATATTTTACTCATCATTTCAATATTTATAAAATTACAATTTCTTTTACATGCCACAATTATTTCACATTTATTAGTAACTATTATTATCTACCTACATTTATTAAGAATTCTGCTACAAATTCAAATTTATTTAATTTCCTTTAACCTTTTGACAGATGGTAAATTTGAAGCCCGGCACTGACCTGAGGGGTATGTACATGGACATTCCATTCCCACTTACCTTCAAGGTATACGTATTCAACATTACCAATCCAAATGAAGTTGCAAAAGGTGCAATCCCCATCGTCCAAGAAGTTGGTCCATACGTATATGAGTAAGCATTTTTCTTAGACCTGCTTTTTATCAAAATATTGATACCGAAAAATTTTAAATAATTGTGAATACGGAGTGCTTTCTAAATCGCTGTTTCATTCCAATTTTAAATTTTGATACAAAGAGGTTTTTAACAAAGACAGAACTCGCTACATTTTTCGCTTACAAAAATTTTTGTTACGAGTTAAAGCCGTTTTAGACTATCCTATATTGTACAAAATTTGGTTCAATTTCTACAATGGAGATGTAGAACGAGCCATTTTTGGGCTAAAGATATGGTTCTTGGAGGTAGAACATATTCTAATTTCCCAGACAGTTTTTAATTCAATTTAAGTTTTGATACAATTAATTGCACAATTGTTTAATAAATTGAACCAAATTTGGTACAAGAAATAGGGTACATATTTATAAAAAAATATTCTAAGATCTTAGAGTCTAATCTAATGTAAACAATTTGCCAGTAATACTTTTATTTTGAAGGGAAAAAAGACAAAAAGTATTGGTAGAAGACAACGAGGATGAAGACACCATGACATTCCTAGGCAAAGATTCTTTCTACTTTAGACCAGAACTATCTAGCCCTTTGACAGGAGAGGAATTAATCACAATTCCACACCCAATGATAGTGGTCAGTATTATAATTTCACACCATTTTATAATAAACGTGAATATCTATTCACTTTTAATAAAACAATCGGATAGACTTTTTAATATTATCTCATTTTAGGCAATAGTTTTAACAGTGTTAAGGCAAAAACCTGCCATGATCAACCTAATAAACAAAGCATTGAACAGTATACACAACAACCCCCAAACGCCTTTCTTAACCGCAACATACAACCAAATTTTCTTTGAGGGGGTAATCATAAACTGCACAGTGACAGACTTCCCCGGTAAAGCGGTCTGTACCCAACTTAGAACCGAAGCCAAGGACTTGGTACACATAACGGAAAACATATTCAAATTTTCTCTTTTTGGACCTGTAAGTACGCTACCACAGGCTTTGTGGATTCATAAGTGGTGATGCTTTTTTTCAGAAAAATGCAACGTTGGGTACAAAATACAAGGTGAAGCGCGGGATTAAGAACTATCGCGATACTGGACGTCTGGTAGAAGTAAACGATGAACCAGAACTGAAAATTTGGGGTTCGCAGGAATGTAATCAGTACCACGGAACGGAAGGGACGATTTTCCCTGCGCTGACGCCACCTGGCTCGGATATCTTATCTTTTGCTGCCTCGTTTTGCAGGTAACTTTTGTACTAATAGTAATTTGTTCCACTGAGTTTAGTCAAGTAATTTATCGGGCATGTTACCCGCCTATTAAATTTCTAGTATAAAAAACTAAAAACCTCTCTTATCTCTAATTGTAAAACTAAACTCATCCAAGTATTGCATCAATAAACTCAAATACTCACATTCTAACTTTGTAGAACAATAGTAGCAAAATTCTCTGGTAAAACCAAATACGATGGCATTCCGGTGAGCATCTACAAGGCAGATTTCGGTGACATGTCAAACCCAGAAGAAAAGTGTTACTGCCCAGAACCAGAAGACATATGCTGGAAGAAGGGTGTCATAGACTTATCAAAATGTGCCGCGCCGATCATAGTTTCACTCCCACATTTTTACAACTGCGACGAAAGCTACATACGAGGCGTGAAGGGCGTAAGCCCGAACCAGGAAGACCACGAAATAAGATTGCTCTTCGAAACCGTAAGTACCATGATCAAGAAAATATCTTACAAAAGATTCGTTGACGTTTTAGATGACAAGCTCTCCAGTCTCCGCCAGAAACCGCGTGCAATTCAGCATGCAGATATTGCCTGTCGAAAAAATTTCTTCGATGAAGGGTCTACCGGATACTTTAGTGCCCATGTTTTGGGTTGAAGAGGTAAGTAATTTCATTCTATCTTAGAACTCTTAGGTCACTTTTCATCTTTAGATCTGAAGTATCAAATGAATTTTAAATACAAACATGAATGAATGAAGGTCCATACAAATGAAATTGCTTCACTTTTATATTTTGTTCTAGTAATTTATTTATTGAATACTTTTAACTTAATTATAAATTCGATTACAGAGCGTAGATCTTAACAACACCTTCACCGGACCTATCAAAACCCTATACAAAACCATGAAGATAGTAAAAATAGCCAGCTGGATAATTTTGATTGGTTCCATCGGTGGATTAGTAGCTGCAGGATATCTGTACTACGCGAAAAGGTCTCAGCTGACAATCACGCCGGTCAAAGCGGTAAAGCCCCCGGTATCCCACATAAGTACTGTGCACGGAAATAGCGTCGACGGAAACGATGTAACAAACCCTGGACATACTTTTGATAAGTATTGATTAAAATTATTAAGAACTGAATTCTGCAATAGTGAAGAAGATTGTATGTCAATGATTTATGATTTTAATATTACATCTAAACTGTTACCACTTACATTTATTATCTAGTCCAGACAAAGCTTCGTAAAAAAAATCATGAATCATTTATAAGCATCATTGTTATTTCGTCGACGGTGAAGTCATCAGGGAAGAAAGCATAAACTAGTAAGATAGATCTACGGTATATTAGTTTTCACTATTTTTGTAGTTCCAATTGTCTCTTTCTTATTCAGCAGTAGTTTCCAGTGCCTTACTTGTAATTGAAATAATAATTAAACAGACCTGTATTTGTATTGTTTAGGATTGAAATTTTATTTAACGTGATATAGTATTTCAATGTAGAATTTGTCAATGAGAACGGAATGCTGTGCAATTAGTTGTATGTTGTAAAAAGCTCACCCGTAGATTTTTCGAATTTATTTTACATTTAGTTATAGACAAGTCAACACAAGCACGAACGAAGGCAAGTTGTGTTGCATTATGTAAATGTGGGTTTAATAAATTATTATAAAACACATAATTTTCATTTATCGTACATGATAACAATTCAAAATATATATTTTCGTCACTGAAGTGTGTGCATTGGTGATTACAAATGAAAGAGTTATACAAAATTAGTTTTCACAAGTTATGTCCATCAGTATAATGCATATTCTACTATAACTTTATTTATTTTTTAAAAATGATTTCTTAAAAGATAAAACTACTTCAAGGATCATAAAATAAAGTCAATTTTAAATGTGTTTCCTCGAAAACTATATATCAAATGTGACAAAGATAACTAGTAGGAGTAAATAAAGTAGTGTTCACAATTTAAAGCCGAACATAAAATTAAATATTTCAAAAAAATTTAAGACGACGCGACGTTGTAGTACTTACATATGTACGTTGGAATAAGTAGCAGTGCTGCGAGTTTGCAGTGCATGTTTGTATAGGATATTCCAACAATCTGCAGGAACTTATTCCTTGCATAAAAACTATGAAAATGAAATGAGTGAAAAAATCGCCCCTTAAGAAAACATCTTCTGATGCTGCCCGCATTTTCATAAATTTGTTATTTATTGAAATAATTTGACTAAGTCAAGTAAAATTTATAAAAGTAAGGCCTTGTTTCATAAACACAAGTAAAATGTACCTTTTACTTCATTCCAATAGTAAAAATTGTGAAAACATAGCAACATAATAATATAATGTTAATAATATAATAATATGAGAATAAGCCGATAGTTAAATTTATCTTGCGTTTATGAAATCAAACTTTTGGCTACCTGTTAGTCTTTTCAAGTTAATCTGTTTTTATGTTATTGCAGTTTTATCCGTATATCTGTCTGATCTCTTTTGTGCGATTTCATACTTATTTTCCTCTTAAATTAACAATTGACACTGAGAGCACATTTATTTTGTTGAAAATTGCTAGGAGCTTGCTTCCATATCCTGCAATGCATTGACATGTTCTTTTTTTAAATTGATTATAGGAATATTAACGTTGTATGTTCAGAGAAATAAAAAACTCACAATATACTCCTATATACTTCATTTAATTTTTCGCAGGAAAAAAATTCATTACAAGCGGACAAGATTTCTTTTTATTATTTTCTGTTATTAACAGCAAACGACAAAGGACTCTTCTTCTTTTCTTATTAGTACAATATACTGAGAAATGGTCGCAGAACACCAGATGAAGTGAAGAGCCTGATCAGACAATTACTTTATATCGGGGGATCCACTGAATTTTACATTGGTCATAACTCGAAAACGTATGTCTTAAGATAAACACTGTCTCGTCTGTTTAGACATTTAAGTTATCGATATTGTGTTGTACGGTAATATTGTAAATTTTTGCATAGAAATTGAATTAAAAATGGTGTTTAGTCCACAAAGCTTTCATGATGAAAAATTACTTTCGAAACGGACGGAAAATAGATGGTGTTTGAATATATTATTCGTGATTGCATGGCAGCACTAAACTCGGACAACAAGTTTACAAAGCCCACTAGAGATAAAATTCAGTTGATCACCCTTTTTGCACCTGAATCATAAAATCCTTGAAAAAACCCCGAAACGAAACACCATTCTTATTACCGGACTCTAGCTGTATCACATAATTTATGTGCCGGGTAAATTTCCAGCGTTTGCCGGTCATGTCCTAGTAGGAGTTTATGGATTTACATTTTATTACTTAAATACATATAGAAATGGTACGAACTATAGGTACTTTGAAATTAAATTGAATTGGACACATTGTAAGGGCAAGCCAAGGCTACCTAAGCAACAAGGTGCCGTCTTTTCCACGTTAAAAGTTGGTCATTTTTACCAACGTCAACGACGTATTCAAGACGTATCAGGCTGAGTCCAAAAAAACGCCTACGCGAGTAGCGTCGGTATTTATTGTCGTATTTGAGCGGTCAAAAAATCAAATGGAATGCCAGAAAAAGCTCTACAATATACCATATCTTGCGTCTTTAATACATTTAAAACAGCTGCATGACAGCTGTCAACTTTTGTTTTTTAAATGCAAAGGTATAATTACTGTAATACATTTCGAAAGAACTTTTTTTCTGCGTTCAATGATGTGCCGCAATAAACACTTATTTTTCAAAATAATAGAAGATAATAAAAAGAAATAAATAAATTATTAACACGAAATGACGTAATAAACAGTTGCCGAACAATAAATGATACCTGTTTTACGGTAAATAGCGTAGTGTCTATAAATACTTCCTCATAGGCAAACAAATGACGATAACTGTCAACATTTTCTTTTATTGTCAGCAAAAACAAAATAAAGGTATTGACAGTTATCGTCATTTGTTTGCCTATGAGGTCGTCATTTGTTTGCCTATGAGGTCGTCATTTCTGACGTTATTTTTAGTTACATTAGCCGTCCTCCATTTACAACTTATTTGAACGCGAATCGATTCAAATTCACTTAAAAATCACTGATTGCATTCCATTTGCAGTTACTCATTTGGCGATCAGTGATGAGTGATGAGGAAGTGAATGAGTTTCCCCTCCCGCACCCCGCACTGATCAAGCTGGTTTTCTAAATCAGTTCATAATCATTTATCAGTTTCATGTGATTTCATACGTATTTAGAGGTTATGTTAATTTTAGTTCCAAAACGTCATTCCTTT
Organism: Dorcus hopei; assembly: GCA_033060865.1. Taxonomy (NCBI): domain Eukaryota; kingdom Metazoa; phylum Arthropoda; class Insecta; order Coleoptera; family Lucanidae; genus Dorcus; species Dorcus hopei. The sequence continues at coordinate 28,197,119 of CM065419.1, read as the reverse complement.
AAGAGTCTCTCTGTTCACTTTGAAATCAGTTCAGTTCAAAATCAAATTGATTTGATTTTGGGTGAAGTGAATGTAAATGGAGGACGGCTATTATGACGCAAAAGTAACGAAAAAATTAATAAATTCAGTCTGACACCATACAGGGCGAATGACAATTGTACCGACAAAAAAAAAACACATAGGAGAATCGATGTCACAGATTACGGGAAAATGTTTAAGAAATTCTTGTAAACAGTTTATAATTGATTAAAAAATTGCCCTAAAATCAAGCTCCGGCATTGAGTACGAAATACGGCGGCCACGTTCTATAAATGCAACAATATAATAGGACTATAAAGTTTTTTATCGACTAGTCGCTTGCACACAATTCGAAATTCAATTGGCTTTATTGGTTTTATTAAACGTTCAACAGCTGAGGAAGGCAAGTTTCTTTTACGCAACGTAATTATTAGCAATTTCTAAAATAACTGTATGAAACGTGCAGATTATTTACTACAGCGGAATGTACCAGCCATTTCGTCCACATGAAAGATTGCAAGGATTTAAATCTGGTGACTGCAGGGGTCAAATGCACGGCCCGACAGGCACTCGATAGTAAAATGTTCGTCTCATTATTGCACGGAGACAATTTGTTGTTTTAAACGTCAGTAGTATTATGCGTAATACTAACTGATGAGAAATAATTATCGCCACAAAAGAATGATTACTGATTACATTTCCAAGATATCGCTGACCTGACGTTCATCGCCGACTATAAAAACTTTATTATGTACAGTTGTTTTAAACGTCGTTGGTGATACGCGTCAAGTTTCTAATTAAATCGCGTACTGAATAAATGCAATAGATTACGGGACCATGTTTAAAACATTCTAAGGAATAGTTCATAATTAATTAAGAATTGAATTCAAAGCGAAAAGAATGTATACGGTAGAACGAGAAACAATTTAAAACCAGTGCGCCAAAAAACGGGATGTGGAGTTGTAAATTTGAATTGAATTTCTTAAAGTTTTAATAGATTTGTGTTTATAATTCCTTACACACAAAACGAAATTATAGTAATTAACATTCGAAACAGATTACGAATGAGTTTACTGATTTAACGTTAAAACCACTTGTAAACAAGCAGTAGTTTTTCTCTTTTCTTTCAGTATTGCCAACTTAATATTTGTTAACTGTCACTCACTAATTGTTGCCACCGTAAAGTTCCTGGACTTAGTGGCGAAGCTAATATGTGCTTATCTCATACATGTTATATTTTTTCATTATTTATTATGGAAACATTTAATTAATTTCACTCGGCAGTGAAGCATTGCCCTTACACTTCTCCTGCTTTCAACTAACGCTATGAATGTATTCTAATTTATAATTTTATAAATTTTAGAAACTGGTTTTGTAAGTAGGATGAAGATAGAGTGTATTTTGTATTAGGTATGTCTTATAAAATTTAAAAAAAAATTACTTTACTGTGTTATTCTTTGCGTGGAATAATCTACTTCAGGTAATTTGCTGCATGCATTATTTGTCAAGTAAATATTTTCGAGTTCGTATTTCACGTCGGACGCTGACCTAAAAACAGAGTTGTAAAATTCCACTTAAAGGTCAAGTTTATGCAGCCAAGCCACAGTATCATAAAACTATAAAAAAAAACTTTTACGACAGCATTTATTTCGTTCATCTGCTCCTCGACTTTTTAACCAGAGGGCATCGTCGTTTTGGGGCTAATTTTTGATTAATTATTTCTTGAAAACTGAAGTAGAAAGAATTTTTTAAATATTTTTCTCATACTCGCCGACATCACTTCTCCTCGTGGTTTCAATTTATTGGGTTAATTAACAGTCACCCTGTATATAAACTGTTTTATTGCAAATATCAAATTTTCCAATCATAATTAAAATTATTATTGAGATGAATGTTAATTCAAGTCAAATTTATGACATTAAACTAACGTGATTTATAAACGTCAAATTTTAAGCAAGATTTTTCACGAACAAATGACGTTGCCAACAGGTCACTCGACGTCTTTAACTAATTTTGACCAGATATTGATGTGATAAAAACGAATGTTGCTGTTTGGGTAAGATATCAAAAACATGATGTATAGTAAGAAATAACCACTAAAAAAACTATTGGCACAACTAATAACAAAATCGGAAGAAGGAAAGAAAAATGTGTAGACACTAGAGGTGCATAACATGTCTTTAACCAGTGAGTATGTAATACATAGTTAGATCTATACTTACCATGTACTTTAACTTATAACTAGAGGCTAAATTTTCCTAGTTCGCACAGGACGAAAGTGGTGGTGGAGTAGCTTAATCAGAGTCGTACATTTTATCTCGCATATCGCTTATTTACTAGAGATATAGGTGTAACGAGTAGATCTTTTATTATTGGTATCCGATACCGATACTGATACTCTTAAATTAAATACAAATTTCCAACTAGGTACTTAAGGTTTCAATTGTTGGAGATCATTTCATCACTTCAGGAAGTATTTGATATCACAAAATCTTTTAAGCGGACACTAAATCGCGCACTATAACACTTTACGTTTCACCGTCCTTCGACAGCTTCGTCAGAAGTGAAAAATATGTTGTCAAAATATTTTGACAACATATTTGACAACAATATGTGAAAAATATGTTGTCAAAATATTTTGACAACATATTGTTGTCAAATATGTTGTCAAAATATTTTGACAACATATTTTTCACTTCTGACGAAGCTGTCGAACGACGGTGAAACGTAAAGTGTTATAGTGCGCGATTTAGTGTCCGCTTAAAAGATTTTGTGATACAAATTTCATCGGACAAGAATCAACTGTAAATAAAGAAGTATTTGATATTAGCACTAACAGCGGGTATTGATCCAACAAAAGAATAATTAAACAATTTATCTTTACTTTAGCTTGTGTGTTACTCCTCCAATAGGTTTTATTATACCTCCATGGTCGGCAGATATCGGAAAGACAAGGGTATGTGCAAGGTGGATTAATTTAGATGTCTCTTATGGGCATCTCTGCAACTATAAGAAAAAAAGTAGTAACTACGCCTTGATTTCCTTTTTAGAGATCAATAGTGTAAACAAAAATTGGCTATCTCTTCTTGTTTTCGAGTTATAAATAAAAATTGCCATATTCGACTTTTCGTCAATCGCGGATATCTCGTTTACTTTTACAGATATTAAAAAAAAATATCTAGACATTATTAGGACACTTTCCGAAAACAATTCAGTGGTGTAGTTAGTTTTTTGATACTTAGTTAAATTTTCGAGTTAGAACATAAGATTATATTTGTTTAAATCATAGTACGCAATGTCATCAATAAATAGAGAATTTTTTTCTGTTTTCAAAAATATGTACTTTGTTGGATTTATTTCTTACAGTTAATAGAATAAAACGCCTTTTTATTATTCTTGGCAGGTTCTTTTATTATTCTTAGTAGGTTGGCTTCAACATAGGTCGACAATTTTTTTTTGTTTTTATTAAATATCAACTACAGATCATTTTTTTACTATATGCCGATCGTATAGATCTGAGTTAAGAAAACATACGACGAAATGACATGACATGTCAAAAGCCGCAAGACTGTTTTACGAAAGTTAGAAGGAGATAGCTGTATAAAAGTTCTTTGACTTATCGATCGATCGATCAATCTATAAGTCAAAGAACTCCTTCTAGCTTTTGAGAAGCAGCCTTGTTGCTTCTGTCATGTCATTTCTTCGTATATTTTCTTACTCAGATCTATACGATCGGCATATAAATAAAAAAATTAACTTTAGCTCTTGTTCAAAAATTTTGACAGTTATAGCTGCGTAAAGAGAGAGAAAGATAGGACGAGCATCCTCAAGAGTGACAAAGATTACACAATACCGAAACCATGTGGTTTGAGTCAAATTCGAAATTCTTTATGTAACTTCATTTAATATTTAAGTTTAAAACGTTTTTTTTATAAATCACAATAAGTAACTTAAAACCGAGAAAATAATACCACAACAAAGAAAGAAAGAACGCAAGGTAGCGAGTATCTTTACGTTATAACTTTCAACAAAATTTCATTGAAATTCATTCATAAACAGAAAATACAGAACAAAGCACTCTTGCTTTACTAACACATCTTTCGTTTTTACAGTAGAAAAAATTTCAATATTCAGTGAACCTAGTGAAATTTGGAGATTTTGAAAATTAAAACCAATTCTAGACTTGAAATGTTAAACGGCTAGCCCGATGGTAGATTCCCAGTTTATATCTCAATGATGACTTTATCGCCATCAAAAAAATTAATAGCTTAATTTCAGTACATTGGCCATTGCACAACGGGAGCTCAATCTACTTTTTACAGCACACAAAAAAATATTTGAGATTTTGAGGACTCTGACCTAAATATCGAACACTTACCTTCGCAGATAATTTAAAAATATATGATTTAGTTTCTACTGCTCTTGAAGCTGTACAGCTACAGTAGTATACTGACACTAATGACCCCTGGTGTACTAATAATTATCTAAAATTAAATATGTATTAATAAATGTTGTGTTGTAACATACACTAAGTAGGTGATTCCTATTGTAGTAAAATAAAAAGTCAATTGCTTACAAGCAAAGAATCTACGATCTTGAGTTACTTTTTGTTTCAACTTTTCTCACCAATATGTATTGTCACTCCAGCCTCTAAAATTCTTGACTTTGTCCTACGTACATCTAAATATTTCGATAACATAGATATATTTAAATGTCTTTTTAATTCCTTACAATTAGTTATTAGTAGACTAGAAAATGCTTCTCATGTTTGGTCACCTTATTACATTTGCTACCGATTGGATATTGAGCGTATACGACGAAGGTTCTTTAAATTTCTTTCATTTAAAATCTCTGGGCAATGTCTTCCAAGAGGTGTTGATTATGATTATTTGTCAGGCAGACATAACGGTCTATATCTTAGACAGCATCGATTTATATGAAAACTCATCCATAATAAAATTGGACTTTTGATACCACATCTAAACTCTAATTGGTCCATAACGTTTAAATCTCTACAGCTAAAAGTAACATTTACTCTATGCGTCGTAATGTTGATGGAAAATGGTGACAAATTTTGTGATACAATATGATTGGCTCCCAGTGTATTTATCACTTATTTGTAGCTACTTCTGTTCTTTTATTGGTCCTGTAATTGGGAATTTCCTGTTGGGAGACTACTAAATACTAATAATAGTAAAAAAAAAGTCTACTTTTTCAATAGACACAATGAAAGTACAGAGAACATAGAGCATTGAAAGTTAAAATAAAAGAAAACAGATTCTAGAATATCATTAAGTAAAATATTGAAGATTAGCTGATTGATTACAATTGAAAAACTCAGACAACTGTTTCGTTCTCACCAACTAAATACCACAAGCACATTTCACCTTCGTTTTCATTACATTAGCTATATAAAATCTTCCCTAAATAAAAACATGACATTACAATGCAATACTTCAAAAAAATGATACATTAAAGAAATTCAGTTTTTAAACCGCGTACTTCAAGTTTACCTTAATTCCCCGTCTTTAAATATTGAGAAACGACTGACATTAATTCAAATAATTATTTACAAATTGAATCTATCCTCGCATCGTTTCGCGGGCTAATGACCATTCTCTAAACACGAAGAACTCGTTACCGCTGAAAATTTGGTGCTAATTCATAGTGACTAAGCATTTCTCGATATCATTAACGGTCGAACTCTCCTTGGAAATAAGTGTTGACACAATTTTTCTATCAGTGCAATCATATACAACCATCGTCTTCGATCATGAAGCCACCACTTCGTCTTGGAATAATTTCGTTTGTAGTTTTGGTTTTAAGTGTATTTTTCGGATGGTACGGATTTGATGCGAGCATAAAACTAGTCGTTATAAAGGTAAGTGTTATTTTTACCTTCGAGTTTTCAATTGCTACTTTATCTCTTGTAGATGGTATCTTTAAAGCCTGGAGGTATGTTGAGAGATATTTATATGAAAATACCTTTTCCGCTTATTATTAAATTGTACGTATTCAATGTGACAAATTCCCTAGAAGTTTCTAACGGAGCTAAACCGATTATCCAAGAAATTGGTCCTTACGTTTTCGAGTGAGTAGTCTCAAACTTCAATCAGTTAGAATTATTATGGCAAGCCATGAATCTTTTTCTTTTTTTAATTTGATGGAAAATATCTTCTTTAAGTGATTGAAAGTTCTCTTTCGGTTCTTTTGTATGTGGGTTTCTCTTCATCTCTGGTCTTTTCTTTCACAAAACCACTTTTGATTGTTACGACACGAAACTTTATATTTTGAAGAGCCTGTCTTTAACTGATACGTGATTTAATGAAATTTTGTACCCATCGAAAAAGTTTTAATTTTGCACGGCTAAGAAATAAGATAAAAATTATTGGAAGCTTTTATTCGGTGCGGTATAATTAAAATTGCTGCTTGTTGCAGAGAACGAAAAGAAAAAGTATTTGTTTCGGAAGACGAAGTTGATGACACTCTGACATTTTTCTCAAAAGATACGTATTATTTCAATGCTGAGAAAACCGGCAATCTAACTGGTGAGGAAATTATTACCATACCTCACCCCGTTATTGTGGTTAGAACTTACGAAGTGCGTAAGCTGACGTTTTTCTTAACTCTAAAGATTTCAGAGTATAGCACTTTTGGTAAAAAATCTATCGCCTACTCTAATCCCAATTGCAAGCCAAGCAATAGATAGTCTCTTCGACAACCCAAAAACCCCATTCTTAACTACATCGGTGAACGAAATATTAATAAATGGTCTTGTCATAAACTGCACGCGTACTGACTTTGCGAGCGTCGCTGTCTGCTCGCAAATCAAATCCAAAGCAAAAATTCTTCAGCAAGTTGACACAAATATATATAAATTTTCCATAATCGGTTCTGTAAGTTTCAGTATAATATCTCAAAACCAAACCAAATGTACGGCACAATTTTTCCCAGATAAACGGAACTACACCGTACAAATTTAAAGTACTACGGGGCTTAAAGGACTATGAAAATATAGGGCGTATCATAGAAGTCAATGATAAAACGGAGATGCACATTTGGAGCTCTAAAGAATGCAATCAGTTCCACGGCACCGAAGGAACTGTTTTTCCTGCTTTACTTGAGAGAACCAGGCCTATAACAGTTTATGTGCCAATGACTTGCAGGTAATATAGAAAAACATTTCCATTAATAAAATTGTAGTGTGTAGATCGTTGACAGGAAAATTTGTTGGAACGACGACCTACAAAAAACTTCCAGTGAATAAATACATATTGGAGTTCGGTGATCAATCCGCCAATGATGCTGATAAATGCTTTTGCCCTACTCCTAAGACATGTTGGAAGAAAGGAGTTTTCGACATGTCCAAATGTTCAGCACCAATTGTATTATCATTACCTCATTTCTTTGGAGGAGATGAATCTTTTGTACGTGGAGTCGAAGGCCTACATCCTGACCAGGAGCAACATGAATCCATGGCATATCTTGAAAGAGTAAGAAAAAACAAATTTGATGTTTACAAACATAAACAAACATTCGCTTTAAGCTAATACCGAAACAAATTTCTAAACGAATTTTAATTAAATTATAGTTTATTTTTACAGATAAATAAACACAAATTGGCTCTAACTTTAATTTCCCTTGAAATGAATGTGAATATGTATTAACCCTTGTCTTTTAACGCCCAATATCTAGCCAAAATTTAAACAAATACGTGTGAATAAGCGGAACACTATCGTTTCGACTTTTAATAGAAATTCAGTTCTAATTTTCGTTCCGAAAAAAAATTGTGTAATAGGAAACATATTATTTCAGTTTGTCGGCGCACCTCTTTTGGTTAGAAACAGAGTTCAATTTAATTTACCAATCGTTCCAGTGAAGAAAATTGCCTCGATGGAGAATATTTCCAACGCCGTACTACCCTTGTTATGGATAGAAGAGGTAAGGAATTTAATCCAATTTTTAGAAATTATTTTCCTGAATGTTACTTATTTCTATGCAAATTTGTACTAACCAATACTAACTAAATTATTATAATTTTCGGATTAAAATTCATTCTAACATTTTATAAACAAAAGCAGATATTTTCTGACACGTAAATACGAGTATAAGAGCTGAAATAAATTATTTTTTCTTCTTATAGAATTAAATCCTATAGATCATGCAATTCTTATTAATTGTTCTCTTAGTATATTTCAGGGATCTCTTTCGAGAACAACCTGAATAACTGACTTCTACCCTTTGCAATTGTTTGTTGTTTAATCATTTCTCAACATGGGCCTTCGAGCTTCCCTTTATTTTCTAGTCCATCTTACTCCTCAAATTTCTTAGATGTCTTTGATACGTCCCAAAAGCAGCAGTCCTCAGAGTCTTGATTCAGTTATTTACTTATTTGTTTCATTTGACCTTCTTTCTGATGCATACATTAGAGTTGGTGCAGTATAGATTTTATAATATCCGATTCCGGCGCTAAAATGTTTTTACTCAAGAAAACGCAACTGTTACTTAAACAAACAAAATTTTACTTCAAATTGGTTGGTGGATTAGTCTCCGTGGTTCGATTCAGCACCTTATTGCGACACTGTCCATTGTAAGTGAAAACTTTGATACAATGGCCTAAGCAATGAAAACTCTCAAAATGGAATATTGTACACATATTCGAAAGGCATTTCTTTCTGCCGATTCTAATGCTTCTTACTCCTAGTTTGCCTGATCCTTTAGCCTCTGTCTACTCCTGGCCTCCAACGTGTGGTAGTGGTATAATATACGTATGGTTTCTCTACCTATTACATCAATAATAGGTATAGCATAGGTCGTTTAAGATACTCGTCCTTAAGTTACTTATTTTCCTGACTTCCTCTATGACCATCAATAATTCCATCAATAATTTGGAACAAAGTAAACTCGACTTAGTTGACTGTAATGATATAACCATGTTATTTTTTTTGTGGCAATTGTAATCAACTTAAAAGTTACACTGCATACCATCCTCACTTTCTATTGTTCCTCATATAGACATTTATTTTTTCGAATATTTGCTGTAGTTTTATAAATCTACTTTGTGTAACCATGAGTTTGATTTCGATGTCTCACATTATTTTTAAAATAGTCTTCGAGGTCTATCAGAGTTAAAAGAAATTTCTTGCATATTTAAAACTTACCATTTCCATATAAGTACCATACCCCTATTGCATTGCCGATTCAACAGATATCCTAATCACTGGGATAGATAATACAAATTTATTTGTTCTTGAAATTAAGTGTGAAATAATTTTGGTTTATTACTGTTACAATTAAGGAAAATAAGTAATATATCTTTGAACCTCACTCTATCAAAAGAATGAAGAATGTTCGCGTTATAAAGGAACTGTGCTTTTTTCAAATGTGTCTTTTTCTCTTTCAACTCCTTAATATGAAAGTGCTGCCTTTATCAACTACTTAATACAAAAAAATTATTTCAGAATGCTAATTGTCTTCGCCGATTGAAATTACTTGTTTATATTTTGTGTCCGAATTTTAGCAGTTACTGTTTACAAGTATACATACTTTAGCTGTCAAGGTAGTTTGCTTACGTCATTCCTTAACTTTCAACCTTCCTACTCCAGTGTTTGCCTCTGGAAATTCCCAGTGGTATTATCCGCACTAAGAATGATTTTTTCGTATACCGAAGATTTCCTCATCATAATTTGTAAGAGAGATCATATTATATAACACCATTTGTTGAGATTATCGACGATAGATATACGCAATGCATGGGTCTGATAAATCTATGACTATGCCCTTACAAGAAAAGTATTAACATAAATCTGCAAATGTGCGTAGTTGTATTCTACGTTGTTATTAACCCATCTTTGTCAAAGTTTTTCCTTTAGTTAAAATATTCCACTTTAAATTGATTTTTGTGGCAGGACAATAGTGATTACTGCTGGATACTGAACCGCCCTATTATAATATACAGTGATTTTGGTATTCTGTAAATACGTGGCATCATCTCAAACTAAAAGTGAAAGTTGGAACAGTGTTGGAAAGTTGAACAGTGTATCAGGTATACGAGGGAGGTACTAAAAATGAAGTTCGGATAAGAGTAAAGTGGCTGTACCGGCTTTATTTTAAAAAATACAGGAAAAACTTATTGGAAAAAGTCTTACTTATGGTAGTCAAATTATTAACAAACATTAGTTTAAAAAAAGAAAAATTTCAGCGTGGCGCCTTCCTGGTTCGATACACAATATGGTTCTATCGTTAAGAGCTCTTTCAACATTTCGCCGCAAATTAATGTTGTGTGTTAATAATTAAAGCCACTTTACTTTTGTCTGAACTTCATTTTTAGCACCTCCCCCGTATACCTTTGGTATTTATAGAATACCAAAATTTTCCTAGTGCTACTAATTAAAAAAGAACGCACATGGCCCGACTTATCTGGCGGTTACTGTGTATAAATCAGTTTATATTTATTATTTACAACAAGGAGATTCAGTATCCAGAAAAGTTTTATTACAGTTACAGTAGTTACTGTTTTCGGGCTTACCTCCTCCTACCTGAAACGAGCTTGTTTATGGCAGAAACTAATTGTGTAATTCTCAGTTTTCTTAAAGAAAACAAGAAATAGTATAGGAGTTGAATAAGAAGGCTTAGGTATTGTAGCACGAGTCATTAAAGAATCGAAATAGATAAACACAAAATAGAAAAAAATATTTACTGATCTATGTATATTTAAATAATTTTTTAAAGAGTGTTAATTTTTTATAACTATTGTGTACCTACATGAAAATTGAATTAGTTAGGAGTATCAACCTCGTTTAATTTCAACAACGTTAGACTTTTTCATTTGCATTTAATATTGCATAACTTTATAAGTAAATATGTATGTATACCGAATTCATTGGCACGTTTTACTAGGAGTACATATTAATAAAATTACATTTCAATAAATATCTTCCGCACAACACAATTCCTTTCAGATAATTGCCCCTACAAATTTTATTCTTTTTTTTTCAAATTGCAGGGTTTAGATTTGAACTCAACTTACACGAGGCCGATTAAAATGTTACATTATATGCTGAGGACGATCGACATTGGTAAATGGATTATGTTGGCAATTTCGTCCGCAGGAATTGGGTTGGCCGCGTTCCGCCACTTCAAAGCGAAGAAACGCAACAGTAAAATAACCTTCGTCGATACAAAGAAACCCTCCGGGAATTTCCCAAAATCTTCACATCATGCAAATGATGTAACGGATGCCAATTATCGACAACATGGTGAAACAATGACTGGGCATGAATTCGATCGATATTAATCGCCTTTTAAATGTATATGTAATATTATTTTCTAATTCCGGTTAACTTAATTGGAAGTTTAATGGCGGATTTCACAAACGTTACTTAAATTTAATCATCCGTTAAAAGCAAACGTTGCCATGGTTACATGTATTGTGTTGAAGGTATAGGAATGATTATTCTTAACCGATGAGTAAAGTTAAGTGACGTTTGTGAAATCCAGCGTAAGAAAACCAACAAAAGTATTGATATTTAATGTACAGTGTTCTCCTTTAAATAAATTTTTTGTACATAGCTTATATTTAACTTTTTATATAATCAGCAGTTAAAGCAAGCAGTCATGGCCGAGCGGTTAAGGCGTCTGACTAGAAATCAGATTCCCTCTGGGAGCGTAGGTTCGAATCCTACTGACTGCGAAATTGTATACATTTTTTGTTACTTCAGATAATTAAATATCAGGGAATTTTTTCTCTTTTGTACATGTACTATCGCGGCCTTATAATTTCGCACGATTCGATTTTCGCCTGTAAGTATAGCTTTCTTTGACGGCTTATCAAAAATAATTATTTTAAACGTCAGATTTCAAAAATGTAATGCTAAAGTTGTAGCAACACAATGCCAAATCACGTGCTTACTGAAGGAGAGAAGGGTTTTGCAATCGCAAAATTAGGAGATGGTTGGTCGCTACTTTTATTCTGTTATTTCAGTTCTAATACTTTATTATCTAGCTGTTCTTAAAGTATAACCAAACAATCTGACTTTTGGTTAAATGTCTTTAGTGTCAAAATTGAGGAAAGAGCCTGTTCTACAAAACTATAATTTAGAGAAATTCAGGCTACTTGATAAAAACTCGTGCGAAATTTTAAGGCCGCGATAGTACATACCAGCTACACAGTATAAGTAATTTGATTACACAGTAACAAAACTTAAGCGTCAGTGTCAAAAAAACCGCCATGCATACTGTTTGGTACCTATTAATATGCAAATATAATATAATTTGCAAATCAATAGGTACAGTTGCGGACAGAAAATTTCGGATGTCACTGTCATTCCACTGACGTAAAAGTTAAGAAATTCCCATATGTACACGTCAGATGAGTGACAGTGACATCCGAAATTTTCTGTCCGCAACTGTATCCGACAAAATGACAAAAAAAGACAAAGATGACAGTTAATATTTGAATGTCGCTACTCTGTGGTGTAGAGTAGATTCTTAAACTGTGCCACCTACGTATACTTTTATAAAAAAATCCATGTCAGTACTTTGGCTATACAGGGTGTTTACGGTCTTCTCTGTATCCTTTTAGGGGGCGATAGTATACCTTAAAACGCCTTAGTAAAAGTCGTCTCATAAGGGAGATAATAAATCTTTTATTTATTTCACTAAACGGTTAATTTGTTTTAAATTCTAGTAATCTACTACTTAATCAGCATTGTCCTCTACAAAAGATGTTCGAAGTTATCACCATGTTGTATAAAATATCGATGGGCCATCCCGATTTTTAAAGAACAAGGTAAAAATAATAAAATTTTCAGTCAAACAAAGGTGATAGTAAAACTGAATTACTGATAACAACTTTGCGTGTCAAATAACAAACGCAATAACAATTGAACAATAATTTTTGCAACCGCCCAAGATTACTTTTTATATTTTTTGTTATACTGATTAAGTATTAGATTACTAGTGTTTAAAACAAATTAATCGTTTAATGTAGAAAATAAAAGAATTATCTCGCTTATGAGGCGACTTTTACTAAGGTGTTTTAAGGCTTATCGACTCCTTCTGAAGTGTACTAACGCTCCCTAAAAGGATACAGAGAAGACCGTAAACACCCTGTATAGGCAACCAACATTACACACTACAAAATAATAAATACATGTTATTGGTTATTCCTCATAATTAGAAGTTATGTTTAGTGAGTCTCGTGAATATATTTGTGAATAAAGCTTATAGCTTAAGCTACGAATATCAAAATTTTGAATGAAACGATTATTTTAAAATGTTTGTATTAACTTCTTTTAACATTTTAAATACGGAACATTTAGGACCGATCTTTCCATCTTCCCGTCAAAGTTAACTGACAAATAACTTCATTTTTATGATTTTTATGAATGGTTTCCGTAGTAGTTATCCGTCAGTTAGTTTATCAGAAGGTGGAAAGACTGACCCTTAAGATAAGTGTCCACTTGTGACAAAGTACTCTCGAAACTCAGTCTTGAGACTCAATCACCAATGGACAAAGACTTGAGAGCACTCTCAGAAACAGAGTTCCGAGAGTGCATGATATCAGATGGACATGTTCATTCCTGCTCTTGTGACTTATTGTTAGTCTCAACTTTTCTAGCAGAGTTGGAAGAGCTGAGAGCGATCTCAAAATCTATTCATTTTTCTGCATTAAAACTTTTATTTGAAACAGTTTTCACCAACTTATTAATTAATTGACAAAATGAGCAGAGAGTGGACAGATGACGAAGTTTTTAAATTAATCTCTCTTTATGAGGAAAATGAGTTTCTGTGGAATGTACATAAAACATCAACAGTACAGAAATCACGAAAAAAAAATGTGTAAGTTTGAAGAATTTAGGACAGTTTTTAATTGTGACTGTCAGGAGATACGGCGGAAGATTCATAACGGAATCAGCAGACTGTACAAAAGTCTCTTAAATACTCCAAGACTCCAAGTCGACACGGGCTTGTCCTAGTCTCGAGACTGTGAGTCTCCAACAGCTGTCTTGAGACTCAAAGTTCTCTCAAATGTATAAGTGTCTGAGATTATGTCACAAATGGACACACACCTTTAGATACGTCCAACTGTTTGTGATACTATTGGTTTTTTCTCAACTTCCTCAAATTGTGGGAATTTATTATGCAGCCTTGTGAAGTAATATTTTGAATAGTTCTAATACAAGGAATAAGTCTTTCTGGATACTTTGTTGAAAATAAGTTTCTCAAAGTTCTAAAACCAATTGCCCAATTTCATAACAATCTCAAAAACCATCTCAAAAACTAATTACTATTAATTTGACATTACAGTAGACATCCGATTATACGAAATATGGGGGATCGGACCTGTTTCGAATAATCGAAATTACGGTTAAAATGGAAGTTGCATAAATTGATGAAAGTGTCACAATTTTTACTAGTGTAATTGTACATTTACACACATTTTATATTCTATTCGATTCTAGTTGAATAGATACTGTATCTAACACAGTTATCTAAATACATGTTCTATTTAAATAAAATCGACAAACGAATTTAATGTTACGACATAGACATCATTTCGGATAATCGGGAGTTTCAAGTAATCGCGTTTCGGATAAAACGAAGAAATATGTTTCGGCATTTGTTTCGGATAATCCGGAACTTCACATAATCCGGTTTCGAATAACCGGGAGTCTACTGTAGTAACTTGATTACTATTTCCACAGCTGACTGTTCTTTTCAAAAATTGAAGCTTAAATTTGCACTGTTGGTTACCTATAGACTGCAATAAAGCAACGCATTCACGTGTTCTTTGTAAAAGTATACGTATGCGGTATAAAAGAAAAAACCATGTATGTATCATTGTAAACATAATGAGAAGTATCAAGGGCAGTTAGAAACGTTTATGTATCTGTTGTACTCCAAAACTAAAGATGGAGATAGTCAATGTTTAAATAAAATTTTACTGAATCTACTAGATAATCAAAAAATATCGGAGTTTTCAATAATGTCTGATTCCCTCGTAATCGCCCAAATTGGGCAACCAAATTTACACCTATAGTAATACTTAAAATAAATAAGCCAACTTATTATCTGCCTGAAAATCATAAAACCAACAATCTTCCTAGTAACTAATTTAGAGGGAAGAAAATTTTAACTACGCAGATTTTTGCATTTTCGCACACAAAACAAATAGAAATATTAAATATGGCAATAAAGTCCGACATCCGATTGAATATATACCACCAAAACTGATGCAAAGATTAGAGATATACCATAAGATTTTACATTACATGTTTCCACTATAGTTTAAATTATATTGTTTCTGGGAAGGATCGATAGCAATTTATGTAGGAAGAACCGAACTATTGTGAGATTGTCGGGATCTTAAACTAAACAAATAAATTAAATAAACTTCGTAACGTAAGCGTCAGTTTAAATTAAATCCTTAAAACCTTTATGAACTTGTTTAATTAATGTTTTGTTTCAAATGTATTTGCAATGTCCTGTCCGCGATTCGATACTAAATTATTAAAAAAGAAACATATCACAAATAAAATAAATTTATTTAAATAAAAACATATCACACGGCAAACAACAAAAAAAGGCACACGAATCAACTTCTATTCCACTTTAATACTCTTCCTAAACACGTTCAAACTCAATCCACCGACCAAATAATTGAAAACAAACCACAAAACCGCCACGAGTAGGCAAAGGCACAGGAAAAGAATTAGAAACACGTCCAATAGAAAATACTGGAACACGTTCAGGTTCCTAGCGGGTGACATCAGATGTTCGGCCCCTCGATGTCTCAAGACATACTCCGTCCAGTAGATCCCTCTTTCTAGAGGCGTTTCTTTCTGGTCTCTCAATAAGTACTGCAGTTTTTTTACTTTCATCCGGTACTTCGGATTGTGGATTACTTTCCGGATGGCTCTGAGAAGAGAATCCGCCGTTATGGTGGAAAGGTCCAGCTTGATAGCGTAACCATCCAGTTCAGCCTTGGCGGCGTTTGAATCATGATCGCAGAAAACAGGAAGTGTCACAATTGGAACTCCGTGAAACACCGTTTCAAACATGCTGAGTAGACCACCATGAGTTACGAATGCACGAATTTTTGGATGACCTGTAAATATTATAATTTGTAGTTATATGAACCACTTTTTATAAAACTTCTTAAACTCAAAATAGACTATGTAACTGAAAGCTTATGCAACAAAACTATCATTTATGATTTGGCAACTGGAAAAAGACAATAAAAAAACCTAAATCATAACATTTTTAATTTTGTTACACAAGGTTTATTCACGACAGTAGTTCCAGTTAACTAAAGTTGGGATAAATGTGGGTTAATCTACCTAGCAAATCTTGTTGTGGCAACCACCGACTCAGCTTAATATTGGACGATATGTCAAGCATCTCTTCGCCTTCCCACTTCCAAAGAACACGTTGCGGAAGTTGCTTGAAAACGTTCAGCAACATCCTCCGTAAATACTCGGGCATGTTGGCCGCCCTCACTGAAGATCCCATGCTGAAGAAAATAAATCCGTGCTCACCGCTTGCTTCGATGAACTCTTCCAGGTCCTAAACACAAGCGAACTAACATATATAATCGTTAGTCTTCCTACTGAAACTGAACATATGTAAATATGAATGGGAAGACAAAAATATTTCACTTAAATACTTTACCAAAAGATCAACAAAGAAAAATTTTCAAAATATTTGGAAGTCAGTCAAAATCAAAGATAATGTCTCCTATATTAAATGAAATTGGGGCCTGATCTCTTCTGACCACTATAACAAGTAGAAGACGAAATAAAATTCAATACGTTGTTCTTTATCTTTTACATCGCGACTTCAAATTTTATTGGCGAGACATTACTTTTAACGGACAGTGTATATAGATATAATGAAGAAGTTGTTGACAAATTAAAACGTAATATTGGATGAAAAGTGTAAAGGATCAATACATTTTGATATAACTTACCGGTGGTAATGCCTTCGCCGGTTTGCAATGTATACAAGCAATTTCTGCAACATTCGGTAGGTACGCCCTCGGATACGTTACCGAAGCGTGGGCATTTTGCAAAATGAAACTGACATTCTTCGACAAATCATAAGCATATGGAATATCGCTGCCAAAGTGTTTCCTCAACACATTCTGCACAAATACCCTCATGATAATAGAGTGAGCGGCGTTCGTGGCAGCGAACATCATGGTGTTGACGACCCTCTGGAAGATGTTCATATTATCTGTGAACGGAAGGGATAAGAACGGCGTCACAGCAAACGGAGCTGGGTTTCCGGCGAGTGATAAAGAACCCGTGTAGAAACCGACAGTGTTAATGTACATAAAAGGGATTTTGTAGTAGTGGATAATGCCCAGCGAACATTCCGGGAAGGCGCCATCCACGATGGCCAGGTCGAATCTTTGTCCAGAACGTAGGATGTCTTTCATTTCGATGTCGGAGAGAAGAATATCACATGACTGTAAAAGAATTATAATAAATTAATATGAAAACTTGCATTTAAGAATTACTTAAACATCACATAAACTAAAGTACCCAGATGGATAAATTCATGTAAATTTTTATTAAGCAAGAAGTTCAATAACAAGCAGTTGCAGTTCAGACATCGTCCAACGATAAATTGGTGTATGTAAATGTTATCTAACGTAATGGTGCATTAAACGGCAACAATAGAATCAAGACTAGATAGTCATTTACAAAAAGATGTCCAAGAACAACGCATAGAAATAGGTAAGGCGTTGTGATTCATCTGCAGCGACCCAACTCAAAGAAAGAAGGCTAATGCAGTTTCAACTCGAAACTAAGGTATAGTAAACAGATCTTTTATTTTATAGCTATTCCAAGACTTAACAGAACAGTAACAAAATGCCCTCATCTCTAACTATGAAACGCTTCTTAAACGCCACGAAAACAATCCGTTTTTGAAACGACTGGTAACATGACAAAAAATGGGTTATTTACAACGATGTGGAGCAAGAACGATTTTGGGCCAAGCAAAACCAACCACCAATAACCATCCCAAATGCAATTATTCGTCCTAAAAAGGGCGTGCTTTGCTTTCGGTAAGACTGGTAAGGCTTGTACTACTAGTTGTTACCAGAAAATAAAGCGCTTAATTCAGGTTAAGTACTATTCACAACAACCGAAGAAACAAAACGTTCCAGAACTGATCAACAGGAAGGTCGTTGTTTTTCTTCAAAATAATGCTAACCCCCATACTTATTTGACTTCTAGGCCAAAATTATCGGAGCCTGACTGGCACGTTTTACCCCATCCATTACCAGTTCTTTCGGTCTCTACAAAGTTCTCTTAAGGTGAAATTTGACAGTTTGAACATCGATAAAATTCACTTAAAAGCTTTTCCAAAGCTACCCAGAGCATGACGGAAAGTGGCAAAATTATATGATTATAACATTGTTAAATAAAATTTTATTGCAAACGTAAAACCTGTGTTCGAATTTTTATAAAAAAATTTGGCAAACCCAATATGAAGATGAGTGGATTTCTTTTTTATGTTAATACAAATACTTTTTCTACATCTATAACCAATTTAATATTTATTTAACAAGTAAATGAAATAATTAATTCAGTGCAAAGACTGGAACATAAAAATGCGGAAGTGCTGTTGGAGAGAAAAAAACCGCGCGTATACCGGACTTCCAATTACAATCATTATGAAATTGATGAAAAACACACTGAATCACAACGTCGGCGCAATTACTCCACGTTTCCTTACACAATTTTACTTTTCCGAATCGCGGTGAAACCAAACGGAAGCGCACATTTAACGATCGAAACGTAATAACGTCGGTGAGCATAATAAAAATGCACAAAAGAGAAAGGTCTTATTCAGCGAAACGCGCCTTACCATAACATATTAACCAAGTCTCGCCGTTTAATTTATTGATAATTTCTTAATTGTATATGCTCCACATGTTTTCTTGACCGTAAGAGTATTTCGCAACGACTTGAAATATCATTCATGGCACTATTTTCTTGCATTTAAATAAAAATTAAAAATATTTAACTGCCTTTCTTTATTTTCATTTAACGTAATGTATCTACAGTATGACTCAATGCATCTTAGATAACCACAACTCATGAACTAACTCAATTTATATAATAAATGATTAATCAAAACGGATATAGGCTGTCTATACATTAACGGCCTTAGTGCCAAAAAAATTAGCCTGTCAGTTTACGACACAATTCTTTTATCGACCACTAATATGAAGTCTTGACCACCCTTGGCTAAGATGTATTCACTTTTCTCTAATCGCGAGGTACAACATAAATATAAAAATAAGACATACAAGCATAAAAATGCGAAAAGAGTAAATAGAGTGAATAGAGTTGACATAATCGAACTCAAAGCATAGATGAAAATAAACGCGTGATATCCTACTGAAGCCGAACACTTACGCTCTAATTCACAATTTAATTTGTGCACGAAAACACTACCAGATTCAAAGACCTTGATTAAAATCTGGTAAAATTGTGTTTAAAACAAAATATTTTACACTCATTTCTTGCGCTTCTGAAAAAAAAGGAACAACAGTCCGTGGTCCAGAAGATACAATACTATTGTCAGGTCTTTCAAATCACAACTCCAACCCATTTTCGTAGGAAATGCAAAGTAACCAAATGTTTGGGAACAAAACAACTTTTCTTGGAAATACAAAGTAATCAAATGTTGGGAAAAAACAACTACCTAAGGAGTTCGATGAAGCTAAAGCTTCTAAAAGTCAACCAGGGTCATTTTTAAAAATGTAAGCCATTTTTTCGGGTCGAAATCAATTCATGGTGTAATTTGTAGCTTACGTCATAGTTAGAAGGAGTCGCTAAAATGCAATGTTTTCAATTTATCAGCTAGGTTGCCAGAAGATCAGAAGATTGCTTACTGTTTACTTAAAAAAAATTGACGATAACATTATGTTAATGTCAGAAATCAAAAATATTTATGTGAATAAATAAATATATGAGCAAATCTTCAAATTCATCTACAGTAAGTAATAATTCTTCTAATTGTAGCCCTCAAATCTTTTGCGACAAAAATAGTTAACTTACAAATGTGAAAGCCCTCCACCAAAAATGCGTTTCAAAACTATTGCCACAAGACGCTTCAAAACAGAATCAAAGTCGTTCAAGAACTTGATATCTGACGTTATGGTTTCAAAGCGAAAATGTAAATTTTTCAAAACAGTTAAACTTACATATCACTAAATCTTTTAACCGGACACTAAATTGCGCACAATACACTTAACGTTTCGCCGTCGTTCGACAGCTTCGAACGACGACGAAAAGTGTATTGTGCGCTATTTAGTGTCCGGTTGAAAGATTTTGTGATACAAATTTCATCGGGCAAGAACCAACTTTAAATATAGTTAAACTTACCTTCAAAACGTTGTCTCGCGAGAAAGTGATTTTAACAAACAGTTGATTTTGGATTTCATTAAGTAGGACTTTAAAAAAGAAACCCTTTTAACTTGAACTCTTTTGTAATATCTCGTATTACTCTCTTGAAAAATTCATACCTAAATTTCCTCTCGTATTAAATAAATCGCCCTTTTTCTTTTCTCGACAATTCGACATTGCTTTGAGCAGCAAGAAAAAAATTAATAGCGAAAGAAGAAAATTCGATTGCGTAACGTTTATCCAATAAAAACCCAACGGGTTATTTGTTCATTTTAAGCATGCATTTTTATAGAAAAGTGATACAAATCAATATCCAATTTGATACCAGATGTGTTAAATTAACACCGGCCTTTTGGAATTCGGATTTGATTCAGGAAGCTGAAATAAATCGAAATGAAAGAATGACATAAGTTCCGATGTGTCAATCTTAACAGTTTCATGGATATGGCAAGAATCTATTTGTAAAAGTTAGACATGGATACTAATTAACTAATTCATTTTGTTATAAATAAAATTTTAATTTAAGGCAAATCGAAAGGTTATTATTCTTTCATTTCGATTTCTTTCAGCTTTCTGAATCGAATCCTAAAAGCACGGACGTTACTTTTGAGACACTATTGTGTTGCGAGTACAACCATTTACTATACAAGAAAAACCACAGATTTAAACTGGCTTTATCTAGATCGTAAATCATTCTTAGCGTCACCGAAAAAATCTCTCCACGCGGGAATCATAACAAAACAGGTGCTCCTACTGATTGCATATTTCCTGAATAGAATTTTGGTTGACAAAAACTATTTTTTGACACAAGAACCTGCGTTCAATTTATGTAATCGGTTTCTTATATGCTTACTTCAGTTCAGCCATCTTAAAACTGTTCAACAAGCTGCTGCGAAATTACTCCTGTTTTTCTTTAAGTTGCAGACTTCCTTGTTACTTAAAAGTAAAAGAGGATAATAGTAAGAATGCTAAATCATATGAATTATGAAGTCCCAACTTCACAAGACGACTTTAGGTAAACATATAAATATATAACTTTAGGTAAATATAACGCGTGATCAATATCTTTTCTAATCAAGTGACTTATGGAAAAAAATTATGTCTTTGTTTGGTTCATTATTTCAAAAGCCATTTGAATTATTTTTATTGCATTCCTATCGTTTTGTATAGGAATGCAATATAAATATGTAATTCAATTGGCATTTGAAATAATGAACTAATTAAATACACATGATTTTATTTCCATAGGTCCATGATTAGAAAAGATATTGATCACCTGTTGTAAGGACCACGGTAAGTCGTAAGTGGTTTTGGCGTTCTTCTGATAATGTGTGTACGAGTACATACATACTCGTATATAGTTTCGCCGTCGCAAATCAAACTGTTTAAATTATGGTACAAATTAAGTTTTAAGAACATCGTTGATTTATTTATAAAGTTCTCAGGTTTCTTGTTTGAGCTTCGTCCACAGTATTTCTTATTATTTTGTCAGTTTTTACCAACTATATTGAAATTCAACAAAATCAAAAGTTTTTGCCCGTTATAAATTTAGGTAACGAATTAGTTCTCCTGACATGTTTAAAACAATTTACTTATCAAGATTTCGCTGTCAACGGATTCAACAATAACAGTAATTTAGTACAATTGCAAATCCCATTACCACTATGTATACCATTAATGGAAAATTGCTTACGATCTTCCAGTAAACTGAAACGAACTGGAAGAATTATGAAGCCTTTGCTGGATAATTATATTATTATAAACATTTTAAGTAGCGACATCTTTCGATCGCTTTTTGACTTGACATTGCAGTAGTATTGACAAATCGAAGCTAATTCGCTACATAATAAGTCATCCCATGCAAGGCGGCCACGCTTGCTGTCAAAGCATATGAGAATTTTAAAAAAATTTGTGCAAATCCGTTTCGATTACAGCGGACTCCTCGAGCAGGCTCTGTACAGCTGTTTCAGGCCTAGTTGGGCCTTCGTCAAAATTTTGTAAAATTCTCATATGCTTTGACAGCAAGCATGGCCGCCTTGCATGGGATGACTTATTATGTAGCGAATTAGCTTCAATTTGTCAATCCTACTGCAATGTCAGGTCAAAAAGCGATCGAAAGATGTCGCTACTTAAAATGTTCATTACTTTCACATCGTATTGGCGAATAACCTGGACACATCGGTTTGGTTTGCAGTGGAGTTCACGAGCTACGGTTCTGCTGACGAAGGCCCAATTAGGCCTGAAACAGCTGTACAGAGCCTGCTCGAGGAGTCCGCTGTAATCGAAACCGATTTGCACAAAATTTTTTATATTATTATACAAGGTGAATGTAATAGTAGTGCAAATATAATATGGACTTGTAATAGATGACGACAAAATATTATGATTGGCTCATTATTTATTTATAAAAAAGTTTTTTAAATTAACAGAAATAGGCACTTCTGCGAATACGGACGGATCTGCGCGGGGTCCTTCGAAAACGGTCATCACCGTCGAATTTCCTGGTCCTTTTTACTGGTAATGTAGGGGCAATTTTGGGCGCTCCGACCACGTTCAAATACAAAAGAAAGAAACGCGAAAAGGGGTCTGCAAAGAGAAAAGATCGTCTTATTTATCCAGAAAGTGCTTTTACGGATTTTCGAATAAAATTCCTCTGGTTTCCACACTATCGAAAGAACATCAACAACACCCCCAAAAAAAAATCCAAAAAACGGTGAATTTGCACTCGTTGGTTAAGCCTTTGCACGTTTTGCTTTCTTGTTGAAAAGTAAGTATTGATTTAGAACTTAAGTATTCGTGAAATGGTCTGTACGAGTATACCGGGAGTTCCAGATCATCCGCCTCGGCCCTTTTTCTGGAAAATATGAAGTAGTAGATAATTGCGGAGAAAAGTTATCTTTGAGAGTTGACAAAAGTAGGTACAACTTGGAACATATCCCGCATATGGGTATCATCGAATAGGATTTTTAAAAAGTAAACAAATTTTACTTGAATAAATTTTTAATATCTTTTGTTTTCGAGAAAAAAAATTAAAATATACTAAAAACATCGTATACCGTCTTGATTTTACAAAACTAGTTGCGAAAACAGAGAACTTTGTTAGGATCACTTCATAAAATTGATTAAAGATTTTCTAGACTTTACAGTATATTTTTACTGACAATTCGATGCTCTGGAATGGGGTAGAATCGTAATATCAAGCATTGCTGTGTACTTTGCTATTTCTGAAGTGCTCCACTTTTTTGTGATTGCTTATTACTTCCTACGTGTCGATTCACATAATGCCACATAAGGACTTATCAAACCATTTTTATGTAAACCAACAGTCCAAAGTAATCTTTTGAGGTTGGGCAAATTCTCAAGACCTATTTTTGTTTGTTTGGTTCCTTTGCATTTGCAAATCAAAGCTTTTCTTTTAGAATCTTATTTTATGAATGGAGTGAAACTGGAATTGATGAATGGCAATATTCCTATGTTGCCTGTTATGAAGAATTTGAGGAACATTTCCCGCTGATGTAATCAGTCATTCGTTAACTTTAATTGTTAGTGTCACTTAAGGAACTTAAGGGTTTTTGTTCCTGGTCAACTTTCATTAATTGTACCTCCTTCCATTTTGATAATAAAACACACGAGAATAGGTAACTGAAGAACACTTATAAAATTCACAAAGAAAAAGAAACAATATTCTTATCCTTTTCACACTGTCATTTCAAGCTTTTGCTCGAAAAAATGAAGATTTACTTTTTTCCTTTAATGGGCAAGGTATCTGGTTGCGGAATAGGAATACTCCTCGTACCTTTAGGCTCCAATTACTAAGGTCATATGGCCAACTCTACTAGAATTTAGAATGAAGATATTAATATCAAATTCACGGAACTTGAGCTCTGCGTCATCAATCACCGAAGTTACAACGGACAAATATTTCAGTATTATTTCTTTGTCAACGGTGAATAAGAAAGAAGGATAGAGTTATGCTGTTATGTTGAATTATGCAACGCCAGACGAGTTTTATTTATGACGCAGAGCTCTTCTCTTATGAAAAAATCTATATTGACGTAAATATACAGTCAAAAGAAAATAAATTTGGAACAATTATCAGCAAAACAATGAAAATGTCATCTATAAATTACAATGGGAGGCACTATTCCATAGGCTTCCTCGACTTGCTCTTCAATAACGATTACACAAGTAAGCAGTTTACTTTAGCTTTTATTGTGTAGCATCTGCATTAACATTATTGATTCGAGGCACTATTACCATCACAGGAACTACGCTGTTATTACGGAATCAAATATTTAAGCCTAATACGATATAAAGTAATAGTTTATGGAGAAAAGTTGCTCGTGGAAATAACTGACCTCATATACAATTAGAAAAACTTGTTTCTATAAAAAACCATATAAAGGAGCAGTTCCCATTTTCCCAATCAGTAAATTTGTTCATGTTCGACTACGATGCTTTAGAGTACAAGTAATATTAACGCGATCAGTGGCCAGAATAAACCCATCCAAATACCTAGTAAATATTTTGTCCAACAGTTGCACTTTTTAGGGGTTTTTTACGTTAGTTTTGAGTGATTAAAATCAAATTTGTTTATCAACAATTATCCATGACGACGGACCATGACTGCTTGACGTTTTAAGTAATGTCACTTCAAAAATATCTTTTTAAGATTATTTGTTGTTAAAAAATGCAACTGTTGAACAAAACGTCGTATATCACACCAGAGCGAAATGCAATTATACACTCGTGAGAATTGTTTCACTCGTGCTTCGCACTCGTGAGCCACAATTCTCACTCATGTATAATTTTGCATTCTCTCACTTGAAATATAATTTGCTATAAAGCAGTTCTAACTGAAACTTCAACTTTATTATCAAATTCAGTTTACAACAAATTCTCATAGAACATAGAATCCTTATGAAAAAAAAATTGTTCGTATTTAATAGTTCTATCAGAATTGTTGTCTTTATTGAATTTGATAATTGTTTTATAATGTTTCACACCTACTTCGTAGGGAAAACGCGCCACGTCCAAGGGATGTACCGGCTCTTCTCCTCTCATCCTCGCCCCGACGAGATCCCAGTTAGTGAAATTCTTCACGTAGAAAACCAAGCCGGCCGGAGTTATCTCCTCAAGTCCTTCGAGTGAGAACTCCGCAGAGAAAGCGTTTATGAAGGTGATGTTGTGCCCCCTGGGGATGAGGCCCCTCGCCAGCTCCCAGAATGGGATCTTGTGGGACTTTGTGCCGCCCATCGTCATCATGAGAATATTCGCGCAGTTGCAAATATTTACGATGGCGAGCACCGACATCACGACCATCTGAGTCATCGTCGACATTTCTGAAATCAAAACCAGAATATTGCTTAAAGGTTAAATAAATATACAACTTAAATAATTCAAAAAATAGTTACTCAATTCATCCCTTTTTACTTGCTTGCACACGAAAATGAAAATTGTTTTAAAAATTGAATACTTAAGGAGACTATTTTTCAAATTAAATCAGTGCTAGCATATTCTAAGGCCCAGTATTTCATTCAGAGTTTAACTTTAAGCTTCGTTTTATTCCCATAGTAATAATTGTAAAGACAATTGTTTCCGTAGAAATAAAACGAAGCTTCAAGTTAAACTCCGAATGAAATACTGGGCCTAAGAATGTTAAAAATGAATCTGTATTTTGTGGTTTTCCTTTTTTAATTACCATAACAATGTTTCAGTTAACATTTGAAGTGGTTTGTGGTTTTCATCACAATTGCTCTTATTTATCCACGCACCATTCGATTAATTAATAAATGTCACGTTGTTATTTAAGAGGTCATTAGCACAAGCTCGTTAAATTTAGTGAAGCTGAAGTCCAAGAGAAAGTCAACATCAACATTTGTGCAGAGGAATTCGAAATTACATTAAAAAAAATTGTTTTGATCGATTGTTGCATATCGACCAATCGAAAAATAAAATGAAACATAATACCGCTCCATTGACAGGATATTATAACATGAAGGATACGTATTATTATGTCCTGTCGTAGTGATTACCAAATTAAGGACTCGTACAACTTTTAGCTGCCGGATTTCCCATTCAGTGCGGTCAGTTACGACGTAATTTGCAGCAAAGAAAGAATTAACCAGCACAAATTGTATTAGAGGAACTTTTTTCAAGAGAAAGTAGGAAATCGTATGATTTGCCTTGTGTCCACTTTGATGTAATTAACAGATTTTTAATATTTTCATAATTACATAAAAGCTTTGATGATTGCCACTCAAGTAAATATCTTTAACAGAAAAATATTACTTCATCTTTGTGATCATAATCAATTAGTGAAAAGTACAATTCTCTATCTTTCTTAATTTTTGAAATATTCCGCTGCGATTGTCAAAATTTTTACAAAAAATTTAATCTCATCAAAACAATACATTTTAGCTCTCGTGTATGTGAATACAAAAGATGTAGAATTGAACAGGATCCAAAAATGTAACAATATACGGGGTGTTCCATTTAAAATAAGAAAGTTAGTATCGACTTCTGGTAGAACCGGAAGTACGCCAAGACTGATTTTGTAATATTTAAATAGTTCTGTATCGATTATGACCATGTGCAAATTTTCAACGATCGTATATATTCTATAGGCCATTCACCGTGAATATCCCTGTATACAAAATTGTTTTAACTTAAAAATATGAAATTAAGTTATTTTTTAATGATTAATTGTTGATACTGTGACGAATAAGTTAACTATTATATACAGAACTGCGTAACAAGAAAACAGGAGTAAACATCAAGAAGACAATGTACGTAATTACGTAGTTATTGTAAAGCAAACGGATAGATAATTGAGAGGTAAATATAGAAATAATTCTAGAATAACTGTACCAGGTACTTGTTTACATTTGGCCAACTTTCTCTTTCGGTCAAGGTTGTTACACATTTTCGCGAACGCTACCTCACCGTTGGTTGCTACTTTCGATCTCGTCGAAAACCTGATTCAACCCGTTCTCTCAGATTCCATTTCTGGAAAAATACTTACCCAATTAATTGAAAATACGTATGAAGCAATATCAATGCTTGTTGTAATCGATAAATCATACCTAAATACCTAAGCTAGAAGAATAAAGGATGAAAATAAAATTTCGAGAAGTATAGCAAAACAATTAATAAAAAAAAATAGGGTCCAATTTCAATTTAATTTTTTTCAGAAACGGTAAGAATAAGCTTAATAATAATACTGCTTAATTAACCAGTATTATTTAGGCGGAGTACAATTCCAGATTAACTTTAAGTCAAAACTTAACCCTTAACAACAATTGTAGAAATGATCGTTCTCATGGGTTTAAGCTTCAGCCTAAATTTAAACTGGCATTGTACAACTGAGTCTTAGTGGTACAATTATTGTAACAATCCTTATACCGAGTGTCAGCTTTATGGGGCACATATAATCTAAAACCTATCAAAATTTTGTTGATGTTACACCTCTGGTTTCATTGATCTTAAAAATTAAATTATTCATCCTTTTACAACTAGAAGAAAATCAATAACTGATTAAAACATAATTAATAACGTTTCGTAACTCCTGATAACAAATTTATTTAAATTTAATTCTTTTAAAATTTATTCAGACGTGTCGTAATAGAATAGGATCTAAGTATTTCTGTTTGTCTCGTCCAAGATATTAAAAGGAACAAGGTCAGGAAATTTCTTCAAATCTAGAAATGTTGATGCAAATTGTAGAAAAACACAATTTCATTTTGCCACTAACTGTTTGGTAGCCTCATAAATCAATCAGAAAATTGTATACTTTCAGAATCAAACAAGCTTTGTAAACCTTTGCCTCTTATCGTTAAACCACTTTGGTACCAGATCATATTTACGTTGACAAATTAACAACTATCAAATTTCATGAGTCTTCTTTCTTGGCGAGAATGTTCATATACCGAGTGTAAAATAGAAAAACGCTTATTTTGTTATTTATGGTCCGATTTGAATAAGCGAAAAATCATATAAAATGGCTCCATAAATACTACAAATTGTTAAGTACTTCACTTTGTTTTAGTGTCAACTGTTATGTCAAACGATAGTCAACTTTTTATCAAACGGGATATATCATGTTTCGCAGAGATTTTTCTTTCTGAATTCAGTGATAAGCAGTAATTTGATTTTAGTCCAATTTCTATCAAAACAAATAAAGCAAAAGATTTAATTTTTGATAGGATTGTCTTCAAAAGTTGCTAGTGTACCTTAGAAAATATATCCAATAATTGAAATTCTCTTAAAAAAAATAAAAAGAAAATAACTAACTAAATTAAAAAAGAGATAAGGTTGCCCATTTTTGACCTAAAATTGTATAACAAATAGCACAGGCTGCTGCCTTATAAGCCATCTCACAAAACGCAGGCAAATACACAAACCTTTTACAGCAAATTTGAAAATTTAGATATTTAAAAATTTCTTGTAAGTCTTCTGCTGACGAGGTTACAAATAGGGCCGAAACAACTGTCCATAGGAAGCTCTATATCTTATCTTCGCTACGGTGTAAGCTAACAGGATAGGAGTGGACAACCACATTAAATACAACTTGTTTCTTATGCTCACGCGATTAAAACAAACTAAAAACAAACATGTCTAATTTTGCCACGGAATTAATTATTTCGAATCATCATATTTCACAAATCAAATTCTTTACAAGGAATGTGACTCACAGAAACGTGGTTCATGTTCGTGATTTCACGCCTCGTGTCAACACGGCTTTATACTCAAAATTTCTCACAAACAAAAATATGTACAAAATAAAATAGTAATAATAAAATTAATATGTTAATGATATGTGTGGCACTAATAAAATAATGTGACCTACACTTGACGTCTTAATTCGATTTTAAATATCTCAAAGTACCCTTCCATGTAGGTACACAGTTATTATTTTGCCAGTACATTTTGGGTCATCCTCCTCTGGCCTTTAATTTTTGGCTAGGTCACCACATTTATTCAATAACAATTTTCGCACACGAAGTATCGTTTGCTTTGACTTTTCACTAATTACCGCAATGAGTATGCGGCGTGTGTCTATTAATGGTTTAAATGTCTATTAATAACATCGCACGTTCACGGCCCTGTGCTCGGTTTAAATAATGTGATACATATAATTGATATTTGTCATGCGAACTTTTTGTTTAGCATTCAGACATCGCACATGAAAATGAGTGTTGACATTATAGAAATTATACCTGTAACCTCGTCTGCTGTTCTTTTTAAACTAATTAAATTTATATTTAATTCTCCAGAGCAAAATTAAAATTGACGACGAAATCACCAATAGTGACTACAGACCTAAACGTATTAACATTCCTAGATTTTCAAACTTTTTTTACCATTCCGCTTTATTATATGTATATGCTTCTTCATTTTTACTGATTACATTATTTTCATTTTGTTGCTTATGTTTTTCTTTCTTTGTTATTGTGCATTCTGATATTTTCTGTCAGCGCTATATCGTCCTTGTAATGCATACTTTAATCCTTTCTATATTCCACATACCTGCTATACAATGTTCTATAGGTTGGTTTTCCTGTTTTTCGCAACATCCAATATTAAACAGTGTCGGGCTTAGTCTACACTCCTGTTTTATTTTTTTTTAATTTGTTGCTTCTCTGACGTCTCTCTGAGCAATGCATATTCTTTATTAGTTGCCCTTACTGGGTATATTATACCGATCTGTAAGTATTTAGTACTACCCTTATTTTTATTACTTTTCTAAAGATTCTTCTCGATATTTCCAAGATATGATCCGGTATTGTTTTAAGCATTTTGTAACATTATTGTGTCATAATGACTTGTGATATTGTCATGCCAAAGTATTACCATTGTCATGTAATATTGTCATTTTTTCTTCGTTTGGCTTTGTTAAGTTGTTTCTTCAACTCTTCCTAATCAAATTTCGTTTCTTGAATTTGTCCTTTACCTTGTTGTTCTTCTCTATTTTCTACTTGCTTTTTATTTATCCTTATTATATCCTCTTCTTGAAAATTATGTTCCACCCTCCATATAGTCCAAATCTAAAACCCTCCGACTATTACCTCTTTTGACAACTTAAAAAGAACCTGCGAGGAAGACGATTTTCTTCAGGTCAAAAGATGATGCAGTCACATTTTTTGCAGAGCTTCCAAATTTTTTATTTTATTTTTTCAAATGGTTTAGAAAAACTAGAAAAAGTGGAGAATATATTGAAAAATAAAAATGTTTATATTACCCCTTCTCTTCTTCTTCATGGTTACGTAGGTAATTTTTGATTGATCGATTGCACTTTATAACAGAACTGAAAGATCTCTCAACAGGCTTCTTCAGTAATTACAAATGAAACAGATTTTCGTCTTTTATACTTTAAGTTTAAATATTTATTCATTTGTACTTCTTCAGTAATGAATTCCTTCAGAAGAAGAAAAGAAATGTTTTTAGATTCGGAGAAAAGAATATAATTTTATGGAGAAGAGCGGCTTTCGGTTATTTGTAAAAAAAAATTTCATATGAAATTCGAAGAAACTAATTCCAGCGTATCTGAAGGAAGAAAATGTATTTTACTATTTCCATAGCATGTAAATTGTAAAAAGAAGTTAATTGATTCCAAGAGAAATATATTTTTAATTGTAAGGCGCACTCAAATCTACTACAAAAACATAATTGAACTGTATCCACAATTATCCTTTCTGATAATGTTATTTAATGGTCACGTATGAAAACAACGTTCCACCTTTTTTCTGCGGTAGTTCGCGCTTTCTTAACTTTTACTTTCAACTAGTGCGCTTAACGCGAAAATTATTTAATATCTCATTTATGTATGCGCAACCATACAAGTTATCGCCGTACGATTTTCAGAATTATTATCCAACCGACCCATCCACTTTTACTTGTTGTAATATTCGTGCAACTAGGTTGCCATTTTTACGAGTTACATCTCGTACAATTCGCGCGTATTATTCAACCAACGGTATTTTAGAAAGTTATGGTTTCAGCTGCTAGTGTAGGAAGTTTTTGTATTTTTTCCTTTTGTCGTTGAGATTTGCATTGTTTAACACACACGGTAGTTTTTGCTTACGCAAAGAATCGATTGTTAATCGACATGGTGCTGGCATGAATAAAATCACGGCGAAACGCCCGAATGCGTACGAGATAGGCCTGCTCGTTTTACAGTTAAATTAATAAAATTACTGTTGCGTTGCGGAAGGTATTAAAGTTGTGTAAAAAGTATCTATTTAATCCTTACTTTTCGTGTTTTGCTTATCTATTCGGTTTTCCTTTTGCCTTAGACTTTGTTTCAATCCCGTTCGCCTTCCTTCTTTTCGCATCCTTTCTC
Source organism: Dorcus hopei (assembly GCA_033060865.1). Taxonomy (NCBI): domain Eukaryota; kingdom Metazoa; phylum Arthropoda; class Insecta; order Coleoptera; family Lucanidae; genus Dorcus; species Dorcus hopei. The sequence continues at coordinate 28,165,331 of CM065419.1, read as the reverse complement.
AAATATAATAAGGTATTTATAATATATACTTAAAATTTATAATGTTTATAATTTCCAATCGCTGTAAACGGAAAACATAACCGATTCTGAAAAACTAAAGATATTTTTTTGTATTGCGGCAAGGTATTTTATTTTTCGTAAACGATTTAATAAATCAAATGCCTTTACACTTAAAAAAGATTCTGGCACATCATTCAAGTGAAATGTACCTTGGAAAATAACAATTAAAAATGACAAAATGTTGCAGAAGTAACATTTTTATTTAAAGAATATTTAAAATTTATACAAGGAAGACTTATAATTTTTATTTTAAAAGTATAACGTACTACTAAAAACCCAAATCCACCCCATTAAAAATAATGAAACTGATGGCGATTTTCGGTATAACCCAAAAGAGCACATACAACTGGAATTTAACTTACTTACAACTTAAATTTAAATTCTTATTTGTTCATTGGTCCTTGTTTCGTCTTTATGGATTGCAGTTTGGAAATTTATTCGGTTTCCTTATTTCACAAACATTTTCGCCTTTTCAAGATTGGGAATTTCTTCGATTTTGGCCTGCTTTTATATGTTGTAGGAGTCGAAGTGGAGTAAAAATGGGTCTGAATTACTATTGATCTGTATGTTAATTACTTACTCCGTTATTTTTTCTTTGTATGTTTCTAGATTTTCTATTATATTTCTTGTAATGTTTTTATTATTGAGTGTGCCTTCTATATTTCCTGGTTCATGTCCATTCTTTATCAAGTGTAGTTTGAATCTTTTTTATTATCTAATTATCATTCTGTTTAGCCTATAATGTAGTTCAGGTTGCATCTACTGCGCTTGGTTCTAATTATATTAGGTTTCTGTTTTTGGGTTTGCTTTGTGTTTTATGTTGTCAGTTGTATGCTATTATTATTATTATAAAATACACACTAGTTACAAGAAATGAAAAAACAAAATATAAAAAAAGCTAAGATGGGATATAATGGAATAATATTACATGCACTGGATCATACATACATAGCAAGACGACTGACAAAAGAAATCTTATAACGTATGTAACAAAAGTTTTCGGAAAATTTTTCTGGAGCTATATCAAAATATCGGAATAGTTTATTTTAATCATTCATTTAACAATTTATTCCTTAATATTTAAATAACAGAACACATAATTTAAATTACACTGGTATGGTACGCAGTTTTTATTTAACATTACGCATCATGTGCGTGAGAGCGTCTATTTCGCGAATTTTTTTAAACAAGCGGCGTCGAAGCTGTTGCTCGTTTTGGGCTTCCCAGCCGTTATCATAAACTTTTCTACTTAATATTGCCCAAAACTCTTCAATGGGGCGGGCCTGGGGAACATTTGGAGGACTATCACTTTTCGGAACGAATCGGATGTTGTGCGCCTCTAACCAGTCCCTAGTTATTCTGGCGTAATGGCATGAGGCTAAATCCGGCCAGATATAATTTAATCATCAGGATGGTGTGTATTGATAAACTCCACAATTTTGGAAGGCATCGTTGGGTATAACTATTTGCATCCAACGCCTCACCCCTAACATGACTAACGTAAGGACGTGAAATGCCTGCCGGTGATATGGCTAGCCAAACCAAAATCTTATCTTCAAATTTCTTCTTTGATTTATATTTTACGTTATCTGGACAATTTTCAATGTCGTCTGTATAAAACCCGTCATTGCCTTTAATTTCTGAATTGGATAAGATAATGATTACAACTCTGTTGCCTGTGAAGTGATGTCTCCTTAATGCACGGCAACATATTACTTTTGTAATACCATTGGTTTTCTTTTTCTTTTACATTTCTTTGTTCTTTTACAATTAGTCACTATGATAAACATTAAACTCGCTCGCTTAAATGGTCGGTCTTTAGTCGCAAATTTTGTAAACTTTAAGCAATATGTTCTCAATGGAGATTATGATATAATTGGGATTAGTGAAACTTGGCTGAATTCTGATATCAACTCAAATGCTGTTGCGATTGATAATTATAACATCGAAAGACATGATCGCCCTAGCCGAGGAGGCGGGGTAGCTCTTTATGTAAAAAAGGGCTTCAAGTACAGCATACTTAACCCATTATCCGCCAATGTCCCATTTTTGAGACACATTTTCAAATTTTTTTCTTTTAATAACTGCAACTTCTAAATAAAATACAGCCGTTAAAATAATGAGATCATACCACGTGCTCCATGAGAGTATTAAAAATTCCCGCTATTTTGTTTTAAATCATTGCAAACTTCAGGTTTGAACTAATAACCTCAACTGGTCTTGTGCGCGTGTTTATTTCTGATATCGCAAAATTTTCACAATACTTCTAAATAAAAAATTTTTGATTAAAACTTGTTCCTTGGACTTTGTTTTACCTATCCATCGAGAAATATTATTTCAGATATATTCTGGGTAAGTGTTTTTCACTTCTAAATGCAGTGTCCCATTTTTGGGACATTGGCATAAAGTATATAAAATAACTATTAGAATTATTTTTTTTTTAGAAATGGGTTCAAAAAGATTTTTAACAATTTCTGAGCTTACTGCTATTTTAGAAGACGAAGAATTTTTTGCTGACCTTGAAAAAGAAGGCACTAACGATGTGAATGTTGCAATTATACCACCAGATACGGACGAATTGACAGATTTGGAAGATATAAATGAAAATGATTTGGATGAAAATGACACGAAGACTGAGAGCGGCGACATTGCAGGAAGTTTCGAGTTATTTACTGCTCACATTGAACCTGATGATATTGACGAAAATCAAAGAGAAGAAGAAGAAGTGTCAGAAAACCTCACTCTAACCAAAAAAAGGAAAAAGGAATCGAATAAATCTGTTTCTAAGAAAAAGAAAGAGGAGAAAATTAAGTGGGAAAATATTTCCCCAATTTACAGCAAGACTAACGCATCTTCCAAAGATAAAACAGAAATTGTCCTAGAAAAATTAAATGGATATTCAGTAATTGAAATATTTGAATGCATGTTTTCTCATGACTTATTTCAACTTATTATCCAGCAAAGTGAAATTTATGCAAAACAAAATAATATCGTAAATTTTTCTTTGAGTTTAGAAGATTTGAAGAAATTTATTGGGATTTTGCTAATTAGTGGCTATCACAAACTACCACAAGAAGATATGTATTGGGAACAAGCATCTGATGCTGGTGCACCGATTGTTTTCAATTCTATGACAAGAGGTAGATTTCGAGAAATAAAGCGACATATTCATCTAAATGACAATAGTAAACTGGTCAAGACAGATAAATTTTATAAAGTTAGAAAATTCTTTGATATGCTAAAAATAAATTTTTCGAGTTTTGGTATTTTTTATAGTATGTTATCTATAGATGAAATGATGGTTCGTTACTATGGAAAACACCCAACTAAGATGTATATGCAAGGAAAACCAATTAAATTTGGATACAAAATTTGGTGCTTGTGTAGCTCAAATGGATATCTTTATAATTTTGATCCTTATAGTGGTAAATCAGAAAATGAAGGTCCCCTAGGTTCCAAAGTAGTGAAAAATTTGATAAAAGTAATTGCACTGGACACTATAGAGGACCATGAGGTTTTTTTTGACAATTTTTTTACTGGGCATGAACTTCTAAAAGACCTACAATCTATAAAATTGAAAGCAACGGGAACTATTCGTGAAAATCGAACCAAGCAGTGTCCACTAATGTCAGCCAAGGAAATAGAGAAAAGACAGGAAAGAGGATATTTTGAAAAACAGTTTGACAAAAACGATGAAGTTCTTATGGTACGATGGAAGGACAACAAAACCGTAACTATGGTATCAAATTATAGCGACGTATTACCGCTAGGAAATGTCAAACGATATTCAAGAAAAGATAAGCAAAAAATTACTGTTCCAATACCTCGTTTGTTTAGTGAATATAATAAAAATATGGGTGGCGTCGACCTGCTAGATAAGCAAATATCCTTATATAGAACAAGAATTCGTTCAAAAAAATGGTGGTGGCCATTATTTACTCAATTTTTGGATATAGCCGTAATAAATACTTGGAGATTGTACCAAATATCGCATCCTAATGAATAAATTTCACTCCTTGACGTAAGACGCAAAATAGTTCTTGGTTAGGTGTGAAATCAAACCGTAAAAGACCGGGTCCACAAAAATCAAAAGTTGTTGGAGGAAGAGTAAGTTTAGAAATACGCTATGATCGAATAGATCATCTCATAAAACCAATAGACACACAGCGAAGATGTGCAGCTTGTGGAAAAAAAACAAGAATATGCGCAAGATGTAATGTTCCGTTGCACGACAAATGTTTTGAATATTTCCATACTCCATAAATATTTTCTTTGTATTAGAAAACTGAATAAAGCGAATAGATAATTTTAATTTTGTTTTTTTAGTATACTATAGTACATTCCGCCAATGTCCCAAAAATGGGACAGGCTTTAATTTTTATATTTATATATAAACAATAACAATTATGGCAAAAATAGTTCAAGTTGGTTAGTATGAATAACATTATACAGTTAATTTATTTTTTTTTTATATTTTTGAATTGCGGCGGGTAATGGGTTAATTATGATGAAAATTTAGAACAACTTTGGATACTTGTCTCTCTTTCAATGGAAAACATAGCTATAGGCGTCATGTATAGAGCTCCAAATTTAAGTTATAAATACTTTTTAGAAAACTTTGAAAATTCCTTGACGGATTTCATTTCAATTTCCGATAAATTGTTTTGCATTGGTGATTTTAATATAAATTTTTTAAAATTAGACGATCCGGCTACATTGGCAATGCAGACAACTTTAGAAAATTTTGAACTGACTCAAGTTATTAATAATCCTACTCGTAGTACAGGTACAAGCTTCTCTCTTATAGATTTGCTAATTACATCTGACATAAACATTGTTTCTGATGCACGCGTTATTGATGTTCACATTTCTGATCACGATTTAATTTGTTGTAATGTATTGATTGAACGAGAAGAAAAAAATTGTATGTACAGAACGTACCGTGATTTTAATTCTATTGATGTAGAAACATTTTGTAATAATTTAAGCTCTCTCCCATTACATTACATATTTCATTTTGACGATATTAATCAAAGAGTTGACTTTTTAAATCAGTGTCTTATTAATTTGTTTGATTTACACGCACCTTACAAAACCTCTCGTTTTACTAAACCCAGTGCTCCGTGGTTAACTCCAAACTTAAAGCTCATGATGAAGTTAAGAGATAATGCTTTATCCAGATTCAAACGTACTAAATCTCCAGAACACTGGAATTATTATAAATGCCTACGTAATTATACAACAAATTCAATACGAAATATATTACAAACGCGTTTTGACTACGTCAAATACAGCAACCCTTTGGAAAAATCTTCAACATTTAAACATATCTAACAAAACAAAAAGTAAGTTGCCTGTGGCCTTATGTGATCCTGAAGCTATTAGTGACTATTTCATTCATAGTATTCCTATTATTAATGTCGACAATGCTGATACTATCAATTTTTATTACGATAGTGCAAAAACCAATGGCAAACCATTTCAATTCCAATTTGTTGACACTGGAACCGTGCGCAAAATTATCTGTAATATTAAATCGAAAGCGGTTGGTTCAAACGGAATTAACATAACAATGCTGAAATTATGTTGCCCCTATATTATTCCATTTATCACGCATATAATTAGCTTGCAGCATAACATTTTTCCTACTACTTGGAAACAAGCAATTATCACACCTTTGCCAAAAGTCAAAAATCCCATTGCACTTACGTCCGATTAGTATTTTGCCAGCAATGTCGAAAATATTTGAAAAAGTTCTTGAAATGCAACTCCGAGAATATGTTACATTTAACAATATTTTGCCTTCCATACAGTCTGGATTCAGACCGTTACACGGTTGTACGACAGCTTTACTTAATATTACGGATGATATTTTAAGAGCTGCTAACGCAGGTTTAGAGACAATTTTAGTTTTATTGGACTACAGTAACTAATTAATTATGAAGTACTACTGTCAATTTTACATTTTATAGGCCTGTCTGACAATTCGTGTGCCTTGCCTAAGAATTATCTTATTGATCGCACGCAGAAGGTGATGGTTGATGGTCGAGAATCTCAAGAAACTATAATTTCTAGCGGCGTGCCACAATGTTCGATATTAGGACCGCTTCTGTTTACATTATACACAGCCAATTTTGCGTCACAATTAAGATATTGTTCTTTACATATGTATGCTGACGACACGCAATTATACTTTTCTTTTAAACACACAGAGCGGGAAATAGCTTGTAAATTAATAAACGAAGATTTACAGTATCTAGTAAATGCTTCACGCGAACATTCGCTAATTATAAACCCCCTTAAATCTGCTTACATGTTGTTCAGTAAGAAAGGTACTTCAGATGGCCTCACTATAAAAATCAACAATTCTACTCTTTCATTTGTGAATGCAGTAAAAAACCTAGGGCTAATGATTGACATTAATTTGCGATTCAAAGAACATATATCAAGTTGCTTAAGAAAGTCATATGCGGCGCTGAAATTAATACGAGGATAGATCGGAAAGTGTCTAGAACGAGACGGAAGAAAACAACTTTTTGGGGAAAATCGTACTTATTTTTCTACGTAGTCTCCTTTCAGCCCTACACATTTAGTCCAACGCTTTTCAAGACCTTTCAACCCTTCAAGAAAATAGGAACCATCTAAGCCTTCGAAATATCCATTTACAGCTTCGACGATTTCAGCATTCGATGAGAATTTCTTTCCAGCCAACCATTTCTTAAGATTTGGAAACGGGAAGAAATCCGACGGAGCCAAATCTGGCGAGTATGGAGGATGATCAATTAATTGGAATCGTAATTGGTGTAGTTTCGCCATCGCAATTGCCGACTTGTGGCTCGGGGCATTATCCTGGTAATACAAAACTTTTTTCTTTTGCGAAATGAGGCCTTTTAGCTTTGATTTCTTCGTTCAATCTGTCTAATAACGATGCATAGTATTCGCCTGTTGTTGTTCTCCCGTGTTGCAGGTAATCGATAAAAATTATTCCTCAGGAATCCCAAAAGACAGTAGCCATGACTTTTCCAGCAGACGGAATTGTCTTGGCCTTCTTTGGAGTTGGTTCACCACGTGCTGTCCACTGCTTTGATTGCTCTTTGGTCTCCGGAGTGTAGTGATGTATCCACGTTTCATCGACAGTTATAAAACGTCGCAAAAAATCTTTTGGATTACGTTTGAACATGTCTAGACATTGCTGAGAAATGGTCATTCGAACTCGCTTTTGATCGATTGTCAGCATACGCGGCACCCATCTAGCAGTAAGCTTTCTCATGTCCAAATGTTGATGTAAGATGCAATGTACGCGGTCGCATGAAATGCCTACTGCCTCTGCTATCTCTCTCAACTTTACTCGCCGATCATTCATCACGATTTCATGGACTTTTTCAATCATTTGTTCATCGGTAGCCGTTTTTGGCCTGCCAGAGCGCGGTGCATCCTCTATGCTTGTTCGACCGCGTTTAAATTCAGCAACCCAGTTTGCAACCGTTGCATATGAAGGAGAAGACTCACCATGAACATCGTCTAATTCCGTTTTTATTTCTTTAGCATTTAAGCCTTTCAAAAAGAAATGCTTTATCACTGCACGGAACTCGTTTTTATTCATGATTTAGAAAATGCATGAATTGTTTACTTTGATCGACAATAACGACTTTAGTTTATGCACGATCTCTCTGAAAATTTGACAGTAGTTGTACGAACAATGACTGGGCAGGATGCGCACGTAGCGCCATCTTCTGGTTCGTTCTAGAAACTTTCCGATCTATCCTCGTATATGCAAATAGAAATTTATTATCCAGGAAAGTTAAAACGTTACTTTGTGATTATTTAGTTTTATCTAATTTTAATTTTGCTAATGTCGTATACGGTCCCTGCATTGACAGTGATACAACCAGAAGAATACAAGTAATACAAAATTCATGCTTAAGGCTCACTTTCCGTGTTCGTAGAAGACAAAGAATTACACATAAATTGCTAGATGCGAACTGGCTAAATATGAAGGACAGGAGAACTCTGCATTCTGGTTGTCTGTTTCACAAAATTGTACAGAATAGGTATCCAAAATATCTGTATAACAAAATTTCATTTAGAACTGACGTGCATCACATAAATATTAGGAATAAAGGGCTTTTAACGCCTCCACTGCATAGGACGACCATGTTTGAAAGATCTTACAGTTACAACATTGTGCTAATCTATAACTCTATACCTCAAAGTATAAAAGCCTTGTCAGTTAAGAAGTTTCGTAAGCAATTTTTCGAAATACTTTTCAATAACTAAATTTCACTGAAAATTTAAAATTATTTTCAGGACTGTTAAAGTTATCTATAAATAAATATCTGTGTCCTCTCAGAGGAATTAAATTTATTTAGACTTTCAGGATTCAAAAATTTATTATTATAGTGAATAGTCTAGTATAGTAATTTATTTAGGTATGTGCCATGTAATGTAATACATATTATTTTTTATTATACACTTGTAGGTTGAGTGTAAGAGCCGAGAATTATTACATAATTCATCTGAACTCCGCCTATTTTTCAAAGATTTTTGTCACTTTATGATGTTTGTACTTACATGTACATACATATGTGATTTGAAAATAAAGACATTATTATTATTATTATTATTATATAGGAATTCTGCGTAACTGATCTTCAGTTGGGCACTTCTTCCTCTTTCGATGTTTAATTCCATTTCTTCTTAGTTCTCGATGAATGGTCATGTGAGAAATCCGAAATCTGCCAGCTAATTTGCGAGTCGATATCCCCAATCGCTCTTTTGATGTTTCCACCACTCTATTTTATTGAGCATTAGTCAAAACCTTAGGCCGTCCACTTTTTAGGAGATTTACACATGGTACACCTTCTTGGCATTCACTAATAGTTTTATAAATAGTCGAAACTGCTATATTCAGATCTCTAAATATGTTCATTATTTCAGATTTTGGAACCCGTTCAACTAAATTATTCTATGTCTTCTTAAAAATGCCATAAGGGGTGGCTGTGGAAAAGAAAATTCATGTCTTACCTCCATTCATTTACTTTAAATTTTCAGATTTGGCATGTGTTAGATACCAAGCTACAACATGAGTTTTAACTTTCATGGCCAACCTTTATGCTTTATGGCATTTTTAAAAAAATACATCGTACACACATAAAAATTTTTGGGATAAAATGTTCTCCTGCTAATCGGTGTTAAAAAATACGGATAGAGTTTTACTTGAAAAGTTGTAAAGCTCATCTCATTTAGTGATATTAAAATCTTTTCCTGATTAAAATGCGTCCAAAAATAGGTGTTAAAAAATTATATATGTATATAATACATGTATAGAAATAACTACCGCAAGGATTAAAATGCTACTTTTGTAGACCACGTTAACACTTTCTAAAGTTAAACGTCCTAACTCCGTTTATTTTAACACCAAAAACGGATGGACGCCAGGAAACACCAGACGCGAGGGAACTCCAGATTTTTATCTGTGTATACAGGGTTACAACTAATTAAAGGCTCACCATGGGGATCTCGTAAATTATAAGAGATACAAAGACGGTTAAATTACAAAAAAGTTACGCTATTTTGGGGTCTATAAAAATGTGCAAAGAAATCTCTCCTATCTTTATTCATTTCTGAAATATCTTCAAAAAACTGAAAACTCTCAATTTCGAAAATCTTGAATATCTTGTTTATTTATCAAGATAGAGTCACAAAATTCTGTAATTTTACACTAAATTCAATGGACAATCTAATACAGTCAAAATAAATAGGTTAGGATTGATGGTTACACAGATACGACTGTCAACTCTTTTTTTTTTCTTATGGCCGCTATCTTAGATTTTCATACCATGTGATGCAAAAATAAAATCTGAATACGACGATATGACACACTTATGCTTTTGTTTTAAAACAAAATATGAAATTACTAAGAAATATTTTAGAAAATTTTTAATCTGGTAGGTGAATGTATGAGAATGTTCTGTGTTGACATGCCAAATACCAATTGTTGACAATAAACACCCGCCTACCAGATTAAAAATTTTCTAAAATATTTCTTAGTAATTTCATATTTTGTTTTAAAACAAAAGCATAAATGTGTCATATCGTCGTATTCAGATTTTATTTTTGCATCACATGGTATGAAAAACTAAGATAGCGGCCATAAGAAAAAAAACAGTTGACAGTCGTATCTGCGTAACTGTCAATCCTAATCTATTTATTTTGACTGTATTAGATTGTCCATTGAATTTGGTGTAAAATTACAGAATTTTGTGACTCTATCTTGATAAATAAACAAGATATTCAAGATTTTCGAAACTGAGCGTTTTCAGTTTTTTGAAGATATTTCGGAAATGAATAAAGATAGGAGAGATTTCTTTGCACATTTTTATAGACCCCAAAATAGCGCAACTTTCTTGTAATTTAACCGTTTTTGTATCTCTTATAGTTTACGAGATTCCCATGGTGAGCCTTTAATTAGTTGTAACCCTGTATACTTTTACGGATATCTAGTTTGTACGCCATAACTATGACAATATGTTGACAAGTATGTTAAAGTAAATAAAAATGTAGACAATATTGAATATTTGTTTCCAAGGGCAACTCGATGATAAGTAATTTAGTATCAATTTACAGACAAATAAATTTTTCCGAAAACTTTTGTTACAAACGTTACTACTTAAAACTTAAATATAATTTAAATAAATAAAGTTAAAACAACCACTGGTCGTTTTCTAATCAGGAAAAAAATTATGAAAACAAATATGCTTTTTGCTAACAGACTCGTGAAGGTTTGACTGACCTAATTGTGGGAGACTTGAACTAACACATTTACTTTTACCTTTCATTGTTCAAAAATGAAGTCACAACGATATTTAAATTATCTTTTCGAATTCTTTATATTTTCAAATAACTTTCTGCATAATAATTTATAATAAATTAAGAATACATAAAAATTTAGATAATTTATATACAACTTACTTAGGAGACTTTATAGAGTAATTTAAAATACTCTTTTTAAATCGTCTTTTTTTAAATACTTTTTAAGCTTATATGATTTATCATTTGACATTTACTCAACTGCAAGTTACATTCATAAAACGCATGCGATGCATTCTCTTGATACTTTTCAATCTCATTTTCAAGGATATGTACACAGATGTAAGTGGAGTAATTGTTGTTGCAAACAGCACTCGACCGTCCACCGCAAATAAACATTGCAATTTTTTAAGTTCAACGCTTTATAGGTTGTCGTTCTAGTGAAAGCAAACTTTGCATTTTATAAACGAGTATGATTCATTGAATTTATAATTTTGATTTTAGAATATTGAAGTGGTAAAAAATTATTAAAAAATTGAAAATGAAATTCAAAATTATTAGAGTATTCATAAACTAATTTGAAAGATTTTTTTTCCTTGAAGTGTATGAAAATATTTGTATATACATGCAGACTGTCAACCTCTCTCTGTAACAAGAATAACACAAATGAAGAAATACATACATATATTGTATTAAGGTGTGTTAATGACAAGAACTGAGTAGAGGACGCGCCTGCTCACAGCTGGCTGTTCTGATCTTTGTTCATTAAATCTAATATGCTTCCTTGCATTGGTTATGATGCAAACGGCTGTGTTACATAAATTCTTTTACATATGGTATGTACGTTTGCAAGTCTGCTACATAAAGTGGATGAATATCTTAATCTAATATCCTTAATAACCCTTAATTTTAAAAAAAAGTAATTACTCTATTCCCTGGTTGGCATTTAAACTGTCTGTATTAAGCTTTAATTCCCTTATGAAAATTCCATCCAAATCATATTTCAATTATCTTTTTAAAAAAATCACATTGTAAGAAAGTAAATGGAAAATCTTTACACGTTAATTTTCAAACGTGAACAAAAAATTATTAAACAAACTTAATCAATAATAAAAAGTTCAAAGTACTTGGTCCTTGATCTATTTTATTAAGTATCACAAAATCTTCTAAGCGGACACTAAATCGCGCAAATATACACTTTACGTTTCGCAGTCGTTCGACTGCTTCGTCAGAAGTGAAAATTTTCACTTCTGACGAAGTGAAAATTATTTTCACTTCTGACGAAGCAGTCGAACGACTGCGAAACGTAAAGTGTATATTTGCGCGATTTAGTGTCCGCTTAGAAGATTTTGTGATACAAATTTCATCGGACAAGAACCAACTGTAAATATTTTATTAAGCGTGTCCAGTGTTCTAAGGACGAATTAGCAAACATTGTAATTTAAATATATTATAATTTTGATCTTTTCCGAATTCTGAATGAAGCGCTGGCTTGGTTCAACAAAATGTGGAATAACTCTGAAAGTCATCTTGTCGTAATCGCCAATGTTGTCGAAGCTAATTGGCCGAGTTCCAGTGCAATTATGTAATGATCAGGTTCAAGCATCTCTCTACGAAGCGTTTCAAAAACATGTTCCGAAAACTAGGCCACAATTTATTACTAATACGAAACTTGATTGTTGGTCTTAACGACCATACCCTATACACATAGTGACAATTGTGAGATTTTAGTAATTTTTAACTATTTTTTTATCTAGACCAAAGCAATTGGTCTAGAACTGGCATTTTAATATCTACTAAGGATAGATAATTGTTTTATACAAAATGTCATAAAAGTTTATTTTTGTTCTGAAATATAAATTAATATGTTGTATTTCTTAGATAAGAAATAAAGAATCCAATCAACAACCTCGTAGGCGGAAAGTATATACATACATATAAATCAAGGATAAACTAGGACTTTCAATATGAAAAATTCCACCACAAAAGCAGAAGGAATTCCCTATGTCATGGTCATGAATAGCGATATTCAACTGCAGAAATGGGTGGTATTTAGCACGTCATCAACGGCTATGTAGATATGTGTTACCTTGAATTAGCTAAGCGCTGAAAGTCAGTACCTTTTAATAAAATCAAATCAAAATAACATTTATAATAATAATAACCGATTGGTCCCAAATACCCAGCCGTGATTAACATATACATTGAAACCATTGGGCAAATCACAAGCATATGCACAAACATTGTATGTAAGTATAGTTAATCAAAAAGTTTTTACGTAAAGATATAGAAAATTGTTGTAAGTTTTCATCGCAATAGACAACTGTTTCGATTCTATTTGGGTTCCTCGTCAGCAGAAGAGTAGCTCGAGAACTCACCGACTTGTCCTAGTTATCTCGGAATCGAGTACACTAGTAATCAAAAGTTTAGGTCGCGACATCTTGCGGCCGATTTTTTCGAGTTCACTTGAACTGGAGTTTAAACCAACATAGAAAAACCGGTCCTTTAAGGTTTAACATGAGCGTAAATAAAGAGGAACTTATCCATTAGCAATTGACACTACCAAACAAGAGAAGATAAGAACCAATTAGTTTTCCTTGTGCCAAGCTTCGAGTTATTTTTTAATTCCTCTATCCTGCCATAGGAAAATTATATCTCCATTCATGAAGGCTGCTAATAAAGACGTTTAGCAATAGATTAAATAATAAAATTTAATTTTACATGCGGTCATCAATTTTACAATATGTCTTGTTTTTTTATTACATCTCCAAACCTGTTTCAATTGTGCAATGCCCCGGCACGGAATACATCACCAAAGTTACTAATTTCATTTGTAAATTTGCTTCTGAATGCTTTCTCTAAATTTTGTAACTCATTAAGCAATCAATACGGCACGCCACAAATGTATACATATACTCTGCCGTTCATAAATATATATTTTTCGCAGCGTAATTTCACTTTGTTGAATCATTTCTGAAGGCGAAACGAGAAATTAAAAAAAATATATAAAGATCGGGCCCGTAAATCGCGACGGCTCGTTTCGACACACATACTTTATTATTTATTAATTTAAGAGTTAACTTTCGAGTTTACACGTGATCACGAGCCAAATCGCTGTTGTGAAAAAAACTGTGTTAATTATGTTTACACAAGTGCTTTCTGAACGTAACGAGTGATTTTTATACATATGAAGATTTAAATAATGTCGCGCGCAGAAAAAAATCAGAAAGACTTAAAAAAGAATTATAATGTGATTTTAATAAGTACATAAATTTTCAGTATGTAACATTTTTTCGGACATACGTAGTTTACTTATTTGAGTAGCCTCGTTACAAAACCTTGTTAAAAAAAGAAACCATTAAATTGTGTATACACAATATTGGACATTTTATGTTATTTGAACAACTTATTTATGTCTTTAGCCAGTCAAAGTTTTCACACAATATAAGCACATCGATGATGAATTATTTTGTCCAACAGTTGCACTTTTTAGGGGTTTTTTACGTTAATTTTGAGTGATTAAAATCAAATTTCAATCTCTAGCGACTAAAATTTAATTTTAGTCACTCCATAGTGTTTATCAACAATTATCCATGACGACCGACCATGACTGCTTGACGTTTTAAGTAATATCACTTCAAAAATATCTTTTCAAGATTACTTGTTGTTAAAAAGTGCAACTGTTGGATAAAACGTCGTATATCACACGAGAGCGAAATGCAATTATGTATACACTCGTGAGAATTGTCTCACTCATGTATAATTTTGCATTTCTCTCACTTATAATATAATCTACTATTATTCCTATTTCATTTTAAGATTGTATTATCTATTACGTATCGTTAATAATTTTCCAAAATGTATAGTAAAATTTACAACTTGAGACAGTCATTAAAATTAAAAAGAAATTAAAACTTTTAACAAATTGAAGCTCTATGAACCAAAAGAAAACAATAGTTTTGCAACAAATAACATAATAAGTAAGTGTTTTCTTTTAATATATTTTAATTCTTTTTGGAAATTCTGTCATTTTATTCTATGACCAAGAAATAATGTTAAATGTTAATAATTTTTTAAAAGTAGCGCACTTTTATATTTCAACGACAAATCAAATAATAATAGTCAAAAATAACAAAAGGTCAAGGCCAATTAAAAATTCGAAGAATAACCAGGAGGTTTTAATTAAATAAAACTGTTTAAAAAGAGAGCGAGTACAAAATCAAATCTTAAAATAATAATTATAATGGAAGAGCGCAAAATATGTTTGATATTGTCCAGTAATATAACGGACAAAGTCGTATAGCATTAAAAATCAAACGTTTTAAACTGAATTTTGGTAAAAAAATGAAAAACCAAAAAAAGGACGATATTAAAACTTTAAAAAATGTAGGAAGTCGGCAACCTAATTGTAAACGAAAAAATCTTAACAGTTAGGGATTTCATCTAAAATGATGTATCAGAATAATAACAAAGCAGAACAAGTGAAACAGTTTAGAAATAGAAAAACTTTACAAAAAGTTATAGAATAATCTTGAAGAAATTTGAAGTAGTTATTAAAAATCTTAGACATTTTTTAATATAAAAAGAATGGTAGTTTATTATGTAATTTAAACAAAATGAGACGTTAAAAAAATGTCCTTTGCGATAAGAAATTTTACAAAATATGTGAGTCTATAAATAGGACTAAGTTTAAATTTGGGGACAGTTACTTGAAATACCCATTTTAATAATGCAATGTGAAGTGTAAATAAACATTAGTTGATGATTACGTATTTAGACAAATAACCATTACAGAACTTAGTTTATATTAAATTCAGCTGAAACAAACAAACAGTCACTATTGTATCATAAAAAGAAATTGCTAATAAAGAATTTTAAGTTGACTGGAGTTATTTTAATTCATTTATGAGCAAAGAAATAATCTACGAGCGTGCAAAGAACTCAAAAGCATTCATAGATTTCAACAAAAGAAAAAGGTTTACGCCCAGAATCTTTAGAGTTTCATGTTTATAGACAAATAAGTATGTACGTTATGAAGTAAAAACAAAATCGAATTTGACAACAACCAATAACTTAGCAATAAGTGTGTATATTTCATTACGTTTGTTAAATAAAAACATTTAAAAAGATATCATATAATTTTTTCAACATAGTTAAGAAATGGGTATTAATATTCAAATACGGTTATACAAGTTTTCATTTATTCGAGGCAGGAGCCGCCCATATTGCCTCATAATTCATACGGTTTCCCTATCCCCAAATGAAACCATCATTCAATACTTAGGGTATTTTAAATAATTCTACTTTATCATCTCTGAATTTTGATACATAAAGTCAAATGTGCGTCATTCAGTTTCAAGTATTGTACAATATTCAAGTTCATTTCAAGTCACCAAAACTTTAATTTCCTTAAATGAGACATCCTACATAACCAGGAAAGTCGAGCTATGTCTCTGGGCCCAGAAATTTTTTTTATTTTATCCGGACGCCTGTAAAACCCTGGATCGGAGAAATTTGACCCTCACCCTCATTTCTCTTTCGTTGGCCCTGTAGGTACATAAACATAACTATGTCTACTCCTTTCTTCACTGAAGAATTTCAAAAAAAGTGCTTTTTCTTTTGTTTAGTGCAACTGAATCGAAATGGTGAATTTTTAAAGAATTGCCTTCTTTTGATATGAATATGATCTACCCCAAATTTTTGTAGCATTATCTGTAATCCCCTTTCTCCTCTCTTAAACTTTTTTTTATTTATTTTATTTGAAACACCTTCAAGTGATCTCAATTTTACAATACTGCGATTTAGGCCCAATTGTACAATTAAAGCGTAACTTTAAAGCAAAGCTTAAACCCTTAACAACAATTGTTGAAATAATTTGTCATGGGTTTAAGCTTCAACTTAAATTTAAACTGACATTGTACCTACAACTGGACCTCATTTGATGTTTATACTCTTATCCTTTTAGAGGGATTATAATTTACTTCGTATTCAGCTATGAATTCTGAATATTGATGAATCAATATCAAAAAGTTTTATTGAAGCCAGCAATACACTTTACTCAACTAAAAATATTTTTTTGGTACACGCTCCGCAAAATGGTCACTTAGGGGACTATTTTCAGAACGAAAAACGTATCTTTAGCAACCTCAATCGTCATAGCAATAATTAGAATCCGCTAAAAAATTTTAGCGACTAACGGCCGGTATTACCAACGTTTTAAGGAGACCTTAAATTTAACTCGTGTTTAGAATGTGATTGATGTTATACAAACCAAGCAAAAATGTCACAATCTAAACACGATTTAAATTTAAGGTCTCCTTAAAACGTTGGTGATACCGGCCGCTAGTACTTAAAGCTGCCATGGCAACTCTTTAGCGGATTTTTTTTTAGCAAGTTTCAATGAAATAAATCAAGTAATAAAGTACAAAATTCAACTCGTTGCTATGATTACCGATCATTGCCATGTCTGATGAGAGAGACAATTTAGACTTGCTAATTCGAAATTCGACCAATTTAACATTAATGTTGGTGATTTGGCGAGCGTGTACCAAAAATTATTGTATGTACCACGTACGCAAAATGGTTTTAGGGGACTCATCTCTTAATTACGATTCGACCTCTAAAAGCTTATTTTGCGTACTTGATACATAAACTACTATTGAAATGATTTACTGGAACCACTTTGATCATTAATAGTTGAAGAGGGCTTTAGTAGTTTTATTTACTATTTATTTACGCATTCTAGACAAATTGACATTTATGTTTAACGACTCAAAAGATGCTACTTTCGTTCTACCGTTTTGTGATACATTCTAAATTAATTTGATTCGAATCAGTACACAGAGAAAAAGCTTATTACTTTTAACAAGCGGGGTGGTTTCCACATATTTAAGTATTGCAATATTGTTGCAAACAATGCCCAAATATACGAAGTTTGTAGCGTTCTTAACTAATACTGCCGCCGAACTAGGGATAATCGAGCCTTGCATTTTTGTAATGTTCTTAAATAGAACATTTTCAGGACCTCCTTTGATATTATTTAAGGTATACAGGCGTCCCTAGCATCGGTATGATGCCGATGGGCCCATAAATTCTACTAAACATGTATCCGAAAATGCAACATTCGTCAAGTAAGAATTTTGTTTCTTTTATATCTCGTATGGACGAAATCATGCCAGATTTGATAACAATTTTTCACAATTTTACATTTACATAAGTAGGCTTTACACGGACGCAATGCAATGCAATGAACATTGCACACAAAAATTACATTTGCTCTCGGCTTTATATTTAAGCTATTTCTGAGTAGTTGCAATGAAAGGCAGCAATTTCTGAATGTAAATATTTATGGTGGCTCATATTTGAGTGGTCTTGTTAATTAACAATTATTGTTCACACATTTGCCAATGTGCATGCGCACGATAAAAATTGTGTCTTGCTGCATTACAAATTGCATCGTGTAAAGCCCGCTTAAGTCCTTGCATTGAGGTCTCTACCAGGGGGGTTATTCTCGAAACGAGGGAGAGGGTTCGTTTTGCGGGAGTGACGTCAAAATGACGTAGACTCTCGTATAAACCTATACAAACCTCTCGAGAAATGCGTCATTTTGACGTCATTTTCGGGAGCGATCACTTCTCTCCAGTTCGAGAATAACCCCCAGATGGCGTAAATGTAGAGTTCCTTGACCCTCTTTTTAAAAACATGTGTTACGCCACTGTTTATTCGTACAAATATCAACTTTTTAAAATTCTCAATATAACACATGCAATTAAAAAAAAAATAAAAGTATTCTAGTGTAATTTTTCATAAAATATGCTGTTTATTAAATAAATCCAATTACTTTTAGGAATTTTAAGATCAGGTTACGGCTACTTCACACATGGACATGACCTTGTTTGAAAGATAGATATAAAGAACGGAAGTACAAAACATAGTAGCAGACAATATAGAAAATACTAAGAATAATTGCAATTAAAATAAAACTTTTGCACAAAGTAATTGTCAAACAAAAAATGATTATCAAACAAGTGATTATGTACAAACTGATTATCATGCGTTATAATAACTAAAATTACTAGAATCATCAGTGTATTTTATTAAAAAGTAGTAACACATGATTCGTTAAATTTCAGACATTTCCATATCCACTAATGGAATACAATTTCACGTCTTAAGAGACTAATGATAACACTAAAGACGTGATTATTAATTTCCTTTTTTTACTTGAAATTATCACTAATTTGTGCTTCTAAATTTCGCTTGAACCTCACATATCGAAAAAGAAGGTAAGATATCAACTATATGTATTATAAAAAATAAGAATTCGAGAATAGACCTCTGTGGAGGGATGTCGGGAAATGATTTTCAAAGGGGCGGGGGGCAAGTAAAGGGAGACGACTAAAATCATCAAAAACTTGAGTAATTTTGTCGTAAAAAAGCTTTGTTGAGCTCTAGTATCTAGCTATTTTAGGAGTTTAAGGGCCGTGTTCTAGAATCAATTTGCGACGTAACTGTACGCCACGAAAATGTATGGTATATGCAAAATACATGAGTAAAGGCGCGTACTGACCAAAGCTCTGAACAAGTTCAGAGCTGCTTGGAGTTAGTTCGACAAAAAATCTGAACTTGGTGAGGACGCTTCTCGTATTGGCCGGTTCTGAGCTTTGAGCGAACCGAACCCAATCCGTGAAGTAGCAGTAATGTGCGTATTGACCAAGCTAGTTCAGAACTAACAAGTTCAAAGCAGGTTAAAAACTTTTCGACCTGTACACACCAAAATTTGTTGGAGTTCGAAATTATTTCAGAATGAAAATCCCGAACTGGTTCGCTATTATTCAGTTGTTGCCAGAATAAGTGACACAAGTCCACATTGGAAATGAGTTCTGAGCTGGCTTGCAACTTGTCCAAACTCCGAACCCTTTCATCTTACCGCTACTTCATGGCTCGGGTTCGGTTCGTTGAAAGCTCAGAACCGGCAGTACGAGAAGCGTCCTCACCAAGTTCAGATCTTTTGTCGAACTAGCTCTCAGCAGTTCTTAACTTGTTCAGAGCTTTGGTCAGTACGCATCTTATGAAAAGGTTCGGAGTTCGGACAAGTGGCGAGCCAACTCGGAACACATTTCTAGTGAGGACGCGTGTCAATCATTCTGGCAACAACTGAATAATGGCAAACCAGTTCGGGATTTTCGCTCTGAAATAATTCCGAACTCGGTAGTGTGTACAAGTCGAAAAGTTTTAACTTGCTTTGAACTCGTTGGTTTTGAACTAGCTCCGAGCTAGTTCGAAACACTGTTTTTGGTGAATACGCACCATAACATACAGACACCGGTACGGAAGTAGGTAACGTTACCAGTGTTTAGAACACGCGGGCCTAAAGCTATGCGTACAATTGTCCGTATCGTACGCATCGCACGTATCGGAGGCGATCCGTCCGATGCGAAGCAGTGAACGCAGATACATTTAAAATAACGAAAAGAATGAGTTTTTATGATCCGTTCGCTGCGTGCGATGCGTCCGATGCGGATAAGTGAACGACTAGCTTAAATGTGCTAAAGTCCGAAATTTTTTACTCGATCCCAGGGTGGGGATCCCCTTTATCCTTGTATCCTTTGCCTCTCTGCGATACCCGGAATTACGATTCACGACGATAAATGCGAATCAGTACAAAGAATGAAATACAGTCGCACCTCCATAACTCGAACCTCCACAACTCGAAACTCTCTCTAAGTCGAAATTTACTGATGTCCCTGCACATTGTGTATATAATTGAAATCTTTTTCTTTAACTCGAAATTTCTATAACTCGAAGTAATTTTCCGGTCCCTTGAGATTCGAGTTATGGAGGTTCCACTGTAATTCTAAAGAAAACTCATAATACTAATCTGGACTTAATCAATAAATATTTTTGTTTAATCATATCGAATTCCTTTTTAAAGTACAATCAAATCTGACGCTTTAATAATAGTAAAATAATATGATGAATAAATTAAGAGCCATTACGTTGGTAATATTTGTTTACTTAAATGGATTTGCATCCAGTAAATTGTGGCTGGTTATAAATTACTGAAATTTTTAGCTCACCAAATTTCATTCAATTGAAGGAGCCTTAAACCATCATTTCAAAAAATAAAAACTTTTAATAGTTATTTACGTGTCAAGATTTGTAAATTGATCTTTACGGGCGAGCTGAAAGTTTGTGTGAGCCCGGTAAAGATTAACTGCAAAGCGTGTCGCGTACAAACTTTTATTTCCACCTTCACATGGCGATTTTTAAGTGAAATTTAATTATGAAAACGTTTTTTTGTCGAAGGCGTTATTTCTAGCCAGACGTAGTCATGGTGATGTAAACATTCTACAAGCCTGTAAAGCTTTACAAGTCTTTTATACAAGCCATTAAAGTATTACAGATCTGTTCCCGTAATGTATCCTTTACTTGGTTACCATAAACATCAAAATGAACCTGTAAAGTGTCATTTACTAAGGCGGTGGAAATACATATAATAATAAGCGTTCAATATAAAAATAAATTAGGGTAGGCGTTGAAATTTAAATACATGTCTTAGATAACGTCATATTAATATTAATTGTCAGTCAATTGTAACACAAAAATGTTATTCATAGAGTTCAAATGTGTCTTGATGCCGCAGGCAGTGATCATTTTACGCAACTACTTTAATTTTTTTATAGTAAAACAGTTTTCTTGCTTTGTAGAAACGTCCAAGTGACTGAAGAAACGTTCGGTGAACTAAATGCACACATGCGTGTTTACTTGCATCGCCAACTCTAATTCATTTTTCATTTGAACACTCCTTAGAATTGGTTTGTCATCCTCCTCTACAAGCACACAAAAACCTTTGTCGAATTAAATTTGTAGAAAAATGCATTAAAATTCCACAAAAATTTTGCCACAAATATACTTGTAAAGAAAAACCACGGAAAAGTCAATTGAGCGTTTAAATATCCTTAAAATTCCTGATTACGAAATGATCAGTAAACAACTTCATCTAGGTAGTATATTTTTGTTCACCAGAATTACTTTCACCAAAAATCACTCTCACCTAGTCAATTTAAAAAGCATCGCTCTATTAAATTTATCGGCGCTTAACCCAACATAAACACAACAGGTGATTCACTGGCAATCACGATCGAATTTTACGACGGCTCGCAGTTAATCCTTTTAGAAATTAGAGTTACAACGCCAAAAACATAAGCAAGAGCCTCGTAAAGTCACAACAAGGAACAAACAGAATGATTTTCTTGGCACTTATACCTGTAAATATTTTTTTTCTTAAGAGAACGTTAAGTGCGCCACCTGGATTTTTTCAAGCCGCGAAAACAATTTTGCCAAAAAATAAATCATCACTCACCGCTTCTCATCAGGGATCCGACTCCGATGTCTTGCACGACATTGAAATGTTAAGCTAAAAAGCGCAAGTGACGGTGAAAGAAGCGTTTCGCAACACTTCGAGATGGAAACAGTTTTGATCACGACCACTTTCTATAATGCATACATACACAGGAGAAACCGATACAAGACTGCATTGTTTATCGCAAGACGTGTGCTTTAAGTACGAAGACGTTTCAGACACCAGCGGACAAGGTACGACGGTATTACGCACACAAATCAACATAATTCAAATTAATTGATAACGTATACTTATCGTCAATGAGGAATTCTAATGTCCGAAGATGTATTCGAAAAAAACACGCAAGTTCCATTAAATAGGCGCGAAATATGCATAAAGTTCCAGTAGGTTACCTTGAAAACTTAATTTATAAAAATTGATTCGTTTTGGCTTATAACTTATTTCCTAACAGGCATCGAAAGTGCTGGATATCACACGAGTAAATTAAACGTTCTTAGCGAAACAGAAGAAGAAACTTACATTTTCGAGTGAATTCGAACACTATCTTTACACGATTCAATCAGTTTAAATTAATTTAATTCTTCAGTTAATTTTCCTTGCATGGGGATCCGCAGAGGGGGGGAACCAAAAGGGGTATTTCCCTCCTTCCCCCGAAATCAACAAAAAAATTCCTTAAATTATAACTGAATGTGATTACAACTCTCCATCCAGAATAGAATAGTTAGATGGTGATAGTAGAATTCAGCCAAATTACAAAATTACTTTACTTGTCTCCAAATTTTGGTCGTCCACCTGGAAATTTTTCTGCGGACGCTCCTGTTTCCATATTATGTAAACCATGGCCTTCTAAATGAAAAGCGAGTTCTATCTGGCCTGCGCAAAAGTGCAGTTCAGGCGTGCTCCGTCAAGCACTACTTATGGGGCGCTTTTTTAACCTAAAATCTTGACAGTTCTGTCACGTGTGAATGGTGAATGAGTTCGTGTAAGAACAATTTATGTTATTGTTGTAAGAATTTGAGCATACTGGATATTATTTACGTTAGAATAAAGTGGAGTATTTATGTCCAATTTCGACAACTTAATTTAGCATTAAACTATTTCGATTTTAGATTAAAATCTTACCTGCACATGCTCTAAATTTCTGTGGTAAGTTACAACATGTATAATAAAGCTTCTTTTCTTACTGTGCGTAATTATCATCGCCCTTTTTAACACGTTTTATTTATAACACGAAAGCTTTTTAAAATGACAGTTTTTCTTTATTGCGCAAGCATACTTCACTCCGACGTGATCAAATGATTTGTGCATGAATCTATAAAGTTTATACCATATAAATTATGTTGTATTATGGTAATTACAATATTAATTAATTTTGAGTGAACTCACTTTGATTGACAGTAATGACAGCGCATTTCACTCAGTGCCGTCAGTGCCCCATAACCAGCGCCAAAGTGGCGACTTTTGGCGTTTTCTCGAGCACAAAAATTCAATGTAAATTTTTCAAAACGCCCAGGCCAGTTAGAACTCGCTTTTCATTTAGAAGGCCATGATGTAAACAAACAAATTCATAGCCGCCTGGGTGGTTCACAGGTTTGCATGTTTACCTTCGGACCCGAAGGACGTGGGTTCAATTCCCAACCCGGCGGTCGATTTTTCAATTGCGGATGAAAAGCGTACACATACCTTCTTCTCGGATAGGAAGTAAAGACGTACACCCCGTGTCAATACGATGTTTGGCACGTTAAAAATCTCTGCTGGGGGTGGAATTCCCCTAGACTCGGCTAAATTCTAATAGGGTTGGCCATATGACCTTAGTAGTTGGAGCCTAAAGGTACGAGGAGTATTCCGCAACCCAATACCTTACCCATTAAAGAAAAAAAATTGATTAAAAGCTTTAGCAACCAAAGTCCTTAGCTGGTACTTAGGATGTTATAAAATGTAATAAACGTGCTACTCATATACGTATGTCAATCAAATCATTCTAGATTCGCTAATCACTATGAACGATAACCTATTAAAGATTACGAAAATTACAAATAACAAAACGCAGAAAATTATATAAAACGGCCAAAATACCCCTTGTGGAGTAGCGCCGCTTCAGTAATAGCTTTCAAGACCCATTGGTCGAAAGTGGTCATTCCATACATTTCTTATTATTGTGTTTTCTTGCTTATTTCCGTCCATAATTTTCTATTCCCTACTTCCATCTCGTTCTAGTCCTTCCTGACCCTCTTCCACTTCTTGATTCCCAATGTAGCATTAACAAATGCGTTACACCTATCGCTCCTGCTCTCCATACAGGTCCGAGATATTTTACTCTCTGTGGTTTGATTTTCTTTATTATGTCTTCTTCCGTTAGTCCTCTCATCGTCATTTCATAGTTCATCCTTATTCTGTGATCGTTATCAGCAAGTTTTCTATCCCCAATATTGATCTTATTATTTTTCTCTCGAAAGTTCTCACATCTTCTTCGTCCTTTTTTGGTGAGTGACATTCTCTTCGCCGCATACATCAATGTCTGTCTTGTACTTAATTATCTTATAAATGTTTAGTTTAGTTTCCTTCGTGAGTAATTTGCTTTGTTTTTGTTTCTTCTTTCCAATTCCATCTAAAGGCCATTTTACATTGCACAATTTATTGTACAAGAAATTATACAATTTTTGAAACAATTTAAATTGGATAGGATATTGAGTAATCCCAAAATTTCTTGTTTGATATTCTATTCACACGTTGTCTTTCATTTTAAAATAAATGTAGAAGCCACGATTACTATTATTGCCTGTGTTTAGTAAAAAAGTTATTGCAAAGAGGACTAAATAGTAGAAACAAGCGAAGAGAATCTAGAAAAAAATAGTAAACAATGTGGTTACAAATTGAGACGAAATTGTGTGAAAAATAGAAGAGATTAACACAATTCTTAAAGCAAGCAATATTTCAGGCAATTTTCTGTTTGAAACTACACAATTTAGATGGTCTCAAAGATTGTAAAATTTCTTGTCCAATAAGTTGTGCAATGTAAAATGGCCTTAACATCTCTTCGAGATCCCATTCTTATCATCTCTCTCGCCCTAGAGACTCGCATCGCAACTTCATCCTACACATGAGTGGAAATACTATCAGATAGCAATGGAGATAGAAAACGCAACATTTCATAATTTATTAGGAATTAATCGGAGAATAAGCATGCAAAAAGGAAATATCTTATTTTCGCTCGTACAGAACTTATTTTGATACCTTACGCATATTTTATCATCTGATGGCGAAAATTAATTTTTGCCAGCCTCCTCTATTTCGTCTTTCTTTTAAAACTTGTTTATAAATACAGGTGGTCCCGAAATAAGATGCCAAAAAGAAATCAGTTATAGGAGATGATGAGTAAAACTCATATATAAAAAAAAATTCTAATAAAAGTCTTTTCGTTTTTGAGATAAAAATAATTGAAAATTTGTTGAAAATTTGCTGTATGCTAATGAGTTTAGATGCTACAGGTACCGTTGCTAAAAAAAATGCAAATATTGTTGCCATACAACCAGTATTACCTTTTCAATCCCGATTAACATTAGCGTACAGCAAATTTGCAATTATTTTTATCTCAAAAACGAAAAAAATTTTATTAGAAATTTTTTTTGTGTATGAGTTTTACTCATCATCTCCTATAACTGATTTCTTTTTTGGCAGCTTATTTCCGGACCACCCTGTATAGCACTTTTTTTATAAACTAAAATAACATTGTCACTCTTCAAATTATTAATAACGTATTTCTTATCAATACTTTACTTTCGCGAAAGTTTTCGATTAAGATTTCCGTGAGCATCTTTAAACGAGGCTTTCTTTTTCTGTTAGATCTATGTTAATTTTTCACACAAAAAATCTCTGTAGATCTCAAATAACAGTTTTTTTTGAGTAGTGTAGGGATAGATTTTTTAAAATTTGTTTAATTTTTTAATTTGTCATAGAATGTATTTAACACGACCAGACCTCAAATTTAATCGTATAAGGATTTTGCCCTTGAAATGAACACTTATTCATACTCATCAATCGTTAACGCGTTTATTTACTTCTAATAACTATAGAGAATCCAATTCTATATTCTCGCGCTTGGAATACCGATCTGACCACACAAATAAAAATATTCGTCACTCACTTGAACGCACACAATAAATTCACAATTTTTTTTGTCATGAAAACTCATGTACCTACAATTTAGCAAAAGTAAATGATGTACCCGGTAAATTTTGGTAGCACATCTAATTTTCCCAACCATATTTTAAAGTGAATGAGAGCGACATTAGCTAGCCATACACAAGCATTCATCCCTACCAAAAAGTGCAATCGTGAAGGAAAAAACGTTAGTGAAGTATGAGTTGACTATCCAATATTCTTTACTTCCTTCGGAAATCATGTTGGGAATGTTCCGATGTTCTTGACTGCCACGATAAATACCATATGTCGAAATAAATTTTTGATAAAGGTAGGCCATGGAATACAAAACGTTTGTCCCAGATTACTACAGCAATTTATTTATTTACTTGACAATTTATGAATTCACTACTTGCTGTCCAATTACAATTACTGAAACCTTTTGCTATTAAATTATAATTTATTATTTATATTAAATTGTTGTCTAGTTCTTGAGTAGTTAAGTAATATCGAAGTTTAATTTACACTTTGACGTGTCGCTAACCTCAAAAATTATTTGATATTGTAGGTTACGACACACGTTTACACTTCCATGGCCTACCTTTATCAAAAATTTATTTGATATGGTACTTAGTTTCCTGTAGACTAGTTTATACTTCACTCTTTCCAAGAGTCAATTTGTGTTAGACCCGATTTTATAATCGTCGGATAAGCATTATTCTTAGAATAACGTGACGTAGGTGTGACGTAGATTAAAGGATATTCGTCGAACAGTTATTCCGTCCTTATTCCACGATTGTAAAACTGGGCCTTAGTGAGATAGAACATGATTTGTTTTGTTTTAGTTTCTTGAAGGGAAAGATTGTCGACAGAAAGAAAGGCATGAATGAATGCTCGTGTATGGCTAGCTATTCTTAAATCTGCAAATCCCTTTATTCACTTAAACACACATATTTTGTTAGATTTAATTTGTATTTATTCAAATGACGCTCTCACTATACGTATGTGAACCAGTGTTTCTCAACAACGGTTAATTAGCTTTTTTTTTAATTCTTTATTTTATAAATCTCATAGATGAAACGGTGCTTACTTCTTTTTAATTATAATAACTATAATATTACTTAAAAAACTGAATTAACGTCGAGAGTTTATAATAAATTCCACGATTTTTTGTGTTGTTTATACAATGTGGTCCAGAAATAATAGGCCACAGAGCAACAGCACATTCTTAGCATTAAAAGTTTGCGATTTAACTAAAATCACTTAGTTGATAATAAAGGATTTTTGAATTTGATTTGAATTTTGATTTTGAAAGTATTGTTTTTTTTATTACTTCATATTTCAATGAAAATATTTCTTCTTCCGTTTTTTGTTTCTCTGGGTGATCAGGATTTGTTTTTCCTGTCAATAATATGAAGAAACTATTTTCTTCTTACAAAATCAAAATAAACAAGAAATCTATAAAGAAAGATAAACAAAAAGAAGCAGCGACCGCTATACGCATTTTGTCGATTTAATTTCCAATTTATTCCTATTCTAAATTTCTGTAAGAATCCGATATTACATAAAGTTTTTTTTTCCTTATTTAAAACAGTTGGATCAGAAAGAAGTCTATGTAACTATCTAGACCTTCGTATCTTCCGAAGTTGTGAATTCTTCCTTTTCCTTGATTTTAAATTTAAATATTCAAAATCTCGCATTTCATATAATTTTTTAAAAATAGTGACCAGAATTATTGAATACAGGAAAGAATATAATATTTATAACAAGGTAAAAAAGTTAATTAATTATCCGTTAGTTTTGTGAGGTCTAACAAATATTATTTTTTCATTTTTTTTAAGCGAAATTGAAGTGTGGCAAAAATTGTTTTAAAATTAAAAGGAATGGCTTCCACAAATTAAATTACTCTTTAATTTTTTATGTACTGCTAATGTCAGTAAATTTTATATCATGTGTTTTTTTTTTAAATGAACCCTTATGGCATTTAAAAAAAGCACATGATATACAATTTACTGATATTAGCAGTAAATAAAAAATTAAAGAGTAATTTATGGAAAATAAAATTCATGTCGCAGTTCGTTTATGTATTTTCAAAATTTTAAAGCGTCAGTTTTGGCATTTGTTGCTGTACATATTCGAACAATAAAAAAAGTCGCTGTGGTAGACTTACTGTTAGTACTTTCATCCTTGAATCCTATTTATTTATTAAAAATAAAAATAACAGTAACTAGCAATTATTTATACCTAATCATATATTATACATATAATCATATACAAATTTTAAGTTTTTTGGTTAAATTCGTTAGACGTCAAAAATGATGTAGTGGTGAATCAAGCTACAACATGAATTTTATTTTCCATAGCCACCCCTTATGGCATTTAAAAAAAACACTGGTATATTCTATTCAAAGCTTCAGATTGTTCTGTGAAACGTTTTATTAATTATTATTAAAATATTGATCGAGTTAAGGACGATAAAAAATCAAAATCAGAATTTCATCCTTTTGGATTCAAACAATTCCGAACATCAAAATTCCAAATTACATTTTATTATTTCTAATCGCAAGACTTCATTACTAAGGGAATCTCGAGTTTTTCTACTTGTATTTATTACAGGCAGAGAGACAGGCAGATTTAACACAATATTTTCTTTTGTTTACTCAAGTAAAATAACAATTCGATTGATAGCCAAATTTAATAATAAATTCTGGTTAAGTATCTAATTAGTTCACCACGAACAGCCCCTGCTTTTCACGTGTGATCCAAAAACGGGGAAAAAGGGCGAAAACGAAAATTGGCAGTAAAGTCAGAATTAATTTCCCCAAAAAAATCAAACAATTGGAATCTATAATCCAACCATAAACAAAGAACCGTGAAAAATTAGTCCTGTTAAGTATCTAATTAGTTCACTACGAAGAGTCCCTGTTTTTCAAGTGTGTTCCAAAACTTGGCAGAAATGATGAAAACAGAAATTAATTTCCTCGAAAAAACAAACAATTGGAATCTGTAATCTAACTATACGCAGAGAACCGTGGAGTCCAAATAGCTCCTGTTTTTCACGTGTTCCAAAATGTTGGAAGAAAGGGCGAAAACGAAAATCGAAAATAAGGTCAGAAAATAATTTCTACGCAAAGATAAACAGTTGGTGTCCATATATTTCGTCCTCGTTGTGCCTGCAAACGTTGGAAATGATACACGATGAACCCTTGCTGACCTGGTTTGCTGTGTATTTGAATAAATAGAATTTTCTAATTACTGAAACAATACAAAACCTTCTTTTAATATTATTATTGTTAAATTCTTATTCTTGCTGAAGTCAAATAAAAATATCAAAAAGTTAGCTAAATAATATGAATAGGAAACAAGAAAATAGAGAACACTAGAACATTATAAATTAGTGACGCTAATGACATGGTTATATTAAAAAAAGATGACAGACCAACACTCTCTAGACCAACACATCTCTATCAATCATCGAGGAAATGTATGATTATTAAAAGTAACAAAATACAATGTTTAAATAACATTTAATACTCTATTTTACTAAATGGATACAAAACTAAGCCAATTACTTAAGTATTTAGGAGTGGTTAGAAGACTACTTGAAAAAGTAAAAGAACAGATCAAGCGGCCGTGTGAGCTATTAAAGAGACGATTCTAACAAAACAGAAAATGTGCAAGAAACAGAAAGCAAATACATAAAATAAAATAAACAACAGAAAAAACTATGAATTAAAATAAAGACTTCAACAGTCAAAAATATGATGATTCAACAAGATTCTTAGGAGATTAGGGCAAATATACTTCTCCAATTGACGTTTCGTTTTTATGACCTTGGAATAAAAATTATCGATGCCATAATAAGTGTTGAAGTCTTTTAAAATAGGGTTGTTACTTACGAATCATTTGCTGTATTTGCTACTTTGTGGACCGAAAAAAGTTTTATAGATTAGAGCCTGACATAAAAACGGAATAGGAATTGGAGAACTATAAATGGAACACAGGATGAAAGAGAACAAACAGATGACAAAGATCGCGGAAGCCCTTCAAGTTTATCTGGAAACAAGCAGACTTTATAAACCAAAAATA
This sequence comes from Dorcus hopei, assembly GCA_033060865.1. Lineage (NCBI taxonomy): Eukaryota > Metazoa > Arthropoda > Insecta > Coleoptera > Lucanidae > Dorcus > Dorcus hopei. Next base: position 28,134,868 of record CM065419.1, on the reverse strand, counting down.
AATACGGAAAAAGGAGTCAAAAAAGCTGCACCATGGAGAAAATAAATATCGGAAAGGTAATATACAAAGCAGCTAACACGAAACAGAAAAAGATGGAGAAATTGCGAAAACAGAAAGCAGTAAAACAATCCCAATTACATTTACTTTCTCTATATCAAAAAGGCAGAAAAAGTTAAAATAATGTGTATCTTTGTCATTAATGGTTTTCATGTCTATATCAGTTTCCAAAAATATGATATATGACTATGATTGCTGTTGGAACAAACCTGTATTATTGGATCACTAACCATTGGCTCTTATGGCCGTATGCACAGACAAATCTCAAGGTGGACTTGATACTTAAAGCTAACTTCATATCAAATTGTACGTCGTATAGTTACATTGTTTAAAGTAAAGGTTTACTTTTTCTTAAGTCTAAAGATTTGTCTGTGCATACGGCCATTAGTGAAATGTTGGAAATAAAATTATTCCTGCCTCAAGTCTCTTATAGTTTCACATATTTTTACATCCTCTATCTTGTTTTTAATTTTTTTATATTTTTATTGGTTTTTTTATGTTTTCCTGGTTCCTCTTCTTTTGATGTTATTTATTTTTCCATTATCACATGATTTTTCAAAATTATGAATAAATATTCTGAACAATAATTTTCAGATAACTTCAAAATAAATGGAAAAGTCCCACAACAATGAGGTTTGCAAATAATCAAGAATAAAATATTGAAGACATTTCCCCAACATTATTTCGGCAATGTCACATACGTTGATAAACAATACTTTACGTTAAAAGAAAATTACTTTGAGTTTAATAAAAATAATTTATACATTACAAGACCGTTCACTGGAGTCTCACCATCAGATCATGCGTGAGATACTTATCAAAGCCTTTGAAATAATAGTGCAGAGAAATCGAAAGAACTTGAACGTAAGTTCGTTGATAAACGAGTGAAAATTCACCATAGAAGAAAAACGGACGCTTTGGTCGTTCAAACAAAAAAAAAACATGACACTTACCCAATTTTTTTTTTTTCAAATTTTCGAATTCCAAACTGTCTGTGTAACTGTTCACAACAATCACACCTGACACTATTAATTAAGTGTCGCTAAATAATTTGAACACAAAATCAAAGAAACTAAAAACATCACTCACAATTTTTTTCCTCTCTTTCTGGGGTTTCACCCAAGCACTAAACAGGGTCGTACTCGATTACTATTTTTTTTACCGCCACCAAATCAAACCACGTCCATGGTTTTATCGAGCTATGGAGAAATTCTGTTTAATTACGTGCACCTTAACGACGTCGCACTCGACTTTAAGAGCAAATTGACTGTTGCGTCGACGAGTTGAAAGTTGCGAGAAACGAAAGAAGTCTTCCACATGAAACCGGGCGCTCGCGACTGTGGTTTTCAAGCGCTCGAATCGCCGCTATGTCCGTTTTTGCACTTGAAACAATCGGTGATTTTACTATCCTTTGAGGAATGATTTATCGGTCTTTGTTATCTAACGGTTGTTGACAGTGTCGAAGATGGGTCCACGTTTAGAAAATGAAAGGTGTATCAAACCAGCGGAACAAAACCGAATGTATTCACATTAATTTTATAATTAATTTAATTTCTTGTCCGCTGAAAATTTACAAAGCTAATTTATAAATATATCCTTTCAGAACGCTTTATAATCGACATTTTACTTCGATTAACAGCTTTTTCAAGATTATACATGTAACTGATAAACAATAAAGTCACCAAGGACATATAAAAAGGACTACAAAAAGCAAATTGATTTCTTTTTTTTATATTAAAATTTACTGACGTATATAGATTATGTGTGTATTACACAATAACATACTCTGTCAGTTTTAGCCAATGTTAACATAACTTTTAAAAAATCAGTTTATCATTATTTTTTCTTCTTTTAAGAGTTATTAATTAATTTTGGAAAACTCTGAGCTTCAATATTTAAACGAAGTATTCTAAAAGCTATCCAAATCGTATAGAATTGCATAATCAGACATAAAAAGCACAACTCCATCCTTTTTTCTTATTCACCATTGGCAAAGAAATAATACTGAAATATTTGTCGGTTGTAACTTCGGCGATTGATGACGCAGAGCTTTAGTTCCGTGAATTTGATATTAATTAAAATTACAATTTTACTTTCATTACCATGGGTGATTCTTCCAAGCCTTCCAAAACTATTTTGCATTTTCTATTTTTATTTTTAACTTTCAGTTGGCGGTTACATTTTCCAACGGAAGTAAAAACTATTTTCATTATATATTAAATTCCTTCTTTCAACATTTTTTTTTACGTGGAATATAACTGCAAGTAATATTCTTTCAAAGGAGAAATTCGTGGGATTTTTAAATGAATCGAAAAACAAAACGTCACTTAAGGTACAAGGGAAGATTTTTAAATTATCTACCTAACTATGAAGAACCAGAGTTAGAAGGAAAGTAAAATTTTACTTTTCAACTTACGATCCACTAATGGCCAGACACTTATTCCAACGTTTTTCCAATCAGGCTACACTCTTGATTGATCAAAAAGGTCCTTTCGGTAAGTCTTCAAAAAACTTCTCCATCGTTTCCTTCAGGCATTCATCTAAAAAAGAAATCTCCATGCAAATACTTTTTTAATTTACGAAACAGACAGGTGCCAAGTCGTTGATTATTATTTCTCGGAGTTGGCGAGCTTTGTGGATTCTTAAAAGTCATCTTTTGATCTTAGCTTTTAGGACCTTTTTTGCTTTCAAATTTCTGAATGTTTCCTTATAGAGTCCTCTTGTTATTGTAGCGCCTTTATTAATGTATTCAATTAGTAAGATTCCTTTCGTATCCTAAAACACCGTCGCCATCGTGTCCTTCATGAATCCCACATTCTTGCTTTTATTTGGTAGCGGAGATCCCTTCTGAACCTGAACTGCATGGATTCTTGTTTATCGGTGGTCACTTTGATACTCCCACGGCTCATCACTTGTTTTAATTTTCGAAAAAAGGTGTTTGTCGTCAGCCAAAACCCACAAGTTTTCTTCACAAATTTTTTTGCCGACACAATTTTTATTCGGAAGTAAGCAATTTATAAATCCAACTTGCTGTTACCTCATTCATACCTAATTCTTCATGCAAAATTTTTAATACTGTTGCTTCCGATATCCCTACTTAGTAGCAATCATTGCAACCCTTAATCCTAGATCTGTTAGGACTAATTCCGCAACTTTCTTGATGTTTTCATTAGTTCTTGCTTCTACTAGTCTTCCGCATTATAGGTCAACTTGAATTAATTTCCTAACCCATCCAGATTGCTTAGACCAAAATTTTACCGTAAAATATGACGGCGTGTCAATCAAAAGTAATGAAACTTTCAAAACCGAAACGCTGTAGTCAGAGTGCAACGGTGCCGAGTCAGAGAGAGCGCAATGTGTTGTGGGGTTCCGAAGGACTTCGGAAACATTCGTTCACCATAAGGCTTCATCTCACTCGGTATCTTCTCTCTCTGACTAAAGTGTTTCGGTTTTGAACGTTTCATTACTTTTGATTGAGGTTGTACATGTTAATCATTCTGAGGAATTTCCTTACTTCCTTCGTTAAGCATTCGATGACTTTCTATATTATTATGAGTAGAATTATAAAGACTGATTGCGAGTTAAAAGTATGGAATAATCAAAATAACTCAAAAATGATATATACCACAAAATTGATATTTTACATCAAGATATTAGCAAGTAAAGCGGACGGACCACAATACCGACACTTTCTCAGAAAAGAATACCAACTTTATTATTTTTAATAGAACATCCCGTATATTTTTTCACATTTCAATAGAATTCTATGTTTTGATTGATATCAAATTTGCCACAGGTTTCATTACTAAACTAGAAAATATTGATATTTAAATTTACCGTTGTTATCTCTCAAATGAATTTTAATAAACCGTTTGTTTACAATTTTGTTTCCAAAATTAATCATTTAATTATTCTAACACTGAAAAAGTTTATTGAATATTTGACATCTAGCACTTATTTAAATTTACGCCAAAATACCATTATCCCTATCCAGGCTATGCAAAGGTTAGAAGACACTAACAAAGACATTTTTTTGTTTCAACAAGACGGTTGTCCCGGTCACAATGCTCAAATAATCCGTCAGTATTTCAGAGCCATACTTAATAACAAACTGATAACAGGTTGGTGGCCCAGGTCCCCCGACTTAACTCCAAATGATTTTTTCTTTGGGGATTCATTAAATCTTTCATACACCGATAGTGAAACGTTGAGTGATAGTGCGCATTTTAAGTGTCCATTACAAGAATTTGTTAAACAATTTCATAATTTTGTCGTTTAAAATTTTAATTCTGAAAGAGAAAAAAATAAAATCGATTTTACCTCACATTGCATTGCAAGAATTTAATATATTTCACATCTTTTAAGATGATCAAAGTGTTTTATGATGAGACTCGAAAAAAGGACTCAGTATAATAACATTTCTAACATATCTTCGGTTTGGAAGAAGACTGTCACAACTCAAAATTAACAAATTTTCAGGGGAAGCATTTAAAAATTTTACTTGATAAAAGGTACTCAGATCTCGGCCTCATGAACTAATTAGAAACCATAATCGTTGTATGAATTGCAACTTGTGACTCTCTTTTACATAAAAGATAAAATTTATTTTACCTCACATTGCACTGCAAAAATTTAATATATTTCACATCTTTTAAGATAACCAAAGTGTTTTATGATGAGGCTCGAGAAAAAGACTCAGTATAATAACATTTCTAACATATATCTACGCGGAGAATTAATTAAAAGAAATATACATCAAACTAACAAAAACAATCAATAATACCTTATTTCTTTAGAATTACTAGAACGTCTAGAAAATGTGACAGTGCCAAATAAAGATCTCACCAAATATGGAAGAATATGCGTCTGTAAACTGGAATAGGAAAACAACAACACCGATCTAAAACAACAAATACATACGTATTAAAATTCCAGGACATCATTTTCCAAATGACTTCCTTATCAATTTTTATATCTTCCTGTTTGCGCATATATCGCGCGTTATTAAAATCATACGTAATACACGAACCGAAACAAACATTCCAACTGCGTTCCCGGTAATTTCTTTTTCATTACCATCAGTTATACCATGATCTATGAGAACGTCCTTCAGTATAAAAAAATGCTGAAAATCGAAACAAAAATTCAATTAATGTAATTATAGTACTGCTTATAAATTTAATTTAGTCGGAGGAAAAGACATAAAGAATGTTACTTAAAGAATTATTTCTTTTTAACAGTGAAATGCGAATGTCACTTAATGTCACCTACTAAATTCTTAGAATTTATTGTCGACAAGAAATTTCAATTAATTGAAGAATTTGTAGTAGGTATAATAGGCGCTTAATAGTTGTTGGAGTGCCAGGTATAATGCGAAAAGGTGTTCGAAACTTTTCCAATGCAAATTTTTAAATTAACTTGACCTACTTTGGGCACCGCTCCCCAGAAGCGGTTTTTCTCGTTGTGAGAGCAGGGAAAACAGAGATTATATAATTGTTGATATTTACAAAGATGTTAGGTAATCCTTTAATCCGTTCATTCTGTAATACCAGGTAATGTTTTCTAATTGTCTTCCACCGTCATAAAATTTAAATGTTTCATGAGTTAAAGAGACACAATAAACATCAACTTCAATATAATTACACTTATTTAAATTGAAGCTAATCGTTCAATTAGTTACTTTGCGAAGTCGGGTTTATTCATTATTTTACTGTCATATATTCCATAATTATATACCTTCGATAAAATGATCTATTCATTTAAATGTACCTACAATAAATAAATGTATATAATTCTAGGAGTAAGAAGAATAGATAGGATGAAGACCACAGAAATTAGAGAAAAATTAAAAGTGAAGTCAGCCAAAGAAATAATAGAAAATAAAAAGCTGAGCTGGTTTGGACACTTAATTAGGATGGATGGCAATAGACAAGAGAAGAAACAGTTGAGAGAAGATTTGGAAAGCAAGGCCGATAGGAAAGAACAAACGGGGAAGACCAAGAAGGAAATGGAATAGTGAAATAGAAGATATCCTAAAAAGAAGGGAACAAGACTAGAAAACTGCTAAGGAAATGATGTGCCATCTGTTCTGTGGAACAGAGAACGTTGGAGAAGATACGTAACCTCGACACTCTAGAGGGTAAAAGAGGACCAGATTATGATTATGGTGATGAAGGAGTAAAAAGTAAATATATTTTTCACTTCTGATAAAGAAAATTGTTATACAAATTTTCGTCGGACCATAATCTAGTTGCAATATTAAATAAATACATAATCAAAATGGAAACCTGTGTTTTTATCCTGTTTGGTTCAGATCGACTTCCTTATTTAAAGAAAAATTTTCAAGAAATGCATTGGAATTTCACATTTTCCAAAATGCGGATTGGAGAAAAGATAAACTTTCAAATCCTTCAAACATTATCGTTCAAAATTTTCAATTTCGTTTTATTAGTAAAAAAATTGAAAGTGATTCCAACTTTTTTTACATTCTGGTATACAGACAGCCCATTTGACGGAGGTGGTCCGTTTTTTTTTAACTCAAAAACAATCCCAGTGCGATTTTCTTAATACATCCAGTATTATACGAGGCACTCTGAATGGATTATACAGTCTCTGGTCATTACATAAGGGCTACCTTGATAAATGGCTTTATTTCATAATTTGTATTTTTCTAATTTGAAACGGATTATTATTATTGTGGGAAAATAATATTCGGGGATTGTTGTAATAAACTCTTACGAATACTTTCAACTCCAACAACACTATATTTTAACGAAGAATGAGAATACAAAACGTTTTTAAGTTAAATTCAAGAACTAATGACGTTTCTCTGATTGTGTTGATGATTATTCTTTTTTGTTTCATTTCGTTCACCGCCACCGTCTCTTTTTTCTTATCGCTCGGGAAACCTTTAAATCCTTATTCGAATTCCCACAATCGGCCATCCTGCGCTTCATCCGCCTCGGATGAAGAATAACCATTGCACCATGGTTTCATGAACTCTGCGCATGAGGTGGTTCGGTTTGGTCCCTCTTGATGTCTTTCTCCACGAACGTCAAATGTATCATTTGGCTTTACCTTAGTGATACGGTAAGGACCCAAAAATTTCTTAAGTCCTGGTCCGAGCTGGGTCCTCTTGATAGCAACGATGTCTCCTAATTTATCGGCGTGCCGGACATCGATTTCTATCAAAGTTCCGTCGGTTTTCCTCCTGCACTTTGGAAATTTGAAGCTTAACTTCCTCACGGTAGTTGTCTGGTACTTGTTCCCAAAACACACAGTTAATAAATCTTTGAAACACGGCAGGCGAAGTGCAAAGACGAAAAGGAACTTTTCTGAATTGGAAATGGCCTGCATGTGTAACAAATGCGGTGTATTTCTTGCTTTGTTCTTGTACATTGATATGAAAAAATCCATTCTTCAGATCTAATGTACTGAAAATACGGGCATCACACAACTTGTCCAGCACATCTTCTATAAGTGGAAGTGGGTATCGATCCTTCACTACGTTGACTCCGGCTTCGTTTTAGTTACTTTAATACCACTTCTGTTGATTAGTATTTCAGCTTGATCCAGCAAGTCATTACCAATGATAGCTTGCATCTTCAATGTATCTCCAGAAACTACATACATGTCAACTTGGAAAACGTCATCATCTACTTTAACTTTAGCCGGAAAATATCCTCTTGGTGAGATATAGCTTTTACCGAAACCAGTGAGTACTATATTCGTGGTTTTCAACGTAGGGCTTCCCATATTTTCATAGACGTCGTTTCGTACTAAATTCAACTGACAGCCTGTATCCAATAGAGCATTAATCTTCTCACCGTTGATCAAGATTTCCTTCATTTTGGTAGTGATTGCTACTTGTGCGGCAACATTAACAGAAAACTTTTCAATTTGTTTTCCATCCTTCACTGTGCACTTTGCAGCAATGTGTCCAAATCCATTGCATTTGAAACACTTTGGGCCTTTGCTCTTGAATTTACATTCCACTGACCTGTGTCCATCCTTGCTTCCACAATTGTAACCTCTTCTATTTGAAAAATTCCTACCAGTTGCTGGATCTTCTTTTGAATTAGAGTAACCGCTCTGCTTAAAATTCTTGTCTGATTTTTCATTTTAAATAGCTTTCGCACACTTCTCTCGTAAGCACTTTCGTAGTGACGGTAGTTTTTCTTTGAACTCTCTGATGCTATTCGCTCCATATAAAATTAGCTTGGTGCCAGAGTTGTCTTCAATGCCATCAATGACATACTGTATCAGCGATTTGTCCTCGATTTCACTTCTGCTGGCAATTTCTCGCATAATCAATAGATACTCTTGGAGCGACTCTTCTTTCTTCTTTTTTCTGCGACTTAATAATCGGTGAATATCGGCTGCGCTGCTTTCAACCTCAAACTCGCTTAATAGAGCTTTTTTCAACTTCTTCCAGGATGAGATTCCTCTTTCACCCTGAATAAATAACTTCGCCAAGCCCGTCAATGACTTTTTTGCAAAAACATATTTTTGCATTTCGTCCCAGCCCATAAGAATCGCAGTCTCTTCAAATTCTTCTAGCCATCTTCTTATTAGGAACCCCATGCTGCCGTCGAAAGGTCGAATTGATTCCTCCACATCATAGAAAGTGAGTGCAAATCTACGGCCCGGCATCTGTTGTCGTCCAGTTGCGTTGCATTCATAGCCGCCTTCCTCTTCTTCATCGCTTGAATTATCGTCTTGAGGCCTCTTTTTACTTATCTTTCTGTTTAATTTTTTTACTCTTGACTTGGAATGTTTCAGTTCCTTTGTTGAATTCGATTTCTTCGTTTCCTCCTCAATGCTCACATCATCGCTCGATTCACTTAGAGAAAACCTAGGATTAAGTTTTTGCATTCTTTTCTTTACTACATCTTGGTCATCCTTGTGGCTTAGTTCCTCGTCGTTGCCTTCCTGGTCAGTGTCTTCATCGATTTCGTCTTCATTTTTTGTTTCCTCACGTTTGTTTTTCAATAACGTCAGATCCATTAAATTGTTACAAAGGCGCTCTGCCCGTACCTCCTTAGATCCGGAATAATCAAGATATAATATATTGCAAAACGCGATCAAATCAGCATCCATAAATTGTTTTTGAATATACTCAATTTTTTTGATATGCTCCTCTGAATCACGATCAAATAAAAATCCAGAAAAATCTCGTAACCGTTGTCGATTTTTTCTATCCATTGGTTCAGTCTCATAGATCAACTTGTGCAATCTTCGGATAGCTTCGACAGGAGCTGTTTTAATATTTTGCTTAATTATCTCGATGTCTTTTAGCGTCGTCATTCTGCGTGACATTAGAGTTCCTTTCCTTTCGATTTTATTTTTATCTAATCCCAAATTCACTTTACAACTTGCCTGATACTTTTCGTCGTATTCTTCGTTATTAATTTGTTCGTCGTCGTGGCACCTACAGTCTTCTCTCGTCGTTTGTCGTCGTGTACCTCGGAACGCTGTTACTCGTCTTCACTACAATTTCAATCGGTCGTCTTTGATTGTTGAATTGCTACTCGTCTTCAATGATTTTTACTAAGTTCCTCAATATCGTCTTGATAAAAACCGAAGGATCTGATGCCACCTGTATCGTCTTCTTTATTCACCTTTCCGAATAGTATTTCCCGCGAACTTCTTTTTCACATCTCGGCTGAGCCCCCAAATGTGGGAAAATAATATTCGGGGATTGTTGAAATAAACTCTTACAAATACTTTCAACTCTAACAACACTATATTTTAACGAAGAAAGAGAATAATACAAAACGTTTTTAAGTTAAATTCAAGAACTAATGACGTTTCTCTGATTGTGTTGATTATTCTTTTTTGTTTCATTTCGTTCACCGCCACCTTCTCTTTTTTCTTATCGCTCGGGAAACCTTTAAATCCTTGCTCGAATTCCCACATTATTTATATTATTATTTATAGAATGTTACAACACTGTTTAATTTTTAAAAAAATTAAAATTAAATTTTAAATATACTTTTCATGCAAAAATTTAATAAAACACCTTTTTTGTTTTATCAATGGCTTATACACTCTGACCTACAATAATATGTAATTTTAAGTTTTTACAACAGTCCTTTATTATTATACCTAAATGTGTATTTATAACAGCTTTTAACAATGTTAACAAATGTTTATTATTAAATAGTTAGTTTGTAACAAAATTCGTCAAAGTTTGAACAAACAATTTTTAATTTGTTTATTTGAAGATTATCTTTTGGCACCTCTTCAATTTTGTTCTCTGTTAGTAAACCCCTTACCCTCCTACCTTTGATGTTGGCAGAATTTTGATCCCTACATCTGAGTGACATGCGTCTAGTAGCTAGTAAGTGTTAGTGTAGGGTGTAAGAGTTGTACGTAGTCAAAGAAGTGCGCTCAAATTATGCGCATACGTTTCCAACCAAAAACGGAACATACGGTAGGTATTACATTTATTATTCCAAATGCAACTCTCGAACAATCTTTTTTATTGCGGCCTCAGACTACTTAAAGCTGGAACAACCCTGGCTTAAACAAATATAATTTCTTAAGTCATTCATAAAATACAAAATAAATAAATCCTAATTGGCACAAAAGCACTTACCCAGAGAGTACAAAATACATCACAAGAATCATAAATCACTGCTCCCTCACTTTTAATTAGTTCCGTTAATGTTCCTGTAATACTTTGTTTCCTTATTTCATATTTTTGTATTATTTTTATAGAAAATGAAAATAATTCAGCAATTGGATTCTTTATACCACAGAATATTTTGTTTATCAAGCCTTGTTTCCTAAAAAGTATAATTTTCATAATATAAAATAGAGTTAAAAAATAACAAGAAAATTCAACAATTTTATTACAAAATGTATATAAATAATTTACATCTCACAGTTCTCTTAATAAAATTAATTCAAATCATCATAATTAATACATTTCTTTAAAAAATCATCAACAAGAATCACAAGTAATAAAGTCCGTCTTCCATTGTTGAAAAAAAATCCTTTCTTTTAACTAAATACTTTAAAGTTCTGTGGAGGAAATAGAGTCTTCAAGTATGTAGACATTTAAAATTAATGGTAGGCATTCCATTTCAACCTTGCATCAGTCAAAACTTCAAGATGAGAAATGGAATATTTACATGGAAATGAGTTTCATGTACAAATTGATGTGTATTGCGTATCTAGAAAAATAACTCTAAAAGAAAATAATAATAGAGGATGTTTTGTACTAAACACAGGTTTGATCAAATACTTGAAGGGTATAAAGGGCAAATTAGATCAGAGTAGTTGCTCATTACTGCTAGCTGATAAATCGAGTAATCTCCAAGCAGCCTTTGGATTTAGTTCAGTAGGGTCACGACAGAGCACCCAAACATGCGTGACTCGCATGACTTTATCTGGATCACCCTCTACAACTTTTCCATTTTGGTCTTTTACACACATAATCTGCTGTGATGTAAACGTAATTATTAAGACAGGTCCTTGCTCCATGACTTTACCCATTACCAGATCTACATTGTCAATGTCTAAAATTTTAGATTCTATTTTATAACCCTTTTTATAAGCTTCCTGAAGCGGAACAGCAAATAAATTATAGGGCCCTTCATGACACCAATCTTTCAATATTTCTAAATCACCCCTGGTCATTGCTTCCAAAATATTAGGAATAATATCAACTTCACACTGTTTTAAAAACCGTTTCGTCTCAAATGAATTGTCTATTTTACATATTTCTGTTAGTGTCTCTGACAACTCCGTTTTTTGGAATAACCCACCCATTATATCTGAGACTTTTTCTGTTAGAAGCCTGGAAGCTCTTATGATAGGATTTTCACTTTCATCAAATCTAAGCTTCCAATCCATCACTTTATGCACATACGGATTATTGTCTTTAAAATTTTGCCAGGATTGATAGAACTTTGAATCTTTGTGTAGTTCAACACCAGTTGCATCGACGTTTGGTTCATAAAACTTGCTGACTGTAAGGCCAGTGGTTTCGTTACGTTTTCTTAATCTTTCTGGACTTTGATAGACCCTTCCTGTGAACAAATAAAATGTTAGTGTTTTAGAGAAACATAAGACAAAATTTTACTTAAATTTTTCTTTTCTAAAAAATTAAATAAAAACATTTTTTATATTCCAGGCAATAAGTGTATGTATGTTTATGCACAATACAAAGAGAAAAATTGTTATTGAATAAAATTTGCTTAAATAAATTTTTACATAATAGATAATATATATATTTTGACAATTTAATTTGGTATTTCAGTTTTCGAAAAATTCATTCTTAAGAAATTAACTATGGCAAATTTAAGAGGGCTCATTTTCTTAAGGCAGAACTTTCAAATTTGGTAATTTGCACAAATTTTCTTAATGTTACACAGGCAATATGCTGTTGCCACTATTTTTTAAACAGCCTATATTCAACCGACCTTGCATACTCTGATTATCGATTTCCTGCTGAACTGCCTTAGTAGCTTGAGAAATAGTTTTAAAAGCGGACGTCTTTCCTAATTCCTGTGCTGCATCCGATATATTGTGGTGAACAGTTTTTCCTATATCTTCCGTAATTTGGCCTGCCTTCTTGGCAATGTCACTTTTCCCAGCCTCTTCAATGACCCCCTGCACTTTTGTCTTTATACTTGTAAAACCTTCCTTGAACATTTCACCTCCTGCAACAATAATTACAACTTTCCCTCATCACTCAATCAAATAAATAAACCTTTGCCAGCTTCTTTTTCAACAGATTCGAACTTTTGCCTGGCTGCTTTCAATGCTTCACTCTGTTCCAACTTGTCAGCCTCCTCTCTAAATTTCTTCAGTGATTCCTTCATTTCCTTGTTTTTGGCCATCTCCTCCTTGAAGTTATCATACAGCCTTGATAGGAACGAAGTCCGACGAACTTCTTTGGAATACAGGCGATGCTGTTACACACACATTGTTAGAAATTTTCCTAAAAAATTTTACGCAAGTTCTGAGACTTACCACAAGTAATTGAGGCTCATTTTGGGTAATACATGAAAGTACTTGATTTAGGCGATGAGCCGAGGTAACGGGAGATATGACTTTCTTGTAATGATGCTGAAAGACAGATTTATAGTTAAAGCCGACGACTTACATAACCTAAAAATTGTAGATTCCTTCGTGGGGTACGTCGATCACGTAATTGGAAAATAATTCAAAAATCACAATATTAATGAATTTGCTATTTGCTTACCATTTTAAGCAGCGATTTTATTTCTACGCCTAAATTTTATTATTCTTTTAGGTTGCTGGAAGCAGACATGCAAGAATTTTGAAGTAAACCGGACTGACAACTTAATAACAAACAAGTCATTCCAAAGCAATGTCGCCAACCAGAGAGACGATTGTCAACGTCTTTCCTTCAAATTTGGACAAAAATTCCCTTTTATGCATTTTTGTGAAAATTTGCGCATTCAGCAGGCCCAAAAGTTCGGATCGGAACATGTTATAATTATATGTGATTACTGGGCTGATTCAGCACAACATATCAGTAACAGTTCCCGCTCCAACAGTTGAGACTGAGCACTCATTTCTACTGAACGAAGTTCACTCATCATAACACGTTCCAGTCAGGTAGCGGAGAAGTTACGCTACAAAAAATGGCGACCGCTCCAACTCATCAACTTGTGAGATGTCGCATTCAGCAGAAATTTGGTCAACAGTTGCACAACTTTCGGGTCTGCTGAATGCGCCCACTAACGTTTATGTTGGCGCAGTGTTGCCAACCTTGCCTAGTCAAACTATCGTACGGGTATACCAAAATTATTGTACATTATCAACTTTCACTCTCCAAATTATTGTACATTTACATAGTTTCATTGGGCGCATTCAGCAGACCCGAAAGTTGTGCAACTGTTGACCAAATTTCTGCCGAATGCGACATCTCACAAGTTGATAAGTTGGAGCGGTCGCCATTTCTTGTAGCGTAACTTCTCCGCTACCTGACTGGAACATGTTATGAAGAGTGAACTTTATTCAGCAGAAATGAGTGCTCAGTCTCAACTGTTGGAGCGGGAACTGTTGCTGATATGTTCTGCTGAATCAGCCCATTTTTTGTTATTTTTGGATGAAGAATACCAATATTTAATTACTTAAAAATAATCACTATATGTGCAGTTCATTTTTTTATTATATGCCATTATGCCGATCATCGGTCGATAAGTCAAAGAACTTTTATGTAGCTATCTCCTTCTAACTTTCGTGAAATAGCCTTACGGCTTTTGTCATGTCATTTCAATTTCTTGACTCAGAACTCAGATCTATACGATCGGCATATAATAAAAAAATGAAGTTTGTTCGTCACTTTTTTAATAAATGCCAATCGATCGATCGTAATTTTAAGAACTTTTATATGTATAGCTATCTCCTTTTAACTGTCGTGAAATAGATTTACTACTTGCAGTTGGGGGTCATGTTGTGTTCTTAACTCAGATTGATCAGATCGGCATATTGTAAAAAAAATTGTATATTGTATAGGTACCTGAATATAACCTGTGAGCAAATAAAAATCAGATCTTATTAATCAAAGAAGTATTTAGTTTTTTTTTTGAGCAACTTTTTATACATATTTAAGGTTTTTATTTATCTTTTAATTTATTAATCCATTAAATTGTGTTGTAAAATCGATGGTCTTTTGTTTCTAACCTTCATATTTTTTGAATTTAAATACACAGCCGTCACTTTACAAGCGTCATTTGACATTTCAAATTCAAATTAAACGCCGATTTTTATTCACATAACCTACCATCTTGTCGGTGTTGATGTTATGTCAAATAAATCAACAAAACATATATCCGGTTGCAGTGTTGCAAATAGTTGAATAAAAAAATGCTCTCAATTGTATTGCCAACTCAAGCAGTTATTCTTGACCACTTTGTATTTTTGAATTTTTATTATTTTGTTTTCTTTGTTTTGTCACACTCTTTTACACATTAAGGGCCGCAGACGGTACTTTCATCCCTGATTAACTTTAACCTTTGGTTTATTCCACAGGTTTATTACCTTTTGTCAGCTAATCTGGTGACTTAAGTTTTGATCTATTGGCAACACTATTTAGTGATAATCGAGAATTGGTACATAACCTCATTTTTTTTACAGTAGAATTTAATTCTATTATGAAGGATATAAACGAATCTAACCCCAGTCCAAGTACAAGCAAGGCACACCAAGAAATTGAAGAACCCCTTGCTGAAAATGAACCAGAACCTGAGCCAGTTCGAAAAATTGAGAAGCCTCTAAATGTTAAGCAGACGAAGCATCTATGATCCTTATGAAAATTGTTCATTTTAGATGTCTCCAGGAGCAGTGAAACTAAGAAATTGGTTGAATAAATCCCTCCGAATTACCATGTCTGACGGCAGAGTGCTAATAGGGATATTTTTATGCACAGACAGAGATGCTAACGTCATCCTTGGTTCATGCTCAGAATACTTACCTGAGAAACCAAATTCAGACTCCAACGAGGCTGCAGAAGAACCGAGAATGCTGGGCTTAGTAATGGTTCCGGGTAAACATGTTGTAAGTATTTTCGTTGATCAGAATGATGATTTGGAATTCGTTACCTCAGGAAATAGGAGCGGATGATATAATGTAATTAAGACAAATATTAAATCTTTTCTATTTATTATTTCTTTAGATATTTAACAAATAACAAATAAATTATTTTTCTTGAATCACAGAGGGTTTAATTATTTCTAGAATTGTTAATAAACTATTTCTGTGTAGACTCGACGTTTTAGAAATATGCCGTGGGTTGGAACAGTGTGACTTGGTATTCTGAAATTTATTAAACAGGAACATCAGTTTTTGTAACACTGCTCAAAAAATAAAAGTAGTCATTGTCTTTTGTTGGCGTATTTTCACTAAGGCTTAAAATTTTTAGTAAATAGCGTTTTCGATTGGCTACCCTAGAGCACTCTCAAAGTATCTCTATTTCTTTTTAATACATGAGGTTAAAACAAAAGGAAAATACTCTGAGAATGCTCTAGAGCAGTCAATCGAAAATGTTATCAAGACTTGATATATCTATAAAGTTATTACTTTCTTAATTGTTTAATATAATTTTTACTTCTACAAATATTAATTTATATTTGATCAAGTTAATATTTAAAAAATAATTTCAGCTGTGCGAAGTGTACGTCAACAAATATATAATATATTTTATGTTTTGTTAAAATTATTTACGGGGTAAATGTAAGATCAGGCTTTTTACGATTGTACTTATGGTGTATCAATAAAATTTAACATTATTATTAATAAGGATGATTACTTTTATTTTTTGAGTAATGTAACCTCTAACCCAATGTAGTATTCGGTATATAGGAGTTGGGTACCTAAATAAAATTTTATGAAATTATAAGAAATGTGAAAGGAGTTGACAATAAACGCAATTAATTGGTTCACGTTTCACTCTACACTCATTATCTACATCTATCATTAATCTACTATTAGTATGTGCAAACAGTTTTGAATTGTTTTTGATGTATCGTTGTAGTTCAATAATAAACGATTATTATTATTATTATTAAAAAGAAAAACAGTTGTAGGGAAATAAAAATGTCATTTGAGCCACTAGCAAGGTAGTAATTTGTAGAGTTCTGACTTTATTGAACAGTGTAATTATGAGTAAAGTGAGAATGACGAAACATTCTACTTCTACCATATATTTCATTTTGAATTGGAAACGAATGCACACTTATCTTAAATACCTTGACTGTAAAAAAAGGATAGGAAAGCAGACGTGATTTTGCGGTTTCAATGAATAATGTTCAGTAAACCTAGGCGTAAGGGTTACCTACGAACTTCACCGTTGAAATTAATTCAAGAGTAATTAGTAATTTCATTTCCAATTAACTGAAAGTAAATTTTACCGCACTCGTTTTCATTAAAAACCGACAATATCTGATCTGGCAAATAATTAATTAATAAATATTGTGTTTAGCCACACTCAGTAATTTGTTTAAAAATTGATCAATTTTTGGTTTTATTAATAATATTTTGAATTGGGTAACAGGAGAATAAAAGAAAAATTAAAGTGCACGTGTTCTACAAAATAGCAAAGAGAGAACAACATTTCTCTTTATAGGTCTAGGTCCGGGACTGGCATTGCGTAAAATTGGGCGAATTCCAACAGAATCGAGTCCATTTATTAAATAGAGCATATTTCTGACGCAGAAATCAAAACATAATTTATTTGGTGACGTCAATATTTTTTTTATGAATTCCAATCCCTCGCTGTGACACACAACTTTTTTTTTAATTAACCAATAAAATCAGGAAGCTGAAGATTTTTCAAATTATCAATATGTTATTTTATTGGTGATAATTTCAGCGTAACAAATAAAAGTGTAATCAATGTTTGTTAGTAAGAAAAAATCGGAAATGCCTGGTATTAAATAATATAAACAAAAAAAATCCAATATGTAAATATATTTCCAACTGTTAATTACTACTAGTATATACAAAGCATTAAATAAATTAAAAAGTAAGCTATTTTTGAGTTCTATCGTCCAAAGGTTCGTACCCATCTTTTTCAATTTTTTCCTTAAACTGGAGATAACTCCTTTTCCTATCGAAATGTTTCACCCACTGAGCGGAACACGATTTTTCATATAACTTCCTAAACTCCTTGCAGGGTCCATCCTTCACCGCCTCGGACTCATTGTTTTCATCCAAACAATGCCAGTAATTGTCTCTAGCGGACCAGCACCTAGCGCGCTCCTCTTTCGTCGGAAAAGACATGATCGGACTGAAACGTACACAAATTAAAACCACCGGCCACCAACGCGTTACTTCGAGATTATAAAACTTAATAATAACTCGCGTCGTCGCAAAAATAACATTTTAATAAATTATTTTTCCTTGAAGTTACTAAAATAAAAGTTGATGACATCGCCAGTATGTTTACCCATCATCGTTAAATGCAAGTGGGCATAAATATTTTGGCAGCACAAATTTATTTACTTTTATCAAAATTGCAGATTATATTAAAGTGTTTATAATCATAAATTTAAATATTTTAAATCTTTAAATATGAAACCGATTGCGATACTCACACTTAAGAACGCAGGTTGAAGATAACAGCAAAACGAGCAAAATCAAAAGATTTTCATTATGCAGGTTAATTAAATTATTTTAAAAATAATATCCAATAGATGACACTAGTCAAGCAACAATATACACCGTGATCAACAATGATTAAATGTGCCGCTAACCGATAATTTTTTATTGTCCGCACGGCGTTGTGTAGAAATTATTACTGATATCCTTAAAGGTAGTAAATAGCTGTTGCGGAATGAAAGATTGATTTATTTCAGATGCCAATCTTCAATCATTGTTAATCACAGTGTATTTAGAATAATGCTAATCTTAATCATCAACGAGGAAATTTTCTTAGGGCCAAGGATGATATTATTTAATTAAAATCGGTTTTCACAGAATTACATAGAAAAACTAAATAAATTTTAATATTTTAGAAAACTGTCCTTGGCCGCGTTAATTAAAAGGTCAACTTGTACAAAACCGTCAAGTCAACAATCAGACTAAACCACGTGACTAATTTTCTTAATCACTGATTGATCAGGCGGCTTAATCCTGACGACTTTGTACAAATTGAATATTCACAGCCCCTTTTTTGATATATGAGGCGTTTTCTCGTCAGATCTGAATTTTGCATTTCAAGTACAGTTGACCTTTAAATGTCTGTCCTTCGTTTACGAACTTATGGAAATCTGGCTTACTGGATTGTAGGGTTTTATCACTATGAAGCAAAATACTCAAGATAAAGTAACAGAATGATTTGGCTTTGAATCAGATATTTCCAAGAACTTTAGAATTCGCAATTGATCAAACTCGATGCATGAGTTACCAATCGTCTATGGTCATTTGACATGAACCAGCATCTGTCCGTGCGGCTACTTTAATTTATCGATATCTACTACAATATTTCACCTTCTAATAATGGAGAACTGCTTCAAACTTATTTTATATTACGAAACACATTTTTGATGTACCTAAAGCAGTCTTTAAAATAGCTGATTGATTTAAAATAACTGTATAGTGACTGAAATACCGGGCCTATGACCGTGGCCTATGTCTACGTCCATTACAGGAAAACGCTGAATTAAAAAAAAAACGCTCTTTAATATTTTTGACGTTTAGTATTTACATGTGCAAAATGTTACTAGTAATAGTTTAATACAATTGTTACTGTTAGTAGTTCTGTTTATTTTGTATTTCGACAAAATGCCTCATTTAAGTTCCACTCAAAAAATAAGAGTATTGACTTTACCAGGTGAATTTTTGACAGAAAGAAGAATTGCTGTGAAATTTCAGTTTATTAAGTTTGACATTTTCTTTTATGTTGGTTTGTTGGTTTTTGGATTTACCCATTTCAGCCAGTTTTTAATCAATGACACAGCGACGACTCCTAAAGCCGGCCCAAAAAGTCTGTCATTTGAGATTTGAAATCCTTTTTTTACGTTTTAACAAGAATATGACCTTCCCAATGGTCGTGTTCAGGTAACCACAGCGCTGTAAGCTTCCACGAGACGCATGCGACGATTTGGAATGACTGCCTTTGGTAGAGTTCAAACAGAAAATTAGTTGTAACACTACAAAATAACGCTAAATTACCTTAAGCTACCTACTCAGTAAATGGATAGCGTTTCGCGGCTCTCGTGGAGCATTTGTGATTGGCCGCGTTCAGGTAAGCACAGTGCTGCAGCGCTTTAATAAAGCGTAAACCTGAACCAGGTAGGTACATATGACGTCATTGCTTGCAGCGCTTTTTTCAAGCGACCGCCATTAATCAAGTGTGGTATTTATATTGTGCGCGTTCAGTGAACAGCAGCTGCTGAGTTGCTTACTCAGCAATCGTTTGTGATTGGCTATTACCTCAACTATTACCTCAACTCAGCAGCTGCTGTCCGTTGAACGCGCACATTGTCTGTCTGAAAATCAAAAAAACCATCAACTTGGCAATTTACTTCCTATATACAACCGACAACGCTGCCGCGTGTACTTGCTAGTGACAAATTTAGGGGGAGAAAAATTTTAACTGCGCATTTTAAAAGATTTCTGCGTTTTCGCAACATCATATAAATTACTGACGCGCACAAATTACAGTGACAACATGAAGTACCAATCAATATACTGGGTGTTATTGAAACTTGTACAGAGATTTTAACTGACGATGGTACTGTTTAAATAGATGCTAAATACTTCCTTTATACAAAAGTTACTGGTTTCAGAGATACACAATTTATTGTTTTTGTTTGAGAGCCACAATAAATCGTAAGCAAAAAATTCCACGGCCCTTATTTACTGACCGAATCGAACCAAATTTTCTCACACGCAGGTTAAGCTCTCCAGGTACCAACCTATGGGGCCTATATCCCAGGAAAATGCGTTTCTTCGAGATACGATTTTTTTGAAAATTATGAAATTTGTAAACATTTTTTTTTCGGAATTTTTTACGGTACCTGGGAGGGTTCGGATCGAATTGAGCTGCACGTCATCGTATGGCAGAAAATGACGAGGAATGCGATACCGCCGCGCGTTTGAAGATTTGACCATCCGGAACGCCGCTACAGCACCGGACTCCCGGAAAAGGGTTGGGCGACAATAAATTGTATATTTCTGAAACCAGTAACTTTTGTAAAAGGAAGTTTAGGTATTTAGCATCTATCGTCAGTTAAAACTAGTACTATCGTCAGTTAAAATATCGCTACCTTAGAGTTGTAAGGCTCTATGTTATACAGTGCTCGCCAAAAAGTCGGCATCAAATGGGAAAAAATTTTATTTCTGATTTTTCGAAAAAACTTTTTACGGCAATAATTTGTGCTTGTCTGAAAACCTATTTAGCCCCTATTAGATATACCGAATGATTTTTACTTAGTTAGAAAATAGCGTTTTTCGAAATTTCCGAAATCCTAAAATTTCTTGGAAATTATTCAAGATTTCAACGAGATTTTCTTACAGTGTATTAGTTTTTGCTTACTGAACAATCTCAAGGCCAGAAAATAACATTTTTTTCTTTAACATCGGCAAAAATTGAATTTTTCAATTTTTGAACTTTTCAAAAATTTCCCGTATCCAAACTTAATTTTAAATTTCAAATAACTTTCGATGAAAACTTCAAAGATTTGTAATTGGAAAAAAATACGAGAAAGGTATTTATTGCTTTAGATATTTTATTATTTACCGAAAAGTAATATTTGTATGTACATAATCACAACGTTTTTGATGCAGTATGCTTTTGAGGAGAAATATTTTTTAATGATAATTAACATTATTGCTCCTATTGATGAACTCCTGTCACAAAAACCCCCTAAATGTTTTTTTTACAACGACCTAAATGTGGAGAGTTTTTCGTTATGTACAGGGTGTCCCATTTTCGATGGTATTCCATAGGTATCTTCGTTAATAATGGAAATAGAAAAAAACCGAGCACGCAATATTGGGTCAACTTTTTATGCTAATTTGAATGGCCAACTTAAAAATTTGCTGTTCCCTGCCATTTTCGCGGTACAGTTGAAAAACGAAAAATTCCTCAAATTTTCAAACGCGCATATTTTTCTTATTTTTAAAGATATCGAAAAATGATACAGGCATTTTTTATTCGACTTTTAACATAGATCATGATTCAAGCAGAAAAAATATCCTTTTTAATGATGTCAAAGCCAACTAGGGTATCCATTTAAAAAAAATATTTGTTGTGGTTATATCTCGGTTATTATGAACTTTTGGTGCGATTTGATTAAAGAATCATGATCTACGTTAAAAGCCGAATAAAAAATGGTTTTAACATTTTTCGATATCTTTAAAAATAAAAATAATATGCGCATTTGAAAATTTGATGAATTTTTCGTTTTTCAACTGTACCGCGAAAATGGCAAGGAACAGCAAAGTTTTAAGTTGGCCATTCAAATTAGCATAAAAAGTTGACCCAATATTGCGTGCTCGTTTTTTTTCTATTTCCATTATTAACGAAGATACTATCGAAAATGGGACAGCCTGTACATAGTTTATGAGACGGCTATGAATTGTTTTAATGTCACGTAAAGTTATGGAAAAATTCTCTTCATTTAGGTCGTTGTAAAAGAATATTTAGGGTGTTTTTGTGATAGGAGTTCATTAACCGGAGTAGATTAGAGTTTTTAGAAGACATTACAAGACCTGTTAATTATCATTAAAAAATATTTCTTCTCAAAAGCATATTGCATCAAAAACGTTGCGATTAGGTACAAATATTGCTTTTCGGTAAAGAATAAAATATCTAAAGCAATAGATAGCTTTCTCTATTTTTCTTTCCAATTACAAATCTTTGAAGTTTTCATCTAAAATTATTTGAAATTTAAAATTAAGTTTTGATATGTGAAATTTTGTGAAAAGTTCAAAAATTGAAAAATTCAATTTTTGCCGAAGTTAAAGAAAAAAACGTTATTTTCTGGTCTTGAAATTGTTCAGTAAGCTAAAACCAATACACAGTAAAAAAGTCTCGTTGAAATCTCGATTAATTTCTAAGAAATAACAATTTTAGGATTTCGGCAATTTCGAAAAACGCTATTTTCTAACCAAGTAAAAATCACTCAGTATATCTAATAGGGGTTAAACAGGTTTTCAGACAAGCACAAATTACTGCCGTAAAAAGTTTTTTTGAAAAATCAGAAATAAAAATCTTTCCCATTTGATGCCGTCTTTTTGGCGAGCACTGTATATCGATCATGCATAACAGAACCATATAACTCCAAGGCAGCGATATCTGTACAACTTTCAATAACACACTGTATATCTGAGAATTTTGTTTTTTGGTAACAGGTGGTGATTTTTTAATTTTGAGACAGATAATATGCTACATTGTAGCACTGCATTATAGCGTAAGGAATTCATAACCTCTACAACTGAATCAGGTTCAAGTAACTTAAAGCGCTGCAACTTTACGCTGTGCTGCAACGCTGAAACAAGTTTTTTACCTGAACGCGACCAAACATAAATGCTGCACGAGAGCCGCAAAACACTGGGTGTGTTTTATTGCAAATGTCCTACTCGATCTAGAACAAGTAGAATCGTTTAACCAATAAAACGTTTTGCTGGATAAGAGTGGATATGACAAGACAAGTTGGCGCTGAAATTAAATTTTGCAAAAGGACAGAAAAAAAATACCCCTGCCCGTGACAACCTTTAACAAATTTCTTGTGACGATAAGTACTAGCAGATATATCCTGGATGATGGGGAGGAGCTGGTACCAATTGATGACAATATTAAGAAACACTTTTCATTTCACCGGTATTTGTCACTTTTATGACTGAACCTAACCAAATATTTTTTGACTCTACTTTTCACTCCACCATTAGAGAAGGAGTGGAAATTTGGAGTGAAGGGTGCAGAATGTCCCAATAAAACGCATAGAATGATCATTCCGGAATCAGAATGGTGCCAATAAAACGCGCCCACTATCTGCTTAACTGAGTTAACCTGCTCGATAGAGTTTTGCGACTCTCATGCAGCATTTGTGATTGGCTAAATGCTATCCGCTTAACTGAATAGGTAGCTGAGCGCTTTATTAAAGCGCTATAACGCTCGGCTTACCTAAACGCGGCCAATAAAAGTCTGATTTACCAAATTTGGTTGAATACGCGTGATATGTCAAATATATGCCCGGATTTTATTGTCCGCTCATCTGCTTCTGTACGATAATTTGTTATCAAATACGGTGTAATTTCAAATGCCCATGTAAGGTATTGTTTTCGGACGTGTGGTGACACTGTGTGGCTGCATTAACGCATGTCGTCTATGTTCGAATTTAAAGTGAGGTTATGTTTATAAAATTATTTCTAAATTTGTTACATGGTTTGTAAATATTATTTTATCTTAAAAACGTTAAATTACCTTTTAAAATAAGCACTGGGAGTTTTGCAAGGTAGTTACGAAATATCCGGAATTGGAAAAAGAGAGCTATCCTTGACACATCCGCCACAAAGAAACGAATATAACCTAAAAGTCCCTGTTCGATTTCTCACCAAGATGTCTGCTTTTTGATTTTGGTTTGAATTCGCGACTCGCGCGATTGAATTACTTCGATGCGTGCGTATTACGTCGAAACACACTTAAACGGCCAGTGATAAACGGAGAAGAAGCATGAATAAGGTAAAAGGAAGAACTAAAAAGTGCCCTCAACCAAGTGACACCCAGTGCGGAAAAAAAGGACACTCGGAGAATTTCAGCATAGAAGAGAAACTGGACAAACTATCGATAACCGCGAAGAACGGTATAGTAAATGGAGTTGAGGAAAAACACAAATCCGAGGGAAGAACGAACAAGAAAGACAGGAGGCTGTGTAAAGAGATTAGCACCGATAAGAAAATTGAGCACAAAGGCAAACACAAAGAAGTCGTTGTAAATAATGTAGTCGAAAGTAGTTTACGATTAGATATATCAAGTTCAAGCACCTTAGCGAGCACCAGTGAGGCAAACACTAGCAAATGTGATTCAAACCATAAGACTAATGCAAGTGACTTAAAAGTATCAAAAGGCAAGGCAAAAGCTAAAAAGCAAGACCCCAAACCCAGCACAGATCCTTATAAAATCAGTCAAGAAGACCTAGACTCGCCGGATTTTGACATAACCTCGATTATTAGATTGAAATATAGCGGAGTTTCAAAAAATGACAACACGAAAACAGCTGAGAAGAAAGAAAGCGATTGTGATAAATTAGGTGATACTGTTCAAGTTAAAACCGAATGCACTGAAGAAGTAAAAATCGAAGCCCCTATTATCAATTATGTTCAGTATGAGTCTGAACTACAGATGCCAATGATCATGAAGATCATACAGAAAGACCTATCCGAGCCCTACTCTATTTATACGTATCGATACTTCATTCATAATTGGCCAAATCTGTGCTTTTTGGTAAGGTTCTTCCTTTTTTCTTCCCTATGGCAAACTATAGTCAGATTAAAAAGTTTTCACCTCTCAGTTTGTAGGCAAGTTAAAGGAAGATTATAATTATAAAATTATTTGATTACAAAACTGGGCTTTAATGAAAACTATTTTACTACATGTTTTAAAGTTGTTATGCTTTTCATTTTGAAATATTTCATTATTTATAACAACAGAAAAATTTACAATTGGTTAACTCTTGATAACACCCAGAATTGATAAGTAATAATATTAATTAAACAGAAGACACTTGAGAAGCCTAATCAAAATTGATGTGCTATTAAGTTTCTCGGTTCTTCCATCAACAAAGCCACTGCTAACAGTGCTAACTCAATACATTTGTATAAAAACTATTACAGTGTAATAATAATCATCGAAAATAATTAAAGAATGTTTTCATTATTTTATTGAAACATGAATAAATTCAAATAAAAACCACAAAATGCATAAAAATAAAATTGTGGTTACAAAAATTTATGTTGAATAATTTCTAACCCATTTGTGTCTAGTTTTATGTAAAGAAAATGTAACATTGACACATATTCTAAAATAGATCTTGCCCAAGTAGCACAGTATTAATTTTGGGACAGTTGTAGTCTTTCATGAGTTTAAGAATTAACAAAATTTTAAGTGCAAGTTATAGCTATTAAAAATTAAATATTTTTAAAAGAATTATTATGTGTTATTTAGAAGCATTTGGAATAAAGCACTCTTTTAACAATATTAAACTGTCTCTTCTGGAATATGGAATTTTCATAAAAGCGAAACGAGTCTCAAACCTATGACTTTTTCCCAAAAAACTGCGAACACATAGGAGTATCAAAATCATAAAAGATTTTGAAATTATTTTATTTTTACTAGTAATCGAGTAGCATGAGCTATGTCTACTCTATATTTAGATATAATTTTTCTCAATTCTATTTCAATTTATTTATAATTTGTTCTATAAATATATGATCAAAACCTAGGCCACCTTTTTCTCTTGAATTTGATCCATTTGTTTTTTAATATTCACTTACAAAATTGAGATGAAAACTTTTTAATCTGGTAATCCAAATAAGTTGATGATTGCTTTTCAGGCGATGTGTGAAGAAAACTGTGTCGGAGCTATAGTGTGCAAGCTAGATCTTCACAGGAAGGTGATAAAAAGAGGCTATATTGCAATGTTGGCTGTGGATAAAAACTACCGCAAACATGGAATCGGCTCAACTTTAGTACGGCGTGCAATCCAAGAAATGATTGCCGGTGATGCAGATGAGGTCGTGCTCGAAACAGAGATCACGAACAAGCCGGCACTACGTCTTTATGAGGCACTCGGATTTGTGCGTGATAAACGCTTGTTTCGTTACTACTTGAATGGAGTGGACGCCCTGAGGTTGAAATTGTGGCTTAGATGAGATTTTTTTGTGGTGGTGTCGGAACATGTCTCACTTGTTGCCATGTCCTCAGGGTATCTGAAGTTTCTAGGTTTATTGAAGCTAGTTGAATAGATGAATATATTTATACCTGTTATCGATTTGTTGTGTAAATTTTGTTGGTTAGAGCGGCAGGTGAATTTTATTTTTTTACGTCCTTGAGGAGCTGTAAACTAGTGCCGATTTGAAAATACTACTTCCTACCAAAGATTTACCCATTTTGTTTAAATTATTTCAATTGTAAATTGTTTGTGTACTGTATCCTGTGTTTTGGGACACTAGTTTACAGATCGCAACAGAGATAGCTGTGTTATCTTTTATCGCTATACAATTCATGTATACTATGTATTTTGCTTTACTTGAATTTATGAGATTCTTCTTCCTGGTAATTTTTTTTCTTATTAGTGTCCACATAAACTGATCGTTACATAAGGCACAGTAATAATAGCTTTGAAAATGAAATAGTCTTTATGTGGACCAGTTTTAGAGGGTGGCTCAATTTTGTTATCTGCATAGGGAATAAGGAATTTAAATGTTACAGTTACTTATACATACATATATTATTTCATTTTCTATTACAACTTGAATTATTTTGAAAAATCTATCCAACAATAAAATTATTTCTGAAATGAACATAAGACCTGTAAAATATGTCAAAATAACGGAATTTTTTTCTCAAATTTAATCAAATCTCTATTTTTTATTGTTTAAAAAGATTATGAACAATGAAATGGTATTCACCCAATATATTCAGTCCTGAAACTAATCATTTGTTCTTATTTGTTTTTGATATACATATGTACATATACAGAATGTTTCAGAAAGTTAGGTGATTTTGAAAGCATAAAAGATATGCAATGAAGCTACATTGCTAGGATTTTTGCTTTGAAAGTGTATTGAAAATACTAAAGATGTCAAAATAAAACGACAAATATAAAATAAAGAAATAAAATAGAGGATTAGCGTCGAATTACCTATTCGACCCAGGTTAATTTTAAAAAGAAAAAAATGAATGAGTATGCAAATCAAAGGGCTTCAAGGCCCCGGAATTTAATGGCATAGTAAACAAGGTTATGGGTTTAATTTTTTTTTTAAACTTAAAATTATTTAGTACGGTTCATTTTTTTATTATATGCCGATCGATCGATAAGTCAAAGAACTTTTATATAGCTACCTCCATTTGTGAAACAGGCTTGCGTCTTTCGTCACGTCATGTGAGTTTATCGTATATATTGTCTTAACTTATTGTCAGATCTATACGATCGGCATATAATAAAAGAATGAACTTTAGGTATTAATTATTGCAATGCCTAAAATGTACTAATCTTTGCTTATGTATTGGTGTAAAATCTCAAATCTATCAATAATACTTTCCAGTACTTCGATAGTACTAAAAAAAGAGGTCCCTAGTCCTTTTCTATTTTATGATTGGCTTATACAGAAATTCCTTATGGGGATCGGAATTGAGTTGCCTGTATAAATAATTTTATTTATAAATTGAAATAACTCACCGGCATTTTATTCATTACTTTATAAAGTCAGAATACAAGCTGTGGTGTTCAGTAGGCTTTGCCTCATTTGTCCAGGGTCCCTTTCTCTCCTCCCATTAAAGCTGATACAAGTCTGTTCAAATATAAATTATTTCATATGTAAGACGTACGCATCAGAGGTTGTGATATTGAGCTCATATTTCGTTCACACTTATGTGTCATGTTGATAGTCGTCTTCATAATTGAGTGTGATACATTTTCATTTTTTTTAATCAGTTATGACATTGTAACTTCTTGTATAATAACAAAAAAGCAACTGTGATTGAAAGTTGGAGCCCCTGCAGAGGATGAATGAATGGCCTTCAATCATTGTTGCCCACTCTGTATTAGCAAGAATCTGTAACAATTAGTTACTGGATCCATATTGAGCAAAATGGCATTACCTGGGAGCTTCAGAAACAAGTTTGAGTATTACATTAAACACAAAATTAAATTTTACTTACATAATGACCAACTAATGAATAGTGAGACGCCATTTTAATTCGCAAGGAGCTCTTTAGTTCATTGTAATCCAATCACAAGATGCAATCATAAAAGTAGCATGAAATAATTTTGCTTGGAATATCCTCTGCAATTATTACTAAGGAGCGGCTGAATTATATTTTCCAAAGTTATCGGTCCCCGAATTGCTTGCAAAGTGCAATGTATCGAGTCGGTCAGCGATGTCGTTATGTCGTAAATATTAATCGTGTGAGTAAAAGCAAATAATTTTTAGGTAATGGAAATGGTAAATGCTTCTCCCACCGTGCGTAATTCAATACGCCTTTGACCGACAACCTAGAAAAATATAATCTTTCCGCCCATTAATTATTACTGAGATTACAGCTAAGTTGTTAGTTTGATGTTTAAAATAATTTCATCTTTTACATTAAAAATTGTGATAGAAAAGTTATTGCAAAAAAAATACTTGATTTAATGCAGATTGAATGAATGAATTTTCTGGACGCTGGCATTTAAAAGTGAGAGTGAAAGTAAGTAGTTATGTTCACAATTTCATTGAGCATCTATCACCAATTACTAGTACCTCTATTGTATACTTCAAGCCATGGCCTTCTAAATCAAAAGCGAGTTCTAACTGGCCTGGGCGTTTTGAAAAATTTACATCGAATTTTTGTGCTCGAGAAAACGCCAAAAGTCGACACTTTGGCGCTGGTTATGGGGCACTGACAGCAATGAGTGAAGTGTACTGTCATTACTGTCAATCAAAGTGAGTTCACGCAAAATTAATTAATATTGTAATTATCGTAATACAAGATAATTTATGTGGTATAAACTTTGTACTCATGCACAAATCATTTGATCTCGTCGGAGTGAAGTACGCTTGCGCAATAAAGAAAGACTGGCACTTTAAAAAGCTTTCGTGTTATGAATAATTACAACAAGTTATATAAAAGAGTTTCGACTTTTGATAATGTAAAACGTGTTAAAAAAGGCGTTGATAATTACGCACAATGAGAAAAGCTTTATTATACATGTTGTAACTTACCACAGGTAAGATTCTAATCTAAAACCGTAATGGTTTAATGCTAAATTAAGTTGTCGAAATTGGACATAAATACTCCACCTTATTCCAACGTAAATAATATCCAGTATGCTCAAATTTTTACAACAATAACATTAATTGCTCTTACACGAACTCATCCACCATTCACATGTGACAGAACTGTCAAGATTTTAGGTTAAGAAAGCGCCCTGTAAGCACTGCTTGGCGGAGCACGCGTGAACTGCACTTTTGCGCAGGCCAGATAGAACACGCTTTTCATTTAGAAGGCCATGCTTCAAGCAATGCATCCAGATGATTTATTCGTTCATTTTGCATATGTATATACCTACACAGATCTTCTCAATCTTCCATTGTAAATGTTACGTGCCTAAGCGTTACTTATAAATCAGCCCGACACGTGTTTCGTTTACTTTTAAACAGCACAGGAGGTTCATAATATATCCGAGCTTTTTGTAAAAAGTGTATCTTTCTTAACCGTAGCCGACATTAGCGAAATGCTTGCAATCATTGAGATCGTTTACAGACAGTTAAAAACAATGTATATTAAATGTGTTGTGTGAATGTTCAGAGACACTCGTCTATAAACTGTATAATCTTGTAAATACAGTAGGTTTTATTATCATTGTATATTGATTAACCGATAACAAACGGAAGTCTATAATAAAAAAATAAATAAACAGAAGTGACTTGTAATTTGAAAAGTTAAAGTAACGTATACGATTGAAAAGAAGATTCTGAGTCACCACTTCAAAATTGGTCACATAATGTCATTAGTCTAAATGAAAACTAACGTTCTGATAATAAATCTTAAATATTTACTTAAAAATTTTATATTAGTGCCTACCATTTCCGACGTTACACCTAAAGCTTACTTATAATTTTTTTATTCGATCGCGTGGTGTAAAATGCAAGAAATACAAACTGATTTTGTCTGTTGGTTTTCTTTTCTTAATAAAAAATAAACTCGGTCAATTTCTATTTTTTTTATTGTCGTAATTTTGTGCTTTTCGCTTCACTGATTTAACCAAAGCACTGAGCTCTGCACCTTTCCTGTTATCACGGTTAATTGAAGGAGGTGCATCTTCAGCATTTCGCCTTTTCAATTTCTCGTCCAAAAGCTTACTCATCGCCTTTGTTTTCTTGAAATGAGGATCAGTTGGATCTATGTTGAAGTGATGACTGGTGTAGAGGGCCGAAAATCTTTCGTCGTTCACCTTAATTTCAAAATTGTCTTCGGTCGTTTTAACTTCGTTCTTCTTTCGTCTTCGTTTCTTTGACTTGCTGTCGCTTTCCTGCTCCAAGATTCGCTTTAAACTGAAATGTTTTTTGCCGTCATCTTCGTCTGATAATAACAGTTCTAATTCAGCTTGTTTTTGCTCCTCTTCGTCTCCCTCGTGGC
This sequence comes from Dorcus hopei, assembly GCA_033060865.1. Lineage (NCBI taxonomy): Eukaryota > Metazoa > Arthropoda > Insecta > Coleoptera > Lucanidae > Dorcus > Dorcus hopei. The sequence goes on along the minus strand of CM065419.1, from coordinate 28,103,979 downwards.
CTTCTTTGTTTTGTTTCTTCTTTTGTTTAAATTCTGGTTTATCAAACTCTTCTGCGAAATACGAGTCATTTAGGTCTATGTCGGACGGAACATCGGATTCATCTGAATTTGCCTTTAATTTTTTATGTTCTTGTTTTTGCTTTCGCTTTTCCTTTCTCTTGTCCAAATATTCTTGGAAGGGCGTTTTATTTTCCTTCTCGCTCAATCGTTTTTTGACTAATTCTTCAGTTTTCTCTTTCAAATCGATTCCCCAACTGACCTCCATTTGAATGTCTCCTTTCTCCTTTTCCTTTTCTTTGCTTTCTATTTGCGATAAAAGAGCTCGATACTTATTAATTGGATTGTCATCTAAATCTGAGCCCACGCTCTGATTTTCTGCGACTTCTATTTCTTCTTCTTCTTCGCTGCTTGAAGCTAGGTAAGCTTGTAGATCGGCTTCTGATATATCATCGACTTTTCCGGCAGCGAGTTTTTGAGTCACTTCGATTCGCTCTGGATCGGTTTCATCCCAAGTCAAATTAACTTTTGCTTGTTGAAGAGCTGTAGTTGTGAAGAAACGGGGTTGATATTTTGCTAAGTTGGGAAGTTTATCGCAGACGTCTTTCGGTTGCGCATCGAAAGTCATGTCATCAGGAATGAACCTTAGGTCGACTTTAGTTGCGCTTGATTCGTACTCGAGGCCATCACACTCTGAGTAAATTTTATTTGCCGTATTAACGCTGTCACAGGTGATGACTGCATAATAATATTTCAATCTGTTTAGTTGGTACTCGCGTAGCTTTTCCATGTGATACTTGGCACCTTCTTCTGTTTCGTCTTCATTTGTCTCTTCTTCTAACTGTAATTACATAATGATGTCTTTGGTAAATGTTTCGACAGCATGAAGAAAATTAGAAGAGCTTTAATTCTAAGAAAACGAAATAAGATTGCAAAAGAAATGAAAAAAAAAATATGTACAATTTTGAAGAAAACAATGATAATTTGGAAATTTAAAAGATGTCGAATTTATATTTAATATTACAATTACATGGGTCAAAAACTTTAATACTATGAAATTGCAGTACCTTTTGTATACTTTTTTGTCTAAAAATGAGAAATTTCCATGCTTATTTAAAAAAATATAAAAATAATTAAATTGAGAAAAAATTGTTGAAAGTGTGAGCAACCGGCAAAATCCAAAGAAAAATGATTTTTTGAAATTGAATTGTTTATTCAAATAAAAAATAATTAGGTTTAAAAAAAAAACTGCATGGTGTAATATAATTAAATTTAAGAAAATACGTCTGATTTTTGTGGAAACATCATTACGTTTATTGTAAGCATGAGAAATAAAAAGGAAAATGTAATTTCTTGATTCTGTAACTTACAAATTATCGGATTTTCTTTTTAGTTTGCTTTTGAATTTAATTATAACTGTTTAGGTACATTACAGCTGCGATCGTTTATTCAACTCCGTTCACTCTACAGGGTGTTTCATTGATGATGCACCAAACTTGAGGGACACGTTTCTGACATTATTTCAAACAAAATATCTTAATAAAATTTTTTAATCGGAGCAAGTTGAAATTTGCATAATTTGGAGCCGATGTTTGTAGAAATACATACTCTAGCGCCGCGGAATTGTGAAACCAAACCGGCGCGCGGCGGTCTAAGTTGCATTATGAATGGAACACGGCTGCAGGGGGACAATAAAGTTCAAGCGCAGAAATTTGTGACTACATTTTGTTTTGACCTTGACCGATAAACGCACTCGCTCGGTCATTCAACGCAATAACAGCTGCGATGTGATATCGCGTCGATATTTATAAACTTATTTAATTTAATAATAAATTACAAATGTGGGGCTATGCAAAACGTGCATTTCGTATGCATTGCTGTTAAAATTATTAAAATAAAATTTGTCGAATCTTAAAAATAAAAACATTTATTTTTATTACATTATTATTATGTTATTATTATTACAAGAAATGTTCAAAAATGCCTCGTTCTTGCTGTACACACAAAAAATACCATAAAGTCCTTAATTGGGGTAGTGCGGCGAACGAAATGTTTTCGGTAAAACCCAGGCACTTGGGCGCTAAATTTCTACGAATGATTTCAGGAAACGGTTTATCATTAAATGTGAATAATCGCAAACTACTAAATACTAAATGTTTGAACAATCCTAACAATTAGAAAATTCGTATTAAATGGAGAATCGAAAATAAACGACTAATTATTATTTTCATTGATTTCCAACAACCACGATGTTTTAAATGTGTTTTGCCGAATCAGCTGGGGCGACATTCTAGCGAGAGTAATAAACCAAGAAAGCGATTCGTATGGGAATGCATCACAATCCATTCATTCTTATTTAAAGTCCATCCTACAAATATGCGACTTTGCTTTCCCTTCGATTTTCTCGAAACTTATTCATTTAAGAAACAAAAATTATAGAAAACTTTTATTTCTTTTCACGATATCTACCGACATACCGAGTTTGGTGCATCTTCACTGAAATAGCCTGTATTTACTCTTGTCGAAATTTTGTCTCATCTTTCTCGTATTAAATTTTATTCGCTCTCACTCTTTAGAATGCGAAAAGAGTAAATAGAGTGAACGGAGTTGAATAAACGATCACAACTTATGTTTATGGGCATTTCTGAAAGTTTGTTGAAAACTAAAAAAGCATTTAAACAAACTTACATAAATCATAAATAACTTTTAACCGAAGTTTACAAGAACACCTATATGAGAACTGCAGTCAATTTGCGTTGTGTCTATTCATTTCACTGAGGATTCCTAGATTTTATTGACAGCTAACTTATCTACAGGGTTTGAAAATGTACGAGGAAAGTAAATAAGTTACAAAACGAGGCAAAATAAAACGAATAAAAGTACAGATGAGATATGAAAACAATATTTATGACATTCTGCCTCGTTTACTTTTTACCTTTTTACGAATCCTTGAAATTCAATAACGTAAAATTCTTTTGATGTTGTTCTTGAAGCCAAGTTATCACTTCCTTTTCTACCGTTCTCCAAAAATATCTAAGCAATCGAACAAAGAGAAATTGTTTGGAGCAAGGTCGGAATAAGTTCGAAAACTTTCCATTTGAATTTTATTATAGTCTATGGTGTTTCTAGAAGTGTCTATGAGCCTATCATGCAACAGTAAGCCATGAACTTGCTTCAAATGATTTCTATTTGTAGATTCTTCTAAACGTCTCTCAGGAGAACACTTTTCCAAATATGACGCGGTAGAAAAGAAAGTTACTGCTCGATTACAAAGGATAGGATAAACATCAACCAAATCTAGAAACCCTAAGGGCCAGTTGTATAAAACGTAGTTAATAACTGGGTCAAGTTAATTGTGTGGTTAAGCTATATTATTGGTGGAAACTTAAACTTAAACAAATTGACCCTAATACTTTCTTGAGTGAGGGAATTCATAAGCAGTTTGCTACGAAACTCACGAGATTAATTAATTGGGAATCAAATTTTAAGAAGTCAGCAATATTCAACACACTAAAATAAACGACATATTGAAATAAGTCTTTCCATTATAAAAAAGATGGTATGTGGCCACAATTGAAGGACGTTCTTTTTTTAAAACTTAATTGTTACCACTACAACGCTACTTAACACTTTCCATTCATTATCCATTTCAACAATGATTTAAGAGAGATAGATTTCAGTCTTTATCATTCTTAGTTGGTTGGCCACTATTTGTCTCTTCCAAAAATTTTCAATGGTATACAGGGTGTCATTAATCTTGGCAAAACTTTTCCTACAGAACGACGGAAGAGGTGAATAACACTCGATTTACAAAAAGAAAATATGTATGTATAATAAAAGTTTTTTAATCCTGGGAGATACAAATTTTTAAATTGTAGAGGAAAACTTTTGGTCAACACTGACTGACACTGAAAATATATACGTACTCCCTTTCGTGCACATGCACATGGGATCATAAACCAGTGTATTATCACTTTATATCTAATCTCTTTCCCAATTGGTGCACATGCATATAGGATCACAAACTATACTATCACTCTTTACGGAAATAATTACCTAGTTAGACGACATTAAACAAACTTATAGGTATATTCTTTTTGAAAATCGATTGTAATTTACCTATACAGTCGTTCCGTATAAAAAGATTCGCCAAGATTAATGACACCCAGTATACAGGGTGAGTTATTAAGCGCCCCTTCTTCCATAGCTCATTTATAGAACGAGATAGAATTTTTTTCTTTTACAAGGACATTCTACCTATTGAGCACTATAACCTAAAATTATTTTTATACATACAGAGTGTTACATAAAATAATGGCAGCATGCAGCGGGATTTTTTTAATGGAACACTCTGTGTATTTTCCTATAGAAAGATATAACACTCGATCCTCTAAACAGCAGCACATAAAATATTTATACTTATTTAACCAATTAAGAGTAAATTAATATTTTATTGAAAACGGTCTGATTTTCAACTTCTCTTAAAATACTAACTGTAAACGTATCGTTTGTCGAACGGGAATGAAAATAGGTAGTGTTATAAATTAAAGTATAGGGAATAACCCAGGTATAAATTCATTTAGTTTCATTTGTTTTTTCAAGTGTTGAAGCCTGTGTAATTGTCAGATTTTCAAATTTCCGTTATTCAATTTTTTTAAATGCAACCCCCCCTATCTCTTTTCACGAATAGATAGTGTTCATGTTCCTCTTCAATTCTGTTACAGGTTTTCTGCATCTAATCCTTACAGTTTTTTTGCTATAATAAACTTTTTACATTTTTACTCTAAAATCAATATTAAAAACTTATTTAACGTACCGTATTTTAATTTCTTTAAGACAGCGCCCTCTATTTCATAAAACAGATGGATAATATCAAGTTTACAATTGATTACAGACTCTTATTACATTATAATCATCGTATTTTTGTTATAATACAGTCCTTTTACTTTGTTTTAATTAAGAATGCTTTAAAATTGATTCGATGTAGTTCCTAAGCTTCAGTTGTCTTCATTAACATTTGATTTAATAAAATCTGAATACTTGAACAAAAGAAATTCACCGATTTTCATTTATTTGTTAGATTATTAATTTATTATTTGTATATTTTTTTTTGAAGTACAACAATTTTATATAGTATAATTTTCACTTCTGACGAAGCAGTCGAACGACTGCGAAACGTAAAGTGTATATTTGCGCGATTTAGTGTCCGCTTAGAAGATTTTGTGAAACAATTTTTACATTAAGGTAATTATTTGTAAACACTGATGTTTTCTTTTGTTGTAAACCACATCGAATCAATTTTAAGACATTGTTAATTACAACAAAGTGAAAGAACTGTATTACAATAAAAATACGATGATTTTAATGTAATAAGAGTCTGTAACCAATTATAAACTTGATATTATCCATCTGTTTTATGAAATAGAGGGCGCTGTCTTAAAAAAATTAAAATACGGTACGTTAAATAACTTTTTAATATTGATTTTAGAGTAAAAATGTAAAAAGTTTATTATAGCAAAAAAACTGTAAGAATTATATGCAGAAAACCTGTAACAGAATTGAAGAGGAACATGAACACTCTCTATTCGTGAAAAGAGATAAGGGGGGTTGCATTTAAAAAAATTGAATAGCGGCAATTTGAAAATCTGACAATTACACAGGCTTCAACACTTAAAAAAACAAATGAAACTAAATGAATTTACATCTGGGTTATTCCCTATACTTTAATTTATAACACTACCTATTTTTATTCCCATACGACAAACGATACGTTTACAGTTAGTATTTTAAGAGAAGTTGAAAATCAGACCGTTTTCGATACAATATTAATTTACTCTTAATTGGTTAAATAAATATAAATATTTTATGTGCTTCTGTTTAGAGGATCGAGTGTTATATCTTTCTATAGGAAAATACACAGAGTGTTCCATTAAAAAAAATCCCGCTGCATGCTGCCATTATTTTATGTAACACTCTGTATGTATCAAAATAATTTTAGGTTATAGTACTCAATAGGTAGAATGTCCTTGTAAAAGAAAAAAATTCTATCTCGTTCTATAAATGAGTTATGGAAGAAGGGGCGCTTAATAACTCACCCTGTATAAGAATGAGAGAGAAATAAAGGCAAATATCTTCTACAATTTAACTCCTTCTCAAAATGTCGGAGTTCAATCAAAAGTGAAGAAAAATTTTCACTGCAGTCTGTAAATGACTATTGAATTTTTTTCTGGCTTTAAAACTGATACATTACAAAAAAAACACGCTGTATGTTACCTAAACTTACATTGACTTCGACAATGTAATTTTATTCATACATAAGATTAGGCGCTAACATGCAATTTTTTTGTTGCAGACTTGCAACCATAAGGTTCAGTAAATACAATATACATACAAACAACTAAAGAGTAACTCAAAATGTGCCCAATGATTGGTCATTTTTCATACAACTAAATCACAGTGTAGTTGAAAAATTGCATGTCAGCGCCTAGTCTAAAATTAATTTCAAAATTAAGGAAAACTGAATACATACAGAATGGTGATAAAGTCCCGCACAAGGCTCATAATTTGTTTATTTAATTGTTTTTTGCAAAATCCTTAAACAGATCAATTTTTCATTTTAAAAAGACTCAATTTAGTGCAAAAATCTTTTCTTAGTCGGCAATTGTTTTTCCGCTGTGACGTTATCATTAATTTTTTAAGTGACAACCCTAACTTTTTCATGCATCTTTTGATTGTCCTTCTTGTCAGTAAAATGTTGATGTAAAAAATTAGTACCTTACACAAATTTTTCGAAAAAAATAGACATTACATTCAGAAGTACAATTTTACTTTACTTTATTTTAATGATAATCTTTAAATTGGATACAAAAACAAGTAAAAATTAACGAAAGTGTTGAAGCAATTCAGAAACATGTCTATTATTGTATTACTATTCAAAAAAGTTGTTAAGTAAGATACTATTTTTTATATTACCATTTAACTAACAAGAAGGACGATCAAAATCTGCATAAGCAGTCCATAAAACCATGTTAAAAATGTTTCGTACATTTACAAAATGGATACCATTAAGGCCCAGTATTTCATTCAGAGTTTATCTTTAAGCTTCGTTTTGTTCCCATAGTAATAATTGTAAAGACAATTGTTTCCGTAGTAATAAAACGAAGCTTAAAGTAAAACTCCGAATGAAATACTGGGCCTATGTAGTTCAAAAATGGGCAATGGTAAAGATTAGGGGCGCCAGCCAAACGCGCATACATTTGCGCACTTTGCACGGTGTTGCCAAATGTAATTTTTTTACTTAAAGTGTGGAAAAATTAGAAAACTTTTTGTTGTTTGCTTTAATTTAGCTCCTGGTATTTCACATGTTTAGCACCAAAAGAGTTCCAGTTAGGAATATGTTTGAACGTAAAGAGCTCAATGAAGTCTTGATAGAAAAGAGCTGTAGCTACAAATTTGAAAATAATAATAAAATCATGTTACGTTAAAACTATTACCATCGTACTTAGATGAATATTAAGGAGACAAATGTACGGGAAAAAACAAACGAACCATTTGATAATATGTATATTAGTACATCAAATCAGCATTTATTCTCCTGTTAATAATTAATTAATATCTTTTTTTTTCTTCCTTTTTGACAATTATAACTCAATTAAAGAACTAACTTTATTTTACTACATTCTTTAATGATTCCTGCGTAATTGGAGTATTTAAATCACTCTACCTTAAATGCAATGTATTCATGTGTAACTGGCCAGAATTGCATTTGGCAACACTGTTAAACCTACTGGATTAGGGCTGGCGCCCCCAATGTTTACTATTGCCCAAAAATGTATACATTTTTTTAAAATTTGTCCAAACCTATAACACTCACCTTGTTTTCCACTAATTCTCTGGGTCCATTTACTTCTTCCTCTTTCATCCGTTGCAAGCCAAACTCTGATGGATAAATTACTACTGATTTGATGTAACTATTCTGAGGTAGAAATGAGCTAAACAAAACCATTAAGTCAACAGCACGGATTCTATCCCAGTCTGTATTGCAGACTGCCAAGCGATAGGTAGCTTCCTCAGTTGTCTCAGCATCAGCATCCAACTCACCCCATTTATGTTCCACTTCATCTCCATCAGATATTTCCTCTTCAGATTCATCATCAGATGAGCTCCCTGAGCACAAATACCCCTCACCTCTGGCATAATCTACATTGAGGTCCTTCAACTTGTTTCTGACACCATCTGATATTTGCTTATCTGATTTGTGTTTTACTTTCAGCTCATTTGATTCGGTTTCTGTTTCATCTACTGTCGGTGCTTTTACATACTTGCCTGATGCTATATCATCCTCTTCTTCTGACTCAGACGAACTGTCTTCTGGTAGTTCGTAGTAGCGTTTGAGATCCTCTGTTGTTGAATGATTAACAGGTCTCCCTCGTTTATCAGTTGTGTATTTTACTTTAAAGCGCTTGTCCTCGAACATGGATTGGAAACGCTTGTCGATTTTGACCTTTCTTTCGCCTTTTGGAATTCGGCGAAATTTCGGGTCAGTCGTCACATGGGCAAAGCGTTCGTCTTCCATTTCTGAAGTGTTTCAAGTGCCTGCTGCAATATTAAAATGCAACATCGTAACCTGCATCAAACATTACTGAAACTTACCACTCAAATCTCGATTAATAAACGCGTGTTAAGTCACTAATTTAAGTGCGTCTACTTCAGAAGATTCAACAGTTTAAAGAATTTGCCTTTAAAATTGATTTATTAACATAGAAACACATTGAAAGGAAACTTTGAGGTTAGAAGTGAACATGTTAGCCAACCTAAGTTTACTGTATGTGACAAGCACTTATTAAAACTTATTTTAAAAATAATTATTTTTTTATTTCATTTGTAATTATAATTTGTGATTTTATATTTACTTCAGGGCACTGATTCAAAAAAATTATTAATATTTTTTGGTTGTAATAAATTGGTAGTTAGGGTGACCAATTGTTAAAACTTGAAAATATTTTATGATTTCGCTTTATTTACTACGAATTTTCATATTTCCATCCCTTGTTGCCTATAAGGTTGAAATTAAATACAATATTTACATTTAGCTCATATCGTTACAACTTTTTGGTTAATTGACACAAAATTGCACAATTTTTAGTAACTTAACCTCGAAGCTCTCCTCGTGTTGTTAAATCTTTACTTGGAAAGTAATTTTATCTGGTGTCGTTGGGTATGTAATTGTAACCGTGTAAAGCTTATAATTATAATAATCTATAACAACGTTAATCATGGACTAAAGACTAAAGATGATATATTGATCTGCAAATGACCAGGGCGTATGTTAACACATTAATTAATTAAATGAATCCCTAATCATGATATTAATTTTAAAGGTAATAGGTGTACATATTTGAGACGCTAAGATATAACTTTACTGAAATTTATCATGTCTTAACTGTAGTGTAGGGGATGAAGTTCTGTTTCTAGATTTTTATGTTTTTCTGATGTCACTTTCTACGAACCAAGCCAAAGTAAATTTATTTCATTTTTATTTGCAAAAAAGTACTAACATAAAATACACCTAAAGTGCGTTCAATAAAAACCGTTATCAAGTAGGCTTACGTCAAATGCAAATTTTGCAAAGTCACGTCGGTCACATTTCAGAATTAACCGGTTACTCCACCGGTAGACATTTTAAAAATTTAAAATCCACTGTAAAGATATATGTATAAGTTATTTTAGCTGTAATAAGTATTTAATAATAATACATATAGTTATAATAAGTTAATAACTTATTAGCTAAAATAACTTAATATAGCTTTATAGTGGATTTTAAATTTTTAAAATGTCTACCGGTGGAGTAACCGGTTAATTCTGAAATCGGCCCGTCGTAGCTATACGATTATATCATAAACATAACCTAACTTTTTATATCCATTTCATTACGATTTTGTACAAAATTAATAATAAAGCGCAATTAATGAAATAAAACATTTATTTTATTACAAATACCTCGAAGATGTAAACAAAAACTTTGACTGTTGACGCTATTGACAGTTCGCAGTTATTCAAGGTTGCAGCATACGTACTAAGCTACGACGTGCCGTCATAAAATAAAAGCAAGTTCATAGCCTTCTCGATAACGGATTTTCTTGAACGCACGTTATCATATTCATATAATTGATTGATATACAGAGTGGCCCAACGAAAACAAAACAGACTGAATATCTCCCAAGAAAATTTTTGTTTAAGAAAACGCAAAAATAGGTCGATTTATAATCCCAGCGGGACACTTTTCTATCCTATACTCAACTGTCATGTCATCCCCCTCCCTTCCAGCTCTCCAACCAATAGTATTTAAATGGGGAATGTACTATGAATGGCATATCATTGAAAAGGTAATTCTATAGAGAATTCAGTAATGTGAATATGAATACTCGAAATTTTGATTTTAGCGCCCTCTTTCGAGAAGAAATATTGTTACATAATCCAAAGTATGAACTCATGAAAGTTAATTTTAATATTAATTCAATGCGCGAATTGAAATTACGTAAAGATATTGAAAACTGACTAATATAACTAAAAGTAAGGTTCGTAACATACAAATTTGATATCTTTATTTCCTTATCCTTATATCCAGGATTCATTTCGGCCCCTTCGAACTAGGTTTTCTGCGTTTTTCCAGTTTGTAAGACGAATGCCGATGGAAAACACCTAATAGGTCGGTCGCAGCCGCAGTAGGCAATATTAGAATAGCCAGCTTAACGCATCTCTGACAGGCTCATACAGAGCTTGGATCATGTATGTTGTAAGTACAAAAAATGTATAACTGTTTAAAGGAGTCACGTACTTGAACTAACTAATGCTTGTACATTATTGTCACTTAAATATAAATTATTAAAGCCAACAGCTTCATTTGTTAGCCGTTTTCCCCGGCCACCTTAGACAATAACTCGTTCTAAAAAAAATAATTCAAATAAATCTAAAAATCTCAGAAAATATCTCAGATAGGTATGAGACATTAGCTGTATTTCTTTTACCACTTTTAACTGAGTGTCTCAGTTTACCTCAATAGCTTAGATAAATTCATGTTTCTTTTACCTACAACAAGTGAGTTTAAGTGAGACAATTTGCTCAATTCTCAATTAAACTGAGTCTGCTTTTGAAAATACTTTGAAGTGAGTTTTATGTAAGATTGTTTGTTGAGGTTAGATTTCGTTTGAGCGTGCACCTGCAACTGGTAAAAATTAGGTTATTTTAACAATGTCGAATTATACTGGAGGTTATAATTATAATTTTTATTACTTTCTTAGTTGAAACAAAAATTTCGTTTTTTTTAATTCCGATTATCTTAATTAAAACTCAGTTATTTCGTCTCAGTTGGTCTCACAACTGAGACAATTCCGTGGTAAAAGAAATACAGCTATACTTAACAAAAATGAAAGTACTTAATTAAGCAAAGAATTTAAAAATTGAGTTCTGTCATTTTGAAATTTTTGATATTTTGTTTATTACCATGACCGTCCTGTAGCGATAACAGTGCATTTAATGATGGCTTATAATAAGTATCAACTACATCTGTAGCAAAAATCTTTTTCTTGGAGTTAAAAATTAATAAAAAATGAATAAATAAAATAATGGCTGCAAATGGCAGTTTTTAGACAAAATGTTAAATATCTCAAGAAGGGCTAAGTTTAGGTATAAGCAATGCTATATAGAAAGTGTGTAGAATTTTATGGGAAATCTAAATTTGGTTTCATACAGAGGGTATGCCATTTGAAATAAAAAAGTTGTGTCCGGCATCACTGCTTTGATTCACTCTGTATGGATGTCAATAATTTTATGTCGTAGACCTCTAAAATTAAAAAAGAAATTGTGTTGAAAATTTTTTGTATCTTCAGTAGTTATCGAGATATAACTCGAGAACACACTGTTGGAACATCCCATATATCTGATATAAGAATAGTATCTAATACTAAAATAAAAAGAAGTAAAATATCAAAAATGCGCCTGCGAAAACCAAACAAACAAAACAACGTGTCGGCTCTGAAATTTAAATCTGTTAATCATAGCCATATTTAAAATCTAAAATATGTATATTAAAATCTATGACACCAAATTCAACTCAATCATTAAATCAATAAAAATAACACATGCAAGTTGCCGCTTTGTTCGAAATTAACCGATAGAATATCAAATTCCAATTCCTAATTATGACCCGTCAAAACAATTTTTTTATTTAATTTTTCTTCATAAACGTTATTTACTTAATTCTAATTTGACACGTTTTTCTTTTGGCTCGTCAAATTTGAATATTTATTAATTTTGCGTAAAAGATTATTATATTTGAAACAGCACTTCATCCTTTCAAAAAAAGGTGTACAGGATGGACTGTTTAAGTTGTCACTGCGAAATATTTCACTAAGGAAGCTTCGCAGAGGAAATCTTTTAAGTTTTCAGTTAATCGAATATATGTTTCACTTCGAAGTCGTTGTCGACATCATTTGAATGTTAATTTAAATTTTGTAAATGGAAACCAATACATTAAATTGATATAAAGCTATATGGTTTCTTGTTTATTTTTTTATAATCATGACTTTAGTTTGTTAAATTATGACTTTAATCGTAAGATCAAATACGGGCCATTAGCCCAGCCCGTATTCTCAACCTATGATTAATTTAATAACGTGTTTCCAGCGGAAACGCTCATCTGTCACTCTTTCACACATTACATTGACATAAAGCTATATCGTTTCTTTTTTATTTTAATCACAACTTTAATTAAACATGACTTTAATCATTATTTAATACGTTAAATACATTAGGCCCCGGTATTATAAAAGCAAGTTAACTTTAACTCCCAGTTTATTGCCATAACAACAATTGTGTCCACAATTGTTACCATGAGAATAAACCGATAGTTAAAGCTAATTTGCCTTTATAATACCGGCCCTAACTCTAGTAATTAAAATCTACATACGTATTTGTAATATTCAAAAAGTAAGTAAAACAAATTCGGTAAATAAAGTTATTCATTACTATTGTAACACATACAATGTTTTTTAAACAATTACTGATAATGCTAGAAATATCTATCACTCGCCTCACATCATTCCATTGCCCATATAATGATAGTGTCTTCACGAGAACGAAAATTCATTTTTGGCACTTTTTATGTTACGTTGGCAAGATGTACTGCTTTCAGGTATTAGTGTAGTATGTTAACACCTGTAATTATTTTGTACGTTATTGAAGTCTATGTAACAAAATTAAGTTTCTAAGGTAAACTGAAGTCGTAGAGTTCAAATTTGTCATCAGATTTTCTGTAAAATTCACCCTTAATGACCTACACGACTGACATATATTCATCTTGTTGATTCTTTGAATTTTTTTATTTTTTCAAACGAAACTTATTTTAACATGAAAAATTTGAACAGTACAAAGTTATTAAATGCTAAGTCAACAATTTTGATGCTACCGGAAACTGATGAGCGATTTCGTTCAAAATATCCCGAAAGGGGGACTGGCGATGAATTCCTCGCCACCAATAGCAATCCAGATGACCAGGCAGCAAATTTTCGGATGTGCCACTCATTTTCCTCACGATGTCTGTTTCTACATGGCCCCAATAGCTTTCGATTCGCTGTGTATTAGCTCCAGAAAATGTTTCAGCAGAAATGATTTTTACTTAAATGATCAATGGTCGTGCGTCAGTCCTGCAGGTCATTAAGGGTAAATGATAACAAATTTGAACTTTACGACTTCAGTTTACCTTAGAAACTTAATTTTGTTGCATAAACTTCAATAACGTACAAAATAATTACAGGTGTTGACATACTACTCTAATATCCTGTTTTCAGCAGCATCTTCAAACAGATTATTTTAAGAGTTAACACATCTGTAATTAATATTTATTGCTGAAAAATTTCTTGAATAATAATTGTAGCCTTATTTTTTGCTCTACCACTGCATTCATTAAGAAAAATGCCACCATAATGATATATCTTAAGCAGGCTTTACACGATGCAATTTGCAATTTGTATTGCAGCAAGACGTAAGTGCTAGTACGCATATTCAGTGTCCGTTTCAAAGAATTTGTGATGTAATTCTTATCGTACGCATGCGCATTGGTAAATACACTGCGCCAATAAATTAGGGGAACACCAGAGAAACTCAACTAAAAACTGTAATATCTTTTTATTGCCTTAACGTAGGTAATGAACTAAAAGTTTGTACATGGGTGCTGTAACACCTTATTTGCGAAACAATAGTAATATTTCGTTACTCAAGTGACAATAATAAAGAAACTCAACGGAACTGCTGGGTTAACTTGCCTCAAGAGAACATCCAAAGGTTAATCAAAAGTATGCTTCGACGACGTCAAGCTGTTATTCAAGCTCGTGGGGCTCATACTCGACATTAAATTTATACACCTATTTAAGTATAATTGTTCTTAAAATTATTGACTGCTGACAAATTGTTTTTTTTTTCTTAATTGTTTCTGTTGAGTTTCTTTATTATTGTTACTTGAGTAACGAAATATTACTATTGTTTCCCAAATAAGGTGTTACAGCAGCCATGTAAAAACTTTTTTCGCATTTCATACAGTAACGTATCATATTAATATCCTCAAAATCGTATAGCAACGTAACTACTAACTACTATGATTTTTCGTCCATCAATTGTGACAGTTATTAATGTGACAGTGATTAATGTCACTTCTATTAAACATTAATAAAACACGTTACTGAATGAAATGCGAAAAATAGTATACGCAACTCGTTAGAAAAGAAAACTTCACTTTCCTTAACTTGATACGTAATATACTATTAGTTCATTTTGTTAAGCCAATAAAAAGATATTACAGTTTTTAGTTGCGTTTCTCTGGTGTTCCCCTAATTTATTGGCGCAGTGTATGTGTGAACATTAATTGTTAATGAACCGCAGTAAGACCACTCAAATATGAGGCACCATAAATATTTACATTCAGAAATCGGTACCTTTCATTGCAACTACTCAGAAATAGCTTAAATATAAAGCCACGAGCAAATGTAATTTTTGTGTGCCTGCGTACAAAGAAAGTTAAGATCACCTGATGCAAGATTTGCCATCGCATTTTTTTTAAGATGTATAAAGTGACGAGCAATACGCAATTTTTTCTTGCCGTCTATTGCAATGTTCCTTGCATTGTATTCCTCCGTGTAAAGTCTGCTTTAAATGCGATGTTTTCTTTACAGAGAATTGAAATTTCCCTCCAATAAATTAGTTTTTGTTAAGTTACAGTTTTAATAAATAAACATAATTTATTTATGCTTATTTTTTTGTTTAATAAAAAATTAAAATACTAAATATGCATTTCTTATGCAGAAATATTATTTACAGATTATTGAATGCATACTTTCGATCTCTTAGAACCATCGTAAATTTCAATGTTTAGGACTTTATGAATAGCATTGCATAGGTATGTTTAGAATGTGAAATGAGAATCAATTCTTGTTATGCGAACGCAATTTTAGACTCAATTAAAAGAACTTGCTCAGTGCTCTCTTTTAAACTTAAAGGTTTTCAAAATCAAATGACAGATAATAAATTACTTTTTACGTACATTCTACAAGAAACTAGCATTTGAAATAGAATAACTAAAGGACTACACATTTTACTCTTTGATAATAGAATCTGTTTGTTTTTTTTTTAAGAAAAAGATATTTTTGATCTTTCGTAATACCTACTGATAGCAATATACTGTGCTGGCCTGTCCAACAGTATCTATGCGCTTCTTGTGAGTAAATGAAGGAGAGGCTCATTGAAACTTGTGTGGAAGTGAAATAGAGATATTACAATGTTGCGTGCGAAGGTAGGAATACGGCCGGCGCTGGCGGGCGGAGCGTGGCCCGTGTTAATCGGCAACTTCGATTGATGTAGCTAATTCGTTTACTCATGCGGTTTCTACTATTCTATCCTTCATTTACTCACGAAAAACGCATAGATAGTGTTGATCAGGCCAACTGTGTATGCTAAGAGAGATAGAAATCTTGAGGCATTGCTAACCGATGTGCAAATAAATTTTACTGATAGGTTGTAATAATGTGCACCAGTGCAGTACTCTTCTGTTGATAAGGACCCAAATAGGGCCAAACAGCTGTTCAGAGGATACTCGGGGATTCCATTGCAATTGAAACCGACTTGCAACAAATTTTTAAATTCTTAATATAATTAAGATAATAAAAGTAAATTGTTTTCGATCTGACTCACGCGAAATAATCATTAGTTTCAATGTCGCGAGCAAGAGAAGTCATCGGCGTCTTGCGCGGAGCGCAAACTGTAATTGAAGCAGGCCGAAAACTTCAAGAAGATTCTTTGAAAACGATTTGGGCTAATTCCAGTTTAAAAAATCTAACGAAAACGTGCAGCAAAGCGGAAATAAAAAGCTTTAACGAACTGACATACTCCGCCAATGAAATCGCAGCTAGAATAAACACTGTTATTGCTGGATTGCGAGCGTTCGCCAGCTATACACCACCCACAACAGTTAAAGGTTAGTCTTTTTCGTTTTAACAATGCTTGTTTAATAAGTAACAGCGTGGGCCGCATGTGGGTGAACGTGATCGAAACACTCCTGCATTAAATCATTTTGCACAGATGAAACGACGGATTTTACACCGTACGCAGCTCCTCCTCCAACGCCCTCTTTAGATCAGGCCCCCCCGATCAATGCGAAAAAAAAATTTGAAATTAAATTGACGGACAGTGACAGAGCGCTTTTGAAAAAGTTGGACATGGAACATAGGCAGAAACTTGCAAAGATGGGCGCGGTAACTGACCAAGATAAGGTCGAACTTGCTTTTGATGTAGATGCTGAAAAGGAAGAGGTTGAAAAACCTGAAGTCTCTAAAGTCAGAGCAGTGCCAAATCCAAAATCAAAGCAATCGGTAAGTTTGGCTATCAATTCCCCTAAACCAATTTCATCATGTTATTCTTCATCATCTATTAATTTTGTGATTGGTTGTTCTATGGTTTTGAAGTTTTGTATCTGAAATTCTAGCTTTTTCAGGTATTTTCAGAATATTTGGAAGCGGTAATCTCGTCATTTTTTAACATAGCACTAATCTTCTAGGAAGGCCAATGTTGAAAGTCAAAAACTTCAGTAAACTTCCAAAAGTACTACGAGTTTTTCACAAATTTTGGGTAATGAAGTCATTATGAAATTTCTCAAACTTTTCTAAATATAAAATATAAAACTTCTACGGAGTGAGTCGGCTGTGATTTTTTAGCAAGACAAAATCAAGCTTCCTGAGTGCGTAGCTTATTACAGATAATTTTATTTATTTTGGTATATTTTATTTAAATAAAGTTCAAGTTAAAACGCTTTCGGGAAGTTTGATTAAATCACAAACATTTTTTAGTCTTGAAAGAGAGTAACTTTTGATGACTGAGAAAATAATTAGTTTCCTCCTCTGTTTGGTTGTTCACCTCGATTTTCACTTGCTTCTTACTTCGATTCTTATATGCATTGACAACAGGCGGCAAAAGCTAGGTTATGTTGAAACTGTCAAGAAATCCACCCCATACCGTCCTTTTTTGACAAAAATTTCACAGCCGACTAGATGTGATATTAAAAAAAATCACTGGGTACCTACATGGGCTACATACAACAATGTTTGCTTAAAAAAGTTAGAATCTTTACCAAAATAGAAAATTACGCATGCTATCTAAAAAGATTCAAAAGAATTGTTTGATTGATATTTTTAAATTAAAAAAAGTTCTAATATGTAGTAAAATTTTGTAAGTTTTTTCTCAGTTGAGTACATCGTCCAAACAAAGAACAGTTCCTTCGTCACGCATCGGAAGAATGGTGTCTTTCGGAACCTTAGCTGCAGGATTAGGCGTGGGTACCATCGCCGAATACACACGTCGTACTTTGGGGCTTGGCGATTCCAATCAGTCTGGCATGGCCTTTCTAACTGAGGCAAATATGGAACGAATCGTGGATACTCTGTGTAAGGTCAGGGGTGAGTATAAACATACCACATAAATTATATACGTACTAAAATCACAATGTAAACCGTAAAAGTAATTGATGACTATGTTCTGTTCAGTTCTTTATCCTGTCTGAAACAATATTTATGACTTGCAAACAATAATGCAAATTAAGTTAATAGGCTAAATTAATTTTTAAAGAATAAAAGAAGGAAATGGATTCTTCCTGTTTTAATCCTCTGCTCAATCTGTCGGTCTCCTTTTAATTACAATTGGCCAAAGCCTTTACGGCATCGTTCCTCCCATATTTTCTGGCCTATTTCTTCTTATGTTTGGAATTATCTTGTTCACGTCTAAATCATTTTGATTAACGTGTTTCTAATTTCTTTATAACGGCTACCACTTATACTTATTCTTATTTCGTCCATGTACAGTCGCAGTCATAATTCATGACATAGCCTTTACAGAAAAACTGAAAAAAAATTTTACGACATTCCGGATTCAGTTTTAAGTAGGTAGTAAGATTTGGATGCATTCATTCATAGTTTTGAAGGATATGGGTACAATGTTCTGTAAGTTTTCTGTAAGCGTCATGAATTATGTTTGCGACTGTGCATATCTCACTATATTTTACCTGTCATCTTTCAAGGAATTTCATTTACGCTACTTTAGTCTACTTTTATTTTGGTAAATTGTCTCTCCCTTGGAGAAAGAAACGTAATAACTCCTTACATAGTTAATGTATTTAGATTTCATCAGAAGTAACGAGTGGTTTTTTAAATCCGACGTCAAGTTGGCTGTGAAACATTCGTTGTTCTATTCGTTGTTCAAAGATAAGTAGAAGTGTGGAAATTGTAGAAGTAAACTACTCTGTTTAAGGCATTTTTTAACGATAAACCTGTAATAATTAAAAATAGGTGTGGGGTATTTGTAGGTGTGCAATTTTATAATATAAAGAAACTGTAAGTTTCTTGAGAGTAATTGTACAAAGTTTAGTAATGAGTCGTACAAATTCGATGACTACATAAAATGTTACTATTTTTTTTTGAAACGTATTATAGGTGCTGCCTTAAAAATTGGACAAATCCTCAGCATCCAGGACGATACGTTAGTAAATCCCCGTCTTTCTAAAGCACTAGAACGAGTTCGCAAATCAGCCGATTTTATGCCTAGCTGGCAACTAGAGAAAGTTCTGGTCTCAGAACTTGGCGAAAACTGGAGGGACAAATTGACTGAATTCGAAGAGAGACCGTTCGCTGCAGCTTCTATTGGTCAAGTCCATTCGGCGAAAACTAAAGACGGAAAAGATGTCGCGATCAAAATTCAATATCCTGGCGTGGCACAAGGCATAGAAAGCGATATAGATAACTTATTCGGTGTAATGAAACTATGGGACATATTTCCACAAGGAATGTTCGTGGATAATTTGGTGAAGGTGGCCAAAAGGGAGTTAGCCTGGGAAGTCGATTATATAAGAGAAGCTGAGTGCACTAGAAAATTCAAGAAGTTGCTCGAACCGTATCCCGATTACTATGTACCGGAAGTTATAGGTATTTTTTTTGCTTCACCCTACCAAATTTAATCGCAATTTTTTAATAGATAATTTATCGACGAAGCAAGTTTTCACAACCGAGATGTTAGGCGGTGTACCAGTTGATCAATGTGCAGAAATGAACGAGAGTGACAGAGCGTTCATAGCCAGCAAAATTTTGGAGTTAATCTTGAGAGAGTTGTTGGAATTTAAATACATGCAGACCGATCCAAACTGGGCTAATTTTCTTTATAACCCGATAACAAAAAAGGTGATTTCTCCGCAATTTTCTTCGTTTATTTCTAAAATTATCCTGCTTTAGATCATGCTATTAGACTTTGGAGCAAGCAGAGAATATTCCGAGGAGTTCGTCGCAAAATACGTTAAAATAATCAAGGCTTCGATCGATGAAAACCGCGGGCTGGTTTTGATTTACTGTAGAGAAATCGGTTTCCTTACAGGATACGAAACTAAAGTACCAAATAATTTTTTTTTTTACTTTTGAATTTACTTTAAATTCGTCTAATTCGATTTCTTTCAGATAATGGAGGAAGCACTCGTCGATGCCGTCATGATTTTGGGCGAGGCGTTTAAAACCCGAGGCCTTTATGATTTTAGCAAACACAACACGACCGAAAGGCTGCAGAATTTAGTTCCCACACTTATAACCCAAAGATTGTGCCCGCCTCCAGAAGAAATTTATTCACTTCATAGAAAATTATCAGGGATTTTCATGTTATGTGCGAAGTTGAAAGCCAAAATTCCAGCTAGGGATATATTTTTTGACTTGTACAGTCAATACCAACAACGTCAAAAGTGACGCTTAGAGCAATGAATCATTATTGTAGTTACTAATTTTATGTAATTAATATATGGTAAATGTTTGAAATAAATTAATATTTTACTAAAATCTTGTTTCAATTTTATAATTGAAAATTATGTAATATAATTACGTTTATTTATACTGTAGTCACTCCTTTTTTTTTATTTAACCGACATTTAAATATTCATTTCAGAAATAATTTAAAAAGGGATATATATGGCGATTTATTAAAATTTTTAACTGCTACTTAATATCGCAATTAATATTAGGTTAAAAAATAAAAAATAGGAAAATAAATATTAAAAAAAAAGGAAATGTACTGCTCTTTTAATTTTCTCGTTATATTTATCAAATACAACGTGTTAGGGATATAAGGTAACAAACTTTCCCTGTTTACAGAACTATACGAAATAAAACTTTTCTTCCAATAATTTCTTTTTTGTATATTTCACCATTTTCCAGTAACAATTTTTTCAATTTGTAGAGCCACTGTTTGTAATCTTCTGGAATTTGAAAACGTAGTAGCAACAACTAAGCACTTTTGTTTTCTAATCTTTAAAAAATCGTTTCATGTCAACAACGTTAGCTCGCTTCCCAGATTTAAAGCTTGTGGACTTTTATATCATACAACGAAGGCGAAGCGTTAAGTAGCAGTAGAATCTTATCTCCACTGTTTGAAACTTAGTTTTTCGGTCTTCAGTATAATCAATTTTTTTTGTTTTACGTTATAAAGATTTTTTTATTTAGATAATTTTGCAACTCTAAACTAAAATCTCAGCTCAATGAATTTCAAGAAATACCGCGGGAGTAGGTATATAAAAATGAAGAAGCAGGAAATTAATACTAGACGGACGATTTATGTTACATTGATATTGGCACGAATCGAAAAAATAACGTAGACTTCGTCCACGAAGGACGGATCGATGTATATAAAGTAGGGTTGCCCGGAATAAGTAATTAATTAATCGCCAGTTGTATTCGAGGAAGTTCATCAAATGAACATCATCATGAATAAAATGGTAAGAATCTCATTTTATTTGATTTTTTTTTAATTTTTGAAAATTTCATTTTATTTATTTATTTAATTATGTTTTTATTTATTTACTGAAATTAAATTGATAAAATCTTTACAAGGCATAACAATTATTTCTTTAATTAAATTTCTTTGTTTCCTCATTTATGCACTTTTCTTTTGAAATTTTGTTTTTAATTTGATATTTTCAGTGAAAAATGTCTTTGCTTTCCTTATTGTTCATTGTACTGATCCTGATTTCTCCTTTTTCAACAACGTTTCCTAGTACCGTAAGTGTACTTTCTTTGTTTCTTCATATACGTATTTTTCTTTTGACATTTTGTTATTAATTTGATGTTTTCAGTGAAAAATTTCTTTCTCTTTGCTTTCCTTATTTTTTATTGTACTGATCCTGATTTCTCCTTTTTCAACAACGTTTCCTAGTACCGTAAGTGTACCAGTTGCTGACAGTATTTTTGTATTTATAAGAAAAATAAGATAATTACTGAAGTGAAATTAAGTTAATTTAAACCTACGAACATTTTTATTCTTTGGGCTACTATTGGTATTACTATTTTCGTGGTAAAACTAACGTAGGTTTGGCGGGAATGTCGCAAATATCACGTCAGGTTGCTGTCAGCGTTAAGCCAAAAATCTTATCAGGTATACTAAGAACATGAATGCTTTAATTAAGCAATATAAATCATCTATTTAACTTTTTAAATATTTTGTTAATTGTCATGCTTTTAAATTAACTTAAATTTTACTAAAAGCCACCGCTTAACAAATAAATGTTAAGTGAATAAATGCTTTTTTAGAAAGAATGATGTGTCAGGCTTTGGAGCAATAAAATTCTATGTATCTTTACTCTGATGCTTAGGTGTCAGGCATTAGGACTTGCTTTAAAAAATATAGGAGTGATTTATTTATACACGCTTCTAAGAATGGTTCGCGATTTTTATTAAAAAGAATTACCTCCCTCGCAGAATTAGATGAACCACTGCCTGATATGTTTTTGATGGTTGTAAAGTTAAATTTTATTAGTTTTTTCTTTCTATCATACACTGGGACATCAGCTGCAGGTCCTAGTAATGCAGTATGTATATTAAATGACAAAATAACTTTAAGAAATCTTTATTGATAAAAGTTGTTGGCACCTATTTTTTTTCAAACAGAATGGAAAATAAAAATATTCTTAATTATTCAGAGTTGGATAGATGCTTTAGTAGAGGACAATAAAATCCGGCCAAGAATTTGACATGTCCGTATTTCGATCAATTTGGTAAATCAGGCTTTTAATAATATTTCTGTCAAAATAAATAAATACAATTTGTCCCTATTTAACGTCAAATTTGAGAAAAAATTTGGGGCCAGAATTTTTAATACGAAGAATTATATTTTAACCTTTCACCGAAATTAAAAATGTAAAAAGAAGAAAAGATTTCATCTTGAAGAGGAGAAACTTGAAAAAAAAGAGAAGAGAAGAAAAAAGAGAATCTTTAGAAACTTCGAAGAAAAAATGTAGTTAAAAATATATTTTTTCAAATATGTATATATTTATGTACTTACATCATCATTATTGTTTCTACAGAGTAAGTGTTGAGTATTTAGGTAATTATACCTTACTTACCTAAATATTTTCTTTGTCAGCTACTGGGACATAGAAAATCCACTATTGGGTCAAGGTCTGTCAGCTTCTGGTACATCTACACTTTTTTCATTTAAAATTTAATTTAAATTTGATTAAAAAGTTTATCATAATTAGCTTCTCATAAGGTTTTAATATAAGCAAAGAATAGCTTAAAAGTGTTTTAAATAAGACAATGATAGAATAGAGTATCTGGGATAACACCTTAAGACCTCAGCTACTGATACATTTACGGTATTATATGCGCGATTATGGCCATTAATCACTCGGATGATTTACTCCAGTCACCTATGTCCCCAAACTTCATCCTCTTGAATAATGGCTGCCCTAATCGCTAACAGAATAATAGATTAGATTTGTATAAGATGTTTTACGCAAAATAAATAAATTTTAAGGGAGTGAATAATTTTATAAATTTATATACCGGCTGTTTGAAATTGAGCGTGCACTGAACGGATCTCCTAAACCGTAAGAGATACAAACTGAAGATGATCGCGGAGAGACGAAACGTTTGATCACAATTCTACTGCCCCTATTTGAAGCAGAATCCAAAAGTGCCTGTAGAAAGTTAAGACAGAATTTCTAAATTATTTTTAATAAGGGAGATGCAGAGGAAAAAATATCGATATTTTTACAATTTCACCAATATCTCAAAAACAATTAAGAGAAAATTGATTCTGTTAATGGATATGAATTAGGCAATGACTGGTGCAACTTTTCTTCCATTTAACCGAATCTGTAACTCTCACAGTTTAGGAGATCCCTTCAGTGCACACCCAATTTGAAACAGCCGGTATATGCATTGAAGAAAAATTCTAAAATTGAAAATTTCCCGTGATGAGGTAGTTTGATATCTTAATAGATTTGCCATTCACGCAGATTATTTTTTGATTAAGGGGTAAGAAAAAAAAGAAAGAGAAATTTGTTATTTGCAGAGTAACCTTTTCGTCTGTGAAAGTTTTAATATGGTTTGCCGCGAATAAAATAGATTAAGAACCATTGCATAGAAAACAAATATAAAAAAAATAAATATTGTTCAACATAATTATCTAAATTGATGTTATTTTATTGATTTTATCTAAGTTAGAAAGAACGGCAATGTAAAATGAAGAGAAGCAAAAAGTTGAAGTTGATGGTTGAAAATGTTCATATTTTGATTGTTTTCAAACATTTTGTTAATATTTCTTTACTTCATACTGGTTTCTAAAGTTGTTATGGAAGTTGCTCAACGAGCACTTTAATTATTACTGATTATTTGTGTAAAATAAATCTCAAAATTTCTTTTCATACTAATTTAACACGGTAAGAGTCCACTATGAAATAAAATTTTGTATTTACCTCGAACGAAAAGTATTTGCAAATAATTTCAGACTCAGCTAAAAACACCTCGACTGTAAACAACTTTTCGTTCTAGATAAATAAATAACTGTTGTTCATGTTATTTTCATTCAGGTTTCGGTATTGTTCTGTCCTCAACTTTCTGCTTCTAGCACTGATATCTGTAGAGGCCGGATTTTTAGTTCTTAAGGTTTTAAAGATTTTTCAAATATATCTCTTAGTTTTGTTAGTATTAGAGTCAAATGACTCGAAAGAGTGGAAACAGATATACCTATAAAAAAATCTTTAAAATATTCAAAACTAATCAAAGGTACTTCACCTAAAATCCGACCTCTAGATATCTGTAACTTCCTGACACTTAGCTCATATTATCACTTCTCAGAATATGTTTTTTTTCTGTTTCTTTCACGTCAAAACTTGGAGAGGGATAAAGTTTTTTAATCAAATGTTTTGAAGACTTATGTCTAGTTGCACCCAGATCAATGAAAGTTATTCTCAAATTAAAGCGATGAAAGTCCTATGTTTCTTAATCCAGGATTAGTTAACAACAACGTTGGTGCAACTCAGCTTTAAGCTCAAATCCACAGGTTATAGAAAAAGCATAAAAACAAGAAAAATTAACATTATTCAAATATATCGCCTCTTCAAAGAATTTTTATTCATTGTTCAGAAACTAATATTTGATTTACTTCTAATGAATACCTATATTTTTTCGCAATCTTGATATAAAAAGGACATTTTCTTTTCGTGGTAAGCCACTCGCAAATTCCGACTACCGACTAGTAGAAAAGAAGTGTGAATCAATATTAAAAATGAAGAGATTGCGAAAAAAGTTCTGTGTATGTGAATCCTCTTCCTAAATTTGAATTGGGAACGAAATTTAATGTCTTTTCTGCCTTGCAAAACAGGTTACCATTATCGCTATTTAAAATGAAAAACTTATTCCTATTGACAAAAGTAGGTACTCGTAGATTCTTCGCGCTAGTTAGTGGCAATAAATTTTTAAGTAATGGTGTGATAAAAAAATTTATTGTCCGTTAAATTCTTGTAGAATTATTAATGAATTAAATAATTGTTAGAGTCAGCACACAATACTATCAATCAAGTCCAATCAATCTTTTCGAAATTTGTCCTAAAAATATTCTTCTTGTTTGAGTTTGTGCAATCATAGACGAAAAGCTATACCGTATGTTTCATTTTGAATTGAAAATGTAAAGCAAAGTAGGCGTGGCTTGCATTTTACATTTTTTAATATATCCTTTTATTGATAAAAGGAGACTGTGGTTTAAGAAATAGTTGAAATTTATCTCCGCCCACAATAATTTTATATCCGTAGAGACGTATTTCGGCATTTTCAGTACAATTTAAAAAACACGAAAGCATGAAATCTAACAGCTACCTATGTACCTACCTACCTACCTGATCATACTATCTATACTACTGATAGTATCTAAAATTAACAAAATTAACTCTAAAAAATAGTAAAGGAGACTATGGTTTAAGAAATAATTGAAAATTATCTCCGCTCACAATAATATTAACAGTCAAAACCTACCAAAAAAGCAAATCAAATAAAACGGAAATGAGTATTGGTCTAATATCCGAAAGAGGTTCTTATTCTCCCGAATAAAGAACTTTTGTAAGCATTAAATTCTTAAACCACAGTCTCCTTTACTATTTTTTAGTGTTAATTTTGTTAATTTTAGATACTATTAATAGTATAGATAGTATGATCAGGTAGGTAGGTAGGTAGCTGTTAAATCGTACTGAAGATGGCAGCTTAGCTGCCGAAATACCTATCTACGGATATAAAATTATTGTGGGCGGAGATAAATTTCAATTATATCCATTTATATTGTGTGTCCACCTTTTTTTTCAATTTCAATGAAACAATCGATATCAATTTACTGACTTGTACAATACAATGCGAATTTTAGTTTTAACACAAAATGTCGTTCGACAGCTTCGTCGAACGACTGCGAAACGTTAAGTGTATAGTGCGCGATTTAGCGTCCGCTTAAAAGATTTTGTGATACAAATTTCATCGGACAAGAACCAACTGTAAATTTAGTTTTAACATTCGTATCTTACATGTATACTGTGTGTATACAGTATGAGCATAAATGATTGAGGACAAGTTGAATTTCCCGCGTCTCTATCTAGTAATTTTTACTCTTTGTGTGTGGCTGTCCTGAGAAATTAATTTTTGTTCAGTGTCGTCAGTAGTTATTGCCGCTTCTTGTATTTAAAATAAACAAATTACTTGCCTATTTTTTTGTAACCTATGCATTTGACCAACTTAAGAAAAATATTGAAAGGCGGGAAATTCAACTTGTCCTCAAACATTTATGCTCATACTGTAGTTATCAATACTTGTCATTTCAATTTTGTTTTAATTACAACAGAATATTAGTTTTTTTTTTGTGGAATTTAAATGTTTCAGATCATTGCTGCAATATTCGTTTTAGCAGTGTCCTCAGCATATGCTGGCGTTATTACTACGGCGGATATCATTGGCGCACATACTGCACTAGCCGCTCCAGCTCATACATTAACTGCAGCCACCTTAGCAGCTGCTCCAGTCGCCCCCGCATCTTTAACAGCCGCCCAACTTGCCGCTGCCACCCCCATCACAACCGCTGCGTTACATGCCCCAGCTACATTAACCCTTGCTCCGATAACTGCTGCTGACCTTTTAGCAGGACACGCTTTGGCACCTTCTATTTTGTTACCTTCTTTGGCAGGTACCCTCCTCGGAGCGCACGGACTCGCCGCTGCTCCAGCGGTTGCTGCTCATTGAATTTTGGCTTGTGTGAAAGAAGAAGTTTGCTTGAAAATGGACGCGCATATCTATATTTAAAATAAAATTTTATTTTACTTAATTAAGTTTTTTTCCGAATGAGGTAACTATCGACTAGTTTCCCTAAATTCAAAAATTGACAATTAGTATTATCTAAACTAAGCAATTACTGAACTAGCATGACGTGCTTAAAAATATCTTATACTTCTTGAAGTAAAAAATTCCATGAAATCAAGCCATATGGCAAAATCACGTAGGGGGTAAATGTCCCGCTGATTTTTATAAAGCTTCCTATTCATAAGGCGTAAGCATACAAATAACATATTGCAAGCGTGAGAATGTTACACATTAAAACACAAAGTCATTACGATAGTAATGATAACGCGGTGCTGCAAATACATGCGGATTGGACATTTGCATAATATACGAGGCACTTTCAAACGAATTAATTTTATTATGGGCGTAAATTATATCATATTACAAAATTCCCTGGCGTGAGGTAATGCTTTCCCTTGAACAATAAATTATTTCAAGGTCCGTCATTATTTCGAAGTTTTGCATTATTTTATACATACACATGTATTTGCGGAACGGCGGAAGTAAAGAACAAAAGAAGAAAATAAGGATTTAAAAAAGTTTTTTGGAAGTGTTGAAATTTTTAGCAGTCGACAAGACTAAATTTGAATTTAATAATTAAATATAAAAGTACCGTAGCAGGAATTGTCAAGAAGCACAGCTTATTTTTAGTCCAGAGAGAGGATTTAATTTTTAAAAAAGTTACAAAAATGAGTCAGTAAATTTATTTCTATGACGTAAAGTTTTTAAAAAGATTTAGATATGCAAAATGTAACAAAAATGTGGATTGTTATTTAAAAAAATTATTTAACTCGTCAAACTGAAGAGAAAGTTGATACAACATACAGGGTGATTCTTGAATAAATTGACAAAAAAATACTGATGAAAGAAGAGACTTCCTAGAACACGGGAAAAATGTTAAACAATTTCTATATAAAAATTTATAATTAATTAAAAATTTACCCGAAATGTACGTTACGCCCATGCATAAGACGAGTAAAATCGTGCTATAAACGTTTACGGTGTTACGAAGAGAATCAAAGTCGGTCAGTCGTATAACTTGACCGTGAATTAATAACACATAGTTGCACAGATGATGATGAATGCGTCGTATAAGTGTAATAACTGCTATAAGATTAATTAAAATTAATTATGTTTTCAAATATGTACATAGGAGAAATATTTACATCGAAGCAAACAATAATTTACGACAGGTAATTCCGTCGCTTTAAAAAATAACACACCGAACGAATGTATTGAATTTTGTTAGACTTTGTACAAATTTGTGTTAACAATTTCGTCCTTATAATAATAAAATTCGTGTTTCATTTGAAGAATCCCGTACACAAAACAAACAGAAGAATCACTCTGTATACAACTTAGAGTTAATTACTACATACTTACATTCCTGATAGTAACTGTCATGATCCTTTAATAACTTGGCCAAAAGTTAAAGGTCGATTACATTTCTTTTATAGATCTAAAGCAAGCAGGAGGTAACTGTAATAATAATAACAATATTTTTTTAAGGTTAACAAATATAATAATCGTCAGTCACGCCACAACTTTAAATAAATAAATATATCATGAACTAATTGCAGGTAAGAGGAAGGAGCGGCAGGCACCGCTTGATTTGCAGTTGTGTCTAAACTTACTCGTACCTGGACAAAGCACCACGCCTCGTCCTCGAGTCCTTCCTGTTATTATTCTCTAGTAACTAGATCAAGTGCCTGCTCCTTTCGCGTAGGAATTCATTTTTGAATATGGTGTTACGGATCAGTGGTCTCCGTTTCTTTCTCCGGCGCTCCAATTTGGTTAAACTAGCGTTCGACACCTTGACCCTGGTACTGGAAATTAGCCGGGTCTTTTCATGGTCGATGTTTTTTTCTTCCTTCTGCAGAGATTGGATTGTGTTTAAGCAATTAAATGCCGCAGGAATTCTCGGTTGTTTTCACATGACTCAACACTTTTACAGTTCCAAAGCATATGTGGTGTAATAAATGGTATTAATATTAATAACATGAGTAACATAAGCCAATCTACAGGTGTTCCGAAACGAGGCACACAGCTGTTCCTTAATCTAAAAGAATGAGATATACTTATGATTATAGTTTGAATATTGAAATTTTCTTTCTATCTTTTTTTTATTTTGGGTTTCATATGGTTGTAAAGTTTCCCAAGCATATAAATTAAAATCAAATTAGAAAGATTTGAGGGAAATATGATGGACTTTTTGGGGGGGATGGGAACAGAGAATGAAATCAGGAAAAGAAGGACCAACCCAGAATTAAAAAGCCTTTTACAAAAAATGAACTATAACAGATGTGACTTAGTAAGTTGTTAGATACGGAAGCTTTGATATAAAGGAAACGCTAGGGCAGAGATGCCAATGCGTACAGCAGGGAAATTGGCAAAGATTTGAAAATTTAAAGATACTTTATTAACTATTTTCCTGCAGCGCCACTTCCAGCTTTCACTGTCATTTCAGACGAAAGACCTTCTATGAAATTCTTCCAATATATCCAATATACGAGGGCGGTTCAAATTTGATCTGCATTTTTTTGGGCGCAGTTAAAGAGCCATTGCATTCATCGTGGTAGGCATATTAGCTGACGTCATACATAACTGCAACGTAGTTGAATCAATGTTGTCAGTTTTATTAGCCACGGAGTCTAACAACATTTCAAATTCGGTTGCGCAACATATAATTATTAAATTTCTTTTTAATTAAAGTGTTAAAGCAACAAAAAATCATCAGGGACTTCAAAGGCAGTTTGGAAAAGAATGTTTATCTCTCAAATTAATCTTTGATTGGTGTAAATCCTTCCATGATGGTCGCGGACACGTGACAAACTTGCCGCATGCTGCCCGTCCAGCGTCTGCTAGGAACATTCAAAAAGTTGACCAGTTCATCCGGAGCATTTCACTTATTATATTGAACTTCTTGCAAAAGTCAAACTAGCCATACGAAAAAAAAACGCGGTCTCTTAAGCAAGGGCGTTATTTTTCTTCACGAGAACGCTCGTCCACATTCAGCTTAACTAACAAAGGATACATTGGCTAGATTTGGCTGAGAAGTACTGCCTTACCCTGCATAGAGTCCAGATTTGGACTCAAGTGACTATCATCTCTTTGGGCCACTCAAAAACTTCTTGGGAGGCAAACGATGTTACTCTAATAAACAAATTAAAATTGCAGTGCAAAATTGGTTACGTCATCAACTGAATTTTTTTTTTCAGCGGGAATATGGAAGCTACCAGAGAGATGATATAAGTGCATTTTAAAGGGGAGTTGTTATTTAAAAAAATGATATACATATAATGTTATTTTATAGATTTTGTGAACCTGAAAAAAATAAAATGCAGGTCAAATTTGAATCGCCCTCGTAGTATTGCGATGTTTTCATAGATAAGCCAAAAAAGTCCATATGGTCAACAATCCATTAAGAAATTTGATGGGAATCTCGCTGTTATTAATAAGCTCTGGTCCACTACCTTCTTGAATTTCCGCAGCAAATTCCTAGATCAATTTTCTAGCATGATCCTTTACCGGATCATGGTCAATAAATACGTTTTCCTCCTTCTCAGACTAAAGTTCAGGAATACTTTCTTTCGCTAAAGGCTTCAACATTTCTTTATCATATTGTTTTGAATTAATGGTGGCACTCAAATGATTCTCCTTTGTTTCGCAAATCCAAGTTTCGTGCACGATTTCATCTTCTTTAACATAATTAATCTTGCATTTTCCATTGTAGCAGTCCACTCTGAATCAGGTTTCATCCATCAATACCACATACCTTGACCTCTGACCTGCAAAAAGCTTTTCGTACAGTTTTACACATTTGTTTGCGATATGCAGTGGCTTAAATACACGAGCTTTCCCTTTTTTTGATTACTTATCATGAAGCAGGAATAAACGCCTTAGTTATTTATATGACCACAAACCCTGGTAATTTAAAGTGAAGAAGAGGCTTAGGAATATAATTTGTTGAAGGGCTATCTGTTCCAAACTTTTAGGATATCACTATCAGTTTTGGGATTTGAACTTCAATTTATTAGACCTTCAACTTAAGGTTCAAACAAAAATTATGCTATTTGCCACAAACCCATATTATAAAAGGCAAGTATAAATTCGTCCAACGTTAAAGATACTTATTAATAATAATAATAATAATAATAATTGTCTTTATTACCCTATTTTTACATTATTGTACATAGGTACATACATTAAAGATCATTCGTATACATATTAAAAATAGGAGTAAAAGGTGGAGTTCTATCAGATTGAAAAATCAATCGATTGCTCTTTCACTCAACCTAAGGAAAAAACTTTGCATAATATAAGAAAAGTTGATGCACACGTATAATAGTTAAGAGTAAAAAATAAACTAATCTTTTATGTAATTTATTATAATAATTATGATCAATAAAGCAACCGTCGCAACCAATGTAATCAATGTCAGCTCTTCACAGATAAATTATTCTTCTTTTTTTTTTAATAAGTTTCATATCAGACATTCTCATCTCCAACCTCTGTCTCCGTGAATTGAGCAGAAATGCATATTTGGACTTGAACTGTAATGTATTAAGACCCTTAAAATTATTTGGTAAAGCGTTATAGTACGATGAAATGTTAAATGTAAATGATCGTTCAAATAAAGTTCTTTTATGTGATGGAGGAGTAATTACATGTTTATGTCTGATATTGATGTTTTGAACGTCTGTTCTAAAACTTATTTTATTTTATATATACGGTGGAGTCTTTACATGGATTACATTTAAGTAAAAAGAGTTCATATGTAATTTTAGTCGATTTGGCATATTCAGATAACCAATTTCATTTAAATGTTGACTAACATGGTCTCTACGATGAGACGTTGTGGCAGATAATGGTGTTATAGTTAAAACGAAGGCGAGGTTAAACACAAATCGTCTCCATTGTAATTTACAATGGATTACAATGGAGATGATTTGTGTTTAACCTCGCCTTCGTTTTAACATGGTCTCGTCCCCGCAACCCACAAATAAATCTGACACAAGAGTTTTGTATACGTTGTATACGTTTAAGAGAATCAGCATTCCAGATATGGACCATATACTACATCAGCAAACAAAAATTTTGAGAGAACCAAAGAATCACACAAGAGAATTTTTAACTTTTTATTTACAATTGTTTTGCTGCTGTAAAGCAGATTCAAACTACCAAAAGCTTTTTTACACATTGCTCAATATGTTTGTTAAATCTTAATTCATTATCAAGTATGAGTCCCAAATTTCTGGCATGACTTGTGAAAGTGATTGGTTAATGGAAAGAGACAATCAATTCTCATTTTACCTTCGACAAAGTCGCCTCCCAAATAGAATTCCCACAGTTTTTTCGAGTTTAACTGCAGGCAATGATCTTTAGAAACTTTCGCAAGGCTATCCAAGTCGGTGTTAATATGCTCATTTGCAGAAATCGCTTTTTTAGAAGTGAACGAATAATAAATTTGGGCGTCATCGGCATAATAACGAATTTTACGGAATTTCAGGTTGAAGGTGTATATTGTGAATAATAAAGGGCCTATAATAGAGCCTTGTGGGACGCCAGATATTAAGATATTAGGGTTAAAGGACTAGAAATGTTCCCATTTAATATAACTTGTTGTTTCCTATTATATAAGTAGCTAGAAATTAGTTCGTTCGCCGATATGCTGAAACCTATATTGTCACGAAAGGGATTTTCTAAAAAAACCACGAGAGGCTTTCTGGTTGTATTCCGCAAACAAATAATTTAAACGCGAACATGTGTAATCGAGGGCACCGCAACCGTGTCGAAATAAACAGGTAATCGGTTCAAATTCCACAACGATAGAGCTCAGCGAAAATTACGATAAACGAGGCCACGCACATATGAAATCGATGGGCGAAACACAGGGCAAGAACAAAGAGCAAACATGCAAACTAGCCAAAAACGGTGTATAAAAATGCGAGCCAAAAATTAGGAGGCAGTCGTGCTACCGAACCGACTCCGTGGCGACTAGTGCCGACGCACCGGGACGCCACGCACCGAGACGCTGTCCTACAACTGAACGCCACTCCATCGAGACGCTGTCCTACACCGGGACGCCACTGCACCGAGACGCTGTCCTACAACTGAACGCCACTCCATCGAGACGCTGTCCTACAACTGAACGCCACTCCATCGAGACGCTGTCCTACACCGGGACGCCACTGCACCGAGACGCTGTCCTACAACTAAACGCTACTGCATCGAGCTGCTGCAAACCTGCTGGCCGACTATAGTACCGACCCCCGTGAACGAGGACCATCTTTCCCCGCCAGCCAAGGGAAACGATAACCGAGTCCACCAACCCGTCAGGGAAGAATCTTGTTCCACTCCGGCCAAAAAAGGAACGACGTGAGCTAACCGTCGCCGTGAACACCCGGACCGCATTCCCAACAATTCGAGACGAACCCCCGCAACTAAATTTATTTAATTTCCTTTAATAAAGAGGTATTAATTCCTTTTTTCTAAAACACCTGTGTTTCAAGCTCTACCATCTATTACCTCTGCTACCTACGCCTCTAAACGGACCGAACCCCGGGCCCGTGACATGATGGAGGCAGTCGTCCTTCATCGCGACAATATGTTGCAAAATATAAGTCAGCATTTCGTGGTTAACTGTGTTAAAGACCTTAGAATAATCCAACAATATTAATGCAGTTAATTTATTATTATCAGCTGCTGTTAAAACATCGTCAATTACATCAGTTAACACAGTTGCACATCTATGATTGGGACGAAAACCTGATTGAAAAATAGGTAGAATGTCATATTTGTTTAAGTAATTTCTTATCTGTTCATTCATGACCTTTTCTAAAACCTTTGACACAGTGGGAAGAATACTTATAGGCCCCAAATCTTTCAACTCCAGATGTTGTTCTAATTTTGGTAAAGGAATAACGTGTCATTTTCCAAGTATCTGGATAAATATTGTGTAAAATACAGAAATTTATTCGTCCGGAGAATTTATCACAATTGTAATTATTTATTTTTGCTAAGTTTTGATTACTTATTCAGAATGTTATTTCATTTTAATTTTTGTATTTCAAGTAAAATTATTATCCCTTATTAATTATCACATTTTGCAAGTGCAAATTACAAATTAATTATGATCTATATTTTCTTCTCCTGGTTTCTGAATATGCCGCATCACAATTTCTCTTTTCTACTGATAATTTGCTGTCAGAGGCAACTCGAGTATTTTATTTTGATAAAAAGAACCTAAAGACAATATTATTAGTTAGTCATATTAAAAATGTTTTACATTTCGAACTATTTTGGATGACACATTAAGATGATCAACTAAAGGCTCGGTCAGAATTGACTTAGTGCAGAAAATTAGTGCAAATCGGTACTGCAGATTGGCCGTGCAAATGTATGACAGATGTATTTTGATGTATCTATTCACAATCAACAGACGTTTTGCACTAAGTTGATTGTGAATAGATACATCAAAATACATTTGTCAAACATTTGCACGGCCAATCTGCAGTATCTATTTGCACTAATCTTCTGCACCAAGTCAATTCTGAATGATACTTAAATGTTAATCTAATTTTAAAAGAAAGAGTTTTCAAGAAGTTCCAAATAAAAAATCTTGAGAGTTCTCGCGAACACTCTATATGTACAGGTGGCCATAATCAGTCCCAGTGAATCCGATTCATTAAGACTACTAATATCTACAAGGTGGGGCAAAAGTAATGTCATAATGTGAATTGGCTGCCATTTTGTTAGAAATGAAAAAAATTGGGCTCTGTTTTGACGGAAAGTTTACTTAAAGGTGTCAAATTGATGACATTAAGTTGAAAAAATGATATCACTCAGATGACCACCTCCTAAGTTGATGCATATTTGTGCTCGTTTTACGGCATTTTGAATTAGCCGCTTCTTGTGATATCTCTAGTAGACCAATTTGCACGAGACGTTCAGCCAAACGCTTAATTGTTCGCGCGCATGAAACAGGACGACGAGGAAAACGACGACGAAATTCACGGTGCGTTAAAACAACAGACCGGAAATTGGTCAAATAAGCTGTAACAATAATTCCGCGTTGTTCAGGTGTGTATATCGCTCCATTGCTTGTTGTCAACTAATTCTCTATCTGTCTACAACATAAATGTCAAAGCACAATGACATTTGACGCCATTTGCAAAAATTATGGCACATTCACATTATGACATTACTTTTGCCCCACCTTGTAGTTGTTCTCTAACTTCTCGGATATGTATACAAAGCGTTCAATTTGCTAACTTCATTGCTAACTTGTTTATTTTTAAAGATAAAAATTCGGCCAAATAAGCAAAGATTTGATGATTTTCATGCTGATTCTAAATTTCTAATAAAAAAAAAAACAATTGCACTACTAGTTGTACCGTATTTTTTTTATAGAAATGTAGTAATTTTTGTAATCCTTTCGGTAGACATTTTTTTCTTTTTACGATACCAAGATTTTTTTTAATTCGGTTATAATAATTAAAAGGAAATATTTTCAATGATACTATTGGTCAGAATTAAATACGTGGTCAAAAATACTGCCAAACGATTGGAAAATGAAAACGTTAAAAAATAATCTGCTAAAAATAAGTCAGTTGTTATTTCCAAATACCCTGTACACCAAAAGCTGTAAAGCTCCTCGTGTTTAATATGTAAGAGAAATAAAATTTAGAAATAGGAAGAATTGTTGAAATTTATTATACTTATGCAAATAATTGCATGTAGGTTGTTAACTTTACATACATATATTCTTGTGTCTCACCAATTAAAAAAAAAGTTGTAAAGCTTCCCCCTATTAGTAGAAACGTGACTAGAGTATGCGTCTTGAAAGCATTATCTAACAGTCTGGTTCTTGTATAATAATTACGTAAAGGTTAAGAAATTGCATATTTCTGCGTAATATAAAATCAATCGCGCCCTTTAAAACAATGCAGCCCCAATTAACTAACCAACAGGAGTCGGACATTTAAACACAACTGCCACAAACGAGCCATGAAAGTATGCGTTTAGTGATTCGTAAAGGTGCTTGTTTACACGATACGCGCACCAATGTCAAATGTACCAATGGCAATCTGCGATTTGAAGCAATTACCTCTGAAAAAAATTCAATAATAAAACCATAGCGGCAGTGCTAGGTGAGGTCGACGAGGTGGGGTTCGGTTCACTTTGACCACTTCAATTTTTGAGAAAGACTATGATTACGGGAACGACGAAGGTCGGAAACATTGTATATAAACTAGGGTGAATAAGGCAAAGGCACATTGTGAAGTCCTCTTCGACTAAGCAAGATCTCCAAGCAACAACCATGAATTACTTGGTAAGAATCAATATTTTTTATAATCTTAATTTTAGGAATTTTTTTATCATATCAGTTCAGTAGAAAATTTGGAATTACATTAAAATAAAAATATTAATGAGAAATTCATTTTAAAATTAGATAAATATCTTCTTCTATCGACTAAAATTTAAATATTTCACAAAAATTGAAACCTTAATTTTCAAAACGTGATTATTTAACACAGAATAGAAATTGATTTTGATTTCTTCGGCAACTAATGTAAAAACACATAAGAGAAATTAAATTAGCAAATAATGAAATAATTAAAACAATTGCTGTTAAGCTAATTTTTTTATAGCCATATATGGAAATGAATTAGTACTTCAATTGCATTAAATAATTCTTTATTTACTTGTTTCATGTTATTGCTTTATTAATCCCAAATGTTTTTATATATATTTTTTAAATTTGTATTTAGAATCGATCGTGTTTAACATATTTAATAAGATAGAGTTTAATTATAATTGCAAAATTTATTGTTCATTATTAATAATCATTAATAGTAATAAATTATAATTGCAAAACTCATTGTTGATTATTAATAAAAATAATTCACAACTATTCATGTCGAATGACAGTTTGCATAAATTGTTGTATATGACAAATTTGGAATTACCTTTTATGTATTGGTACATAAAAGTAATAAGTACATACAATTTTATATTAATTTTTAACAATATAAAATACTTATAAATAAGGTTACTGCTAAATACAGTAATTTGTTTATTTAAATACGCGGAACAGAATCTATTTTTTTATAAAATAAAGAATTATTGAGTATCATAAAATAAATCAAAGTCTAGAAACATCACAGAATGATTTTATTTTCAAGAATATTTTTAAACTATGTACATGCAAAGATGCCAATTGGATTACTTTAATATTAGCTATAAAAATGATGAATAATGAGGGTCCTAAGTAAAACGCCTGCTGCACTCTTGAAGAAATATTATTTCCTTTTATAAGATAATCATAAAACCAAATAATTTTGAATTTCCTAAATTTGAGCCTTCAATATATTTATGAAAATCTCATTGCAAGCTTTCAAACATTTTCTTTACATCTTTACGTGTTTAATTTTATTGCACGGAAGTGTATTAACCGTATATGAATCTCATTAAATTTGTTCATTAATGTTTATAATTGTTTAAATTCTAGACCGTCTGCGCACTTGCCGCTTTGGCCGTTTTCGCCACCGCCAAACCATCCGGTCATGGTGTAGTAGTTTCTGGACCCGCCGGAGTAGTCACCGGACTCGGAGCAGTCGGCGCTGTTGGTGCTTGGGGTGGTCATGGAGGTTTAGGAGGTTGGGGTGGTGCCTGGGGAGGACATGGAGGTTGGGGAGGTTGGGGTGGTCATGGAATTGATGCTGTAGTAGGACCCGGAGTAGCCGTCGTCGGCCCAGCTGCCGGAGGCGGAGCTTTAGCAGGTCACGGAACGTGGAACGGCGCCTTAGCTTCCGGACACGGAGGAATCGCTGTCGTCGGACCCGGAACTGTTCCAGCCACTATTGCCGGACCATCCGGTAAAGTCGTTGCCGATGGCCTTTACGGAATTGGTCACGGTCATGGACATTGGTAATTAACTGAAAAACCAAAACGTTAAAACGTACTCGTTATTTTGCTGAGGGGATGGTTTGTCTCTGCCTTTTTCTCTTCCTATTTTTTTAATTTTTTATATGCTGTATCAGTATGTGGCACCATATTTATACTTCGTTTAGTTCTGTGGCAAACGGTCGTCTAGGAATCTGCGAGTACGAAAGCCCAAGAGAAATGTTATACGAAAACTGCCTCGTACTTGTGACTCTGATTGTACATTATTGTACATATTTTGTATTATATTAACTGTGTTCAATAAAGACTATGAGTATTTTGTAAAAAAAAGAAGTGTAGTTATTTTCTTCTAATATAAAATCTAATAGATTAATTTGTAAAGGAAAATTAATTACTTTTAAACAGAAAGTGTCATAATTTTTGGGACATACATAAACGTAGAGTACATTCACTTTTGTAATAAGTAACTAAAGTTACACGATTTAGTAACTTTTACCGTTGAAACCTGACTTGTTTTATCATGTAAATAGGACTTTTATTTTTAGGTTATGCTGGTTTCAATTTTGTGCTGTCATTTTGGATCTTTGCCTACCTTTTCCGTGCTTTTCCAACATTTTATTGAATACATTACTCCTAAACGTGGTTCTTTGTTTATTACGTAATGGATTTTCGGGTCATTTTTGAAAATTGCATTTTGCAATTGACAACTAAATTGTGACAAATGATAAGTTGATTAACAAAATTTAAAATACGATACCAATCACTTTTGTAAGACAACATAAGAACAAAAAAAATTAGAATTAATTACTCGTTACAAAAGTAAACGGAGTTTACGTACATATTTGTTTCATGTTAAATATGTATTCGGTAGCTCTATTTAAATGCATACAAAATTGTTTTTATACAAAATGAATAAGTCGATAGTTTTTGAAATACAGTTTTTTTTATTAATACATATTAAAAAAAACATTCCCAATTAGGTATAATATTTTTTGGCAACATTTGCAAGAATTCGATTCAAAAAATAAAAATTTAATGGAAAAAGATGCATTTATATGAAACCAGAAATTAAGAAACTGTAGTATACCCATATTTCAAAATATATTATTTCCTCAAAGGTATACATTTCTTTGAATGTAAATATCTAAATATCTTCGAAAAAAAATATGTAATGTTTATTTACACGTCATTTTTTTAATATACAGTGACCGCCAAAAAGTTCGCACCATATGGGAAAATTTTTTATTATTGATTTTTCTAAAAAAAACTTTTTCCGCCAATAATTTGTGCATGTTCGATAACCAAATATAAGCAGGACAGATCCGGTGAACAATTCTTAGTGTGGCTAAAAATGGCACCTATTTAAAATACGAAAATTAAGAAAGTGTTATATGTAATTTGAAATTGTTGGATATATTAGACAAAATTTTAGTAGGATCCGACAAGTTATTGCAAAATGTACTCAGATAAAATTTTCTGCGGCATAATATTTCGAAAAAAAGAAGATTTTTAATTTTTTCGGTTTCGTTCAAGATGTGAAGCGGTAAATGGACATTTGGTGTTTAACTCTTATGGCGCGGGCACATATGCATTTAATGTAACGCCTAACGTGATTTTTAACATCTAATTTGATATAAATCTGCGGGTACACTTAAGTTTAATATCAAATTACTCGTTATAAATTTGTTTTCTTTTCCATATTATCATATCACAAGTAAAAACTACACCAAACTAGTCAAATTAGACTTTGAAAATCATGTTCGGCGTGACGTTAAACGTTAATGTGGCGGCACCGTTAGGAGTAGTTAGCTTACTCATTTATATCCATAAAAAATATTTAAAAGAAACAAATTTGCTCTTGGGTTCTTAACTGTTGCATGCACAAGAAAATTTGACACGATTTTTTACGTTTCTGGTGCAAGGCTTTTTTTACCTAAAATTTTGTGTTATCATTTTTGATTTCTTGGTAATGCAATTCTAATAACCCCAATTTAGCCTAAGGAGATCGAAAATTGCAAGAACAGCATGCACTTTTTATTTTAGATCCATTTAATATCCGCACTTAAAAAATCGATATTTTTCATAGTAGCCATGAAATATTTAAAGCCTTGACTCTCGCAGTCGGAGGTCACGTTGTATTCTTAAGGCGCGTTTCCACGAGGCCAGTAAACAGGCCAGTAGCTGGAGTCCTGTGACTGGATTCCAGTGACTGGCTCCGTGTAAACACCACTGGATGCCAGTTGAAATATGAATTGACTGGACTAATAAAGGGACAAAAAAAAAATTACTGTCAAATTTCCACAAATTTTGTGCCAGCATCAATCTCTGTATCTAATTAATAATTTTAAGAATTTCTTGTTCTCTTTAACTCTATCAGGATTACAGTCTGTTTTTCAAATTTCCCGCCGGGATCTTTTCCCTCCAAATGAGTTTAAACTAACCTACAAGCGTTACCAGTTAGGCGCCATTGTGCACGTTAACGTTTTAAATGTTTTGTCCATCATTTTAAACTGTGACTTTTAAATTTTAATTTGTTTTACAATACAACTTTATGAATTGTTAATAATGGTTACTACTTAAGAAATTTATTCCTGGCTTGTTCACATGTGCAACTTTAGCTCTCATAACCTCACTTAGATGTAAGTAGAATTTTAAAATCATCATTTTCAATTGTGTAACACGTTCATATTAACATTATAGCCGCCCTGATGAAGGAAATAAATACTTTCCGAAAGCTTGGCAATCAAACAAGAGTAAACTTTTAATTGCCCACTTTTGACTGCTATCCTGCTAGATCTTCAACTTTTCCTAAAACAAGAAATATCAGAAAGATACGTACACGTAAATGAACATGTAAAGTGGAAATAATCAATGGAAATAATAGCCCAAAGCCCAATGAACAATTCCAATATTTGAACGCTCAGTCAATGCCCATGTTTTTCCTGTGTACCATACAGCTATCAAGTATAATGATTTTATACAGAAGGAATTTGGGTTTCAGAATAATTCCTATTTACTTATTAGGCAATTATTTGTTTATTACTATTACTAATTTCTGTCCGCTATTGAAGACGTACTTATGCATTTTGAATTTCAATAATATTTGATCAACAGGTCTCACTCTTTTTCTTTTTTATGCAGATAAATGCTTCATAACTCTTTAGGATTTATTTCTGATTCCTCCTGAAAGAATTTATTTTTATCCTTATGAAATGATTTTTGCAAGGTTATAAGAAGTAGGGAGGGAATATATACACATGCAAGTGAAGGCACGGTTGCCATATTTGTACGTATTTACTTGTTTACATAATAATACTTACTTAGCCCAAATTGTACAATTCCAGTTTAATTTTAACCCAAAGCTTAAACCCTTAATAACAATAATTGTTAAAATAATCGTTGCTATGGGTTTAAGCTTTACTTTAATTGAAACTGACATTGTACATACAAATGTGCCTTAATAAAACTTTATTTACTATATTGATTACATTAGTACCTTAGTTTATAACAAAGGAAAATAAATATAAAAATTTATTTCAAGACGGTTTTGGTTGCAATAGATTCCTGGAGCATCCTCTGGACAAGTGTTTCGAGTTTATTTGCGGCCTCTTCAACAGAAGAACAGCAGTGGAGTTCTCAAGCTACTCTTCTGTCGAAGAGACCCCAAATAGGGCCGAAATAATTGTTCAGAGGATGCTCGTGCTCGAGGGATCCATTATAATCAAAACTGACTTGTCATAATGTTTTTTTAATTTCAAATTTGCGTTGACCGCCGCCTTGTGTTGCTGTTTGTCAATTCTCACAAAATGTTAGGTCAAAAATCGATCGCAAGAAGTCACGACCTAAATTATTAATAAAAATTCACATTAAACAATCAGCACAAATAAATAAACAATGAAAAATATATATACAGCGTGAATAAAAAGTAAGGAACATCGAAGGTAGAGCCGTTATTATAAGTTTTACAGAAAAAAATTTAAATAAAAGTTAAATGGCTAATTATTTGTCACAAACTGGCGTTCTTCTTTTTTTTTCTGCAACGTCGCAATCTCGGCCTGTAATGGATATGATAATTTTTTTAATTGTAACTTGTATTTTTCTTTGACGAAACTGACAGAGTATTTTTTTGTCTTTACGGTCGTATAAAAATATCGTAGAGTTGTATAAGAAAAATTTCCAGAAAATCAACTTAATTATCCAAGCCTGCCTGTGAATATAATGTAAGGATCATCGTCGTTATTATAAGTTTTACAAAAAAGTTTCAAATAAAACTAAATGGGTAATTATTTGCCATAAACTTGTGTTTTTCATTTTTTCCTATGACATCATAATTTCGAACTGTGACTTTCTCTTTTCGGCCATCTAAAAACATTAAAGGGTTTCATTAGAAAATTTTCAAAAAGTCACTTTTATTTTCTTACTATTTGAAGTTTTAAACGTTCACGCTCTTATAAACAAAAATTTACAAATTAAACAAATTATGTACATATAATGGTAACACTAACCGATTATAAAAGGTGTTCAAATTGTTCGCCATTAAGTGCTTGGCAATGCGCAATTCATTGAGAAAAACAGTACGTTCCGAAGAAATTCGTGAAACTGCTCCCAAATGCGATTCTTTTAATTCCAAATTATGGGGCCTTTTTTTGTAAACGATACTTTAAAGAAGGCCGTCGAGAACGTCAATTCTGTAAGTAATTTTCTTAATGCAATTAACAACATTTTAATGTTTATAACAATATATTCTTGTAATTCAACATTAACTAGTCTTTATAATAACTTGTAAAGCACTGAAGAAGGACCCGAAAGTAGGTACTATACATTGCAACATTAAAAAACTTTCAAAAAATTATAATGGGCAAGTATTCATTTAACCATTTAAAAGTTAAAACCACCGGTCAAGAAACGCAGAACCCTAAATTAAATTTAATAAAATTTATCAATACTTGAGTCATTGTTTATAAATGAGATGTCATCCACATACATTACACATTTATTATGCATAATAACAGCTAAACCGTTAACATAAATAACAAATAATAAGGGCACTAAGACAGAGCCTTGAGGCACACCAAATTTAGCTGAAAATAATGAATATCGACAATTATTAATTTCTACACACTGATACCTTTTAAATAAATATGATTTTAATAACTTTAGAAGCACACCTCTTATTCCGTAAAAAGACAGTTTATGCAAAAGTAACCTGTAAGCAACTAAACATCAGATTAGAGTCGACGATGCAAAGAAAATGTAACGAGCGTCTAAATAAAAATCTGGTTGACCAGGTTTTTATTTAGACACGAGTTATGTCTGTGATTACCTGAATTAATTAATCTAATACATTCATGAACTGTCAAATCAGCCTAACGCCTCGTTAGTTAAAGACATACTTTTTCTTTGCACCGCCGACTCTAATCTGATTTTTAGTTGCTCACAGGTTATATGTTGCACGTATTGCAGTGTTATGGGATATTTTTCAAAGTTTCTGATATGCCCCACGTTTTGGGAGTCAGTTTATTGCAGTGTTATGGCCCCTAGTTGGGTGAAGCCAATTTTATGCTGTGTTTTGATTTTGAGACTCTTTCAAATTTTAGCATTCGTTGCTTTTCTCAGGGTAATTTTTGTCGATTTCTCTAGCTTTATTTTTATTTTTGTTTATAGTTTAAATCTTATTTGTTTATTGCTTTTCTTAATTTGTTGATGTCAGTGACGGCTCCTGCTCCTCTCCCGATGTATTTTTGCAGTGTATCTTGTAGGTTGGATTTTTCTTCGTGGAGTGTATTCGTTATGTGATAAGTTTTGAATGTAAATGGCACTCACGAGCCCTTGCATTCAAAATTACCGCGTCAGTGTACGTGTTCGTGTATGTGTGTGTGTGTAAATAAAGAAGAATACTCGTAGAAAATGATAGAAACAACGGTTTATTAGCTTTGTTCGCGGAACACATTCCGAACCGATTCAGAACGAGTACGGAACTAATTCAAGATTGTCATAGAGCGCATGCTCGATTATGAACCGATTCAGGATGTTTATTTACCGCGAACGATTTCGGAACCAAGAACGTAAACTCTGAATTGTCAACTCTATAAATGACGATAAATGATCTGACATTAAGGCCGTACTCACTAAAAATATATTTTTTATTAAGTAAAAAGTAAAAACATTTTTTAATTTACTTACCAATTACAATTCTAATCAATATCAAATTAACGCCTAAATTAAACTATCACAAAAAAACTACAAGAGAAACCCAGAACAAAAACAAACACAAAAACAATCGTGAATATAGCCCCGCAAGCTGTGAATATAGCCATGATATAGCCGAAGCATGCCCACTGTCGCTATACATAAAATTGTGCATGTCTCGAACTTACGGTTCTTGCTGAATCCCTAGAACCAGTAGAACTAGTTAAGAATCGATCTCGAACCGAATCTGGCTGACCCGCGAACACAGAATTGTAACTAGAAGTTCGGAATTTTGTGATTCGCGAACGTCATTATTTCAACTGCGCATGCGAATAGTCCCGAATCAGTTCTGAATCCTTACCGCGAACAAA
Organism: Dorcus hopei; assembly: GCA_033060865.1. NCBI lineage: Eukaryota > Metazoa > Arthropoda > Insecta > Coleoptera > Lucanidae > Dorcus > Dorcus hopei. The sequence goes on along the minus strand of CM065419.1, from coordinate 28,059,302 downwards.
CCTATTAAGTCAATGTTCAGTGAAGTTGTACAAACAAATACTGATCGTAAAAGAGTTCAGGGAGTCGAATTTTTATTTGTGCGCATGGTTTTTTGCAAAACCAGCGATATTTACTTACAATAATCCGAATTGATATGCGCTCCTAACTTGAATCCCTCTGAACCGTAGACGGGCGGATATGGTATCTGTGCCAGTTGTTCTAATTTATAATAACTCACGCGGCGTCCTCACTGATTCAATTTCCGAACTCCGCGCTCCCGCTTACAGTTTCCAACACACGTTCGGTCCGTCATGACTAGTGAGCGGAATTTGATATTTTGTTCGGTTTATTTCGAACAAGGCGGCAACGAGTGCGTGTACATTAACCCGTCGCTGTAGCTTTATACGTTGCCGCTTCGTTTGTACTTAATCGAACAAAATATCAAATTCCGCTCACTAGTCATGACATTATTAAATCAATTTTTCTAATTATTACAATTCTGGGCTTAAATCTTATGTATTTACATTTCAAAAATTCTAAATAATTTACTTATAATATACATGTAATTTAAAATCGCTTATTTCTATAAATATTTACACAAACTTAATATATTTGATAAACACACTTGAACTTAATAATTATGCAAACAAATCCTGTAAAACATCACTAATTTAATTACACTAAATTTTTCTTTACTATTTACAAATTATTTCTTTATGAAAAATTGAAAAAATCTTTTGTTCAGCTTATAAATACCGCAATATGTAATGGATTATCCATGATGTTAGTGACTAATTAAAATAAGAAAAATTTATTTGCCTTAAGTCACTATGAACGCTGTCGTTTATTTTTCGCTCATCAAAGTTGTTATAAACAGTTATAAAGATGACATGTTTTGGTGAACCACTATTTTCAAATCTCAAACAAAATCTGAGAGTCACTCAAATTAAGAAATTTTATTGGACATTTTAAGTAGCGACATCTTTCGATCGCTTTTTGACCTGACATTGCAGTAGGATTGACGGTTCTGCTGACGAAGACCCAACTAGGCCTGAAACTGCTGTACAGAGCCTGCTCGAGGAATCCGCTGCAATCAAAACCGATTTGCACAAAATTTTTTAGAAGAAATTTTAATTGACAACAGTATATTTTGCGAGACACCATCAAATGTCTTTGTCAAAACGTAAAGTATAATTACAAGGTGCTTTCCTTTTACCACAAATCTTACCTCAGATCAGATCCGTTAGCACGTTATCCGTTACTAACGGAAATGACGTTTAAATAATCTGAGGTAAGATTTGTGGCAAAAGGAACGTAGCTATAGAATGTTGATTTTTATATTTACAGTTGGTTCTTGTCCGATGGAATTTGTATCATATACCGGCTGTTTCAAATTGGGTGTGCACTGAAGGGATCTCCTAAACCATGAGAGTTACAGATTCGGTTAAATGGAAGAAAAGTTGCACCAGTCATTGCTTAATTCGTATCCATTAACAGAATCAATTTTCTCTTAATTGTTCTTGAAGTATTGGTGAAAATGTAAAAATATCGATTTTCTTTTTTCCTCTGTAACTCCCTTATTAAAAATAATTTACAAATTCTGTCTTAACTTCCTACAGGTACTTTTGGATTCTGCTTAAAATACGGGCAGTAGAATTGTGGTCACACGTTTCGTCTCTCCGCGACCATCCTCAGTTTACATTTTTTAAATATAACGTATACCTTTTTATTATCGTATTTGTTGCCATTATTTCTCCTGATTGTAATGGTATATCACACTTAATTGTTGATATTAATTTGAAGCTTTAATAATACAGATTTTTATATGAAAATTTTATTTAATACATAATTTCAAATATTTAGTTCATTTTCTTAGGTATAGTGTAAATTTCAATGAATTATTTAATATCTGTCTCTTTAGTTATTGTATAATAAATTCTTTTAACGGACACTGATAGTGCACATTTGTAGTGTCCGTTAAAGGAATTTGTTATACGAGATTGTTGTTGACGAGGCTAATTTTACAAACAAGGGAATATTTAATAGAAATGTACATAGATATTGGTCCAGGGAGAATCAAAAAAGATTTCAACAAGTGTGACCACAGATACAATTCAGCTTAAATGTTTGGTGTGGTATTTGGCATAATAGAATTAATGGTCCGATCATTTACGAAAATTATGTAACAGCTGAACGTTACCTCGATTTTTTAAGGACAGCATTGGAAAACATTTTAGATTACATTCCTCTAAATCATATTATGGAATTGTAATTTCAAAATGATGGAGCACCAGCACATAATGCTGAAATAACAACAAATTATTTGAATCAAACTTTTCCTGATAGGTACAAATGGACCTGTCGCGTGGCCTCTAAGATCACCAAATATTAGCCCTTTGATTTCTTATTGATTGATTGATTGATTTTATTGATTTTTCCTCTTCCGACATTTGAATGTTAGTTATTAATATTTAGTAAGTAAAAAAAGTACTAAGGAATAAATTTACTTATTAAATAAATCATGACGAAACTAAATCAAGCTTTTTTTATCATATTTTAACTTTACTTGAAAAAAGTATTAATTGTTATACATCACTGCAATCAGCAGAAAAAATGCTATCGAATAGAATAATTAAAAGATATACGTTGTATTTAAAAAATCGAAACTGAAGATGGTCGTGGAGAGACGAAACGTTTGACTTCAATTCTGCCATCTCTATTCGAAGCAGAATAAGAAAGTGCCTGTAGAAAGTTAAATCAGAATTTCAAAATTATTTATAATACGAGAGATACAGAGGAAAAAAGAAAATCGACATTTTTACATTTTGATCAATATCTCAAGAAGAAATAAGAAAAAATTTATTCTGTGAATGAATACGAATTAGGCATTGATTTGTGCAACTTTTCTTCCATTTAACCAAATTTGTATCTCTTACGGTTTAGAAGATCCCTTCAGTGCACATTCAATTTGAAACAGCCGGTATATCATATATTTAAAGGTGAAATGATTTTATGTGTTCTGCAATGGGCTGTACTAATAGAATATAATTCATAAAGTAGGCAATCCACAATCCGTACCCTACGCGGCTTCACTTTACCGCGTCTACGAATTGGATTATGTTCACTCCCTATCTCTTTTAACCTAATTCAATTTTTTATTGAAGAAGAAATGGGTCTTGTTCTGTCTGTCTTCCTTTTTAAATCTTTTATGACAATAAGAATTATAATAAATAATAATTAATAAAAAATTGAAAACTTACGAATTTAAATAAGCTAAAACATATCAATAACTAAGGTCGAGATATCCATTCCCTATTAAAGTTATTCGACGAATAACTTTATTTTTCTGAATTGTTGAATGATTTTTATGAATTGTTTCCATAGTAGTTATTCGTCTAATAACCAGATGACGGACGGAAAGATGGAATTCAATGTCGGTCGCATGAGCGGCACGGCCTGCGCCGCAATAGAATTGTAGCTGGTCGTCTTAATAAAATTTGGTGTTCGCATCACTGCAGTTTAAATTCTAAATAAATATAGTAATCCTTTCAAAATAAGAAATTATAATTTACGGATTATAGCTTTATGTTTATTATAGCATATTAATCACTTTTTTGAAAGTAATATATTAATATATTGTCCCGGCTCTAGCCCGGCGCTTATGGACTTGCTACTTTACGTGCGCGTTGAGTCCTCGAGGCAAAGTGACCGTGAACGGCCATACAAATTTCCGTTCTTTGCTAATAACTATTAGCCAATTTATTAAGAGGTGGATATTCTCCGCCTAAACATAATTAATTGTGGTAGCCGTCATACAAGGTGCAATTTTTCTGCAGGACTAGCTCGGCCCCTTATTGCCTGTAAGCGTTGAGTGAAGGAGATAAATGAATGTATTAATAACTGAACAATCGGTAGACACACTGCTATAGCCCTCGAAGAGTTCTTACCTTTCACCAATTGAACATGTTTGGGATATTATGGGAAAAAGATCAATAATTTACCACACTTTCAGAGGAAGGTGTGATAGTACTTATTGAGATTTGGTACCATTGAGGTATGAGATCCAAATTTCTTGAGATTCTATACTTGGGTGGAAATTTTTAATCTTCTTAGAAGCAAAGTTAAGTGAATACAGGAGTATAAGGACCCGAAAAATGCGTAAAGAAATTTCGAAATTATTATTATTTTTTCTTAAAACTCTACTTGATCTCAGGACGAAATCAGAGAGCAGGAAACACGTATCGTTTTATCAGACTAGAACGTGCTTTCAAACCAGAGATGATATTAAGTTGCGATGATAAAGTTTCTCTCTCTCACTGAATCAGCGTTCGGAGATCAAAACGCCGTGTGTGTTGCCAGCTTTCCTGGCGTTGACCGCGTGATACGTGGTTAAAAATGGTAAAAGCAGGATGAGTACGCCATCTCGTGAAGAGCGACTCGCCGCTAGAAGCCCAAATCAACCGCGGGTTTCTTCAGAAATTTTTGCTGACGTTCGAAAAATCCCCTTTTGCTGTTTAGAGTGGAAGCGAGAGCTTAAATAGACGCCGCGAGCGAAAAACGGAGAGTTCCCGGTTTCCTAAGTTTTATCCGCGTTAATTTCTCATCGAAATTTTAGTTTAATTAATTTCTGTTCGGTTTTGCTTTAATTAATATTAAAAATTTTCCAAAGTTTGTTATCGGTTTCGGGTAGAAAAGGCACAAGCTTTTTCCGTGTAATTTTTGGTGTCAGTTATTTTAAAATCAACTCGTTCGCTAACGAAACATTTCTCGTAAATCTAAATCAATAGTGTTTTCCCTAAGATACGGATACGAGAAAATCATTTAAGATTCGTCGACGGTAAGCTCAAAGTATTTGTTGCTTTAAAGTTAAATAATTATTAACAAAAAGCATTTTTCTATGTGTATCACACCATGCTCCCTTCTTGTCGAAGTTTGTTTTGTTTTGTTATATTTTTCCGGTTATTTTGTATTGTCTATGTTTTTTCTGTTTTTTAATTTTGTTATAAAGTACTTTATTTTGTTTTGTTCAGAAGTCTCAATATTAAGATATTATTAACTCGATATTTGGTTCTGTAATTAGTTTCATGTGTTTTGGTCGTAAAAATTATTTTGGTTTATTCTGTTCTCGTTAATTTTTTTCTTTAATATAATCTTATTTTTTAAACTTTCCGAATTTTATTTAGTACTCAAAGTAGGATTTAGAGAACCTTTTATTAAGTGGTAAATCGAACAAGAAGCGGAGAAAGATTCAACAATTCCAAAATAGTAAGTCCGAGTGTCAAAATTGCCAAAATTCATGCCGAGTCCGAAGAGGGTGGACGGAACGACTCCTGACTACTTTTTAGCTAATTCCACACACGCTACTGACACGCCTTTTGCGTCTCGATTCGGTTTGTAAAAGTTTTGGGTAACAAAAGGTCGTAAAATTTGGCTTTATGCGAAAAGCCACCTTATCAAAATATAAACCACACTTTCCCGTACTCGCGGTCCCTTACAGGAGTGTAAGTTCTTCTTTCAATATGTAATCATTTAATACTTAATAAGAACAAGTAAGTAAGTACGTTACATTAACATATTTTAATCTCTTCTGATTAATAAAATTTTCAATACAAAGTAGTATTATGGTGTTTGTAAAAAATATAAATGATTATACAATTTTGATTATACCAGGTTGATTGAAAATTAGTCTCAATCTCATTTATTAATGGAAACATTAATTTTAGTTGTTGAAAATGGAATGAAAGCAGCAGCACATACTTCGGTAAAACATTTTGAGAAAATTAATCAAAAATCAAAAATCCAAACATGTATTGGAAATCGTAAGATATCTCGGATTATTTAATCAAATATTTTCCAACTAAATTGACAATACAGTTCTCGCACAGATCAGGTTCGGTGTAAAATTACTGAAATATTGATACAGAGATGTAATAGGAAATGAAATAGATTGAAAACTTTTAAAATAGCAAAATACATGACACATCATGCCGGAAACCACCAATTCTTTAAACAAAATTTACACATGGAACTGTAATTAGCATTTTATTATCATATTAATTTTATTATTATATTTTATCTTCAAATCGTTCTATGAAATAGCCAAGAGAACAGAACCTTGATCGCCATTTCTTTTTGTTTCTTTTAATGGCAATTATTCTTTTTTATTTTGCATTCGCATCATTTCGGCATTATAAGATTTTCACAATGGTTTCCTTTGCTTCATATTTATATACTCCGTAGAACTTATTTATAACAATTTAAACGCTCTAGTATTGTGCTCTTTGTTAAATAAAAAATGAACCTGTTACTCACAATGAGTAATTAGAGAGATTCTAGAAATAAGTGAAAGTGAATATGTTAATAAGGTGGGCGGCCCTTTCGTGTATATAAATAAATTATGTAATGACAACTAAAAGGAAAAATGTCTTCTATTTCAATATGTGACAGGTGATTTCAAGGTAATATCAGTCAAGGCGTACCATAAACACCACAAAATACTATAAATTTGGTCATGTTTGGTCATGTTTAATAAAGATAATTTATATCTTTTAAATTAAATCAATTTTCTTCTTATAGTTTTATAACTGTGTTGGGAGACGTTAGATCAGTTAATAAAATTATTATCGGCTTTATTAATTTTTTAATTGTATTTTGATACATATTCTCAGTCTTAATTTTCATTAGAATTTTATTTACATTATACGCTTTTCTCAGAAATCAATTTTCCTTGGCTTCAGGCGCAAGTACTTGCATATGGAAATTAATCGGAATATTATCTACGCTTTCTTGCACTCATTAATTATAATTTTAGCATAAAAATGGCAATTTTTAGCTGTTCGCGCTTAATTAACTCATTTTGTAACGCGCGTAGAGTCATTTTACTGTTCTTTAGGTAAAGGTGTGTCTATGAAATGTAAAAATGCTGCAAGGTTGCCTGACCGTATAAAACTCTGGCTATATGATTGTCTTATTCACATTGCAAACGCTAGTTTATCGTGTGAAATTGTGACGATGAAGAAGCTGGTGAGTACACAAGCTTTGTGCTTTGCTTATTTTGAGTGACTGCTTCCTGTTTCGTGTATTTGCCGCCTTTAAATCGGTTTTCGTGCGCGATACGAAGAGGGGATAATTTATCAAGTCCTTTCATTGACACACTGATAAATTAATTACAGCAATTTTTATTTACCATTTACTACTTAGTACATAAAGAAAAAAAGTGTTTTGTGCAGATATTCTTCATAAAGACAATTTCGATTTTGTTTATGTTTTATATGAATTACAACATATATTACATATTTTCTATTTAAAATAATTTTTTTTTTTTCATTTTCAAAAAGGTCTTATCACATTTGTTATTGTAATTAATTTAATTTGAATTCTAATTGCTGATTTCTTTATAGACATTGACAGTCTAAAGTTGATTTAATTTTTTTTTTGCTCGAATTAATTAACATGTTTTAATTTGTTTTGTTTAAAATTAATTCATCAACAAAAATAAAAGCAGATTAAATAAAAATTAATTTGGTTTTCGCAGCCGTTCACAATTTATTTCGAATCAAATTAATTTTTTTAATTTCGTAAGCCAAATTGAATTGTTTTTATATATTTCCTCATTTTTTATTTTGCCAACTTTTTTAAATTAGTTTAATTAATTGGTTGAATTTTTTTATAGTTATAAATGAAACGTTAATTCTGTTTTTACACAAATAAAACTCAATATCATTTAATTATATTGCACGAAGATTAACAAAATACTGTTTATTTCCTCAAGAATTTTTTATATCTTCATCAATCTAACCCCTTCATTGTTTAACTAATGATGTCAAATATTTTTAGGTATTCATTCTCTGCTTTGGAGTTATCACACATGCGGCGCCCAGTTTACCTCTCCATTCGAACATTGGCGTCGGTAAAATCATCCAAGGCCCCAATTCCGAAACTATAATAAAAGGGCCTGATGGAAGTGTCATTACGGCAGAAGCTGGTGGAGGGACTGTCGCTGTTGAAGCCGCTCATCCAACAATCGGCACAGCAAAAGCTATAGTTGCAGGATCTACCGTGGCAGCTTCCGCTACTGCAAATGCTCTTTCTTTGTCTCAAACGCCCATAGTAGTTGCAGATGCACCCGTTGCGATTGCTACGGCACCCGCAGTTCCTATCTTTACTGGAGCCCCTATAGTTGCTGCTGCTCCTGCTGTCGCTCTGGGTCCGGGCGTTGCAGTTGCTCCCACCGTTGGCGCAAGTTTGGAAGGTCCATCAGGTTCGGTGGTGACTTCGGGAGAAAACGCGGTCATTTCCGGCCCAGCCTCAACTACTATTAGAGAAGGACAAATCGTAGCTTCCATACCAAAGTTGGGAGTTAACACCATAGTAGCACCAGCCCCAACTGTTGAAACAGTAGCGGTCGTCACTCCTGGCCCAATCTTAGCGCCTGGAGTCATAGGAGCTCAAAATTTGGCGGCAGCTCAAATCGCAGCTGCAGAAAATGAACGCATCATCGCCGAACAACGTGCAATCCAAGCCGGTGCGATCAATGCTGATTTGTTGGCGCGCCAGCAGGCGGTATTGGCAGGAAATGCCCAAATTGTGGCTCAAGCAGGAGCTTCGGGTCTAGCGGGAGTAAACGGCCTTGTGAATGGCATCCAGACGCTTGGAATTGATGACGGACGTGCTTTGATAGCATCTGCCCAAGAAGCAGCTTTAAATGCGGAAGCCGAAAGAAACGCCTTAGCCGAAGCAGTCGCCTCAAGAGACAGACTCTTGCTTACTAAAGAAGCTGAAAGAAATGCTATAGCCGCGGCAGCCGAAAGAAATGCCATAGCCGCAGCAGCGGCCGAAAGAAATGCGGCGGCTACGGCAGCTGAGAGGAATGCAATCGCTGCAACTGCCGAAAGAAATGCGTTAGTTGCAGCGGCGGCCGAAAGAAAAGCCTTAGCTGTAACAGCCGAAAGAAATGCTATAGCCGCGGAAGCTGAAAGAAATGCTATAGCCGCGGCAGCTGAAAGAGACGCCTTAACTCAAGCAGTAGCCTCAAGAGACAGACTTATATTGGCGAAAGAAGCCGAAAGAAATACTATAGCGCAGGCACTCAACATAGCACAAGAAGCGGAAAGAAATGCGGCCCTAACACAAGCAATTAACCCTGTGATTACCCAAGGTGGCCAACTGGTAGCTGACATTCCTTCAACCACCATAAGTCCTTTGGTTTCAACTGGAATAATCTCACCGACTAAATTACGACGAGTAGGTCCCAACGGAAGCATCGTCTCCTCTACTTTTAGGCCTATCGTATCGACCACTCCGCTTCCTCAAATTCCCGCAGGCGCTATAGTTTCGACTCCTCAGACCTTGGTAGCACGTACACCTACAATTTTGGCTTCCAATCTGCACAACAGAAGGCCAATTATCTTACAGCCAGATGGAGTGCCCCAGGGTGTTCTTGGACCTAATGGCATTACTCCAGATTGGAGAGCTTCAGTGGCAAACGGTCATATTGCGGCTCAGGCAGTGTTGCCCAAGCAGGTTTATAGGGACGTAATACATTAAGAAGAGGGGCATTATGAGCTTATCAGTACATGTATAATTTAGTCTTATAATAATAGTAATGTATGTGTGAACTGTTTGTTGTAAATAAATTTATATAATACTTGGTTAGTTTTATTTCGGCTGAGTTTAAAAAAATATTAATAAGAACTTTCTGCTTTGTAGTTTTGTGTTCTTAATTAAAGTTAAGGAAGCAAAGAAAAAACAAAAAGTTAACCGAACCTAAAATTTGAATTTGTGATATAATATACTTACATATTTAAATTATAAATCTTAACACACCTATATAAATATGGCAAAATCTTATCTTACAAAGTCTTTCCTTCTTAATACTTATTTAAGATTTAAGGACAATAAATACCTACGTTACGAAAGAATATCCGAAATAAAAGGAAAGCAACAATTTTTGACAAATCTAGAAGCTTCGCGAAATTTAAAATGGGACATTAACTTGATAACAATTTTTGACAAGTCACAAGCAGTTTGTAATTTAAAATGGCAAATAAAACAAAGTGGAGATTTAAAGAGTACAAAAAAATCATTTAGTTAAACAAATCACAATATCAATCAATTCCAATGTTAAGTCGTTTTATATTCAAACTAAGAAACAGTACGATTAAGGATCATGTTATATGTAGTTTTCATTTTCCCTACTTTTACTTATGTAGCTGCTGTCTTTTAGCACTTCAAATAAAGTCTGCTTTTCACATCTGTATATATGTAAACTTCCCTAATATTTATGTGTAGTACATATACATATTATGTATATTCTCTGATTCGTTAATTTTTTTAATTTTTAATGTATTTTCTTCCAACTTGTAATAAAGCTCAAATGTCATTGTTATTCGAACTAGTTTTTAAGTAACTCTTAATTTCTTTTGTAACTTTATATTGAATTGCTTGTAAGTTTCTTACGCTTTTCGATAAAGCGAACAATCCAGTTCGCGAAACGATTCTTTGTACACCCCGAAGTCTATATATTTTTTTCTTCCTAGATTTAAAATAAGTGGATCTAAATTTGTTTATTTTTCATTTTCACCTTAACAGAAAATAATTTAAGAGAAAAAACATTTTTGTTTCATCACTATACAGATTACTACATATACAAGTATCCTTCAATTCAGTAAATATCTTGACATTGTCCTCCTACAGGATGTTATTAAACTTTAATCATTTATTAATATGTAGATTTAGATTTAGAATAAAGTATTCTAGTGTAAAAAAGAAATTTGATGGCGCGAGACGACAAGTACACTTCTGTGCAATAAACTTAAGCACAGTAATTATTTTATAGTTTATACATTTCGAAAATAACATTTCTGTCAAAGTGTAAATCAAGGTTCCGTTAGGTACAGTTTTTAGAGCACTTTCATTTGACTCTGCCTCGTATTTTATTCTGACAAATTTATATTTTTTCTTGACGGCCGCTTAAAACTGTAAACTTAATTTTATTGCACAGAAGTGTAAATCTTAAAACATGCACTCAGAATTTCTTTATAAATTTGACAATGAATCTTTATTTACACTTAAGTTTCACTTATTGTTAGATTCACTAAGTTACTGCATCACTCATTTAGTGCTAATTGCTGAATTTTTTATTTCGGAACTAATGCCATCGATGCTTTCATAAAAAAATTAGCCAGCAGTTTCTTGTATACCCTTATTTTCGAACTGTATAATGAATTTTTCTTAAGTTCTGTAGTTTCAATACATATTCGGTAACACCTTGTATATATATACTTTAAATACACTTTCCATTACCATGTCCATTAAGGCTGCGTAGTATAAAAGGTTTAATCCAGCATTAAATTTAAGCCTAAATAGGAATGTGGTACACAAAATACTCTACGTCATAACAATGTATCACATTCTAACTTAGGATTAAATTTAGTCCTGGCTTAAACCTTTTATACATATAACGTAGCCTTAATGTAGTAGGCTTAATATAACCATAATTTTGATTTTGAAAATACTTATATTTTATATTGTGCCTAGTATTTTCAAAAGACGTTTTATAGAAACGAGCAAAATTAAAATGTCATTGCTAGTTTAAACGATATATTTTGTAGTTTTCTAGATTCTTTAAACAGAATTTGTCAATTTTTAACATTTATTAAAACAAAATATTTATTGTAATATTTTCATACATTATATTTAAAATTTTTAGATGTAAAAAGATAATACTTTTTCAGTTTCCATTGACAACCTTGTTTATATTTTTTCACTTCTAACGAAGCTCTCTACCGATAGCGAAAGGTTAAGTGATAGTGTACATTTGTTGTCAAGCTTTCAGAGTTACTTCTGCGTTTATGAGGTTCGTGTGCTAACCATGCATTGAACTCATCGCCTGAACTCTCAGAAAATATTCATTTGCATTAAATATAATTTTTCAGATATTTCAATTGTTTTGGGAATTACGATGAACTATTTTCCTCAACGTCTGATGACGAATAATTATAAGATTTTACTAAAAGTAGAAAATCCTTTACCAAAAAGAATCTGGATATTGTGTACGTGCAGCTAACAGTATCATTTCCTGTCCAGAAAAAATAAGTCATTTTTCTCGGTTAACGGCGTATGTAAACGCATAAATGCATAGATTTGCGTGAAAAGGGCGATAATTGCAACGATAGTTGTTATGCATACACGGTAGCTGACCTTGCTCCGCACACATTGCGGCCGATAGTACTATTCGAAAGAAAGAAATTCTTCGATTCCGCATTAACATGGGCGCGATCTAGTTTCCAAGGATGCCGTTTCAGATTAAACTTGACAGTGCAGAATGCAATCGGCCACTTTGCTGTAAATAGCTCGGTAAATAAGTGAAAGTAATGAGGCAATCTTGTTCTGCAGTGCTTTGTTCAAGATACATAAATTGTATTAGAATAGACAATTAATACGTTTAAACACGATTCTATGTATTTTAAATAACTTCATTAAAACACCTTTTTTAAACTTTTAATTTCATTTTTTTTTACAGTTACCGATTTTGTAATTTTCTTTTAATATCAAAACTAAGACGTTTTGAAAAATATATTTAAGCATTTAGGATGAGAACGAATATTACATTAACCATAATAGATGATGAATGTAAAACAGTTTCACAGCTAAGAACATTAATAGTAGAATGTCACTACTCTCAAAATGAAAACTAGGTTGGCTTGATGTTAATTGTTGCAACCAAGCAAAGGCAGGCAGCCACTGAACGCGAAACTAAACTAAGCTAAGCGAAACTATACTGGGTGTCTCATAGTGTACGGAGGAGATTGAAATGGTAGCTGGGGGAGTTCAAAGTAAAGCTTTTTTGTTAAGAAAATTTGGATAAAAACTCAATCACATGAAATAATTGCGCCCCAGCACAACTATTTTCCGACTTATAAATTCATGTCGTGAAAGCAAATAGCAACAATACCGTTGCCTCATAAGCTAACACGCACGAGATGGCAGTCGAAGCGGACAAAACGTGTCATCGCAAACATGTAAATGTTGGATGCGAGTCGTCAGGATCGCAATGGGGCCCCCGAGCATATTCTGTATAGCTATTTCGGCCCTAATTGAGGCCTCATCATCAGAACAGTAGCTCAAGAACTCCACTGCAACCCCGACGACCAACAAGATATATGCACGCTTAGCGCGTGAAAGCAAACATGTGAAATAATTGCGCCCCAGCACAACTATTTTCCGACTTATAAATTCGTGTCGTGAAAGCAAATAGCAACAATACCGTTGTAGCAACGGTATTGTTGCTATTTGCTTTGCTTTGCTGCATGTTTGCTTTCACGCGCTAAGCGTGCGTATATCTTGTTGGTCGTCAGGGTTGCAGTGGAGTTCTTGAGCTACTGTTCTGCTGATGAGGCCCCAATTAGGGCCGAAATAGCTATACAGAATATGCTCGGGGGCCCCATTGCGATCCTGACGACTCGCATCCAACATTTACAACTCAATCACATCTTTTGAATTCGAACGTTTCGCGGTTTTTGAAGTTCCGTGTGATTTTTTAGATGTCATTAGTTATATCGATACGTGTGGATACGTGCTAAACTATGGTGCTAAATACCATTGACAGAATATACTCTAATTCAAATGTAACGTGAGTGGTTGTTTGATTAGAAAAGAGATAAGTAAATTTTAAAAAAATCTCTAAATATATACCGACTTTATAATTTTGTAATTGCCTCGAAAAGAAACTTCTGTAACTTAAATTTCTATAGAGGAATCAATTAGGTTTTTTGACAACGTGTTTTCGTGGTTGTGATAAATACATAACCCCAAATTCGCAGAAAAAATTTCAAAATCTTTTTTTAAATAAATTATCGCCTGAAATGTCGTCATTACAGGGGGTGAATTCGAACACGATGGGAAGGACATACAAAAGAGTGTTAGGACGGAAAATGTATCGGAATTATGAAGAAGGGGTTGTAAAAAGAGCAGTAGAAGACGTATCAGCTGGAAGAAAGACTTTGCGCGAGGCGGCAAATTATTACGGAATACCAGCGTCCACTCTCTGTAACAAATTGAAAAATAAACATCCCCTTACCCCCGGAGGTCAAACTGCATTGACAAACGACGAAGAAGAATTGCTGGTAGAAGGAATAAAAAAAGTCTCAGAATGGGAATTTCCATTAACTCGACATGGTGTTCGTTCATTAGTTAAACAATATCTGAACAGAAAAGGCAAAAGAATAAAAAATTTTAAAAACAATTTCCTTGGAGAAGAATGGTTCTACCATTTTACGAAAAGGCACAAAACTCTCACTGAAAGATTATCGCAATATATCAAGCGATGTAGAGCAGAATTATCCTCTGAGATGATTAGTAACTATTTCGATATTCTACCGGAAAGCTCGGAAGATGCGCCAGCTTGTAATACGCTTGTAATACGATGCAATTACGATGAAACAAATTTGTGCGACGACCCAGGCAGATCTAAAGAGATTCTAAACGTGTAGACACAATAATTGATTCTAGTAAATCAAGCACGTCAATCATGATAGCCGCAAGTGGTTCCGGAATATTACTGCCACCCTATCTGGTGTACAAATCAGTGCATTTGTATCCCTTCTGGACCAAAAATGGATCACCTGGAACAGTTTACAATAGATCGAAAAGTGGTTGGTTCGACGGGCCCTATTCGAGAACTGGTTCCAGGAGATAGCGTTGATATATATTTAAAAAATATCAAGGGAAGGAAATCTTAATAGGGGATAATTTATCAAGCCACGTCTCCATACATGTTATTTCCGAATGTCAAAAACATGATATTTCTTTCATATTACTACCACTTACTCCAGCCGTTGGATGTTTCCTTCTTTGGTCCGTTCAAGAAAGCATGGAGGCAAACTTTAAAGGAAAGGAAATCTAAGAATCGAGGCGTCGTACCAAAATCAGAGTTTCCAGATTTATTAAAAAAACCCAGATAGAATTGGCGCTACAAAGTAACAAAATATTCTTTCAGGTTTTAAAGCTTGTGGTATTGCACCCTTTGATAAAAATGTTGTTCTCGATAAATTACCAAAATCGCCCCCCGAGCAATTACAGGATGCAACTTTGGTTGATTTTCTAAAAGCATCTCGTAGTGTGGAGAACCACGCACCAAAGAAGAAAGGAAAAAAACTAAATGTTCCTCCAGGCAAAGGAATCACGTCGACTGATTGGATCACTGCAAGGACTGCCTCTGTCTCGCCAGATAAATTTGAAGAGTCGCAAGAAACTAGTTCTTCTGAAACCTCTAAATCTGAGCATGAAGAAAACGAGGTCCATGAATCTGAACATGAAGTTCAAATTGAAGAAGAAAATATCTGTGACAATACTCGTGAAAAAGATTTTAATGCCAATGACTATGTTTTAGTTAAGTTTAAGTCGAAAGAAGAAATGTAAATATTATGTCGGTAAAATAACCGAAATTGTCGATAAAAATTTGTTGCTTGTTAATTTTATGAGAAATAAGAAATTGACAAGTTCAAAATTCAAAGCAGAAAATAATTTTTTCTACCCAAATGTTAAAGACGAAACTTTAGCGTTCGCCTCAGATGTTATAAAAAAAGCTTAATCCACCAAAAGACTTAAAAAGGAACAGACTTATTTTAAAAAATCTGCCTATGCAATGGATTTGCTATTGACTAGGTTTTGAGTTGTTTTTAATAAGAAGAAAATTGTGTTGTTTTTTTAAATAACTTACATGTTTTGTTTATTTCAGAATTTCGTTTGTTTTATTTAGAATGTGTTTTTTTCAACACTTACATATTTTATTAAAATTATTTAGATATTATTTGAATTTTCTTGTAAACCAGTCAGTTTCCCATTATTATACCCAAAATATAAATTTTTTAAAATATTCTGTGTTCGACTTAACCCCTTTAGCAGCCTAAAAAGGAATTTCCGCATAAAGAAATGTATGTTCAAATTCACCACATCCATCGTGGTCAATTCGAAAAATAAAAAAGGTATTAAATGAAAAACTAGACTTTTGAAAGTTTAATAATTTTCCCATATGGGCTGATGAAAATCCACGCGCGGTCTGCCAGAATAATTTTCAGATGCGTTTCAGTTTGAATATGTGGGCTGGGATTGTGAACAACACCTTAATAGGGCCTTTCGAATTACCAGCACGCCTTAATGGCGATTCCTGCTTACATTTTCTGCAAGAAGTACTGCCGGAACTCCTCGAAGATTGAGGGATGAGATTTCTTTAATAAATAGTATTTGATAGTAAAGTAAATAATTTTTCCTTTGGATGTGCGCCGCAATATGTGGTTTATGCACGATGAATGTCCTGCGCACTTTAGTCATGCTGCGCTGTTCGAAATTATCTTGGCACTACTTTTCCGCAAAAATGGATTGGTCGGGGTGGATTTATTCCATAGCCCCCACGTAGTCCTGACCTGAATCTACTTGACTTTTTCTTATGGGGGTACATGAGAGAATAAGTTTACGCCATTGAAGTTGATACCCTCAAAATCGTACAGTAATGGGTTACTTTACAACATAGCAACCATTACTGTATAATAATAATAATAATAATCTTTATTTCGAGACTGGTAACACAAGTTCGAAAAACGTCACAATAGGGGTAGCTTAATTTAATTATCACACTTAAATTGATAATAATCATTTAAACAATAAGGTTCAATTTCTATTAGCAGGTTAAATATTTTATTCTTAACAATATTAAAATTTTTTAAATTGAAAATTAGCCTGTACCTTAATGGTAAATGATTAAAGAGCTTCATACAGGAGTATTGGGTACCTTGCTCAAATTTGGTTAGCCTATGAGGTGGATACACATAGCAATAATCGTTTCTAGTGGCGTATCGGCTGACGTTTTTCTTTTCAAAATTTACAAATAAATGTCTATTTTTGAACAAATATATTAAGCATTTATAAATATATATTCCGTGTACTGTAAGAAGGCAGTTTGATTGGAAAATTCCTCTGCAGGATTCTCGTGAAGGTAGATTGAACATAATTCGAATTGCTCTTTTTTGCATAGTAAAGATGTAGTTGATGTGTGCGCTGCTTCCCCAGAATATGATCCCATATTGTAGATGTGAATATATGTTGGCGTAGTATGCAGTTCTTAGCACTTGGGCGCTGACGTATCGACTGAGCACTCTTAGTCCAAAACACGCGGAGCTTAGTTTATTTCGGAAGCGGTCAATATGTACCTTCCAGTTCAAATTGGCGTCAACCTGTATACCGAGGTATTGTGTACTATTTTCCAACGTGATTTTTTTGCCGTTTAAGTTTATGTGGGATGGGGTATCACAGAAATTGACACTTTTGAATAATATGCACTTGGTTTTAGCGTCATTCTGAATTAAGTTATTAGCACGTAACCAATCATCCATGTTCTTCACAGATTGACATCCTAGTTGTTTTATATCCATGAAGGTGGTACCGGTGACTAGCATACAGGTATCATCAGCATAGTTGAATATGTGGCAGGATGGTGTTTCGTTTTTTAGAGGCAGGTCATTCAAAAAGAGAATGAATAATAGTGGGCCGAGAACGCTGCCCTGGGGTACGCCTGTGGAGATTTTTGTTAGCTTGGATTCCTGGCTTCCGTGTTTGTCCATCATGGCTACTTTTTGTAGTCCGTTGGAAAGATACGATTTTACCCAATTGAGAGCATTACCCCTGATACCATAGCGATCTAGTTTTGAATACAAGATATTGTGGTCTAGCGTCTCGAATGCCTTTGTCAGATCCAAGAATAGTCCACAGGCCAATTTATTATTTTCCCAATTGTGCAGGACACTTGAAGTAAAATTATGGAGGGCAGTTTCGGTACTTTTTCCCTTCAAAAAACCGTGTTGGTTCATGTTCAGGAGGTTGTGTCGCCGCATAAAATTCTGTAATCTATTGAGCATCACATTTTCAAATATTTTGGAGAAGGATGATATCAAACTTATGGGCCGATAGTTCGATATATCTTCCGGGTCTCCTTTCTTCAAAACTGGCTTAACGATTGCAAGTTTAAGATGTTCGGGGAACTGTCAAGTTGCTAGGGATGTATTTATGATGTCAACAAGGGGAAGTGCTAGCTGGTGGATACTTCTTTTTAGTAAAAACATTGGAAAGTTGTCGGAACCTGCGCTCCTTTTACTTTTCAGTTTATTGGTAATATCGAGGACTTCTTCAACGGAAGTGGGATTGAGAAAAATAGATTTATCATTGGATGGTATATAGCATTTGTATTGTCTTGTTCCAGAGGTGTTACTTTTCTGTAGCTCTTCTACACGAGAGGCGAAGTAAGTATTAAAAGCTTCTGCTGATAAGCTAGTCGGGGTGTTTCCAGGTGACTTCTTTCCTAGGCAATCTGAGACAACTTCCCATACAGCTGCTGATTTGTTGTCCGATGTAGTGATTAGGTCATCATAACGTTTGGTACGTGCTTGTTTCAGGAGGGAATTGTATACCGCTTTGGTTTGTTTATATGGGGTTTCCATCGAAGCATCGTGGTTCTTGAGCACGTACAGTGTGTCTAACAGTTTCTTGCACCGTTGAATTTCCTCAGTTTGTCTTGGTTCTTTACGTTTGTTGAAAAATGTTTTCTGAACGATGGGAAAGTGATAATTAAAGGTGTCGGATACAAGTAGAGCAAATTTATTCCATTTGTCGTTTGCACTCAGCTGACTATTTATTACCGTCCAATCTATTATGCTTAGATCGTACAAAAATTTGGATATGCTGTCATCGTTGAAATCTCGTTTCCAGATTTTGAACTGCTCTTGTTTCTTTTGTAAAGCGGGAAAAATTAACAATTGTGCGGTATGGTCTGAAATATGCGAGGTGATGATGCTTGATTCAGATTTGTTCAGATTTGTGATTATATTATCAAGACATGTACTACTGTGGGATGTAATGCGTGTTGGACCATTTATTGCCAGGTTTAGATTATAAGATAACAGTAGCGATCTCAGCTCCTTAGTAGTATTGGAATCTGTCAGAGTGTTAATGTTGAAGTCGCCAGTTATGATAAAGTAAGTTTTCCGGAGGGCTAGTGCATTTAATAACTCTTCCAGAACTTGCATAAAAATTTCCACGCTCCCCTGTGGTGGTCTGTAGATGGCCACTACTGTGATTTTACACTTGAGATCGATTTCCACTCCACAAAGTTCGATTTCGTACGGGACTGAGGCATTGTTGACGAAGGGACTAGGTCTACATTTTAAATTGTCATGGACGAATATCGCAGTGCCACCATGTTTCTGCTTTTCCCTACAATATGCTGAACCAAGGTGGAAGCCATTAATTTTCAGTACGGGTAGTTGGTCGACGGCTTGCCAGTGTTCGGTTACGCAAAGGATTACGCAAGATTCGATGCTGTTAATGAGAGAATTTATTTCATCGATACTAGTCGATAAACACTGAACATTTTGGTGAAGTAATGTCAAATTTCGGGATGTAACTAGCTCTTTTCCTGTTATTTTGATAGGTTCTTCTTCAGAAGGTGGGATAAAAAATGATTGAATTTGACACCTATTGGCCATAAGTTAGATGACTTTAGTTTTTCGGCTTGAGTTTCAGAAACTGAAATTTTAAAGGATGAATATTCCTCCGGTCTTTTGGAGGGGATTTGTTCGCACTTAACGTTCTGAAAATTATTTCCGTGTAAGTAATTGATTAGATCTACTGGGGTTGTTGAAGTCTCGAACCCGAAGAAATGAAAATGTTGTAGTTTCTTGGCCCCGCGAATTACGAGATTTTCTGCGGTGCCTGCTAGGGCCATATTTACTCTTTTTGGTGCAGTTTCTTTGTTCTTTCTTTTGCCTACGACTGTAAAGTTTTGAGTTTCGGTTTCTTCGATGTTTGTCGGGAGTAGATCCATATGCGGTTGACAGCTTTCGGCGGAAACTTCCGATAGTTCAAGGACTTTGCTCATGATCGAGCGTTGAGTTTTTTCCATTTCCTTGGTGTTGCTTTCAGCAGATTTTTTGGGGATTGAGTTTGCCATTATATTATGGCTTGATTGTTTTGGTTGTTCCGGTTGTTTTGGAAACGTCTTCTTTAATTGTTTAGGGCAGATTGTTAGATCCGCTCCATATTTCTTTCTTGTTTCCTCGTTGCTAGGGGAGCTCGCTGAGCACACTGCTTGACTATAAGAGATGGTTTTGTTGATTTCGGGATGCGGCGTTTCCGTACCCTTGCTAGTTGGGAGTAATTTGGCAATCTCTTTCTTGAGCGTCATGATTTCCGCCCGTAGGTTCTGGTTTTCTTTTTTCAGATCTTGATTATCTCTCTCTAGGTTTTCCAATTTTTTGTTAATTTTTTCAAACATCTTTAGAACATTACACGATAGCATTTCGTACTTAGTTAAAAGTTTATTTAGGTCTGGATTATTTACTTGTTGTTCAAGAATTTCTTCGGCATTGACGTTCGTAGGGGGATTCTCGAGAAAGGCGTTATCATCTGCTAATGATGACACACTCGGTCTTTTTTCTGGTTCGCATTCTGGGCATTTCCATATTTTTTTCATATGGAAGCCTCTTTTATTGAGTATTCCTCCGCAGGTTTTGTGGAGAAAATTCTTGCATTCAGTACATTGGATTACTGCTTTGATATCTTCAAATGGTAATTTACACGAGAAGCAGGCGGATCCCGGTTCATTTTCCATAATTATTCGTGATTTTTATGTGCGTTTTCGAAAAATAGCCTCAGCGGTTGGCGTGAGCAGGTATGCGGGTAAAAAATTTATCACGCGCGGCGCGGTCCAGTTTTTAGTACCTCACCCCAGCGGATTAAGTCCGATTATCGCTCCGACTGGACACACAAAATCAGTGTTCTCATGTTCACAATGTCACGGAGTTTAAAGTGGTATTTAAAATCGAAATTATTGTTTATAATAAATTGTTTGAAGAGCTCACTACAAACACGTGTGGACTCGTTCACACACTAGCATCGTACTAACTACTATTATTTTTCGTCCATCAATTGTGACAGTTATTAATGTGACAGTGATTAATATAACTTATATGAAACATTAATAAAATCAATTTTCGCATGAAATGCGAAAAAATAGTAAGATTAAAGTAGATTAAATTTTATTAAAAAAGATTACTAACAACAATGACAAATATATTTGTAGTTTTTAATGAACAAGCGGAAATTTAAAGTATAATGTTTATAAAAAAATATATAGTGTCTTTCATAAAATCCGTAATATACAAGCTCAATTACGTATTGCAATTGCTAAGAGCTTTTCGACTTACACATGCTTAAAAATTATTAATGAATTATCGACCTATATTAAAGAGACTCCGGCTCTTAAAGTATTTCTTATAAATAAAAGGTTTTACACAGTCAGTGAATTCAAAAATTAATAAAAATTTACAAATTTTTTTTTATGTGTAAACAAAGGGGTACTACTGTTTTATTATTTATGTGAGTTGTTTATACCGGAGTCTCGGAAGGAAAGGTCCATGTTCGTGTAAATTCACTTTTCTAAACTTATAAATCAATATACTATTATTTTAAAGAATTAACATTAAATTTGTCAAAAACAACGCTACATTACGGTGAAGAATAAAATCAGCATGAAACGACAAATTTTAATTATTCCGGAACGGCCTAGCGGTAAGAAAACATCAATATTTATCTCACAATCCATTAATAAAAGACCACCTGCTTATAACGCATGATCAATATCTTTTCTAATCAAGTGACCTATGGAAAAAAAATTATGTCTTCGTTTGGTTCATTATTTCAAATGCCATTTGAATTATTTTTATTGCATTCCCATCGTTTTGTATAGGAATGCAATATAAATATGTAATTCAAGTGGCATTTGAAACAATGAACTAATCAAAGACACATGATTTTATTTCCATAGGTCACTTGATTAGAAAAAATATTGATCGCCTGTTATAAATTTTTTGACTCATAATAACCCAATCTAGACCCCCACGAAGTATTGACCTTTCCTCCCGGGTCACCTATTACGTATATGAAGTATACGCATTTGCATGTAATAGACCTCTTGTAAACTAAATGTATTTTCCCCCTTCTAGTCAAGCTTTGGTTGTCTCCTTTCTTGCAGTAATTTATTTTTGCTTGGCATTATTATATCAATCATCAATTTACTGATAGAGTGTCCAAGCGTCCTACCGGCAGTACGCGCTGTCCTGCCACCAGGATCTAATTTGGATACAGTTGTTTTTAATGGGATCCCGTCCTCTCTGGAGGACGAAATATTCACCATTGATTCCGTCGTAAAATTTTGCCTACCTAATGTGCAAGTCTCAACTTGTTAAGACTAGTAACGAGGTAAAGTTTATTTTCTTCATCGGTATATGCAGTTCCAGTGGCATACGAAGTATATAAATATGCCTCTGCAGAATTATTATCATCTTCACAATAGAGTCAGCACCAAAGCATCTAACCCGCATATGGAATATGCTTCCGTACTGCCGGAAGCCGCACACGTCCTTCTGGCAGGACAACTCTTATTTCAAAATAGCGTACTGTCGGCAGGACTGACGGGTTTGTGCAGCTGTCCTTCTGGAAGCTCCTGATGCCTGGACGTTCTATCATTAAAAGTTGACAATGATAATAAGGTTGTGATTTCAGACAAACCGAATTATTATGAGAGGGTGAACAACCTAATCAAAACCTTTAAGGCTATGTAAGAAAAATATCTAAAACTGTTTGAAAATGTAAGAATAATACGTGAAACTGTTTGAAAATATCCGAAAAATTAACTTTGATAGCTAAATATAACATCTTATGGAATAAAATCATAGTGTATTCCGTATAAATTTGTTGGTAACAGACTAAATCTCGAGTTCACAAATAAAACCATTTTAAAAACATTTTTTTCTACTTTGCGTTCACAATGAACTCATTGTGACACCAAAAACAGTTTCACAATGAAGCTCATTGTGAAACTGTTTTTGGGGAAATTTTAGTCAATTTCTAATTGAAAATATTTAATAGATTTTACAAAATAACTCATTATTTATTTGTTACTTAACAGAATACTCACAATGAAGCTGGATAAGACAAATTAATAACTGGTTAATGTGGCTTTTGATTAAAACGAAAGGTTTTCAGTGTTGCCACGAATTACAACTAAAATTCCCCATAAACTAAGGAGATCAAATTTTTGACAGTATTTTTCATTTTTTTGTTCAATAAGTGACGCAAAGTAGAAAAAATAGTATATTATACACGTTTCACAAGAGGCATTGTAACACTCGTTCCGTTGGGACACTCCTAGCTCGCTACGCTTCGCTAGTCGTACCCCAACCCCACTCGTGTTACAATAAGCCTTCTTGTACAACTTGTACATATAATAATATACTATTACGAAACAGTTTAAAATGAAATATACAACCATAAATAAAAAATAAACAAATTCAGGCAGTGTACTCCTAGAATGATGCCATTTTAATACTGATTGTTTACTTTCGAGCATTAAATTCATATTTGGTTTATAATACATATAAAATATGTGCCCACAACAGTAATAAAAAGAATAAATTTTAATTTTTCATTACTGTTGTTGGGCAGTGAAGTCATTTAATATTGTTACAAATATGCTTTTTATAAAATCCAATACTACAATCATATTTACTTAATGTGGTATTACTTAATGTGGTATGTACTGTATATTTTATATACAATATGTTCCATTTTAATTTGAAAACATGTATGATTTCGCGCTTTTAACTATTTAGTCATTTTCACATACATATAGTGACATACGTTGTGCAGTGTATATTTAGGAAGTGATAGAGTAACAGTAACAGGGCACAAGAGAAACATATTTACCGTTCTGTTTTTTTATTGAAAAAATAAACAAAAAAAATATATGGTGAGATGAACCCATATCCTTTGACATGGTGACTCATAATAGAGTTTCAGTCAAAACAAAGAAGGAATTGAAACACACATCTTCTCTATTGTAGTATGAAAATATATTGTTGAAAAGGGCAGTACATATACATATACATGTTTTAGTCTACTCAAGATTAAAATTTGTAGACTGTAAAAAAGATTTGTTAAGGTTTGCGATACAAAAGAGGTTATTAAATTATTATATTTGCAATAAATGCGAATCAAAGAATGAAACTATGTGTTTTTAAAGGACCTATGACAATATCTTAATCTTGAAAGTTTATGTAAAATTTAAAAAAGTTTCTCGATTATAATTTTTGTACATATTGTATGTATTCAGAGGCAGTAGGTTGTTGATTACACTTAATTTTGTTTATTTGCGGAAATTCTACAAGAAGGAAATAAACGTTTTTTGATCTGTTGAGATTTTTCGTTTTTAAAAAATTTTGCGACTTTTTGCCTTTCCAGCTAAATTTAAAGTGATCACTTAGTTGCGGTCTTGTTGTTTTTTATTTTGATTGACGTACGACCTGATCCTAGTAAAATTTTTTCACGAAAATCAATAATAAAAATTGTTCCCATGTGTTTAGAATATTTTAAATGCCACTTTATATAAGTTAATATTAAATTTAAAAAAATCTTGACTTTAAAATCTTATTAATTATTTAATTTGCTTTGGTAATTTTTGTTTTCTATTTTTCTTTGATTCTGATAATGCTTTTACTAATTTTTGTATTTCCCAAATGCCTATCGGAAATATACCACGCAATGGAAAACAAAATTGTTTAAAGTAGACTATGAATACTGAATATTAAATTAATTATTTCAAAATGTATGAGCCGGAACATAAAACATTCATTGTTGAAAATTATTCAGAAATTATTTCAGAAATGGTGAAAAACTGGACCACTGCCTACTTTGAATCATTTTATTTTCGATCGCATGGTATTATCGTAATCATTCTTATTATTCACGTAAGAAAGAAAAATACTAGATTTGTTTAAATAAGAAACGTATATTTATATGGTCATATTATATACATTTTTTGATCAGAGTCGTGAACACAAATGAGCGAACGTTATCACAAAACAGCTACTGGAAACTTTCGACTATTACCAACCGTGGCCGACACCCAAACCGAGCAGTCCAGGAGCACCCACACCTACGACGGTTCCTGAAGGTCCTGCAATGATGGCTTTGCCTCCAAGACCGAGGCCGAGACCGAGTCCTAGACCCGGAGCTACTACAGGAGCGGCGACGACTCCAGGAGCAACAGCAGCGGTAACGACGCCTCCTGGAATAGGAGCGGCGGCTAGCCCTCCGGCATCAGCGACTCCGGTGATAAGACTACCATCAGGGCCAGCAATAGCGGCATTAGTTGCAGGACCTTTTACCACCGCACCTGGATTAGCTGGTCCGACTAGAGCAGCAGCACCACCAAGTCCGATAATCGAACAATAGGCGGTAGAGAGACCCACAACGAAGAACAATACTGCCTGAAATTACTCTCAAGATGAATTTCTCATTTCCCCAATAGCAATTAAGCCAACTTACCAATGAGTTCATGTTGATGTGTGTTTAATACTATACGAATGGTATATGATGCAGAATCAATCCACCCTATAGTATTTATACTGCCTTCGTAACAACTAACCTTCAACTTGCCTGACGATTTATATAGTAATATTGCGTAAAGCTAGTAATATCACACACGCCTATGTCGCATGTCACATATCTGAAATTGACCTACGTAAACGTATGTATGTAGGTACAGGAAATGAAGCCTGTTTTTACGGTAACACTCCCATGCAGCCTGGTGCATTGTCTCCCTTTTTGGCGCGGTGCGAAAAGATCCGACGATAAGAAATATGCTAAAAAAAAACGTAAACAGGAAATTGGGAGCAGTCGATTGTGTCATTGAGATGTAGAACGATCTCTTTAGCTTAGAGAAAAAGTATTTCTAAGCGTAGTTGAATAAATAATTAACAGACTTTTTCTACGTGAAGCTTTTAATTGCTCCGAGTGTTATTTAAGAGGTTTTAAGTTTTGCTATTAAACTTGAACAAAGTGCTATTAAAATTAATGCTAAAGTACGTACATATTATAATAAAAATATGGTACCCAGACTTTAAAAAAAAATATGCGAACTATAAGAATAAATTTTAATTTATTAATCTGTTTTTCTGTGTGGTGAATTGAGAATGGTAAAAATTGCTTTAAATTTTCTGGCGGAATATTCGAGGATTTTATTTATAAGGATAATGTGTTGTTTATTATTTTATTTATTACCATTAGCCATTTGGGATCATTTTTAGTGACATTTGGCACCTGGCGCTTAATCTGGATCATTATTTTTCAGTGATGGGAGAACTGAATAATTATTTTTTACAAAAGCAATTCATTGTGCATCGATTTCGAACATCTAAAAGAAAAAGTATAGTATTTATTAATTTGTGTCATATTTTAGATAAAATGTTATTTCTTGAAAAGATAATTTTCGTTGATTTTAAATTTTAAGGTAAAATTAAAATTTTTGCGACTTTCTCTAATTTATAAATAATATTTAAAGGTTAACGTTGACAAGTCCTGTAGGATCATAATTTAATTCCACATTATATACAGTCGTCAAACAGCATGGTTTGAACTTTTGAAAAGTTGCAATTAGAACAATAACATTAACAATAATTATATTAGACATTTTTTACAAGACAAAAGATCTTAAAAAGAATTTTATATTTTGAATTTTCAAAATTTCTATTTATATTTCTAATAAGATTCAGAACATTAGTGCAAAATGATTTTTATTTATATTTTGGAAGATGACTCTAAAAATTTTATATATATCTTGCTCTAAGCTATTGTTTAGAAAATCTACTAGCTTTAAAATATAGTCATGACATTTTTTCCTCCTATATTTTTAATTTGAAGAAATTTCTATGTTGGTATAATTTATGTCATTTATTTATTATATTTTCATCAAATTTAATATAAAAGTTTTTATTTCTAATAGAAATTAGAGAATCTAATTTTTTAATTATCGATCGAATTCTGTTAATTTTTTTTTGTTGTTCAATCTGTAATAATATTAATAATAACATATTTATTGATGCCATTCATTTTCTTAAAAATAATCACATAAGTCAGTAAGGTAAGTTTAAAATTACAATTACATGTACAATAAGTACAAATTGTCAGCAATGTAAGTACATATCATACGAAATATAGCATCATTCAGAACATTAAACATAAAGAGTAAAAAACAACATGTTATTAAATAACTGACCCAAGGTATAATCCGATTTCCACTCTAATTTAGTAACAGTTTGGATGGTTAGTTCTATTTCATTCGGAACAATTTTACCAACAAAAAAATTTACATTACAGTATTAGAATAAGTTTTGATGTTCATGCTAAGCTTCGACAAAAGTACAGAAACCGATGTTCCGGAATTTACAAACTGTTCTGTCAGTTATAATTAATAATAAAATTATTTTGCTTCGAATTTTGGTACGGTTTTTATGGTGATGTGATAAAACTAAGCATCTTCACACTTCGTATTCTGATATCGGTAAGCATAAACGAGACAAGGTTGATAGTAAATAACTCAGAAATTGAAACAATGCCTCCCCAAGAAAATCTAATCTAGTCCTTTCTAATCACAGCAGGTGAGTAGTAAATTATTATTTTTTAAAGGAGGGTTGGCGACCCGGCGTTGGTTGAAATAACGGATAACTCCAAATACAAAAAACCGAAAATTGAAAATAAGAAATAGATAAACATTTTAGTTAATTATAAATATTTTATGTGAAAGAAAAGATAAGTTTTTTCGAATAAAAAAATCAAATAATTTGCTAATCGTTTTTGCGCGCCCACTTACAGCTTTTTCAAAAACAATTGATAGAAAAACAAACCGTGACTAGTGAAAAAATTTATTAATTATTAATATTGTATACAGTGACGGCCAAGAAGTTCGCACCATATGGGAATATTTTTCAACTTCAACTTCTTTATTTTGTACGTAGCTTTTTTTACAAAAGATGTACACGTCATTCACTACCGCTAATACATATAATAGTAACTAGTTACCAGATATGGCAAAATTAAGCCATATCATCTAGAAATTCAGTAATTGAATAGTAAGCCTTATTCATTAACCAATCTTTGAGAGAACGCTTAAAAATAATAACATTTTCTTGTCTTGTTATTATTAATTTTTTTTTAAACTTCTTGTGCCATTAGTTTGTGCATATTCGATAACCAAATACAAGCACTATAGATCCCATGAGCAATTCTTAGTGTTCAAATGTTGTTATTTGGAATTGTTCGACATATTAGACAATTTAGTAGGATCCGATAAGTTATTGCAAAATGTGTCGCTTGGTGCTCAAATAAAATTTTCAGAGGTATAGTATTTCAAGAAATTTTCAAGAAATTTTCTCAGTTTTGTTCTAGATGTGAAGCGGTAAATGGGTATTTGGTATTTATCTTTCACGAGTTGTTAGCTTACTCACTTATATCCATAAAAAAATATATAAAAGAATCAAATTTACTCTTGGGTTCTTAAATGTTGCATGCACAAGAAAATTTGAGACGATTTCTCACGTTTCTGGTGCAAGGCTCTCTTTACATAAAATTTTGTGTTCTCATTTTTGATTTCTTGACAATAATAATGATAATAATAATAATTTGATTTAAGTACTGAAAGTACTGATGCTGTAGGACATTCTTTAGTAGAATAGAGAATAATAAGCGCTGATGGCTGCTGTCTTGTCCACAATTTGGGTAATTCTTCTTATTGCGTAGATACTTTTGGCCAACTGCGTGCTAAGTTCTTCAGTGTGGCGCTTCCAAGTAAGTGGCGAATCGAGATGGATTCCGAGGTACTTAACGGATTTTATTTTGGAGGGATCTATTCTTCTTGATGATGTAAATAAGATTTTCCCGGTTTTCTTATTGTTTAAGCAAAGCTCGTTACAGTTGAACCAATCAGTTAATTTTGATAAGGAGGTTGCAGACATTTCTTCGATTATATCAGGATTCTTACTTCTGTTTAATACGGTGGTGTTGTCTGCATATAGCACAGTAAAGTTTTCCATATGTGACAGAAGATCGTTCATGAATAGAAAGAAGAAAAGAGGACCCAGTATCGAGCCTTGTGCATTTCGGCGCGTGACGGTCATCATTTTACTTCTAGCGTCAAAATTTTCCACGTATTGTTGGCGGTCGCTTAAATAAGAAGATATCAATTTTGAGGCTATCCCCCTATCCGTAATGGTCCATTTTCGCGATGAACAAATCGTGGGGCATACAGTCGAATGCTTTCGTTAAGTCTATGAAGAGAGCCTCGCAATACTAATGCTCTTCCAGGGCATTTAAAATGAAGCCAATGACACTTTGAATTGCCGATGTTGTGCACAGTCTTTCTCTGAAACCGAATTGTCTTCCGTGAAAGAGATTCTGTTTGATGACGAAATCTAGGATTCTTCTAGCTATAGCTTCTTCCACAACTTTAGACAGAGCAGGTACAATGGATATGGGGCGGTAATTGGATGGTTCATCAGGATTACCTTTTTTGTATATGGGGAAAACTTTAGCAATTTTTAGGTTTGTCGGGAATGTACCGGTAGTGAAACAAGAGCTAACTATGATAGACAAGGGGTATGATATTGATGTGGCAATTTTACTTCTAGCGTC
The DNA here is from genome assembly GCA_033060865.1 of Dorcus hopei. Lineage (NCBI taxonomy): Eukaryota > Metazoa > Arthropoda > Insecta > Coleoptera > Lucanidae > Dorcus > Dorcus hopei. The sequence continues at coordinate 28,029,748 of CM065419.1, read as the reverse complement.
AAAATTTTCCACGTATTGTTGGCGGTCGCTTAAATAAGAAGATATCAATTTTGAGGCTAGCCCCCTAAATCCGTAATGGTCCATTTTCGCGATGAACAAATCGTGGGGCATACAGTCGAATGCTTTCATTAAGTCTATAAATAGAGCCTCGCAATACTCATGCTCTTCCAGGGCATTTAAAATGAAGCCAATGACACTTTGGATTGCCGATGTTGTGCACAGTCCTTCTCTGAAACCGAATTGTCTTCCGTGAAGGAGATTATGTTTGATGACGAAATCTAGGATTCTTCTAGCTATAACTTCTTCTACAACTTTAGATAGAGCAGGTAGAATGGATATGGGGCGGTAATTGGATGGTTCATCAGGATTACCTTTTTTGTATATGGGGAAAACTTTAGCAATTTTTAGGTTTCTCGAGAATGTACCGGTAGTGAAGCAAGAGTTAACTATGATAGACAAGGGGTATGATACTGATGGGGCAATTTCTTTAAGAAGTTTGGTATTCAGACTGTAGTAATCTTCTGTATATTTTGGTTTAATCTGGGATATTATATTTTCGATTTCGTGTGGTGTAGTAGGGCATAGGAAAATGGAGTTATCATTTTTCTTTATTTCAGGTAGATTATTTTGTGCAGCTGTAGTTTTCTTAGGCAAGTTTTGAGCTATCCGGTCCGCAATAGAGGAGAAGAATTTATTGAAGTCTTCGCTAGATAGGTTGCTGTTAGGTTTCGTTTTGCGCCCGGTTTCATTGTTAATGACTTGGCACATTGCTTTTTGTTTGTTATTTGCGTGTACTATAACGCGTGATCAATATCTTTTCTAATCAAGTGACCTATGGAAAAAAATTATGTCTTCGTTTGGTTCATTATTTCAAATGCCATTTGAATTATTTTTATTGCATTCCTATCGTTTTGTATAGGAATGCAATATATGCAATATATTGCAATATATGCAATATGTAATTCAAGTGGCTTTTGAAATAATGAACTAATCAAAGAAACATGACTTTATTTCCATAGGTCACTTGATTAGAAAAGATATTGATCACCTGTTAGTAGACCAGTTAGCATATTTCTTTTCATATTCACTCATATAATTATAGAATTGTTTGTAAATGGTATAAATTCGGTTAATTTGAAGGTTTCGAGTATGAATGACAACGTTTCTTTGATTTGGAATAGTTGAGGATTTTGAGATTTTTTTTGCTTAGTCAGGTTTATTTTTACTCGTGGAAAATAGTTGTTAAAGTGGGATAATAGTGTATTTAGGAAAGCATCGAACATTGTGTCAAACAACACAATTCTAAAAACCCCAATTTAGCCTAAGCAGACCGAAAATTGCAGGAATTGCAGGCACTTTTTAGTTGCTACCTACCTGAAGGACAGCAAACTGTGCGAGTGACTTTGAAGTTTCTCCAGCACCGCTCGACTAGACTCTTGGAGAAGGGAGGGTTCAACGAAACCCCAAAAGCAAAGGGTGGACAAATTGAATAAAATAAAGTCACCAGCTGAACACACTTGTTTTGATTTAAAATGCTCGAAATGTAATAAAAAATAAACAAGTGATTGAATCGAACACGTAAAGTAATTAAATAAACTTTGTTGTCAGGCAAACAATCAAATTAGACTTTAACCGATAAGCAGATCTGCTCCTCGTTTACACTATGCCTTAAAGTAAATAAAGAAGAACACTTAGTTAACAAAGAACTAAAATAAAATACAACGGCGCGTTAAAGTAAGTCGACAAAATAAATCAACGTAAATAATTAAAATATTTCCGACCTGGTACCCAAAAATCCAGCGTAATGACAGACAGCTGTCAACAGTGAGGGAGCATCCTCCCACGGTGGTTAGCGCCGTCAATGCCGTAATTCGACGAGGCAGTTATGTCACCAAGTGGCACCACTTTCACGGGCGGGGGTGGGCCGTGTTGCTAGGGCTTCAAATCGTTTCAAGCGCTGATTTCCAATCTTTTCTTTCACCCCCAAGGGTTGTTAAGGTTTTAGTAGATGGATAAAACTACCATTGGAAGCCTAATAGAAGAAAGATACCGTTACGAAACAGTACGTACACACAAAATAGCCGGTAGAACATACCTGTACTTTGTCCCAAAGACAGGCTTTCGAAATGCTATTTAACGAGCTTGAAATTTACTCAGCGTACACTTGAACAAATCTCGTAGTAAATTCCGTTTCCGACTTCCTTCACAGATTCACTTGAAAAGGGAGCACAAAGATTGTAATCACAAATAAACAAATAGACGTGCACGTTAAGAAATCTAGCGGCAAACTGAATGCGACGCGCAAAGCTGTGCTCTTCCAACTATACGCTAAGACGAGCTTGTTACGGGATGAAATCATTTTTAGCCGGGCGACAGAGTGAAATTGAGAGATACTGTAGGACTAAATAACAGCGTAGGGTTTGGTGGCGTAATATTGAGAAATATGGCAAAAGTCACGTAGGCCAAGCCTGGCCGTTTGGTTCCCACACATATACAGGGCGATCGGCAAATGTTATGAATAACTTAAATGAATTTTTCAACCGTAACATAGTTTACATCTGTTTTATATCCGTACTTATAAAATCGACATTAAATATTTCATGGCTACTATGGAAATATGGATTTTTATGCTATGAAGTCAAGCTTGGTGTAGCTTCTGATTAGATTGAGTACATAAAAAATGAGAACTTAACAAAAAGAGGTCACCGAGGAAGAATTTGGTTTTTACAGCTTTGTAGAACGTGTTGTATTAGCTAGCAGTAAATGAATGGAATCTATGTCGACAACTTCTTTACATCTGCTGATTTGCTCCAGAAATTAAAAAATGAGCAAACGTCGACATGCGGAACCGTTAGGACCAATGGAAAAGGACTTCTAAAGACCGGTCACTAAATAGCGCTATTTAGTGTCCGGTTTAAAGATTTTGTGATACAATTTTCATCGGACAAGAACCAACTTTAAATATTAAGAACGATAAAATCATGAAGAAAGATGAATTTTTCGGTAAACATGGACATTGATTTCTTTAAGTCAGGCCCATCGCTGCCTGTTATACAGGTGGGCGCCAAATTGTCTGTAACTATTTAAATTTTCACTTAGGCCCAGTTTTACAATCGTGGAATAAGCTCATTCTTCCATATCTACGTCACGTTATTCCAAGAATAGTGTTATACTTAGTTTACACGACGATTGTAAAATCGGGCCTTAATGTTCATTTAAAATTTACTAAAAATGAATTGCTTTCAAACTAAAACTTTATTTCAGCAGAATTAGTTTATATCAAAGTACTGGTAATATTATAGGTGTGGTTGATTCGTTGTTCAGACAGGGAAATAGCATGTACAATAAAATGTTTGCATATATTGGCCCTCCTACACAGGAGTAAATTTTTGAGTATAAAATGGTAAAGGAATAATTTTTTCGGAATTTTTAAAGGCATTATTCAAGACCACCAAAATATGTTTTCAACAAGGGCCTACTTTCGGTAGTGGGGCAATAGCTTTATTTATGTATTATCAAGATTTCATTCAAGTTTAGAAACCCAAATCAGTCTCCTGAAATGCAAATATATAAAAAGCCCCAGAATTATTATAATTCTCAAATAAGGCGGTGCCTATCGTACTGGCAGCTTGCGCCAAGCTTACTGCCATATGAAAAATACTTATTCAATAAGTCTTACAAAGAAACTACCAGTGGCGCACCCAGTAATTAATTCGGGGGGGGGGCACACTATACTTATCTTTTAACAGTGGCGCACCCAGAAATTTGTCTTGGAGGGGGCTTAAAAATAATAATTGTAAGAACATACAAGGATATATTAAATAATAAAGACACATAACATGAATTTATACCGAACCAACATTACAAAACAAAATTAAGTTAATGTGCTCCATTTTTTGCACATTTCTTGTACTTGCACGTAATCCAATAAAAAATTCTTTCGAAAGGGCTGGCTCTGGGGGGAGCTTCAGCCCCCTTCAACCCCCTAATCTAAGTCTTTTAATCATGTCGTATACAAAGGGGAGGAGGAGAAAATAGCCAAGCTACCGAGAAATTAAAAAAAAAACTGTTTTATTTTCTTATGCACAAACTACAATCATATGGGGGAGCATGTGCCCCAATGTCCCTCCCTTGGGTGCGCCACTGTCTGTTACTGCTGCTGCTAGCACAGTCCTAGTGTAAAGTCAAGTTCAAGAAGTAGGCCAATGGCGAACGCCTCTAATTCTTCCCATAAAAAAAAAAGAAAATATAATGGCAGTGCCCCAAATCATGTTAAAGTAGGAAACAAAGGTGCCCACTGGGTCATTACCGACCAGTTCTGGCATCACTCAAAGTATTTGTCATGTAATGTTTATTTGTGTACGAACTGTTTTTTGTGCTTTGAAATTCATTCGTATCGCCAAATAATTAGAAAAATGAATAGCCAATATATTTTTTACTTATTATAAAACGGAAGATGCCCAAGTTTTAATTGCCGATGGTGACAAAAAAATTAAGAAATTAAAACGACGTATTAAAACTATAAATAAGCAAAAAAATTGAGAAGTCATTCAATTTTTGTTATCTTGGGACACAATGAATTAAACCATTAACGCAAAGCACCTGAAGCACTGATTCGCAATTCTAAGAAAATCTTTTTGCCTAAATTTCTGGTCTATGCTATCTTTTGGCCAACTTTATATTATTTTATTTTAGTTACATTTAAACTACAGACTAAAAAATATTACGAGCTTCCCTACCTTTAGGATCTAATTTATTGGCCATACTTCATAGTACATTTTCTTTACTCCCATTCCTCATCTTATTCATACATTTAGGCCCATTGTGAAGATGATTAGCGCTGCTAGAGAAATGGTGCTTCCAAGTAGAATATAAGAAAAGTACAACACAGTCATGTAATCAGTTTTACTCATTTCAGTATGTAAAATTTTTCAGACTAATTTAGTTGACCTGTTGTATTGTGTTTAAACGCTTCATTACAGCTTGTCAACATTTGCTTGCCCTTAGAGTGTGTTTATGATATAATGACGTCGAAATATCTGTTTCCTATGTTTACATATTTTTTTATTCAATTAAAATACAACAAAAAGATAAATAAATAACGTCAGCACTCCTAGTTTTACAATCACTATGTACAATCAATAGGTACGTACTATTAGAATTAGCATGTTTGTTGTCTAAGAATACATCTATGTCTCTGTTGACTTTCGAACAAGCACTTTTTAAATTTTATTTTCTGGCGATGATGGCAATGATCATTTCAAATTGAATAAAAGTGAATTTCAAATATTGTCAATAATCTGAAATTTTTGCATCAGTGCTCTATAAGAATAAGGAATAAATTGCTTTTAATAAGATAAGTACTTATAGATGCCTTCTCGTTCTACCGTTCAGAAAGGATTTTTTTTCTGACTTGCGAAAAGAAGAAAAAAATTTCCAAACTACTTTAATAAGACAAAAGCATGAAACAAAATAGTGAATTATTAAGATGTAAATTGAGCAAGCGATAGATTCGAACAATGCACATGTTCCGCAACAAATTCCGTCGTTACGAACGGCTTATTAATACATACATAAATAAATAAATCTGTTAACCTATCAAGGCTTCGGAAAAATGCGTTCACTTGCATTGTTTACAGATCTATTTCCATAAAACTTGTAAAAAAACGTGCAAATGTCACGACCAGCAGCGTTGGATAATTCAAAATTCATTATCCTACAGGCTGAATGGGTGTGTTAGGCGTTTCTCAATGCCTTTGGCCTTCGACCTCCCATTGAATTCACGGGATATGCCACGCACCGAGAGATTCATTTAAGATATTTACTAAATGTCCAGCGAGGCGAGAAAGCACGCCCGTGCGCTCCGAGAAAATGCCCATTGCGAGAAATCCATTTTTTCCAGACGCTGAAGAATTTGTCATTTCAGGAATTTCTCAGGCGAAGAAGGCGTGTTGGTCAAGTATATGATGTCGTTGAAGGTTAATCAGTTTTATATAAAGAGATAAGAAATGTGTCCTAACAGACATAAGTGTAACAGCAATCAACATGAAATACTTGGTAAGTTGTTAACAAGTGCTTGCTTATCTAATTACTCTTGAAAAGAAAAAAATTCGACTGAAAACATTATTTTTATTTGTACTTGAGATTATACGAATGCAGAAAATTTATGAGATTTTGCCTCGAAATCTCAGATTTTGATTTCCCCCTAGATTCTCCTATATAAGTTTTTAAATTTAAAATTTTTAAATCTATTGAATTAACTGTTTTGTCTTGATTTTGATTGCTCAAAGATCTTTATCTTAAATGCCTTTTTTTGACATACACTTTATAAGAAAGTTCCTTGTCACTTATTAGATCCTGGGTCTCAACTGTCAAATGACATTATAAAATGGCAACTCCAATACTAGATCCTAGTCTTCGCTCCCTAACAATCTTGGCAATAATTTACTGAAAATTTTGGACAACATTTGGAGAACGCAAACAGGTTTCAGCTTTGAGCTGATGATAATTCGCAGAAAACGTACACTTGAAATTAATCATCCTCCTCATTAATAAGGTTTACTAAGGAACAACAAAAAAACTGCATGTTTCATTGGAATATAAAAAAAATATTTGTTGTATGGGTATCGTATATGTTCATAATTTCCTATTTCTTTAAATAGGTCTTTCGTTTATTTTTTCTTTTTCATATTTTTTTAGAAGAGTGATTGTTATATTTAGTACCTCTACCAGAGGATAATCTCGAGTTACAAAATTTTTGGAAAAACTATTAATTAGTCTTTTTCTTATTTAGGTGATATTAGTAATTACTTTCGCGGCCGCTCAAGCCTCTATCATAGGACTAGGAGGGCTAGGACTAGGAGGACTTGTCGCTCCCGTAGGACCAGCTGCAGTAATTAAAGGAGCTTCAGCAGCATCTAGCACGATAGGTTTGGATGGTGTAGCTGCAACAGCAGTCGACGGAGCAGTCGTGGTAGCTCCAGGCGCCAGAGCCGGCTTAGGGTTAGGATTGGGAACAGGAGCCGTCATTGCAGGTCCTTCGGGAACAGTCATTACCAATGGAGTTGGAGGGCTCGGACTTGGTCTCGGCCTCGGAGGCACCATTGTCAGACCTGCCATCGCTAAAAGTATCGTTGTGCCCGGAATTCTTGGCCACGGTATCTTGTAAAACCCACTCGACAGACTTCGCTTAAATTTAAGGACTTGCGCCAGATACTGTGTTCAATCCTGTGTAGCATAATTTTCTGTCGTACATTTATTATTTTCTTTATTTTCTTTTTCTATCTTTCGTTCTTTCTCTCCTCGGACTATCCTCTAGTCTCTACTTCTTTTTCCTCTTCGTTCTATAGAATAATAAAATAAATGTCTCAAATGTAAGAATTGTTTTTATTTGACGCAATAATTTTTAGAAGCTATAAATTCCGTTGGAAAAGTGGTGTCGTAAAATTCAATAAAACTTTTACCTTGTTGTACAGGATGTTTCAGTGGTGATGCACCAAACTTAGGGGACACTTTTCTGACATTATTTGAAACTAAATGTCTTAATACAATTTTGATTATTTTATTAATTTTGCGTTGTTTACAGTCATGTTTTTGGAAATACCGTAGCAATTTCAATTTTTGTGCGATTTAAATTGTATTATGAGTGGCACACAGCTCCAAGAAGGCAAGCAAAAGGTTCAGGCAGGTTAAGGATTCGGTTCGTCTTCATCTACTGTGCGTTTTAAAAATATACGATTCTCTTTTCCCTTCGGTTTTCTCAAAACATATTCGTTAAAGAAAAAATGTATAGGAAACTTTTATTTATTTTCCCTATATCTACTGATATACCATGGCGTTTGGTGCGTCTTCGTTGAAACAGCATGTAGAAGAAAAAAAAAACTTTAAAGCTTTAAGGGCCGTTTTTACAGTTGCTACCTACCTGCGTAGATAGGCAGAAGTTTTACATTGGAGCGAAACTTTACTCCAATGTTGCCAGCCAGCACAGTGGGACGGGAGGGGGTTCTCTAACCAAAACGCGAAGGCCAAACCAAAACAGGCGCCACTTAATTTTTTTTTTGTGAAAGGGATCGCGTGAAAAATTAAGGAAACACGTTACGTCCAAAACATGAACACTTTTATTGCTAAAACACAAATAAAAATAAAATAAAACAAATTCAACGCAAGTCGATCGATCTAAGTACACAACAAGACCATAGACCTAACTTTTCGGATCCGAAATCGCTACATATCTATCTTAAAATAATTCAAATCGTCACTAATGCCACAAAATGCAAGAGAATGCAATAAGTTGCAAGTTTTATTGCGACAAAATTAAAGCAATGGATCCGAAATAAAATCCGCGAAATATCGCTCAAAACTACGAAAAGAAATCAAAACGCTCCGACCTGAATTCCTTTGATATTCGGCGTGTTTGTCGGTGTCTTTGCGGCGATGCCGCCGCGGCACTTTGTAATGTGCCGGCTTCCGCGTAGAGGGGCGAGGGAGGGAGCCTTCACCGCCGTAATTCGCGATGCACCCAACGAGAAATACCTCTTGATGTAGGTTCCAGATTAAAGCGCTAAAAGCTTACGATAAAAGCTCACGCTAAAAGCTCACGAGAAAAGCTCACGAGAAAAGCTCACGAGAAAAGCTGACGATAAAAGCTGACGATAAAAGCCTCGGTCTATTGCGAAGCTGTGACACCCACGGGATACGCGGTTTTCCTGTCTTACACCTGGGTCTAAACAGAGTCGGCAATTAGCCGTAGAAATGCACTAACATCCCTTCGATGTAATGGCACGCACAAATAAAAATATTTACGAAAGAGAGTGTGACCCAAGAGACAGCAAGTTTCGTTCTGACAATGGCGCAACATTTCTCGTTTGACAAACAAGGAGGGATTCTCAACAAGCGAGACACCGTTTCTTAGTAATAGCGGGAACCAATCGGCTGAAAGGACAAAGGTCACGCATAATACGCGTCCAGAAGTAGAACTTCGCTATAATTCGTTCAATTCTCACATACACGCGATTTTTGAACTCACTTAAGGAGGGATTACCTATATAAAATGAATTTGTTTGAATAAATGAAGGTCCTGTTAATAGAAATATGCTAAAACGAAAGTTTAAGAAAATTACGCCGGCGAAATACGGGTATTCCTACACTGACTGCAACATGTACAACGACGCGGTCCAAGGAATGATCCGACACGTCGAATTTCGCATATACAGGGCGTGTTCGGAACAGAAATGAAGGCTGGGCGGTGGCGATGCATATACAGGGGGTATTCAGAACAGGAATGAAAGAAATGAACTGTAACAATCCCACCCTTACTAAGATGGAAATTTTGCCCACAGGTAAAATTTCTGATGTCCACACTATAATCAGCCGAAATGAAATGGCACGTCGGCGAACGACAGATCTCGAAGTTGGGTGTTCGGCTTAACCAACATAAACGAAACACGGACGAAATGATACTACGCGAAACGATTTGGTCGGAGACCACGAAAGAAAATTGAAATCAGGAGAACCAAATGATTCACCCCCCGGAGATGTTGCGTCCTGACGTAGAGACGACTTAGAAGGGGAGAGAATCTACATTCTCCAGATCACAACTTCGATAGTGACGAATGTCACATTTGACAACACAAGACACGTCCAGTAAAGTTGAATAAATAACAAAAAAAATAAGTCGAATCCGAGTATCAATCAGTTCAGACGGAACAGAATTTTCTCCCAATTTCGAAAGTAGAGACCAAAGAGAGAGAAGTCGAGAGAGACGGAAACAGGAAAGATAAAGGCTTCCTCACGGAACACACCATACTACAGACGTGACTTCCATGAGCGTATCCCACAGCGGTACATCAGAGAGAGAGAGGGCATACCTTCACGAGATCAAGTACGCTTGGCATTCCACACGCTTTGACGATTGCAGAAGGATATCTCAAAGCCGTCAAAAGGCTGAGCTGATCAATCCGAAAAGGAGACAGAGCTAGAGTAGAAGAAAGGTTGAAACAAGAAGAAAAGAAAAATTCCCGGGCGAATAGGCGTGATCCAAGTCACAATCAAGGGGCCTGTCAGACTTCGCTCATACGTAGATTCACAGAGAGAGAGGGCAAGAAGAGTCTTCACGAGATCCAACTCTTGTAACTCCCACAAACTCAGTAAATCGTAAGGCGACATCTCACAGTCAACAGGACTGATCGTTAGGGCACCCATCGCACGCGCGAACATCCGAAGACGTTCGATTCCACAGATGGTGTGAGGAATGTACAGAATCTTTTAAGGCCTTTACTCCACGCAGAAGATACGTCGGAAGAATTCTAAGAGGCCATACAATCCGCAGGCCGAAATATGAATAAGACAATCTCTACTCATCAGGGGATCAGGTTTAAGATGTTCACTGTTCCAAGTACCAGGAAGTATGTTACCATCAAGATCCTTAAGTTCGTAAGTGTCCGCAGACGTACGTCGACTAATGAGGAAAGGCCCAACAAATTTATTGTTGGCCCAACAGCCGCAGGAAATGTTTGAAGCATCGGACAACACGAAATTTTACGCACACCCGCTGCTCGGGCTGGTAAACAACCTTTCGCCTACGAAGATCATATCGGCCCTTAGCCTTTTCGTAAGCCTTTTGCAACCTTTCCCTGTACGTTTTGTAGAGGACTGCGAACTTTCCGGTACGAGATTGTAGATCCTTAGGATCTTGAGGAGCAACCTCAAGGATTCATCTTTAACAGGGTCATTGTCAGGGGTTAAGCTACCTTTCAAGCACATTTCATGACCAAAATTGAGGAAGTATGGAGTCACACCAGTAACTTCGTGACGTGCAGTTCGTAAAGCACAAGCGACTTTGGGCAGGAATAAATCCCATTTGCGGTGGTCTTCCGCCACATAAGCAGTCAACATGGACTTAATTACGCGATTAACGCGTTCGGACAGGGTTTTGCTTTTGGATGATAATACGAAGTGTACGCAGGGCGCACGTGGTATGACGTCAGAAGTTTTTGATATTCTTTGGACTTAAACTGGACTCCATTGTCCGAAATGACCGTACGAGGTACTCCGAAAACTAAAAGATATTTTCCTCAATGTGCTGAACGATCTTAGGGGCGGTAGCCTTTCAGAAGAGGAAACACAAGGTGAACTTACTGAAGCAATCAGTTGCCACAAGGATGTATTGATACCCACGAGAAGATCTAGGTAGTGGTCCAACAAGATCGATGCTAATGACCTCCCAAGGTCACGCGAAATTCGAGAGTGACCTCCCATTAAGCCCTGCCGGAGCTTTCTGTTCTGGTTTGGTGCGAAGACACGTTGACACCTATGAACATATTTCGCAACATCGGCGTGCATTTTGGGCCAATAATAATTTTGGGCGATCCTATTGTAAGTCTTGTAGACACCTAAGTGACCACTAGTCGGGGAATCATGATGTTCGTGAAGAATCTGTAATCGAGATTCCTTAGGGACAACAGGCTTCCAGTGAGGCTCATCCTCAACTAGTCGATAATAGGTGTTTCGAACGAGTTTATAAATGATGTTTCCTTCAACACGAAAACTCGGAAACTTTTCGAGGCCAAACGAATTTTCTTTAAGAAATTCAAATACCAACTATCCTTAACATTATCGAAGTCGATGGAGTCGATAATAGGGACAGTTCGAGAAAGCATATCAGGTACGACATGTTCTTTTCCTTTGCGGTGTATGACACTGAAATCGTATTGTTGCAGGCGTACAGCCCAACGACATAATCGACCAGAAGGGTTCTGCAACTTGTTCAACCAAAGCGGTGAATGGTGATCTGTGATAACTTTGAAGTGAGAACCTTCCACGTAGGGCCTAAGTTTTCAATCGCCCATAACATCGCAAGGAGTTCTTTCTCAGTCGTCGAATAATTGCGCTCAGTTCGAGATAATGAGCGACTTAGATAGCAGATGACTTTCTCGCCATCATCGAGTTGTTGAGTCAGGACAGCTCCAACGCCATAATCAGATGCGTCGGTTTGAATCGTGAATTCTTTAGTGAAGTCAGGACACGAAAGGACTGGAGCGGAAACCAAATGCTCACGGATCTTTTCCACGCTTCATCGGAAGTTTCGTCCCACCGATGCTTAGAATTTTTCTTGAGCAACTTGGTCAAAGGGGCGATAATTGTGGAAAACCAGGGATGAATTCTACGATACCACGAAGCGGTTCCAATTAGTCTACGTACTTCCTTAACCGTTGTGGGGCTTAGGCATTCGTAAAATTGACTGAACCTTTTCGGGATCCACATGAAGACCGTGGCGATCCACCACGTAACCTAAGTACTTCAATTCGCTAAGGCAGAAACTGCACTTGTCCTGATTCAGGGTCAAACCAGCCTCAGTCAGGCGTTTATGGACTTCAGATAATACTTCGAGATGTTTGTCGAAGGTTTGCGTGACAATAATGATGTCGTCCAGATAGACGAACACGTGAGGATCAAGGTCAGCACCAATTACTCGATCAATAAAACGTTGCCAAGTCGCGGAGAATTGTGCAGGCCAAAGGGCATTCGTCGAATTGATATAATCCACGATTAGGTACAGTGAATGCTGTATATTGGCGGGATTCTTCGGCGACTGGGATCTGCCAATAAGCTGACTTAATGTCCAAAGATGACAGGTATTTAGCATCTTTCAATTTGTCAAGGGTGTTCGAGACATACGGTAGTGGGTATGCGTCTTTAGTCGTGACCTGGTTTAACTTACGGTAATCCACACAAAAGCGAAAACTTCCATCTTTTTTTTTGGCACAAGAAGAATGGGAGATGACCAAGCACTTTTAGTTCTCCACGATGCCACGCTGTAGCATGTCATCAAGTTCTTTATCAACAACAGTTTGCCTAGCTGGCGAGATGGGATAATAACGTTGTTTTATCGGGGCACTATCTGTGTGAATAACGTGTTCGACGAGTTTAGTACAACCTAGTTCACCATGTGGAGAATTTGTAAACAGCTGATTAGTTAGAGTCTCCAGCTGATTTTGTTGCCGGATCAGTTAAATGTTGCCGAGAGGTAAGATGTTCTACCACGTCAATTGACTCTCTACCGAAGGTCCATTCACCGGAACGCAGATCAGGGACGATGTCCATTAACTTCCAGAAATCTGTTCCCTAAGATGAGTGAATGAGGTAACTCAGGGACAACTAAAACATTTATAACTTTCACACGATCACGCAGTTGGATAGGGTGGCCACATTACAGGACTAGAACAAGGTTGTCCATTCGCCACGGTACACGACGTTACACGCTTATTAAAGGTAAGTTTAAAGTTTGAAGAACTTCCATCCCGAGCTGCCAACGATTGTGCGAGATGCACCCAGAGTCTAGAGGCCAAGAAACGGGATGCCCAAAATCGACACGGTTAAATAAGGACGCTCATCATTTTTTAGCATGAGCCAAGACATAGTCAAGAACAGGTTGGACTGCCAAAGGATCGATCGGCTTTGATATACTGAAACAACATGCTAACCGATCATCTAGCGCGTTGTTCTGGAGTTTTTGAACACGCCGGGCACGTCTTGGTAGTGACGTTGGGACGACCACACCGATAACAATGCCTCTTTAAGGGCTCGGAACAATCTCGAGACAAATGACCGATTTTCTGGCAATTCCAACACTTAAAAGTCTTATTAGGTTTGGGAGGCTCCACCTTACATTCGGATACAACCGATGCACAGGTTTGGACGTACGCTAAGTCCGGTTCTAAGACCATATTTTTGCGTGGGGTGGAACGTATGGCTTCAACAGCTGACTTACGAGCTTCCAACTGTCGACCTAACCTTAACAAGTGTGCTACCGAAGTAACCTCGACCAATCCTAATTGTCGTTGATAGAAAGGGGCAATATTGTTCAGAAGAATTTTGACCTGAACGCTTTCAGCAACCGGAACGCTCAACCTATTAAATAAATTGATCATGACCGACGTATAAATTCCATTGATTCGTCAGGGCCTTGAGTGCGTTTCTTAATTTCTTCGAACAATTTGTCATCGTAATTATAGGGTTGAAATTCCTCGCGAAGACGTTTGACGAGGTCAGTCAATTATCGCAAAACTTTCTATTAGCCCTAAACCAAATTAATGCCTTCTCTCGAAACAAATCGGATGCGGAAGCGAATAACGTGATTTCGGACACGTTCCTCGAAACGCAGAGTTCGTCAACACGTTCGAGAAAAGCATTTAAAGACAGGACTTTATTATTCCCATTGTAAGACAAACCCATTTAGAAACAGGCACGGACTTAATTTCGTTACTGGCCGCAGAGTGGTAGCCTTAACTGTGAGAGGCGTGGCTTCAATTCGCGATTTATTTGCTTTTGGCGGCGATAGAGTAGCCAAAGGTGTTGAAGTCGCACTCGGCGGCGAAATAGAGTCCGGAACTACGCAAGATACCGATAAAGGATTGTTCTGAAAATGCTCGGCAATCGCGGTTAAATCAAGTAAAGGGGATGCTGTTACCCCAGTAACTTCCGGTTCTTTCGGCGCAAAATTGAGCGCGGTTTGTTCGAAGTCGAACGCAAGTTCGTCTAGCGTTCTCAAGATGGCGGCACGTTGTCGCGTCTCGTCACTATTGGTCGGTTGGGAGCGCTGAGCGCGTCCAATGGCATGAGCCAACTTAGCGGAAATTTTATCGTGAATGCACACAGCTGTTGAGCCGGGAAGCGACTCTATTAAACAGCGAATCTCGCTAATCTTTTCCTGCAGAGCTGTCACGTCATCGTCAAAAGTCACGTCGTATTTTCGGCACAGGCAGGCGTAAATCTTTTCCAATCGCATTTGCCGTCTTAAATTAGCACGCTTTTGCGCAACTGTTCCGTCAATTTGGATACCTCTTACCAATAATTCATAATTTAATTCCTCAGAATTAAGACGGTCCGGTAATAGTTTATATTCCATTATAATGCGTAACTTATTCTAACAAAATAAATGTTCTGGACGTAATACTCTTAAACGACAAACAAAACAACAAAACGCAAAGCAAAATCGAGCCACACGCGTTTGGGCGCCAAAACTTGCTACCTACCTGCGTAGATAGGCAGAAGTTTTACATTGGAGCGAAACTTTACTCAATGTTGCCAGCCAGCACAGTGGGACGGAGGGGTTCTCTAACCAAAACGCGAAGGCCAAACCAAAACAGGCGCCACTTAATTTTTTTTTTTGTGAAAGGGATCGCGTGAAAAATTAAGGAAACACGTTACGTCCAAAACATGAACACTTTTATTGCTAAAACACAAATAAAAATAAAATAAAAACAAATTCAACGCAAGTCCGATCAGTCTAAGTACACAACAAGACCATAGACCTAACTTTTTCGGATCCGAAATCGCTACATATCTATCTTAAAAATAATTCAAATCGTCACTAATGCCACAAAATGCAAGAGAATGCAATAAGTTGCAAGTTTTATTGCGACAAAATTAAAGCAATGGATCCGAAATAAAATCCGCGAAATATCGCTCAAAACTACGAAAAGAAATCAAAACGCTCCGACCTGAATTCCTTTGATATTCGGCGTGTTTGTCGGTGTCTTTGCGGCGATGCCGCCGCGCACTGTAATGTGCCGGCTTCCGCGTAGAGGGCGAGGGAGGGAGCCTTCACCGCCGTAATTCGCGATGCACCCAACGAGAAATACCTCTTGATGTAGGTTCCAGATTAAAGCGCTAAAAGCTTACGATAAAAGCTCACGCTAAAAGCTCACGAGAAAAGCTCACGAGAAAAGCTCACGAGAAAAGCTGACGATAAAAGCTGACGATAAAAGCCTCGGTCTATTGCGAAGCTGTGACACCCACGGGATACGCGGTTTTCCTGTCTTACACCTGGGTCTAAACAGAGTCGGCAATTAGCCGTAGAAATGCACTAACATCCCTTCGATGTAATGGCACGCACAAATAAAAATATTTACGAAAGAGAGTGTGACCCAAGAGACAGCAAGTTTCGTTCTGACAATGGCGCAACATTTCTCGTTTGACAAACAAGGAGGGATTCTCAACAAGCGAGACACCGTTTCTTAGTAATAATGGCGGGAACCAATCGGCTGAAAGGACAAAGGTCACGCATAATACGCGTCAAGTAGAACTTCGCTATAATTCGTTCAATTCCTCACATACACGCGATTTTGAACTCACTTAAGGAGGGATTACCTATATAAAATGAATTTGTTTGAATAAATGAAGGTCCTGTTAATAGAAATATGCTAAAACGAAAGTTTAAGAAAATTACGCCGGCGAAATACGGGTATTCCTACACTGACTGCAACATGTACAACGACGCGGTCCAAGGAATGATCCGACACGTCGAATTTCGCATATACAGGGCGTGTTCGGAACAGAAATGAAGGCTGGGCGGTGGCGATGCATATACAGGGGGTATTCAGAACAGGAATGAAAGAAATGAACTGTAACACAGTAGGACTTTAAATCTAAAGTTACTTTAAAATATAAATACGTTTTATTTTCGTATTCTTAAAGTGACTTTAAATTAAAGTCTACTTTAGTCCTATTATGAAATCGGCTCTAAATCTTATAAATCTAAGAATCGAAATGTTTTATTTTATCATCTTCATATTTTCTAATTCTTGACAAAAGAAACAAAACTTGTTATCACATAATAAGATTACAAATTATGTTAAGAAATTGGTAGTTAAGATGAATTAAATGAATGATACGTTTTATAACTATTAAAAGTTGAAGTATTTACATAAAGTAAAGTGTAATACACTAATGGCTAGTTATAACAAACACTTAACTAGTCTTTATAATAAGGCATTTGAGGTTACACAACATTGTGTAAGTGACACTTAACTTAAGCAGTATTTGGTGCAATTGGTGATGCGTCATATTAGAAGTGCAGCTTAAAGTTAAGTTGAGCTTAAATATTTGGTGCAACTGGTTATAAGGACCGGTTGCACTAAACACTTAAGCCGAACTTAAATTTAAGAGCTATGTCTGTTTCAAATTTAAAAAACCACCACCTGTTGAATTATGTTGCCAAAAAGCAAAATTCCCAGATGTATTTTGGTTGGTACTTCACAATGTCACTGTAATTTATGCGCGTCACTAGTTTGGCGTCAAAATTTAAAACGTCATATTAATATTTCTGTGGTTGGCAGTTAAAAGGGCATAAGTCACATTTTCTGCAAAACGGAGTTATGAACTTGAATGTATTCAAAAATGAAATTTGTGAATATTTCCTCCAACATAAGGGTTTAACTATAGTTATTCATTATAGGATTTCACATTCGGGCGATCAAAACGGACGAAATATTCACAAATTTCATTTTTGAATACATTTACGTACATAACTTCGTTTTGCAGAAAATGTGACTTATGCTCTTTTAAATGCCAACCACAGATTTAATTTGCCTAAAAGCTTATGAGGCTGCGAAAACGCAAAAATCTTTCAAGACGCGCAGTTAAAATTTTCTTCCCCCTAGATTTGTCACTAGCAAGTACATGCAGCAGCGTTGCCGGTTGTATCTACGAGGTAAATTGCGAGGTTGGTGGTTTTTTGATTTTGAAACAGACAATATTTGGTATTTATAATGTGACATATGAGATAGTGTGAGTGTAGGTCATATTCTAAAGCCCAGTTGTACAATGCTGGTTTACATTTAAGCTGAAGCTTAAACCCTTAACAACGATTATTTCAACAATTGTTAAGTATTTAAGATTTAGCTTAAAGTTAAGCTTAAACCCTTAACAACAATTGTTGAAATAATCGTTGTTATAGGTTCAAGTTTTAGCTTAAATTTAAACTGGCATTGTATAACTGGATCTTGACGCTTAACTTTAAACGTTAAGCGTCATGATCCAGTTATACAATACAGTGTTTAGTGCAACTGGCCATAAGCTTTAAAGATATGCTAAAATCACAAGCCTAATAAGTGCAGATCGTGAAAAAATTCTTCTCTATTTTAATTTCTGTCAAGTTCTTTAGTAATTTACAATAGGTCTACTTGTGACTTAATACTTTTGAATTTTCTCAGTTTAATATAATTCTGACGTAAAAGGCATAATTATGATTCAAGAAAAATAATTTTTGATGTACTAATGACCTTCTAAATTCTAACTGTTCGTAAAATCTGGCATCTGAAACGAGATCCGAATTTTATATCTTTTTTTTAATAATAATATGTTCTTTATTTCAATTAAAAAAAAAACAATTATTACAAAGCATCAAAGTTTGAAATTGAAAAATGTCAAAAAGAAAGGACAATTTTATCGTTATGTGACATTAACAAAATTACACTGAAAAATAGTACAAGATATCAAATAAACAAATTCATAAGTTCAAAGCAGATTATATTGCATACATTCTTCTACTGAAAATAGCTCCAAAGATACTATTATATTTACTATTTTTTGTTAGGAGAAAATAGTACAAGAAAATATTAACAAAAAATGTTTTGACAATGACACAAATACATATATTTATCTATTTCTGTACTATTTTTCCGGACACAATTTGTTTTTCTGTTTCATACTATCCTAAACATTGACATACCTTTTACTATAGTAACGAGCGTCTAAATAAAAACCTGGTCAAGTGGGTTGTGATCGAGAATTTATCCATTGCATTTACATAGCAGAATTACTGAATGTAGCCTACTTGACCAGGTTTTTATTTAGACACGAGTTATAATTTTTTATGATATAAAACAGGCCTTCTACTTTCTTTGTATTTTTTTCTGTCATCCGCTTGCACGCTGTTTATTAATTGCTTATACAGAGTGATTCTACGAATCGTTATCTAAAACTGATACGTAAAAAGTTGT
Organism: Dorcus hopei; assembly: GCA_033060865.1. Taxonomy (NCBI): domain Eukaryota; kingdom Metazoa; phylum Arthropoda; class Insecta; order Coleoptera; family Lucanidae; genus Dorcus; species Dorcus hopei. The sequence continues at coordinate 28,010,966 of CM065419.1, read as the reverse complement.
ACATAAAGTATTAGGACTTGTAGCTTATTAATAAAATCCTATTCCCCACCAGTTTGCTGTACCACGTTAGAGAAACGATTACATTGGTAACAGTGAAAGAAAGTCCAATTGCTGGTAAAAAAAAACCTAGTACCAGCCTTCCTTGAATTTCATCACTCTCAATTTTTCCTGATCAACTTCGCATTGGAACAAATGACATCCAACGAAATTCTAGCTTGAGCATATCTTTAAACTAATAATTTTCGAACAAAGTTATTAGTTTTCACCGTATTCCAAATAAATAATATTCAAAAGATGAAATTAAAACTTGTTTTATTGCCTCACATTTCGGTAACGTCTACTAATGAATCATAATAATATTGGTAATATCATAAATTATAACTGATTAGTGCTAATCACATAATTAAATGAGATGTCCGACACCATGTCCAAGTCCAAGACCGTGTCCAAGTCCAAGACCGTGTCCAAGCCCAAGACCGCCAAGACCAACACCAACGACCGGAGCTGAAGCTACAGCTGTGGTTCCGACAAGACCGTTGTGAGTGGATGCAATCGCACCAGAGGGACCGGCGATTGCGGAGCTTGAAGAAGCAGGGGCTATCACTGCTGCTGGGGCGGCTAGGCCAATTGCAGGGGCAGTTGCTATGCTCACTGCTGGAGCTACAGCCACACTTGGAACAGCTAGGCTTACACCTGGAACAGCCACACCAATTGCGCCTGGAGCAATTATACGACCACCTAAGGTAAGTCCTCCCAAACCATGTCCAAGTCCTAAGCCAATGACCGAAGCATAGGCAGAAGAAATGCCAACGATAAAGAAAATAACCGCCTGAAAGAGAAATTTTGATTAAGTAATTTACAGAAACTAAAAAGTTTTTCGCTCACCAAGGAGTTCATGTCGGAGAGTCTTCAGCTACAACAAAGTATGTATATGTTTGAAACAAAAGTCGCAATTGTCGCAAAGTTCTCCGGGGACATATTTATATACGTACTTCTGAGCAACAACCTTCAACTTACGGCCGATGTGTGCCTACAATTTTGTTTTCCAATGTACGCAATAAACGGTAAATATTGCGAGTGCCGGAACTGCACGCGAACACAATCGCCTTACGTAAACGCGAATATGGAAATTGTTTTTCTCGGAGAAAAACGGTCCCCACGGTTAATCGAGTGTGGACATGTGTCAGCAATGGAACGTGTTCGGAGCATAGCAAATGAATAATTGCAACTAATTTTATGTATACGTGCGTAGATGTTTCTTTCGTTTATTTAATAAAATATTTTAATTTTTTTCTTTTCTATTTTAATTTTTTCTGAATACCTTCTTGCATTGGACATACTTGTCATAAAGTAGCAAATAAAACGGAAGTATAATAATAAAATTTCTTTATTTATTTCATTAAGAAAAAACTTTGCGATTTTTCTTAATGTACTTATTTTAATTTATATGTGTCCGAGTCCAAGACCAATTCCGTGTACTCCGATCCCTGGTGCAATACCCAGACCAACTACTGGTGAAGAAGCGACTGCAGTGGCAGAGCCTAGAACATTCTGCGAGGAAGCTATGGCACCTCCTGGACCAGCTATGGCGGAGCTTGCTGAAGGTGTTATAATTCCGGGCGCGATGCCGAGTCCTAGTCCCGGAATCACCGAGCAGTAAGCGGCGGAGATGCCGAGAATGAAGAATATTGCAATCTGAAATTATGTACAAGTTTTCTTAATCAAAGTTTTTTTTTTCTGTCAAGAAAGAAATTAATATTATTTCGACAAAATAAGACAAATCGTACAGTAGCATGTTATTTTACAAGTTTCACAAGAAGGCTTATTGTATGTAACACGAGTGGGATTGGGATACGACGAGCGAAGCAAGGCGAGCTCGGAGTGCCCCAACAGAACGAATGTTACAATGCCTCTTGTGAAACAAGTAAAATATACTATTTTTTCTACTTTGCGTCACTTATTGAACAAAAATATGAAAAATATTATTAAAAAGAGAAAGAGATTTTACTCTTCACCAATAAATCATCGAAAAGTTAAGAGAATATCGCTGCTGTAAGAGAAAATGTTATAATGTTGCAAACTGATCGATTACTCGTCGTTCTCAAGAATTAGCCCTCTAATCAACGACACTTATTTATTTATTTTGTATTTATGTATTTTGCCTAAAGACTTGGGAGGACGCCTTCCTAAGATTGTGTTGATCCAAGAACTATCGACATAAGGGACCATTTTAGACTACTCTATTTTTGATTTGGTTCAATTTCTACAATAAATAGTTGAAACAAGAAATTTTTGAGCTTCAAATATGGTAAAGATATAACACGTGCTATTTTTTCAGATAGTTTCTGATTTAATTTTTAATTTCTGCATTTACTATATAATTTAAATTGTTCAAGAATTGAACCAAATCTTGTACGTACAAGAAATAAGGTACTGGAAAACGGCCTCTATAATAAGAAAAGTTTGGTTAAATGATAATTTCAAGAAATGTAACTGTTTGTCTCCAAGATTAAATTCCTTTGGATTACTTCTTTTTTAAAATTAGGCCTGATTTATTAGACGAAGCCGAGTGACCATTTAAATGATTATCCAGATTTATTCAGAGCATAATGTAATCGACTGTGCTTCAAAATTAAAAAGAAATTGGTTGTCTCAAATAGTTTTTGATTTGTTTCATTTCAACATCATATCGTTCTCAATAGCAAACCTTTTATACATATTTATAGTATCCACTGTATTATTGTATAGGACGTATCAATTTCGTTGTCCCTTATAATAATAATAATAATAATAATATTTTATTCACAGACGGATTCAGTACAGAATATCGCTTTGTCACAGTGTAGATATTGGTTAAAATGTCAAGTCAACAAAGTAAATTGAACACGTTAAATTAGTTTACAGTTAACAGTACATTACATACTAGTAAAGTAGCACACAACATGTAGGTACATCAACATTTAGTTACATATACAAGATAAACAATACAGGAGAGCATCGAGTCACTATTCTAGGCAGCTAGGCCGCAGGAATTACTCGTTCAAGAATTCTTTAATTGAGTAAAATGGAGTGCTGAGAAAGAATTATGAAGATCTTCGTTATCTACTGTAAAAAATAGGAAAGAAATAACGAAATGTCGATTCGAGACAAACGCAAGAACGAAAATTTGTCCACGTTATTAGGACAATGTTGGAAGTAATAGCAAAAATGAAATTACAGCATAGCAAAAATATGATGTCTACTATTTGTTATAATTAATTCGACAAATGCATTTTATTATCTCAGTTGTTGTGCAACTAACATGTGTCCAACAATTATTGTAGTCCTAGGTAGCTGTGGAGTCAAACATTTTTAACTAATTATTGTTTCAAATGGCAATAAAACATTAAATACGTAAAGAAATATTTATTAAATATTTATATTGACGTCAATTCAACGATACGAAGTAAAAATCGACATTTATGTTTGATTCCACAGCCACCCAGGACTACAATAATTGTTGGGCACATGTTAGTAGGCCAGTATAAATTAAACAGAAACAATTAAAAACAGACAAAGTTTTGTGCATGCCATTATGTCGAAGTAAGATATGGACCTTTGGTCATTTTCTTTTCTGTTTCTCATGATTACTGAGACTGCCATAACGGACCACGAAAATAATTTAGCCTGTATAGTAAAAGGACAAAATCGAGAAAAACTATTTATTGTAAGACCAAATTGCAACATTTATCCCAACAATAAGATTCTTCCATATTAACAATCTTTTTTATTATAATTGTAATAGTTTACATTCCTTTTTTATTTGAATTATGTGCAAATAAAGTTGGATACGGAATTTCCTAATAACGAAAATGGAACTATATTTCGCAAAGACCTATCTTAATTATTTGAACATATTTTTAAAAATATTTTCATACAGGCTGTTATCGAACTGCGTAGAAGAATTTCATAGGGTGGCAGCTTGGATCAAGACGATCAAAAATTGTTATATAATATGGTGTCCTAAATGTAATCGTTTTCGAATTAAGAAGGAATAAATAGGGGGCATACAATACTTTGGGCCATATGCAGATTTTGATGGAGTGCTGTTAGACGTTCGTTTCTTCGTTTATTCGCAATTTTTAAATCGCGAAAATTTAAAAAAAATATATTGTAAATTCGAAAACGAATACCTACATTTAGGACACCATATTATACACAGATGGTCTAATCAAGACTAGGGATACGGTTTATTGTGAGTAAATAAAGGAGAGGCTCATTGAAACTTGTGTGGAAGTGAAATAGAGATATTACAATGTTGCGTAAGAAGGTAGGAATTCGACCGGCGCTAGCGGCCGGAGTGTAGTCCGTGTTATCAATCGGCAACGTCGATTGATGTAGCTATTTCGTTTACTCATGCGCTTTTTACTTTTCTATCCTTCATTTACTCACGGAAAATGCATCCCCAGTGGTGACTAGGCCAACGCGATATAACATTTATTGATCATCTTGATCCAAGCTACCACCCTGTGAAATTATTCCATTCAATTCGATAACACCCTGTATATATTAAGTAGAAAATATAAAAAACTACTGATAAAAAAATATACTCTCATGGAAATCTTCCTAAATTAAGTTGTCGTATTTTGAATACCCTAATTGAAAAATAATAACTATCAGATATAATTTCTTTCAGTTTACGTCTTACATTAATTAACAGCATCCAAGATATAAAAGAGATGGAGAAAAGATACCGAGGAAATTGGAACAAGAATTTCACGGCCGACTATTGGTGGATGTTGAATAGGGACTCCACTAGCAATGATAGAAGATTACAGAAGTCTACATAGTTGTTGAAACTTTTTTCCAGATTAAAAAAAAAACAAAATTCTTAATCTGTGTTTTCATTACAAGAAAATTTCATTACAAAAGGCTGTCATTTATTTCTTAATTTGTTAAAATTTTTGATGTGATCTGAGGTCATTTTGAGAATTCTCGCTTAAAATTGTATCTGAAATGACTTAAATCATTTGTCAACTTCTGTCAAAATATTATTTAACTGGAAGCGGTAGAAATGCTTTTTACTCATAATTTTAATGTTGTAATAAAAGCAAAAATAGTTATCGATGAGTAAATTTTCACGAGTCGATAATTAAATTTTACCGTCGTGTGTAACATTCTATTTTTTTCTATAGCGAATGTCAAGGACAGAAAAATAAAGAGAGCAATCACGTCTCAAAATCGCGTTGTATGATCATGATCCCAGTAACTAGTATGGGTTGTTGCTATGGTTAATACGAAAATTGTTACTTTATCTACCCTTGCTGTTAAAATTCCGTTTTATCGACTGTATTGAGTTGGACAAAGCACATTTGAACGTTCGCTATAGAAAAAAGAAAAATATTAAATAGATGAATTGAAACAAGAACAGGATGAAGAGGAAGTAGGTAAAAGCTTTTCGTATGAGTACCTTCGACAAAGATATCATTTTTAACTTTAATTCAGCTACACATTTGATTTTTATAGATCTTAAAAAAGCCCATGATAACATTCCATCACTAGACTGTTCGAAATGAAAAATATTTAATAAAATCAATTATTTATTTAATACTTGGAGGAAAAGTGAATTCAAAGTGTGACCATTCCCCTAAATTTATAATCAAGAAGTGTCAAAGAATGAGACATAGTATTCGAGAATGAGAGAAATCGTAATGTTTGGAATAATCCGCTCATTTTTGCAGGTAATTCTACGATTCTTGTTAATCACCTTTCATGGTAAAAAGAAGAATGATCAAAGAACGTGCGTGACAGAGAGAACAAATGTTATCAAACTAAACAACAAAATCATCAAACAATTTTGCAAATATAAATACTTGGGAAGCATTATTAATAAAAATGACACTTGTGAAAAGGATGATAATAAAAAAATTGTTCAAGTAGGGACAGCTACCCTAAGGTTGAACTTTTTTACTTTGGTCTTCTATAATAAGAATTAACGTCAAAATTGCTAACATACCTAATATAGTCAATATAATAAAGAATAGAGCTGCAAGCTTCAGTATATTTATCATAAAGAAAAAGAAAACATGAAGAGAAAATTAAAAAAGAACTAGCGAATATCAAGGAAAAAAATGAATAGCATGAATATGATATGCATGTGCATATCTTTTATTTTTTACAAAAACGTGAATTCAAAATAGGTGTTAATTCGGGGTTGAATTATTAATCAATATAAACGTACATTATTAAAAAAATAATATGCATATGCCTTCAAGCAATCGTTTTTTTCTGCTGAAATACCAGATTTCAAAGCTTATTTAACTGTTATCGTCATTATAAAAACCCCTTACATTTACACTGCGAGTGAAGAACCTTAAGAAAAACAAAAAATGTTCACTACCATCGCTTCCTTTTCGATTATTAATTAGCAGTTTGATAAATAATTTATTATTGGAAAACAGCTGCACCTTCATGTGAATAAATTAACAATTAAAGTAAAATTAAGTTAAAATATGATGACTAACATTCGACGTAATATCTGAACTCTCTTATTAGTACGAGATAAATACTTATTTTTTTTTCTGGTGAGATTTTTAAATCTAACACTGAACTCTAAAAATCTAGTGTACATTCAAGAAAAGAACTTTCAAAATAAAAAGTCTTTTAATTTTAAAAACGAACCCATTTGATATTATGCGTGATTAAATTTTTATATTTATGCAATTTATAGTGTTACATTCAATTATCCTTTAGTATTCAATATTCTTAAAATTTGCAAAATAGAAATTAAATATCTTTCAATATTTTTAAGACGCGTCTTATTTTATCTCATTTTGACTATGTAGGTACATTTTTATATTGTCTAAATTAGGTAAATTAAAAAAATATTTTTCTAAACTCACCACAGTTCTCATGTCTTCGTTTGCTAATCGCAATCTACAGTGATAATGTCGCCTGGATGATGGCCGGTGCTTTTATATATGAATTATAGCCAAAGTGTATTTACATTTTATGTGGCACATGCAATAAATGATAAATATTTCTAATGCCTACATGCTGCACATAGGCCGTGCGTTATATAAATATGGAAATTTATTTCCCCGTGGAAGTAAAACACATGTTCTCTATGAAAAATTATGTTAATACATTTATTCATTTATATATTTATTTCTCAGTTCCATCATAAATGCCGATGTGATATAAACGAACCTGGCGACCATTAAGACTTTTAAGAATCTCTTTAAATATGGGTAGTCACACTGACTACGTATTTAAAAAGCTAAGAAGTCTTTTACCTCGTTTTAGGCTATACACCAAAATTTTCGATTTAAAACAAATGAGAATACTTTATTTCTCTTTGATTCAATCACATCTTTGTTATAGTATTCTAGTCTGGGGAGGGGTGGTAAAAACGTATTCAAAAAGAGTTGAAGTTTTCAGTTATTTGTAGGCCTGAAGAAGGTAATCATACCGAAACAGGTCGCTCAGAATTAAAAATAAAGTATTTTCAAATTAGGAAGTGCTTATATTGTTAACAATTATTTAAAAATGGTTGCTAAAAATTATTTACAAAAAAGAATATTCCTATCCTTCAGAACTACTCTATCAAGAATCTACCATTTTGGACGTCAGGCAATTATTTTTTCTAGAAATAGCGCTCTACAATTTCAAACATAAAAATAAAATAACAAATTTTGCTCACCCTTACAACACACGGCAAAAAAATAGAATTGCTCAGATCCCTAAAATTTTTAAGACCACCGATCAACGTTGTTTTACGTACTTATCCACAATAACTCGATTGAATTATTAAAAAAAGGATGAAAAAATGGTTGTTAATATTACCAAGAATAAGAATTCATGAATTAATAGAGAGAAAAACTTTTAATACCATTTAAGGGCCGATTTTACAGTCATCTTATTCCAAGTGTTTGCCAATAATGATTAATCTGACGTTTATAACATGACATTTCTGAAGGAATACCACTGTTTCTGTCACAGTCTAATATTAGATTAGTTATTCTACGTTTGTGCTGTGATTGTAAAATCTGGCCTAGGTGTTCGCATATGATGTGGTCTATACACCGATTTATGTCTACGTGATTTTGTCTACACTTGAATAGTGATTAAACCGTTAAGTTATATGGGGATGCTTCTTCCCTCTGAAGGCCTATGTTAAGTATTTGAATTTGTACTTCATATTAATTTTTAGATTTGTATCTCTGTATGGCAAATCATATCTTTATATGTCCTTCTGGGAGGTTGGGGGTAGTCTCAGTTTCCCAAAACTTGTCTTTACCCTATCCATACACAAATTTTTTCTTTTGTGAATACCCACCAGGGGAAGTCCGTGTAATTCGGACCCCCTAAGAAACCATGCCTGTAACGTTTTTCAGATGGTATACCGGCTGTTTCAAATTGGGTGTGCACTGAAGGGATCTCCTAAACCATGAGAGCTACAGATTCGGTTAAATGGAAGAAAAGTTGCACCAGTCATTGCTTAATTCGTATCCATTAACAGAATCAATTTTCTCTTAATTGTTCTTGAAGTATTGGTGAAAATGTAAAAATATCGATTTTCTTTTTTCCTCTGTAACTCCCTTATTAAAAATAATTTAGAAATTCTGTCTTAACTTTCTACAGGTACTTTTGGATTCTGCTTTAAATAGGGGCAGTAGAATTGTGGTCATACGTTTCGTCTCTACGCGACCATCCTCAGTTTACATTTTTTAAATATAACATATACCTTTTTATTATCGTATTTGTTGCCATTTTTCCTCCTGATTGTAATGGTGTACACACTTAATTGTTGATATTAATTTGAAGCTTAAATAATACAGATTTTTATGTGAAAATTTTATTTAATACATAATTTCAAATATTTAGTTCATTTTCTTAGGTATAGTGTAAATTTCAATGAATTATTTAATATCTGTCTCTTTAATTATTGTATAATAAATTCTTTTAACGGACACTGGTAGTGCACATTTGTAGTATCCGTTAAAAGAATTTGTTATACGAGATAGTTGTTGACGAGGCTAATTTTACAAACAAGGGAATATTTAATTGAAATGTACATAGATATTGGTCCAGGGAGAATCAAAAAAGATTTCAACAAGTGTGACCACAGATACAATTCAGCTTAAATGTTTGGTGTGGTATTTGGCAATAGAATTAATGGTCCGATCATTTACGAAAATCATGTAACAGCTGAACGTTACATCGATTTTTTAAGGACAGCATTGGAAAACATTTTAGATTACATTCCTCTAAATCATATTATGGAATTGTAATTTCAAAATGATGGAGCACCAGCACACAATTCTGAAATTACAACAAATTATTTGAATCAAACTTTTCCTGATATATGCATAGGTACAAATGGACCTGTCGCGTGGCCTTCAAGATCACCAGATCGTAGCCCTTTTATTGATTGATTGATTTATTTTATTGATTTTTCCTCTTCCGACATTTGAATGTTAGTTATTAATATTCAGTAAGTAAAAAAAGTACTAAGGAATAAATTTACTTATTAAATAAAATCATGACGAAACTGTATCAAGTTTTTTTTAATCATATTTTAACTTTACTTGAAAAGAAGTATTAATTGTTACACATCACTGCAATCAGCAGAAAAAATGCTATCGAATAGAATAATTAAAAGATATACGTTGTATTTAAAAAATCGAAACTGAAGATGGTCGTGGAGAGACGAAACGTTTGACTTCAATTCTGCCACCTCTATTCGAAGCTGAATAAAAAAGTGCCTGTAGAAAGTTAAATCAGAATTTCAAAATTATTTATAATACGAGAGATACAGAGGAAAAAAGAAAATCGACATTTTTACATTTTGATCAATATCTCAAGAAGAAATAAGAAAAAATTGATTCTGTGAATGAATACGAATTAGGCATTGATTTGTGCAACTTTTCTTCCATTTAACCAAATTTGTATCTCTTACGGTTTAGAAGATCCCTTCAGTGCACACTCAATTTGAAACAGCCGGTATAAAAGAAATCTATTTTCTGTCACGTGGACTGTTTACTGAAGTGAATTGATAATGAATCAAAAACGGAACAAATAATAGAAAAAATATATAATTCTGTGGAGGGTTTATTAAAGATAAACAAAAGCAAAATAAGTCAAGTAAATATTAAAAGAAACAATGTAATTTAATTTTATAATTACTGAGACTGCCTTCATTATATTTTCAGGTTGCCACATTCCATATTTCCCTTTACTTCTTCGCTCCGCTCGAATGGTCATCTTTTTAAAATTTGAGACAATCGTTTAAAAAGTGCACTTTGCCCAGGCGCAAATTACACATTCGAAATTACATCGGAGTAACGACCACACTAAATTGCTTTATTTTAAATGTCTGATTAAGTTATAGAGGGTATTTTATATGAACAATGTAGGTACCTACGCTAGATAATTACTGAATGATATAGTACACTTGGGTTTGTAAAACTTGGACGATGTTTTAGTTTTAATTTTCACTTTTCTTACATCAGTAGTGCACGTTTCAATAATGTCAGTTATTTTAATTATTGACGGAAGAAATCTACACTTCATCCACATTAGTTTTTTGGTAGTCTTATCCAAATGACACTTTGTAGATGATGCTCCCTATTCTACGATTTGAAATATTCAAAGAGGTCCAAATTACACACTGGTTCAAATTACACAGACTTCCCCTATTGATTACTATCTATAGTTATATTTATTTACTATGTCGTTAACATTTGTCTGTTTGTTTGTTGTTTTTTGATAGTAATAAATTATTATTATCATTATTAACATATGCAAACTTTTATGTGATTGAGTTTAAGATACTCGGAACAAGAAAAAAAATGAAGATAAAACACTGAGAAATCGACAGTCCAAATAGTAAACTCTTATTCATCTCCATTCACTCTTATACCGTGGGCACATATGCATTTAATGCAGTCTTTCTCAAAGTGGGCGATAACGCCCCCTTGTGGGCGCTAGAGGTCTACAGGGGGGCGGTAAAGGGCACAGAGAAAATTGGGGGAAACAAGATAAGACTCATATGGCAGGCTATAATTTAACTAAAGTTATTAAAGTAATGATTGCGATTGTGATTTTTAAGATGTGATAAAATTAAAAATTTTTGGGGGTGCTAGAAAATAATTGATTCTCAAAGTGGGCGGTAGACGAAATTAGTTTGAGAACCTATGATTTAATGTAACGCCTAACTGATTTTTAACATCTAATTTGACATAAATCTGCGGTTACACTTAAGCTTAATATCAAATTACTCGTTATAAATTTGTTTTCTTTTCCATATTATCATATCACAAGTAAAAACTACACCAAACTAGTCAAATTAGACTTTGAAAATCACGTTAGGCGTTACGTTAAAAGTTAATGTGGCCGCACCGTTAAGCTATGTATAATAATTAAGTGGCACTCAATCATTGCTACCCACATCATAAAATGAAATTAAATTGAAAATTTAAACTTTGTGCCTGACTAGCCCAGTGTTTCCATTTAAGTCAAATCGCACCCATTTAAAACGCAAAAAGTGATACCAAAAATATAACATTTCCATCTATTAACAATGCAATAAAGAGTCTTTATTAAAAGATAGGCATTTGATTAAAGAAACTGAATTAGAATTAGCTGCTTTCGTGACGAATCACAATTTCTTTCTTTCTGATTTTCTTGAAATCTTTCTTTCTGATTTTCATGAAATCTTTCGTTCTGATTTTCTTGAAATTTTTCTTTCTAATTTTCTAGAAATACCAATTTTAGCAGAGGGTTATTTGAAAAACGAAATCTGTAAAGGACAGTATGGAAATGTAAGAGAAGTTCAAGACAAACTAAATCATATTATTAATATAATTCATATAACGCAACATTTAAATGCCACTCTAAGCATCTATAAACGACCGATTGTGTTTTTTCTTTCTTCTTAAAATTTATGGTGACAAAATTCTCTGTGAAATCAATCGTCTTTTGTTCCTTTTCTTTTTTAGGATTCTTCTATCAACGCTTTTTTTTTATTATGCCTTATTAGTTTTACAGTCCATAAAGTGTTACCTTTGCAGTAGAAAGGAAAAATCAAGAATCATCTTTCGTTAATCTTATCAACTGAAAGTCGCCATAATTTTTTCTTCTGAAAGTATTTGGAGACAAGATCTTTTATGAAATCGATCGTCTTTTGTTCATTTTCTTTTAAGCGCCTTTTCTATTATGTCTTATTGGCTTTATAGTCCATAAAAAATCCCTATTAGTGATGATAAGTTAAACGAGACGTCTTTGCGTCCCTTAAGCCGCTGTGCCCTGGTACACTTCCTGGTCCCCCGATTGCTATGCCTCTGTATCTATAAGTTAATATCATCAAATTAAGTTGATTACAATAATTGTTCCAATTTGGTTTCTAAGAATCTCAATTGAGTTTTTTTGATTGAATCGTCCTTGCTGTTTACGTTCATAACGCTTTTTGAAGCTTAACATACACTCCTGGACAAAATTAGCTCACCACTTTATTAAACTTACATATTTACAACATTAAACTTAAAATTTAATCAAAATAACTTTAAAACCTATGAATAAAGTTTATGTAATGACTTGCGAAGGAAATCAACAAAACATGAACTTATTTTATATTATTTTTTATTAAAACAAAAATATTTTGCTGAAAACGCGTGAAACATGAAAACGAAAAAAAATCGAAAACAATAGAATTAATGGAATCAGTGCGATGTTAATACAGTGTATGCCCTCCTCTATTCCTAATTACCGCATTCATACGATTTGGCATGCTGGAGATTAAATTTTCAATAATTTCCTGGGGAATATTCTCCCATTCTGCAATTACTGCATCCACCAGTTCATTATGGTTGACAGGTGCGGATGTACGATTTCGAACCTTTCTTTTAAGAGCGTCCCATAAATGCTCTATGGGATTTAGATCGGGACTGTTAGGTGGCCACTCCATTAACGGAATATTAGCAGCATTCAAGTAGTCGGTAACTTGTCTAGCCACGTGGGGACGAGCATTATCTTGCATGAACAAAAAATTGAGCCCTACAAAAGGAGCATATGGCATTACATTTTGGACTACAATGTTTTCCAGATAATAATCCGCATTCGTAAACCTCAGGCGCATAGGGACTAGCTCTGTGAAACAGATTCCTCCCCAAAACATTACAGAGCCACCACCAAATGGGACTCTTGGAGAGATATTGCAAGCTGCAAATCTCTCTCCCGCCCTTCGCCAGACACGCTCACGTCCATCAGGAGATTTGAGGCTAACCCTCGTTTCATCAGAGAATAAAACCTTCTTCCAATCATTAACAGTCCACTGTTGATGATTTCTGGCAAAACGTAATCTTTGAACTTTGTGTTCTCTGGTGATCAATGGTTTTTTTGCCGGTCGTCTGTTTAATCCAGCTTCATTTAAACGTCTTCTAACTGTTCGAGACGATATTACAAGATTACGAACATTTATGAGCTCATTTTTTAGCACTCTACTAGTGATTCTCCTGTTTCTAAGAGCGAGTTGCCTAAGAAAACGCTCATGCCTTGGATTAATACATCGTTTTCGCCCTTGCCCTGGCCTTCGAGAGTTAGATTCTGTCCAGTTAAATCGTCTAACCATGCGACTTATGCTGGAATGATTTCTTCCTATCACGTCGGCAACATAACGCATCGAATATCCTTCATCCAGCAGAGTTGATGCTCGAACTGCCTCATCCACCAATAAATTTCTTGGGTGATTCATTTTTAAACTTTGAAATACTAGCAAGTTATGCAATCAATAACAAAAAAATAACTTGATAGTCAAAAATAACACATCTTATAAGCTGTTTCAGAACAGATTTTAAATCAATTTTTGTTCAAAGTGACTTTAATTGACAACTGTAATTTTAAAAGAATACTTTGCTTGATAGCATTTGCTTGAAATGTCAGAGGAGGTCCAAAGTCTACTTGCAAGACAGTTAGAGAAATAAAAATCATCATTACCTGGGAATTAAAAAATAAAACTGTAGTGGTGCGTTAATTTTGTCCAGGAGTTTACTTTCGACGAATCTTTCTCATTAATCGATACTAATATACTTCTTAACTTTTTTTCCCTTCGGGTGTGTGTATGATATAAATCAGTTTTTACGCACGGATTTAGGTGAAGTTTTAGGTCCTGGGTCATCGCGCCACAACTCTACGCCCGACTAAAAGCCTGTCGCATGATTCATGACTTTAAAAATTCACCTAAATCCGTGCTTTAGTAACATGAAACTGATTTGATGATGGTTTTTTTCTTCATTTTTTTATGTGGATATAGATATCTTTGAATTTAATTGAATTGATTAGTTCCTAAAAAAATCTTTTGCTCTGGTCATTATACTGACATTCAGACATCGTCTATTAAGACTGGCTTTCTCGGTCCTAGCTTAACTTTAAACTCCTGTTTATCTCCATAGGAATTAGGAACAATTGTTTTTATAACTGATAACTGCTACCATGGGAAATGGGAATACACAGTAGTTTAAAGTTAAACTAGGACTGAGAAACCCAGCCTAGAATATTTTATTGAAGAGAATTGTTTTCGACATGCAATTTTCTGCAAAATTACACATACGTGACGCATATATCAACAGGACTTGCCTATAATGCAACCAAGTCGTTGTATGCCTACCTGCACGTCGAACTAGATTTATCTTTGTTCCGTAATAATTAAAATTTATGAAATTACAAACCTTCAGGCTAAAGCTACGCCCATTGCAAGGGCGTTGCTTCTGATAAATTGCGGCATGCACTTACCTCCGTGCTACAATAAGCCGCATTTGCATTACTAAGGGCCGTTTTCATAATAGAACTTTAAATTTAAAGTGACTTTAACCTATAAAAACACATTAGTTTTCCTATGCTTAAAGTGACTTTAAATTAAAGTCTCCTTTAGCACTATTATGAAAATGGCCCTAAAATAGGACCAAAATTACTGAAGTCCTGCGCTTTAAATGAGTCAAGGCAGCAAATGAATTCATAGGTGAGTTTTTTCAACTGGAATAACGGTGTAAGCACCAGAAAAACGCAACGACAATGACATTTCATTAGTCGTTTCAGCAAAAAAGTCGACGCAATTAAAAAAGATTAATTACACAGTTTAATGTAAATTGTTGTGTGCATGTATGTACTTTTACTGAAGCAGCGAGAATTATACTGTCATATCATATCATAATAATTATCCGTTGTGGTAAAGCGCACATTTATCATTATCACTTATCACAGAGTTCTGAGAAAAAATTTTAATGCAGACATGCTAGATTAAAAATAGAAACTTGTTTTAATAAATTATTATGTATCAGATTTATTCACAGTTCCGAAATATTTTTCTGATAAATCCTTCATAAAAAAACTTCATTTTTAAACACACTATATAAAAACAAACAATTGTAGAGCAATCATTTAGAAAAAAATATGTAAAAAGCAACAAAAAAACGAACAATAAAATAAAACTAAAAGCGTAAGGGGATATCTACATATTGTGACGATTCTGGCTCCTGCCCGTCTCATGCGTCATCGTCGACGCGCCTTAGACCAGAAACTTCGGGCATTTCAAGATTACGCCAGCGGTGGAATCAACCCTAGACATTCTGTCGCGTACTAGAATGTTCGCGAAAAACAACCCCGGCTTATAAAAGCACGCGACCGGGGGTTCGGAGGAATTTAGCGTTGGACAGCTCGGCATTAAAGTTCGCGTTACACTTTCGCTTGGTTGTTAAAATAAATTAGGTATAAGTGTGTAAATAATTTAGTGTTAATTAGTCTGCTTTTAAATAAATTAGTTTATTAACTATTTCGTGTTTTGGTTTAAAATAAAAATTAATAGAACCCTTAAAATCGTTACAATATTGAATTACGTTTACGTATAATAAATTTTTATATAAAACCCTTCCAAACGTATTTAATATTCTATTATTAAGCACAAAAATTCGAAATTTACATTAGATGTTTATTTCAGGTTTAATGATAGCGCCGAAAGTTAGTGTAGAGATTTTACTCTTGTAATTGAAGTTTCTGTTTCCCAAATTTCAATCAATCATGCAAAAAAAGAACTTAAGTTTGTGTACAGTCAGAATTAAAAGTAATTTCTCCCCAATAAAAAGTTAAATTGTGGCCTAATCACTAATCACGAGTAAGCGAGCAAGCGGACAGGCAATCTTCGAATTCTTGCAGATGTTTGGTTGGCCGCCTGCTTGTGATGGTGATCGCGGAATGGATAAAACCACGCCTTTACATTTTATAATTTATTGAATTTATCACAAAATCTTTTAAGCGGACACTAAATCGCGCACTATACACTTAACGTTTCGCAGTCGTTCGACAGCTTCGTCAGAAGTGAAAAATATACAAATTTCATCGGACAAGAACCAACTGTAAATATAATTTATTGAGAAGACATTACTTTTAATTCTAAACTAAATATCAGAAATTAGAATTCCAGCCTAACCAATGCATTAATAAAATTACCTACATTCAATTTGTAATGAAATAAAATTGCTGTGCCTATTACATATTAAAACTTTTTTATTTTACCACAAGAAAGGAAATAAATATTGACGTGAGCTTTGACATTGACGTTTATGTGACATTTCACATAAGTCAAAAAAAAGGCGTCATCGAGTACCCTCCTCAGTAAAGATGAATTATAATTTTTGTCTTTCCGGTTCCGATTTCCTTAGCTTCACAGTAACGAAAATTCACGCAAGAATCACACTTATGTTCATAAATTAAAGAGTTATAATTTATGTTTCAGTAATTAATTAAGTTTTACAATAAAAAATGAAAATCACTATCGAATTTATATGTATTAAACTCTTCAATCTCTTCATAAACGTTGCACGGCATCTATAAGCAGAAATAAGAAAAGTACTACTGCGCTTCTCGTAGGTAAGAAAAATGATAGAAGTTTCCTGTACTACAAACTATTGTTGAGTTCGGAAATTCGGGCGGTGCAAGCTTGGAGTGAAAAGTAGAGTGAGAACGCAGCTGTTTCGATATACGTAAAAGCGAGATAAAAGTGCTCGAGGAATGAATAGAGTGAGCTTGGAGGAATTACCGAATCCAGCATATGTATGTGAAAATGTTATATGTTACGGTTGTATGTACATACAGTGCATATAATAAATAAAACTGTTATCAGTTAAATATATTATAAGATTATGTTTTATAAATTAAATTAAATTAATTAACTCAAAGCAGTGAGTATATAATAGTTATTTCTATACTCACTGCTCAAAGATAAAAATTATATCGCCGTTTTACTAATAATGCATAATCATAATCATAAACTAAATAATGTATGGTCAACAACAGGTTAAAAGAAAGTACACATACAAATAATTTTAACTTCTTAAAATTGATTTTGTCAATTATTGGTAGATATTTGTAGTTATTGGTAGATGTCACTGTAGAACTAAACCAGAAATTAATTTGACTTGCTAGGAAGTTTACACGAGCGGCTAAAACTTCCGCACGACTTCTTGTGGTGGGAGGGAACTAGCGGTTAATTTGAATTATGCGTACGGAGGTTAGAACTTCGTTAGATTAAAGAAACTCTTAAATACAAGCTTGATCATGAGAATAATTATAAATGGACACTGAAGAACTCGAATTAAAAAATAAATCAATTGATTAGGCTAAAATTCTCCACAAAAATTAATATATTGAACCAAGTTAATTTCAAAACTATAATACTTAAAATATTGTTTAATTTAAAATATTTCGTTATAACATAATGAAAAATTCAATGTACTATGGAAAGACACCTGCTTAGAAATATTCTTATTTACTGATTCTCGCCCACTCGCCCTCCCCCACCACCCTCTACTTAACTCGACTCGTCACTTGCCTTGTGTAAACAAACAATATTGTACATATGATATGCTAGTATTGCTGCATTGTTTACTTAAAATGAAGTTCTTCTACTATTATAATAAACTAGTATCGTGTAAATACCTACACGATAATCGAGAGCGAGTCGAGTACTGGACGAGCACTGGGCTCAGTTCACTGGGCCGAGTTACTTAACTAATGTAAACCAGCCTTAGGCCGAATTACACCTGCCGAGTGCTGGGCCGAGAGAGTGCATTCGGCCGAGTGTTCGGCTAATGTGATCAATACAGTCAGTACTCGGCCTAGTAGCGGACGAGTGATCTGGCCGAGACAATGGATAGGACGTTGTTCTATTTTCTCGGCCGAATAAGTACCCCCTCCACAGCACGTTCGCCTCGGGTGCTCTACTCGCTCTTTACACGGTCAGTGTGATCAGCCGAGAGTCGAGTCAGTTAAGTAGACTGGCTCGTCTAGTGTCTGTTCCACGTGTAATTACCTACTCCAATAACAGTTTGTCAGCCGAGTAACAAAGCGAGTGACTCGGCCCAGCACTCGGCAGGTGTAATTACGAGTACTCGGATTCGAGTGAAACCGAGTTGCGTTACGAGTTGAGTTCTAAAGTGTTTACATTGCTTACGAGTTAATTCGGATATTTAAGTATTTAAAAATGGCTCCCACGAGAAAAAAGCGTGCTGCTGTAGCTGTTGTATTGCTAATGTTTTTAAAAAAGAAGAGCGAAAAACACAAAGTTCAAAGAAATAGAAGCTTTTGGGTTAAACAGCATCTATAAGCGTGCCAAAGAGTTGGAATCGAAGAAAATCTACTACGCATTTTACGTTCCACAAACACTCAAAAGATCAATACATTAATTTAACTTGAAGGCTTCCGCGGCCGTCGTCCATGTTTGAATTGGCTTCCGGTTGGAACCGCGTCACGTTAACTTCTTCTACTGCCGACGTTTCGTTCTCCATTGCAGAAGAACTTCCTCAGGGCTGCTGCTGCTTCTCGTTAGTCGTTGAGACTGAGTGGGTATATCTGTTGTCGTGGTATTTATAGTGATCGGTGGGGGTAATGGGTCGGAACGATGACCGGGGATTGGTCTGTTGGGGCGTGACAGATCGTTAATGAGATGTTTCCAGGCATTGTGGAGGTAAAAGCCAGTATCATGGTTCAGGTTATTGGGATGTTTGAGAATTTCTATGGATTCACGGATTTTACGATTGAAAAAATGAGATGAGCGGCCTAGAAGTTTTGTGTCGGAGAATAGGATTTGGTGACCAGTTTCTAGTTTCTGTTCAGCTAGGGCCGAGCCAGTTGTTTGTAGTAGTCTAGTACAGCGTTCATGTTCAGAAACACGAGTGCTAACAGACCGTTTTGTTTCACCGATGGATACACGTCCACAGGAACAAGGAATTCGGTACACACCTTCGGATTGTAAGGGGATGTGATCTTTTGTGGAGGGTAGGCAGTCTGAAAGTTTCGTCATGGGTAAGTAAATTGATATGATGTTCTGTTGTTTGAGAATTTGCCGATTCGATCTGTTATGGTGTGAATGTAAGGTAGGTAAGCTGTAGCGACTGGAGGTGTATCAGGTTCAGAACGTGGAGGAATTGGGGTGAGATGACGAGAAATGGATCTTTGGATGTCGTGCCTTTTGTAATTGTTATTGAGTAGTACTTTTGTTGTAGCGACTGGAGATATATCAGGTTCAGCGCGTGGTAGAACTGGGGTGAGATGACGAGAAATGGATCTTTGGATGTCGTGTTTTTTATAGTTGTTATCGAGTAGAACTTTTGTTACGTAGTTCAGTTCAGTTTGAAGTAAAGAGGGTTCTGATAGGGCAAAGGCGCGTCTGACTAGTGAGTTAATGACTGACTGTTTTTGAGAAGGATGATGGTGTGAATGTGCAGACAGATAGCGATCAGTATGGGTTGGTTTGCGATACACAGAGTGTCCTAATCTACCGTTAGGGAGGCGGCTTACTAAGATATCAAGGAAAGGTAAGTGGCCGTCAGTTTTGTGGGGGCGCGGTGCGTGGGTGTCACGTGCCCAGCCGGTTTGTAATGCCGACAAATACACAACTTCCAATAAATGCAGAGTTATATTAATGGAATAGGTTATATACAATATATACACATCAAAATTCTATCTGACGATAGTATATTGCTCTTCTCCTAACTTGGCGTAGTCGTGTTGTACCATGGGAAGACGTGGATCTAACGGGTGGACCTGGGCGCGTGATACCTCGTGGTATGTCGGTGGAGGTACCGTTAGAGGGATCAGTCGGTATGGCCCAGTGTAACCTTCGGTCTCTGACGCGATGGCGGGTCCTCGTTGCGGCGACGGCGGTAAGGGGGACACTGCTCGGGGAAAGCGAGCTTCTGACAATGCGTCCCGGAGTTCCTGTCGATGCTGATGTCTCCGGTAACTACTCCTCTTGATGGTCGCCTTCGTCCGCCCACGTGGTACCGGTGTCGGCGCCAGCTTGGTGGTTCTTCGAGATGCGACTTGGAATCTGGCGGTGTGTTGCTCAGACCTTACACCGTAGAGGATTTGAAGTTTGCGTTCTGGCCTATTCGGCAGCAGTAGCAAGAGCCTTCGTTCTGGCCTGTTCGGCAGCAGGATTTGAAGTTTGCGTTCTGGCCTATTCGGCAGCAGTAGCAAGAGCCTTTGTTCTGGCCTGTTCGGCAGCAGGATTAGAAGTGCCTTGCTAGTGGCACTCGGCCGGTTTATATAGGACCTCTTCCCGGGCTGTTCTAAGAACACCCCTCTTGATCCTATACTCTACGTTTAATCCATCTTATTAGAGCGTGCCGGTGTGCGCACTTGCATCAGGAATTTCGCCGAACCCGTCCGCCTAATCTGGTCATTTGTGCGCTCGTTAATAGCCTCGCTGCGTACAGCTTGGGGATTAAGGCCCGGAATACCTGGATGGCGGTTGGTTCGGGGAATATGTTAGATGCGTGTATGTTGCTACGCCACAGTTTCATATTCCAAAGTGAAGCGGATATCAGGATGTTGAGAATTTAAGTGTTTAAAGAAGTTGTCTAACATTGCCAATTCAAACAGATCGATACATGTCAATAAACTGATCTGCTTGTTCCGTAGAAAATTTAGTTTCCGCCATTTTGATTTCATAAAAACACGCTACTCGGATGCCATGACTCGGTTTGCGCTCTACTTGAATATTTACTCGTATCCGAGTGTCGCTCAGATACGAGTAGGCGTTTACACTTCCGAATTAACATCCAAATATCGCAACTCGGATTTACTCGGATGCGAGTACTTGTAAATGTAAATGCCGTTTTATGTTTTATGCAAATCCATTGTGTTCTAGGCTTAACCGCCTTTACTAGGTTGAAATATCCCTTCAAACTTACGTGTTTATGCTAACGGAAATGACGTTTATGTGATCTGAGGGAAGATTTGTGGCAGCTATTGTAACACTAATTAACACTTCCAGTAGAAATTAATAAGATTTGCATACGAAATTTATAAATCCTCGGAATAATCAAAGAGACGACAATTTATTACTATTACTATTATTATTATTATTATCTATGACCTCTAGGTTATTCTTTCTTCCAAGCAGAGTTGCAAACCCTGAGGAAAAATCCCCAAATTTAAAGAAATTTAAAAAGCGTGGGGTAGATTTGACGATTTGTATAATTTGGATGCAAATTTGAGGACTTCTCTTTGCAACTTAGAGCCGTATTACACTATGATATTTTTTGTGCAACATTTGTTACGAAGTGAGTGGAAAGTGCCAATTCAACCAATCAGCATTCAAATATGTTTGGTGTATGATTGCAATCAGACGCCATTTTTTAAGCGTAAAATTTTAACGCTGAATTAGCGCTGCCAGCAGCAAACATGTTGAAAACGTCAAACGTGACATCATTGAAGATACAGATTCAGTCAAATTCGTTTCTCTCGCGCCGAAAAGTCTTCGAATTTGACTGAAAAACTTCATTTGACTTCTTTTAGATTAGGTAACTCCGAGCAATACAAACGAACAGACCTATGATTGTTATAGCCACTATAGCGTTTTCGTATGAACCGCTCCAACTTTCTACAGATTGCTCAAAAATAATGCCCTGGCGTCATTGATCGGACCAAAATTGCTCTGGAGGCGACACGCAATGAACAAGCGAACACGTTTGGTTACGAATCGCTGCAGTATCGGTATTTTGTAGGTTATGTTTACAACAACGAAAATCTGTTGGGAATAACCGAGGCAAGGCATAATTTCTTCATTATCTGATGAATTTAACGAAGAAAAAATTTCACATAATTGCTAATTCGTTTTTCACAATTGAAGTTCATAGGTTATGTTTTCCGGATCGCTCGATGTTGATCTGTCTCGTGAGTCAGATCAAAGCAGAGCGCTCTCGATATGCTACTTCAGAGAGCGCTTGGCGCAGCCGAACATGCAAACCGCACTTCCAGCAACAAAGATAATCACTCGAACACTTTCGGAGCGCTCCCACAGCGCTCTAGAGCAGTCAGTCGAAAACGCTATTAGTTTGCGAATGGTTTTTGTTCTAAATTTTTTCATTGTATTTCTTCATTTTAGAAGTGTTGTTTATTTAATAAACACTTTTCTGTTTCTCCATAAACATGTCGAAATTAGTACCACATTAGTACAGACCCGAAAGTTGTACAACTGTTGACCAAATTTCTGCTGAATGCGACCTCTCACAAGTTGATGGGCTCATCCAGAGCTAAGTAGCACTGAGCGTTCTGCTACATAGCGGTAGCGAAGAACGAAGAGAGTAGTTCTGGATGCATTAGCTTCTTTTAAATTAATGGCCGACGTAAAGGGGCATTTTGAATAAAATCAGATATAACGAACTGTTTCATATGTTTCTGAAAATAAGATAATTGTTTTAAAATCAACATTTTGAAATATAATTACATTAGGGTTACCTAATTACATTAGGTGCAGATACTATGAACGTGAATGAAATTTGATAATTCCTTTAATTCCAAGTTTAAAACTTTTTGCAGAATATACTTTCACCAATAGCACGTTTTTGCTCACTAGTGTAGTGGGGAAATAGCGTTCTGAATTCACGCAACATAAAATGGCGTCCGCTTACAAAGGTGCCCAAATGTAGCACAAGTTACAAATGCATCCAGAACTTACGCTAGGTAGCGGCTCACTGAGCAGCTGGATGGCTGGATGCGCCCGATGATTTGGAGCCTCCGACGACTAACGTAGGTAGACTGGGCAAGCGAGCTTTAAAATGTAGCTAACAAGTTCACAGGTAGGGTTGCCAGTATTTTCACATTTCAAGTCGCCAGCCACAGTAACTAATGTCGTCCAAATCGCCTACTTTAGCTGCGTTCGTTTATTCAAATCCGTTCACTGTATTTACTTTTTCGCACTTTTCTCTCACTTTAACTTGTATCAAAAGAGCTTCCCTCTCATTCTATTTTTGTCGGAGTGATTAAACGAACGCAGATTTTAATAAAGACAGTAAGTCCAAACAGTGTTGCCATGTCTACGGAATTCAGAGGTCATAAAGGGAAAAAGGGATTCTTTATGTTTTTGGCCAAAATGTAACGAAATTTGAACAAAATTCTTCAAACAAAGGATAAAATATTATTAAAAAAAGAGAAATAAGATATTATTAAAAAATATAAAAATACCAAGAATGCAACGTGACCTCCGGCTGCGAGAAGTGAAGCTGTTTTATAATGAATATCACGGAACTTGAGTGCTGCGTAATCAATCGCCGAAGCCAGTGTTGCCAGGTTGCAGGGAAAATCCCGTTTTGCAGGGAAAAATCGAACAAAAAGGGATGCAGGGAATATCTTTAGGAAAGAGGAACATTCACTCAATCGATACATCATAGCAAAGATTTCAAAGTAGCAGCTAAAATATTGCAGCCGTGAATATGCAGATGAACCAGTCCACATCACGCTTTCACTTTTCGTTCTCAGTTGGTTATGGATTACTATGGGCGTTATGCAGTGACGGCCGGTGCATATGAATTTGGAGGTGCTGCCGATGTGCGTTGTGCATTATTTGCTCTTTGTTCGTCTGTGTTAGACAGAGCTAGCGCTGAGCGAGTATGTCTGCAGCACTCCCAATTTCACTGCACCAGCCACCGCTGGCGTTATGGTTTATTGGTTACTCGTTTCCCAGACAACATGCCTGCAACGTACGATCTTGCAAGCATAGCTTTGGAGTGAAAACCATTTAACAAGCTAAGGCTGACAAGTAACAAGTTATAAAAAATTAAACAATAACACAGAAGAAACGTGCAGAATAGTGATTATATTTTTGCCTATTTTCAAACCCCTACAACAAAAAATTTGCAATGAAAAGATATAAAGTATAAAAAAGGGAAATTAAGTTACAAAAAGGGAAAATTCGACATTTTATTAGGGAATTTTTGTGGTGGACACCTGGCAACACTGGCCGAAGCAAGAATCGACAGTTATTTCAGTATTATTTCTTTGTTAATGGTGAATGAGAAAAAAGGACGGAGTTATGATTCATAAGTCTGTTGATGCAACACCAGGCAATGACACAACGGTCTTCTCTTGTGAATAATACTATATCAATCAATCGATTGGCATATAATAAAAAAATAAAATTAGACGGAATTAAAAATAAATCTGTTTTCTACATTAAGCCAACATTCAAATAAAAACAACTTATGTAAGTTTGATTACCCTGAACATATTTCTGATTTCTCGATTCATTTTAGCATTGTTTAATAAAGTCGAGATCGGTCATTCACGCGGTGCAGATGGAATAAAATTAGAGTAACTACGAAGTTATTTTGACACAATATATAGATTTACAGTTGGTTCTTGTCCGATGAAATTTGTATCACAAAATCTTCTAAGCGGACACTAAATCGCGCAACTATACACTTTACGTTTCGCAGTCGTTCGACTGCTTCGTCAGAAGTGAAAATTTTCACTTCGCGATGACCGCGATTTAGTGTCCGCTTAGAAGATTTTGTGATACAATATATAGAAGCGAGAAAAAAGCATGAAAAGAGTAAATAGTGAGTTGAATAAACGAACTCTGCTTGAGTAGCCCAAATCGCCTAAATTATGTTTCATTGTAGCCCAAAAAGTCGCCTGTCGCCAAGTTGTATTTTATGTCGCAAAACGTATGTTCAAGGTAGCCCAATTGGCGACAACCCTGTTCACAGGGGTGTTTACTAAGACTAACTTAGTGATTGGTTACTTTCAAATTGCAGTCGATACTTTTCGGCGGATGTCGTGTAACGCAACAGAACGTACAACCTCAATCAAAAGTAATGAAACGCTCAAAACCGAAACGCTGTAGTCAGAGAGAAAAGATACTGAGTGAGATGAAGTCTTATGGCGAACGAATGTTTCCGAAGTCCTTCGGAACCCCACAACACGTTGCGCTCTCTCTAACTCGGCACCGTTGCACTCTGACTACAGCGTTTCGGTTTTAAAAGTTTCATTACTTTTGATTGAGGCTGTACATACTTGTATTTAATGAATTAATTCAATATAATTAACTGATTAATTAAATTAATAATTCTATTTCGTAATGAATAATCTATTATTATTTCAATTAACAAGTATATTTTTTATAATATTCGATTTTTATCTCCATTTAATGAACGCCACCTATGTGCACACTAGGGACGACTAAACAGTACCCCACCTTTCCCACCCACCGCAAGATCTGTTGATGTTGTTTTCAAACAAACCATCATGATTAATGCAATTCATATCCATTTATCCTCCCAACAGTGAAACAGTAAAATTTCAGTTTTTAACCGATCAACCGATGTGAATGTGATGCAGGTGCAGCTCTATTGCAGGCAACAATAGAAAACAAACAACACTGTCTGTAGCCAGTCTAGCCACATAAAATGGCATCATGACTTAAATTTCCCTAACTAAGAATTAAAAAAAACGGTTTCTTCTTGGAAGAAAAACGCAACAATTTATGACGACCATAAGAAAGTTTGTTTCGTGAAAATATAGGAGATTTTCTTCTATATCTAATGCTTCATAGAAGGTAAGAGACTTTGTTAAAAAATAGGAGACTCCTATTAAAAATAGGAGAACTGGCAACCCTGAGCGTAACTTCTCCGCTACCTTAACCTGACTGGAACAAGTTATGATGGGCGCATTCAGCAGACCCGAAAGTTGTGCAACTGTTGACCAAATTTCTGCTGAATGCGACCTCTCACAAGTTGATGAGTTGGAGCGGTCGCCATTTTTTGTAGCGTAACTTCTCCGCTACCTGACTGGAACATGTTATGATGAGTGAACTTCATTCAGCAGAAATGAGTGCTCAGTCTCAACTGTTGGAGTGGGAACTGTTACTGATATGTTCTGCTGAATCTGCCCATTGACATGAAGAGTGAACTTCATTCAGCAGAAATGAGTACTCAGTCTCAACTGTTGGAGCGGGAACTGTTTCTGATATGTTCTGCTGAATCAGTCCATTATTATTCCTTGAAACAAATCAATTGTACGAAGGAAATTCAATATCACTGGGTTGGCAGCCCTCCTTCTAAAATGACCGATTTTCAGGTTGGCAATACAGAACTTCAGGAAATAAAATGTCGGTTGTTGTGTTTCGTAGAGATAGCGTGTTCCGTATAAAAGTGTTGTTAAATTTGAGTAGGATAAGTTTTTGCCACATTTTTTCCTATCTAAACACAATTTTAGGATTGCGCTTTTAATTCGCTCATTTTCACACTTTCGTTTGCGTCACACGTTTCAGCTTCGCGTGTTTACTTCGAGTGTCAGCCTAATTTAAAATATGGCGGAGCCGAAGCCCAAAGAAACAGTGAAGGAAAACGGAGAAGAGGACTGCGTCGAAGGTAATGTATTAAGCATGATACATTGCAGACATCAGGTTAATAAAATTTAAATGTATATGAATTTAGTGAAAGTAACCTCACAAGAGTGTTTGGAAAATAAGGATGATATAAAAGATATGATAGATGATAAATCGGCCGTTGAGGTAGAGACAATTGAAAACCATGAAGAAGAATCTAATGAGGTAGAAGGTGAATATTTTGTTAAACCAGAAGACGGTGTTAAAAGTGTAGATGCAAGAAATATTTCGGGAAAAGAAGTTGAGGAAGAAGAAGATGTGCCTGCAAATTTCTTCGACGATTTAATGAATGAAGATTTCATTGATGGGCTAAATGTTGTAGATGCTTGGGATGAATCCGACACGCAAAAAAACGCTTCGAAAGATAGAAAGTCTCCAATTAGGTTCCCGACTAAGTCACCAAATGAGGCATTCAAACCTGTGAAAACTCCATCACATACCAGACACTATCGTGAAAGAGACTTGCGCCTTTCTTCCCCTAAACGACATAAACGAAAATCACCATCACCTTTACGAAGTGAATCGGATCACAAACATAAGCATAAATCGAAAATCAAAAAGCCAAGGCAGAATAGCAGCGAAGCAGATGTGAGGAGAGATCCAAGCAAGACAAAGCGTGACATTCAGAGGCACAAAGACAAATGTGCCAAAGATGAAGAAGCAAGGATTATTTCAGAGAAGTTGAAGGTATGTGAAACTGGACTTGTGCCTCCAGGGACTGAGATGGATATTGATTTGGAAAAATTCTCTGCAAAAAAAGATGAAGCGCCAGAGAAACCAGTCGATGATTTCACAGCAAAATATGCGAATCGAAGAAGCCACAGTTTAGAGCGTATTCTTGAACGTAGGAAACTTGAGACTATCCGTGATCTAGAACGTCTCAGCATGGAACGACGTAGCTTAGAACGAAGATTGAAAATACGACGAAGCTTGGAAAGGCGCAGTATGGAACGACGCAGAAATTACTTGAAAAATAGATCAAGAACACGAAGTCCTCGAAGGCGTTCACCAATTTACAATAGAAAAATTGAAGAAAGAAAATCAGCCGAGAGAAGAATTCGTGGAAGGTATCGATCAAGGTCAAGGTCAAGAAATGACATAGTCCCAAGCCCAAAATCAGATGTTTCCGAAAGGGAATCTTGGTTGAAAAGTAAGTCAAGAGGAAAATCTCGAAGCCCTACTTCATTATCCAAAAGAAGCCGGTCATTCCTAAAGGAGTTGGATCGTCTCTCCAAGCCCCGTCCAAAGAAATCATTTTTGAAGGAACTCGAAGAAAAATTGTATCCACTAGATATACCAGGTGCAAATACAAATGCATCGAATGTTATATCGCATCAAACCATGCCCCTTCAGCCCATGATGCATGTGATGCCTTCTGTTCCTCAAATGTCAAACTTCCCGGTAGCCCCTGTTCCACCTCCTATGCCTGTACCTCACCCGACTTTCACTCCCATGCAACAAGAGTACGATCAGCAGTTTTTCATAGGCCCTCAACCTGACATGCAATTCAATGTGCACGGTTGCCCTCCTGGTCCTGGTCCATACCAACAAGGAAGTTTCATGCCTCAAGACCCAGCATACGGTTTTCCACCACCTCATCCTAGTGCGTTTCCTCTTCCTCATTCACAGGTAAACCCCATGCCATTAAATACGCCCGTACAAATGTCGCCGAATATAATAACAAACACTTCAGTACATCAGCAAGTAGTGGCTGAGAATCAAGGCGGCCAAAATTTGGACGCCTACAAGAAGGTAAGCTCAACTGGTTACTTGTCTTGGCAAACATTAATTCTGGAATTGCTTGCAGCTTTTGGAGGAGAAGAAGATTAGTTTAAGTGATTTCTTAAGTCTTACTGCTAATTTTTCAGGTGCGAATATTTATTTATACTTTCACTTAGTTTGGTGTAAATGTGCATTAAAAAAAAAGCGTTGATTAATTTTCAAAAGAGAAAAAAATTGGTTTTAATACCTTCAATTGTATTTTTAATATTTCCGCAAATTAACTGCAGTCACTTTAGATAGGAAACAAATTTTACGTTTGGGAATGTTCATCAGGTTGTAGATTTTGTAAAAGAAATTGTATGCAGCAATGTTTCATTAAGGTTTTTTTTTTTTTTTTGCTAATGTTTCCTTTAGCAGGTGCAACGAAAGTGATTACAGTATGCCATTATATGAACACATGTACAGTTGTGATCATGTAAATCCAGACCCCCACAAGGTAATCGTGCCCTTATCTGGCAGCAAGGGTCTCAAAATTCTCGATTGGTCTCTATTTACATGATCGCGACTGTACACACACTCTTTGTTTGGATATATTCAAAGCGTTTATTTGTTTGAACGAAAACGTATTTTTACATTAATTCCAATATTTGTTTACATTTTTTTTACTTAAATTGATCGTTTTTCTATCAAATATGTAAACAAATACATTGAACATATCCAACCAAAATTAAAGCTGTTTCAACATTTTTCTTTTCTCTGTGTATTAAATTGATGTTTTTTAAAAACATATTTTCTGACAATACTCCGCTTCTATAACTCGAACCTCCACAACTCGAAATTTTCTGTAAGTCGAAATTTACTGATGTCCCTGCACATTGTGTATAACTCTTTTCTTTAACTTGAAGTAATTTTCTGGTCCTTTGAGATTCGAGTTATGGAGGTTCGACTGTATTCTCCAGACATGTATTAACAGAGATTTTCTTTATAATTTGACAACTTTATCAATGGGCACTTTTTGGAAATATTTTTGTTTGAGGCAGATTAGATTGGAGATTTCGAGGAGGGGGCACTTCTCGAGATTTGAAATTTTGGAAAAATTTTCGTTGTCGCACATTACAAATTGTTATTAAAATAAAATTTGTCGAATCTCAAAAATAAAAACATTTAAGATCTTTTCTATCTTGAAAAATACATACAGTGAAATCTCAATTACAGAACAATTTAAAAAGTGTTCAGAAAATTTTAAGACAGTATAGTATTCTTTTGTATTTAAGTAAAGTGAATGAACCAAATTTTTCAACCATTATTTATCCGTAAAATTAAAATGTTAAATGTAAAATCCTAGGCCCTGTTTTACAACCACAAGTTAACTTTTAATTTCTTTGATTATTTATTATTTTATTTATTGTTTTCGTAGTTGTAACTATGGGAATACATCGAAAATTAAAATTATCTTATGATGTAAAATCAAGCATAAAGTAAATAAGCTGTTTGTAAAGGTAGTAAATTCATGTGTATGCTTTGTGTTAATTTTAAAAATTGATGAAAAGAAAGTCATGCCAGAAGTTATACATTAATATGATTAATACAGTATGAGCATAAATGTTTGAGGACAAGTTGAATTTCCCGCCTTTCAATATTTTTCTTAAGTTAGTCAAATGCATAGGTTACAAAAAAAATAGGCAAGTAATTTGTTTATTTTAAATACAAGAAGCGGCAATAACTACTGACAGGTACATTAGGCAAACGCGCCCCATTTTGTCTTATGAATTCTTGGAGCCGGCTGCAAAATTTACACAGGCGACACTGAACAAAAATTAATTTCTCAGGACGGCCACACACAAAGAGTAAAAATTACTAGATAGAGACGCGGGAAATTCAACTTGTCCTCAATCATTTATGCTCATACTGTATATGGAACGCCTTTAGCTGTATTAAATTCATTTTTGATTGATTCTCAATTAAAACTTTTATTGTTAGTAGAAATTCTAATGTAAATATGATTAGGTTTTTGCAAAATTTATGATTTTTTTTGCACTATTCACTGCTTCGATTATAATTTTTAGAATGTTTAAACGTAACATTAGGAAAAAAAGTTCTAGATTTATTCAGAAATCGTAACTGAATCGATAAGTGATTTTACTTTTAAATTTGATATAAATAAAAAGGACATTTATTTAGTTCATGACCCATTAAAACTTCAATTCGATGTTCGATTGTCGGTTAGTAACACTGATGAATACAATTTAGGCTTTCCGAAGATAAGAATGATATTTGTTTCAATCGTCCAATTGCATTGTATATTAACCTTACGTAATATCCTTGAAATATACAACACGGACTGTGATTGAAGAAAGTACTTTTTTTAAATTTCATACACAACTAAATAGTATGTGCAACGCAATTTGTGTTGTAAATCTTTCGAATATGCTTTTTCAAACCTTACACATTTAACTATTTTGTACTTTATAAAATTCATCGTCTCCGACGTTTTTTCTTAAATTATAGTTCTTTTTTTTATGATGTATTGTTCATCTCACTGTGTAAAATTTGTATGAATTATACAAAATATCTTATTAAAAAAATTCGAAATGACTTTGCTGCATACAGTTTAGCAAAATCATCTTTTGATTATGTTACTATATGTTTTACTCATACTAATTGTTCTTATTTTTGACAGACAATACAAAACCCATCGACATTAAAAATAAAATCAAAGGTGAGTATACTATATTATTGTATGTAGGTTCTTACAACTTAGGTTTTAATTTGTATTTTTATAAAGATTTGTCATTTGCTGTTAAAATATAGTTATCCATTATATTAAGGGATTACTAATTATTGTATTGATTTTTTTTTTAAGTTTATTTAAATACACTATAACCTTCTGTGTTTCATTTGTTCTGACCAATTAAATAACTTTTAGTAATAACTCGATGCCAGGAAGCCGTTAAAGAATTAAGTGAAGACGCGAAAATGGGCGGTAGCTTTGTGTTAAGAAAAATTCGTAAATCGTCGGAGAAAATCCCCGATGTCACCGGTAAATCCCTCTCTCCATACAGGAAGATTGCGGCGGTTCGTTTCAATTTTACAACACATTTGAAGCAACAAAACGAAGAAAAGTCAGGTGTGAGTTCGGCTTTAAATCGTCTTCTCCTAAAAATTGGAAACGAACCCGTTTTCAACACGCCCAAGGAATCTCCTGTGTCATCTGAAGAGAAAGTCACCGTAGTTCAGCGAGGCGTAAAACCTGTGATTATGGAGAAATTTGTTCAAACTCAAGAGCTAAAATGTGAAGAATGTGAAGCGCGCAAGTCTATTAAGACTTACAGTGTCGGTTCACAGACTACCAGTGTTTTGACTTTCGATATTAGTTGCCAAGTGTCCGATGAAACGTTCCAGAAGCCTTTGAAGAGTATTCTGAAGAATCAGTCTTTGGCTCACCTCACTCCTGCCCAGCTTTTGGCCGCGCAATCTGCAGAAGACGACTCACCACCTAGAGATTTATTTCCTTCTGCAAGAAAAATATTGTTGGAAACACCTTCCGATCCGAAACCATCACGCCTAGGAGGCATCACTGTTAATTCGTCACAGGGTGGACCTTTTCGTGCCGATCGCATCGCACCATACGATTTAAACACTAATCGTTTTAATGTTGCGAATCCGAATCCTTTTGAGCCCGACCGGCACGAGAGGTTTGTACCTGAACCCTTTCATAAACCGGTAATATCTCCAAATCGCCCGAATTTCGAGAGACAGGTTCGTCCTTCTCCTAGAGGCAGGGGAGGCCAGTTTACCACTTTTTCCAATAGGCCGTTAAATTTTGAACCGCCCCCACTTTCCAATTATTTGCAGAAACCGAGGAACATGGAGCAAAGTGGTGAAAACTCGCGCCCGTTTTTCGAACCACCTCATCAGGGCTCGGGTGGATTCCAGCAAGGGGGAAAGCGTTTCTAAAAACACTAATTTTTTATTGTAGGTAGCCTTTAGATTAGAGACCATAATTCTTAATTATTATTGCACATGTAAATTGAATTAATTTTTTGTTTGTGCTTATACATTTGGACTGTGAAATTGCGAATTTTATTTTGTAAGTCGTGTTTAAAAATAAATCGCAAGAATACTGATGGTCATTTTGATTTGATTACGTCTTGAATTAGTTTTTAAGGTGTTAAGTTTTCATTAAATTACGATAATATTTAATAAGCTTTGTTATTCTGAATGTAAATGCTTAACTGTTTAATGCATAGCTCCGTGATATAATGTATACATACGGACGCTGTGCACTTGTTAGCAGAAACATTTTGCATTAAGGGGTTAATTTCGAAGTGCGAAAATGTTTTCGTGTGCGTAAAGTGGGTGTATAATAGTGAATGATATTGCTTTCAAAGCAAATTATTGAAACTATTTTATATTTAACCTTAATTTTTCTTTTCTTTTTGATCTGCCCAGATTGTATGCTTACACCTTTGGATAATAATTTAAGCAATAGTCTTGTATTATATTGTAGTGAATAAATGTGCTAAATTGTAGTTGAATTTTATTAATGCATTACAAATCTAGACAAGAATTTGGAACCTTTCGATCTTATTCGTGTGTACAGACAATATTATTTAGGAAAGGAAAAAATGAAATATTCAAAATTTTGAACTAATTGGAAACTTGTGAATGAGTGGCTTGAATAATATCAAATATAAGAATTTTCTAAAATTATATTTTACACATACATATTGCTATGTTATTTTAGTTTTGGAGTTTGAAAATTGTTGTATCAATATTTGTGTTTATGATTTGATGTATTAATTGTAATTTAGTTCGTGATTCATCATACATCAATTAAATTTTGCATATCAAAGAAAATTATGATCCCAAGGTATTTAAAAAAAATGTTGCTATTACTAAAACAAATTTTTGTTAAGAAAAACAAACGTGAGGGGAATGATTAAAAGATGCAGTCGCCATCAGCAGACTGATACACACACACATACACCAGTCTAAGCAGTTCCGATGGATGTACACCATCGTGGAGGATTTGCAGTTCTTGCAGGCACCTCCGAATCCAGATTTCTCAGGCCAGGAGCAAGTCTAATATAACTGATTTTATAACGTGTACGGTTTCATTTGTTTGATAACTAAAATCAGAATTACATGGCGATTCATTTAAGATCAAGCGCAAATATCGGGGACAAATAATAAGAAAACTATCTTTTATATCAAGCTTGATTTCGCGCTTTCACAAAAAATTGTTGATCCATATTCATCGTTGTATGACGTGTCTACATTTTTTACAATACAAGTCTGTAAATAGGACAACTAAAATTGGGGAGGAGTCGAATAAAACCTGCAAGGTTCAGCGTATCGAGTATATTACTAGAGGTGGGCGATACGGGAAATTGTGTATCGAATTTCGATACGATTTTTGTATCGATACGTATCGGTAGCGGATATTCGATACGTATCGAATATCTGCTACCGATACGTATCGATATGTATTGAAATATTGGATTGATATGTATCGATATATCGATACGTTTCGAAATATTGAACAGAGGTTTAAAACTTTGGTGCAAAAACCGGTTAAGACCAGTTTTTCAAGTCTCAAGAAAATTGAAATAAACTAAAGATCTTCTAAACGGTAAAATAAAATGAATTTAGTTTAAGGTTATTGCTTAAACTTATGATAAGAAATCCGATATTTCGATACGTCGATACAGCTGAAAATGTGTATCGATACAGCTGGCGTATCGATACGTATCGATATATCGATACATCGACCCAGCCCTATATATTACAATTCACGAGTTTGAATGTGTCGATCTATTATCTCAATTAATTTCAATACCGTTAAGTGAAGTGAGAATTAGGGATGCTCAAAACAGTTAAATGAATCGATTGTGTGCAGTCGATTCAATTTAAACACGTAGAATCGATTCGATTCGACACATATATGTATTACCAATTTCTGTTCTTGAAATTAAACCTTATGTCGCAGTATCATATTTTATGGTTCCATGACAGTGTTTACGACGAACAGATTTGCTGTTATCAGTAATAAAAAGCTTCCATACTTCACTTGTTTTAGGAGGCATTGTTCTACACACACTCAAATACAAAATACGTATACAGCTTGATTGAAGCAAGTAGGCTGGCGACGCGTGCCTCGGATGTATTCGAGACGGCCGGCCTTGTCTCGCATTGGGAAGCGAAACGATGAACGCGTATTTAATAATTTTATTTTAACTAGGATTTCAATAATTTATGTAAAATATTGTTCTAATTGCCGCAATACATTTGCATAACGCAATTATTATTGTTTGTAATTTATAATAATGTAGCTAAAAAACAACTCTAAAAACCGCATGCTTCGAACTAAAGGCATGAGGTGATACACGCTAGAACCCCCTCTACTCCTACACGACTTCATCCGAATTTATTTATATCCACCTATTTTTAAAATTCAACCTGTATATCTTCAAGTGTGCAACTCAAATTTTTGCTCGTTAATGGTCAAAGAAATTTCTGTAATTTGAAATGTTCTGTTTTATGCCGGGGACTTTCCCTACCCACAATTTTATCATTTTGAGTTATTGGCTGTCAGTAACATATAGATGGCGCGATGATAAAAAGTTGGTTGTATGTCCACACCCTTCCGATTCGATTCTTGAATCGATTCACACCAAATTGAATCGATTCGATTCTTTCGATGTATCGCTTGCAAAGAATCGATTCAACTATAAATCGATTCGATTCTGAACATACCTAGCCCTGAGAATAAACGTTAGTTGATGTACATATAAAACCGTAAGATTGAACAGATTATTAATCAAATTGTAAATAAACATTTTAAACTTGCTTTTAATAGCAACAATAAATAATTACGCCTTCAATCGTTTTGAACTGTTTTGTGATAGACGTATTTAAACAAATGGCCATTACAGGAAATTAGTTTATATTAAATTCAGCTGAAACAAACAGTCACTATTGTTGCATTCAAAGAAATTGTTAATAAATAATTTTAAGCTGATCAGTTATTTTAATTTATTTATGAGCGTAAATTATCTCCGAGCCTGCAAAGAACCCAAAAGCGTTCATAGATGTTTTAGTTAAAACAAAAGAAAAAGATTACGTCTTGAATCTGAAAGAATTTCATGTTATAGATATAGACGAATATGTGTGTTATTGAAAAATAGACAAATTAATTTCTCATTAACAAACGAATAACGTAGCAATATGTATACATATTCAATTTTCTTGTAAGTCTGTAGTTTGTTTTCTCTTGTACTTTGAAACTTATATGTTTGTATAAATTTTACTTTACTTTATTTATTGTTTGATCTAATAGCGTTTTCGACTGACTGCTTTGGAACACTCTCAGAGTATTTCCATCTTGTTTTAATCTCATGTAATAATAGAGTACTCCGGAGCAGCTAGTGGAAAACGCTTAGTTAATTTAGATTTTATTTAGCTTCAGATTTTGATAAAAATTATATTTTTAATATTTATTTAAACATGTATTTTGAAAATTTTTAATATGTATTAATTTTATTAAGTGAATGGACACCTTTTTGGAATTATCTGTTAACTTCACATAAAAGAAGTGACTCACTTTTAAAAAGAGTAATCGATATTAGCTGCAAAACGTTAAGCTCATAATTACAGGATGCTGAAAAATTGGCGGATCTACTTTATGTAACTAAGGTGACCAACTATTTTTTTTAGTAAAAGGAGTGAAGATGGAATTTCATTTCACTTTTTTATGTAAAAGGAGTACAGATGGAATTTCTTTGGATTTGGAGGTTGCGACAAAACAAAAAAAAAGAAATCTGGAGTCGTCTCCACTCGATTATACCCATATTAAAATTTAATCATGACGTCTAGATTTCAATAAATTATTATTCTAAAAATATTTCAGTTCGATATAGTACAAGTTAGTTCGTGCTGGAATGCCAAATTAACATGAACACTTTTTAGGTTAGATTGAGATGAACGAATCACAAAAAAAATCTTTTTTGCAATTTACAAGGGAAAAAGGGTTACCAATCATGTTAGAGCATATGGGATGGATCATACTTCGAAAGAACTGTTTTGCTTAAAATTGACAGTTTTGATTCGATTATAGTGAGCTAAAGTAAAGTGATCTGCAGAGTAATTATGTACGTACATAGAGAAGAAATTTCCTTTCTATTCTCTACGCTGTACGCTGTTCCAAAACGGCATTATGTATCTTCAGTCGTGCTCTTTCGTGCTTACCGAAAAGAAAACCCAATACGTAGAGATAGAGAGAAGCAATCGGCTCTTGCTGTTTTTCTATCCCTATTTTATACAAATACAAATATTTTATACAATACGTTGATATATGTTTTTCTCTTTTTCACTCTTCGTTGTTTTGTGAAGGTCCCGCCCGTTGTGTTTGCACGTGGTTATCGTAGATGCACTACCGGTCATTATTATTACAAACCAAATTAAGAGGTTAAACTAATAAATTTACGAAAATTCAAAACATTAACCAGTTATTATTATTATTATTAATAATTTACGTCTCTTGATGGTAAAAGTAATAAGCTTCATTATTTCAATATTGAACTTTTTTATGTATTTCCTTTGCTTTTTCTCTTAGAAGAAATAATATTTTATTGTTTTATTAGTTTAATGCTGGGTTTTATAAAAGTCGATTAAATTTAATCATTGATTAAGAATAATCATTCCTATACCTTCAGAACATGTAACCATAGCAACGTTTACTTTTAACGCTTAATTAAATTTAAGTAACGTTTGTGAAATCCACCATAAATATTTTATCTAAAAATTATAATAACAATCTAACAATCAATATTGATCGGCAATTCAGAAAAGTAGTATATGTCGGCGTTTCGCTGTAGCAGCTTCTTCGGGATAAATAATTTTATTATTTATCGTGATATATTTTTTACAATTTATTTACAGGGTGCGGCAAAATAACTCGGAAAAACGTTTTTCATCATATTTTTATTTAAACAACGAAATTTAAAAATTAACAGTGAACACTCAATAATATAGGACCTTTGTAACAATATTCTCAGCCGGTTTCGAAATGTCCGCCCTCAGCCTCGATACAGAGCTGCAAACGTCTCTTGAAATTTTCGACCAGGTGCCGTACCTCATCCACGGATATTCGGTCCCATTCCCGGAACAGGGATTCCTTCCACGACTCCAAACTTCTGTGGCGCTTAGCACAAGCCCTGGCCTCCAAAAATCGACCACACGCTGTAATCCATTGAGTTTAGATCAGGCGAATAAGGCGGCCATTCTTGTGGCGTGATGAAGTCTGGAAAATGGGTCCTGCACCACTCCTGAGTCGTTATCGCCTTGTGAACCGGGGCAGAATCCTGCTTGAACATCCATTCCGCATCGCCGAAGCGCTGTTTGGCCCACTGAAGCACTACGGCCTCGAGTATGTCGCATCGGTACACTTCTTGGTTGATTTTGACCCTCTGATTCACGAAAACTAGAGGTGTCTTGCCGCTGGCGCAAATTCCACTCCGTACCATGATGGACTGCAGATTTTGGCGATGTTCGACAATGGTGAAGGTACCGGGAGCCTCTGCAGACCAAATCCAAATATTTGGCGGTTGTGCGCTAGTTCCACTGTGAACAACTTTTCGTTCGTGAAGACGATCCGTTCCCAACGCATACTTGCGGCCCGTCGCTGGAGTTGACGGCATCTTTGGAGTCGTACGCGCTTGTTCTCGATCATGAGGAGCTGAGCTGAACTTTTTGGAGCTTGTACGGCTTGAGGTTGAGCTCATCTCTCGCTATTCGCCGCACTGATCGGTCACTGATACCTGTCTCACGGGTAATTTTCTTTATGGACACCATCAGATTTCGCTTGACCCTGATGATCTGAGGATTAGCGGGGATGTTGACAGTGCGCTTTCTTACTCTTCCGGGACGGTCGTCTTCGTGACCAAGCTCGTGGAAACGCATAATCAAACATGGTTTGGCGAGGAACCTTGAGTAATCGAACAATTTCACATTGACGATAACCTTCTCAAAACACATCCAAAATAGCAGCACGTTTATTTGACATTTTGAAAAATATTAAAATGACTTAAAACTGATACTAGGATACGATACATAATGTATTTACAGTTGGTTCTTGTCACAGAACACAACATAAAGAGAACGCAAATCCCTGTACTAGAAACTGTTACTAAAATAGCTTACGCCATCTCTTAATTTTGGCGGGTACTAAGACTAAAAAACCGCGGGAATTTTAAATAAGAGTGTAGTAGCATGTAGCCATTTTATTCGCTATTAGCCAGCTAGTTAAAATCAAAAATAGCTATATTTCAACTACCTTTAAGTGTGAAATGAATAGCTACATTTGATTATAACCAAAAGCTAACTAATTTAATTATATACTAGCTATCTTAATTATCTATGTATGACTGAGGCTCAAACTGTGGCTTATATTGCGAGAATTGAATATTCAAGGGAGAGGATTTATTATATTTTGCAATTCAAATGTACACCACATAAAAGTAATAAATAAAGTTCACATAATAACACTAAAAGTATTGCTTAGATATCATACACTGAGAAAAATAATTCTTCATAGTTAATGAATATGCTTTAATTTAAAGAAACTTTTTCTTCCAATAGTAGCAAAGATATGTTTCCTTTGGGATAAAATATTATTTTCATGTGAAGATTCTTTTTTCTCAGTGCATTTACAACTCGTCCGTTATGGAAATAATAAATAGACAAAGACAAATAACTAAAATATAAAGGAAGCATATAAATTGTTTAAATTGGTAATTCAAACCACAGGTAAACCTTTACATTAGAGCAATATTGAGTTTGTGAGTTTGGTGATATTAAATAGGTTTGCCAAAATTTCCCCAATTTTGCTGCTATTTAAAAGTTTGCCGCCCCGTGCGATTGCATCGTTTTGGATGCCGGTAGCGCCGGCCCTGATAATGACATATTCCTTTCAACTTTAAGTACTGACCATTTGTGTTGCATAGGGTTCCTAATAAATGTCTTTTTTCCTTTAACTCGAGAATGTTTCGCTTTGGATGTTGAAGTTTCACCTATAAAATCCATTGATTTTGTAGACAAGTAATACATAACATAACATAACATAACAAAACTGAACTGAACACTTACATCTTAAATCTTAATGAAGAAGTGTCAGTCATCAAAGGTAAATGAGGTGGTTGCCACTGAATATAAGAATGTCCTGTTGTGATACTAGGAATTCCTGTAAATAACACACGTTTTTCAATATTGCAATGGAAACTTTTGCTGATTGCTTTGATTATAGTTTTTTTTTTCAGTTTTGTTGTGATCTAATACCTAACTAGTTTCAGCTTTGGTTTTTTTTTTAGGGAATAACTCAATGATTTGGGAACTAATATAAGAATAACTTCAGAATATGCAGACAAATTATGTATAATCAAACTGATATGATAACGCATGATTACATCATTATCTGAGAATATATAACTCACCTTGTGATGTGGATGGCATATCGTTAGCCTCCATAGGGAGCATTTCATTTTGTAGCATTCCTAAAACACAACACTATAAACTATTTATAATACATGAACTACTAACAATCTTTACTTAATTTGTTTCTTGATAGTTTAAAAGGCGTAATTCGTTTTCTTGGTGAACCATTTTAAGCTGTCCAAAAATGAATATACGGCGGTATTTCAAGAAGTAAGTCAATAATCATGGTGCATCAGATATGTTAGTTGGTAAATCAATATTTTCCCTAAACACTTTCAACTGGTGCAGGTATATTGCTAAAATATTTATGGGTTCTGTAGGTATTATTAACTTATTAATATAATGTCATAAGTAGAATTTGCTTATCATGCCTTAGAATTTATAATCACTTACCAGGTAGATTCAAAGTTGGGTAAGCATCCTTCGATAACTTATTATTAGGTCCATAGAATTTATTTTCAAAATGTTTGTGGCAAATTCTGTTTGTTATATACACTTCTTCGGGACCCTTTTCCTTTAATTTAATGTCACCTGTAGCCCTTAACCACATTTGGAAACGTTTCATATTTTTTTTTAGGTTTTGGGAAACCATGCATAGGTAATATTGCGTCACCACAATTCACAACTGCACACTTTCTTCGGCTCATCTTTCTAAAAAGTTCCTAACAAACTAATTTGTAGTATTTAAACAAATTTGTAATAATTACTTTTTGGAAAACTTTTAAAATACGCCAAATAACTTGCATTGACTGTATATGCAGCACAACAACGTAGGTAATACCTACATATTTCAAATTATTTAAAAATTGTCCGAAAACAATTATTACAAACTATGTTAAAAAGTTTGAATTTCTGAATACGTATGCCATGAGTTTTTTTTAACTTTGAACATACTATGTAAATATTATAATGAACATAAGAATATTTACAATATGTATGTTCAGAGATATAAAGAACTCACGGTATAACTTAGTATTCTTTCGAAATATTCGACTCTTACCTGTATGAACTTGGTACAACCTTCTATTACACACAAATACAACTCTGTATTTTTTAATGATTATAACTACGCACAAAATTTTTCACTTTTCAAATTTCAAATGATTACAAAAATAAAGTTTATTCACAGTAACTTCTTCATCTAAAGTCTCCCACAGAACACAGAAATGACCTTAAACTGCAAATAAATACACAACGTTGTTTCTGCTCTATTTTTTAAGTACTTTTACGTCGCTGTCAATCAGCTCGGGGTTTTCGAAATTATTTTCTCAATTCATAAAGTAGGTATCTGTAAATTTGTTAAAATATAACCTATTTTCAATTTATCGCGGCGTTGTTACAGCGCCATCTTTTTAGAATTGGCGGGCTTTACTAAGACTACATATCGTTCATCTGGTTTGACCCCATGGTTCTTGTCCGATGAGTTTAGATCAGTTTGCAGTGATTAGTCAGCGCACTTTACTTCTTTACAGCCAGAAGTCAGTCGACCGCTTCGTCAGAAGTGAAAAATATTTATCACTTCTGACGAAGCGGTCGAACGACTACGAAACGTAAAGTGTAAAGTGCGCGATTTAGTGTCCGCTTAAAAGATTTTGTGATACAGATACATAATGTGTACGGATCGGTGTCATATACAGGCTGTTCAGAAATTAGGGGACCCGGAGGTCGTAGCGCTGTTCCTTACATGATTCTAAGAAGAAAATCTTAATACAAAAATGTATTCTATCGTACTTTTATTTTATTGACTTTGTTAGTTTTAATTCGTTGGAGACATGTTAAAACAGCTTAAAATGAGGACAAACTGCAAGGATAACAAAAGCTTCTACATAATTATAATTTGAACAAATTTTGGTCGGTTAAATGCACTTAAAACGCATTTTTCATTCCTCATACCTTCAACTTTGATGACCTCGCATATAAACAGGAGGGCTCGTACAAAGTTTTTGTATTAAGATTTTCGTCTTAGAATCATGCAAGGAACAGCGCTACCACCACAGTGTCCCCTAATTTCTGAACAGGGTGTATTTTGCGCGGTTCAAATTCTAATGCAACGGCAAAGTTGTTATGCTGCAGCGGACAAGTCCCGCAGACACTTCTAGCGTGTTAATTGAGTATTGTCGCGAAAAAATAATGATGCAAACTAAGTCATAAATGTGGCTCGTATAGCATCATAAAACAATTACAGTCGCACAGTAAAATTTATGGGTCGATTCTGCTCATATCTGTAAGGACCGTAAGATCTGTAAGCCTGTAACTCTCTTATTAAAAGGTGGATTTCCGAAGTTCTCAGTATGATACGATTTCTTGTAAGTCTCTAAGATAATACCACAGAGACTTACGAGTAATCCTACAGATCTAGAAGAAATCATATCTTCCAGAGAACTTCAAAATTCCATATTTTAATAATTGAGTTATAGGCTTACAGATCTTACGGTCCTTACAGGTATGAGCAGAATCGACCCATTAGTTTTCACAAAGTGGAGTTATTCCGTAACTCACAGTGCTGATCAATTGTACCCTGACCTTTGGATTTGCCGTATAATTGCGTCAGAACCATATAGGCGTAGAAGAATAAAATTTCGTGGCAAAATTATTAAGAAAAAATTATAACTTATTCATTTAAAATAACGCATCGAGCTGCGAGCCTGCGATCACCAGGTGCGCCGGTGATGAGATGACGTCAACTTAAACTTCCCCGATCCCTAATAATGTGGTTCAACATTTTCTTCTCTTCTCTTCTCTTGTCTATCTATCTCTTCTCTTTCTCTATGCGCTCTAAGATACATAATTCCATCGCAGATTGGTAAATGGGAGACATCTAGAATTAGTTATAGCGTTTTCCACTGTCTGCACACTCAGAGGTGTTCGTTTGTTCTGCACTTTTCGACACTTTTTGCACCAACCGCTCCTGACAGAGTGAGATGTATATAATATAATGTAAGTAGGAGTAAGAAAAGTAGAGTAAAGGGGTTAAAAATGTAGATAGCGCAAGATAGCAGTATATCTTCATCTCTTAATAGGTATCACATGAGGTTAAAATGAGATGAAAATATAATGAGTGTGCACTAGCGCAGCCAGTGGGAAACGCTACTAATAAATAAATAATAAGTTAGTAAAGTTTGCGGGGGAGGGGGACGGGTCAGATAAAGAATATAGCAATATTATTGTTAAAATTTATTACAAACAAGCTTTATATTGCGCTGCGATTTAGAACTATGAATCTACCTCAGCAATTATTTTTTTTTTTATATTATCATTCTTGACAGCCAAGATGCAGAAATGCGCTGGTGCTCCGTTTTGCATGAACTACATTGTTTTGTTATACATGGTGATTCGTTAACCTCTTTACAAACTTTGGCAAATGAAAGTAGATGTAATTTTATGAATAAAACATCCTATCGACATAGGTCAGATTTGCTTTTGTTTAGAACTTATATTTACAAAGACTGAAAATATTTAATAACAAAAATTATTGAACACTTGTGAGTTTTAGCAGGATAGCAGTCAATTGACTGCTTTCCTGCTAGAATTTGCAACTGTTCCTTAAGTTCGCAGTCGCGATCAGAAGTCGTTTTAACAAAAATTATTTATTGTAATGGTACAGACTGTAAGTAAATAAAGAGTACAAACCTAAAATTATAACAAATGTTCAAAAGTTATGTGCAAGTTGACGTGTGTTAGGAAATGTTACTCTGTCTTCCGTCGCTGCTTGACGAACTTTTCATGGTCCATAGATAAGAATAATATTGGCATATCTTCGTTAGAAAATGGAAGCATTATAAACAGTGATTTAGTAAATAACAAAGCACTATTACACCTTCTAACAACTTTTATTTCCAATGTTTTGTTAAATAATGTCTAATATTTTTTTTTGTTTTTAAGAACATTTAAATTACATCCACTTTCATTTTGTATTTTCATTCATTGTATTATCAAAGATTCTTTATATCAAATCATAAAGTCCCTCTTCCAAAAATTCTCGATATGGTACAGTTGCGAACTAATTGTAAGTTATAAATGAATTTTTCTTGCGAATGATGGCCTGGGTAAAATTTTTATTTCAATTGTCATTTGTCACTGGTGCGTCAATGAATTTTTTTTAAATGAGATGACTACATTTTAATTATTTCATTTGAAGGCTCATGATTTACAATTTTGTCATTTAAATTTTGATAAGTGGTCAAGAGAATAAATTAATCTTGAACACTCAGGAAGCCATGAAATAGGTTTTTACTGCATGTGTAAATGACATTGAAAAAGCAAAAATGCTGGAAAACCTAAGAAATGTCACTTTAAACTGTAATAAATGAAAAATTGA
Source organism: Dorcus hopei (assembly GCA_033060865.1). Taxonomy (NCBI): domain Eukaryota; kingdom Metazoa; phylum Arthropoda; class Insecta; order Coleoptera; family Lucanidae; genus Dorcus; species Dorcus hopei. The sequence continues at coordinate 27,966,732 of CM065419.1, read as the reverse complement.
GGAAACAACGACTTTTGCCAATGTCTTATTGTTGCCCAAGTGCCCACCTAACGAACCACCATGTATTTCTTCGAAAACTTCGACAATTCTAATTTTTAGAAGGACTAACTGCTCTTTAATTTCGCTGCCATCAGGTGACTCCCATTCTCTTTTAAGAATTCCGTTCTCTAACTTTAAGGAATCCCAAGTGCGCAGTAGCTTTTGAAAATCGGGCTTTTTTCCGATATTTCGGCCCAAGTTGGACGTTGTCCTTTTTCCCTCCAAGAGATTATATCCCTTATGTCTTCCTCTTGGCGTTGCTCTTGGCTGATAATCTCCGGTTGCCATTGGTTGTTTGTGACACGTGTTCTTTTGATAGGCATTATTCCTTCTTTTCCTCCAATTTCAAGCAGTGCCGACAATTTTCAGAACATGCTCTTCTGGAGGGTGCATCTGCATTATTATGGGCACGACCTAGGCGATATTCGATTATAAAATCATACTCCTGCAGTCTTTCTATCCATCTGGCAAGCTGTCTTATATTTTTGAACTGGAACAATCCCTTCAATGCTGCGTGGTCTGATCGAAGATGAAACTGTCGAGCATAAAGGTACTTACGAAAATGTTCCAATGTTTTCACCACAGCAAAGAGCTCCTTCCTGGCTACACAATAGTTTCTTTCAGCTTTGGATAAAACTTTACTGAAGTAACCGATAACACGTTCTTTTTCGTCCTGCACTTGTGATAGCACGCCCCCAATTCCGTGATTGCTAGCATCAGTATCAACGATGAACTGGCCCTCTAGTCGTGGATAGGACAGTATTGGTGCAGACATTAGAAGATCCTTCAGGTTGTTAAAAGCTTCTTTCTTGACAGTCTTCACTCCAAAAAAATGTTTTTCCTTCGGTCAGCGAATGCAGAAGTTTGGTTGTCTTTGCAAAGTCTTTCACAAATCGTCTGTAATATGTGCATAATCCCAGGAAACTTCGCAATTCATGCACATTTTTTGGTGGTGGCCAGTTCTTAACGGCTGAAATTTTGTCTGAATCCGTTGCGACACCTGCTTCTGATATGACATGTCCAAGATATTTTGCTCCTTTTTGGAAGAATTCGCATTTGGCAGGATTCAGTTTCTCCTCTTTTATTCTCTGGAAGACGTCTGTTAAGTTTTCAAGGTGTTCTTTAAAGGTTCTTCCAACAACAATTACATCGTCTAAGTATACGAGGCAAATTTTCCAGCTAAGTCCGCGCATTACCAATTCCATGAGTCGTTTAAAAGTAGCTGGGGCGTTGCGAAGACCAAAAGGCATCACTTTACTTTGCCATAAACCATTTCCAGCAGTGAAGGCCGTTTTTTCCTGATCTTCGGGATGCATACCAACTTGCCAATAACCACTTTTCAAGTGTTGTTTGGTTAAGTTTTCAAATTTATCATGGAAGTGAATTTTTATTCCTCCGATTTTCTCATCAAGTTGTAGTCAAATTCAGTTTTTATGTCACCACTATGATTTTTTCATCTTCAATTTGAAAAAAAATTGTATGTTTAAATTGTCTCTTCACATTTTCAATTTTTCCATCAGTTTCCTCATCGAATTATGTTTTAAGATCTTCGATCTTTTCATCGATTTGATTTTTCCAATCCTGTATTTTCAGATCGGTGTTTAAACCGGAAGTTTCAATTTTTATCTCCAAGCTTTCTATTTGTTTTCTAGAAAATTTCATTTGTTGCGTCATTTCTTCCTTCGTATTTTCATTGACATCTTTGAATTCTTTTTTTATATTTTTAAGTAGAGCTACGCTATTTTCAATTTCGAATGCAAATAATTCCGGATCTTTTCCTTCTCGAAGAGGTTGTTCAAGCCCAAAGTTAGTATATGGGAAGTTGCCTCATGCAACATCGGGCGGACTCGACACCTTTCGGCGGAGTGACGTATGCGAGATACCCGTCAAGTAAAGGCTCCCAGCCTCCCACACACCGGCGCGAATTATTCGCGACCTCCGCACCCGCACACCGACTGAGATTGTTATAATTCGCGCGAATTATTCCTCATTTAATTTATAGCGGCAGATATTAAAGGCGCTACATGCAATTCCGTCTCGTAAAAATGCATTTGAAATGCCAAATGCCCTATACTGAAACGGAAAGATCGTACGAATGCACTGGGCGGACTCTCGTGACGTGACCCACCACCGAGAATTGGCGTTCGGCTTCTAGCATGTAATTCGAGCGCATGAGACAACTTCCCATATACTAACTTTGGTTCAAGCCGTTCTTGTAAAACAGTTTTCTTTCCAGAAGTTTCCAACCCTCTCTCGTCCAACTCATTACACAACTCCTTCACTTTCAATTCAAGTAGCTTCATTTTCAATTTTTGAAAATTTCCGCTTCCGACTTCGGGGTTAACAAATTGTAATCGTTTATTTTAAAAACAATTTAATGTCTACGATCATTTAACACAATGAAAGCACAATAATACCGAGCTATACACTTATCTAACAAAATAACACAATCGTTATTAATGCCCGGTTTCTTCATTGCCTTATCTTGAGGTTAAATTTATCTGTCAATTAGAATGTGACACATACAAGTTTGTGTACGGCGAACTGTACGTCACATTCCTACTGTTAGATAAATTAACCTTAAGTTAAATATGGTAAAGAAATCTGCCATAAGTCGCTTACTACACATATCGCTTTCTAAATAAAGCTGGATTTACATGGAGCGTTGAGCGCGTCAAAACGCTGAGCGTTCTCTACTCCCATTGGTTAGTGCTCGATACGTAAAGAGCAGTAGCCAATGAGAGTACAGTACGCCCGGCGTTTTGACGCGTTCAACGCTCCATGTAAATCCAGCTTTAAACTGATCTAAATATCCCGCTGCCTCGGGGTTATAGAGGAGGCAGCGCTTATTCTAGAATAGCGGCGAATAAGGATAGAACATTCCAGTAAATTCTACTATTATTCGGTGCGAGTCTGGAAGAGATTATAATCTTGTCTGTACCATAGATGGCGCGACCAGTCTAAAAATAGAATTTACTTCACGGAATTTAACAATATCGACACTCTAATGTACTCAAAATGTTTATTTCGTGAAACCGAAAATATTAGTCGAAAACCCTGAAATCCAAAAGGACTGCAGAAGTTCTGGGAAATATTCAGCAAATCATGGATAATTATTTCGTGCCTTGACACATTTAGGCCCAGTTTCACAATCGTGGAATAAGAACGGAATAACTGTTCGCCAAATATCATTTAATGTTCCGTCACACCTACGTCACGTTATACCAATAATAATGCTTATCCGACGATTGTAAAATCGGGCCTTAAAATTATATTCTTACCGTATAACTGTAGTTCCAGAAATATTAAAAACGAAAACAATTTTCTCATTGGTTTCTGACTAACACAAATGAATCTGTTTTTCGGATGAAACGTGGTTTCACAATATAGGATATGTTAAATCCCAAAATGGTGTGCTGAAAATCCACATTTTTATACTGTGTCTGGGCCGGATTAAATCCGCGACAGTTACATAGTCCCGTTTTCTTTAATGTCTCCCACATTGTAGAGCGTCACCGGGACGAAATTTCATAGGTTTAATTCAATTGAAAGCGTGATAGTGATGTTTATTATTAATTGCAGTAATAGTCACTAATATCTTGGATAACCCATTACAGTAATAAAATGTCATTTTCGGACTAAGAAAAAACGAAAAATGCTCTTTGAGCTAAAGGCAACGCGCAGATTAGTTTCGAAATATTTCTGCAGCTTACATAAAGATCAACTAACAAAGTTTACAAAACTGTACCTGTCGATCTTGGTTATTTATTAACATTTCGTTGTGAATTTTTGTAGGTACTCAATACAATATCTTTTCTACAGAAATTTCAGAACAGCATTGGTCTATCAGTTATTATGTGTACAAGGTGTTGAGTTTTGCAAAAGATAATTATTCTCAAAATTTTCAAATGGAACACCCAGTATATCTAGACTCTCGTGAAACACTGTCACAGAAGACTAATCTATACAGAAGCATCACTCGAGGCGGCATCTTTGATCTTCCGTACAACCTGCCCATGACCTTGGCCATTTAAATCGGTAGTGCAGTAGAGATGCGTGCGTGCTTTGAAAATATTTAGAGATGAGGTAGAAATGGGATTATAATCTACGCTATTAATTTTAAAACGAGTACCACTTGCGGCACTAATAAAACACACTGTCGTAACCAGGATTTGGTCATTGGGGGTTCGCATTTGAAATTTTGTTCGGAAAATGAAACCTGCTCCGAATTTTATCATAACGATTTCTATTGTTGCACTTTCGCTCCTTGGACACGCTACCGCGAAAATGAGATGAGAGATGGATGAGAGTACCTATTATACACAGAGTGCGACAAGAGGAATTCGCTATGAGAGAAACGACTCAATTGTAGGGAAATGTATTTCGTTTATTAGTTAATAAAATTGAGAAACAATGCAAGTAATAACTGTGGACTATTTATTACAATTGCCTAAAGTAAAAATTAATTACAAAATGGAAAACGCTATAAATATGCACGAGATGACAGATTCTTGCCCGGATTTTATTGTCCGCTACTGAACTTGTGTAATTCCCGTTACGAAATTTTACTCCGCCATGCTTCTTCATACGCAAATTTATCCATCCCGTGTTAACTCGAGGGTAACGCATTCTTTTTTCTCTCTCGCGTTACGCCTTCAAGCAAGGCATCGAAGGAAACGCGCGAGTGTTGCCGAGTGGACACGAAAGACCTTTAAACTGGTAGTGCTCTTCTTACTCTTTCTAATTATGACGCTCCTTTTCAAGTGACGCTTCTGTTTAGATTAGTATTCTGTGACACTGTTTTAATAAGCTTTCATAAAACGCCAAATGTATTTGTCTAAACTGAAGAAGTCGTGGGACAAAAATTAATAATTTTTCTTTCTTTCAATATTGACGTTATTTAGTCAATAACTAAATAACGTAGTGTTCGTCTGTTTTGATTTGCTGATACATCAATGAATATGTTTTATTTTTTGTTCAGAGCAATTGAATATGTTCCCGTTAAAATAATTCCTATGTTTCTTTACTTTGAAAACATCTAAATAACGTTATAATAATAATTTAAAAAAATAAAATTTAGAATCACGTTGCCGTTTGCTAGAAAAGAGGAAAACAGTTGCTATAAGTTTTGAATTGACAGTACAATTATTCAAATTAGTGTCACACTACTTTTACAGTTTTGTTATTGTTTTTCTCCTATGTCACGTAACTCTTCATTATGAAACTATATTTTGTTATCATAAAAGAATACAAAACTGTAAAAGTAGTGTTATAGACGGTAGAGACGGTAGAGAAGACCGCGGCACTCGGTGGACACCCTGTTTAAGAAGAGCAGTTTTGAATTGAAGATGACGCGTGGAATTGTGCATAGAGCTAGAGGTGGACAATTTGAACATCTGTTGTAATTGTTCGTATTTTTATTTTTATTTGATCTTATTAACAATTTCCGACTTAAAAATGTTTAGCTTCATTAGTTTTTACAAAACATAAATAAAATAAAAATGTATTATTTTTTTTGTATTATTTAAATAGTTCGTCATCGACTATACCATGTGCACATTTCCAATGATCTGTAAGGCGTAGTTTCCAATATAGGTATTCTAATAGGCCACTCACAGTGAATATGTTAATAAACGGTGACGCCTTTTTAAAATAATAGCTGAATTGCCAAGACACAAATAGGTCACCTTAAATCCATCTGCAGACCGCTGAAGAGTGTGTGAATAATACATATCTGTTCTAAAGGAACATCTACGTGTACCGTCAGAATTAAAAGTAATGTCTCCCAAGTACAATGTACACTACCGCTCATAAGTATTTGGGCACCTTATTTTATTGCATTACTTGTATAATATTATGTTTAGAAAATCTGTTTGCTTATTACTGGTTAGTTTACTGAAATGCGATAAATTTACACTTTAATCCATTGGATATTATTATTATTCAAAGTAACGAGCTTTCAATAAAAAAAACGGTCAAGTAGGCTGTGACACGCTTTTGTTGTCAGGAAGGTATGTCGTGATTAACTTCATTTATATTTCAATTTTGACAAGTTGACAGCGGTTAACCTTGTGTCAACAAAACTCAAAAGCTGTTCCAAGTTTTTTGGAATATTTTGGCAAGTATTTTGTAAATTTCTGTGCAAAAATTAATGGAAACTGAACGTATTCTGAAGCAAGGTGCTTTGAAGAAGTTTTTGCAGACAGAATTATTAGTCGGAACACTGTAATTTCTTGATCTCCGAGGTCCTGCGATTTTTAACCGTTTGTGATGTTTTTTTGTGGGCTTACATAAAAAGCTCTAAATTTACCACATCAATTGCTGATTTAAATGGCCTAAATAGCGGATTGCTAATAAAATTCAAGAACTGAGAGAATCTCCTCGTGTCTTAAAAAGTTTGATGAACTCAATTAAGCATAAAACCTCGAAATGTTTTCAAGAAAAAGGTAGACACTTTTAGCATTTATTATAATTGTTGTAAAAAGTTTTATAAGTTACAGTAATAAATGTTTATTTTTGAAATGTTTTCTTTGAGTTAAAGTGAGGTTAGAAATGCAGGTGACACTAGTCGTATGAAGAACCCTACGCTATACGTTCAGATTCATTTCATAGCCATCTAGACCGTTTTTTTAATTGAACACTCGTTACTTGATTACCTACGATAGCACAATACTCATAAAACCATCAATTTAGTGACAGTATAAAAATAATTTGCGGAAATTCCCGGAAGAAGTTTCGGTTTATCATATTCTATGAAATGCTTTTATAATATTCTTTCCCAGGCTTTGGGGTAACTTACCTAATTTACAATCGGTTTTACATCCGCATTCATAGTAATAACGTCCTGAGCGAAATACAGATTTACAGCTATTTGAAATGCCTAAAAGATAGGAGATGGGCGTTGAAATGAGCGTTGAAACGTGCACCAATAGCTCACCATAAAGCTGGCAAAAGTAATCGAGAAATTGCCAAAGAACTGAAATTATTCGATAACATTGTGGGTGCCCAAATACTTATGAGCGGTAGTGTAAATGCATAGTATTGGTCTTATCCATTCTGACTAAGAAAATATCGACAAGAATTCGATTAGGCCGCAATTTAAATTTTTAATGCAGAGACATTACTTTTAATCCTGACTGTACATCATGAGTCATATACAATATATCAGTGCCTTTTGGTTATGAATTTAAGGTAAAGAGCAAGAATTCCTTTTTTTAGAATGATATTATTATTTTTCGTTAGACCAGATTTTATTTCAAACTAATATATGAGGTCTGTTCCAACCACGCTTTGTGACCGTTTCGAAACCGTCACAAGCATGCACTCATCAAAGTTTTACACTCGACAAAGTTGTCAACATCGATCATTATTTCGGTGGGCAACTGATTATGACGGTTTCTTAAACGGTCAGAAAGCGTGGTTGGAACAGAGCTTATATCGAACGGTTTCATCTAATTGCTTCTGACTTACTTCTTTATCTCTAATGATGTAGTTCTATTTCTTTTTTTAGTTACGTGTTCCTATTAAGCGATAATAAGAATAGTTTCTAACTTTAATGATTGCAATCAATTTTTAACTTAGGAAGAGTTTCACATTTTTAACGCATTCGTTAGCAACAAGAACACTTATGCAGATGCTTCGTCCGTTTTTGAATTTGTTTTCTTCTCCGTAAATATTACGATTACTGTGACAAAAGTTAACGTTGAGAGTCGATCAGGTAGAACATATCTACCTTTTAATAAATAATTGCATTGAAAGAAGTTAGCATCAAGCTTATACATAAGTGTTTCTACATACAGGCTGTTACAAATTCGAGGCTCACCATTGGGATCTCGGAAACGGTAAGAGATACGAAGTTGGTTAAATTGGGGCAAAGTTGCGTATTTTGGTGCTGAACAATAATCCGTTCTGAAAAATCTTCTACGTTTTGTAGTTTTTGAAATATTTCAAAAAAACAAGAAAATGTAATTTTCTTTTTTATTTTTTTCTGAAGTTATTGTTGCAGGGATCATAACAAAATTAATACATTCTACAGGCACTTTTTTAAGCTCTTTACAATGATATCATTAGATTTTACTTAAAATGTTTCGTCTCGTCCTGACCATCATCAACTTCATTTTTTCTTATGCGCGCTACATTGGGTTTTAATACCAATGAATAGATCTATTTTTTCTGATGCTTTTCCATATATCATACATCCCTATTGAATTTGAAACAGCTGGAAATGCAAGAAATTGTTGAAAAATAACACTGCAAAGAAAAACATGGTATGCAGTGAAAACAAAAACCAAAAAAGTTTGATATACCTTCGGAGTTTTATTTCGTCTATCACAAAAGCAGATTTTTGAAAAATTTTTAGATATAAAAATGAATGACGTGAATCCAAGAAGGACGTACATTTTTAAAACGTATTGTGCTAACAACAACAATTTAGTAATAGCAAGAGAAATTTACTTCCAACAATGACGATGACGCAGTATTTAATTAATTTCGTAATTAAATTATACATTTTTATGATTAAAGCAAGAAAGTATCACAAGAAATTATATCTTTAAAAATCTCTCATTTTTATAAATTTAAAAATGTATTATGCTAACAACAACTTAGTAATAGCAAGAGAAATTTACTTCCAATAATACCCAGAAAGATGCCATCCACATAGAACAATGTTATTAAGTTAGATAGAAACATTGCACTTTATGGATGTTTTCGTATCGAGATCGCCTTAATGATGATGAGAATGAAGAATTATTAGTAGAGGTAGTTTGTACTTGACGTTTCAAAATCGTTGTCATTTGTCATTGTTTTCATGGCCAGGTAGATTACATAAAAATAGTTACTTATAAAATGTATAAAATTATGAGACTACAAGAAAGAATGTTTCCTCGAGCAGTAATATCTTTTAAGATACGAGTTTTCTAAAGACATACATAATTTAATTTGATATTTTCTTGCTTTAATAATAATAATGTATAATTTAATTACAAATCTAATCAACTATTGTTTTGTAGTTGTCTTTCTGGATATTGTTGGAAGGAAATTTCGCTCGTTATTACTGAATTGTTGTTGTTAAGACCACAATAAATTTTTAAATTTACGTCATTCTTGGATTCAAAAACATTCATTTTTAGATCTAAAAATTTTACTAAAATCAGCTCTTGTGATACACGAAATAAAACTCCGAAGGTATATCAAACTTTTTTGGTTTTTGTTTTCACTGCATACCATGTTTTTCTTTGCAGTGTTATTTTCAACAATTTCTTGCATTTCCAGCTGTTTCAGATTATTAAATAGGGATGTGTGATACATGGAAAAGCATCAGAAAAAATAGATCTATTCAATGGTATTAAAATCCAATGTAGCGCCCATAAGAAAAAATGAAGTTGATGATGGTCAGAACGAGACGAAACGTTTTAAGTAAAATCTAATGATATCATCATAAAGAGCTTAAAAAAGTGCCTGTAGAATGTATTAATTTTATTATGATCCCTGCAATAATAACTTCAGGAAAAAATAAAAAAGAAAATTACGTTTTCTGATTTTTTTGAAATATTTCAAAAACTACAAAACGTAGAAGATTTTTCAGAACGGATTATTATTCAGCACCAAAATACGCAACTTTGCCCCAATTTAACCGACTTCGTATCTCTTACCGTTTCCGAGATCCCAATGGTGAGCCTCGAATTTGTAACAGCCTGTATATAAGAATTCTAAAGTTAATCTTGATATTCAGGAAACATTTTTTGTCTAGTTGTTCAGACTGTTGTCTGTATTTCACTTTTTACTGTTCTACGTTTGCTTATATTGAGTGTTTCTTGAAACTGGAGGGGGGGGGGATAAAAAAGTTCTGTAGCAGATTCTTTCACAACTTTAGTTGCAGGTACATTATATGAAATTTTGAAAAAAAATTATCCTCACAATTTCAGTGTCTTTAACTAAGTGTTTTGAGCATAATTTGGTGTAGTTAAATATTTCATTTATTACATGTGCCTATTTTTGATATTTCTTTCGAAATTTTTTTACTCCTGCATCTCTTATCTCCCCTTCAAAAGTTAGGAATATGTAAAACACATATTTGCATTTGTATCCGTCATCGAAAAGCGACACCAAATCACAGAAGAAATGCTTTATATTGTCTGGAGTACCTAAGAAAAAGATGCACCTCTGAAAAAGAAATGCACCTATGATAAAGAAATAGTTAAATATTGAGATCCTTTTTGTTGTTGCAATTACATTGCCTGTACTTTGAAAATCATTTGACAAAAGTTTTGAATTCTCCCACTGGTCATTTTGAAAAAATAAAACTTTCATAATTTCTTGCGCTCATTTTAAGCCCTAAATCTCCAACGCCCGTAGTAGCTGTAACCGACTTAGATATTTTTCTCTTTTTCGGAACTCACTCTACAAATTGGGGAAAAACAGGAAACTCAATTCGAATTAGAATAATTAAACATATGGTTATTTGCAATCTTTCTTCTCCGTTCTATTTTATTTTGTTCAGAATATTTTTGTAGGAAAGTGAAGTTCCGTGCCCATATCAATCTCAAAATTTAATTATAATAGTCGCAGTGACGTGACGACTCCTTTTTATTTTTGACGCTTTTAAAACCCTTCTACTTTCTATATTTTGGTAATTTACGGTTTCTTCGAATTATTGCTCTCGATCTTTTTATATTAACTGCTTGCAATGCAGCTACTATTACTGATTTACATAGTATATTTTATGTAGATCATTTTTAGTTGCGTAACAATATTACCTAAGGTTATTTTTCAAACAACAACATATTTATAACCTGTCCACAGTTACAAAAATGCATTGCCATGAACTATTATGTATAATTACAAAAAATAATGCAAATTGGGTATTTAATAGATTTTATTGACTGTTTTACATTTAATTCTATTATAAAGAAAAAAAAGGAGGAAGAAGGAAAAGAAGTGGAGGAATGTTTGATTTAAAAATCATAACTGAAGAATATGTATAAGATGAAGTTAGAAGAATCTTTGCGTCTCTCAGGATTTCTTTACCAACCATGACCCAAACCTCCACGCAAGCCAATGCCGTGTCCCAATCCTAGACCTCCTACACCAAGAAGAGGAGAGCCAAGACCAACACCAAGTCCGGTAGTCACTACACCGGGAGCAATTCCTACACCAATTGCACCGGGAATTCCCAAGCCAATTCCGCTAGGAACGGGCGAAGCGAAAACGGCAGTAAGACCGACGAGGAAGAAAATAATTGCCTGAAATAAAACAGTATATTATATTTCGAAAAATTAATTCCACTACATGACTAAAAAATTGCGATAGCTATTTAGGAGAAAGAAATACTGGCGAATGAGAAACCATGTGATCTTCAATCTTAGTTGTTCGCCAGTAGCTTACTGTAAGTGGTAGTTTTAGTAGATAAGAAACGATTTCTGCACTAAAATTACAAGGTTCTTAGGAAACAACAATTTATACAGAGAGAGCAGAAACGATTCCAGCCTGTGAAGTTGTAGCTTAACTAAATACAAGAATATGAAAGAAAGAATACAATTGCTTCTAGAATACTTCTAATAGGTTTAAACTTGATTACATGTTTCAAAATATTGAAGTTCCTTTTAAATTTTTTCTTTGTACGGTCTCTCAATCGTCTTTATGTTTGGTGAATTACGTGTTGTTCATTCTTCATTAATTAATATGTTAGTATAATTAGACATTTTTATTTCCTTATGTATGTTTCATATACCAAAATCATAGGTTGCAATTACACGCAGATATGAAATATTACCTAAACGGAGGTAAAAAGAAATAGAATGTTGTATAATCAAATGAAAAATTAACAAGCGTATATGTTAAATGAGGAACGAGGTGAACAAAAATACGAATCACACTTTTAATAGAGCGGAACATTCGATAGACTACTTATTATAAATTTATGTACCGCTTTGTCAAAATTGCAATGAACACCAACCCGTGAGCAAATAAAAATCAGATTAGAGCAGGCGGTGCAAAGAAAATGTATGTCTGTGATTAAATGAAAAGTCAATAAATTTGACAGTTCATGGATGTATTACATTAATATTCAGTTAATCACAGACATTTTCTTTGCACCGCCTACTCTAATCTGATTTTTATTTGCTCACTTTTTATATGGCCTGTTTTACGAAATAATGTCCATCAAGTAACAAATGTACAAAATTCGCGTATTATTATTACTATTATTACTTTTTTTGGAAATGTAGTGAAAAAGTTTCAAAATAAAATAAAATAAAATAGGGCCAGGTAAAATATTCTAAAGTGACTTACCAGGGTTTTCATTTTGTTGTCTTGCTGTGTGTGTATTTGTCGAAAGACGATTACAGTATGTTGTTGGAATCGCCCCCAACGTATTTATATGCAAAATGAGAACCGAACAACCTTCGATAAGTGTATGATGCGGCCCCCGGTCGGTTCATTTGCATTTTACGCAGCATACGCAATATGTAACGAATATTACTAATGCCGGAACGGTTGCTTTGTTTAAACAGGGAATTGCTTTTTCCCGCTGAAGAATTTACGCGCCCTTGAAAGTAAAGCAATGCCATTTGGAGACCAAAAAATTGGCAAACTGTGTCCTGGCCTGGATTTGTGTGCGATATTTCATTTCTGTTTTTTTTAATTGGCCAGAGGTTTGCATTCATACTCGGAAAAACGCGCCTTTACACATATATTCTGTATTTTTTTCTTTACGTTCATTGCTAGATGATAAACAAGGAGGTTCATGTAGGAGATGGAAAATGTGGTAAAAAAGGGTACACGGTTCTGCATTTTTAAAATAACATTTATTTTTAGCGATTGAGCAAAAGATTAAAAAGATGTATTAAAATTTGTCATAAAAAATATACCATATTAAAAAAAAAGTGTCGGCTTCGAAGCAAGTGAAGATCGAGGTCAAAGGAAAGATAGCAGCAGTCCTTAACATTCAATGCAACTTTTCTTAAAAACGTTTTGCTCTATCTTCCAAAATAAGAAAATTATTTTAGAAATACAAAACCTTGAATCACCCTGTATATTAAAGGTTATTCAAAAAATATTTTAAATTTTATCCGCTACACATTTAAAGACGAATACAGGCTGTTCCAGAAATGACGTGCCAAAAAGAAATCAGTTATAGGAGATGATGAGCAGGGATCATATTTGGGGCCACTTCCTGCGGAGAAAATACGAAAACTTGCTATTCAGAGTGTACACAGGAACAATAAATCGAAGAGTGGGAGGATCGAGTCGAGTGAGCGGAGTGTTATTTTTAGCAACAGATAATTACAACGATAGTTTTTATAACTTACAAAGCTTACATGGTATTATTTAATAACTTGATTGATTTAATTTATTCATAGGCGTAGGTGTTTTCTCAAAAATTATATAAAAGATCACTGTTATGCTCAATGCTATTAATTAATTAAAATTAATTTGATGTTGCGATGGCTACTTTGATCATTTGCGCGCAATTTATAATTAAAGAAAAACAATATTACAGAATTGCATGATTTGCGGTGACTATAAAATGCTTTTTTCTACTTTGCGTTCACAATGAACTCATTGTGACACCAAAAACAGTTTCACAATGAAGCTCATTGTGAAACTGTTTTTGGGGAAATTTTAGTCAATTTTTAATTGAAAATATTTATTAGATTCTACAAAATAACTCATTATTTATTTGTTACTTAACAGAATATTCACAATGAAGCTGGATAAGAAAAATTAATAACTTGTTAAAGTGACTTTTGATTAAAACGAAAGGTTTTCAGTGTTGCCACGCATTACAACTAAAATTCCCCATATACCAAGGAAGATCAAATTTTTGACAATATTTTTCATTTTTTTGTTCAATAAGTGACGCAAAGTAGAAAAAATACTATATTTTACACGTTTCACAAGAGGCATTGTAACACTCGTTCCGTTGGGGCACTCCAACCCCACTCGTGTTACAATAACCCTTCTTGTGAAACTCGTAAAATAATATACTATTTTAGATTTTCAAAAATAAATCGTCTTGGATTATCTCGCAGCAAAGCCTTATATTGAGAGAAACTTCTCTCTACATCACAACAAACTATCGGTGCAAAGCAGAGTTTTCTTATTTCATCCACTGTGTAATTTAAATTGTGGAAAGAAGAATTATCTCCAGTTGTAAGAAATTCAGAAAATATTTTTAATTTACCCAAATCAGGATTTATTCACCGACTGATAACGAAAAGTTATTTAAATGTAGCCGTAAAATACGATCGCCGATTGCACTGCTGCCTTAGATAAGGTGGGGACGGCCGAGTACAGTCAAGTTAGAAGTGCGTGGCCAGTAAGTGGTCTCAAATATGATCCTTGATGATGAGTAAAACTCCTATACAAAAAATTTTTCTAATAAAAGTCTTCGTTTTTGAGATAAAAGTAATTGAAAATTTGCTGTATGCTAATGAGTTTAGATGCTACAAGTACGGTTGCTAAAAAAAATGCAAATATTGTTGCCATGCAACCAGTATTACCTTTTCAATCCCGATTAACATTAGCGTACAGTAACTTTTCAATTATTTTTATCTCAAAAACGAAAAGACTTTAGAAATTTTTTTTATATGAGTTTTACTCGTCATCTTCTATAACTGATTTCTTTTTGGCATCTTATTTCGGGACCACTCTGTATATTGGTTGATTAAATTTAAAGGAAAAATACATTTTTTGTTATACAATGTGATCAAATCTGCGGGCGGGCATTAGCATTTGCAGAAATTATATTTACATAAATTTAATGTAATTTGATGTTTCAGAAACCATAAAAAAATACTTTGGTAATGTACAGAGAGATTCAAAAGGAGTGTGCAAGTAAACTTAAAGAGCCCTTCGAATAAAATTTTCGTTTTTGGATAGACGCGAAATATCTTCTTGCATAAAAAACACGCGTTTTCACCACAGAAATACTACAGAATTTGTTCATCTCAGACATGACATGAAAGGTTAAGTATACTTTTATGCTGTGCAGGAGACGCTCGATAAGGTGAATGAATTAAAACCAAGCATGTTGACAGAATTATTTACATTAAAGTGCAACTTTATAAATGTGAGACTACAGGGTGGGCCAATAGTGCGTATTCGGAAGATAGCGACTTTATTATTGCATATTCTTAAAATCCGTGTGCGCTAAGATCTAGATGAGATATAGCTCCATGATTTAAAATTAGTTACAATTATACAGGGTGTTTCGTCTGGATGTGCCAAACCAAAGTTATGTTTTTTAAAATGGAACACCCAGTATATTATGAGCTCATCTGATTCGCCTTTAAAAATGGAACAATTTTTTATAAGACGATTACGTACCTAAATGTAATACTTTTCGAGATATTGGCATTTAAACGTAAAAATACGGTATGTTTTCATACGCCGTAGATATGTTGTTTATTAAAATTTTATTTTGTAATTTTATAGGAATATTACATGACTTGTTGGCAGTAAAAAATGTTCTTTTTAAAAATAGGTCATGTACTTTTTACAGGGTGAATCATAACTCGAATGCCTATTTTACTCTGATTTTTAAATGGAACACCCTGTATATTATCATTAATTTTGACACATCGTAGATTAAGCTTTTCAGTGATATGCGGTTTGGTATACGTTAGTCGGCTTTCACACCAAAGTAGCAAGCTGCATGCTGCTTGCATCTTTTGAGAAGTAGCGTGCCGCGTAGCGCATCTTAGAATTTTGTGTTCACATCAAGGTAGCATAGCAAGCTATGCGATTCGCAAATTGGCAGTGTCTTGCGAGTTATTATAATCAAGATGTCATCCGAAGATGAAACTGTGGCGTTCATCAAGCATCAAGAACCACAACATAGTGTGTCCTGATGGTTTGGTGTCAGCATGTTGTCGAGAACCCTAGTTTAGCTCGATAATGTTTTAATTTAAGACGAAACCGCGGCCTCTACTGAAGTAGAGTAGCAAAATATAGAATTTGTCCTATGAGCTAAGCTGCACGTCGCAAGTGGCAGGTCGCATGAATGCTACGATACACCGGTGTGATTATTATCAATTGTTTACATAGGTTCTAAAATTAATAGCATGCAGCGTGCATCCAGGATACAAGCAGCATTCATCGTGCATCCAGGATGCAAGCAGCATTCATCGTGCATCCAGGATGCAAGCAGCATGCAGCTTGCTACTTTGGTGTGAAAGCGATTTATTGAACGACATTGAAACTTGCGTGAATATTCCCGGATTTCATTTTACGACATTTGAATTTTAACCGAAAATTATTTTAAAGTTGTATTCAATCTCGATTGCTTTTGTTTGTTAGAAATGAATATTATTTGACCGCTTATTTTATGATTACTAAATACCAAAATCATTAACACACATTTACATTGTACAACACCACGACAATGTCGAATGCTGGCCGTGTTGTTCACAGCCGTATCCTCTGTTGCGGATCGATGAACATTTTCCAGCATTTCCGCATTAATCATGGCAAATGCGTTAGGATACAGAGGATACAGTTGTGTGAAGCACAACACGGCCAGCATTTCGAACATTTATTAAATTAATTGTTAATTTTATTTTCAGTGTAAAATCATACTGTTTATTAATGATTTAATTATTTCAGTAATGTACATAAAATAAACAATTCAAATGATAATGTTCATTTCTAACAAACTAAAAACTTAAAATTAGATTGAATACAACTTTTTAAAATAATTTTCAATTAAAATGAACGATTTGTCTTGGAAGTAATCCATTAGAAGTCGGAATAAACGCTGCATTACAGAGTTTCGAATTTGAAGTGTCATTATGTGAGAATTCAATGTGTAACGTATACCAAACCGCATATTACTGAAAAGCTTAATCTACGATGTGTCAGAATTAATGATAATATACAGGCTGTTCCATTTAAAAAATCAGAGTAAAATAGGCATTCGAGCTATGATTCACCCTGTAAAAAGTATATGACCTATTTTTAAAAAGAACATTGTTTTTTACTGCCAACAAGTCATGTAATATTCCTATAAAATTACAAAATAAAATTTTAATAAACAATGTATCTACAGCGTATCAAAACATACCGTATTTTTACGTTTAGATGCCAATATCTCGAAAAGTATTACATTTAGGTACGTAATCATCTGATAAAAAATTATTCCATTTTTAAAAGCGAATCAGGTGAGCTCATAATATACTGGTGTTCCATTTAAAAAAACAACTTTGGGTTGGCACATCCAGACGAAACACCCTGTATAATTGTAACTAATTTTAAATCATGCAGCTATATCTTATCTAAGTCTTAGCGCACACGGATTTTAAGAATATGTAATAATAAAGTCGCTATCTTCCGAATATGCACTATTGGCCCACCCTGTATAAAAAAGACGGTGAGTAAGGGTTGGCATGGTGTTGTGCCTACAAGTAGCATTCGACAATTCAGGGTGACTGATATCGTTCCGCAAAAAAAAATACGTAAGAATGAACGTTATGGTTTACGGGAAAAATATTTAAAAAGTTCTACGGAGTAGTTTATAATTAATTAAAAATGTACCCCAAATGTGATGCTTTTGGGGTACGAAATACAACGCCACGTTTTATAAATGCAGCAGTATAATAAGAATATAAGGTTTTATGATTATCATTTTATTGACTACTTGTCTACTTTGACACACTTCTCAATTCCAATTAAATACGGGGTGAATAAAAAGTATAAAACACCGATGATAGAGCTACTAAAAGTTTCACAAAAAAAGTTTCAAACAAAAATAAAACGGCTAATTACAGTCGCATCTCTATAACTCGAACCTCCACAACTCGAAACTTCTATAAGTCGAAATTTACTGATGTCCCTGCACATTGTGTATGACTGAAATCTCTTCTTTAACTTGAAATTTCTATAACTCGAAGTAATTTTCAGGTACCTTGAAATTCGAGTTATGGAGGTTCCATAACTTCACCATAAATTGATGTTTTTCACTTTTGCTTATGATGTCATAATCTGGGATTGTCATCAATAAGTTCTTTCATTACAATAATTTATTTTTCTCTGACGAAATTGATAGTGTAGAGTTTTAAACGCTCGTAAGAAAAAATTGATAAATTACTTTATTTCAAACGATTACATACAGTATTAACACTAATTGATTAGAAAAGATGTTAAAATTTTTCGCCATTAACTGCTTGACAATAATGTGCAATTCGAAGAAAAAATGTACCTAACATCTAACTTTTATTAGACCTTTTTTTGTAAAAATTATAATAACGGCTGTATCATCGATTTTCCTTATTTTTTATTCACCCTATATACTAATATAGGAAAACGAAATAAAAAATAAAAATCTTCGTTCGATTGTTATGATCGAGAACTTTGGGTCTTTAATGGAATTTTTTTACGCATCTCGAGAAGCGCGGGTGTTCCCCTGGATGGTTTTATCCAGAATATCAAGTCCCGCAGAGATCGGCTTTTTGATTAAATTTTTTTACACCAATATAAGATAACATGATTGAAGAGTGATAAAAATATGCTCAATGATATCTCACACAAGATAATATATTGACATAATTGTTGCTGCGCTTTTGTTTTAACAATTAAGTGAAGATAGTATGGGCGAAAAGTTGATAAAAAAAAATTATAAACAAAACTCCCATACAAATTTTTTATAAAATAAATGCTTTACAAATGTTGCAGTACTAAATTAATATCTTTGCTAGAATGACTTTCCGCTGCTCGAGGGAACAAAAAATATTCGTTGTGAATATTATGTTTAAATATGAATATGATATTGTGGTTACTCGGAAATTTAGAACATATTATTTTCGATGTCGTCTTCCTACGAGAAAAACTGTATTTATTATTATAAATAAACAAAACAATCGATATTGGGCAACAGAAAAATCGATAGATCACAATGAAAAACCTCTACATCCTCCGAAAGTACTTGGAAAAAGTATTTGAAAATGTAATGTCTCGTTTCAATAAGTGGAGATTTTAAACATCTAATTAAGTAGAACGAATTTTGAACTTCTATGTTTCCTTGTTTTTTTTAATGTTTATTTCTTAATAAAGTTATTTTTCATGAAAGCTCTATACTTATTTATACCTAAAGCTGTATTAATAGTGTTTCTTATTGCTTTGCCTTAAGGAATATTTAATTAATTAGTTTAGTTAGTAAGTTGGCCAAGAATACGGCTCAGCAAGGTGAAGAAGATTCAACCGGGTATTACAAATCATCAGTGGTTTAGACGAATTGGTTTAAAGATCAATACCGAGACTTTGGGACGCGACTAGCCTACCCCAAGCCGAGACGTCTATGTAACTAAAATCCAGACGAGCCGAGCGAATTTTCCACGCGTTTCATTCGATGACGGCACCTGTTTCGTACTTTTCTGACCTGGAAAATCTTGCACCCTATTTATTCGCCCTAGTTTATCCACGCACTTTTTCTCTATTTCCCATATTATCGTTTCATGGTGGGCGAGCTTTAAGAAACTATTATGTTTCTTTGCGAAGCAGTTTAATGCATTTTCAAGAAAAAAAATAAAATAGCTGAAATGTCTTAGATTTATTTGATAATCTAATGTTAGAATTAAAAATGTATTACTTCTTTTAGAAACTATACTTTCTTCAAGGTTTCCTACTCGGTAATTCTGGCAACACATTTAATAACTTCGTTATTAATAAAACAGATTTATCTTTCTTTTAATCGATATTGTTTATTGAACAATGTTAATCATTTTTAGGTTTCTAATAAAATATAAATCTTTTGAATTTTCTTGTTCTTATAACAATTAAAGACATTGTACGTAACAGTGTCGACCAAAAATTTGCACAAGGATCTAATCCAATGATTCTATTCTAATTAAAATTGTTTCTCTCTTTCTTGTGCTTAGAGCTGACCTTAAATTTTTATTTATCCAGTTTTTCGCAACTGGATTGCAACTTCATCACAGGGGACAAACTGTTGTATCTTTTCCTTGACTCATTTTCAAATTGATACGCCAAATTCTTCGTTACCGGTCACATCATAACTTCATTACTCTCTTCTGCACTTTAATGTAAACGCTTTTACGTCTCTGTAAAATTTTCATTTTTGAGTTAAAATTTTCCTTTTAGCTTTTTTTTTAAGTGGAGACACAGTTAAACACAGTTTACTGGCGTTCTCCAAAAATAAACGGTGATCAAAATAGAAACGAATTAGAGTAGGCGTTGGAACTTAAACGTATGTCTTGGATAACGTCATACTAATATTAATTGTCAATCAAATGTGACGAAAATAACATCGGAAATGTTGCTTAACGTTAGTCACGCAATTGTTCATGGAGCTCAAAAGTGTTTCGGTGCAGGCGGTGGTCATTTTATGCATGTTTTATCATTTTTCTTTAATAAAACGTTTTTCTTGCTTTTAATTTCAAATTAAGGTTAGGTTCGAATAGAAACGTCAAAAGTGACTAAAGGAACATCCGACGAACTAAATGCACACATGCGTGTGTGGTTGCACCACAGAATAAGGAATCAGGCAGTATGGAAACTCTCCGTCGGCATCTTTGATGTTAGAGTAACGAATATATTTGACCTTCGGCCATCTTGTTGGCGGAAATAGCGGTAGTTTCAAATTTGCTCGAGGTAAGAATTATTGGGTGAGAATAGAATGTTTGAGTATTATGAACATTGTAGTGAAAAAAAGTATTACATAACATACGTTGATAATAAAATAATACCTATACTAATTATGAAAGTGTAATTATTGATATATTTCAGGTTATGTTTACCGGTGGTTTACCGATTTTTATCTTTTGGGAATCTAAACAATGTTACTTTATATTTTGCTTTATATGCATAGTTATATTTTCTACTGGAATTTTTCATAACACATACGTTTCCACTTCCAGTCGTCATTTTAGTTTATTGAGTTAAAAAAAACAAACAAACCCAACAAACGGCTACAAATACAAACAGGCTGTCATCTGCCAAGAACATGGCGTCACCGATAATTAGACAACATTACAGCAATACGTTTATTCATTTATGGTAATAATCTTTAATTTGTCTTTTATTAGACAAACTAAGCTTTCAGAGATAAAAATTTAAAAAAAAAAACAAATTTATTGAACACCGTAAACAAACAAAAACCGAATTTCATTAAAATCTAATAACGTGTAACACCACCTCTAGTTCTAATGACTGCCTGAGTTTGTCTTGGTAAGCTTATCAAATTCTGGATAGTTTCTTGTGAAACGTTATTCCATCCTGAAAGAACGAGATGTTCCAGTTCATGAAGATTTCTGGGAGCGGGTAGATGACACCTCACTGCTTTTTTTATTAAACATCCTATAAGTGCTCGATAGGATTCAAGTCTGGGCTGCGAGGTGGTCAGTCCACTACTTGAATATTGACTTCATTTAAGTAATTCAACTCTTGCAACGTGCGGTCGAGCATTATCCTGCATGAAAAATGGAGTTGTCTATAAATGGCGCAAAGGGCATGACATAACAGAATAATATTCTCCAGGTAAAACTGAACATTCATTGACCTTTGTTGACTGGAAACTAGGTTTGTACGGGCGTCGAAAGAGATTCCTCCCCAGAACATTTTTGACCCTCCACCAAATGGTTCCTGTGCAGAGATATTGCAGACAGTAAATCTTTCTCCAGGCCTGCGCCATACTCGTTCACGACCATCTGGTGATTTTAAGCTTACTCTTGTTTCATCGGTAAACAAGACTCGCTTCCAGTCGTCTATGAACCAATGTTCATGCTTTCTCACAAATCTTAATCTGGCCACTCTGTGTGCTGTGGTGAGCAGCGGTGCAATTGCAGGCCTTCTACTGGATAACCCGGATTCTCTTAGCTTTCTCCTAATAGTTACAGCTGATATCCTAACATTTCTGACTGTTGCGAACTCCGAAATTGTGCAGCTACTGTTTCTTAGAACTTGTTGCTTCAGAAAACGCTCACCCCTTAAACTTTTAGTCCCCTTTATACCGTGTCCACGTCTTCTTGCATCTGAACCAGTTTCTTTGAATCTTAATCATCCGACTAACTGTAGAATGGTCAACACCCAGCAAATTGGCCACACAACGCATACTTCGTCCTTCGTCTAATAAAGTTGATGCTCTTACGGACTCCTCTTTCTTTCTTTCATTTGCTTTGCGCAGCAATGCTGCTTGTCTTTCGGCCGTGAGCCATTCCAGACATTTACGAAGTATGTTTAAGCTGGGTCTTAACCTTTAAACAGCACAAACATCCATGGCTAGTGATGGGATTCGAACCCATGCCACCGAGCGACACGACTTTCCAAGTCGGTTAGGCTAGACCGCTAAGCCACTCGGCGACCCAATTACGGACTCCTCAGTAGTTAAATATCGTGGTCGATTCATATTTTTGGAATTAAAGAATATAAGCTGATATTACGTAAGGAAACCAATGTTAGGTAAACTTGAATTTGAACTTGAGCTAATTGTATACCTTAATAAAAAAACTTCATCTAATGAACAGTTTCATGCATTAACTAGAGGTAATATTTTATTTATTATGAAGCAAGCCACTTATGATCTGCTATAAAACATCAGTAACTTCTTTAATTACAAAAATGCAATAATAGTATATTACATAACGAGAGTAATAAATAGCAAATTACGCACCGTGGAAAAGTTGCGCATGAGCCGCGCAGCGGTGAATGCAAGTAATTCCACAAGTGCGTAATTGCTTTACAACTCGAGTTTTGTACTATACTTTATCTACGACCACAAAAATTACCTTATTATTCAAGTTCAAAATAATCAGTCAATCTAATGTGATGCGGCTACGTAGATCTAATTATAAGCGTGCGTTTTTCTTACTTTACGCACGACGTTTGTAAACACCAGCTTACTTAATTTATGTATTTGACAAATATGGTTATTAATTGTCATATGTAAATTTATTTATGACTTACATTTGGAGATTCCATAGCAAACTCTGGCCTGTTTTCAAAAAATCGCGTGGTATAATTATATTGCAACCTGCCGCTCGCGTTTTTCTGGTTCACGAATTGCTTAATAATATTTGGTGGGATGGTGAGGAGGCTGGCGATAACTCATTCGATCCAGGTTTTCTTTACATTTCCGAAAGAACTATTTTTTATTTAAAAATTTTATCTAATTACTTCTATTCTGAAAGCTTCGCTTTGTAAACTTGCAAACTTTTGTTCATCTAGGCCTAGTATTGACAAGGTTATAGATTTCTAAGCTCACGACCTAAGATATCTCCTTTTGTTGTTTAATGCGTTTCTATACTGTTCATAATTAGAAGCCGTTGCTGCCGGAGACGGAGGAGATAAAGCAAACGTCCGTCATTTTTAATATGTTGTTCTCGCAAGAGCGTATTTTATGTGACCTATATCTTCGGCTGCCAAGTGGAAAATATTCGCGAATTCGTAAGCTTTCGCCGGCCTTACATAACCGTTATTTCTAAACTTCGTCGGACTTGTTTATTATGAGGATTACGGCGGCGGTATATCAGAAACTGATCGATCGGTGACTGCTCTTGTTGTGTGTTCCTTTGAGGAAAACAAAGGCTTTTATGCTTTTCACGAAGGAATGACATAAGCCGAAGGTTTTTAATCTGACCGAAAAAAATTGAAAACAAAAGCTTGAGCTACGGACAGCTCTTGATATACTTGAATTTACTAGAAATATCTGTACAACTGAAGGATACTACTAAGCTAAAAGGAATGTCCTTAGTTTATTTATTTATTTTTTCTCTTAAGAGAAACAAAAAGTAACAACTTATCTTATCTTTAAGACTTTTCCTTTGGTACTGAAATCCAGCTGAATACCAGAGTTTTCTGAATCGTGAAATTTCATCTTTGTTACTTCTACAATTTTGCTTCCGGACACACGATCATTTCAATGTTGCCTTCTTTGCGTTTTCTCGTTAATAACGGTGAAGGGTATGTAACCCTATATATAACGAGCAACAATAATTGATTGGTTTTAGGGAGAAAATTGCGTCAGACTTCTTTCTTTTGCTGATGCTTTGTTCTTTCTCATACAGGACATCTTCGGGATTGTTGCTATATCACAGAAACTGATCAACCAGCAGTAGCATCTCTGAAAGTGTTTCGAGCTGGGTGATCGAGACCAAAACCTCAAGGACAAAACAATATATATGCCAGTCCGGATGTTAAGAAGTATCAACGGGCAACAGCCCCTAAGTGATGATTGAAAGTTACATAGTGTCTGATGAAGTAATATGTGGACCACGTGAACTTCAGCTGTTGTAACTTGTTCTGTATTTATTCGGTATTATAAGAATTCGATTAACTTGTTAATTAAAATTGAAGAAGTCATCTAGTGTTAAATTCTAACCAGCTTTTGGTTATTATTCATTTGGAGGCTATTATTAGAAGGCGGGCCTTGACTTCCGACACGGTGGTAGCAGCATTCCCGCTTTGTTTATTGTGGTCCTGCCATGTGACATGTTTTAAAGAAAGAGCTTACCAACGCCAAGAATAGAATATGAATGATTGCGTAATTAAAATTAAGAACATGACTCACAGGAATTAAGCGAGTTCGGTTATTTTCAGTGACAATTAAAAGTCTTAAAATAGAACTGCTCTTAATTAACAAATTATTTATGAACTGCTGTGTACAACACCAGCCAAGAGTGTTTATAAGCGAAGAAAATGCTTTTGCAGTTCTCTTGTTTGGTTGTAACAATGCACTTACGAATTTGAGACGGTAGATAGATGGATAATGAGAATGTAATTTACAAGCCTCTAACACCAGTTGGATTTCAGACGAAATTAATCAAAATCCTAAAAACTGCTCATAATGATAAATCATTTTAGCTTTAGAGCGCCTCTGCAAGCTCTTTTGCGTTTTCTCTCGATCGTAATGGGGACTGACGTGCATTTTACAAAAACAAAGAAATTCAATGATTTATTGTCGAGTTACTTATAAGCGACACTTAGAAATTAAGCTCGTTGAACTTATTCCGTGAATACTTCGTTTCATTGCGATTTATTTTGAAGGTGAACCATCGAGCAATTAACACGATCGCGGTTACAAATCTTTCGAAGTACGGTTAAGCTTGTTCTATCGAATTGCGTTCGGTCGGCCATTGAAATTCATATTGGATAAACAAAGGTCCCGATAGGATCATTCGTAAGTAACCGTGCGTACACATGTGTTGAATTAAAAATGTAGAAATTAGACGAAAGCAATTTTGTATATGATGTTTTTCGTGTTGATGCTTAAAAATTAGGCATTTTGTTTCTATCATCGATAAATAAAGTACATCAATTTAAAAACCATATCCATGTACGTTAAAGAAAATAGTCGAAGTGTACACAAAGATGAGCAAATTCAACTCATAGTCTATTAAAAAATAAACAGCTCTCAACACAGAATAAACATCATTTAAGGGATTTATGGTAACTGCTATAATGGACTCTAGATTCTAGATGACTGGCTTGGATCATGAATAAATACAGGCACTAAGTTTAAAGAACTCAATTATACAGTCTGTGGCATTTAACCGGGTTTCTTCATTAACGCCGTTCCTATTGAAAATGTGGAAAAATGTTTTATACAAAAGTATCATCCTTTCAAGTTCCGCATAATTTAAAATTATTTTCGAATATACAGGATGTCCCAGTTTGGCTGTACGATGTACTACTTCGTTATTTTAAATGGAACACCCTATATTTTATAACGAATTTGAGCTTATCAGGTCATTTTAGGGTAAGTTTGATAAGGGTTCCCTATACCTAAGTCCTATGGTTTTTAAGACATTAGGCTTTGTTTTTGGTTTTTGGAAAATACGGATACAACTTTTACAATTAATATCTCATTAACGAAGATAGTTAGAAAACAGATATTGTGGTGCTGTTACAAGCTAAGTGGAAGGTATCTATCCCAGTAACAAAATTTACTTTTCATTAAACAGGGACCCAGTAAAACTATTTCCATTTCGACAACAATTGAAGGGCAATAACTTTTGTTTTTTAAATGGAACGGTGTTATTTTTATATCGTCGTTAGATGCTCCATAAAATTATCTTTCAATTAGCTATACACTTCCCTATACCAATTACTGACGGTTCAGGAGATATTTAATATTATTTCATAATTTCTACATTTTAACATTTTAATTAAAATCAGGAGTTAGTATTTACTCAAACATTTTACTTGTATTACACCGAATATGCTAGCTAATGTCGAGCGTAATTTTAAAAAGAGGATTCGGTTATGTCTAGAAAAAAAACGGTGCACATTTTGAATACTTACTGTGAAATTACAAGACGTTTTAGAATTATTTTGTTATTCCTATAGTTTTTCAAAGTTTAGTTTTTTATTTTGCAAAATCAGTATGTATTTAATTCTGTTAGTTAGTATGTTCAAATATTATTATTAAATATTTCGCCAATAATGTATATAGTATAGCATAGTTATTATTTGGCATAAAACAAAAGTTTTAGAAACTCAAATTCAAATCTTAGGGAAAACTGTATAAAACGTAGTCCACCATACGATCAAGTTAATTGTGTGGTTAACCAATATCACTGGAGGAAACTTAACAATACACAATAAAAATACCAATTAATAGTATATTGTAGACCGAGGCGGTAAAGTGCTTGTTTTCCAGGTCGAGAGAAGATATGGACAGGCGAGGCGAGGAGCCGAGCCTGGCCACTTCTCGAGACCTCGAAAACTGCTTTACCGCCATGGTTTACACATTATTTTTTTTCCTGCACAACATTATAATTAATTTTGTTAATATCACACAAACGTTCTTTTTCTCGAAGTAAAAATATTAAAATTGACTATTAAAATTGTTATAGATGTTTTAAAACACAGTGTTGTGTGTCAGCGTGGCAGAGCGGTCAAGACGGTGGTTTAATACACCAGTCTCTTCGGGGGCATGGGTTCGAATCCCACCGCTGCCGAGTTGTTTTTTTTTTTTTTGATAATTTTAATCCTTTTTAAAACCAAATACCAGTGGAATTAAATAAAAAAAACTTACGTTTGTTAATTTTTTGATGTCGATGAGAATGCATTCCAGAAATTATTGTCGCGCCACCTAGTGGTAAAGCCTCGTAAATTATTTTCTCGGCTAGGTATTTATGTTCATTTTGCCGGGCTAGCCGTGGAAACGTTTGCTTTCTCCTCTCTGATGAGCCGGTAAAATTTAATTTTCTACTAGTGTAGGAAAAAAAATGATTTTATTCGTTACTATTTAACTTATCACAAGCCTTAACAATTAATCATGTCTTTAACAGAATTTTATATAACCTGGACTTAAAAAACTTGATACAAATTGGTATTTTACTTAAAACACATAAACTGTTTCAGTCAATACTTAGTCCTGATCTTAAATAAAATGTTAAAATGTGGAAATTATGAAATAATATTAAATATCTCCTGAATCGTCAGTAATTGGTATAGCGAAGTGTATAGCTAATTGAAAGATATTTTTATGGAGCATCTAACGACGACATAAAAATAACACCGTTCCATTTAAAAAACAAAAGTTATTGCCCTTCAATTGTTGTCGAAATGGAAATAGTTTTACTGGATCACTGTTTAATGAAAAGTAATTTTTTACTGAGACAGATACCTTCCACTTAGCTTGTAACGGCACCACAATATCTGCTTTCTAACTATCTTCGTTAATGAGATATTAATTGTAAAAGTTATATCCGTATTTTCCAAAAACCATAAACAAAGCCTAATATCTTAAAAACCATAGGACTTAGGTATAGGGTACCCTTACCAAACTTACCCTAAAATAACCTGACAAGCTCAAATTCGTTATAAAATATAGGGTATTCCATTTAAAATAACGAAGTAGTACATCGTACAGCCAAACTGGGACATCCTGTATATTCGAAAATAATTTTAAATTATGAGGAGCTTGAAAGGATGAGACTTTTGTATAAAACATTTTTCCACATTTTCAATAGGAACGGCGTTAATGAAGAAACCCGGTTAAATGCCACAGACTGTATAATTGAGTTCTTTAAACTTAGTGCCTGTATTTATTCATGATCCAAGCCAGTCATCTAGAATCTAGAGTCCATTATAGCAGTTACCATAAATCCCTTAAATGATGTTTATTCTGTGTTGAGAGCTGTTTATTTTTTAATAGACTATGAGTTGAGTTTGGTCATCTTTGTGTATACTTCGACTATTTTCTTTAACGTACTTACATGGATATGGATTTTAAATTGATGTGCATTTTTCCATATTTTCAATAGGAACGGCGTTAATGAAGAAACCCGGTTAAATGCCACACCCTGTATATGTATTTCCTGAGGGTTAGAGAGTAAGTGATACCTAAGGGTGTCGAGTTTAGTCACAAGGATAGCAAATTCAATTTTTTATATCGAATTAATTATTTATGAAATAAATCTACAGGGTGTCTTAAGAGTAATGTCTCTGTTTGTGGAATTCGGTTCAGGAAACTGAAACAAATCGAAATTAAAGAACAGTCAAGGTTCCGATACACCTTCGTTAACGAGTTATTCAAGAAAAAAAAAAACAACTAAATTATTTTTTCTTTATAACAACATTAGCAATACTCAACTAATTTCTACAAGAGATGATCAAATGTGTTTCCTCCTACTTCAACACAAAAATTACCACGATGCTAAATGGAAGTCGAACTCTCTCTGGTATGTCTTTGATTATTAATGTTGATTTCATAGTGATGAAGCACCATTTTATCATGGTTTATGCATAAGAAATTTTTTCAATGAAAGTTTACTTGGCCCATGCCACGGCTTCCTATATTATCCGATATCTTTTAAATTTCTCTTTTTTGGGGTCTTACTTCGAATCTGATGTGGATGTCAAAAAAGTTGTCGTAACTCCTATTCACGGTTTCTGGTATTAATCAACGAAGATATGCACACCTCGTGTAAAAATTAGTTTTCTTTTTTCTTGAAAAACTCATTAACGAAGACACACCAGAACTTTTAACTTTCTTTCATTTCGATTTGTTTCAGCTTCCTGAATCGTAACTCAAAAGCACAGGCATTAGTTTTGAGACACCCTATTTGCAGGTGATTCAGGTTTAATGTCTGTGGCTTTAGGAATCAATAAAACTTCAGAAAATAATGGGACTTTCTTTAACAAACAATGTCCGAAAACGCTTTGTGACCGAGCAAAATGGCGTCAAATTTAAATTTTTTTAAGGTTTTCTTTTTTAAGACAAGAACGGAAAGAGTAGTAAACAATTATCATTATATTGATATGATTCCTTGCTTAATCACTTTTAGTGATACAATCGTAATAATCCGTATACTGAGCGTTACTTCTATGGGGCACACGTAGCTTAAAATCCCTCCAACTTTTTCCATGTTACGTCTCTGATTTCATTTGATCTTAAAAATTGAGTTATCCATCCTCTTTACCATTGATTTGTATTCTTACGGGATTTCAATATTTTGCTTCATTTTCGAGATATTCGAAAAAATTCAGGACATTATGTTTTGGAGCATTTTAAATTTATTTTTGAAATCGACCTAGCCGAATACAAATTTTAAACCAGAAACAAGAAACTAAATTAGGACTAGTTTGGGTAACCTTGAATTAAGTTAAATTAACCTTGAATTAAGTAAATGTCGTAAACTATTCACTGCGATTTGTGTACTTTAAGTCTCTTTCGTCCAATGTAAATTATGGAATTAGCGATACCTTTTCCATTCAAGAAAATCGTGATGTAATAACGTATGTCCAAATAAATTTCTGATGAAGGTAGGCCATGGAAGATAAATTATTACATTAAAATATTGTCCAGTTCTTGAGTAGTTAAGTAAAATTATCAAAAATTTATTTGGACATATGGTATAATAAACAAGCAAGAAGTATTCCTAGGAAAGCCAGTAAAAAGGGTCATCCACTCATGTAATAGGAGTACATAACAGATTGTTTCCAATCAAATAAATCGAGAATTTTACAATTCTTGAAGAGGCCTCTACAGGCTGTTACAAATTCGAGGCTCACCATTGGGATCTCGGAAACGGTAAGAGATACGAAGTCGGTTAAATTGGGGCAAAGTTGCGTATTTTTATGCTTAATAATAATCCGTTCTGAAAAATCTTCTACGATTTGTAGTTTTTGAAATATTCCCAAAAAACAAGAAAACGTAATTTTCTTTTTTATTTTTTTCTGAAGTTATTATTGCAGGGATCATAACAAAATTAATACATTATACAGGCACTTTTTTAAGCTCTTTACGATGATATCATTAGATTTTACTTAAAACGTTTCGTTTCGTTCTGACCATCATCAACTTCATTTTTTCTTATGGGCGCTACATTGGGTTTTAATACCATTGAATAGATTTATTTTTTCTGATGCTTTCTCATATATCACACATCCCTATTTAATAATTTGAAACAGCTGGAAATGCAAGAAATTGTTGAAAATAACACTGCAAAGAAAAATATGGTATGTAGTGAAAACAAAAACCAGAAAAGTTTGATATACCTTCGGAATTTTATTTTATATATCACAAAAGCTGATTTTAGTAAAATTTTTAGATCTAAAAATGAATGTGACGTATCCAAGAAAATTAAAAAAATGTTTGTGGTCTTAACAACAACAATTCAGTAATAGCGAGCGAAATTTCCTTCCAGCGAAATTTCCTTCCAACAGTATCCAGAAAGACAACTACAAAAGAGTCGATTAGTTGATTAGATTTGTAATTAACTTATACATTATTATTATTAAAAAGCTAGAAAATATCAAATTAAATTATGCGCATGTCTTTAGAAAACTCGTATCTTAAAAGATGTTACTGCTCGAGGAAATATTCTTTCCTGTAGTCTCATAATTTTAAACATTTTATAAATAACTATGAATTACCTCTTCTAATAATTCTTCATTCTCATCATCATTAAGGCGATCTTGATAATTCCTTCGAGTTTTATGAAAATATCCATAAAGTGCAATGTTCCATCTAACTTAATAATATTGTTCTGTGTGGATGGCATCTTTTTGGGTATTATGGGAAGTAAATTTATCTTGCTATTACTAAATTGTTGTTAGCACAATACATTTTTAAATTTCCAAGAATGAGAGATTTTTAAAGACACAATTTCTTGTAATACTTTCTTGCTTTAATCATAAAAATGTATAATTTAATCACGAAATAATTAAATACTGCGTCATCGTCATTGTTGGAAGTAAATTTCTCTTGCTATTACTAAATTGTTGCTGTCAGTCAGCACAATACGTTTTAAAAGTCTACGTCTTTCTTGGATTCGCATCTAAAAATTTTTCAAAATCTGTTTTGTGATAAACGAAATAAAACTCTGAAGGTATATCAAGCTTTTTTGGTTTTGTTTTCATTGCATACCATGTTTTTCGTTGCAGTGTTATTTTCAACAATTTTTTGCATTTCCAGCTGTTTCAAATTATTAAATAGGGATGTGTGATATATGGAAAAGCATCAGAAAAAATAGATCTATTCATTGGTATTAAAACCCAATGTAGCGCCCATAAGAAAAAATGAAGTTGATGATGGTCAGAACGAAATGAAACGTTTTAAGTAAAATCTAATGGTATCATCGTAAAGAGCTGAAAAAAGTGCCTGTATAATGTATTAATTTTGTTATGATCCCTGCAATAATAACTTCAGAAAAAAATAAAAAAGAAAATTACGTTTTCTTGTTTTTTGGAAATATTTCAAAAACTACAAATCGTAGAAGATTTTTCAGAACGGATTATTATTCAGCACCAAAATACGCAACTTTGCCCCAATTTAACCGACTTCGTATCTCTTACCGTTTCCGAGATCCCAATGGTGAGCCTCGAATTTGTAACAGCCTGTATTTTTGTTCATTTTGTTAACCATCGAATTTTTAAAATTAGTGAATGTTTTGAAAGCAAAGGTGTTTAAAAGTATTTCTTCCAAATTTCAACCTGGTATCACTTAAAAGAATCTTCTGGTAGACGTTTGAATTTGGATCGTTTCTCGCGTAAAATACGAAATACATAAGTTAATATGTTGTTATATCGCTTTTAAAATACTACCAAATATGCAATCATATGTGTAGTGTGTCAAAAACATAAGTTTGGTGTGTAACTTAATAAAGAAATACCCTGTATAGTTGAAAATAATATTAGATGGTGCAGATGTGAACCTGCACTTTTGCTGATAAAGTTTTTTGTAAAAATGTACAGGATTTTTGTTTATATTTTGAACGGTACCTACACATTTTATTATTAGACATATCAAAAAATGTTAAATACAAAAGTTTTAGGGATTTACCAGAACCGCCAGAATTTACTTTAAAAAGAAATAAATGATAATCGGAAACCCAACAAATGAGTATCAACTTTGTTATTTTAAATAGAACACTCAGTATATTTTCTAGAATTACGAAAGATATTTTTCTCCTAATTCCAAAAATATGCAGTTTGCCTATATTTGGTTTCATACTTTTTACGATACTTAAGTTTGAAATTATTACTGTTTTGGTATACACCCTGTTCAGAAATTAGGGGACTCGGTGGTCGTAGCGTTGTTCCTTACATGATTCTAAGAAGAAAATCTTAATACAAGAACTTTGTCCGAGCCCTCCTGTTTATATGCGAGGTCATCAAAGTTGAAGATATGAGGAATGAAAAATGCGTGTTAAGTTAACATGTTAACCGACCAAAATGTGTTCAAATTATAATTATGTAGAAGCTTTTGTTATCCTTGCAGTTTGCAATAAAATAAAAGTACGATAAAATACATTCTTGTATTAAGATTTTCTTCTTAAAATCATGCAAGGAACAGCGCTATGACCTCTGGGTCTCTTAATTTCTGACCACCCTGTATTTTTATTAATTTAATTCGTATAATATGTTAATTTGTCTTAGATGTTAGCGTTTTGACTTATAAAGTGACTTTTCATCAGTTTAACACTTGCCACACATAATAAACTCCTTTTTATTCAAAGTAAATGCATTTTTTTTTTAATTTTAAATTTAAATATCGCAAGAAGCATGAAACCAAATATAGACAAACTACATATTTTTGGAATTAGGAAATAAATGTCTTTCTTAATTTGAGAAAATATACATAGTGTTCCATTTAAAATAACAAAGTTGATACTCATTTGTTAAGTATCCAATCGTCATTTGGTTCGTTTTTTAATAAATTCTGACGGTTCAGTAAATCCCTAAAACTTTTGCATTTAACATTTTTTTGTATGTCTAATAATAAAATGTGTAGGTACCGTTCAAAATATAAACAAAATCTCTGTACACTTCCTCAGAAGGTTGGGACACCCTATATGTATGTGATGCATCATTATAATCTAAAAAAATTAGGATCAAGAAGAGAAGAAATCTTTAACTTTATAACCTGTGAGCAACTAAAAATCAGATTAGAGTCGGCGGTGCAAAGAAAAAGTATGTCTGTTACTAACGCGGCGTTAGGCTGATCTGACAGTTCATGAATGTATTAGATTAATTAATTCAGTCAATCACAGACATACATTTTCTTTGCACCGCCTACTCTAATCTGATTTTTATTTGCTCATACTAGATTAGAAAGCTTTATAACGTTTTCTTTTTAAATTTGGCATCGAAGTTGGCGGTGACAAGATGTTTATTGTGAACGCACCACAATTTTTAAACATCTGTTACCTGTCAATGGTCGCGTTCATCAAAACAAATCATACGTTTGTGATTGCTGTTGCCTATCTGGTGAACGATTACTTCCTTTGCTGCTGGCAGCGCTAATTCATCGTTAAAATTTTACGCTTACAAAAATGGCGTCTTATTGCAATCATACACCAAACATGTTTGCACCCGTTCATCAGACAAATTGCCAATACTTCGCAAGCAATTAGTTCTGGTGAACGCGACCAATTTCTTTGAGTTTTGAAATTAAAATTGGTTCTTTCGAATAAAACTGTTTTTTCCCAAAAGAACATTTTCATGGTGGAGTCATATTTCCATAACGGCCATCGAGTTGATGACTGGCAGTATTAAAATTCAAAGTTGGTTTGTTGAAGACTTCCGTCAACAATTTCTGATGCAGTGTTGATAATTACTATGATTAGGTAACGGCTGTTATTTTGGTAATGGTTCATAATTAAATTTCATGGCTATCTTCAACGCCAGATTAAAAAAAAAACACTAGGAAAGAGTTAACATGCCTGGAATACGGTTTTTGGTATGTAATGTAGTAGTAGTAGTAGTAATATGTTAATAATTATGGTTATGCACTCATCTGAAAATATTTGTTGCGTATTTAGTGATCTTCAATTGGTAACCAATTAAAAACTTTGTTTTGACAAATGAATACTGTTTTTGGTTAGAGACGCAGTCTGAGTCAGTTCGAGTGATAGACAAATTGACGTTGGTATGTCAATAGTGGTTATCCGGTGGTTAATGGCTGACTCGTGTGAAAATTGAAGTCGATTTTCGGTGGAATCTTGGAAACGTCACCTCCGTGACGTACGGCGCGTGGGCGTTTACGTCATGATGGCGAGCGTGGGCGTCCTTCAATTGCGCAGCAACAACAACCGTTTTACGTAACATTGCGAAATAACGCTAATGCATTAAACCACGGTGACGTCACAGGGGGGCATTCGCGGTCCATGTATTTCGGTCGGTTTTCGACGATGGCGGAGAGCAGGGCGGTGGGCGCGATTTTCGTCGATTTAAAACGCCCGACAAGTAGCGCCGCTCGCGGAAAAAGAGTGCATCGCGCAGCTCCGGTTCTCGCCGCGAACACCGATACGCCTTGACGATCGAGTCGCCTGCGCCCAGTAACAGTTGCCATGTTGCGATTAACGTAAGGGTGTGCGATACTGCGGTGTTGCTCTTGCATTTCTTGTGAAACGTGTGTGACGAAGCGCCGCGACGAAGTCGTCGACCGACGCCTAGCGTCGCTGTCTGTGACGGTGCGTTCTCGTTTGACTGCTGCGGAATATCGCACACACACACACACACACGTGGGCTTACGGTGCAATAAAATACGATTTAAAGGTGAACGGTCGTGCGAATGTGTCGGATTTTCTTCAAGTTGGCTTGACGCACACAAGGCAAGTGCGGGCGTGTGTTCTTCGCAAGTGCGTAAGAGTGAATTGCGCCGAACGCAACGTGAATATCACGCACATTTGTTATTATTTTGCTTGTGTGCTTTTGACCCGAGCGCCGAGGCAGTGCCGAGTGGTAGCAGTGCGGTAGAGTCCACTTCGTCAGACGAGGGGTGTACGTGTTCGTTCCGTCTCCCTAACTCCGGAGAGCGTTGAATGCGACGACGATTTACGAGAACTACGACTCAAACTTATTCCTTCATCTCTTCTTTCGAGATGCCACGTTGTTTTGACGACTCGACGCCTTGCGTTTAGACGGAAGCATTCGCTTAATTGAACGCCGCACCACAGTGACTATTTGTTGTCGCTCTGTCTCGCTCGCTCGCGGGGCGGAAGTGGCGGTGTCTGTCGAGGCATCAGCATCCAGAGTTGGCCTTGAGCGCGAGGTTACTGCCCTGTGCACGCCGGATTGTTTACCCAGTGACAGCATGGAAGGCGGTTCGTGAGTGATGTGCTTCGAGTGACGGAGCTGGAGCCCCGGGGGCAGTGCGGGGCCCCTTTTATGGTGTCCCAGGAGCCCATGGCGTGGCACAAGCACGATCATCTCATGCTCATGGATAAATCCAAATCAAAAAGTAAGTCGCCGACACTCTTACCAACTGTTACTAAGCGCCGGCGATCGTGTTTTGTTTCATTCTTCGCCAATAATTCGTGAATTTTCACCGGCCGACTGCTCGAGCACGCTATCATTTGTTTTTATTCGGTTATTTTCACGAGCCACGGTCGGTATCGGTAGGTACCTAAAGTTAGTAGATATTATGTAGATGTACTGAAAAGAGCACAATTTTATTTGCTGTGTTTATTCACTCGTTTTTAATTCAAATCAAATCAACCAAAGAATTTTTTTAACAATTTTTTGCCAATTGGCAAATTTTTGAACCTCTACTGCAACACGCTACCGTTTGTTTTTATTTAATTATTCTACCAATTATGTTTGGTTTTCCTTTTTGTCTCAAGTTGGTACGTACTGAATTGAGTGGACATTTGCGGTGCTTGTGTATCATGCAAAATTAGCTTTTGATATTGCACAGTTTCTAGAAATTATGAATAATGACAACATGAAACATTTGTCCCTTTTCTTATTCAATTAATCACATTCGATGTTTAGATATTTTTGTTTTTTAGCGTTGGCATGTAATGGTATGTAAGTGCAATCTTGTTAGAACGTATGAGTCATAAAATTTCAGTTCTTGAGCGGCTATGGAATACAATTTCATGTCTTGGCTAGATAACATACACATTTGCTGTCACCTTGATATTTGAAATTAAAGTTAATTTACATACTTTAATTGTGTTTTTGCACTTGTTATTTTTAATTTCTAGGTTATAGGTTTTGTTTACCTCAATAAATGGCGTTTGTTTTGTTTTTACGGTCACCCGAGATCTGAAATTTATTGAATCACATGTTATTTATTATTCGTACAGTAGCGGACAATAAAATCCGGGCACGTCATTTGCACAATGTAAACCTCACTTTAATATTTTTGACGTTTAATGCATGTCACTAGTAATTCTGACGTTTAATTCAAATTTTATCTATTTATTTTGACGGAAATATAACCTCAATAAAAGCCTGATTTACCAAATGTGTCGAAATACGCACGACATGCCAAATTCTTGCCCGGATTTTATTGTCCGCTACTGTACAATAAATAACATTGACATATTCCATAAAAATTACTTCTCACCAGCGGCTATGACATTACGTAATCGGAACTCGGAAGAACGCCAGAACGCATGTCTGCCAATTAATATGTATGCATTCGTGTTGTCAATTATTGACTGTCATTTCTTCTTTGTTGTGGTCTGTTTCGTGAATTTGAATGTGAATTTAACAAAAATAAATTTCAACTCTGAAATGTACTTCATTCTGTTTTATTGTGTTACTACTATAAAATGGTTTTAACATGAGAACAGAAATCATTTATGGTTGAATCTTAAGGTTATGTTTCCACGTTTTGCACGTCACAAGAACGGACATATACGTTTTGTATATCACATTTTTTCATGGCTTGTTAGAGAGGTTTTTTTTTATTTGAAAACCCGTTACTTTCGATTACAGAAACAAAGTAGTGTTTTGCTTTGTCCTTTACCGGCAATTGAATGACAATTTAACTATCTGCAGAAACGCGATACTGTTTATTTCTATCACATAAAACATTTAATTGTATCTGTAGGTACAACCGTTTTTACTTATGTACTTATTTTGACGAATGTAGGCTGGGTATGTATTAAATAAAGCTCATATTTACGCAATATACAGTCGTGGCCAAAAAAAGTGGAAACTTTTTTAAACGTCAATTTTATAATACTAAAACTTTTGCTGGGTGATTGTCATTATGAGTTGATACTTACGGACGACAAACAGTAATACTTATTGTTTATCAATAACTCAAATCAAATCAAATCAGTAAGTATCAGCTCATAATTACAATCACCCAGCAAAAGTATTAGTATTATAAAATTGACGTTTAAAAAAGTGTCCACTTTTTTTTGGCCGCGGCTGTACTTTTGAAACGATCAACGATTTAGTGTTTTGTTTTATCCGATAATTACCAAATTATTAACATTCCGACAATTTACTTGGCTGTTTGAATATGTTACCTTTGTGTTTATTAGTTTGTTCATGATATTTCGGTTGTTCTTGTTTCTCGTTATTATAATGTATATAGTCGTTTTGTATAGGTTTTTTGATCTTGCTATAAAAGATTCTTCAAATAGACCGGTACTGCGGTGTCTTTGTCGCCTCTCTGCCGTTTTTTTTATAGCAAGACCATAAAACCGCTACCAAACTGGAACGACTATACAGAATAAACTGCAATCTTGTTGCGTCTACCTCTGTAGTATTAAAAGTAAATATTTTTTAAGCTGATTTGTAGTTAAACAGATATTAACTTTGCAGACGATAACGAAAAATGATAGTGGGTGATGGAATAAAAAAGTGGTATAAGATAATTTTTGTAATTCAGCAAATGGCAACACTGAAATTTACTTGTCAAATTGACAGTTAAAGAAGAACAATTCACTATCTAATTGAATAATATTGTTTGTTTTTGTTTTCCTCAAGTGTCACAATTGACGTTTCTGTTGCTTTTTTTGTTTACGATTACGCCTCAACATGTGACAAATTCATTTTAAGTTGTGAACTGTCAACAATCGATGGTTCGGTGCTTTCATTTTCCTGTCTATGTCTTATGTGGCAGCACTAATTTTAATTTGCCAAACTGACACTTTGAAAATATTTTATTGCTTATTTGAACCCTACCGTTTGCTATTTCTTATTTTTTTTTCATTATAAATCACGATCGATATACTGATTGCTTAAATTTTTGATTAAACATTTATATCTATTCACTGCTTTACGTATTGACGAGTATACTCCGTTTCTTTTCTTCTATAATACCTGTCAAATGTTTCCGATGTTGGCACCCGTTATTTCTATGTTAGAAACCCTAGAATTTTGACACTGACAGGTATTATAAAAAAAAAAAAATTATAATTAGGAATTTTTCTATAATTTGAAGAATTAATTATGAAAAATGAGCAACAAAATCAGATTAGAGCAGGCTGTGCAATGTCTGTGATTAACTGAATTAATTAATGTAATACATTCATGAAATATCAAATTTATTGACTTTTTATTTAATCACAGACATACATTTTCTTTGCACCGCCTACTCCAATCTGATTTTTATTTGCTCGCTGTTTATGTATGTAGGTAATAGGGAAGACATCGGGTACCCGGGTACCCGAATACTACCCGTATAATTGTTACCCAGGTATCATTTTTTTATCCGGGTACCCGTTATTACCCGAGTACATCGGGTACCCGAATAATACCCGTGAAATTATTACTCGGGTATCATTTCTTTACCCGGATACCCGTTATTACCCGGGTACATCGGGTACCCGAATACTACCCGTACGATTATTACCCGCGTATCATGTCTTTATCCGGGTACTTGTTATTACCCGTGTAATTTGTCAGCATAGAATTTCGGAAAAACATATACCTATCTGTTATTACATGATGAAAATTTTATTATTTTTTAACATTCAGACACTCATGTAAAATTCGTGAATCCGTTTATATTGAAATATCCAAACTTATACCCGAACTTACCCA
Source organism: Dorcus hopei (assembly GCA_033060865.1). Taxonomy (NCBI): domain Eukaryota; kingdom Metazoa; phylum Arthropoda; class Insecta; order Coleoptera; family Lucanidae; genus Dorcus; species Dorcus hopei. Next base: position 27,927,495 of record CM065419.1, on the reverse strand, counting down.
GGTACCCGAATTTATACGGGTATCCGTGTCAGATCCGGACCTCAGTTTTACATGGGTACCCCAATTTATGCGGATACCCGAGCTCATAAGATTACCCGAGCACGATACGGGTACCCGGGTGGTATCCGGGTAGTTTATTCGAGTACTCGGGTAGCTCAAACAAACGGGTATGTCTTCCCTAGTAGGTAGGTATTTGTGATGGAAACACGATATTAGTAAATGACTAAAGTATAGTAACACCCTCTACAAGTATTGGACGCAGTTCCTTTCTTAACGTTCATTCAAAATATTGCCAGAAAAGTTAATTTAAAATGTCTATAATTCTGTATATCTGCATTTTTATTGCAGTAATTAAATTAAATAAGAGCTAGAAGATTTTACCTATTCTTGTATTACGTAGTAAAATAGAGTTTAACTTCATGTCATGTGTGATTTAACATTTGCTTTTCAGAACGCAAGTGAAATTTAAAAATTTTGTGTATTTTCTTGAAGAATGAAGCTTAACATTCTAGGTGTATTTTCTTGAAGAATGAAGCTTAACATTCTAGGTAAGTAAGTAATTAATACTATTGAAATGCGTAGAAATTAAATGTAGATAAGAGCGATTTATAATCAAGTGTTTACAGAAACAGTTAATGGTTTAGTTATTGTTCACATCTACGTTTTACGTTTTCGCCTCACAGAAACACATACAGAGTAACTGCGTCTGTACAAGTTACTTTATTTACAAAACAATACGCAGCAGGGAAGAAAGAGAACAACAAAGTTCCCTGGGAATTTTGGCGGAGAACGAGGAGGAACAATACACTCAGCGTAATTGCAAATTGTCTGTCCGTTGTATATAAATGTGAATGATAAGTTTTAAGAAATGTTCAGACTTGGTTTACAAATCAAAACAAATTATTATTTTTAATGTAAAGACGCTATTAATGTTGCATCGAACCTCTTAAATTTGATTGAGGGTGCAGACGATTAATAGACATTATTTACCAATGACGTAATCTCTGGAAGTACCCAATAGCCACTCGCTCCATTTACGCCTTGGATGTTTGAAGTAATAATTGTTAATGTTATCATATCAATTATGATTACGTAATAGCTCGAGCCTTATTATCTTTACGACCATTCGCAGACGTTGCCGTACGTGTATATTACGCAAAACAGTCGTAAGGAGGCATTTAATTAAACTATTAATGTTATCGTACATTACCACTCGCATTAGCAGAAGACACTGATGCATTCAGCCCCGAACAACAAGGGCTGATGTTATTTGGTAGTTTGTGTTAACGTAGGCGGATTATGTAAAAGAAAAAGTATAGCTTATAAACTGAATTAATTACTCTTTAAATATACATAATAGAAGAAGTGGAATTATCAGAATAAGCGAATGTAATTATAACAAGTCAGACAAATAAAAATAAAGGATAAGTATAAATTTGAGAAAATAAACGTATACAACGGTATATTAAAATCTATAACAAAAAAGAGATCATCTTGATGTGATAAATAAGAAAAAAATTATTATTATTTGGAGGTGGAAGTTTTAAGTAACTGAAACAATTAAAAAATAAAAATAAAACGCGATGAGTATTAAAAGGAAAAAGGATATTCTGATTCCTTATAGACGTAGTTTGGAAAAGTATTACCAGAGAGAAAGAAAGTTCTGAAACGATAATAATAACCGGTGTTGATGTACTCAATGAACGGAAGCGTTGGTACCTACTCAAAAAACCCGAAAACGATTGCTGAAATGTGAATGGACCAATTAAGGAATCATATCATTAGGGAAGAATTAAAGATCAGGAAGTCGTGAAATTTAAAGGACGAGGTAAATAGAAATAGGGAAATAACGTAACAAAGCTGGAACTGGAAGACATCAAAAAAGCGAGAGACTTAAAGTCACAGCAAATAAGAGAGTCTTCTTCTTGGTAAATGTTGGCTTTTGGATTAACCCATTCCAGCCAGCTATTTTTTGCACGGAGCTTCCTTTCCTCACTAAACACTTATGATTAGTTAGATTTCTTAATTGGTTAAGAGAGTCAGGAAGACCAACGAAAAGTGCTTTGATATTAGCCGCATTTTGCATACGTTCCCGTTACCATGTTTTATAAATTTGTGCACGAAGATTAGGCGTTTAAAACCCAAATATATTTGAGAGGCAGAAATCATAGCTAACGGAAAAATGTCTTCAAGTCGAGAACTAATCCATGAAGCTTAGGCTTCGAATCTATGATAAGAGGAAAAGTAGAAGTTATAATGATGAAAAGTAAAGAATTGAGAAGAAGAAGAAAAAAAACTAGCTTGAGGCACAGAAAAGCGTGAGCGAAGTAAACATAACCTATTAAAAGAGAAGGGAATCTTGACCTTGCGGTCAATGTGCAGTTTTAATTTACAGACTGCAATCAGGAATACATGGAGGACATTTACCATTCTTCTTCCATTCGCATTTTCACATGGTAGGTATTATACATATTAAGGGTTTTTCAACGTAAGCAAAAGATGAACAAATAAAAATAAGCACAGAAAATCTATTAAAATTACCTTTCGTGAACTCTAAAATAACATAATTTGACAACATAATTTTCACTTCTGACGAAGCAGTCGAACGACTGCGAAACGTAAAGTGTATATTTGCGCGATTTAGTGTCCGCTTAGAAGATTTTGTGATCTAAAATAAAAGTTTACAAAACATTAATTAAACATATGCTTCAAAAACATGATATTGAATTGTATTGAATGGGTTGGTGGAGAATATGAACGACTCATGAACTAAAAACAATGTTTAAGTTATGTATATCAAATAATGTCCGAAGTAAGAATAATGATTTTAGGAAGCAGAGCAAAAGGAAGAAAGACCAAGGAAAAGATAATATAGGCAATGATTTGTAGAAAAATAGTATACAGAGCAAAGACGAATGGTATTGCAAGGCTAGCTTTTTATTTTAAATTTTATTGGCTAACGACCAGTTACCCTGTCGGCTAGTCATAACTAGCTAGTCATAGGTGACTCACAAGGACAATACAAACATCCATTGCTAGAACATGGCTACCGGCAAATTACTCGTCAACCAAGACTAGCCTTCACGATCTACTTTGAGGCTGACTTTACACTACTTCCTTTTCGTTTCATGCAGCTAGTCTACCGTGCTCCAGAAAATTTTAGGCGCTGTCGTTCTCAGGGAAGCTAAGGCCGCTTAAGAGCCACTCAAATCATAGATGGTAGTAGTGATAATATAGGTGTAGTGTTATTATTAGTGCCGAAGTACTTGGATATCTAGGCTCTACATTTGGCAGAAATGCTTGTTGATGGTAGTGATGGTAAGATAAGAAAAAGTAGTTTGGAAACAAACTATTAAGGTGTTTGATATTTAAACACAAATTGAAAGTTTATTAGCTTATCTAAAAGAAGAATCTCCACACTTGATGTAATTGAATCAAACTTAATTTACAATAACAATCTAGTAAAGTTGGTAATTTGGATTCTATTATAAAATTCAGTGAGGTAAGTCAAGTATTTTTTGCACTTGCTCAAAGATTTATTGTTGAAAATCTGCTCTAAAATTATGGGCAATTTGAATTGGGTAAGGATTTCCATTTTTCTTCTTTGCTGATTCATCTCCCTATCTCACTCGCATACTGACTCCTCGCGTTCGTGTGCCGGCACCGAAGCGATTGCCAGAGCACCTCTATCTGCAGCGTATGCATCGAATGCCGGCAATGCCGATTTCTCAGTTCTGTTTCTTTTTCTTCTTCTGCCAACAAGCAACTAACAACAAATTTTTCGTCATATTCATCTTTGTTTGATATGTACTACACAAGAACTAGGGCAGTGACTTCGTCACTTCGAAAATGCTAATAATCCGAATTCAATGGTCGAAGTCGTCAAATAAATGCTATCCGTGCGATGAGTTCGTTGCCGATAAGTGGACGCTTAGCTTTATATAGACATTTCTGCGCAATTTGGCAGTCGTTGCAGCATTTCTTGCGTCGATATTGTTCAAAATGCAGATTATTAACGGTTTACATTTAAAAGTGAATTCAAAAGTAACTGCAGAGAGTAAATAATATGTTTTTGAATTTTAAAAAGAAAAAAAAAGAAAACTTATTTAAAATTCACAGAGAACAAACTTAATTGCGCTCTACGTAAATGGAGTAAATAAACCCGACACTAATAATAGATCGGACTCTGCACTTTGCGTTATTCGTCCAACATACGCCGCAGGTCCGCTCAATCTTTTCGGTTCGTTATTGCCACAGTTTATCAGCGCCGATTCATTTTTTCTTCGTGTCGTCTTGTTCGCCTAAATACGTAAAGAATTGTCCGTCCGACAGGATGATTAATTCCGGGGCTTATTTTAAGTGATGAAACCGGCCAACTTTTCGGATTAATGAAATCCCATTTATACGGGGGAGCCCATTTGTGCGCGATCTGCTGCCGGTTTCTTCGTTTTAAATTAACCCTCCTCGTCCAAGAAATTATCTTGCATACACGCGCCCTCCTAAGATTGGACAGTTCTGTTTTATGAAAGTTATCTGCGACGATTTACGCAAGCAATCAACGTCGGATCTTTCCACAAACAAAAAAGAACGCTTTCTTTCTTGTTTACTTAATTAATTTTTTTTGTAACAGTTTTAGAAAATTTTTGCTGCGTTATCTATTCCGCATCAGTTCAAGATTCAAAGTGATTAATTTATGAAATATAGCGCCAAATTCTCCACGTCTTGATATTAATTATAATTCATAAAAAAAATTGGAGACAGTGTAGAAAGCTGGAAATCCCAATTACAGGTCTTAACTCTGACTCAAATATCAAGTGTTCATTTAATATTCCGGTAGCATTGGCTATGGAAATGTTTTATTTTCGTAAAGGCATAACTTAGCTTAAGTTCGCCGCGAACAGAAGTGTCACTAGTGTCATTCGTCCTATCAACTGTCGAGTAAGTGTTTTCACGTGCGTTTCGACTCGGCGCATGCACATTCAAATCTGTACGCGCCTTAATATGTCTTGCACAGTTGAAAGTGAAATTACAAATCTCGGGAAGCTGCGTCGCGAGTAACCAGAGACAAAATAAATATTAGACGAGGCATCGTCAACAATACAAACTTTTAACCGAGGCCCTTCGAAAACGACATGACACATCCGACCCCTCCTAGAAATAGAAGTAACAGATTTTGTTGCATAAGTTTTATTAAGACCGTTTCAGACTACTTTATTTTTTGTGCAAGAATTGGTTAAATTTCTGTAACAATTGTAACAAGAGCTTTTTGGCTGTTTGAAAGTATAGAACAAGTTCTATTTTTCCGGATAATGTTTTATTCAATCTAATTTTTGGTACAATTTAGAAGAAATTGCACAAGAGTAGGGTAGTCTTTAATATTAAATTTAAACTTTTCATTTGTTCTACTTGTGAGAATTAACATCTTTTGCTTTTCGAGTCGAACATAAACTTCAACGACCTTTTGTTTTTACTTTCTTGTGGTTTGAATTTGGATTTTGTTATCATTCGGGTTTTATCAAGAGCTGATCAAAATTATGTCAGGTAACCAAAATAGAAGAGTTTTAGGATTGGCATAAAAGTAAGTAAATGCAAAGCTGAAGTAGAAAAATGATCCATGAAACAGGATCAACTTTAAATTTCATTAGAAACGATTAACTTCTTTAGAAACGGAACGACTTATTTAAAGATATATTTTTCAAAATTGAATGTTACAGATTTTATTTTTTATACAGTCGCACCTCCATAACTCCAACCTCCACAACTCGAAATTTTTTAAGTCGAAATTTACCGATGTCCCTACACGTTTGTGTATAACTGAAATCTCTTTCTTTAACTCGAAGTAATTTTCCGGTCCCTTGAGATTCGAGTTATGGAGGTTCGACTGTATACATATTTTTTTTAACCTCCGCCGAGACAAAACTTGTTTTGTCCTCCGAAATTCCATTAAGGTCAACAAACTATAAATAGACCGACGAATACAAACAGAATAATTAAATTATTATAAACTTGCATATCCGTTTCGGCCGCCCTGTTTGTCAGACTGCCTTTTAAGTTTCAGAAGTAGAAGAACGTCGATCCTAATTGGCGCAAATAATAAATTCACGGACGGACAGACGAACTCAATATAATTTAGTGCTGCATTATCTACTGAGACGTATTAACGTAATTTATGTCGCATAAACGTCTCTCTATTTATAAATCTTTGCGCACTTATCAGATTTTTCCGCCGCTCATATTAAAGCTTTGGGCAGATGTGTTTGGTCGTTTTGTGAATGCGAGCGCGGCTGTGGCGGATATTTTTGACCCTTGTGCTTTATCTCGATCTGTTTCCGGCAGAGAATTCCGGCGGGAGGGCCAATGTTTTCCCGATTTTGCCAAAATCATGATTCAAACGGTCAGCATTATGTTATTCAAATAGGGTGTAAACATTAGTAGCAGTTGTGGTCTAACATATTTATATTCTTTTTCTGTAATAAAAAAAATGAACCTTTTCAGTCGGTTTCCTTTTTAATTAATGTGGAAAGATTATACGATATTGTTAGTAATATCAGTTATTGTATTTTTTTTGCCCAATATACATGTGTCTATTAAACATAGTGCACAGATTTTGAAGGCATATTATACAATTAAAAACAATGTAGAAGTTAAGCCTGACGATAAAACACTTGATTTTGTGATTTGTACTTATAATAAATTTATTGTTAGTTACCATTTTTCCAAGCAGTGGTTTTATTCATCATGCCTTTCAGAATTCGTAAACTTTAGAAGCTTAGCTGACATTAAAACTTTAACATCTAATTTCTGGTAAGGATGCATTTGTGAACATAAGTTCACATAAGTTAACTTTTAAATAATATCAGAACATATCAACAAATAATAATAATAATAATACGTGCATTGACTGAATTGATAATACACTCGTAACACCAAGAATCATTTAGAAAATTAAGTAGTCAAAAGGAATAAATTCAGTTGACACAAATTGTGTCAACTTATCCCTAGATGAATCTAAGTAACTAGCTAACTTAAAACTAACAGACTAAACAAATTACGTTCGCTTTTTTAATGGACGAAGAAATATTTGGTATATTATATTAACTATCTGTAGAGACATCCAAATGAGTGAGAACACTATACTTTCTCCTATTTATGCACTAATTTGTGTTTATTCAGAACCGAAGAGACTTGGAAGTATTTGCATGTTGAAAATTATTAAAGATGATGGTAGAAACCATTTCAGTGAAACAAAAAACACATCAGTAAAAACCAGCATATACATTTTCACTATAATTATAAATACGGTAAATACATGAGAGAAATAGCTCAACTGTCTACATTCTGCTATTCCCAGATTTCAGGTGTGACATATTTTTTGATATGGGATTCTAGGTTCCACGAATTCATGAAAATTTCGGCCGTCTCCTGTTTTAATTGACACTTCATGGAATTCGTGGCTAGTATAATCGGGAGATATCCTCGCCAACAATTTTCCAGTGGAAATAAACTAACAGTACAAAATTAAATTGTTTTTTTTTTTGTTGTCAACAAAGAAACTTATAATAATTCTATATTGTTGGATACTGCCTTAATGAGATTATCTCCATAAGATCAGGTGCATCAGAAAATACAGCATAGTCGCTCGAAAAGCCATAAAATCCTATCATTTGTCTTTTTTTAAACTCTACAACAAAAGAGATATGCAATTGTTCGAGCCGTACATAAACTTCTACGATCTCTTTTACTTTGTGATTTAAAAAAAATATATCAGCTAACTAAAGTAGAAGAATTTTAGAATTGGTATAAAAACAATTAATAATAGATAGAAATTACAAATCAGTGGTAGTCATCGTAGTCTCTATAACGTGAACGTCCCCGTAACATCATCACCTCTAAATGTGAACACCTGGTTTGGATGATCTAAAACATGAATGACATATTCTAAAACATGAACACTGATATAAATGCATTTAGACACTATCAAATTTGAACAAATCATGGGATATTTTATGAAGAAGATTTGTGACTTAAAATCATGGGACGTTCACGTTACAGAGACTAGGTAGAATGTACTTGAAAAATACAGAAATCCAACAGAGAAACTTACAAAGAGACAAGGTTAAAGAAAAATGTTACCATTGCTTCATCTTGTCCTCTTTTCCTCTCTCGTTCTTTAAGACCCCGTTTTTTTATTATATTGTTACGTCAGAATTGGTGCTTTTTCCTCTTGTTCTATCCATTCTCCCTACAAAGACATTATTGTAAAATCCGTTTCCGGGAGGTTTGTAATAAAACGAGTTCCCTCATTTGCATTAACACCATTTTCTTAATCCTTAACTCTTCTATTCTATCATATCAGGATATAAGGCATTTGAAGGAATTGAGATCCCATCCCATTTTTTTTGTATATTTCCCTTTCATTGTACCGAGGAGCCATTTGATTAATATTCTCCCATTACTCCTCTGTTGTTCTATTTTTGCTTGTTGCATTTCTCCCACTGTTGCCTTCTTTATTTTTTCAGGTAAACAAGTCATCTCGGTTGTAGTGATGCGACGAGTCGAGTAGACTCGCTATCAGTAGTGCTCGAGTATCTAATTTTGTGAACCCGAGTCAGCGATACTCGAGTCGACTCGAGTTCGATTCAAGTATTCGAGTATCGACTTTAGAATTAAGTAGTGGTGCGACGAGTGGGGTAGGCTCGCTCTCAGACTCGAGTCTCAAAGGTATTCGTTCTACTCGAGTAACTATTGCAGTGTACCCGAGTCAGTGAAACCCGAGTTCGATTCGAGCACAGCCAGCTACATGAACATTCACTGACGTGTATGTATGGCCGTTTCAATAAATTCGACTTTTAAAAATTTTGACAGTAGTTTTGACATTGCAGTTGTCATTACGTTACTATCAGTAGTTTTGTAGTATCTTTAATAGGGAGCGCTGAGGGGAGTACTCCACGGCATGCTTTCTCGGAACCGAATTTTAGGCGAATTGGAACGGCCATACATGCACGTCAGTGAATGTTAATGGAGCTGGCCATGATTCGAGTACTCGAGTACCGATTTTAGAATTAAATAGCACTGCAACGAGTCGGGTAGACTCGCTGTCAGTTACATGTAGTTATTATACATATTAAATAAGTTTTTCTTGTTTTGCTTTCACATTTTATTAGATATTAGACATATCAAATAATATTACATTTAGATTTATCTGAACTGTGAGATTATATTAAGAAAGAAAACAAGTGACGATCGGAAATCTAGCAAAATGAGTATCAATTCGCTTCTTTTATAAAATACTCAAGTTTACTCGATTCTTTAAAACGGCGACTCTCGGGTTCAATTCAGGTACTCGAGTCTTTTGATCTGGACTCTCGATTCGAGTCAAGTACTCGAGTCTTTTGATCTGGACTCGAGTCGAGAGACTCGAGTCAAGACTCGATTCTTTTATAAAAGTATTCGAGTCGACTCGATTCTTAAAAACAGCGACTCGTCGCATCACTACTCGGTTGTCCCTCTTTCGTGAGGTACTGGTTTTGTACTTATTTGCGTAATTTACCTAATTCGTTATTTTTTTTTCTAGCAAATTTCTTATCCGTAACCTTATTTTCTTCTATTTGAAAACTGTGTGGTAATCTCATTTTACTTCGAAATAGTACCAATTTTTCTTGGATCGTACCTATTACATTATATTCTTAAATTTTCTGTTTTTAACATACGTAGAATAGTTTATCTCTCAGAAATAATAAATTCATTTGGAACTTAAAATTGTGTCATAAACTCAACACATGTTTCACTTCAAAGGACAGAGAATATTAAAAAAAGATGAGCTTTTATACCGTATGATATTTTGTGTTGTGGATAGTATATCCACATCGTTGACTTTCCTTGTTGCAATCTTAATAACATTTTGCTGATCGTAAACACCTACAATAATAGATGTATGCCTATATAAGCATGTGTGCAGCTGTCCGTTTCAAAATAAGCCGGTGGTAATTTGGTACGGCCACAGGTATTTATAGAAACGCACTTGGTCTTTCGAATTACCTACGAAGGTTGGCAACGTAAATAAGATTTCGACCTCGAATGCTCGAATGAATCCTTGCGGTTCTTTTTCTCGCCGCACTGCTTAATACGTGAAGAATCGAATAAATAATTTATTATTATTATTATTGCAGGCCATTGACTATAAGCGGAATTAAACTGTGTATGTGAGTTGTATTGTCTGTCCATTGAATATATTACACACAACCATTTTTGTAATTGTTTTGAAGCCAAGGCCTAATTAATTGCAGTCAAAATAAACTAACTGATCGTTGTTTTATTGTTCTGTTTAAAATACAACTGAATAATAACATATAATTTTATTGTTGAGTTGATGCAGTATTTAAAGAATTAGCTATATACGGTAGAGTCTCGATACAGTGAACTAATTGATGAACGGCTTTGTCACTCCACCGAGGTTGTTCACTGTTTACAGTGCAGGTAAAAACACATAACAGTGATACTTACAGTGTGGTTATTACTTTATTTATTATTATTATGTTATTACTGTTAATTTTGTTTGCTTCTCCAGACATAAGCGCGTTATCACGCTTTCGGGGAAGTCCATATATACATATGTACTGTTTGTGCAATTCACTCTAGCGAGGCAAAATTTGTTCACTTTTTAGAGGTTAATGTATATTTTTATGTTAATTGCAGTGGATAGTTCACTATATGGTATGTTCACTATATCGAGACTAGTGTACATGGTTTTGATTTAAGGAATCCATATATTTTTTAAGAAAGAATTTCAAGTGGTAAAAAACATCCATTACGATGCAAAATTTTATGTAAATTTTTTCATTTTTTAACTTTCTTTGCAGCTACTTATTTCCATTAACGGTTTTCTACTTTCTGTTATAACATTCTAACAATTTAACTCAAAACCATATTACAATGAATATTTAAATCAGAAGGGACTAAGAAATTTTGAAAAAAAAAAATAGGAGCAAGATGTATTAGAAGAAAGGAAATGACTTGGAATTCCAGTTTTTTTTTTTTTTAATTTAATTTCAAATTATTTTTTCTTCTGGTTCTGCTATGTTTTCTGTTATTGGTGAAGAAGAAACATTTTATTTTGCAATGCTCAGAGTCAAATTACTTATTTGGAAACCTCTTTGCTCATTGCTTTTTCCGTATTCCAAAAAGATCAGGAAGTTGCAAGATGTTGCGGTTCTTCCTCAAAAGAATACTCACGTCAGGCTTACACGAATTTGCTTTAATATTTAATTTGAAATTAAACGGAGTAATAATAAAGAGATACTTCAACGTAGAGGAACAAAATGTTATGTTTTTGGAGAGCGTTCTTGAAAGTCGTAATTTCATTGAAGCATCTGTAATTTTTAAAGAAAAGATTTAATACTTTCCAATCTGGGAAAGGAAACTCAGGGTTCAGGAGAATTAACATTCCCTATCTAAAATATTATATTTTCCTTTACATTTTATTTGAACAGTAGATTTTCAGAATCTAAAAAGAGATGCCAAGTAGCTAATACAAAAGTAATAATTGTTGAATTTATCGCTAAAACTATAATATGAATTAGATATATGTCATCACTTCTTGCAAAAAAAAAATTCGAATGACCATTACCTTGAGTTACTTATCTAAGTAATTATTTTTTATTTTTATTGTTATGAGTGAGAGTTCAATATGAAAAGAATTACTTGGTTTTAAATTTATTGCACTTTTACTTGTATCTGTTATAAAAATTTAATCACAAAATCTTTTAACCGGACACTAAAGAGCGCACAAATACTTAACGTTTCGCCGTCGTTCGACAGCTTAAGCTGGGTACACATTAGCCGCACCGCATCTGTATTGCAACGTTGCAATACAGGTTTGCTGAAAATAAAAGTTAACGTTGCAATACAGGTGCGGTGCGGCCACTGTGTACCCGGCTTAAAGTGTTTGTGCGCTCTTTAGTGTCCGGTTAAAAGATTTTGTGATACCTACAATTTTCATCGGACAAAAACCAACTTTAAATAAAAATTTAAGTAAAATTTCCAGGTTTTTTTTAGGCTATTACAATTTTCTTCCAAGATTTACTTAAGCCGGTTTTACACGGTTCAATTTATTGATCAAGAAATTGATAAAGTTGTCCTTCAATTTATTTATACGTGTAATGCAACACAATTGACATCAATTTACTGATTACAATAATTTGTTGAAGAAATTGAGCAAACAGAACGTGTTCTAATTTATTGATCAATTTTAAAAACATTTAGGTTATGTTCTTCGCTTCTACATACATATTATTTAAAAGATTGCCGCGAAAATTGTAACAGCATAGTTTTTATTACCATTTTGCTGAATCATGGTACATATGCGTTATTTATTTACTCGAAGGATGTCAAAATGTTAAAAGTTGTATTATTATCAACTATAAACTTTTAAAATTAGCAAACAAGATACCGCTATGCGAGATGCAGTATCTACACTTTTCGGTTAATTATCCCAACTTTAAGAACATGTACGTTTTATATTACTTTAAGTTGGTATCACTAAATTGTTTAACAAATCGATTTCCGAGTAAAGCTGTCACAAATTGACCAATTTACTGATCAAATAGAATCAATTTCTTGGCAATTTCTTGAACAATCAATTGAACCGTGTAAAATCGGCTTTACTTCCGAATTATGTAGAGTAGTCGGAAAATATGAAGGACCCGTCATGTGACCAGCACAGAATATAGATTTGAGTCGGACCATTCTTTGCGACTACGAGGGGTGTTGTGTTATAGGTTATGGTCGTCCTTTATTGTTGATGTTTCAGTGTTTACACTTGAATAACTTCCACTGCCTGCCGTAAATAATAATGCTGTAATAATTCCGCGGAGATAGCAGGTCCTTCATATTTTCCGACTACTCTAATTTCCATTAAAATGTTCGATTTCAAAGTTCTTAACTCCTCTATGTCAAACTGTCCCCATTTTTCAAAATTATTAAATAAGTCTGTATTTCCACGTCTTATGCCCGGTTGCACCAACTTTTTAAGCAAAGCTTAAATTTAAGTGGTGTTTAGACTATGACATTATTTATAGATTTAACAAAATGTTAGTCACATTCTAATTGATACTTAAGTTGAAGTTTAAATGTTAATCAGAATGTATTTGACATTATACTGATCATACGTAAATGTCACATTCTAAACATAACTTAAATTTAAGCTCTGCTTAAAAAGTTGGTGCAACCGGGCATTACAATCTTTAAACAAACATTCCTTTAAAACCTTAAACCTTAAGAATTCTATTCTATACATTCGTTTTGAGTTCAACTTCATTTTGATTCTGAATAAAACTTGTTCTATTTTAATAATGAATCTTGTGAATTTTTTTAAAATCATTCACGAATAATCCGTTAAAAAATCTAGTTCTTTGTAAAATTTCATTTTGCGGTATGTAAGAAGTTCGTTACGCATTAATTACATTTGGAACGTTTCAGTACACAGATGAAACGACTGCAAAAAAAATTACGATGATTTAAACTGACGTTTATGTTATTTTTACTTAACAGTTCCTTGAAAATGATCTAATCACGTGTTAAAATTAGCAGCGCTAAATTACTTGTGTTTATCTAAGGCACTTTTCGAATTCTTGCCCGTCTGCTTCAGTTTGTTGGTATGCTATAGTCTCACCTTAAAAAGGTCACTTTCCAATACTAAATATAAAGAAGTTAAAGGGAATGGAAGAAAAAAAAAGACCGTAACAGATTTAGAATGTGTATGCTATTATTGAAGAAAGAACTTTTTCAAAAAAGGCTGGTTGAAATCTTTGCCGGTAGAGATTTTTGGAGCAAAAATTTTGCTAAACGAATAACCTCATGGTCCTCGGAATGTTGCACTCACAGAGCGTTATGCTTTTTGTGCCATTTGAAATTATTACGCCCAGCAATTTTTATAATGAGGTTTCTCCTGAAATTATGGCAATTATACGTAACACGCGACTTATTCGGACGGGAAAAATATGCTCGCTCCCTCGACGCTGAACCACGCGAAAAGTAATTTATTAAACCCGCCTTCTTCGTGGCGATGGCATTACGAATTTATTATGAACAATCCCATGCACCGCTTGAACAAAATAAATAGATTAATATGTTTATATTATATAAATTTAATTTTATTTTATTTTATTGCCTGTTACTTGCGCGCATACCTTCTATGTGCGTACTTGTTTGTTACAAAGTGCAATTGTTGCAAATTGCAGACAAAGGAACATAGTATGTTTGCGGGCAGTTATTTTCAACGGATTAATAATTAGTCATAGAATCAAGGTCTACACCGAACGCGAAAATCATGTTCTCTCTCGGCGCATGGGTATTTATTTATAAACCAGTGCAAATGCGGATATGAAGTCGACAATTCTTACAAAATCCCGGGAAACATTTTTCTGCAGCTGCAGTTTAAACACGGATGTCTTTGTCTTATTCATTACAAGTCACATTCACCGGAAAATGCGCTCAGTGCTCGTATTTGCAACAATAGAAAACACATTAAGTACGCTACTTATGCGTAAACGGGTTTTAAACTTGTCGTTTATATTTTTTAATATTCATTTTACTTTTGTTTTAAATAAAGTAATTGAAATTCAGTATTTTAAAATGTTTAATTGTTACATCGGTACATCGTACAAATCAAAATGTGTATCAGAAATTTAACATTTCATATAATACAGCCTAACAGTCAGTGGGTTTAAACGAAAATGTGTAGAGTTAATTTATTAATTTTTTTTAAATTCTGTTGGGATGTTACAATTATACCGACGTGAAGTTAGCAATAGATTTCCAGCAATCAAATTCTAAAACTTTATCACTGAAATGTATAAAAATAAGTTAATAAATTGACGGTATTACACAAATTTCAGTAGATATTCATCAATATTGATGCTATTAAAGAATATTTATTCCCCTTTTTTCAGAGGAAATTTATAGATAAACACGATAACTAAAGCTAACAAGAAAATCCCATACATGGATGGTTGACGTGAAAATTTTTGAAAAAGAAACCAGCAGAATATCAATTTACAATCATTTCTACTCAACATATAAAAAAATTGCGATGGAACCCCTTCTAGTTTATTTTTTATTAAATTCTAAACTCATGCGTACAGCAAGCGAGCGTTCTTTAACAAAGCGTCTACGGCTGGGTAGTAGACGTGAACATTTTTGAAAAAATCGAGCAGAATGTCAATTTAGAATAATTTTTACGCAACATACATATAAAAAATTGCGATGGAACCCCTTCTAGTTTATTTTTTATTAAATTTCAAAATCATGCGAACATCAAGGGAAGTGTGAGTGGGCTTAGGAAGAATTCATCCCATTTAACCGAATTCGTATCTCGTTATCTGAGACATATTGTATACTAGAAAATGCGATATATTTAAATAATTTTCTTGATAAAAAATGTTATTATTAACTGTTTCGCTACGAAACCAAATAATCATTTTTTATGTACTCATCTCGAATTACAACGTTCTCAGATTCATGTTAGCTTAGTGCATACATTCTTGTAAATCAATTTGTTTCAGCGTATTTTACCTATTCTTGTAAATTTAGTCTAAGTCACTCACAAGTGGACAGCTGAAACGCATTTAGAAATTCTTTGTAAATTTTGTCAGGTATTTCACTTTCTGCTAATTCACCGATTCCCGGACCGAACTACCCGGTAATCTTAATCGCGCCAAAACGAATGGATCGTTCCTACGTGTATTATAACCACGGTTAGGTGGATCGGATTCCGCTCGCGCTGGCAAGAGCGTCACGTCTAAGTGCACTCGATACGGGAATAGCAAATAATCGCATGTATAATTTGCGATAGCAAAGAACGTTTAGTGTTTAATTTGATTTATGTAATTTTTAATTCGGAAATACGAAATTTTGTTTAAATTTAACAATTTCTTACGCGATGAAATTAAAATTTTGTCCGACACTTATGGAGAAATGAGCCAGCGCAATGACGTGCATAAACATGCACAGTATAAGGGGCGACTCAGGCGGACTGTTGCACGCGGAATCTCATCCACCTAACCCTGATTATAACTTCCTGTCATGTTTTCATCCGTTCTTAAAATGCCTAAACCCTCTGCTGATTAAACTAGATTCTCAGAAAGTGTATGACTCCCAGTAGACGGTTTCTTGTGATTCTAAAATTCTATGAAACATGATATGCACGTGTTCTCAAACTCGCCCTAAATTACCACCACTCGGACAACCAATCACTACCTTAATCATTATTGAAGGCCAATCATATTTTTTCACCCCCACAATTCACAGTTCATTATTTTTGTATTGAAATGTTTTAAATTCTTCTACACAGGGAGACTTTAGATAGTGCAAAAGGTGCAAGTTCAAAGCAATAACACAGTGCACAGTACAGACAATTACACACAAAGACACACGCAAATATTGACACGGAGATTTACTTAAGTTTGACACCGCGAACATCTCGGTATAGTTTGTGTATGTGGCAATATTAGGTTTAAGTGATTAATTAAGTTTATCCACTATCACATTATAAATAGACTTTTATCCACACTTATGAAGCATTTATAGTGACCTATTATCCACTAGTGGAATAAAGTTACTTTATTAATAAAGTTACTTTATTCCACTAGAGTGGATAATAATAATCAACGTACCATAGTAACAAGTAGATATGACAAAGCCTGTCACGTTTCATTTTACGAATAAGAATATTTTTTAATTAAATTTCGCTCATTCTGATTCCAAAAATTTGTGATTGTGGATGAAACGTTGCACTTAAGAAAGTGCTATCTAAAACACATAACTATTAAAATTAACGCATTTTGATTCACACCTATTTTTCAAATTAACTGGTTCACCGAAGTTTAAATAAAAGTGTCTATATGGCCTTACAACTCGTGGACGGTGAAGTTTCAAGCAACCAACGCCAACATTACAATGTTACCTTTATTTTGGTTATCTTTTTTATTTTTGTTTATTTTCTAAGTTCTGTTTAATTGATTTATTGTTGACCTGTACGAATATCTTTTAATAGGTGTCAATGCAACATTAAAGTTATACCAAGTGATTTTTTTATCAACTCTTGCTATGAAATTCAAAAAGTGTGTCTTACTTAGACTGAAAAATATGTAAGTCACTTGTTCTTTAAAATGTGAACTTGATACTGACAGTTGTTAAACATCTCGTTAAACATTTTATTGAACCTTTACAAAATGGTTTTCACACAAGCGCAGAAGATTTTTATAATTGAAGTTTACTTTCGTAATAGAATTCGAGAAAATGGTGGATATACAGTCTTGATAAGTTTCGTGAAAAATTTCCTGAAGTTATTCACATTCAGAACTTACGTGTAACCATTACAAACACTGTTGAGGGATTTAGAAATACAGGTAGTGTTCAACGCAAAAAAGGAAGTGGAAGAACTACTCTTAGAAATGCAGATACTGTTGAAGACGTAAAACCTAGAAAATCAATACGTAGGCTATCTCAAGAAATAGGATTGTCATACAGTACCTGTCAAAAGATTCTGAAAAAAGACCTACACATGCATCCATACAAAATGCAAGTTTTCCACGAGCTTTTGCCAGCAGATTACCAGAGACGAACTTTATACTGCCGTTGGTTTGTTCAGCATCTAATGGATAATGATGATTTACTTGATCGGACATTCTATTCAGACAAAGCGCGGTTCCATCTTTCTGGATATGTCAATTTACAAAATTTTAGGTTGTGGAGCACAAATAACCCTCACATTTTTATTGAAGCACCTTTACACCCAATAAAGGTTGGAGTATAGATTGCTGTTTCTCGAAGATGTTTAATTGGCCCAATATTTTTTGATGAAACTGTAACTGCGGAACGATACAGGAACAACATCTTAACTGTTTTCGTAAACCAATTATTGGACAATGAGTTACAGCATGGATATTTCCAACATGATGGAACTACAGCTCACACAACACGAGAAACTTTGAATTTCTTACGTGAGTTTTATGATAAGCCTAGATTCCGATATTGAAAATCCACCACGTTCTCCTGATCTAACACCATTAGATTATTTCATTTTCCCTTATTTGAAGAACACAGTGTTTAAAACTCCGGTTCATAACATTCAAGACCTACAACAACGTATTTCAAGGTTATGTACTGCTATACATCCAGAAACTTCACAGAACATATTTGCCAATATGAAATGTCGTATAAATTTATGCTTGCAAGCTGAAGGCAACCATTTTCAACAACTTCTCTAGATTCACATCTTTTTCTTCACGTTTCAATGGCCCTTTTTAGGGCCACAAAATTGTAAACAAGAATTCCTAAATTCACTGACACCAATCAGTTTGTTATGGCGGCAGTCAATTTTAACAACGCAGATGCAAATCTGACTGCTTCGACAAACATTTTAAAGCGCTTTTTAGAGGTTAGATTTCAGTGGCTGTCAGCAACAAACGTCAAGAAACTAGAGTTACCCCTTTATTTTGTAACTCAACGACATCGTTACATAACGATAACCGTTAAGTGACATATTTTTGACCAATCAGTACATAGAAATGCGTTGTATCTAAGTACTGATTGGTAAAAATATGTCACTTAACGATTATCGTTATAATAACAATGTCGTTATGAGTTACAAAATAAAGGGGTAAAGATATGACATGCCGTCTAAATTTCAAAGCAAGAGTTGATAAAAAATTTAAAAAGTCAGTCGGTACAATGACTATATGTAGACATCCATCAAGAAGTGTTATTAGGTCTGTTCCAACATCACTTTCTGATGGTTTCGAAACCGTCACAAACATGTCTTACACTTGATAAAGTTGTCAAAATCGATCATTACTTCGGTGGGCAACTGATTATGACGGTTACGAAACGGTCAGAAAATGAAGTTGGAACAGAGCTATTAATTCATTACCGAGATTATTTACATTTGTAAGATAAAATGTCGGCCAAATTTGATAAGCTTCAACAATTGTGTCATCTTTTTTTAAATGAAATTAATTTTTGAAATTATATTCACTCCCACGGAAAAAATTTCAAAATATTGTCTTGTCTAGTTGATAGATTTTAATTAATTTGACAAATAGAAACACTCGATATGTCGCTGTACAAAATGTATGATAATCACTATCGTTTCAGACTAGAACACTTGTCAGTGTGACAAATAATGACATTGATAACCAACTTTTTTTGTTCGCGAATGTACGTATCTAAATATGAGAAATCTGAGAGAGATTTGAATTTCGAGAAATTGGCATTTGCGAAAAATTTTAATTATAAATAATTTAAAGCACGATAAAACTTGGTACCTACATGTATTACGTTGTTTTAATATCTTTTATGGTATTTAGAGTCCTTATCTCTTATTGATAAACTGTTCACCTTACCTATTAGATTATATCTACAGACATCACAATCTGTATCATCGATTTTGCTCTTGATTTTTGTGAAGTTTTAATTCGAGATGAGTCATTTTTAATAATAATCTTTATTACACATTTACTGTTCTTAATGTTCGTGTTACTGATATTTATGTTGGTTATGTTATGGTTTTATTTTTAAATTCCTTCGAAAATATTTTTATTAAATGGCTTTTTAATGCTGTAACATTATCTGATTTTCCTGATGATATTCAATTTTCGATGTCGCGTATCCAACAGTGATTTTCAGTTCGCTTAGATACTTTACGGCGCGGCGATAGAACTCTTTTGCCTTCTATAAGCGCCCTTTTTTCATTGTTTAAAGAAGAGCAAAAACAGATATTAATTTAGACCGTTCTAACTGTTTTGATGAATAGGAGTAAGTTAATCGCCTTTTAATCCATACAGTTACTTGTTTTCATGTGTTTTTATGAGTGAAATCTGTTGAGCTTCCTTTAATATCCAGATTTATTAAAAAACGACTCGGTAAACAAAAGATGGATTAATAATAAATATTGCATTCCGCCTTGAAGTCGGCGAGTAAGAAACTGCATTGTTCGCAGGTTTGCGCTTATAATAATATTACTCGGATGTCATTGTTCGTACTTGTGCGAGAGATAAGGTTGGAAAAGTAATAAGTCCGCGCAGAGAGCGCTTTGTATTTAAGATGTTGTCGTAAGTAAGTAGGTGCAGCACAGGAAATAGCCCGAACACATAGTAACAAAGCGTCGGTTATAAATACCTGGCGCTTTGTCTAGTACCGTAGACGCACTAGAAATAGATAGGAGACGCGGCCGCATTGCTAAGAAGTCAACTCTATCGTTACGCTCTGTTATATCAGACACACGTAACATCGAGGAATGAGCTAAGTCTGCTCTTTCATTATCGATGACGACCTTATACGAGGGGAACTAGAAAAACTGTGTATCAAGTCACGAAAGAACTAGTGCTGTTCATTATTTGTTGACGTCTGCTTTTATAGTTGATTTACAAAGCTTAATTTCTCATTTTTTTAACTTTTACAGAAGATTTTTGTTGTAGAAGAAGTTGTCTCTGGAATTTGAGATAGCAAGTCAGAGTTTTATAACAAAAGTAACAGCTAATACAGTCTAATACCGTTGATTCCAGTGCATGAGGAAAATGCTCTTTTCAATTTCGCAATTGCGGTTTGACTAAAATAGTTTAGTCATCTATTATACTAGAGACGTTCACTTTCTAAACGGAATTCTTTTGGAATCTAAGAGAATTTGTTTCATATACTTGTTGATACATCGTTGCAATAGAAATGAACATATCTTTTAGAAAATAAATTTCCTTCATTTAAAATAGTTAGGCCATAAAGCCTATAACTTGAAAAATGTTGAAGCTTTCTTAAGACTACATAGTTTTGTGGAATAATTACTTCACCTGATCACTTACCCAAAATGATTTATTTCGTTACTGTGTTCGTCCTTTCCAAGGATCTGGTTATGTGTATGTATTTATAGTCGGAAAACATTGGACGTGTTTAGAAACAAATCGTTTCTGCGGTGCGAATGCTGTCATGTAAAAATATCCTGCGTTCGAAAATATATCGAGAGCAGCAGTACATAGCAGGCTGGTCGTTGTCGCATTCATTTGTCGACGCTGCTAGGAAATAAAGTGATGATCGCGTTCACGGATAGTTTCACGCCACATTGTTCGCTAACGCGAGTCTGTTTTATGGACCGCCCGACTCTCCCACACATGTCAGAGGAGAACCTGAAAAATAAAACGGACGTATTCATTACATTAAGGAGTAACCGTTCTGATGATGGTTAATTCCGTACGTAGACGGGAGTGCCCTTTATATACCTTTGCTACTAAATTATTGGGTAATCAGATTGCTACTAAATTATTGGGTAATCAGATTAACTAATTATTAAATGGAGAATTGATTGTTGATTTTAGTTGACTTCTAAAATTAGTGATTCCCCTTACTTCGTGATTAAGAACCTATAACAATTCTATCGATATTTATAAAGCAGAAACGTAACATTACGTTAAAGTGTTTGTTCAAGAATAATAAACGTTGACGTAATACCATAAAAAATAATAATTTTGCAATACCCACGACCCTCGTTACTTTCAAGATCGTTTGCTTTTCTCCATAAAAAATTCTCGCCATAGAAACTCGACGCGGAGTTTAAAAATAAACGCGAAAGTTATTTTCGAAGTAATGACGAGTGTACTCCCACATCGGTATTTCCGCCTGGTGGATCTTATTTAAAAAAGATCTTGTCAACGACGCACTGAACACACACGCACACACATACAAGTGTCTATGAATGGCAGTCCGTGATTTAACAACGTGTGATTTGCAATTCTAAAAATACGATTCTGAGAAACGGAGAACGTGGCGAGCGTTATTTTATTTTTTTCTTTTATTTTCTTCTTTCTTTAACGACGCTTTATTGTTGTTGCGTGGCGCCGCTGTGGATGGTGCGAAGCACGAATTTAAAATGTTCTTGTGCGCTAGTTTAAGAAGTAATTTTCTGCAGTGCAATTGCGTGGGTTAACCACTATTAGGTGCGATAGAGATCACGTATGAATTGTAGCTACCTTTCTATTTTTAAAATAGGGAGAAAACACTTTTAAAAAATTTCTAAAAATCTACGCAATCATACAATCCATTCATTATCTATTTACCATCATAGCATGCCGTGAAAGTCTAGTGAAAATGTGGTACTCATGTATGTAACTAAATTTTGACAATGAATGTCATGTCGATTTAGGTTTTAAGGTTATTCCGAATTAGGTGTATTCACGTCTAAATTCGCATACATAAATTGTAAAACGTTTGCCTTCAGTTTTAATTTTGGTTGGGTTACTTTTCAAATCTATTTCGTTGATCTATCTAATTTCGTGTGCACTTTTTTTTGCATTTTTTTGCATTTTTTAAAATTTTTTTTGCCCAATTTTTTGAATTGTCATAATTTGGTGTATGTTAAAATGACATCAAATTTAGATCTGCCTAATTTTATGATAGCCAACCTAGTAACTTAAAATAACTACCTACTACGATGGTAAATAGATAATGAAAAGATTATAGATAGCTTCATTTGACTTTTGACATACAAAGAAGACGTAAGTTATCAAATGAAAGCTGGCAGCAAGGATGGAAAACGTAATTGATAAACTCCAAAACATTTCAGTTAGTTAGCTTCCGGTTGGAACCGCGTCACGTTGACTTCTTCTACTGCCGACGTTCAAACGTTCAAACATGGACGACGGCCGCGGAAGCCTTCAAGTTAAATTATTTCAGTTAGTTAGTTATTAATCTAAACAAATATTTTTGTACTTTGTTAAGAAAGACACGAATTTTAGTGAATCAACAAATTTCACCCTTGGAAAGGTAAAAGTTTAACAGGAACCTTGAAAGTCAGAGAATGTCCAGAATTGAAGGAAAAGAGTAAGAAAAATGGATGCAAGAGTAATTACCTCGCTTGTAGATAATGAATGATCTACTTTCTAGAGAATATGTAAAGGGATAAAGAGCGAAAATCAGATCTTTATCAAGAGAAATTCAATATGAAAGTTATGAATGCCATCAAATTCTAATATTTTTAAACGACTATGTATAAATAATAGAATATATGCTTGGGAATTGGAAATTACGGAAATTCATCTACAAACATTAACAAACATAGAAGAGACATAAGATTTAAGACTTACTCGAATAACAGTAAAAGTGTATAAGGTACAAGAAAAGGATAAAACCACGCAAACTGGCGTGAAGTTAGTAATAGATTTCTGCATTGACATTTAACTATAATAGACGAAAAGGCAGAAAGCAAGAAATTTTAATGTTAACGATAGCAAAGGATTGCTGTTTAAACGATTTAAAATTTTATTTAAACATTTTCGTAAAATTTGTGTGAAACAGAATTTTATAGCAACTTAACAAAATGTTATAACATGAGTGGGAACTTAAGATGTGCAGTGAGGTGACAATTCTGAGTTAGTTCACGTGATGAAAACAATCGACGGAAACACCGATTACCGAAAAAAAGTACGAAAAGTGAGTCGACGAGACGCCGCAGACAATGGGAGGATTTGCAAATGAGCAGGTGAGTCATGTGATTCCACGAATGCAGCGATTCGATCCCTTGTATGTGCACGGAATTACATGCCACGTTCAAGTCCTTTGGAGGGTCATTACTTGCCGAATGATTTTGTAGTGGTTCGCCCGCATGTGCGTGGGTGTGTGGGTGCCGAACCCCATGAAAGCTGTTGCGTTGAAATCAACATCATGACGTTTATTTTCAAATTGCGATTTAAACAAGTTAATCGAATTTTAAACTATTTATCTGCTTTTTTGGTCCTTCAAAAAAAAGCACTTTGAAATTCGACACTCATTTAAATGTGAAAAACAAATAAAACAGCTATTTCTTGCAATTAAAAATAAATATGGATAAATATGGAAGAACATTTTTCTTCTTATTGTTGGAGAAGTTTCCCAAGAATGGATTGGAAGGGAATTTGTGGCGCAAGATTTTATCGAAAATCAAAATGATTAACAATGATTTTCAAACATAATTACAATCTGACACCCTCAATAAAGCTAACTGATGGATTCTTGAAGATTTGCCATGGTCTGTACGAATTATTCTCGAAGTTTTTCGTTCGATTCTGGAACATGTAATAGACGAATTCTATAAAGTAGAATAGAGCATGTGATTTAAATGGTTTTTACGTGGATATACGAACATTACTAGTGGACTAACAAAGTACTGCCTGCAGTGAATTTGGTTGCGTTAAGGCGGCATACAACTTCTCTAATTCTTGGCCGTATGATATGATCTTTGCCCTTTTGGAACCAGCTCAAAATGCACTGTTCCTTCAAAATTCGTTTAGCATAACTTTTTTTCCAAAGCCATTTTGTCGAATTACCGGATTAGGTTGTTGCTCAATAGGGACCCATTGTCTTCTATTATTAGAATCGGTATAACAGGTCCAATTCTCATCTGAAGTCATAATTCGGCGCCAAAAACGATTGTGAGTGGGGCTTTCAATAATCTGCAATTATTTGTTGATCTTTACCCGCCACTTTAATGGATCTAATAACTTCAGACAAAGTTTAAATATATCGCTGGTTTTATATTAATATTTGGTTATATTGGCGTTTTCATCGATCACATAATAATGACATTTCAACGATGATTACTATCGCTATCATAAAAAAATAGGACAACTTTTAAATCCAGTAGCCATGCTTTTCCATTATTTTATTATATTGAATCTTACTTGGCTGTCAAGTCAGTAACTGTATTTTTGTTAACACTGAAATTCTGACCAATTTGTCTAACTGTGACACCCTTTTCTATGCAAGCAGCTATCCTAGCCACAACCTAGCTTTTAAAACAATATTTACTGAAGATATGATTGACAATGAGTGACCACTTCAAATAATTTTAAATTTACGGTCGGCAGCAATTTTACACCGCTTAAAAAATCGTGTCCTAGTTTTTTATGATAGCAATAGTACATTTATCTGTAATAAAAAGTACGACCACATAAATTGCTAGATTTTACGCATGCTAACTTTAAGACGTAACGTTTTTCATGTTCGCCAGTGTACATTAGTTTGACTTTCGTTAAATAATTTCAAGATGAGACATATGGACATATGTGCGGATTATACGAACAAAAAGTGACGGGCATTTTTGATACAACCTAGTATAGTTCTGTTTTGTTTCTTTTGTGTTCTATTCAAAACTTTGATTCTGTAAAGTGAAAAGAAAATGTATTGTAAATGATAGCAAATGTCGCTAATGTAAATTCTGATCAACTATAGCCAAGTTCTTTTAATTATTTTAAAAGTAAGAGTAGGTATGCTTAGGAAGCTTTTAGACAAAGTTAAAAAGAAAAAGTAAAAAAGGGGCAATAACGAAACCGGGCACAATTGGCCAGTAATAAACTAAAAATGTATTGGATATAAGTCACTGATTATTTCTTCGATGTAGTTAATAAGTGATGAAACAGGCTTCTAATTATAATTAACACCCTTTAACGAGTTCTTTTATAACAGAAAATAAACGACACAGAAAAGCTTTCCTTTATTTAGTCAGTGCGCAGTGTTATCTATTGGATGTTACTATGTATATTAAATCCTACACAAATTCGGGTTTTGTACCTTTCGTTAAATTATTATTCATATAAAATTAAAATTTGTTGTTGTTTTATATTGGATGACTGCAAGTAGAAAAAAAATAAATCAATCTTAAAAAAATGTAAGCAAAATGAAATAACGTATACAGAAATTGTGAATAACGTATACCAGAAATTGTGATTTATTTACAGTAACGAAACATAATACAGCATTATTTGAAAAATCTCCGGTATATGTGGGGAAAAAATTATACAATAAACTGCCTTCTAATATTCGAGGGTTGGCCGATATTGCGCTTTTCAAAAAAAGAGTCAAAAAATTCTTAATAGAAAATGCCTTTTATTCTGTACAACAATTCTTACAATATTAATTTACGTTCTGTTTGTTTTCGTTTAATTGTTTTTATTGTTATTTAACGAGTCTACTGTGCTAGACCTGTACAAAAACTACTCTAACTTGTTATTGTAATTGTTCTTTACACTTTACATGTACTATATTTATTGACACAGCGTTTGCAATGTAATTTTTCCTTATATTATTTGTATATTATTAATATGTAAATTGACATACCACAACTACCTGTATGTAGCACGTGATTAATAAATTGATTGATTGACATATTTATATTTTATATTTAAATAATAATAAATAATTTTTAACCTCAAATTTACCACGTGTTTCATGTCCTGTTTATTTTCAATTTTAAATTAGTTTGATATCTGATTCTTAATTAAAATATAAAACTTTTCTAATTTATTTATTGAAACCATATCGTCAATATTTTGTAAATGTTCATATATTGTTTTTAATTTGCTAAAATTCTTTAACATCAAAATTTTATTTATACAAAATTTTTTTTCCATAATTTTTGTAATTTGTTTTTATAGACCTGAAGATGGTTTTATATAAATCGAAACCGGTAGCTAACTTAAAATATAAGAAAAATTAGGATGTACATTCGTTTTACTTGAAATAACATAGTTCTAACGAACAATAAATAAGGAAAACTATTTAGAAACACGTGGAAAAATTTAACGAATCAGGAATCTTAAAGAAAACTAGAAATATATGGAAATAAAAACTATGTCTAAACGTTAAAAAAACGAAATGTAAAGTTATGGATGGAGAAGTGATAGGAGAAGAAAAGTGCTTCACAGTTGCGAAAATTTCATTTTGATATTTTAATAAGTGGAAAAGTATACTTAATTAAATAAAGTTATTATAGTAAAGTGATAAAGAACGTTAAAAATATAGAAAAAAGTCCCAACTATTTTACATAAGCGGGAACAAATAATTATTATTTAAAACTATAGAAAGCTAAAAATCTAGAAGCGGATGAAAATATACCTACTCATTAACATGAAAATTGCAACACCAAGACCAAGAAGGGGTGGAAATTGTTTCATGAAATTTCATAGAACCATTTGGCTATTGAAAAGTAACAATTGATTAAAATATGAATCGGATAAATCAAGTGGTAATGGTGAATTGACACTTTTCTCAGATAAATTAGCAGGTGTATTTCTTGGTTGTTTTTTGTGGTTTTCGATTGTTTTTGTTATTGTTTCTGTTCTTGTTAACTGTTTTGAGAGTTTCATAATGCCTAGAGCAAGATAGCGTACCATTTACCACCAGTTGACCGAATTCGAGAGAGGTCGTATTGTTGGCTTACGGGAAGGTGTTTTCTCAATTCGAGAAATTGCGAACCGTCTCAACCGAAACCAATCCACCATTATGAGATGTTACCAGGCATGGATTAGAGAAGACCAAGAAGGTCGCAGAAGAGGAACTGGGGGCCGAAGATGAACAAATGAAGTGCAGGATCGCCGCCTCAGAATTATGATTTTTAAGGACTTTAAGAGACAGATTCTCTACAACCAGATCAATTGCTGATGAATGGTTTGGTGAGGAAGGTCGTTCGATAACATGGATGCTCAACGTTATGTTAATGAAGTGGTAGAACCCCACGTTCTTCCTTACCTGCAGCGACCAGAAAATCCCCTTTTCCAGCAAGGTAACGTTCGTCCACACATTGCAAGGACCACAATGCACTTCTTTGAGCAAGCCCATGTTAATCTTTTGCCTTGGCCGCCTCGCGGCCTTTCTCCACTAGAACACGTCTTCGAATCGATACCATGACGAGTGGAAAGAATGTGTAAATAACAGAGGCAAATCAACACATTATTAAAAAAAAATTGTATCACAAACTCTTTTAAACGGACACTAGTGAAAAATATTTTTCACTTCTGACGAAGCTGTCGAACGACTGCGAAACGTTAAGTGTTTGTGCGCCATTTAGTGTCCGTTTAAAAGAGTTTGTGATACAATTTTCATCGGACAAGAACCAGCTTTAATTAAAAAAAAATAATAAATCCTTTATCTTTTTTCTTTGAAATTTTAATCAATTATTACTTTTCGATAGCTAAACGGTTACGTAAAATTTCATGAAACAATTTCCACCCCTTCTTGGTGTTGCAATTTCCATGTCAGTGAGTATAATGTCAGAAATGTTTAAATAAGGTAGAAATAAACTGACAAGATATATACAGTGACTTTCATAAAGTTCGTAACAAATGGGAAAAATTTTTATTATTGTTTTTTTGTGAAAAAATTTTAGTACAGTTAGTTCGTGCACCAATCAAAATGAAAGACAACACAATGCCATCCAATTACTCGTTTAAAATGTGGCTGAAAACTTGAAAAATAGAAAGTCTCGAAAATGAAAAATTGCGATAATTCAAAAGTTATCAATCTTTTTGTTCTAGAATCGATGTACTCAGATAAAATTAAGTGTAATGAACAAGCTACAGTGTCTAAATACAATAATTTGCTAGAATTATGACCAAAAATCCATTTTCTTGGAATTTTATTTTATGTGATCTTAAAATTAAAATGCTGTTTTGAATCCTTCAAAAACAAATATAATCTCGTTCCTTGATCTGTGTATACTAAGATAAATATCACTAATCTGAAAATATTACTTTAGATACGACGCTTTTTACAAAAAATTGAAATTTCGCTTTAAAAAACAGGTTTTTGTTACATTGCGTTTCTAACAAATAAAAATAAATTGTTTTAATTTATTTTTTGCATAATAGAAAGCTAAGATTTAAATATGCTCTTTTTATAGAAAAAATGTTCTTTACAGCATATTAAATGCATACTTCTGGCCTTCTGAAAAGTATTGTACATTTTAAGCGAAAATTCGTAAAATAGTGTTAGCCATGACGTTGAACTTAACGTCAACAAGCGAAAACATCAGTTGGTTCGTTGATATTTCTTGTTCATAGCAAAGTTAATCTTAATACATATTCCGTTAAAGACAAAGTTGACTCAACAAGAAATATCAACGAACCAAATGATGTTTTCGCTTGACGTTAATTTCACGGCTAATATTATTTTACGGATTATCGCTGAAAATTCACAATATTTTTCAAAATACCAGAAGTATGCATTTAATATGCTGTAAATGACATTTTTTGTACAAAAGAGCATACTTACATCTTGCCTTTCTATTACACAAAAAAGAAACGGAAACAATTTATTCTTATTTGTTAAAAACGCAATGTAACAAAGACGTGTTTTTAATAGCGAAATTTCTGTTTTTTGTAAAAGACGTCCGATTTGAAGTAATACTTTCATATTAGTGGTATTTATCTTAGTTAACACAGATCAAAGAAAGAGATGATATCTGTTTTTGAAGGATTTAAAAGAGTATTTTAATTTTAAATCCACATAAAATGAAATTCTAAAAAAATGATTTTTGGTCAAAATTTTAGTAAAATATTGTATTTAGACGCTGTAGGTTGTTGATTATACTTAATTTTATCTGAGTGCATCGATTCTAGTAGGAAAAGATTAATAACTTTTGAATTATGGCAATTTTTCATTTTCGCGAATTTTCATTTTTCAAAATTTTAGCCATATTTTAAATGACTGGTTAGATGGAATTATGTTGTTTTTTATTTTGATTGATGCACGAACCAACTGTAGTAAAAATTTTTGGCAAAAGTCAATAATAAAAATGTTTCCCATTTGTTACGAACTTTATGAAAGTCACTGTATAAATAAAAGCTTCTGGAACGTATGAATCAAGGAAAAATATCTCAAAACAACTGATTTCGTAATAATGAAGAAGCAAAATGTGAAAAATATAGAAAACTTCTCAACGCAGCGTATAAAATACATATCTTGTTTAAAGAATGAAGTATCAATGAGAAAAAAAGGTAGAAGGATCCCTAATTTCAGAAGAGCTATTATTGGTGAATTTGAAATTTATCTTAAGTGAAGGTTCTGGGCGTCATAAAAAGAACCTAACATAATTTTGAATAAACGTGCTTCAAGAGTAATGTGACGTCTTTCAGTATTTGTTAAATTATAGTGAAGCAACGAATTTATTTTTATGATAAGTATGCTGCAATATCCACTATCTTCTCAATAACATATAAAAATTCCTAATGAAAAGCAATACACTAGATGAAATATAGATATAGAGTGTGTCCAAGAACGCTGCCTAGCGGCACGCCTGACTGAATGATTTTGATTTTACAATACATGTGCAGTGAATGAATGACGGATAAATGGAAGTCACCTATTAGTTTGAGACGTAAATTTTATAAATATTTTTTAGTGTTAAGTCGAAAAATTCTAAAACGAATAGTTTAATGGGTGCTTCACATTGCTACTTGGGACTTGGGTCACTTTATTGCGATGCGCTTTATAAATTTTATCAATTAAATTAATTGAATGTAACCTGGAAATAGCAAGATATCCTGTTTGAAATTTATCATCAGTCGTGGAATATTTTCAATGTTCTGCAATTAATTATCAGTTCGGAAACGTAAGAAAATTAATTATGACCACCGCGGTAGAAAAGCCAGTAAAAACGAACATGAAATTTTATTGCTTTGTTAGTGTCGATCGCGAAACGAATAAATAATAATTCCCGCTGGCGGACTTCCTTAAAAACAGGCGGTCGCCATTTAAAAAGAAAAGCATCCATTAACCGGATACGTGCCGGGCATAATTACGCGGCCAATCTTTTAGTAACTCCTTGCAAGAAGTGGCCTGTGAAATATTTCGCGACAGTACATAACTCACACAGGCCGGCACGCATATGCAAATGCCCCGTTTCAATTAAAAATAACGACTTAATTTAATTTCCTAATGGGTATATTTACATGGTTTAGATACACATCGTCGGCTACTTCATCTGCATACACGGCAGCAGCGCGGCTACAAATAAATATTCAAACACTGTTTAAAAGTCCTAACTTCTCGACACGAGTGCACTTGAATAAGTTACAACGGTGCGAACTTTATATCTTAATCAAGGCGGAGTTTTAATGGCGGACGCCATGAATTAATCATTTTTTGTTGCAGCTTGCGCTGCAAACTCTTACAGGAGTTATTAGTTTTATTTTTAATTGTTATCGAGTCAGCGTTAAACGTTAATTAGCTCGACCTAACTGCATAACCAGGAGCGTATTGTTTCTCCAACAACAACAACAGTTACTACCTACTAAGTCTTTGCAAAATGCATCCCGGAATCGATTAAAATTTTGCTTCAGTTTTAAACCTTTTATAACCTCTTGGAAACTTATCTGTAACGGACTCAAAAAAATAAAAAGATAAGATCACGGATAGGAAGGTTTGAATGTACTGGAATAACGAAATCCTGACAGTTACTGCGTTATGAATAAATGAACATGTAATGATTAAAGAAGG
This sequence comes from Dorcus hopei, assembly GCA_033060865.1. NCBI lineage: Eukaryota > Metazoa > Arthropoda > Insecta > Coleoptera > Lucanidae > Dorcus > Dorcus hopei. The sequence goes on along the minus strand of CM065419.1, from coordinate 27,896,205 downwards.
ATCATTGTTAAAGACGGCATTACAATACACACCACGCAACAAGAAAAGGAAGACCTACTGTGCAATGTGAAAGACTTAGAAAAGTTATGTGATGGAGATATTGTAGAAGACTTGAAAGCGGACACGTGGTAATTGAAAAAAGACAAATTGAAAAAAGACAAACACCGGAAGAAAGAAATCTTAAAGTTGATTTATCTGTTGGTTTCCATCAAGAGGCTAAACGTATAAGTACAATGAAGAGATAGAGATAATACTTGCAAGAACTTATACATAAATTAATTGGAATTTTAGAGAAATAAAAGAGGACCTAAACGAAGGAAATTTACAGTATTTAGAATGAAATAAGATAATTAGCTCTATTCTATAAGCATTTCATATCAATTGTACAATTAATATGTATTTTGAAAACCGTATTCTATAGGCACTTTGCTCTTCAAATGATTGTTAACGGCTTATTGAAGAGTCATAGGTGAATTGAGATCGTTGCTATAATTACATGTCAATTCTGACTTAAAAAAAAAAACTAGCTAGAACATTGGAAGAAATACAAATTTATGATTAAAAAAAAATCAAAAAGTTATAAGCAAAGATGGACGATTCTTCTTGTACTTCGTAGACTACTTCTTGTACTTCGTAGACTTCTTGTACTTCGTCGACAATATCGATGAATGTCTGGAATATCGATAAACAACTAAAGCAATGAAAAGTAGTTCAAAGGAGAGATGCAATAATACGCAAATCTGAAATAAAAATGAAAAAACACGAACTTTATAGACAAATTGACAACAAAAAAAGAAAAACAAAATTATGATCATCAATAACTTTTCCAACTTCCTGGTCAGCAATTACTTACATCGGTACAAATTTAATAAAGTAAGTTACATCGAGTAGTGAGATAAACATAACTATGAAATTAATGTTATGATTATTCCTCGTGAAATTAGAAGAAAACTCAAGAAAAGGTAGGATAATGTACAAAATATTTAAATAACGATTCCAAGCAATTAGGCTCAGACGTGCAAACAAGGTGTCAAATGAAAGGCTAAATAAAAGTATATATTAAGTGTGAATACAGGAGTCGAACAGAAGAAACATACCAAGAGGAACGTAGAAGAAGATGTAGAGAAAATAGCAATGGAAAGAGAAATAAAATAGAATGAAATGTCCAACATAGGACGTTACGGATAAGAACATTTAAAAAGTAAAGATTTAAATATAACGACCTTACAATATTTGCTTGGATCAACTAAGTATAATAATTAACTTCAGAGCATTTGACTTCATTGCCATAATTAGCTTCGCCCATTGATTTCTAATGGTAATAATTGAAAATAATTTCACGAAAGTAGAGAATATAAAAATAATGACTGTTCCAAAACATACCATCTCCTGCTATACTTGTTTATAAATTTATCTACGAAAATTTGCAGCTGTAATAAAACAAGCTTGAAGTTCGAATATTACCGTTGTTTCGTGAGGACCAGATGAAATTTATGAATTAAGAATTAACGAAAACGGAAGTCGGGAGTGCGTATTTTTGGTCTTCAATTATTTATGACAAACGCCGGGGTCATTAAACTCCCTCTGGTAAATGACCAGGAAATAATATTTTGTTTAATTGATTGCAGCAACGGTGGACTTAGTGTGATAGCATTTCTCCTAAAATCACAATGTACAATATGTAGAAAATTATTTTTCAGTTGTCTAATATGATTTATATCTGGAATAAAAAGTGATATCTTGAAGTGTCATATTCAAGTAGAAAAAAGATTATTGATATTTCAATGCAACTTGGGCCCGGTTTTTTCACCTCTAGTTAACTTTATCTGACGGTTTATTCCCATAGTAACAATTGTGATCATAATCGTTACTAAGGGAATTAATCACCACATAAAGTTAATTGGTGGTGAAAAAATCAGGCCTTATTTTAATAATAATAAAAAAAAAACTTGGCTAATACATTTATGATAAATTGTACTGATCCGATAGATATTCACGAAGAAAGACGCAGAACGAAAGAGCCGGAGGAACCTCATGAATATCTTACAGGGAAGTTCGTTACTTTCATCCCCATTTCAGAAAACTTGCGCGATTTTATACGGTCAGTCTTCATTGCGAGAAACTTATGGAAGAATCTCCGGCGAAAGCTTTCCGCTTTTATTTCGGACCGTAACGTTACTGCCTCAGACAGTTCGGCATCTTGGGTTTTCCCGTTGTCACGCTTGTTTACGCCGACATTTCATCGTCCTCCATCGAACTCTTTCTTGAGAAGAGGAACGCGTGATTTAGTGCTTTCTTCGAAACGAATCCGCATAAATTAATGAAGTGAATCATTAACTTTAAAATTTTAATGAAAAAAATTGGTGCAAATTAAGAAAGTAATATTGATGGGATATTTTCGAGAAATGTGATGGTTATTTCATTTTTATTCTTCAAACTCCAAGAACTTGTATTAATCATGAAAATACTAAACAGCTAACACTCTCAATATACTTCTTCGTCTTTAAACAAATGTGTACACATACATTATTTAGGTTACCACGTAATTCTTAATTTCCATTTTCAAGCTTGAACATTGGCAAAAATTGCACAGCAAACGCAAAGCGTTTAATTATAAATATGCGTCGAGAAAGTGAGCTAATATCCCTATTCAGAGAATTTGGGTAGAACAAATTTCAGTCACCCTGTATCCAGCTAAGCAATAATTTTTTCATGACCTTCCTTCTAAGTGCCATTTAAATTGAATCACTTGATGCAAGAAATGAAAAGCATATTGAAATATAATCCCAGTGGGAGTACGTGAAACATGTTTTGGTGAAAAGAGAAGTTGGAGTCAGGATTAGGAAAAATCAAGCCGAGTTGCAAGAAATAGGAAGGAGTAAAAATTTGGTTAACTGAAGTACATCTTTAATTCTAAGTTTGTTTTCAAATATTCTCATCAGATTTTATGATTTCAGTTAGATTGAATTACTCCACGAATATTTTTTAAAGTTATTTTCGCGAATATGTTTTCTAAATATTTGATTAAGAGTGAACCAGTTCCCTTCTCTTTTCTTCTTTAGAACCGGGAACCTCTTGTTCTCTAGTACGATAAATGATCAACAAATGACATTTATTAACATTATTGGATTGGATTTGATTCATTTAAATGCGAAGTTTTTATTTTAGTTTCTTCTAATTTAATTTTTTTTTAATTACTGCAAACCTAAAAGAAGATTCCATGTTTATTTAAACAAAGTTCCCAATGTTTTTCCACAAGCAAATTGATACCCACGGTAGGTCTTTGGTGGTTACTTTTAGAAGAAACTTTAAGTTTATTCTTTACCTCATCTCTTGTGAAACGTCATCTTAGTAAAACTTTGGTTGTCTAAAAATTCAGGAACAACTAGTAAATTTAATGGACTTCATTTTGAAGATACTCGTACAATAGCTTTCAGAATTTTAAATTCACTTAGACATTTCAATATCCAAACTAAAATTAATACTTCCTGTTGCCTGTCGCAGGTAGCAGGAAAAGATATGCAATTCTGGAGAGGATTGGTTTTATAGCGTATGTAAAACAACGAACAAATTATTATATGTATGTCACTCTCTTCTAAAAAAACATTTTTTTTTCCTTTCACCCACTTTTACCCCAAGCTCAGAGCTTGTCGGGGAGGGGTGGCGGCTGCGACCGACTTAGATTGTTACAGGTTAATTTCATCGCAGGGAGTACGCGACGCATTTGTAGCGAGCTAGCAACATCACTTGTATTATATGTTGTCCGAATATCCGACAACACTGTTAACCTGTGCCGGAAAACGTCTATTTGAATTCTTGCTTTCATATTGGTTCTTTTATTCAAAACTCTTGGCGTCATGATCATGCTATTGGCTACCATAGCTATGACGTAGTGGTATTTCGGCGTCCTTCCGCTTTACGTTAGCGCCTTTGTTTAGTTCTCATTACGCTCCCTTGGTGTAAGCTGCGTGGTATTGTGATAACGAAATTCTTGCTCTTAAAGTGAGGAGAATTTAGCAACGGCTCTGCCGGAATAGAATTCACACCACCGAGCGAGTTGTGGGGTATTTTCAGCCCCATCCCAAGCTTGGGATTCCCACAAATCTCAGGTAAAGTTATTGAGCAAATTGGCTGACGCCATTATGGACGCTGACGAATCTGTTCTCTTTCTTATATTCAGGCTTTTAGTGCAAGTATTAGTTCTACTCCTAGATCTAGAATCAGCTTTAGCTTCACCGAGCTGATTCGGGTTGGACTCAAGTCGAGTTGTTTCCATTCTCGAGCGTATTTTCTCTACGCCTTTGCCGAGTCTATGAGAAACGTGGGCCCGCCATTGTTGCAACATTTACCCACCGGTTCAATCCAGTTTCCCCGACGTTGGACGCTATCAATAGGTGGCGGTGCGACCGCCAACGTCACAGCGTAGACCATCAAAATTGACATTACCGACGGTACTATGACAGAAAATCTGTGAGTCTACCCATACGATTTAATTTTAAATTACACATCGTTGCACAAATATTGCATGTTTTTTTTTTTTTTTTTGGAGAGCGAATTTTCGGTCGAGTGCAGAAACTCCATAGTTAGTTTGTCATTGAATAAGATAGTAAATAACTTTAGACTTATCGTAATTCATCGTCGAGTAAATTTAACCACCTGCTTACCCCGATGTAGTTTTGTAATCTGCATTTGTTCGAACTTTTGTGTGTAAATATTAAATTTGTTCACTTTAGGTTTGTGTTTGATTTCTACATTCACGTATCAGTGAGTCAAGTGTTGCCTCTATTTTTGTTTTGGCCTTCTGCCCAATCAAGTCAGTTCGGGGATACTGACGAGGTTGTCTATCGGCTGAGGTTCGTTCGTCCTGGCGCCCTTAATAATTTAACATCATATTAGACCCACTCCCTTCTCACTGTTGCTAGCCGAGGGGATCAGCAGGTGGAAGAGACAGCAGAATTTGTCACCCGGTCAAGGTAAGGTTGAGGCTGTCAGTTTAGAGTAAATTTGGTGACAAGATGTTAATTTCTCCTTCGGCCTTACAAACTGGGGAAACGTAGAAAACCCAATTCGAAGGAGCCGGTATGAATCCGAAACACAATCCGACACATAAGTACTCTATCTCTCACATAGAACCCATATGCACCAGGATGGGATTCGAAATTGGTTATGCTATTGGTAAGATATTCCAGTACAATGCTAAAAAAGAAAATTAGTAAAGGGATCCATAGAATATCAGATATAGAAAGAGTACAAGGAAGAACAACAATAATCAAGCAGATACAAAGAAGAAGAATGATATTATTCATTCAGTTATGCTATGCGACGCGACGTGAGGGAGTTACAGGTGTAAATAATGCTTGTTGTAGACCAGGAAACGCAAAGACAAAACCGAGAGAAAATTAAAACGGAGAGAGAAAAGTAAAGAAAGCTTTAGGTCTGTCCTTTCCCAAAAACTAATTATTGTGTTACATGTTTGTCAAAGGAAGTTTTTCAACTATGTACATAATTATAGGTATTATAAATTAGGTCGGTCGCAGGATGTCGCGACCTAAACTATTTATCTTTTAGTTTTACAATATTTTTTTTTATTTCCTACATTTAGAGCCCGGTCCTTCCACGTCTTGATAAACTAACGGACGGATAACTACTATGGAGACAATTCATAAATATAAGATTCATCTTTCATATACAGAGAGAGGAAAAGTAACGAAACATGCTCATAAATTTTTTATTATCGACTTTAGAAAAAAAAATTCCAATAAAAGTTGCTAGGTAATATTTGCTCTTCATGTCAATTAACTTTAATTTGTCGTATGTCATCATGTCAATTTTTAAAAATAGCCGACTATAATTTTTTTATATTTCGTAAATCGCCGTGTCATAGTGCATTTGATGCATAAAATTTTGCTAGGTTGAATAAGCAATTTTCTAAAAAAAATGTTATACAGTGCACTCGTGCTAATGTGAACACTGCTTAACATGAACTCCTGTATAACGTGAACATCTAAATTTTAGCATTGGCCACTATCTAACGTGAACAGTGCACCTCACTAACATGAACAGTTACGTTATGTACTACAGAAATTTACAACATAAGTCCAAACAATCACTGTTTACTTCATTTTTTCCAAAAATCCATATTATGTAGTACATTAATAAAGGTTGAAAGTGATGTATCATGTTTTTAATTGTTTTTAAGAGATGAAGACTGCATCTCGGAAACATGAACAATCGCGCAAACATGAACACAGCCGGTTTTAATTAGTTCATGTTAACGCAAGTGCACTGTATTGACTTTTAATTTCAATAAATTTTTATTCTGTTTAAAGAAAGAAAAAAGAATATCACACAAAGTAAATATAAAAACTAATTTAATAAATGTTCAAATATTTCCCCGTTAACTACCAAATCATGAAAGTTTCTTAATACTTGTTCTAATGATTCTTTCCACTTCTGCTCTAATTCTAGCTTTCAAATCTTCTAAATTATTTGGTTGATTTTTGTAGACCATGTTGTTGAGGTGACCCCATAAATAACGTGGTGAGCGTGCAGGCCATTCTATCTCGCCTCTTCGTCCTATCCCCTTGCGATGAAAAACAACATGCATAATATGCGGGAGCATTGTTTTGCTGAAACATTGTTTAAGCTTTCTGGCAAAACAGCTCAACACGACGGTACTACTTCATTTGTTAAGAACTACAGGTACCTATTACAATGTAAAGTATCAGCTAAGAAGAATGGTCCAAGGAAATGGTGACCAACAATTTCTCAGGTTGTTGTGTATGGGCATTTTTTAACAATGAGGATTATTGCGCGACTAGTATCGATAAATATGTCTGTTAATGGATTCGTTGATGAAATTTTTCCTTTTTAAGCAAATTTATAACATTATTATAGTCATTTTCCAAATTTTGTCAAAATTTTCTTTTTTAAGTAAATTTCTAACAGACTTTTGTTCAATATTATGGTCAAGCGTAAGTTGTCTTGTAGAAACTTGAGAATTTTCCTCAAAGGATAATAAAACGTCTAATGCCGTATCTCAACTAGTAGCAGTTTTAGGTGTAACCAAACGATTAAGAGTAGACCGTGACGGTGGAGTCTGATTGGGATAGTTTCCGCTAAAAAGAGTATAAGCTTGCTCATAAGTCCTTTGTCAATATCCCAATCCTACCATCATCAAAATTTCTGTTTTTTCCATTTCCGTGTAATGCATCACACCCTCTAATGCCATTAACGCCCAATTACAAATTACGGTTCAATTTTAAGCCAAAGCTTAAAAATATTGAATATTAAAATAATTTAAAATGGCATTGTGAAATTGGATCTAAATATAATTTTTGTATTGGTTAAATATCTTAATTTCAAGCAACTATCTAAGGTTACCAGATTCAATGTATGGATATGTATGTATGGATACAGCTAAATATTTCCGGAACAGTTCAACAGAATTCGTTCAAATTTGGGGAATCGTTAGAAGAGTTTAATGTCTATTACTTGAGCTTGCTTTTAATTTTCTATCGTTTTTTGTTTCAGAGATACAAGGCTAACTTGATTTTTTTTTAATTGCACGAGGGGTCAAATTTATCATTTTTGAAAAGCGCATTTTCTTCTGAATTCAGTGATGTATCACATGCTCATCTTTATTTGTATTAAAAGGTAAAAAATACAATATTTCAAAAATTTAATCTTGAATAAGTAAAATTAAGACAGCTTAGAAAATGCTTCTATTATTAATCTGTCACTTGTAATATTAGCCAAAAATTGAACTTGTGTGCAATAATTGGTTGACGATGGTACGTTTAAGTAAAACTGAGCGTATCGAAATTCTGAATCTTTTTCTGAATACAATGATGTAGCATAAGTTCCGCTTTATTTGTATTAAAAAAGATTTCACTTCAAAATAAGACCACTTTAAAAGAAAAATTGGATAATTTTCAGTACTAAAAACCTTTAAAAGAAAAAGCAATGAAACCATGGCATTCTGTAATTAGCAATACTTAGAATTTGAAAGTAAGGTACACTGAATTGGAACAAAATACATTTAATAAGAATTTTAAAAAAATATTTTTTCTTTCTACAAGAGATGTTCAAAGTGACCTCCATTTACCTCCTGACAATAATGGATGCGTTGAACAAAATTTTGTATCGAATGAATCAAAGTGATGGGAGAAATATTAGCAATTTCGTTCCTTATGCGGTCCTGTAAGTCTTCAATTTGCAATGGTCTGTTGACATACACTTGACTTTTTAGATGACCCCACAGGAAAAAATCAAGTGGAGTCAAATCAGGAGATCTAGCTGGCCATTCAATTGTTCCTCTTCGTCCTATCCATCTACCGGGAAACGTGTCATCTAAATATTGGCGCACTTGACGGCCAAAATGTGGCGGTGCACCGTCTTGTTGAAACCATACGCTTTCTGCTGGTATATTTCGATTATCGTGGTTTGGGAATATTTCTCTAAGTCGGGGAACAATACGTTGTTGTAAAAGTTGTAAATATCTTTCAGACGTTAAATTGCCATTAATGAAAAAAGGGCCCACGATATTTTGATCAATAATACCACACCAAACATTAACTTTTTGGGGATACTGGGTATGTGCCTCCTCCATCCAATGTGGATTTTTGCAGACCAGTATCTACAATTATGGCGGTTAACGTGTCCGTTTAAAATAAAAGTTGACTCGTCAGAAAAGAGGACGCGGTTGATAAAATTACCATCCTGATGTATTCGGTGCATCATAGTTTCGCAAAATTCTACTCTGTGATCAAAATCGTCTTCACTTAATTCTTGCAGCAGATGAATTTTCTAAGGATGATATTTCTCTCGTTTCAAAACTTTTTGTACGGATCCTCTACTCATGTTGTGGTTCAAAGCTAACTGTTGCACTGAACATTTTGGATTTTCTACCACAGCCAACATTACATTCAAAGAATTTTCTTCATTTGTGACAATTCTTGGTCGTCCAGATTTTCCACGGTCTTCAACGCTACCAGTTTCTTGAAATCTTTGCAAAGTTTTGGCAACCGTTGTCCTAGAGATCGGTTCTCGATCAGGATGAATTGTATTAAAAAGAGTCACCACTTCTGTACAACTTCGTCTTCTGTCACCATACCCAACCATCATAAGAATTTCGATACGCTCAGTTTTACTTAAACGTACCATCGTCAACCAATTATTGCACACAAGTTCAATTTTTGGCTAATATTACAAGTGACAGATTAATAATAGAAGCATTTTCTAAGCTGTCTTAATTTTACTTATTCAAGATTAAATTTTTGAAATATTGTATTTTTTACCTTTTAATACAAATAAAGATGAGCATGTGATACATCACTGAATTCAGAAGAAAATGCGCTTTTCAAAAATGATAAATTTGACCCCTCGTGCAATTAAAAAAAAATCAAGTTAGCCTTGTATCTCTGAAACAAAAGACGATAGAAAATTAAAAGCAAGCTCAAGTAATAGACTTTAAACTCTTCTAACGATTCCCCAAATTTGAACGAATTCTGTTGAACTGTTCCGGAAATATTTAGCTGTATCCATACATAATAGCGACCCTGTATGTTCGTGAACGGTTTTCTCGAAAATTTGCTTTAGGAATTTACTTATTGCATCAGAAGTAAAAGAACTTACTGATTTTGACAGGATGAAAAAAATTATAGATTGCTATTTAAAAAATTGAGGTTATGTTGAGTAGCGCTTAGACATGATATCGTAATGTAAATTAAAGTTAACTAATGTAAGGCTCACATTTTATCTATCAGCTTTCATTTGAAATTTTTTTTTCTATACCCAATAATAAAAACGTTACAGCCATGTTTTTCCTCACACTGTATTGGTACGGATCATAATTTCTGTGCCAAATAAATTATGTACTTCGTCATTAATTCATAACATAATAATTATAGTCCCATTACTTTCTACTGCATTTTTAAAGGATCCCAATCTATTGCATGTTTCTCCTAGATTTAGCTTTCATTTTCAGCCTCTGCTCTCGTTGCGTTCTCGTTGAACGTCTTCTTGGTGAGAACCTTGTGGTGTAGTTTTCTAACTTTGTTTATGTAATAGAGATTTGACTGTCCAAAAGACTTGTTCTTATATACTCTCGTAATTTCCTGTGTGCGGTTTCTTTATTTTCTTTTTCTATTTCATATCCATCGGTAACGTTTCTGTCAGAAATCGTTTACCAGATTTGGCATTTTCTGTGTGACTTACAATCAGTTGCTTTGGAACTTACCGTGTACATGTATTTATTACTTAAAATTTATAAAGTTTAAAGAAAGATAACTTCCTTTTTTCTCGCATTATGATTTTGCCAAACGAGTTTTGCTTTCGCATTATCAAATGCGATAGTTTGATCATATCCTTAGGACGAGCAATCTTTTCTGAAATTTAAAATTTTTGTCTATCTTGGCAAGGCAAAAAAAAATGTCTTTGGTTTCTGCTCCTGTAGTTTTATTTGTAATGTAATGAAAAAAAGAATATGTAAACCGTCCGGCTTTCATTTAGAAATGTTCAATATGTGGTTGAAAGAAAGCATACACTCTGTAAGGGTGTGTATAAAAGATAGTGTTTCCTTTCCTGTGCAGAAAATGTTTTTCGCCGAAGGCAAGAAACGAGGGGGTCAGACGTCGTGATTACTTGTAACATTTCATTATCCGTTATAAAACGTCTCGATTGACCGGCAGACACTTTCGGCAGAGGTAATGACTCGCGGAACGGTTCCGCCCCACCTGCAAGGTGGCGGTGCCCTGCCCGCACCCCTTGCGCCGCCGCCGACGACTATGCGATCGGGGAGCCGAACCGTGAGGGGTGTCTGTTGCTCTCATATTGATCTGCGCGGCGCACATTAAACCAGGCACCCTGAATGCGATGTTCAACTTGAATCATCTGAAGGATGGCAAAAAATTAAGTGCCGGCGAAGGAGCCACCTTCCAGGTGTCGAGGCCCTGAATATTTTAAAGTCGCCTAATAAGCTCTTAAGATCTCGAAAACTGTGATCTATCCAAGAGTTTACTACCCTCAAATTTTCGGTATCGTTGTCTTTCATACTGGCCAATTAAGAATTATACAAATTGTAAAATTATTTAAATAAATCTACTATACATACTAAATTTTTATTCCTACAAACTTAAATCCTTGCTCCTTCTACCTAATACATATTTGTTAAAGTTGCATGGGGTTTTTGGGAGTTATTACGCTTATAATCTTCGAAACCCTGAAACTCAAAATATAATAAGAGCCAACGCAAAGAACGTGTTAAGTCAGTTTTTGGGCATTTTCAGACTATGGTACTATGGTGCATTGTGGTAGCCAATTCAGTATAGTATCTAACTGTCCAATTCACAAGTAAAAAGCGTGTTTAGTATGCGTGGTATTTTAAGTTTCAGTTACGATTTTTCTATGATTTTCCATGAGACTTTAAACCTTAATAATGCTCTCCTGTAAAATTAACAAACATTGACTTAACACGTTCTTTCCGTGGCGTCTCCATATGTATTTGACACTCATAATTGGAGGTATTGAAAAAGAATAAAGGATTTACACATTTTTTGTCCTGTTTTTTTTTTTTGGAAGTTATTCAAAGTTTTTTTTTTTTCTTAAAAATTATAACCGACAGTCATTCATTCTCATTTAGTTAATTAGTTTTTTTTAATTATGTTATTTTGTGCAAAAGGACCATACCAACCTGTCAGCATTCATTAATTCTTTAATCATCATTTAATAATCATTAGTCATCATTTAATAATCAGTTTTTGTCAGTACTAGTGAATTCTGGAAGATTTTTATTTTAACTAAGAATCTATTTTGTTTTCAAAGACATTTTTCAATTTTCGAGAAGCAAAGAGAAAATTTTCAATCATTACCTATGCAGTTCCATTTTATTTAAACAATCTTTCGCTTGTTTTGATTTAATTGATTACAGAATCAGAATACTTTAATTAATTTACTTGCAATTTATTTGTCAAAAAGCAATCGTCGAATTTTTCTTTCTGAGGATTTAGTAATTGTAAACTACTTTTGACTTTTTTTGTTAAGCTAACAGTATTTTCTAAGAAATAGAAAAGAAAGTTGGGAAGGTTTATTTATAGGTAGCTATGAAGAAATTTCAGAAAGGATAAAAAAAGTGAATGTAGACCCAATAGGAAAAGAAAAATAGAAAAAGCGTTGTAAAGAACTACTTTCAGACTGAAACTCAATAAAGAGCGGATTTCTTAAAATATAGAAAAAATAAAATTTTAAGAACTGTGAGAAAAATTAAGATATGTGAAGGATGAGACGTATCCATAAAGTTCATAAAGTGGACACTTGAACCAAAGCTAAATGTGAACTTCAAAATGTATGAAAGGTAAAGGTATGTATATCATATTTGAATAGATTTAGTGGAGAAATGATTAAAAGAAGATTTCAAACACGATGGGGCAATTAAAAAAAAACGTAACAGGAAATCTAGAACAGGATTATTAAAGAAATAAAATGTTACAACAGTGGAAAGAATTAAAAATGATGAAATAAAAACAAGAATATGAGGACGATGACGTATAAGAAGAAAATAGAATGAGGAATAAAAAAAAGAATGAACATTACAATCACCTGTCTTTTTTGATAAGATGGGAGGAAAAAGTCTACAAGAAATTAAAAGTAAAATTGCAAGTCTAAAAAAATGGGCGATAACGATGGGGGGATCTGAGAGCTTACAAAATAAAAAAATTAACAGTTTAAAATAAATAACGTCAATAAAAATATAATGACTGAATTAATTAAACTACCAAATTTTTTCAAATTAGTTTAATTTTTAAATTGTTTTCAGAATATATTTTTTTGCAAAGTAAAATTATTTCAAAAAAATACAATCATTCTAAAAATCAGTAAAATAAATAATACAACAGTAAATTCCTCATAGCAACAGCTTTATTGAGTGAGGAAAGAATTAAATTTAAAAACAACTAAATTTAAATGTCCAAATATTGATATTATGGTGGAGAAAAAATATACGGTGAAGCAAATGAAATATAATTATTTTGGTCTCGAACGGAAATTATTCGTTTGTTTTTGTTTTTAAGTAAAGACAATGGCGCATATATAAAACCTATTTTGCGTATTTGTCGAGGAATTTTAGCTGTTCGATTATAATTCAGTTCATCAGAATAAAATTCTGAAATATAATGATTTGTAGTGTACAGTAATAAGTAAAAATTTAATTGTTTTAATTAAACGGATTTAATTTTATATGTTTGAACGTCGGAGGAGCATTACAAACATCTATTTGTACAGACAACCCGATTCTGATGTCTTATTGTTTCAATCAGTCTAGAGAGTTACAATTAAAAATTAGAATTTCTTATTTCTCTATTTCCAATTTTTTTAAATTAAAAGATTATAATTTTTTGCCTTGTTCTTTAAAGTACTTATATTCTTAGATAAGTTTTCGAAATCGTCAAGGAAACATGTAATCTTCGTGTCAGACGAAAAAGTTGCCCACTTCAGCTAAAAATATCTCGAACTTTTTCAAAAATACTCTCCGTGATAAATCTGTCCGCACTTCATTTACTTGGCGCATTTTAATGGCGCGATGAGGTCACTCACAATGATAATCACCTTGAGTTCTTTTTTTCTTCTATTTTTATGTGATTATTTTCGGACCAAAAGAACTCGCGAAGTTATACGAAACAGATATTAACGCTCCATGTTTTTTTTTGCTGCTTTGAGTTTCAAATTAGGAACATTTTTGATTCGTAGGAGACAAACATTACCTTCGCGGTATTCACTGGTTGAAAATGTATAAAAGATTGCATCAGATTTAACTTGAAGTAGATCGTTTGTTAGATACCTATTCCTACATGTATGTTCTCACAATGCATTATAATAAACATAATTTTTCGTTAACTTATATTTTAGTCAAAATAAACACCTAATCTTTTTTTATCGACTTCTGCAGAAACAGTTATAACAGAAGGCCGAGTGGAAATTGGAAACAGAACAAGAAAATCTGGTTGATGTTATTCATATAATGAGTCAAGTAATAGAATGATACTATGAACATGAATGACATTGACCTGTCCATCTTATCTTTAAATTTTGGATGGAGTTTTGGAGTGTATGCGAGAACTGATATTAACAGATATGAAAGAATGAAAATTAGTAAGATAAAGGATTGCGAGCGGCTATGATGTTTGAGATAATCGAAATTAAAAAAAAAAAATTAAGACTAAGGAATTTATTACCGATAATATTACCTTAGAGGAAGCAGTAAAAATGTGAAGGCGTATACTCGTAAGTTGAAACCATGGTAAATGGTGCCGAACTAAGAAGACTTCAAGTCAACTCAGATAGTTGTAGATGCCGCAGGAATAAAAAAGATAACACTGGGAAATGTTGAATTGAAAACTCAAATTTGAATACGTTTGCAAACAACGAAGAACTGAGATTCAATGCAATTATGTGTAGGTGAAATAACATAGGTACATCATGAAATTTAATAAAAAGAAGTTTATGGTAGGTACTTGGAAATAAAATGTATTAAAAGAATTTTTGGGGTGAGAAACATGATCGCCAGGGATCACAGTGTTTAATGAACCATATTTGAGGAAAGCATAAAGGAAATGAAGAGATAAAATAGAATATTATCCAATGTTTGGTTAGTCAATAAAACATCCTTGAAAGAATAAACTTAAAGAAGATATGAAGACAAAATATGAATTAAGGTTTAGAAAGTATAATTCAAAGAGAATAACAGAAATTGAAAAATAATACACAGCCAAAAACAAGCAAAAAAAACTAATGATCAACAGATGATTTGGACTTAATTGAAAGGAGCGGGTGTTTTCCACAATTTGGTATTTGAGTATCAATCGATGAAATTAAAATGAACCAAAAGATTTCTCTCCTTATTTGTTGGAACTGGAAGCGTTTTCCTACTGCAATTATTCTATAAGATTTTTAATGATTTTATAATATTTTGATTGAGTTGATGATGCCTGGCTATAATGAGATTTGAGATTACACAACATTGTGTAAGTTGTGTTTACTTTTAACCTATAGAATTGAAACTGAGAATAATTTTCTAAAAAAGTGCGTATTCAAAGCGGCGACTAGGTTGCAGCTTTAGAAAACGCGTGTCATGAATGACCGTTAAAGTGATACTAACGCGACCAGAGATAACTTGTATGTTTAGTTTCTTTTGAATTTTTTCGCAGATAAGAATGTTTTGCCAGTGGAATTAACCGAAACCGTTATTATTTATTATTTGAGGATATTCTGAAATATCGGTGAATAAATTAATTAGAAGTATTAAAAAAAGCTTCCTCCTTATGATTAGAAATGACGAAATATTAAACAGTTATTTTCTTTCTGGTAATAAAAAAAACAATTTCAAATTGAGCAACTGTGATTTTTAAATGTTTTTAAAAGAAACACCGCATATGCGGACCGGTATGAAGTTAGCAATAACTTTCAGCAATAAAAAAAATTCCAAAATAATACCAAAACAGTTTCAGTATTTATATATTGGTACAAAAATCTACTAATTAAGTAATATTCAATAACTTAAAATAAATATTTTTAGAAATTGATTCGAAATTGACCTATCAAGTATTGTTGCGTGAGGCGTACTCAACTTCTTCAAAAATGACAGCGTTGTCTTATTTTTAAATCAAATGTTTTCAGACGAAAATAATCTATTAATAATGGGTTCTCAATAGTGTAAAAACAAAAAGGGACATATTTTTTGTTCAGGCACAATTAAATCTTAAACTTTAGTTCCCCAGGACACGCGCTTCTTTTTTCTCAAAAATGACAACGTTGTCTTATTTTTAAATCGAATATTTTTAGACGAAAATAATCTATTAATAACGGGTTTTCATTAGTGTAAAAACAAAAAGGGACATATTTTTTGTTCAGCCACAATTAAATCTTAAATTTTACTTCCCCAGGACGCGCGGTTCTTTTTTCTCAAAAATGGCAGCCTTGTCTTATTTTTAAATCCAATATTTTTAGACGAAAATAATCTATTAATAACGGGTTTTCAATAGTGTAAAAACAAAAAGGGACATATTTTTTGTTCAGCCACAATTAAATCTTAAACTTTAGTTCCGCATACTCCGACGCGCTCCGTTTTTCTCAAAAATGACAGCGTTGTCTTATTTTTAAATCGAATATTTTTAGACGAAAATAATCTATTAATAACGGGTTTTCAATAGTGTAAAAACAAAAAGGGACATATTTTTTGTTCAGCCACAATTAAATCTTAAACTTTAGTTCCCCAAGGACGCGCACTTCTTTTTTCTCAAAAATGACAACGTTGTCTTATTTTTAAGTCGAATATTTTTAGACGAAAATAATCTATTAATAACGGGTTTTCATTACTGTAAAAACAAAAAGGGACATATTTTTTGTTCAGCCACAATTAAATCTTAAATTTTAGTTCCCCAGGACGCGCGCTTCTTTTTTCTCAAAAATGACAACGTTGTCTTATTTTTAAATCGAATATTTTTAGACGAAAATAATCTATTAACAACGGGTTTTCATTACTGTAAAAACAAAAAGGGACATATTTTTTGTTCAGCCACAATTAAATCTTAAACTTTAGTTTCGCAGGACGCGAGCTTCGTTTTTCTCAAAAATGACAACGTTGTCTTATTTTTAAATCGAATGTTTTTAGACGAAAATAATCTATTAATAATGGGTTTTCATTAGTGTAAAAACAAAAAGGGACATATTTTTTGTTCAGCCACAATTAAATCTTAAACTTTAGTTTCGCAGGACGCGAGCTTCGTTTTTCTCAAAAATGACAACGTTGTCTTATTTTTAAATCGAATGTTTTTAGACGAAAATAATCTATTAATAATGGGTTTTCAATAGTGTAAAAACAAAAAGGGACATATTTTTTGTTCGGCTACAATTAAATCTTAAACTTTAGTTTCGCAGGACGCGAGCTTCGTTTTTCTCAAAAATGACAGCGTTATCTTATTTTTAAATCAAATAAATCAATAATAGGTATTTAGTACTGTAAAAAAAGCATTGGGTATCTTTTCATTTTCAGTTACATACTTGTTTTGAAGAAGTTTCCAAATCACCTTAGATTTTCGAGGTCCTGGAGTATGCGGAATTAAAGTTTAAGATTTTATTATGGCCGAACAAAAAATATGTCTCTTTTTGTTTTACACTATCAACCGTTATTAATGGTTATTTTACCGCTGTTGTTTCATAAGACAACGCATCGTCATTTTGAAAACCGTTACATCCTGGTGTACGCGGAGCTAAAGTTTAAAGATTTAATTGTGTTAACAAAAAATATGTCCTGTTTACACATATCAACCCGTTATTAACAGATTATTTTCGTCTGGCGATTTAAAAAAATAGACAACATCATTTTGAAGAAGTTGAGTACGCCTCGCGCAACAATACTTGATGGGTCAATTTCGAATTAATTTCTAAAAATATCCATTTTAAGTTATTGAATATTACTTAATTAGTAGATTTTTATAACCTGTGAGCAACTAAAAATCAGATTAGAGTCGGCGGTGCAAAGAAAAAGTATGTTTGTTACTAACGCGGCGTTAGGCTGATCTGACAGTTCATGAATGTATCAGATTAATTAATTCAGTTAATCACAGACATACATTTTCTTTGCATCGCCTACTCTAATCTGATTTTTATTTGCTCACTTTTTACTAGTATATAAATACTGAAACTGTTTTGGTATTATTTTAGAAATTTTTTTTATTGCTGAAAGTTATTGCTAACTTCATACCGGTCATATGCGGAGCCTACCGAAAAATTGAAACATATTAACAAATAAACTTACATATTTAAAATGAGACATAATCGACTTAAGAATTAGACTTGACTATGTAAGTTTTTATTCATTTAGTCTACATATTATGTAGGTAATTATGTTCACATGTTATATGTAGATAATTATGTTCACATCTTGTTCACGTCTCAGTCACCTGTCTAGACCTGTATTATTACTTTTTTTTACTTTTAACTTAGTAAATTTAATTAAAATTTTTTTTTGTAAACTTGTGTTATTTTATGTAAGTAGAAATGCAAATACCCCCTTTCAGTTTTCTTGTTTTAAGAAAATGTACCGAGAGTTTATTATACAGTATTGCAGAGGTATATTCATGTCACGCGATTCCTTGAGATACTTGGATCGAATTTGCACAATTCGTAATACACTCTGTATAAATGTAATTTCTTTTTAAAACTTCCAAGAAAGTAATTAACTAGAAACGTATATCATTGTTCAGAGTTATCTAGGCAATCTCTACCAGACACCTTCACCAAAACCCAATTACAAAACCCAATCCTCATATTATATAATATTGAATAACAAAGAATAATATTTTTATAATAAAATTTATTTGCAGTATTTTTTTAATGAAACAACTAATCGTAAATAAGCTGTTTTTTCATCAATTTGTACGGGAAAAATTTCAGTGATTATAAATTTATTTTTGCAAATTCTGCATAGTCGAAAACCACCCACCAAATATACTGTCAATAACGTAGGCGCAAACCAGCAGGGAATTCAGAGTGTAGGTGTAACATAAACGATATATAACGATCCGCTCCTGGAAGGGTAACTATTACTTCAATTGTCAACCGAAAGTTCCTGTGCAAATTTAAACATTTGCAGAAAAAGTTTGTTACTATACCCTTATCTTGCTGCTTATTTTTCGTCTATTCTATTCTATTATATTCCCCCTTATTCTGTAACTCAAATCGTATCGAAATCAGTGAATTTGACAGATCCGATCGTAATGTAGTCGAATTCATATGCCGTAATTCTGCTCAATTTCTATATGGAAATGTTATATAAAATGTTAAATAGCTAATGCGTTTTACCTTCTTTACAAAATGCCAGAGACCATACTCAAGAAATACAGTAGATGTTGTATAATTTGATTCCGATTCCTGTCATAGATTCCGATTCGATTTAAAAAAAGTTACAGAATAGGCCTGATTATCGCTTTTCTTAATATGTTCTGAATCTTTACTAGCCTCTCTACTTTCTTCAGTCATGTATGGCCTCGTGTATGACTGATTTTCAAATTTTTGTTTGCTTAACTATTAGAGTATTTGCTGGTATCAGAAGGTCCCATGGTTTCAAATAACCCGAAACTTAAGCCCTTGTTAAGAAATTTGCAAGAAAATTAAAAGTTTATTAAACCTCTGTGAAGTTGGCACCTCATTTTTGAAAAACGTAATTTTTTATTGGAGTTCTGGTGGCACCCCGAAGAGTTCTGGAGTTCTCTGTGAAAGTTAAAAATAGTTCTGACGAATTAATTATAAAAAAATGACTTTGAAAATTTGGGGTGCTAAGTTCACAAAACGAGATTTGAAGATTGGCTATAACATTTGTACCATTCAAAATAATTAATTTCACCATTCAAATTTTCTTTAGAACTCTTGTGGTGCTATCCAGAACTCCAAACAGAAGTGAACATTTCCTGCAAAAAAATTCATTTTGACAAATTTCAAATCGAGACACGAAGAATCTCTAGAACTTTTTTATCTTTGATTTTAACGCTTCAGCCGGGAAGAATAATTGTGAGAACACATGAAGTGCTGTCCAGAACTACAAAAAGAACGTGAAAATCTCTCGAAAAAAATTCCATTTTGCATTTTGACAAAATTTTCAAATCGCTAGAACTTTTTCACCTTTGATTTTAACGCTCGGCCGTGAAGGATAATCGTGAGAACTCGTGAAGTGCTATCCAGAACTCCAATCAGAACGTGAAAATTCTTTAAAAAAATGTCCACTTTGCACTTTGACAAAATTTCAAATCAAGACACGAAAAATCGGTAGAACTTTTTACCTGCGATTTTAGCGCTTCGGCCGTGAAGGATAATCGTGAGAACTCGTGAGGTGTTGTCCTGAACTTCAAATAAAAAATAAAGATTCCCCGAAAAAATTTCCATTTTGCACTTTGACAAAATTTTCAAATCGAGATACGAAAAATTGCTAGAACTTTTTTATCTTTGATTTTACTCTGTCGGTCGTGAAAACTCGTGAGATGCTCTCCAGAACTCCAATCAGAACGTGAAAATTCTTTTAAAAAATTCCATTTTACACTTGGACAAAATTTCGAATCGAAATAGGAGAAATTGCTAGAACTTTTTTTATCTTTGATTTTACTGCGTCGGTCGCGAAGGATAGTCGTGAGAACTCGTGAAGTGCTATCCAGAACTCCAATCAGAACGTGAAAATTCTTGAAAAATTTCCATTTTGCTCTTGGACAAAATTTCAAATCGAGTTACAAAAAATCGCTGGAACTTTTTTTGTTTGTTTTGAGCATTTCGGTCATAAAGGATAATCGAAAGAACTCGTGAGGTGCTATTCAGAACTCCAAGCAGAATGTCAAAATTCACCAAAAAATGTCCATTTTGCACTTTAACAAAATTTCAAATCGAAATAGGTAAAATTGCTAGAACCTTTTTATCTTTGATTTTACTGCGTCGGTCGTAAAGAATAGTCGTGAGAACTCGTGAGGTGCTATCCAGAACTCCAATCAGAACGTGACAATTTTTTAAAAAAATTCCATTTTACACTTGGACAAAGTTTCAAATCAAAATAGGAAAAATCGCTAGAACTTTTTTATCTTTGATTTTACTGCGTCAGTCGTGAAGGATAGTCGTGAGAACTCTTGAGGTGCTATCCAGAACTCCAATCAGAACGTGAAAATTCTTCAAAAATTTCCATTTAACTCTTTGATAAAATTTCAAATCGAGCTTAAAAAAATCTCTTTTTTCAAAATTTCGTAATTCTGCCGAGAGTTCTGAATAGCACCTCAAGAGTTCTAAAGAAAGTCTTAAAGTTGAAGTTAATTATTTCCACCGTTAAAAAGTTATAGCCAATTTTCAAATCTTGTTTTGTGAACTTAGCACCCCAAATTTTCAAAGTAATTTTTTTAATTTTTAATTTTTTAATTCGCCAGAACTATTTTTAATTGTCACACAGAACTCCAGAACTCTTCGGGGCGCTACCAGAACTCCAATAAAAAAATACTTTTTTCAAGAATGAGGTGCCAACTTCACAGAGGTGTTTATTAATGGTATTCTTATTTGTAATTTTGAAAAGAAAATTGTCCTTCTTCAGTAGTTGAAGAATGAGTTGGGAACTAATCTGTAAAGATTATTTTTAAGGTGCCAAAATTTTGATTCCTGAAGCAGTAATAATCAAAGCGGAAATTTTAAAGTGAGTGGAGTTTGAATTGGCAAAAAATGTCGAGTGTTTAAAGGCTCGAGCAGAGGTTTTTTGTCAAGGAGACGTCGAGGCACTTCCGGTGGCAGTTAAATAAGGTGTTTTACTCGCAAGTGCCATTCATTTAGTTCTTCGGCAATTATTTAGTATTTTTCAGGCATTCCTGATTTCTTTTTAAAAATATCGAATTCTATTTAATTGAGAATGTTTTAAACTTTAATTAAATTTTATCAACTGATGGGTTTCTATACTCTTCCGAATTTCGATTTAATTAAAATTTTAGTTGATTGACCAATATTATGTTGTGACGGACTGGGTTGACAACTCTGGTTCAGAACCAGAATAGATTGATGCTGGGTTTCACAAAAGTCATACTTAAATTTATCAACGGATAAAAGTAGTAACTCCCATACCTTCAACCCGTGTAACCATAGCAACATTTACTTTTAACAGATGATTAAATATAAGTAACGTTTGTGAAATCCACCATAAATTAGAATAGCGATTGAATTTAGTTTAATAAATCCTTTAATAAACTTATCTTATACAGTGAAAGCTCTCCATACGGACAGCTCTCATAAGTGGACATCTCGCATGACCGGACAATTTTTCTGGAAACAAAATTTATCTCGCTATAAGCGGACAGCTCTCCTAAGCGGACAAAAAAGTTCGAACCGTTGGTGTCCGCTTATAAGAGCTTTCGCTGTAATTGTTTTTAGGTCTTCGTTGAAAAGAAAGTTTGTTTTCAGTTTCTTTATAAGAAACTGTCAAACATAGCAACTGGCTAAAAAAAAATGCGCTTTGATTTTTTTTTAAATAGATCGGCAGTTGATAACAAGTGAGTCATACATTTAAGTACCGCAGTTCATGAAAAGTAAATATTTACGAGGAATGACATTCGAAAAAATATTTCGCCGTCATACTTACAGCGCAAAAACGCCCAAAATTTACTCGCGTGTGCTCCGTCGGGAATTTAATTAGGGCCGCCGAATTATGTCATAATTTATCCTCCAATCAGCACGTGATATTTAAAGCCGTCGCCGCGCCGGTGCTGCATGTATTATAAATAATAAAAAATTCAGCCACGCTGAAACACGTGATGACTCACGCCGTCGTTCATTTCGCATAAAAACGGTAGAGCATGATCATCGTTCGAATGGTTCGAAGTCCAAATATTTCATCATGAAACGCCTGCCAGTTGGTTTAATCTCAACGAATGACGGCTACGACGTATCAACAAAATCGTTTGCGGTTATTTTTCCATTTTATTGAGGAGAAATGTTCCCGAATTGATTTTCTTTAACTGAAAAACTATGTCGTTGTAGTAATTGACTCTTGAAAGTCGAATTAATTGTCCTTGACAAATTAGAAAATCCTTACATTGACTAACAAGGAAATTCTAGACTGTCACTCAAAAGTTTAGTCACTAATATGTTAATTCCATCAGCAGTTTCTGACTAGTTTGGAACATTTTAAATTATATTTTGGGTATTTTAACTTTAATATGTGGCTAGCCGCTCTATATGTTTTTCTGTTTTGTTTTTAAATTTGATTGAAAATTTAAAAAATAATTAAAAGAAGACTATACATATTTAAGTAAATACATCACTGTTATGTGACTTTAAGGCCCAGTTTTATAATCGTGGAATAAGAACGGAATAACTGTTCGCCACATATCCTTTAATGTTCCTCCATATCTACGTCACACCTACGTCACGTTATACCAATAATAATGCTTATCTGACGATTGTAAAATCGGGTCTTAATGTAATCTTTTTACCATTCGATTATACATATAAAAATTCGCCAACTTTTTCACCATTAGGTAGAATTCAAAATTAAAAATATTTGGGTCACTAGGAAAACTGTAAACTTACTATTTTATTAGTTTTCGTTAGTTCAGACTTGTTTCGTAATAATATGTAATTCGATTAATGTGCAGATTCACTTTGACCTTCATTTTCACACGAAAAATATTTGCACTTGAGATGATCTGCCTATGATAACGACGATGAGTGATGACTAAGCGCGCGCACTCATATCAAAGCTGATCTCGTTTCGACGTAGTTATGCACAGCAGTTTTCAACATTTTTTAATTCACTCTTCCAAATAGGTTCTATCAATTTGCAAACTTTCAAACAGAATTTATATAAAATTTGAATAGACCCTTGCTTGATTGTTATGAACTAAAGAGTACAGTAGGAATTGGTACCTGCAAATAAAGAAAAATTTACTAAATCGTGATGCAGGAAAACCTGTTTGTTATTTTTCGTCCACATAAACATCTACGATTGCACAAACACGGTTGTTCGTGTATGTGCAAAAACAACAGTGTTTGTGCGAAAAAAGCTTGTGTAGACTAAAACGAATAAAGATTTATCGGTGTACGTTGATGAAAATGGTATGCATAATTCATGCTCTGCGTTATTATCTTCGTATGTACACAATAAGTCAAGATAGGTACCCTACAATGAACACTAACTCGATTCCGTTGGAATTTCTGCGTAGTATCGCATCACATGGCATTATAAATATGACAGTTATCACAGGAAAAAGCGTAATAAGGTGGATGCAATTAGCCTCGGATTTAAATATTTTATTCATAATTCAACAAAGTTAATTATGTTCGCTTGCCGTTCTCCGCCGTCCCGCAACGCAACTGTCAAGATAATTGTGCAAAAAGGACGACTTTTGCCTCGCGTAATGCTTCAAAATGAGAAAACAAGGACATTCGTCCATAAACTTAAGCATAATGTTTATAATCTTGCCTTTTAAATATTTACAATATTTTTTAAATGTTATCACTTTACTACGTGTAATTATAATCGAACGTACACATCGCTCAAATGTTTAAAATCATTGATAAAGTAAACGCTGCTTATTTGTTTTGTTTACGTTTTGAAAGTATCTTGGTTAAATAATTTGTGTTTTATTTTAAAGCAAATTAAGTAAATCTCATTTGTACTAATGTCATTTTTGTCATGTACTATGACCTTTGTTTTGCTAAAGAAACAGCATATCGAATAGAACATGTATTTCTTCACAATTGATATTTGAAATACAGTTTTTTTTTCTATTGCTTTTCCCCTTTTGTCAAATGTGTTTCCGAATTTGTCAAATGACTTTCCAATCTGTTCAAAGTATAGTAGGCCTGCGAATTGGAAAGTCATTTGACAAATTCGGAAACATAATTGACAAAAGGGGAAAACCAAAAGAAAAAGACTAAGAAATGGTCAAAGGTTTCTCTTACGTTTTTCTCATAGTAATCAATTATTCAATGGTTAAATTCAGAAGTGTTGTATCTACGTACTGCGATGCCTCATTCAAAAATGTCTTCATTCCGAATGTTGTAGCGCTGAATAAAAAACATGCTAAATCTGTGGATATGTGGAAACGATTCTAAACTGGTTATTCCTCCTGAGATTGGTCTATTGTGCAAGATGTAACAATATTTTACAATTAACAAAGAACGATGTCGTTCATAGCAACCTACACTATGATAATCGCATCATATAATGCTAATGTGATGTTAGTGTCACTACATTATACATATAAATTTTACTTTTTATACTGACGAAGCAACAAACAAGGTTGTGAAACGTTTGTATAAAATATTTATAATAAGAGACTGTTAATTGAAGAATTCTCCATAAGTTAATAA
Organism: Dorcus hopei; assembly: GCA_033060865.1. NCBI lineage: Eukaryota > Metazoa > Arthropoda > Insecta > Coleoptera > Lucanidae > Dorcus > Dorcus hopei. Next base: position 27,871,329 of record CM065419.1, on the reverse strand, counting down.
TTAAAATAATAAAGAGGATTTTACATTAATAAAATTAACCCTGTACATATTTTATACCTGAAACGATTCCTAAGAATCCACCAATTTTTTTAATTTTGAACCACTGTATGAAGTTAACGTATTTATATTCCACTCCCTGAAATTGTGTGTAATTTATTCGGTCTCACGATACTCTCTAATAATGCACTTTACTGGCCGGTAATAATACTCTATTTTGATCAGTGATACGCCAATAGCTCTGCGGAGTTTAAGATGGGCGCGGTGGACATAAAATATTTATGAGGAGGGAACTAACTCATCGATACTTTTACTGCTTTACAATTAAAGTCGGAATTTTTTCCTTCTCCTTTTTTGTCGTTAAGTTCGCCAAACTTTTCTGTATTCTTACAATTTAATCCGACGTAAAAAGCAAAAAAATATTATACATGGAATTGGGTCTTTTTATTAAGCACTCAAAAAGGATTTTCGTCTCTGAACATTTTTTCCAAAGCCATTTCTTATTCCTTCAACTTACATAAAAAGTGAACTTCTTGTATTGAAAATTGAAAATAGGTAGGTATATAATTTTCTTTGTACAAAATTATAAAGTGTTGCTCGATAAATTTGCCATGTATGTAATTTATTAAACTTTCCGTGCAATATTACATTAAAAGTTGTCTGGAAAAGTAGAATGTAGTCTATGTTTGAATTGGCTTCCAGTTGGAACTGCGTTGATTTCTTCTACTACCGTCGTTTCGTTCTCCATTGCAGAAGAACTTCCTCAGGGCTGCTGTTGCTGCTGGTGTTGTTGCTGTTTCTCGTTAGCCGTTGAGACTGTCTCGAGAAATTTAAATTTAGAACGTAGTCTATTTCCAAACAATGTCTGCAGCCGAAAATTTTCTTGTTAAAATTGAGCCAAATCTCGTACGATGGAGTCCAAATGTATTCGTGCAATAAACCTGTTCTAAATTAAACCTTATTGATATGTTCGTTAAGAATACTCCGATATTTTGGTGTGTGAATACATTTGGACCCTATTGTACAAGAAATAGGGTAGTCTAAAACTGCCTTTAGTATAAAATATTCACGAATTAGTAAATCTTATACTTTTGTTTTGCTTTGTTGTTGTTTTGTTGTGTTCGCATTGGTTTTTCTGAGCCGAAAAGAAAAGTATTTTTTGAACTCATCGCCTTCTATTTGACGTTTTAGACACGCGCCGGGAAACAGTATTTCCCGGTCGAGTAAACCAGGAAACAATGTCAAAAACATTAGCCATTTGGAGTATTCTTAAATAAATTCATAAAATACCATTTTCGGCCAATTTCATTCATTAACAAGTCCAGAAATGGACTTAAATCATTAAAAATTCTTCCAATAAATTTGATAACGCCATCTGTTGGGGGCGAAGCATGGCTTGCTATGTTTGACATTTTTGATTTGACATGAGAAATTCCAGATTTGCAATTAAATTTTATATTCGTTTCAAAAAATACTGTACGAAATTCTTGCGGGAATCATTTTCCCGCGTTCGCTCTCACGCGGGAAAATTGTGTCCCCGCACTTACTTCGTAAATAACTATTAACAAGGATTGTGTTCAGTAAAGAGCAAATAAAATTGTATTTAATATTTAGTTTGGATAAAGATAGTTATTAATATTATCCGTCAGGGATGCGGTAACTTCTTGGCCTTTCTATACCATAAGATATTGATCAAATAAACTACTACTCCTAATGGCAGTAATAATAAATGAAGTACGAATTTTAACACACTCTGTTTTGTTTAATTAAATATCGTATAAGCATATCTAAATTATTCATTGTTAATGGATGTGAGAATTGTAGTTTGCAAATTTATAGGTTTCTAATGTGAAAGATTTTGTCACTCAAAACCAGTAGGTTAGTACTTTAATTTTTTTCAAGAACTTAGGGCCATTTACATAATAAACTTTAAATTTAAAGTGATCTTAACTTAAGTTTTCCTATACTTAAATTGACTTTAAAATAAAGTCTCCTTTACTTCTATTATGAAATCGGACTTTAGTACTGTAATTTTCTTTTTTAAAACCCAGAAATGCCTGAACATATTTTTTTTTTGTAATGTAACACTTTTTATTGATTTTCTTTAGTTAATACGAAACTACAATGATAAGAAAATACAAAAAAAAAAATTAATATAATAATAACTTCAATAGGCCCCGTCCTATATATAGGACGTCAGGGTTAAGGGTGTCTATTATTGTTGTGATGTTGATGCTATATGAAATATTTCGCGTCACATTTTGAACATCGGGTAGTATTTTTCATGTGACAGTGTTTACATGTGGTTTGTTTTTCCTTGTGACATAACAAAATGATCCTGCAGATCAAACCAGATACCCAAATTTTCGTCCTCGTCTACTTCTTCCTATAGCAGTAGTACTGAATTCTTTTTATATTTTTATAAAAGTGCAATAGCAATTTGTCTTATAAAATGCAAATGATCTAGGTTACCTTTGTGGACTTTATGAATTTGCCGTGCATTATGAATTGCTATATCAATTTCTTCAGTAGTTAGAGGAAAATACATTTTTTTTCTTCTAATCGATTTATGATACAGTCGCATATTTTCAACACAATAATCCACGCGTGAATCCAATTATTTCATCGTCTAAAAACTGATCAAATAGTTATAAAGGGTGTAATTTTGTAATATTCTCTTTTACCGAAAAGGACTCATTATCACTGACATAGGTTTCCAAATTTTCAATTTATCACTTAATTATAATGAGTGTTTTTTTAAATCCGACGTCAAAGTAGGCCTTGAAGAGGCATTTGTGAATGTTTCACAGCTCTGAATGAATTGTTTCACAGCTAACTTGACGTCGGATTTAAAAAGCCACTCGTTATAATAAATATTATTTTTTAACTTATTTTTTTGTACTTTTCAAAATCTTTGCACGCAATTGTGATAATCGTATATTATCTTCTTCGTTTTCAGAATCAAAAAAGTTATTTGTATTTACTTCTGCAGGAGCTCGCAACTGACTAGAAGGAAGATTATCGATTGTAACAATATTTTCGTCACTCGAATCCTCATTTGTAATGTGACTGGTAATATTTTCCGGTGGCAACAATATTACATCTGACACTGTTTGCGTGTAATTTTCGTCATATAAAGGAATCAAAGCTTCATTCAATGTTAGACCTTCATAATAATAATAGATATTTACAGTTGGTTCTTGTCCGATGAAATTTGTATCATAAAATCTTTTAAGCGGACACTAAATCGCGCATTATACACTTAACATTTCGCAGTCGTTCGACAGCTTCGTCAGAAGTGAAAAATAGGGAAACGTTAAGTGTATAATGCGCGATTTAGTGTCCGCTTAAAAGATTTTGTGATAATAATAATAGACATATATTTTCCTAATGTCCTAAATATAGGACGTCCACATTTGCATGCACACAGTATTAGAATGCACTAGTTTTTTCAAAAACATTTAAAACACTCTTTTCCTTCTAACAAATACTTATGCAAAAAATATGAAATAAAGATCAATAATGAAAATATAATGATATAAATCTTACCCCGTAAAATTGATGTCCACCGTTACTGAAATTATTTAAGTCTGTATGGTCAGATGCTTTTCTTCAACGCCAAGTTGTATTTGATTAGATTTATCTGTATTTATTTATGTCTTCCATTCAACGTTTCTAAATTGAATGAAAGTTTGTTAAGTATTTGTACTACAATATCTACAAAAATGTAATAAATTTTTCGTGTTGATTAGTTTTGATCATTCGATTGTTTAAATTGACGTAACAAAATTAAAGAAGCAAAAAATCCTCACCAATCCAATTACAATAAAAACCAAATTCACCTTAATGGTCAAAGGAATTATGTGTTATCTGCATTGAACGTATTCATCCATACCCCCGTAATTTCAATATTTCAATATAACTGCAGTTGTACAACTAACATGTGGAAAGACTTTAGGAAAAATAGAATGAGATACTAGAGTGGAAAGTTCTTTCTTCATTAGCAAAATATCATTAATGATATTTTTCAATTTAGCAGACTGTAAATCTTCATCTTTCTTCTTCACTGAAAATTCCTGAGATTTTATATTTAAAGAAGATATGCTTTTAGTTTTTATTTTCCGAGTTAAAGTCTGTGATGAATGATGATTTGTTTTATATGGATCATTTTAACAATGCAACCTGAGTTGAATGTGGCCATCTGAGATATTTCTGGAATGCACTCATAGATGCACTTCACTTACAAAAAACATCAAGCAACTTTAAATGTATAAAACTTTTTAAATTATCTATCTTAAATTTTATCTATTGAAAAGGTAACACTTATCATCATAATTTGTTTCCCAGTTTCATATCAGAAATCCTTTGTAAAATAGTCCATACATGGAAAAGATGAGATTCCAGAAAGAAAACAACCATCAAGTTATCTTCTATTTGTAGAGTATAAAGTTGATTTTTAAATCTTTTATTGGTAGTGCCACATGGCAAAATGCAAAAAAAAGAACAAGGTCCGAATGCATCGATCACACCACTTCTTTGAACACATCCAAACAATAACTCTGCCTGCGCGCATGCACTTAATGTAAATAAGCTTCATTGAAACCGTCGATAAGGCCTTTGTGCGGATATAATCGCACTGTCTTGACGTAACAATGAGACTTCCGGCAAAGAGGGGCAAAAGATTCCACCGCACGTAGCACAATGGCCGCCGGATCGTCTGCATTCTCCTCCGCACTTTCGCACGCATGTGATACTCTATCCCCCGAAGTGCATTATTAGGTGGAGGCTTGCGTTTCAACGCTTCACGCTTCGAACCCTTCACACGAACCACCCCCGACGTCCCTCTGCCACTGCTTTGTTTTTAACCGCACGTGAGTTCTTTGAATTACAACTTGACTAAAAATAGAAAAACAAGATTTACAGATTACACGGGTCATAACAGTAAGTTTAAGTTGATATTATTTTGATGACAATTTTGATTTGAAATATCATTCTTTAGAGTTTAAGAGCTTTAAAGCAGAACTACCACATGAAAACTTTTTGACGTACTAAATCTAAGTTGGTAAAACTTGGTGCCATCAGTACCAAATGAAGAAGGTCATTTGCATTTATTTATATTCGTTCAAAGTAGGCTATAAAACAGTAACATCAAAAAGTCAAATACTTTTTGGTTTCGAGGAGAACTTAGCGAGTTTGACTTCAACATCCAAGAAGAACTGCTGAGAACAATGGAAGTGAAGCTCCACGACCGAGAAGGAGAACAAAGGTAAAGGATATGCTAAGATACATATTAAAAAATAGAAGAAGAATTGTCTTTGTAGACTTGAACCAAATCCTACATGAATTTTAAATATTGGGTAAAGTACAGAATAAATCAAAATCTTTTCGAATATTTTACAAAAATTTGTTAGTCACAAAAAAAGAACTTAAATTAGAATACCATTTAAAGAAAAAATTTGGACAAAAAATCGAAAACCAAGTACTGTTAGATCTTCTGACAGATTTCCAAGACGTGGCAAGAAGTTGGACCTCAGAGACACAAGAAGCTTAAAATAGAAAAGATAGGACTATGTCTAAAGATGTAGTAGAAGCCAAGAATTCATAAGAAATGATGTTTAAAGGGAAATAAATTTGATGGTAATTATGAAATGATATTCATTTCTTTTCAAGACTACACGACACTTCACAAAACACCATCTTAAAGAAACAAGAAGAAGAAATTTAAAAGTATTAATATTTTTTTCAATTTTCGGTCACTAATGGCTGATGATATGATTTGTAATTGTAAGAAAGATGAAATATTCTATTCTTTCTAAAGACATCATGGAAACATAAGATGAAGCAAAATATAAAATCAGTTTATTAGAAAGTTAGGGTTTACTTTGAATATGGTAGACTTGGTTGTGATACGATTTGAAATTGTAAAAGATGAAAATAATGAAGGACTCTTTGCAATTCTGTAAGTCTGCAATTCTTCACGTCTCCTATATGACCGAAGACAGAAGATGAATTAGAAGCAGAAAACAATTTTAAAAAGTTACTGTCAACTTCAAATCATGTGTATTTAAAGTCAGTGCCGCCAATTGTAAAGTATGTACTTAGTACACACTTCAATACGCTAGTGTTAGAGTATTCTCATTTTGTTTTAATTTCATATAATCAAACGAGATGAAGAGATTCTATCAGTCAATCAAAAGGCGTTATAATATTGCATATCAGGTGGTTGCTGTATTATACTAATGCACAATGAAAGCTACAAAAGCCAATGAATTATTAATAATTACAAAAGAGTAATTCTCAACTTCTGTGAGATTACAAATCTGCATCTTAAATAAAAGAAGATAAAATGTCAAGTTGATACACATCGTTTATTCTTTATTTGTCCCATATTCCCTAAATCTGTTTTCGTGTCTGTCCTATCTTTTGCTTATTATCTAAGTTTTTCTTCTTTTCTCCATTTATTCTCGATCATAATGATACTCATCCACGTGATTTTTGGCTTTATTCATTTTTGCTCCCCCCTCTTGTTATTTTTGATGACCAACCTAATAATTTCTTTCTTTTCATAGGTACCACATAATCGTACTACTTTGACCATTTCCCGTTTACTTGTTTTAACTCCTATCTTTTGTTACGTTCTTAATCCTTTAAAACGATGATAATTACAGGAAAAAGTGTGTTCTACAAGGTGGGACATTAAAGAGTTGAGAGAGAGAGAGAGGAGCATAGTTAAAATCACCAACCGTTATAACAAATTACAGTTTATGTATCTTTTTGGAGAACGAATTTCATGATTTTGCTACAAGAGAAAGATTTTATTCTCCTTTGATATATAACCAGAATAAAATTGACGTTTATAGAAACTGCGTTTTGTTTATAGGCTCGCACACTTAAGGGACGCATGCACGACGCAATCGATAATAGTGTTAAATGACATTTTAATGATAAGGGGTGTAGTGGTGTCTACAATTAAGGGTCAACGGCTCCGAACCGTTCTGAACTGGGAACGACAGCGAACGATGATTAATAATCTTTTGAGTGCGGTGTTGCCGCATTTTAACGTCCGCCGTCTATTAAAAGAAACAAACTATTTTCAACACAAAATGAATAAATACAAAAGTGATATCAGTCAATTCAAATTTGTCATTGCCCTGTTTAAAAGGAAACTACAGATGAATTTCTTACTGATGAGTCTGTAATTAGATCGAAATGTCGATCTGATTAATTTTTTGTACATTAATATTACATTACATTATTATTGCAAATACAGGTGTGTTTCAAAATATATTACAAATAGTAGTGTTCTGGAAACGTTGGGAGTAGTATAACATTGCTGATGCATGTGAGTGTTAATTTTATAAATAATTTCGTTGGCAAAGGAGGCCAGCTAATTCTTGCCTTCCGCCTGATGTATCGCTTACAATAAGCGCCTCCGATAAATCATTCTGTGGAGCTGCTGTAAGTGAAGTGACCTACCCCAACGTTGGGCGCTTTTTCTCCGACTTCTGTTGTGTAATGTAATTAATTACGGTCACGGAAAAACTATCGCGGAACGTGGACCATATTTTCGCATTTTATATACGTCTGAGGAGGTCGAATGATGGTTTTAGTATAGGAAAGTCCGCTTGAACTTCGATCAAAAGGTGCTTGTGAAAAATAAACAAGTTGAAATTGTTGAATTTGTTATTTATTTTTTTTACTAAATTCATTCAGTTTAACAATAATAATAAAAAATAGATATGTATCTACATATTATTTCGTTACGTAATTTTTTTAATAGTTTTTCAAGCGTCACCGTAAGTGAACATTTTCTGGTCTTCATCCTCTTTTCCTTGTTTTTTGGATTCATTTCATGACAATAACATTTTAATATCTTCGGAGATTAATTTTTATTTATTTAAGTGTTAAATTTAAAAAAATATTAATAATTGTTTTTTTCTTTTACAGGTAAGTGCCAGAAAGAGTTCTTTTTGGAAATTAAGCGTTGAGTGGATAGCAGTTTGAGGAAGGTAAAAAATGCATCAAATACATATTGTTAAGCTAGCTTTACACGATGCCTCCTTTCGTGCGGCAAAGCATGCGCTAATTGCATGCATCTAGTATGCAATAAAAGGCAAGAAACGCATGCCTCTTTAATTATGCCTCAAAGTATGAGAAAAAAGTACACTGTGATATAAATTAACGCAAGCAGGCAAGCATGCGTTCCATTGCGCTATAAACGCATGCATCAAGATGCACGAAATGAGGCATCATGTAAAGCTAGCTTTAGAGATACAATCTGTCAACCTTGCACAAGACAGAGGAGGAAACATATTGTATGACAAAGTTTGCTATATATTGGAATCGTCTCACGTGTCACGTATCCCCACTGACGATTCCAGTCTTTGTTTTTACCACGTTTGCTCCAATATACAGATTCGGAAATTTGTGTACTGGACGTAGCAAGTTTGCTTCGATTCGGTTCGCAGAGAACTAATTGCAACCGCTCGGCTGGATGGGCCGCGGCGAGCGGTCGCCGGCATCGAAAACAAGTGGGCGTGCTTAGTCAAATTTTTCGCTTTATTTTTCTAGTGCGTTCCCTGTCGCACGCGTTATAACAGGATGCCCAGTTGAACATTTACCGAATTTGTATTTGCCTCTCTGTATTAACCATCGTGCAAATAGCTCTGTTACGTAAATAGGTTTACACATGGTATACTTAATGTGTACAAAATTATGGTGCAGGCCAAGGCCAATCCAGCGATTGCCCTTTTAAGGATGGTCCTTTTTTTGGCCCGCACGGTCGCGATTCATTTTTGCATTTGGGGGTCATATTAAATTTATTTTGTTATAATTTGACGCGGAAGCACTTCCAGCCACAATTTTATTAGTAAAAGTTGCTTAATTATGTGCCCTCTGATATTTCTAATAGTTAGGAACAGTTTTTTGTGAAATTCTTATATATTCATGTAAACAAACTTGAAAACTTCCGCGGATGATGTCCATCTTCATCAGAGCTTCCGAATAAACTGTCTTACCAATTCTTCTTATCACGGTGAGGTATAACAGTAGCGAGATCAGTTTTGATGGCAGCAAGATCAGTGGCAAAGACCCTGAAGAAGCTTTTCTGTGAAAGAGAACAAGACGTTAACAAAGAAAGAATTAATAATGTTGTTCCACTGGAAGCCCTAGTAGAAATTCCTAATTTTCAATATTGTAAACTTTCACTATTAAGCGGTAAGTAACTGTTGCTTACTCATCGGGGATCTTAGTCTCCTTGCACAATTTTTTGATCGATCCACAACTGAAATTAGTACTGATACCATCGCTTATGATGGTGTCTAATTCTGGGTCTTCCAGAAAAACTTGTATCACACTGATAAAAATTATTCTGTAAAATTACTAAGAAAAACATTGGTTTTTTGTTACCTATGATTTTCCTAGTAAATTTGCAATTGTTAGAAGTGAAGTGTAAAATTCCATTTCATATGTTTTATTCAGTACTTTCACACATTCTTGGTAATCTTCCGTGGTGTTCACCAGGGAAACTACGTAAATTTACAGAATACATTTTATTTTACCTATATTTTCCAGTAATTTCTAGTAATTTTACCACAACACTTATAATCATTAAGAAAATTTACACGCGTTTTCTGTAAATACACATACTTCAATAGTTTAGTGTAAATAATTCAATATTTTCAAATTAAAATTACATATTATTGTAATTTTGAGTTACAGTTTACTATTAATACATAAAGTGTACAACATTTTACAAGAATTAAGGAAAAATAAATGTAATTTTATGTAAAATTCAAATCATTAGTCAATCTATATAAAATCACATCAATATTCTATGTAAAAATATGTGTAATTTTACTGCCATTTTTATCAGTGCATGCAACTTAGGAATCCTCATTGACATGCAAACATAGTCTGTCCTAAGGCTTAGTACTATTCGACTGTAAATTCTCTCACTAATCTACTGTGATGCCCTTTACCTTCACGTGGCACGCAGGGGTGGTGACACCTTAATAATCTTAGGGCTCCCTATCGGGTTCCTAAGGGGTCACTTATGGGACTACGAACAGTACAACTTTCACTCTGGGTATCCTGTTAGTACGATTTCCCTTAAGAAGGAGGCACTACTCATGCACCACATATTATGCTTCAGTACGCCCAGTATTTAGCGGTCAGGTGATCACCTGTCATAACAACCGAGCCTCCTAACCCCAGGGAAATTGCTCCATTCATGCAAATACTTCAAGCTAATTCTCTACATATCATACAATTAACTACAACTAAAAGCTTATCTCTAGAGAGTACTACATTTCAGCTTTTCCCAAGGTAGTGCGCAATACTTTCTAAGCACACCCTGTGCATACACCCCTGTTGTGTGTAACACACGCGGACTGTACAATTAATGCAAGTTGGACTTACCTGTGTTTCCGGAAATGTACTATTTCATATCAACTTAGCACCCCAGCATATATCACCTCGATCGTAAATCGTCTGGATGAACGTAGACAAAACTAGACGCATTACAAACCAAACCTTAATTTTTAGGATATAAATGCATAACGTTTTTATTTAATAATAATTGTCTAACAAAACTTTCATTTTCTGTAACTATTGATATGTGATAAGTATAAATTTCATAGTTTAGCAATCGTTTTGAACTAATTGTTGCGCATACATGCATATAGCAGTAACAGATTTAAGGTATTGCATGTACTAAACCACTTTGTTTAATAAATTAAGTAATAGTTTAACCAAGAGTTAGTTATTCGTTTCGAAAGTTGCTCATATGAAAGAGGCCAAGGCCGCCTCGGTTTATTCCCTGTAGAAACAGGCCACCTTTGCTGTCTGTACGTATACGTAACAATAACAACAACAAAGCGTCCGAGTTCTAAGCTAAGAGAATGCGTTAGAAATTTTAGCTTTGGTTGCGCAGGCCTGATAAAGATAACTGTGTCAACATACGTAAACAATATCCCGATAGAAGGTTTACGATCCGTGAGGAAAGTTCATTACATCATTCAGGTGTACACACGCTCGGCGCCGAGCATCGTCGTTATCTCGAGGAGTTATCGCCGGTTCAGCGTGCGCTTCGAATTATAAACAAAACGCTGAAACGGCAACAATCTCGGGGTCGATATCGCACACGTATTCGTCGCAGATTTGAAAGCGCAAAAACACGTCAGATGCGTGTGCACGAAGTCGAAAAGTCAAATAATGAATCTCTGTTTGTTTTGCTTTTACGTACATAATGTACGACACGTGCACATGTCGACCTATATTACGCAATAGATTCATGTACGTACGCATGCACATGCATGCTACTTCGATCTTCGTCGTATTTAGCACATCATACGGAATATTTCGCGCATTAAAGATTTACAATTAATGTGTTTAGGTGATGCAAGGCCATATTTGTTGTCTTAATATCCTGGAAGAAAAGCGTCTAGAAACGATTGTTGATTATATTAGTAGAATTTGCATTTATACCTTTTGTACTTATACCTACTCTGAATCATTTTATTTTCGATCGCGTGGTATTTATCGATTGAATTGAGTAATATTCTTTGGAAGAAGAATACCGTTGACAGCTGACCTTTTGCATTCTGATACGATAAAAGATCTCGTTGAAGATGTTCGTTATCCTGTAGCATAATTTATTTTTAATCTTATTAAACACGTCATAAACACTGCATTCCTTAACATGCAACGTATTCGACAGTTTAATTGAATCCCGTCGATTTTAAATACGAGTGTCAACGAACTTTTCGCGTCAGTCAAATCAAATATTTCGCGGAGCAAAAAGCTTAGATTTCGTCACCTGATACTTTCTGTATCGAAATTTGTTATTATTTTGTCAAACATATTTCATCATTGTATCAGATATCTTAGTACGTTTGTAGGTGTTTCAGCTTATAAAATTTTAAATGTCTAAGGTCCTCTTTTATAATCAAAACTTAATTTTTTTCTAGTTTGTTACAGTTATTACTAGGGAAGCAAATCGTAAGCTATAATTCCAAAGCGGACCTTCAAAGAGAAGATTTAGAAACAACTGTCAACATATTGATTAACATATCGTATTTTTAAAATATGACAGGTAAATACAGGGTGTTTCATAGGTGGCGACGAAGAATGAAAGGGTTTGTTGGAAATGGCATTTTAAACAATTCTTTTCATATAAACATAGGTCTGATTATTTTTCCTTTACTAGTTAATAACGCTTGAAGTTCTTAGGTGGAGATGACTTTGTTGCATTACGTAAATGTCAGTTTGACAGTTGCTATTGTTTAATGTTAGCTTGCATTAGCCAACAACAAATAATAAACAAGTTTAGTTCTTCTGAATACTCGGATATTGTTTTTGTATATGAGTTTTGCGATACAACGCAGACTTCCTGATGAAGTTTTCAGTAGGTACAACTTTTAAAAAATTACGAAAAACCGAAAGCACCAACGTCTCTCGATTTAAATCATTTGGATATCCTTTTACCGAACCGCCAAGCTTTAAAGGAAATAGTTTATGCTGTCGGAATTCATATAGAAAAACGGCTTTTTGAAAGAATTAATTGAGCTTTCGTTGAAATTTTCAATTTAATCACACTTACGAATTAGTTCATCGATGTCTCAAGCAAAGTCTAGTAGCTGTAGTGGCACAAACTATTCATAGCAACCTACGGTAATAAAATTTACGTGTAACAAATTTACGCCCTTGTATCTAGTAAATTAAAATTAAAAATTGTTTGAAATTCCATTCTGTACAATCCCTTTCATTTTTCGTCGTTACTTTTGAAACAACCTGTATATTGACCCAATTAAAAATAAAACAGAACCAATCTTAGCAATGCTGACTCTAAGCTTTTAACTTTCTCAACATTTATAACGAATTATCAGTTAAATATATATTTTTTGTTTCTTAATTCAATTTTCCGAAATTTTCTGGCCTTATCTAAGAATTTATAAATAAGCAAGTAACTTTGAAAGAGTTAACGCCAAATTAGTTATTAATTCCACATGCTGTCGTCAATTTGTAAACAAATAATTTTTTTAAATTTTTTTTCGTTTATGCATTTGTTAATCCCATGTTGTTTACTTTAAGCTTCTCTTTATTACGCTGCATTCTTACAAAGGCACACGAAAGTCAACGTTGGGGCACAATTAGGCTTAATTAATTATCGAATCCACTTTCTTCCTTCCCAAGTTGTTTTGATTATAAAATTTAATTAAAATTCATAGGTCGGTTATGTCTGCAAACTTTTGTTTGTACCTCGCTGGAGTCCTTGCCTTTGCATTCTTGAATTTCGATAAAACATACAAGGAATAAGAAGTATCACAGATGTATTAAAAAAATGAGTGATACACAATTTAGAGGTGCTTTCCTTTTGCCACAAATCTCACCTCAGATCAGATAAACGTCATTTCCGCTAGCATGAACAAGAGAGTTTGAATTGAGATTTCGACCTTGCCACTCGAGCATTCCCATTGGTTGCTAGATTGAAATATCCGTTCAAACTTTCTTGTTCGTGTTAACAGAAATGACGTTTAAGTGATCCGAGGTAAGACTTGTGGCAAAAGGAACGCAGCTAACGAGTAATATCTTAAAACAAAAACGCAATCTCTTAAAATGAAAAAAAAGTAATCTCTTAAAGTAAAAAAAAAATACATAACTGTTTTATTATTCGCCCTACGTCAAGTAGAAAAGTAATTTCATAAAAAGTCGTATCTTCCTAAACCAAAATTAAAATTAAAACATTTTCTGAGAAATGTTATGTTAAACAGAATCTATCTCATGATTTCTTAAAACGTGAAGGTTTCAATTTACGGTGGAGGTAGGTAGGCACTTTGAAAAAATGGAGAGTGTCTATTTTGTTTATGTCGTTCTGTTATGCTAGGTTTCTGGAAAAAAAATTGTTCCAACGACACACAAACGATTTTTCAGGCATTTTAAATTAATTTAATTAAAAATTATACTGTCGATATATTCAGATTTATTTTTCACGTGCTCGGAGAGTGTCCCTAAATACACAGAGAAAAATAAACTGTTCAGTCAACCAAAAACACGTTCAGTTAACAGTATTTTTCGTTTACCTATTAGCAATCATGCGTGGTTATTGAACCAACAGTCAAAAAATGTTAAATATTTTAGAATGAATCAACTCAATATTTTCTTTGAGGCAAGCATTCAATGAAGACATCTTTCTAGTTGCTTTAATGCCCAAGAAGATTGATACAAGAACTTTAGATTGTTAAAATTGCTAAATATTTTATTTGTCTGAACGCTGTTAGGGAATTAAAATTATATTTTTGATATGTTTAAAGTAATTTTTCAGTACGGCTAATAAAAGCGTAGAGTCAATTCAATCTCTACTATCGTTTAGGGAAACATCAATTAAATGTTCACCTCTTTGCGATACTGCCAAAGTAAGATAACCCTTCAACCTTTGTTGAGGTGACAAGAGGAGCTGAATAAACCTCAACGAACTTTATAATGTCGGACGCGTTCAAAATATGATAATATGAATGACTTATCCGTTTAAGAAACGATGTCGAACAACAAGGTTATGCTGGGACAGGCAGTAAATATACGTGAAGTTTTAGCAGGCGCCATCTGGAACTCGATAGCTTATTAATATGGGAATTAACCCTCGCTTTTACTTGACTTAACATTTATTACGTTAAATAAAAAATCAAAACAGACACATAAAAGCAACAGCACTTTACGATCACTTTGAAATTTCAACTTTTTGATTTAACATATTAAGCACTTTCGTTTTAAGGAAAACATTTACATCGTTCAGTCAAACGTAATAGTTTAACATTTTTTTAGTGTTATTTCAACAATTTCCAAGATGTTCAGTTAAGAATATTACCGTTGAAACAAGTACATTTTATTTAAGTCAACGCACAAAAAGTTGACATTCAAAAAGTTGTTGACTTAACTATTTCATTTTTCTCAGTGTAGGTGGTGTTAATTCGTCATTTTTTCACACCCCTATATGTAAACCTAATTTAATTAAATAATTTTTTCCTAGTCCTAGTAAAGACGTAATGTAATGATCAGGGTCATTACCATTTTTTTCGGGCCCAAATCAGACCGACTAATTGTAAAGGCGCGTTTCCACGAGGCCAGTAAACGGGCCAGTAGCTGGAGTCCTGGCACTGGACTCCAGTGACTGGCTCCGTGTAAACACCACTGGATGCCAGCTGAAATAGGACTGGCACGGCTAGCTAATGGAGTCCAGTCACAGGACTCCAGCTACTGGCCTGTTTAATGGCCTCATGGAAACGCGCCTTAAGTGAGAAAAGTTTCGTAACATTTTGTATTCAACTTTATAGTGAGCCAGTTAAAGGAGTAACGCAGCTATTTACAACATTTTTACACTTAAGTTTTTTTGGAAAGTTTCCTTAAAAAGTTTTCACACTTAATCAACTTTACTATCATACTTGTTACGTTATTCAATTAATCTTATTAGAATCTAGAATTACTTTTTGATGTGCTTTGAGAATTTATCAGAACGTTTTAACTAAGGAGAAAAGTTCAAGTTTGCGATAATGATAATACTTGGCTTTCTATTGGCGCCAAAATTCCAGGAATTCGCAGCAGAATGGTGCCGCCAATTTTTATTTATCTTCATATTGGCTTATCAGATCAGTGAACGATTTAATATTAAATTGTACTCGCATTATTTTGTTCGTGGAAGTCAGGTGTGAATTTTTTTAGCCAGAAATGTATAAATATCGTTGATATTTACATAATACTTATAGGTGGGTTAAAACCGTTCTCCCCTGTTTACTTTTTGTAGGGTTATATGTATAAAGATAAAACATAATTGCCTACATGTATATACGTTCTTGATTTATGTGATTTTTTACATCTAAATTTGCAAAACATTTGCTGCAAATCTGTTCTCTTATTGATTTTCAAAAAAGTGTGATTTCATACGTAGTTCGATTTTTTTTTAATTTTAAAAAAGTGATTTTGTGGTTCGGTTTTTTTTATCTAGTTTACTGATCACTAGGTGGATTATTAAGGTGCTCACAACTAGGGCCAGCAAGAAACTTTATTATATGAATAATATCGAATAACTGCCCTATTGACAACCTGCCGATCTGATCATTTTCACCCACGATTTTAGTTTTAATTTAATTTTTCTTTACCATTGTCAATATGGTAAATATTGAAGTTTAGTTTTAGAAGGGAGAAGATAAGGCTCAATTATTACATTGATACATTACTTCTTTCATAACTTCATTGGTTTTTGAGAGCCTCGGCCCTCAAACTACCTCCTCGTCTAAAAATGTGAGCTTTACGGCCTTTGAAATGTGAATACATACTTTTTTGTATATACCTCCATCCTGTATTACTGGTTCTCTATTGCTCAGAAACACGTCGTTTGAAGGCCTTGACCAGTAAAAATGTGACGTCCTTGACATGTCGTTTGATAAATGTCGTATTATGTGAATATTTACAACAGCAATAATCTAGCAAAATTCCGCAAACTCAATGCAAAGGAAATACCCAGTAGTTAATTACTTGAATTTAAAGTTAATTGTGCATTTTTTTTTACAATTTCAAGTATTGATTACTGGACACATTTGAATCATTTAATTTCAGTAGTTCGTCATGAATGTTAGAAAAATTTGTTTGCACGTTCTCACCTTCTGCAGATATTATAGTTTGATAGCTTAACTATGTGTGTGTTTCCTATGCGATTTTTGTCAGACGATAAAAACAACACAAACATTAAAACTGTGTCATTTTCTATATTTATCACAAATACATAATACTATTGTTACAACAAACAAACGATGATTCATGTGGTATTTCACAACAAAAATTAATAATTTCTTGCTGAACTAATGTATGTAGGTATATAAATTCCATAAAGGAATTTATTACTCAATTTAAACAAGATCGCTTTCCTATTTACAACTTAATGCTAGGCCATTCTCACTTTCTAAACTTTAATCTTTAATTACCTATGCTATTATTCTAATAGAATTTCTATGAGTTCAGTTTTAGTCAGTTACCGATATATTCTTTATATTATTTTCATTTCAATGTTCACATTTTTTTTTCTCATGTGCTTTTTTCATTAATCTCATCCTATCTTCATTTCTTACTTTTAATATTTCTCTCTGTTTACATTTTGTCAGCTACCTTATCATTCTTCTCAAGTTTTACTTTTACGTTTTACTTTTACTTTGTAACACGTTATAATTTTTATAAATATTTTTATTTTGTTATTTAATGATGAGACCAGGGAAATATTTGTAGAAAACATAAAACACTTAACTGCGATTGTCAGTGATTCACCGCAGAAGAAACTCCATTGCTTAAAAAGTTACAATCACCGTGTGTCTGAATTCAGGTTGAGAGTCACTGATCTAAATAATTTCATAGAAAGTGATGATAATATTACAACAGTTTAAAATTAATTTACTCAAGAAGCGCCTACTGTATGTGTGAAGTAATCGTGAGTTTGCTTTTTGCCGACGGATATCGGCAATCAAAATGCAAATAACTTTCCAGTATCTTATCGAAGTAGTACAGCGATTCTGTTGGATATTTACGTCATAAAGTACATAAACAACGCGCAGAATTTCTAATTATTTTTTAATACCTCTTCATCTGAGGGTATCAGGCGTTAAAATGATAATTTTTCAAAATTTGCTATAAAAGCATTATTGGACCTCTAACAAAAGGACGTCAAAATATGTGATTCCGACTCTCATTACAAAAATGAAGACCTCTTCACATTTTGAAGGATTTCACTTTCTTACCAAATACTTAAATAAGAAAAAAATAGACCTAAATGTCTCCCATTAAATAAATAAATTTCATTAATTTCCTCCAGAAAAATGACCGAAATTTATTTTTCACAAACAAAGCCAAATGAAAACATAAATTTGTTTCGCCCGGCAAACGAGGAAACCGAAATTTCAAATCGCCCGCTCCCAATAAATAACAATAACGCGGTCATTATTTACGCTAGATACACCGAACTGTGGCCTAAGCGTTGCCGTAAATTATACAAATGATGGAAGATAAGGCGGAGGAAGCTAACATATTGTAAAGTTTCGTATCACTCTATAATTTTATTGCGTTATTTATTGATGCTATCGTACGCGCAGAATGCAGAAATGCGAGACGGCATTCTTCGAATGTAATCGCGAACTGCTTTATATTGTTATCAGTATCACTCTTGCAGTACGTCTTTAGACAGATGCAGGTATAGTTAATTGCAGTAAATATTTAAGTAATTCATAATCTGAATGTGATCAAACACTACGCAGTTGCTGAAGCATTTCATAGAAATTTTATTTAAAATAAAAATAACCAATCAGGAAAACAAACAGATCACATATTGATTGCAATTACTTTTGTGTACTAGTTAAATTGTTAAGTATTCTTAAAAAATGCTGTGACAGGAATGTTTAGAACCATCTATCGGGTAGGAACTAGTGTGTACCTAAACAAACAGACTTTCTTATTTGAGTAATCAAATTTCTATGAGAGGGGGAACATAACTATAATGGGTGGTATGCATAAAACGTAGTACATGCTAATACTTCAAGCATCTACTTCGAAAGTGAAGTATTTACTATATTAGCGTAGTATTTACTATCCGCATCTAGTACATAGAAGTTTCAACTTCGCCATAGAAGCACCTACTATAAGTATATACTTCGAAGAATATACTAATTTGAGAAGTATTAGTAGAAGTAGTATCTACTTCGTTTTATGCATACCACCCAATGTTTCTCTAGATTTTTTCAATTTTTCTTCATGTTGTTTTGATATGATAGCGCTTAAACTGCAATTTGATTCTCAGGTAGGAACGAAATAATTTAATGAATGAAAATGAATGGCAAAAATGTTCCATCTTTTGCGCTTAATTGTATGATTATCTCAAGTTATTTCGTGCTCGCCATCTACTGAGCTCTTATAGAAGCTTTTTGATTGATTCATTTCAAACTAAAACTTTCTTGGAATTCTTTTTATGTTGATAACCTGTGATTCAAAAAAACTTTCATGAAAGAGTGCCACGAAAAAAATTACGTATATCTGAATATAAAATTTTATTAATATTGGAACTAAATCAAATCTTCAAATGCGTTACGTGTTAAACAAATTCACAAACCATCAATTATTGCACTGTTTCTAATAGTATATTATTATACAAGTTTCACAAGAAGGCTTATTGTAACACGAGTGGGGTTGAGGTACGACTAGCGAAGCGTAGCGAGCTAGGAGTGCCTCAACGGAACAAGCGTTACAATGCCTCTTGTGAAACGTGTATAATATACTATTTTTTCTACTTTGCGTCACTTATTGAACAAAAATATGAAAAATACTGTCAAAAATTGGATCTCCTTAGTATATGGGGAATTTTAGTTGTAATGCGTGGCAACACTGAAAACCTTTCGTTTTAATCAAAAGTCACATTAACCAGTTATTAATTTGTCTTATCCAGCTTCATTGTGAGTATTCTGTTAAGTAACAAATAAATAATGAGTTATTTTGTAAAATCTATTAAATATTTTCAATTAAAAATTGACTAAAATTTCCCCAAAAACAGTTTCACAATGAGCTTCATTGTGAAACTGTTTTTGGTGTCACAATGAGTTCATTGTGAACGCAAAGTAGAAAAAATATATTTCTAACATACATATATCACTTTTGGTGATCATTGATCAGTGAAAGCAATAACGCTGAAATCTGAGATAATACCTAATCAAAACTTAAATCTGACAGAACTGACAAATGTAATTTTGAAATGTCACCAATTGTGGTATCTCAGACATGCACGTTGTTTCTGGCTTTATTTATCATTGCACACTCCGATGAAAGTTTTTTTTTTAATCATAGGTTATATCTACCTTATAGAAAATGGTGACAATTTTAATGAATAGATTGACCTGATAAACTTTTTATGGTTTCAGATTACGTGGAACTCTATTGGCGGGATACCGCGTATCGTTAAATAAATATGATGAGCATGAATTGTGGTCGAACGGAACAGGTGGGGTTTATCAATATTCAGCACAATGTTTTTCCTCGCGCTTTATTTGGTTGCGTATGCAGCAGGTACTCGTAGATCCCACTATAAAAGTTGTAAATTCAATACGTTTCATTCATGCTCGCGGTATCCGTCGATGCCGTGGTGCAGTTGCAGATTTGATGCTTTGTTTTCTGTTCGTCCTTCATCCGAAAGTTTCGTTATTTTTTAATTTTGATGGAAAGTGCTGATGCGATGCTATTCATACTGCACAATAACAATAAACCTAAAAATTTATACATTCGAGCTATCTTTCAAAAGTTTCGATTTTTTTTTCATCTTCTTTAGATTTCGTTTTGAATCTCTTCATTTTAGTTCAGTTAAGTGGTAAGCTCCTCGAAACCGACAACTTCATACTTAGCTACTTCGCCATCAAGGAATTTTATTTCAGACATTCTTAAATTCTGGTGTAGGTATATCGACTGAATTATTTTAAGCTATCCTCAGGAGATTATGGAATTAAAATCATGTTCTGACTTCTGACTGGACTTAAAAAAAAAATTGAGATCCCAATATTTTGATAGTTAATATCCTAAATTTAGCTAAGACGTGATTTTTAGTCCGCCATCAACGTAATCAATTTTGAAGTTTGAATTTTTCTTGTTGTTTTCGACTCGCAGATAAATTGTCTGAAAATTTGAACAGGCCATTTCTATCTTCTTTGAGAGGAACAAATTGAAATTTTTATTGCAAAATTTTGGCTGCAAGTTTGCGATGACACGCTGATTGTCCGCATTGGCCATCCAATGGGTGATAGTTTATATGAGACTGCAGCATCGCTGCGAACTTGCTATTCAGTAAAGGTCAAAACCCAGTCGTGCGATGTGGTGACTGTGTGAAATTTTTCTTTTTCTATCTTGCCTTAAAAATGGGTTTGATAGAAGCAGACTGCACTGTTCAACACGCATACAAGTACTGAATTATAAGATATTAAATGTGTGTGAAATTATTAAATCACATTCTCGCTAAAACGATACATTTAATCTTAATACCATTTGCCAATTTTTTTTTTTAATTTTAGCTTTAATATTGCCCACATAGTTTTTATTGAATTTGTATCCGGAGTTTAGGAAATCAAACAGTCTCGATACACCATATAGCTTTGCAGCTAGCTACTATAATAACTTGTGATATTGTCGAGTCAGCAGAACGATTTTTCTATATAGCTGTATGATCTCTTTAATATGTATATGAACTCGATGCGAGTTTCCTTGAATTTAAAACTGTTCCATTCCGTCCCTGAATCTGCCGTCGTCGAATATATGTGGAAGAAAAGCACGGAGACGAGGACGCCACTCGACGCCACCGCTACACTGGAATGCACTTTTCTTTCTACCTATTTTAGCACTATCGCCGCCGTCCACCCCACGAAGGAGCCCTCTCCAGAAAGTTCGCCTTATTTATTCCCCGTCCCTCTTCGTTAATATTTTACCACAGTGGGCGAAATTAGCGGTGGTAACTTGGTGATTTTCGGACGTTTAAGCGTTGCTGGGTATTAATGCGTAATCGAGAACGCATTCAGAACGTGTAGGAAGTGATACCGCCCACGTTCTTTATCTTTATCCCTATGGTTTTGACGTCAATTTGCCTGTTTACTGCGAATATCTCTTTTAATGTGTTTTCTTTGTGATTCACTAATGCCCGTTGAATGTTTAATTGCTCATGTACGACGACACTTAAGTGCGTATGCGAACGTTTTATGTTCTTCTGTTTTGATCCAGGTGAATAATAATGCGTGTACGTCAGAAGGACGTAGGTTTTTATGGCATTGACGTAATGAAAAATCTTTGACCGAATTTTCGAATTTTTCAGTCTGTTAGAACCCATTAATTTATTCCCATGTTTTCTATCCTTCATTTGAGGACAGCACATAAGGTTAAAACCTCGGTTAAAACTCTTTAAAAAGCATTTTTATTTCCAAACGTACATGCCAAAGTACAAGAAGAGAATTACATCCAGCGATGTAAATAAAACAATAATTCCTGGAGAGAGATTATTCCGAGCGTCGCGTCCAAACGTTTAAGCAATTATCTGGATGCAGAACGGTGATAATAGTCTAGACGGGTGACCGCTAAATTTATGCAGCTTAATCGCTTCTGCGAAAAAAATATCGTCCGAAATAACTTGACACTCTTCGTGACGAGTGAATATCGTTCTTCGGCTAGACCAAACAAGCAATAGCTTAGCTTTATTGTAATTAGTTTGACCGTCGACGAAAGGCGAAACCATTGTTTATAACGTTCGCGTTTGCGGACGAATTTAACCGCCACCGAATAACACCTCGTTTTTGAGATATTAAATGGCTTTAGAGTTAAAAAAGTAGATATAGATAGAGAAGTATTGAAAGAAGCATTTCCCTCCGTTAAGATTCTGGTTTAAAACGATCAAAGAAGAGCTCCACACGAGTACTCAGACTTATGATGATGCTCGATCCAGTCTTTTTTCAATCCCAAGACAAGGTAGGGGTGCATTTAAATATACTTCTTAGAATACATACATACCTACTACAAAAATTTGAGTACATCACTTTCAGGTGTGAAGTTATACAAATCATGAAGTGATTTGCCAATGGACAATCCCTTTAGAAAGTATACTTAAACGCTCGAAAATAAAATCTTACGATATACAGAAAGCGGAATCTGTCTTTTTTCTTTTACTATAATATAAGATTCACTTTATTTAGAATTATCATTCTTCTGGTTATCTTATGTATTTTTTGTTTGGCATGTTGGTAATTATTAAGAAAGTTATTATCTTATACCTATATTTGTTTGTTGGACACGTGCTTTTGTAATTACTAGGAAGTTACTAATTTTTCTTCATTTGTATTTATTGGTTGTTTTCCTAAACGCCATTTTATTTCCGTGTTTACATTTTCTATCCTGTTAATCAGCAATCAGCTTTTCAATTTTCTGTAATGTTATTTTTGGTAGTTTTTTGTGAGGGGTCGAAATATTTGCCATCAAATAAAAGCAATAGAACGAAAGATAAACAAGATAACAACAACGGCAAACTGGAGAAAAATTTAGAATACTTTATTAAAAATCACAAGGTATAAATGAAGGAAGTAAAGGGTTTTCCAATAGGCTCGGGTCGATGTTGACAGGCTGTGGCGGCCATGTTGTTTTAGCGGCGTCTGTCAAATCTGTTGTTTATTATTCAGTCACTGATGCCAAATCACCATGGCAAGTTACACGAATGAGCAGCACGTCCAAATGATAAAACTTTATTATCAAAATGAGTGTTCGTTTGTGCAAACGTTGCGCGCGTTGCGCCCATTTTACGGCAGATGCGGTGGCCCTTCAAAGCCAACGTTTGGTGGCCAAATTCGAGACGACCGGTTCGGTAAACAATCAGCGAACACCCGTACGTCAAAGGAACGCCAGATTGGTCGACAACATCGCCGCTGTCCGTGGAAGTATACAGGAGAACCCGAGATAGTCAATTCCTCGCCGTGCACAAGAACTCAGCCTTTCGCAGACTTGAACTTGGCGAATTTTGCATCGGGACTTGGGCCTGCACCCGTACAAGATCCAACTGACCCAGGAGCTCAAAGTTAATGACCATAGACAACGCTGTTTGTTCGCTGAATGGGCTTCGGAGCATTTAGAAGAGGACCCCAATTTTGGTGACGTGAATTGGCCACCAAGATCGCGCGATTTGACCCCGCTAGACTTTTTCCTGTGGGGTTTTCTGAAGTCGCAAGTCTATGCCAATAGGCCGCAATCGACCGATGCCCTCAAAAACAACATAACCCAGGCCATCGCTCAAATTCAGCCGGATCTATGCGGCAAAGTCATTGAAAATTGGACCGCTCGGATCCGTCCCACCGTGCGCAGCTGCGGCGGACATTTGAATGAGGTCATATTCCATACATAATGGCATATATGGGCATTTCAAATAAAAAAAAGAATTTCGTTAATACCTCACACACAGCTTGTTTTATTCCATTTCAACATCGACCCGCCCCTATTGGAAAACCCTTTACAATAAAAATAAAGAAAGAGGTAGTGGGCGTCGAGAGACATCTGCGGGCACGGGAGAAAAACTTATTTGGACCTTAAGTAAATAAATTATTTGAACATTTTCAAACATCTAGTGAAATTATGTTGCTTATAACCAGTGATCAATATAAAAACGAATTAGAGTAGTTTTGGAATTTAAATGCATGTCTTGGATAACGCCATATTAATACTAATTGTCAATCAGTTGTGACATAAGTAACACGCCGGAAATGTTGTTTAACGGGGTCATTCTAATCGGGGTTGCAAGTTACAAGTATTCTGTTACCACCGAACATTGCTGAGATTGCAGCTTCTTACCAGTTGATAAGGTGTTACCACCGTTGCTAGGTTGCAAGTCCGATTAGAATAACCCCCTTATTGATTAAATAACAATGATCAATTTAATTTTAATAACACTAAAATTTTAACTTATGAAAGAAATTTAAAGAATATAGGTACTGTTTTTCTTTTTAGAAATGGTAGATACATATTCAGAAAGATGGACAATCTGTTAATTTTAGATCTGACATTGAAGATTTCAGTAATTTCTATGCACACTTCTTAAATATTTTAATAAATCATTTTTAATTATTTCAATTTAAATTCGATTAGTTTAGGGTTTTGTCAATCCTTAGTGCTTAGTTATCTACACTGTAGTTGACTGATTTCACGTCACTGTTTTTTCTTGTGCATATGTTGTCAGAAACGTTTTACGTCGTTTACAATTTTAACATAAAACATGTAAACTAATTTAAATTGTTCTAATGTCGAAATTTGTTGTCCAATTTATCTCTAGTCGTAAGTATTGATTTTTTCTTACAATTATGATTATTTTACTCATGTACATAAACATTGTAGTGACCTCCTAATGATGTTGCAAATTACAACGAAATATTAAGGCCTTAAACAAAGGAGTTGCCTTTTAATTGAAGTCCACGAGACCACATCCCGTTAGATCTTTTCATTTTTCTTTAAAAGTATTTTTCTTCTATTTTCTCTGAGATTCTGCCACTGTTCCAATAATCATTGTTTTATGCTGTTGATTTTCTGCTTTTTTCAATTTTTTTTATAGACGTCCATTTTATTAAATCTAAGTCTTTCTTCTCGAATTACTATTATCAACATAAGAAAATTCTGGTATTTGATTTAGATATACTTTCCAATGTTTTACATTCTCCTTATTTGGAATAAAAGTATAAGAAAAGTTACTCCATAACCCTTATCTACACAAACCCATGAATAGAAAAATAAAAGTAAGAGAATCGCCATTAAAACAAAATGCAAGATTTAAGCACTGTAAACTTTTTGACTGATGTAACTTAAGATGAAATTCACCCAAAAGAGATTTTCCACATATGTAGGTATGCAAGAGAAAAACGTCGAATACCAACCACATTCTATTCCACCCTGGAAAACTAGTAGTATTCATAGCCGTGGATATTATTGTCACATAATTTGCGAAGAGCGCGCAGAATATCCAATAACATTTTCAAAGTTCGACTATATAGGTTTAGATATTTCATAAGTTTTGTTTCAATTTAAAGTTGAGAAGCTCGCGCGCGCACTCTCACACACACCACTTGCGCCACCCAACTTTCCCAAGTAAAGCTGTTACGCCTTTTTTGCCGCCGAATTTTACGATTTTCGGGTTGGAATTCGAAATTGTTCAGATTTAAGCTCCCATATTATTGGATTTTGAAAGTATTATAAATAATTTTGATAGTTGTAGGTGTTATCGGGAAGGAGGAGGGAAATAGGGTTTAACTTGAACGCTTCTTTGTAATAAATGGGCGAATATGTGAATTAAGTTAATTCTGGCAAATTTGTATAAATTCAAGAAAATATTCAAACGGTTTCAAAGTTCGGTATTAGTAACAGTACATTTACTAACAGAGAGCTAATGATTAATGAACATTTCAATAAAGACTTTCTTCACTTTTATTAAATTAATTCCTCGCGGTACGTGGAAAAATGTTGAATTAAAAACGTAATATTAAATTCTTAGTAAATTAGACTGGGGCTATTGCAGAAAGGCGTGTCTTCTGTGTCTTTATTCATTCAACAACGCATACAGTCGGTTTACATGCAAATGCAGGTAGGCTGCACGCAACCCTGTTTTTGTTTTCAATAACCGCGCTTTTAAAAATATGGATCGGCATTCTTGTCGTACATGTAGTTAATTAAATATGACGTTTTAATTAACTCACCTACTAACCTCATGCACGTATGTCGTGTTATCGCGAAAAGCCAATTCCTTTTTATATGCACGTTAATATACGAATACGTTGTTGCATTCGAATATAATTTATTATTGTTTTGGTTGCCGGTGCCTGGGAAAATTACTGCAGAAGATAAAATAAGTCGTGGACAGATGATGGCCTTTGATAGGACGACATCCATGGAAAAATTCTTATTATGTTTACTCTACATGGGCATTTTGTAATTGCGATTTTATTGTTTGTAAACAAAATGATAAACGGACATCAATCAATTATTATGTCTGACCTTTAAATAAGCTTGCCTTTAAGTGATTTTTAACCGGCTGAGCTGAAATGGAAAGTGGCACATGAAAGATTATACATAATTTTTTTTTTCTCCAAAATACTCATAGTAACATTATGTTTCAAATTAGAATTTGACACTGGGCGAAACGCAAAAAGCGTTCTACTCCGGGTAACATAAAATTATCACACTTTTGAAAACTATAGTTGACACGGTCTCAAGGCCGTTTTACACGGTAACATATTTGGTACACGATTTCTTAATGAAGAAATTTGTGACCGTGTAATTCTCAAATTCGACAGATGTTACCAAAGATGTGATAGAAAATAGAACATGTTTTATTTTCATCACAATTATGTTAGTATACGCTTATTAAATTAAATTGAAATTAAATTGATTCAAACGTTGTTTGTAAATGTAGAACGTATTCTATTTCCAAACAATATGTGCATTTGCCAAATCTTGTACAAGATATAACGTGCTCTAAACGGCCCTACGACTTAATTAAAAGGGAAAAATCCATCAGGTGATGAGAAAACTGAGAATCCTAAATAACTAAGATAATAAAATTAATAAAAATAAACTAAATAGAACAGAAAACAGAACGGAAGGAAACTTACCAAACAACTTTCAAGTTACAAGGGAATTAAGATAAGGGTCCTTGTCCAAAGTGCTTTCCAACTTCATTTTAGAAAAGAAGAATGGAATAAATACTACTCAAGGCGTGTTATGCAGTCACCAAATCATAGCATACGCAGATGGCATTATGTTAATGACGAGAATGAGAGCTATGGCTAAGAAAAGCAAGAGAAATAAGTTAATGAAGAAAAAATCAAAGAATTTAGAAACGAAAACCAAGGAAAGGAAAAAAATAACAGCAGGTTGAGATTAGATCAGAGAAAAATTGGATTTTGGAAAGGTTTAACAGATCAAATACTTAGGAGTTAAAATAACTAACAAGAGATTGTTTAAAGGGACTAGAGTTTATGGAGAAAATGGTGAAATCACATACGATCTCATGAGCATCATTTATTTAAAAGTTTAAATTCTCGTATTTAAAAAAATTGATAAATATGAGAATAACAGTAATAAAGCTAAATTTAATCGGTAAGTGCAAAAATAATTCATACTCGTATACAAGTTGTAATAAATGTTAAGCAAATTAGCTATCGATACCAACTGGTGGAGTAAATAAGAGTATTCGGTGTAAAAAAATTCTCTTGTCCCATACTAATTTTCTACGGTATAGGTATGAGAATATTTAGGAAATGAATGGTGGAAGTTTTTGTAAATAGATACCTTATCTAAAGAAATCTTGAATTTTATGTGGAATGGCAGCAAAGTAGATGTTTTAGGAATGAGTAATTAAAAATTGAAGTTCAGATCAGACAAGGAAAGAGAAAATAAATACCTTCAATTCCTCCTGATAAGAGGCCTCGGAACTGGAATCCTCAGAGTGCTGCGACCTGGAGAAAAAGTCTTATATGAAGAGGTAAATCATGGAGTTAGGCTAAACGGTTATTACTGTTTCGTGAAGATTTTTTACACCAGACAGAAACTTGTATACTTTTGGTTTCCTGAATAATATTACCGAAGATTTGAACCATAAACTTTCACATTATTAGCTTTTCCAAAAATACGTTATTGTTTGCCTGTTTATTTTATTGTGAATATGTTTTTCCAATAAACTTGATCAATTTAAAATAAGATTTTCAAGCACAGAGCAAAAATTCACCTGAAAGAAAATCAAGGGCAATAATTTGGAGGTGCTCCAAGTAGGAACGGTTGTTAAACATATTTCTATTGAAGAATGTGCCAGATACATAAATCTTTACTTTTTTAAAGCGCTTCTTAATTTAGCTTGCAACCTCTTTAAAACACGCAAATTGAACAAACTCAGGTTGATTTTAAATACACTACCATAATATATGTTTGATACGTAAAGTAATGTCTGCGGTTTGCGTATTAATCGTTGGTTAATGTTTTGCCTACTTTAATGGGTTTAGGTAATATGCTACTTATATTAACTTCTGTATAAATACTGACCCTGGGACATTATTTTCTTTTAATTTTTGTATCGGTATAGTTGGAATTTTCGGTTAGTCCTATTTTTACTTTTTATTGTTAATTACTTAAGATTTCAAATATCCAGACAAATACTGAAATGAGGCAGATTTATTAAGAAAATTCTTCAAGTTGTAGTAACATAATATGATGGCCAGCAACCTATTAATAATGACAAGGAATCATCTTCGAAACAGGAACGAGTTTTACTTTACAGACCTACCCAAGAATTTGAGTGAAGATCTGTTAGTATTAATCGAAAAATAGGCTTACGAATGAAGGTGTTGTATGAACGCATAAAGTGAATATATGATGAGAGGTTACCGAAAAAAAAACCAAGTAATACATTCCTTCGCTGCAAGAAAGAGAAAAAGTTTGAAAAAAAGAAGCAAGGCGAAGAGAATGAATGGAAACTAGACATCCATTAACGACAAAACATTTTTACAGAATCATCTTGATGGTTATATCTTTTATACAGATTTTGAAAACATTTCTGGAATTCCTCTTCTTTCACCAACACATCCTAATATATTCCATTTGTGTCTGTTATTCTTTGAGGTACAGCATACAGTATTGTTTTTTTTATCACTGCATTATTTGATAACATACGCGAAAATACTGTTAATTTCTTTGCGTTCTTATCAATCACGAACTGCTAACAATTCGTCAAGTTTAAACTTGCACACTCGTTGGAAAAACCATACTCAAATATGTAGTTCACCTGTAACTATTACGCACGTGTTTAATTGGCGGTCTGTATATTTTCTGTAACAATTAAATTTTGAGTTCATCATTAAGTTACGTACTATTAAAGTAAAATCCCCTCTGAGGTGGTCTAGTACAGTCTCCATAGTAATTCTTGGAGGACACAATTATGCTCGTTCCGCTTCTAATTTCGGCTTACGCTTATGCAGACATACACGCGGTCGATTCCATGAATGAAGAGGACCTGGTGAGGAAGCAAAGCGTGAATAGCGATGGCGGGCAGAGGCAGACGCATCCGCAAAACCGCGCCGACCGATGATCCGCTGGCGAAAGGTGAAGAACCTGCTGGGAACGCGAAGAATGCCACGAACCGGTCACTGACGGACAATGCGACCACCCGCTTTTCGTGTTGATCTCCTTAGATCGTGCTCCATCGCCGCGATGGCCCCGAGAATCTGGGATAAACAACCATCACGATAATAATACACCCGCTTGCTTCAAATTGTTCGTTTATGCATCCATCTGAGAAACAATAATTTACCGTAGCTACGGTAACATTGGAAACAACATCAAATTCGAATCTAAAATGAGGATGCATGAATCAGTTTAGAACTGAAAAATACAAAAAAGTTGTGGATAAATACTGCAAGTGATACAGGAATGAAGAAGTAATTAAAGTAAAACATTTATTTTTGAAAATTTTGAAAATTCGGTTTATGGTCTTGGCAATTTCTTGGTTGCACCTAAAGACGACGCCTTAAGTACGAGATCCATTCAGATCGCTTGGACCAAGTTTTGTGAATCATGCGCGCGAAAAAATCATCTCGTATATGATTAGCTAATGAGTGATAGGGTAAATTCTGAGAGAGTCGCCAATGAAAAAATAATCTACGAGAGTGATTTTAGAGCATCCGTAAAAAAAGACGAAGAACATATTAAAGATTTGCAGAAATGAAGAGACTGAGAGCTGTAAATAGTAAAACACTTAGGCCGAGTTGCACCAACGTCCTTGTTAAGTAACCCCCCCTAGATTAACCAGATGATGGAGTAGGCTCAGAAATAAAGAAAAAGATGTGACCAGAAGGCGTACCGTCTTGAGAAAAAGATAAAAATAGGATAACCTTCCAATATTTGCTTTTCATATATCGAAAAATATACATAGGTATTGTGAAGATTGTCACGTATATATTTAAAGTGTTCCAGAAAAGAATTCTTGGTACGTGTTATAGTTGCAAGATGAAGAAAATGTTGCGCAAATCTTGCAGATATAAAAATCAAATCAAAGTTTTTGTTTATTTTAAGAAAATTAACAGCAATGAACGAACACGGTTCAAAATTGTATGAATATTTTGAGTCAGCAAGCAAAAAGTAAATTACTACTCATAAATAAATAATCGAACAATCTTATCCGCATAATCTTGTACTGAAGATCCGATAATTCTTCGATCATCCTTGTATGAAATGGTGTGTATACATGCACACAGTCAAGGGTTTATATAAAATTAGTATTTTAGCAATTTCTTAACAGAGGTACTGCTTACCTAACTGAAGGCCAGCAAATTGTGCGAGTGACTGACGTTTCTCCAGCATCGTTCGGCTAAGCTCTTGGAGAATGGGAGGGTTCGACGAAACCCTAAAACCCCAAAGCAAAAGGTGGGCAGAGTGAATAAAATAAAAAGCACCAGCTGAGCACACTTGTTTTTATTTAAAATGGTCAAAGATTTCTTAAAAATAATAAACAGGTATTCAATTTACAAAGTTAAATATGATCCAGACGGGGTCCAGTGAAACGAACACGAAAGTAAATAAATAATCTGACAAGTTAGAATTTATCCGATTAACAGATCTGTTCTTCGTTTACAATTAACGTTTAAAGTGATTAAAGAAATTCACTTGATCAACAACTAAATGAGAATAAAAATTACAACACTGCGGAAAGGTGAATCAACCCAATAGAATAATTAAAAGTAATTAGAGTAATTCCGACCTTGTACCAGAATCTGGCGTAATGACAGTCAGTTGTCAACAATGAGGGAGCGCTCTCCCAACGAAGGTAAGTGAAGTCAGTCACGTACTTCAACGCCGATGTTACGTCATCAAGTGACGTCGAGTCAACGGGTCTGGTTCATTTTCGAAGCGGAGAGATGAGCCGTGTTGCTGGAGTTCAACTAGTTCCAAACACCGATTCCGGCTTTTTCCTTCACCCAAAAAAAAAGGTTTGACTAAGGTTTCTCTGATGGGTAAAACTACTAAAAGCTAGAAGCCTAGTAGAAGAGAGAAATATGCGTTACTCACGGAACATTTGCACAAAATGGCCAACAAAACATACCTGTTCCGTTTCACAGAAGCAGGCCTTCAAAAAGCTGTTTAACGAGCTTGTAATTTGCTCGGCGTGCTTTAAAAAATCTCGGAGAGGATTCCGTTTCAGGTTTCAATCACAAAACTCCATGAAAGAAGCACAAAGATTGAAGACACCAATAAACGATGCGCACGCCAGAAGCGCTATTGAAACATTGCCCGCGAGAACGAGAACGAGGGCGACGCGACGTATTTCTTCCACTATCGCTACGACGGAAGTCGTTACGAATGAACTCAGATTTAGCCTGGCGACAGAGTGAAATGGAGACATACTGTAAGACTAAATAACAGTGTATGGTTTAGCTGATGCAATATTGTGAAATATGATAAAAATCACGTACGCCTCCTGAAGTTATACATACAGGGTGGCTGCCAATTATTATGGAATAACTTAATTGGATTTTTCAGCCGTAACAGTACCCAACTTTTTTTTTGGTTTCAGACGTTCTATTTCTTATTTTCCAAAATTTTATAAAAGTTAAAATCCTTTTAGTTGACTCAAGAGATTCATAAATAAGTCATAATGTTACATTACTAAAGGTACAGGGTATCAATTTCGATGTCTCTTAGGGCATCTCTGTAACTATAAGAGATAGAAAAAAACTAGTGGCCAAGTCTCGATCTCTTTTTTAGAGATAAGTCAAGAGACTAAACAAAAATTTTTGTTTTTTTCTATCTCTTATAGTTACAGAGATGCCTTAAGAGACATCGAAATTGATCCAACCTGTACATATATTAAATATTATGCAAGTTATTCTTCAGTAATGAGGAAGAGAGAAATTTGGGGAATAACAAAATTGACAAAGGGACACAAGAGGGACTCGGGAAACTACTTAACCTCTCCCCAGACCTTCCACTCCTAAAGGCAGGATAGGTGCTACTAATAGATAGAAAAGAAAAGATATCCGCAGAGTATGAATCTAATTTAATTGAAATTTCGATTAACTTTTTTTTTGATGTTTTACAACTTTTCCCTGTACCGATTATATCGATATTTTTTTATGCGTTTAGAAAGCATTAAAATGTCTTAATCACTTTTTAAAGAAACACACAATTAACTTACTTGAAGCTTAAAATTATAGCAAAATACCTACATAAAAAGTACCGACATGTTTTATATGTAATTAAAGAAATTGGACTAATCAATAATAATTTAAAGCTGTTTTGAGTGCAATTAGTTTTAAAATTATAGTGGTTATTGCGTCGTTTTTTTTCCTGCGCATGTTTTTCAAATATCTCATTTATTTTCTCGTATTATTGATTGCTTCTGGTTTCAAAGTTCAGCCAAATGTGAATAAATTTTACAGCAAGTAAAAGTAAATTTAAAAAAAAAGAAAACAGAAATAATGCAACCAATGTAATGTTTATGGAATATTTAAATTACATACGTTTAAAACAACATTATTTTAAAACGTACAGATAAGTAAAAAAAAAATTGACTCTTGTGAAGAGTTTCTGTTACTTTAAGAAAAAGTGCGAACTGGTTATGTATTTAGCAGTATTTAGTTAACTGTTAACCAAGTAGCCCTGATTGTTATTTTTCTGTCTCACTGAAAAACACGCGAGCAACTAAATCGACTCTGTGAGGTGATCAAACAAAAATGTCGCTTCCTCTTTGATTTACTGTAATCTTGTAGGCTTGTAGTTTGATAAACATCCAAATTTAACAAAATGACAGAAAACAAATTTGTAATAATAGAACCAACTCAATTTACTCTAAAGAACATTTGTTTGATTGAGAATTATTTTTCTTCTTCCTTTTCCTTTCTAGTACGTTACGAGGGAAATTCAAAAACTAAAAGAACATTTCTATTTTCCCGATTATGTGTACTAAGAGAAACCGTTAACTATGAAACTCCATTTTATTGATTTATTTTTAATTTTCAAGGCAATTTATAATGGAGTGCTTTTTTTTTTTTGGTTGCAACAAGAAAGAAATGCAAACAGTGTTAAGGAGTCCACAGACGTGGCGGCGATATTTAAGCTACCTGGTCGCTGCAATCTGGTCGCCCGAAAATCGTCAGAATAAAAGGGGCCTCACTAAGTACTTAAGAAAGAAATCTCCGGGCGATCAAAATATCAATCGAATCGCCCAAATATCGCCCGAATATTGCCACGTCTGTGTGCGTCTCCATTACGTTTCACAATAACAAGTAATTAAACAAGTGACGCAGAGAGTCGAGTCCTCTAGACTTTTTTTTATCTCTATTCACAGCAGTACTCAATCGATTCGAAAACTCTTTGAAACGGACTCGACTCTGAAATCAAGGTCAAAGACTAAAATTTTTAAACCTTCCGTTTTCTAAACTTAGGACTCGTTAATATTAAAAGTTCTTTTGCGACTGAGAACTTAAACAGGATAGCAGTTCTGCTATCCTGCTAGAACGAGCGTATTGGTTCTATTATAATTAATTATCGAAATAATATAATGCTTTTCCTTCTGTAGCTTAAAATATCGAGTAGATACATTGTTTTCATAAAAAAAATTATTTTTTTAAAATTTTATTAGTTGCACTAAGTCTCGCAAGTTTTTTGATGGTTTTAGCAAAAAAATTTATGAGAATTTTTTGCTCCAATTTTTTTGTAGTGTTTATATCGAAAATTGTGGCCGTAATAGCGAGAGCTCGCCAATAAATCGATAAAGTAGCGCAGAGTAGACAACAAATGACCCAAACTAATTTCATCCAAACTGCGAGTAATTGATACAATATAATCGTGCGGTATCGGTAACAAGAACACTACCGGAATTACACGGGATTAAAACCAATAATCCGGCGCGAACAACGTTACATGTGCAAGCGATCGCATCCGCTGCATCGCTCCCGCTTGCTTGGACCATGTAAATTAGGTTTTAAATCTGCGCCGAGCGCGTTTTGCGTTCGGTCGCTCGGCTTGCTAATGTGCGGTTTGTTACCGGCTTTATCGTGTTTATTTTTACGTATACTTCGTTCTCAGTTCACCTCCGGAATTCGAACGAAACGCAAACACTTTCCGTTGATTCTGTTGAATCGCTTCCACAACATTCACTTCTACAAAACTACTCCATTAAACTCATACTTCTATTGCTTTTTAAAGATATTATCCCAAACGGTGGAACCGAACTGCGGTCCGTTTTTCGAAAGTGACCGAATTGCGGTCAAAACATTTCTGTGTACGTGGCACGATGTAATCCTTGTCCGAACTGCGGTCAGAATTTCAACGTGGGCAACATTAAGGATTAATAAAATTTTGGTAGATATTTAATATAATTTTATATTTGGTATGGATTAAAATATAATTTTGATGACAAAAATATTAAGAGATTAAGACCCCCGCCCCGGGATTTAGGGCCTGACCGCAGTTCATTGGCGAAAAACAACCTCCTTAATGACCTTCTTACCTGTTTCAATTTTGACCGCAGTTCAGATGTCCCCATCCCCAATCCAATATCTAGGGATTGTTATACTTCAAAAATTAAAATACTGCAAGGCACTTTGCTAATGTTGTATAGGTATGTATATACAGTGACCGACAAAAAGTTGGACACATAACGAGAATTTTTTTTATTATTTCTCAGAAAAATTTATTGTTTATGAAAGCCCCTGCATCTTCCCAAAGTTCTGCGATACACACTCTGATACGAGAAAAATTAAAATATGTATATGTATAATTTCTTTTTTCATCGTAGGTGGCCATGATTTCATAACTGAGATCTAATAACGGTTCTGAACAACTTTTCCAAATAGTTCCGCGTATTGTGAAAAATAAATGTACTTTACTCTTATCTCGATTTCAAATATTTTGATTCCTTAGAGGTATTCGAATCTTGATATGTGCATTTTGACTTTAGGAAGATGCAGGAGCTTTCATGAAGAATAAATTTTTCTGAGAAATCAATAATAAAGAAATTTCCCATATGTGTCCAACTTTCTGTTGTGTACTATATTTACAATAGGTTTGTTCGAACCGATGGTTCTGACCAGTTCAGAACCGTTCGAATCAGTTGGCTTTCGAAGTAGTGAATTATTTTGACAGCTCTTTGAGAAGAACTCTGATGAGTGAATGTTTTGAACGGTTCGGAATTAATCAGAACTTGCGGTCCGAACAGACCTAATATGTCCAAATTATTTTTTGATAAAGGTAAGCTATGGAAATGAAAACGCATGTCGTAACTTACAACATCAAGCAGTTTTTAAGGTCAGTAACATGTCAAAGTGTAAAAAAATGGCAAATTAACATTCAATTTTGCTTAACTACTCAAGAAATAGACTTAATTTAAACTTCGTTTTATTTCTATGGAAACAATTGTCTCTACAATTGATGCTATGAGAATAAAGCGAAGTTTAAAGTTAAACCATGATTGTACAATCGGGCCTAAATAATACTTTGAAAAAAGAAGGTTGAAGTAATTGTTTTGCATACCTAATGAGTTTACAGAGTAACGTGCCATGTTAGAATCTCCTTCAAGGAAAACAAGGTCAGAAAATTTTGTGCGAAATTCTTCCATACAAGCCGGTATGTTGAACATCCATTGATTTACATTGCAGAAATAAGATTCTATGATAAATGATGAAAGCTTTTATTGGGAAGTTACGAAAATTGAACAATAGTTTAAGGTCAAAGTGACAAGTTGTATAATCTCAGACAAATGTTTTGTTTTTCATGTCCAATCCTTATTAAAAATTTATTTGGACATACTGAACTTTTAGTTCTGATTAACTAGGAATGTTCCTAAATTGTGATGCACGATCTAACAGAATGTTTCTTGATCAATTTTTGAACTTTCTTGTTATTAAATTTCTATTATGGATCATCAGATGGTACGGTAATTATATTTTCTGTACATTTCATGTAAAATTTTAATAATTCACTCACTTAGTTCTGCCCAATCTTTTGTTGTTCTGAGTTACGTTGGTTCTAGCGAAATTTAAGTTGCATTAATGCTTTGTTGAAAGTTGTAAACAATTTTTGAAAGTTGAATCCACTGATGCTGATTGTAACATATGGGAATAATATTGTTTATCATAGACATAAACTATATTTTAGTTATTATTTCAGAACGATTCTCGAACTGCGCTTGAGCATTTAATTCTAGAACAGTTTCGAGGTAGTTCTGGTACTGCATGAACTAAAACAGTAGTTCATGTTTGTAGTTCACGCCTAACTTGCTTGTATAGCTTAAAGGCTCCTACAGATGCTCCGGTTTTTATTCCGTCTGTAGAGATCATATAAATAATGGTGGATAGAGTACGTTATAACTACTTTCTGAATAAAAATAATTTTCTTAATTTTAACTATATTGATCTGTAATCAATTATCTAATAGTCTTAAAATTATATGTATAACAAATTCTTGTAATGGACACTTAAAATTCGCATAATTACTCAACGTTTCACTATCGGTTGATAGCTTCATCCGCTTCGACTACATGCGCATGTGCGAACTCGAAATGTCGAAATTCTTTATCAGTTCCCAGTAAAGGACAGAAACTGCTGTAACTGTTCTATAACGATACTGAAACAAAAAAGTTTAAATCGCGACATCCTGCGGTCGCTTTTTGACCTAACATTGCATTAGGATTGACAAATTGAAGCCAGTTTGCTACATAATAAGTCATTCTATCCAAGCGGTCTTGTCGCATAATGAAAGTTTTAAAAATTTTGTTGCAAGTCGGTTTTGATTGATTCCTCGAGCATCCTCTGTACGGCTTGCAACAAAATTTTTAAAACTTTTATTATGCTTTGACAGCTTGCTTGGCCGCCTTGTATGAGATGACTTATTATGTAGCAAACTGGCATCAATATGTCAATCTTAATGCAATGTTAGGTCAAAAAGCGATCGCAGGATGTCGCGATTTAAACTTTTCATTATTATTACATCGCAGTTGCGAATAACCTAGGACAGGTCGGTTTGGTTTGCAGTGGAATTCTCGAGCTACACTTCTGCTGACGAGCTCCAAATAGGGCCGAAACAACTGTGCTCGAAGAATCAATCCACTGCAATCAAAACCGACTTGCAACAAAATTTTTGATACTGAAATAGTTCAAGAAGTTAACCAAAACGACAAATTTGTTAGTTAGGAATTGATTCTAAACAAACCAAAACATTAGAAACATAATAGGCATGCTCGAAAATGTTATAATGATTGATTTTTCAAATTTAAGGAAATGGAAATGGAAAAAATCAAGAAATAGTATATGCAGAAAATAGTGTATTGGTAACGAAAAATGAAAACTATTTACTTGCATAGATGATGACTAAACTGTCCACTATCACTTAGAGCATAGGTTCTCAAACTAATTTCGTCTACCGCCCACTTTGAGAATCAATTATTTTCTAGCGCCCCCTAAAATTTTTAACTTTACCACATCTTAAAAATCACAATCGCAATCATTACTTTAATAACTTTAGTTAAATTATAGTCTGCCATGTACGAGTCTTATCTTGTTTCCCCCAATGTTCTCTGTGCCCTTTACCGCCCCCCTGTAGGCCTCTAGCGCCCACAAGGGGGCGTTATCGCCCACTTTGAGAAAGACTGGCTTAGAGGATGTCGCTAATGATG
This sequence comes from Dorcus hopei, assembly GCA_033060865.1. NCBI lineage: Eukaryota > Metazoa > Arthropoda > Insecta > Coleoptera > Lucanidae > Dorcus > Dorcus hopei. The sequence continues at coordinate 27,833,102 of CM065419.1, read as the reverse complement.
ACTTTTCGGACTTGAAACCATTAAAATGAGACAATGTGAAACTAACAATACCAAACGAAAACAAAATATCAAATTAGATTCACAATAACTTTACCAAAAGAAACAAATCTGTAAATAACAAGCAAGATCAAAATCTATGGAATTTTTATTCGATCAGACTTACTTATACACTAATGTATACGGCCTGAACTCGAACCAAAATCAGCTAAACCAAGAACATTATAGAATCACGAAAAAGTAAAAATTGAAATACAATAAACAAATAAATAAATAAAGTGGCATTTAATATATGTACCGTTAAATGGTGGCAAAAATGCGAAGCAAGAATGAAAAATATCGGAAACAGCCTTAATGCAGACCAACATCAAAATACTAAGAGATGGGCGTGAAAGCTGAAGCTCGACCACTCAAGATACGTATCACAGACAAGTGGATAAACACAGGCTAAAATATAATAATTTGCTAATTTTTATTAAAGAAAAGTTATTGCATTCATCAGATAAAAATGACATTTTATTATTAGGGAAGGAAACACAATTCCTTTATTTCTTGTACTTCTTTTTTCTCTTCTAGTTTTATTTCTTTTTTGCTATTCTGTACACACTAAACCTTGTTTATTTTACAATAATTCGTTATTATGTAGGGGAGGGTGGGCCACAATGAGACAAAAAATACAATTTTTGGAATAAAAATTTGAATTTTATACTTTTGATCAAAATGATAGCATAGGTAAATAATTTAAACTTTTAGCAACATACTACGTTAATAAAATTGTTAATATGTGACGAGGAAGGCAGTTAAAATTAAAAAAATATATGGAACTGTTTTTGCCTCATTGTGGTCCATGTTATGGGGTAGAATGAGACAGTATTAAAAGATGGCATTAATGTAGTAAATTTATTGAAAGATGAATGTAAAGTAAATAAAAATCTTTCAAAAAATGTCATAAACACAATGCAATTCCAGTGCATAAGAACAAAAAGAAAAACAAGGCACTCTTTTAGGTTCAGTCACTAACGAACATAAATATTATCAAACCTAATTGAAAAATTTATGAAATTGTTCTGGCGCTTCAGTTCCCACTGGGAAGAATTGTTTTTAATGTTTGATAAGGCTACTGAGGCATCATCAGGAATTTTCATATATCTCATTGTGGCCCTGAAGCATCTTGGGATTATTTAAGTTGTGCATGTTTTAATACATCCCACTATGTTCATAATCTAATACGTAATAGTAATGGTTAAAGGTGTATCAACCACTAAATAAAACAACATTGGTGGAATTCCGTTTACATCAGAGTTATGGCACATTAAATTCTGCATAGCAAAAAAAGAATACATACCCGAATATCACACTTTTTACATAAAAGACGGCAGAAATTTGCAATAACGTTGTAACTTTGGCGGCAATTAGTCCTCGATGGGGCTCAACTTTATGTATGAACTAAGCTGCAAAAAGCCTGTAAAGTTCGAATTTATTCTCTTTGTCTCACTGTGCCCAGTGTCTCACTGTGACCCACCCTCCCCTACACTTATTTAGTTTTGCTTGAATATGTATACCATTGTTCTCAATGCTTTAATGTTTATTGATTCAAATTCTATATAAGTAGTTAAAAGGTTTATAGTTTTAGAAAAATGTTCCACTTTAGGGTTGTACCATATTTTTAGTTCTTATGCAAAGTTTTTCATACCGGGTGGAAAGTTTCAAACCCGAACATAGGAAACTTGCATTGAAAAGTACGTTTATGGAGATTGCTGCTCGCCATTTAAAGATACAAAAATGGTAATGGTCTTAAAGGAAAGAGAAAATTATGACCATTCATTAACATGCTAAAATTATTGCTAGATGCTAATAATTTCGTGAAAATAAAATTTTTAAATTTCATCTAAAAAATCTAGTTTGCAGTATGTCATGTTTGAAAGATTTAATTATTTTCTATTGATTGAAAATAATTTCTCCGTCACTCAAAATGTATCATAAATAATTACACAGAAGGAAGGACTTTTATTTTAGAAATCTTTTACAGTGATGTTGGGCTTCGGAGAGATAAAGAAATTTATTTTCCGTGAAATTCAGAACATGAAAAGCTTTCTGTATCAGTTAGGATATTGTTTATTGCAAACTTGCTGTAAAATGTACTGTATTAAGAACGTTTAATAAAGTTTCAATGTGTAAATTATTCATCATACATTTTGAGTAAAAAATTATTGAAGGTTTCAAATCTGACATACTAAGGAAACTAAATTTTTCAGATGAAATTTGAAAATTTAATTTTCACGAAATTATTAACATTTAGCAATAATTTTGGCAAGGTAATATTGGTCATAATTTTCGCTCTCTTTTAAGCCCATTACCATTTTTGTATGTTTAAATGGCGAGCAGCAATTTCCATAAACGTACTTTTCAATACAAGTTTCCTATGTTCGGATTTGAAACTTTCCACCCGGTAGAGTAACATACAGTTACGATAATTACAACATATATTGGTCCAAAAGGCCGCAGTTTCTAGTTGCATGTATTAATGAAAATTGGTACCATTCGATAAAAAACGTTTGAATATAATCGGCAGGTACTACGTAATTTTAAAATAGATAAGATACTCAGTGTCTAGAAAATATCCGGAGTTTTGAAATTTCTATCAGTATATTGCTTGTTATAAATATTATATTATATTTACGATATTTTTAGGAGCGCAGTATTTTGTCAAAATCATATTTTTCAAAGAATCTAACAGAAAAAAGTGACCACAGATGATGAATGTTAACTCTTTTCCACAAACAGAAAAATTTGAATAATTGTGTCAAATTTGAGAAAAGTCAAAACTGATAGAACATATTTTCAACAAAGGTGTTCATAATTAAAGAAAATGGATTTGTAAAACTATGTCTACCAAAAAATGTAAGAAAAAAATAAAATAACAGCATAAATTTTACACGCATGAAACACCAAAGCATTGCTCAAAATAGCAACTAACAATACTCTTTGTTGCTACTGCTACTATTATTGTTAATGCTAAGAGTCTTGTGTTCTTTAATGTTAAGATGAATTTATAAAATGGAGCTGCAATAATAATTGGCTGTGCGCACTCTTTTCAACCTCAGGATCTAGAAAAGGTTGAAGCTATAGTGGAACGTGGTTAAGAATTGTATGTTTAAATTTTTTTTAAATATATATAGATTAACGAACATTCTGAGAATCCCAGGGATTAAGTGGCTTGGTCATATTTTGAGGATGGGGAAGAAGAGAAAATTGTTAATAACGTGTTAGAAGATTAACAAAAAAAAAGAGGAAGAAGGAGTATTTGAAGTAACTTGACGGAGGATTTGAACGAGCTTGACGTTACGGGTTGAACTAAAATCGCAAGAGATAACAAAAAACCAAACTAAGCAATGTTAAGCGAGTTTTGTATTATTCTTCTGGTTATTTATTTATTTATTTTTTTTTGAAAATTGTTTCATAATTAAGAGCGAGATTAACAAATCACTGACTTTTCGAAAGAGGAATGAAAGATAAGAGTTAGTTTTTTTTACAGGAATAGATGTTCACCAATAGAACCAAGAGCACAGCTTCAAATGCGTTGTCTAGCAAAGATGACCATTTGAATCTGAGTCAGATCACTAGTCTGTCTTCTAAAATTATTCTCTACAAGTTTCTTCCTATCTAATATTTTGATCGAAGTCGTACAATCTTCAATCGAAATTTCTTAAATCATTCTTAGGGCCGGTATTATAAAGGCAAGTTAGCTTTAACTATCGGTTTATCCCCATGGTAACAATTGTGAACACAATTGTTGTTATGGCAGTGAACTGGGAGTTAAAGTTAACTGGCTTTTATAATACCGGGCCTTAGGCTGGTCGTCATTTGGATGCGTTTTCATGCGAATTGAGTTCGTGAGAAATCGGACGAAGAAGTGCGAATGCTCCCATGTTATTGAAACTTACGGAAAGGCGTCCACTCGTCCGAAATGATCCGTCCGAATTCGGACGAAAAATCCCATTTATTTCGGATAGTTCGCACATCGCATGGTTTCGTCCGATTTCTGACGAAGTCAATTCGCATGAAGACGCATCCAAAGGACGACCGGCCTAAGACTATTCTTCTGATTTTTCTCTCCATTACTTAGGCCCAGTTTTACAATCGTGGAATAAGGATGGAATAACTGTTCGCCGAATATCCTTTAATGTTCCTCCATATTTACGTCACACCTACGTCACGTTATTCTAAGAATAATGCTTATCCGACGATTGTAAAATCGGGCCTTAGTCTGTTTATAGTTGACCATGAACGCATTTTAAGGAAGCATAAACCTAATTTAGTTGAAAATTAGGTCTATGCTATTTTTTTCTTTTTGATTGCACATCATTCCTAATTTGAACCTGAATTTCGTCCTAATGGAACAAAGCTAATTTGATATATCGTTTTGTCATCGAAGGTTTAGCAGTAATTTTTCGGATAAATACAGAGTGGAAATCAAGTTGGACCAGCAAGAGCTGCTAGAACAATATGTTATTTACGAGCGGCCCGGTAACTGAATTATCGGTATCAGATCGCCGTAAATGAAATATGAGTCTAAAATCGTATCCGCATTAAGTATTTATTCGATTTTATTGGGTCGCAGCCCAATAGGAAAAAAAGTAAATTAATAACGTGAAGTTGACCGGCGAGAACCTGCCAATAAAGTACCATATTTCAACGATTCACCTCGGAAATACGTTCGGTTTACGAGCCGTGTCTCTTCCTAGTGGTTATGGAGTTCTCGCTGTGGCTTTTGGCAGACGCCCGTGGTATCAACATCAAAATAACCGTAATAATAAACATACATAATATAATATTAAATATGATACAAAATGCGACTAGTAATCTTGTTGATACTATTTCTGTTGTATAAATTTGAAAAATTATGCTTTATGTAAATTCCTTATTTAGTCTTTTAATTTTCATTGTATTAATGGTGAGAGTAATAGATGCAGTTTATCTATTAATTCATCTACATATTCCTACAGGTACAGAGTACACACTACACATTTTTTTTTGTACCTAATTAGACGTTCGATTACTGTGCGGATCCTTAATGTGTTATTCAAAAACAATTTGGTTAAAATTTACAAACTAAATCAAAGAATGCCATTTTTGATTTAATACTGAACTATTTGTAGCCACGGTCCATACGTAGAGCACGCCGATAACAAATTCCATAAATTTCACGGTCATAAAATTTAACGTTGCATCTTAACGATCGAATAAACATCTGTTTGTTATACCGGCGAGCGCATTACGAAAAGGTGGCGTACAGCAATCAGAAACTGAAGAGCAGCATTGTATAACGATAACAAATTACACAGTGTGGCGAGATTAATATGAATACGTCTGGGGGGAGGAATGAGGCATCTGCTGTCCGAGAGATAAAAGGAAACGCACGGGCATGATTCAGGCCACCTGCCGACATCTGCAAAGCGTCTGACCTTGAACTGGACACGGCCTCCTGGGATGCGGCTATTGCCACCGGAGAGGCCTCCGTTCGGGATGAAAAATAAACAGTGCAAGACCTCTCTCTCTCTCTTTCTCCTCATTCGCATTAATTAACACCCAATTAAAGCTTTTAAGGTAGAACCTATTTCCTTTCTTCCGATTTTGCCCAAAAGAAGGTGCGTCCGTTGGAGGATTGTTGGAGGACGCCCACGACGCTTCACCTAATGCGATGCAACATGTGCAACGAACTGGCTAATAAAGTGAAACGGTGGGTGTCTCGAAAGTAAGACGGCCAAATTTGGTGCGATCGCACATTATCGCATGTGCATGCATAATTGTCAGAAAATGGAACACTCACGCTGACAAATACCTGCTTGCCAATTTCATAATGATTGCTAATCATTTATTTATTAATAAGAAACGCACACCGGCACAGCTTTTATTGCCTAAAGTGGGTCATATTTAATTTGCCGATTTGTAGGACACTTAACAGACCCGCTAAATGTAACCGTCCAGTCATTCATCACCTCGAGATAATTAACATACGAAAATTGTTCATAAACTGCTGAACCACACAGGATAATATTTTCGAAACAATTAAACTGAAATAACTGTTAGTTGCTGTTAACGTAGAAAGAAGACTTCACTAGTTTAAAGGGTACGCGGTTTCATCTTTGAACTTTCTAAATTACAGAGCCTTTACATACTGGAGAAAGTATCGATTATTCTAAAATGTATAAATTCATCAGGTGACATAAGATTCTGTCACGCTTACCCTCATTAATGGATTAATTGCGGTGTCTGCTTTGCTTGACCACCGAAGTCTCTAAATCATTCATAGTTTTTTGGGTTTCCATCCATAGATGAGATCCAAAATAAAGAAAAACAAGAGGTGCTTGCATTTTGGATAGAGTTGCTCTCATATGTATAAAAGCGGCCGGTTTACTTCTTAAAAAAACAAATTGAAAATTTCACAAGACTCATAGAATGCACATTTTAGAACCGATATGATGTAAGGCTACGGCTGTTTTATGTCTGGAACACTCAGTTTAATTTTGATTCAATTTAGTTTCAATATCACGTGAACATAAAGAACGCATTTGTAATCAAATAAACAAATTGAATCCATGTGTAAATAAATATTAATGGGTTTTCCAGTAAGCATTAAAAAATGATAGCGTTTTCAACTGACTACTCTAGAGCACTCTGAGAATATCTCCAACCCCTGTTATTATATGAGGTTAAAACAAGATAAAAATACTCTGAGGGTGCTCTAGAGCAGTCAGTCTAATACGCTGTGAAATATAGACTCTGGTTAAACACAATGTGGACGAGAAGTTTGTCTTGAATTTTTGGCAGACAACAACTTTTTTCTCATAACACAGAAGAAAACTGAAATTGAGACTCTTTAGGCATTTACGAAAATTAACCCGGTGGATAGATACACCGTACTCTATTTTTCTCACTCTTACATGCACTAACTCTTAATGTTCTCTCTCACACTTCTAACCCGGTTATCAACCGGGTTAATTTTCGTAAACGCCTTTTGCATCTCGGCCTTCAACTTGGCAGTTGTGTACGGGACCAGAGAATATCATCCAACCAACCAACGACCAAGACAGCAATACGTAGGAGCCCCCGTCTAATATGTTTCATGACTAAAGACCCCAACAAATAGTCCATGCGCGCTGGAAGCGATAAGCTTCGTTCGAACTACGGAGCAAGAAGCATTATTTCATAACTGGGATTGAGATTTACAGCGCATCACAGCGAGCAGTGAGTAATGTACGAACGGGCGAATAAACAGCCCTATTATTTGGAGTCTTTATTCATGACTCTCGTTGGCAAAAACTTTGCTTTTCAGACTACCAAAGAAATAATCTGGACGTGAGTTCTCATGACCGGTAACTGTTTGCCATTCTAAAAATATAATCAGACAAAACTCTTCATAAAAAGATATTTGTATCACTTATTGCACTGATCTATGATTAAATTACGAATGTAAAAAGTAACATCGTTTTCAAATAAATTGAAAATTTCTATAGTTCTTCTCAGAAAACTTTACGGCATACTTTGAGAAATGATAAAAAAAAGAAAAAGAAAATAAATTCTAAAGCCGTCAGAAAAATGCAGTCATAAATAAGAAAATGTAGATGTAGTTAGAGCATAAATAATTTTTTCTGTTTTACTTATGACACTCTAAAAAAGAAGTAAATAGACAAGTACAGCCTCAATCAAAAGTGATGAAACTTTCAAAACCGAAACGCTGTAGTCAGAGTGCAACAGTGCCGAGTCAGAGAGAGCGCAATGTGTTATGGGGTCCCGAAGGACTTCGGAAACATTCGTTCGCCATAAGGCTTCATCTCACTCGGTATCTTCTCTCTCTGACTACAGTGTTTCGGTTTTGAACGTTTCATTACTTTTGATTGAGGTTGTACGTAAGTATACATATTATGTTAATCGTATGACGCACATTCTTGACGTAAAAGTGCGCTTTTATACAAAGTTGTACAAATCGAAACAAACGAGAATCTTTCCACCATCGCCGTTATCTATTACCATTACCAGTTATAATGTTTGTATAACTGTTAAATTCACCTTGTATATATGCACTTATTTGAAATGTAAAAATTCGATAAATACCTAAGTAATCAAGCACTTGAAGTCCAGCGTTGAAAAAGCACTCGTCCCAAATTATTTTGAACCTCAGTGTAAAGCAACCAAGAATTTCTTAGCATGTGAGTCGCAATTTCCTGATGGGGGACAAGGCTATCTCAACATGTTCTCTGGAAATAACGCACACATACAGGTAATCGTTTTAAAGTCAGAACGTCCATAATAAAAAAAAAAAACAGAAAGGGATAGCCATGCGAATAAAAATCTAGGAGGGCTTTGTGTGTTCTAGCCCCTTGAGGAGGCCCTTCCTTTAAGGGCCGGTCTTTCCACTTCTTGATAAACTAACTGACAGATAACTACCATGGAAACAATTCATAAAAATCAATCAACCATTCATAAAAATCAAGTTATTCGCCGGATAACTTTATCGGGAAGATGGAAAGACCGATCTAATGCTATCCTATTCGCACTTCATAAATTTCTATGATCTCAGTTTCAGTCAATTACCGGTACATACCTACAGTTTACAGGAGGGTCGTAAAGTTTTAATTTAATTTTTCTTAAGTTTTGAGGCTGAGGGTTCGCGAAGCTAAAACCGTTGATAAACATGTTTTATATTATATCATCTCGGATAATAAAATAAATACGAAAAGTGACATACATACATTCAGTTTTATTTCGAACATAGCAAATTTCCTGCATCACCTTGAAAAAACTATACACAGTTACACGAATCCATCAACATACAAAGAAGTCCAGTTTTTTTTTTTAAGCGGAATTTAAATGAAACACGACAGCGTCCGTTCATTGAACAGGAACGCCTATTACAGCGAACTGTGTGGGAGGAAGTGGAATGAATCCGGCAATACAGGAAGTTGTAAACGTAACACGATCCTAACGCGAATTAAGACTGTAAGGTTTTGTGAATGAACGAAAAAGCGACAACAGCGTGCGAACGCTAGTCTGAATGTTTAAAAAAAGGTGAGTGCGGAACATTGTCCGATTGAAAATTGATGGTGTCTGCATGACCGCCGGCGGTCATCGTTATCGATTGTTGTTATTCTTTAACGCGTACGTTCCGCATAAATTATTATTATCTCTGCCGGTGCAGGAATTAAATATATGTGCGGCTTTGTGTGGGCCGTAATGGACCATTTATCGAGTTGTTGCACAACTATAATCGTGCTATTAAATCATATGCAAATTGAATTTTTATGTTGACTATTTTATTTACAACATACATACCCGTGATTGCGCAACGGATATTACGGAACGCTTAGACAAAGAAGAATCACTTTGTGCAAACCGATTTCACGTATGCTGAGGCAAAAAAAAAACTTAATGCGCTTAGAATTGTTTAAAAAGTAATTTATGGACTTTCACTTTAAATTATAAGACAGTTCTTGTATTTATTCCTATGCCAACAAAGCAGATCACAAAGCTCAAATGTATCAGCGTCCTCTACCTGTACTGTTGCAGCCAAAATAAACTGGGTTAAGCAAATATTTTATCAGTTAAAGTGGACTTTTATTAATGACTTTTTTCTATCAAAATTTATATTATTTGAAAAATACCGCTCTTATTTAAACCATAAATAACATTTTGTTTGATTTCAATAAAAAATGACGACTGCTTTGTCCCAGTTTTTTTTTTACCTAAAGTATGGTACAGTCATACACAGGCTTAAATGCTACAATTTGACAGTTCTGTGACCCTTGCATCACAAGGTCTTAAGAATGAGGTTTGCGTGCGGGAGGTGCATTTAAGGAGCGCATGACTGTACATACCTTAAACCAGATATTGAAAAAAATAAAGACTAGGTATATCAAACATATATGAAATTAAAACAATAAAATTTTTGCTATTCTATAATAGGTCTGTTCTAACAGCAGTTTATAACGGTTTCATTTGTCAGTTGTCAAAACTGGTCATTATTTCAGTAGCAATTGATGCTGACGGTTTCGAAACGGTCAGAAAATGATGAATGACATTTTTTGTTGAAATTATGTTGCATTTTTATATTATTGTTATTGTTTAAAAAAGAAAAAAATATTAAATACCACAAATTCAAAAATATTCATATTTTAAACGTAAACATATATGATTTATAGCGAGTGTTTCAAATTGAGTCTACACCAAAGGAGGTATAAAAGAAAAAAGAAAATCGACTTTTTTATGTCTCCAAAAGAAGCAAGAGAAAATCGATTTTGTTATTAGATACATAGATAAATTGATCAATGCAACTTTTCTTTCATTTAACCGAATCTGTAACTCTTACGTTTAATAGACCCCTTCAATGCAAACTCAATTTAAGATAGCTGGTATATTGACAAAGAGCAGTAAACAAGATTATATTAACAAAATAATTAATACAGTTAACTTGCGCTCGTACAATAATGAAAACTTTACAATCTAATAAAGTAAACGGAAAACAGTATACTTTAATATCTACATATTTGTAAATATTTGCATTTTGCATACAGTATGTCATGAAATAATAACGAAATAACATGTGTCCAACAATTATTGTAGTCCTGGGTGGCTGTGGAGTCAAATATTTTTTAAGTAATTATTGTTTCAAATGGCAATAAAACATTAAATACGTAAAGAAACATTTATTTGTTGTTTAACAGTCAATATTTGAGACGTCGATTCAACCATACGAAGTAAAAATCGACATTTATATTTGATTTCACAGCCACCCAGGAGTACAATAATTGTTGGACACATGTTATGTAATATACTAATTTTGTTGTACTGCACTAGCCCCAACTTTACAAGCTCATCAGCTAGGTGTGAAACTAATTACTTGTACTGCCTTCTGCTGCTGCAACTGAATCGCTAGATGTTTGCTTTTTCTTTTGAATTCACCTTACTAACTGGGAAAATACAGAGTTCTGGAGAGAAACCATGAATCTCACATGCACCAGGAGGAAAATCGAACCCACTCTTACAGCGCCCAGTCTAGCATCAAACTCGTTGTCAGCTAATCCAGGCCGACTTCTATACATACATACATATAACCTTTTTTTACTTGATACAAAAATGTTAACAACTATCTATGCTAACTCGCATTGTAGTTCACTTTAAGAAAGTAGTTCATTAGAAAATGATTTCAAAATTACGATAGATGCTAGGAACTTCCGAAACTGTACTTCTGCACTACTTAAAGGATCAGGAAGAGGCCTGTATGAACGTGAGGAAGAAAGCATCAACTACAGATTTGAAATTAGCTACTAGAAGATCAAATAATGATTGTCAGTAGGTACATCACAAGATAACTAATCAAATATAAAATATTGAAAGCAGAAACCCTTCCAAAATTAAATTCAGATACGTGATATTAGTGCTTTATCATATACATAGTCTTGAAAAGAAATTGGCAATACTAAATAGAAGTATCACGTTAAAAAACACACATAATAGCTTATAATTTTAGAAAACCTAGAGTGCAAGATAAAGTAGATTATAATTGGAAGAACAATGTTACCATAGAAGATGGAAATAGGAGTAATTGAAAAAACACAGAGTAAAAAAAGCTGAAGGACAAGAAGAAACAGGAACATTGTATTTGTTTCCAAATTATTAAAGAAAATGTTACGCATCATGGTGATTACATTACCATTAATTACATAGTTTTTAACAGGGAGATAAATTTTGGAGAATTTTGCAAGACAAGTTATAGATATTCGACGATAATATGAAAATTTCTGTATTCTAAGAAGCGCGTGTGTGTCAGGATAAAAGGCGTACGTCCTTGAGCACTGTGAACAGACGCCCGCTAGACTTAACTCCGTACGTAAGTCCGTGCTAAATCCATCTCTCGCACTCTCAAGGTACCTAGCAACTAAATTAAAAAACAGGTGCAATGCCACACTCCACTGACGTAACAGCATTGTCTGTTGCTAGGCACGCACACATGCACACTAGCACCTCTACGTAACGATACTGTTTGTACTTATGCAAATTTTTATCGTTTAATGACCTCGTTATTATTTCGAAATTGAACCGGCCAACACGGACGTAGGGTTCTGATTATTTATGAGCCCCACGGTACAGTTCGCGCTGATTTCGCAATATTTTGTTTAATAGGACAGACAGAGACGGTGGTGGGATGATAAAATTAATCGCGTTTGGCGAACGGTAAGTTAGATATGAGGCATTGTTTAATCGTCATCAACGGGAAATCCCTCTTTTCAGAATACTTTTATAATTTACTTCGCGGTTTAATGTTTATTTGTGGCAATACCAGTTACCATCTAGGGAATTAATCTTGGTCACGATGATTTTTAAAGATTCGACAATTCGCATTTATTCTGTAAACTTACCTTGGTTATTTCTTTCAACAAGACTAAAACTATAGATTCACTAAAATTTAGGAAAGCTTTCCTTCAGAACTCGAAAACTACCATTCAAATTCTCGGAAAAAGCTGTTTTTAGGATACAATTAAGTCCTTTGGTAAAAAGGCGAAGTAGGCCCTGTTATTATCAATTCAAGGAATGTGAACGTTACTCTTATCTTATTGGTTAGACTCGAATTTATAGAAGTAAAAAACTCATACCAAAATAATACCATTATAATATCATCAGCTATATTTTCCAATAAAAGTCCCAAAAATGAAACACTTAAGAGAAATAGCTGATTGGTTTAAGTGGGATTAAAATGTAAGTGATCAAAAACAGGATTCGATACTAAGGAAAAAAAGAAGCAACTGAGTTAGGATAGATCGAGAAGGCATATACAAAAAGTATGCACTTGAAGTCGGGAGCCTGAGGAAAAGTGATATAGACTGTAAAATATAAAAATTGGAAGGATCAAGTGGGAAGATTGTGGACGAAATGAAAATATTATTTGAAACAGGAAGAAATAAAAGCAGTGGATAAGGTAGGATAGGATGCATAACTTGGTAACATCCTTGCCATAACAAATTTAAACGTAAGAGAAATATTAGAAAATGAATCAATACTGAGAAAGATGAGAAAGAAGCAGCTGAGTTGGTATGAATATACAGCGTGGCTGTGAAATAGACCGACAAAATGAAACGATATCCGAGATTAAATGGGAAAAATGTTAAAAAATCTTTGTTTTCGAAAAATAATATCAAAAATTTTCTCCAAAAACCACGATACGCCCCTGGTTAAGAAAGAACAGCGGACGTACGAAATAAATACAACTGTAAAGGTTTCTTTTTAAAATAATTTTAGGATTGCTCAGTTGGCCACTGACGCGACGCGTCGATTTTTAGGCGGTCTGGTCGCTACAATTTGATCACCCGAAAATTTTCAGAATAAACGGCGCCCAAGAACACGTCAACAAAGATTGTCGGGAGATCAAAATATCTCTTACAATTTCATCGGCACTGTCTATTCTGTAACGATATTGAAGCAATCCGGTCGCCCGATATGATTGCTGTCGATCAAATTGCCCGAATATCGATGCGTCAATGGCCACCTTTACAATACGTAAGCATGACCTTTAAATGGAATTTGTGCAAGGAATTTGTGGGAGGAGGGGGATGATCTCACGTGCACTTATTGGGGGTTGACACCTTGGCACGGTGTCTCTCAGTAGTGTAATATTCGTTGTGAGTGAAATGAGTTTTGTAAAATGGTGTATTTTTTGAATGAGGAAAAAATGGATATGGGTCTACTTATGGAAGATTCCGAAACTGTGGTTGGAAAGATTTCCCTTGTGTCAAGTCCCACATTTTACAACGTTTACTTCCATTGTACAACATCTGCGACATTACGGGAAATTTCATCCTGTAGAACACCTATGACCAGAGACCAGACAAACTCGTACAGTCTCGCGCACCTTAAATGCACCTCCCGCACGCAAACCTCACCCTTAAAACCTTATGACACAAGGCTCACAGAACTGTCAAATTGTAGCACTTAAGCTGTGCGCGACTATACATCAAACATTGTCAAATTGTAGCACTTAAGCTATGCGCGACTATACATCAAAGAAACATTGAACTGTAAAAGGTAAAATCTGTGCTCGTTTTATATTTTTAAACGACAAAAGAATCCTCAAGAGCCATAGAATTTTTGTAATTTGCATAAATTTATCAGCAGTATTGACGCTGTTATAAAAATTAAGGTCAATTTTTTTTTACGGGATGCAGATGATCTCAATACGTATTACGAAACACATTTTTTTCTGCATTTATGATGAGAGGAACTGTTACGGTTTTTCATATCAGTTGTGTTAGCGATCAAGCCGTATTCATTACACTAGCGTCGGTGGTGGGTTGAAAATAGGAGTTTTTGCCCCTATATGATATAGATCAACGGTAGACAACCCCCGGCCCGTGGGCCAATTTCGGCCCGCGAAAAATTTTCATCCGGCCCGCGAGACGTCAATCTAATTCTTTTTCATAAAATTTATAGATGGTAGATATTAATAAAAACTAAGGCTGGGAATTTTATAAATTTTTGTATTCGACTATTCGTTTCAGTTTTTATTCGAATATTCGAATAATTCGAATATTCGAATAATTCGAATATTCGAATATTCAAATATTCGAATATTCAAATATTATTCGAGTATTCGAATAATATTTAAATATTCAAATTATTGGAACTATTCGAATATTCGACTATGTTTCATTCAGAGTTTAACTTTAAGCTTCGTTTTATTCCCATAGTTATGATTGTGAAGACAATTGTTTCCTTAGAAATAAAACGAAGCTTAAAGTTAAACTCCGAATGAAATACTAGGCCTATGTGTTTGATATTCGACTTTTTAAATATACAAATTTGAGTAATTGCATGAGTATATTTAAGTATGAAGCTGTTCAATTAGTTATTTTGTATTTCTTTTTCTAGGATTTAGATAATCATTAATTACTAATATAAATGTGCAACAAGATACGGATTATACGGACAGGTCTATTTTTATTTTCAAAAGAAAAGAAAGTGTAATATGATAAACTTCTGTATGTATATAATCTGTATACGATTATCAGATTTATTGAAATATTCCCATATTTTACTTCTTGAACTCATGTCGTTCTTTTGTACATACATACAATTACAGTATTTTAAGAAACAGCCAAACTAAATCACAGGACCTACCCTGTCGCAAACTATAATAACTCACTACGGAATGTAATGGAATAACTACCATACCATACGCATTCGTTCGCGCTGATATTCGAATAATTCGAATATTCGAATAATTCGCATATTCGAATAATCGAATATTCGAATATTTGAATATTCGAATAATTTATTTTGAAACTATTCGAATTTCAAATATTCGAATATTCGACTATTCGAATTATTCGAATACGATTCCCAGCCTTAATAAAAACAAAAGTGTGGAACAATAAAAAACACAAATAAAAACCTTTTAAATGAATCATTGGCTGTGATTCAAGAATTTTTATTTAATTAGATCGTCCGGCCAAGAAAAACCTTCGAAAATAAATGAATTATAAAAACAAAAATGTAGTAGGTATATTAAAAAAGAGTATTTATTTTTAGTAATTAAAAAATTATAAAATAGTAAGTAGGTATTAAAAAAGTAACGATTAACTTATGTGGCCCGCAAACGAAACGTGGGATTCATTCTGACCCCTTACTTACAAAAAGTTGCCCATCCCTGATATAGATAGATAGATATCCTTCACAACCGACGCTGCGATTAAAGTTTGTCTGTCTATTTTAAAATCACCCTGTATACTTAGGAGGAAACAAATAGAGAGGTAAAGAAGAAATGAATGACCTGAGAAAAATTCGTTAGATCAAATAGTGGGAAGATTGCGCGGAGAGGCAATGCACAAAATAAAAATATTATCTGGGAGCAGCAATCAGTGGGTAGAAGGGGGCGTAGAGTCCTAAATTCGACACCTGGGAAGATAGAAGAAAAATTTCACACATTACAGAAACATAAAAGAAACAAAGCTGCAGAAGCTACCATTCTAATCCTCTCTACAAGTTTTGGTAAGACAACCATTCGACATCTTGTCGAAAGTCTCAAGATATTGAAGTTTCGCAATTTTTGCGAGGCATGATAAATAGGAAAAATTAAAAAAACGCATTTATCATGACAACGGATTGAAATAATAAGTGTTGGAGAAAAAGGCTTCAAAGAAGCTTACAATTGGTGGGCATATCAAGTTAGTTTCTAGAAGTCGACTGAAGGTAAAACAAACTTTGTTACAATTAGCTCTTATTTTTTCATATATGTACATTTATAAAAAAAATTAAAAATGCTAATTTAATTGACTTTAGCTCAACATCTAAAGAGAAAGTTTGTAAAGTAAGTATGATTGTTGTTCTCCTGGTTTACGAGGATAGTTGGAAAAGTTTTGCAGTTTCGCACCACAGTTTAACTTCAACTGTCAAATTATACCCTCATTCGTTGACGTCAGCTATATGAAATCACCTCGATTTTGTATAAGGGAAATATCTGTAACAGATCGGTTTTTGTGAGTGTATGTTGTTACTTATTATACAATGAAACTGAATGAATGAAAAACATTCTAAACATATTTCTACCAAAGTTATGTGTTTGGCGAATCTCGTATTAAAATTACATTACATATTTCATTATTGTTGTTGCATTAAGATAATTAAGATATTAGTTATTTCGTTGCCACCGAGAATTCTTTTAAAAAATTGCAAGGCATGTTCTTAAATTCTGCTGAACATTTTCATTCCATGGATTTTTAAACATTTACGTAGCATTGTGAGTTATTTTATTAGTAATTATAATATACAGTGAGAATCTTGTAACGCTGCACATAGACGAAAATTACGTGATCAGATAATACATTTCTGAGTCATACAAAACTGCACATAGGGGTTTTAACGTTACGTTGTTATGGTTACTACTCAATTTTCAATGCTGAACCATTTAAAAGTGCACATAGAAAGTATTAAGGAAGGTTTATTTCATTGCATTCATTCATGTATTTCATTCATTCATTCTCTCAACGAAGCTCCATTTGAGAATAATTGTACCATCGTGATCATAAAAATCGACTACAGCGAAGTGAAATCGACACTTCCATTTTCAAAAAATTTCGTTGTGTAACATTAGGTTTGACAGCATTTGTCATGTATTTGTCAACCTATAAAATTTCATCCATCTCATTCGATTCCAAAGAAATAAATATTCTCTATGATTATTAAAATTAACAGCTAATTCAGTTGCAATTGCTCGAATATTGATTACGTCTTGCAATCACTTTGAATTATTGCCTTCTGAATTGCTTTTAATTGGGGTATTTTTATTTGATTTGTCAAAATAATATTAATGTCAAAATGACAGAAGTTCATTTTAAAGCACGCTTCAATTAACTAAAATTTCGAGTGTAGTCGGTTTTTCTGATTACAATGGTACATTTCTACTTTTTCGCCAATTGTTTACATTATTTTACAATAAATCAAAAGAACAATTTAATTCAATTGGACAATCCAAAATTAGTAGTGTCATTACTAACACCGCACGGTAACCATGGCGAATGAAATAAATTTGGTAAATAATAATGAAATAAAGCTTCCATTGATAATTACTATGTGCAGTCTTATAAGGTTCTCAGTGTATAGGTACGTATCGTTTTAATAAATAATTTGCTAACTTCGTTTTAATCACAGATTGTTTATACACTCGTGACAACTGCGTAAAAATAAATAAATATCACCTTGCGGTATAAATAGCACACTGTACTTGCACTAAGCGCATAATCAATTCGCATTATTTTTGCCCATCACTATACATTCCTGAAATGATTACAGTACATACCTAGGTATTTACCTTGATTTATAAGTCGGCGCCTCGAGCCGTTTCATCACTTCATTGCGCTTTACCGCTTCAAAGTTAACCGATTTTTCCGTCGAGCACTTTCAACGGGATTACGGACGGTAATTAGCGCGCTAACGACGCAAATAATTATTAATTTTGCCATTGTGTGCGGCCGCGGGATTTACGCGCGCCGATTCAAATGAAAATAAATTTCGAATCTCGGCGCATAAATCCTGCGTTCCGGCGCTCTTTGTTTTACGGCGACGTCGCCCGTCTCTTCATGAAGTGCCGGATTTATGCCGCTGTTACGCAATAAAAATTTCGTCCTTCTTTTAAAGTCGTAATAAGCACGGGAAGGAAGCGTGAAATAAGGTTTGTTTGTAAGGGTGAGTTTTTGATGCGTTTTCTTCATACGTTTCGCTAAAGGAGAAAAAATGATTTTATTAGACCATGCTCATAAGTCTCATACCGTATAAACTGATCTATTGGTAACATTTAAATGTTTGTATAGACATAAAAATAATTTTCCTACAATTCATGGTAAACTCCCACACCGCTGGAACGAATATGGGCCTCTGCCCAGAAATGTTCAAGAAACTATATGGTATCAAAATAATAAGTAGGTATATTTTATACAGTTTCCAATGCAATATTTATTAACCTTCATCAAATGGCAAAGTCTTGGTTTTAAATTACGAAATACACTTCCTTGAAGTTAATTAAATAAGCCAACTTCAACACCTAACGGTATTTAAAAGATAAGGACAAATAAACAAGTATTTTCATGTGATACGTAGAACAGTAGTTCTTTTCCTTCACTGTATTTATTTTTTTTATATAACAATACTTATCAGTACCTCCTCGTATTAAACAGTGTAGTACTAGTAATGCAATTCTTTCCGTTACTGTTACAAAGTAGTGTAAACGTTAGAAGAAATAACTAAGTTGTAGAAAGGGTAATCTTATTTTGCGAACAAAACATCGCCTTGCTCGTTCTGTCCATGTGATATGTAGATAAATCAAAGAAGGAGCAGTTCAATTCCCTCGTGTTGGCCAGAGTCCACGCTTGACCGCCCAAGCGGCCAAGACTCGCTTTTCTCACCAGGGATTTATATAAAACTAGATTAACAATTTTTATTTATTTATTAGAACGAATTGATTTCGTCAGCTAAGAGAACTCTAATTGAAAAAAGAAGAACGGAAAAATGTAGAACGTCTGCACGTCCTTATACTTCGGTTTTTGTTAAAAGGTAGAAGGCGGTAATTAGTTTTTAATTTACTTCTGATATTATTTCCCGAGATAGTATTACCGAGGATTATGGGTTATATCCAAAGACATTTCCTGCCTCGGAGATCTTAAATGAAAATGGAATTCTTACAAAACCTGTTGAACTAGTCCTCTTTACGTTCTCTAAAATTAAATTTAAAATTTCAAATAACGAATAAATCCAATTAATTTTAATTAGTTCTTTTTTCTTAATTTTTCTTTATTAAAAAAAGTTATTAAATTATTCTTTTTTTTTCAGGTAAGTGATACTCTGCCGTCGGACTTTCAGAAACGTAAGGTAATGTTGAGGTGTCTATTTTTTTTTCCTTTTTAAAATTTAATTCAGCGGGACACTAAAACTAGCTCATAATTTGAGAATTTACTTTCAAAGACCTTCAATTATTTTGTTTAATCCCGTTTTACACTGCACTATTTTTCGTACAAGTTTGGTTCAATTTAGGCCTGGTTTTTTCATCTCTGAGTAAGTGGCCAGTAAAATACTTGATGATTAAAGATAGGAAAACGCATTGCGCTAATCGTCAAGTAGTAACTTGGCACTTACTCAGAGATGAAAAAACCGGGCCTTAAATTATACAGTAAATTGTGTCAATATTAAAGTGAATCAAAAATTATAAAAAAAATTGAGCGTGTTCTATCTCCAAACCAAATCTGCATTTTAAAAATTTCTTGTTCTTAGTATTTATTATAAAAATTGAACCAAAACCTTGTACAAGAAATAGGGTGGTCTTCCTTATCCGTAAATTTAAGGGCCAAGACATTTTGTTAATTCGAAAAAAGTAACTTATACTACTTCTATGTACAATTTCTAATAAGTAGCTATTGTAATCATATAAAGCCAATCAAAATCCGTTAAAATTTTAATTATTAAAGAAATAGTAAATACAAAAAGGTTACTGCTAAAACGGACACACTGTCTCAAAAAGATTACTATCTAAATCTGAACAGCTTCAAAGGAAAATTCAACCACATTAGTTGGCTTTATTTGAAGTCAGTAAATGAAGTTATTAGTTGAAACTCTAATAAAGGATTTAGTTGATAAATGTCCTCCAAAAGGAAGAAGAAGACCTCTTCTATATATGTATACATACGTGCTTACTATTAAATTTATGTTTATTAAAGGAACCCAAGATGAAAATCGAATATTGTTAATTTGCAGCCACGTGTTTTTACCGAACATTATTGTATGTAAAAGAGTTAATACAATTTTTTATTTTTCCCCTTTCTACCCTGTTGTGCATTCAAATTATCGAAATATTTATTGCTTGCACATAAATGTGTGGAGAGAAATAATTAGTACAGTCAATGATAATATGTTTTAAGTTAATATTTACCTATTCATTTTATTCTGAATTATAGGATTGCACACATCGCTATTTTTTTAATGACAACTGTATCCAATACCTCAAATGTATTGGATAAACATATGCATATTCATTCAATTTTATACTTCAGACGGTCGGTCATTAAGAAATATCGATTCCCATAGTTAAAACCTACATTCTAATTTTAGATTTCTCGGCATTGCGAATGAGTAGTACGTATATTCCTCCCGACGGGCAATTCCAATAATAAAATCCACTAGTGCTACCGTACATTTTCAGGGTGACACAAACACATAATTGCTAAAATCACACACATGTGCATGCCATGTGAACTTTCACGAAACGAAAAGGAACGGCCCTGGTATAAATGGTTCTTAGAAATATGAGTCATGCTGGTGCTGCAGCTTTTACTGCAAGTGCTCGGGCGAGCAAGATCACTTAATCTCTGTTATAAGGATAATTAATTTTGATAGGTGCGTTGTTGTTAGTTTTGAATGCGGTTTGCCTGTGCAAAAAACGGTGCATGACGGGTAAAACTGCGGATATATTAATTATGTACTTCAGGCACGACCGCGCCTTGACACCTACGGTTTAGATTGTCTTCATTCAAACAATAATTTATCGACGATGAATGTAGACGTGCAACAAGATTAAGAAAATATCCTTTAAATCATGTTTAGGTACAAAGAATAGAAATTTCAGGACATATTAAAAAAAAAAATTAATCTGGAACGATGTTGCTGTTGTCATTTCAACTGAATTCTATTTCATCGCTTACTATATTTTGTTCTTTTGGAAGTGTCATTTTTAGCCTTAATTATTAAACATTTTGGAAAACATTAGACTAACTGTCACTTTGTGGATATTTCTATAGAGCGACCCAAATTTAATTGGCAGTACACACTAGGGTGGGTCATTTTTGTATGGAAAAAAACTAATATTGCGCTTTTGATTTTTAATAGCAAAATTATATTGCCTTTACATGAAAACAGTGTAATGCTAAAATTTAAAGTAAACAGCACCTCATCTTCAGGTTGCGCTTTGCCTTGGAAATACGAATAACTTGAATATATTCTGGTAGTCATATAACATAAATGTCTCAAGGAAAATAGGGTTTTTAGAATAAAATAATCATTTATTAATAATTAAAAAATAATACAACAGAAAAATTAATGAAAATCATTCAATATTGAAATCTTTCTTGCTATCGAATTTAGGCGTTGCTGCGAGATTCGAGTTTTAATTTTATCCACCTTCTCTTGCCCTTTTAGTATACAGTTTTGATCATAACTCTGTTTTTATTATTATTGCAAATACGAACTTTTCATGGCATACTATATGGCCTTTCTCGTATAATTTCAAAAATTCAAACGTAAGGCGCACCCTCTAAATATTAATTAAATTCAAAAATATTTCGTAGGTGTCATAATATCACTAAAAGACAACATAATTTTGCTATTAGGTAAGATTATCTCAAAGTTTGGTTTTTCGACCCACCCTAGTACACACTCGTATGGACTTCTATCACTTATTATTTGCACTAATACTCCTATAACGCTTTCCCTTTTCAGAGCTCATACATTGCTAAGTGTTTCTCATGATCATCAAACCTAAGCAATATTAGTTTGTGAGTTTAAATGTGCAGATTGGATTACGTTTGACTTTTATATTAAGAGCCGTTCTTAGCAGAGCGATACTGCTTAATTCCTTAAGAGTTGTGGTAAGTGGCAACACTGTATTCCATAAACCCCATACTGCCAATTAAGGTTTGACCACACTACAGTAGTTACTGCGACAGTTTAATCAAAAAACCAACATGCAGTACCTTAAGAGGCAGGCTTATTTAATAAATAAGGACTGCATTCATGAGAGAAATAAGTCGACTGAATACATAGTTCGACTTTAATCACCATACCAAAAATTGTTTTTATGTGGTTTTCCATACCAACCACAGATTTTGTATTTGTAGCTTCTTAGTTTTCCAGAAGCAAAGAAGTATGAAATGTTTCCTTGTGCAGAAAGTGTCATTCCGAAGCTCTGATCTGTTGCGTACTGTTTTATTACCTCAGATCCCTATGGTTTCTTCCTTTCTGAACATCATACAACCACATGGTTTTTTAAAATACAACCCCTCCAATTCAAAAGGTAAAGACTAATAAACAATGGGAATTTATTTTTTATAATTTCTCAAGGTGCACATTTTAAAATCAATGACAAAAGGCCCTCCAAGCGTGGCACCTGAATTTTATAATAGAAATCTGTTTTTTTTTTAAAGAAATGTCTTGGAGTAAAAAATAAGTACTGTTTGAGTATTTCTGGTTTCTCAGATTTTTTGTTCCAAAATGGCCTTCTATCTCGTTTGCCACTCTTCAGCAAAAATAAATGAAGATGCTCACGAACATTTCCCATTCCAAAAGAATATGAACTTGTATTTAGATACACGCGAGCACGAATAATAAAATCACAAAAGACGAGAAAACTTTAGACCTTCAAATTTTCCATCAAATTGATAATAGCATTGTTCTGACAAGAGGTATTGAGAGGTGTTCTGACAAGAGGTATTTAATATTAATTTCAAATTGTGTAATTAGAATAAATACATACAGGTAATATTTCTGGGGCTCACAGTCTCATAAGACACACTTTTAAATTCAGTACTGTTGGAGCGTTTTTTTTTTGGTACATTTGGGTCAAAATAGTAATAACGTTAAACAGATCATACCTCGTTCTGATAAACACACGTTCGCTGGTTAGTCCCTTCCAGTTTTCTCTCTCTCTCTTCATCTCGCTTATCGCGCATACGATGCATTGTGAGAAACGGATACACATACAACAAACAATGCGACTTACATCGGATGTCCGAAAATACATCAAATACTACTGGGCCTGCGTGCCCCCGCGGAAATCCAACGGTGCATCTAGTAGTAACCATTCCCTCACAATGATAATGGATACTATGGAAGTTATTCTTGGACGTTGACTTCTTATCTTCGCATGCATTAACCCCACATTCACCTGTAAT
Organism: Dorcus hopei; assembly: GCA_033060865.1. Taxonomy (NCBI): domain Eukaryota; kingdom Metazoa; phylum Arthropoda; class Insecta; order Coleoptera; family Lucanidae; genus Dorcus; species Dorcus hopei. Next base: position 27,809,628 of record CM065419.1, on the reverse strand, counting down.
TCGGAAACCCACCCTCCCGATGGATATTAGCATACCTTGCCTCCTAAGCTTACGTTCTTAGGATCAATTGATGTCACTGATCGCGTAAGTGTCAGCACACTCCGTTTCCAATCTAGTGCACATCATGTCATGTTAGACCATTCTGGAGCACAATGCTTCAGCAGGTCAGGAATACAACCAACTGAATTCCCATTCACAATGAATATGGAATACCAGCTGATTATTTCACCGACACCGTGCACTTCATCAGCGGTGCTGACCACTGCGGCAAGTCACACACGGTACCGTATACTGGTGCGCAATATACCCCCTGCAATGCTCCGGATCATCGGCATCAGGACGATATTCGCTTAGAATAACTCCAACTCATCGATGATCCTCATTGCCAATAACATAAACAGAGTATACCGCGATACTACTTCTGCCAGAACATTGCCTTCTTTTGGCCAATACTCTGCAGCCACCCTCTAGGTCACACATCCCATCGCCTCGACGCGTAACACAATTCCTCACGCGCTTTACCGACCGTTCTCAGTCTGTATCACTAGAGAAACTGTCCTGCCTCTCTTAATATTTTACGTTCCCTCGGCTAGGTTTATCGTCAAAACATAAACAAACGTCCCCTGATGTACAGATATTTATTAGGCATTTTAAATTACAAGCTAACTCATTCCTTAAAAGTAATTTTGGCTACGACAGTACAGCTTTTAATCGTTCAAAAACTACCAAATATCTTAGTTTTTTGATAGTGCACTGTGAATTTTCGAAAGTGATAAACTTTACTTAAAATGCTGCAATCAATGATTTTCTGCTTTCAAGGGGAGGCAAACCAAACGGATATGCATTGAATTCCTGACATTCCGAAAGGATTCGTGCAAAATAAAGGCTCACCGTTATTTTTTCATTGTGTTACTCATTTAGTTTCGACTGTTTGCATCTCTGCTGCTGAAAGTTTGATTTACAGTCTTAATAATTTAATTGTTGTATTCAGCGTGGCGTTAACAGCTTAAAATAACGTTGTAAATGAGTCAGCGGTTACATAATGTGTAAACGTCTGCGTGCCCGCGATACGCCCGAAATAGATCAGTTGTTAAACCGAGCCATGTCTGCGAATTCATTTCGTAGACTAATGAATTTGTTTATAACAAAAATATTTATTTGCGATATGTAATAATAACAAATGCAAGTTTTTATTTATTCTTATTCTAAACAGAAGCGTTATCCACAAGCTTGTATACACAGATGGTCTAATGAAGACTAGGGATACGATTTATTGTGAGTAAATAAAGGAGAGGCTCATTGAAACTTGTGTGGAAGTGAAATAGAGATATTACAATGTTGCGTAAGAAGGCAGGAATTCGACCGGCGCTAGCGGCCGGAGTGTAGTCCGTGTTATCAATCGGCAACGTCGATTGATGTAGCTATTTCGTTTACTCATGCGCTTTTTACTATTCTATCCTTCATTTACTCATGGAAAATGCATCCCCAGTGGTGACTAGGCCAACGCGATATGTTTGTGAGCGATGCTACACCGAAGCGCATGATGATAAAAAAATACATATCAACAGTTACAATACAAATGAGAAAAGTAAACGTGATGAATAAAGACAAACACGCAACAGCCAGCTGTGGGAATACGCGACATTACAGTGACTGTACAAGACAGTGTGGCCAAGCAGTGTCTTCATTTTAATTGATTACTGGTACAGGCGGCCATTAAGTGGCAAATTTTTGTGGTATTTACGTCTTTACATGTGCCGATTTTATGATTTTAAAAGGTTTAGAAGTGTGTTGAAAAGTTAAGTCATTATTGTGGAGTTAGACTATTTGTATACAAACTATAGATATAGTCAGCACATTATCATGGCTGTTTGAAGATTGAAGATGACATTAATGCTTTGCATCGTGTTTGTGAATCTATTGGAATCTGCACACCTCTATTTTATTCAAGTTATCTTAAAACCACAGAAGCAGCCACAATTAGAAAGTTGTTCCAATGGGGGTTGTTTTCTCATATGTTACCTTTACACATAAGTTTGATAGTGTCTGGGCAATTGTAGTTCCCAGAAACATCACTAACCGAGATTGCCACAAACATTACAATTTTTGATCACTTGGCAGCGATTTTTGACTTTTCCTTTCTCTTAGTAAATTATTTCATAACACAATATTTAACTCGTTTCGACCGACGCATCACCTACGTCACTGGTGGTGCAAAAATAATGCGCATTAACCGCAAAATTATAAACAAAACTGCGGCGGAAACGACGCGAAATATACCCGGCGATAAAATCCTACGTATCATGAAAACAAGGCGGGGGTCGTCGGCGGCGTCGGCGATTTCCAATAAAACTTTACGGCGTCACCGCATAAGAATTTAATAAGGGACGGGGGCGGGCAATAATGAGTCGGGGAAGTGTAAAAACTTAAAGTGGCATGACGGAGTTCGTGATCGTTATTAACGGGCCGGCAAACGGAATTTTGTGAAATTGCCAGGTGGAGAGGACCTGCTAATTAATCATTAAATGAACTGAGTTTTCTGACGTCGCGTCGCCTGCTTCAGTTTCTATTATTATTATTATCATCATCATTATTATTACTTGGTGCACGAATATCAACCATAATGATTTTCACGATCGACGTTTTAAATTGATATTTCGTTTAGTCGTAAAACGAGATACTTTATAAAATTATACATATTTAGTACCTATCCAAACTGTAATGGAGCGTATTCAACAGTATTTCGAGCTAGTTTAGAACTGACGAGTTCAAAGCAGGCTAAGAACTTTTCGACCAGGAGCCCTATTCTTAACCCGTTCGAAAAGATTCGTATGCGAAAATGACATCAAAATGACTCAATTTTCGAACGATTTGTATAGTTTTGCACGAGAGTCTATGTCATTTTGACGTCAATTTCGCATACGAATCTTTTCGAACGGGTTAAGAATAGGGCCCCTGTACACACCAAAATCTGTTGGAGTTGGAATTATTTCAGAACGAAAGCTCCGAACTGGTTCGTTATTATTCATTTGTTGCCAGAATGAGTGACACACGTCCACACTGGGAAATGACTTCCATGCTGACTTGCAACTTGCTCGAACTCTGAACTCTTTCATCGTACCGCTACCTTCATAGATCGGCTTCGGTTCACTAAAAGCTTAGACCGGCGAACACGAGAAGCGTCCTCACTAAGTTCAGATCTTTTGTCGAGCTAACTCTGAGTAGCTCTCAACTTGTTCAGAGTTTTGGTGAATATGCGCCTTAAGGCATTAAAATGCATTTTAAATTCAAATTTCATTAAATATAAAACAAAAGTAATCATACTTTTATAAACTGTCCCCCACCCAGTTATTATTAATTACCATTATTTACGTTTTGAAGTTTAAAGGATTAGTTTAATATAGCACAACAAAAATACATGAAAGTCTCAACTGAAACAATGCAACCAGAAATCAACTTTTTAAATTTGACGCCAGTACTATTTTTACTGTGGAAGTGTTCTATACTAATTATTAATTTTAAGTCAACTCACTCAGTTCTATCTGTCCTCCTTTACATCAATAAAACTTTTAGCAATAAACAAATTAATTAAGTTTGTTTATTTTTTCTTTACTGAAGTAACTTGTATTTATTACACTTGTGGACCTCCAATTACAATTTCTGCTATCATTTAGAGAACTATTTTCGCTATTATATCCTACCAATAACTCCACACCGGCAAATCCCGATAACCGTTAAATCTTTAAGCTTAGTTTTAAAATGGCAAATTAAACATACCTATGTTTATGTTTTTTTATTAAACAAAGCAGTAAGCAATTTACATGTTTATGAAGTTATTTTAAAACTAGAAGATGTGCCCTTTCCAATGATGTATAATACTTTACAAGTATATTGTGTCTTATGTACGTAATCGTTCATTTAAAATGAGCTTCAGAGTAGCCGCTATTTGATTAGCATCAAACTCTAAATTTCTCAACCTTCAAACTAATCGCTCTAATTTTGTATTTGACTATAACTTTTAATTCTAAACAACTTTTTCTTATGACATTTTTCTGTATCTTTTAAAATAAGGGCACTTTACTCTTAAGCAATTTTCACTTTTCGGTGTTACAACACATATAATGAAGAAGTAAATAAAAATTTTACAAAAATCACATCACGGCCATAAAGCCTATAGTCTTCTTAATCTATGTACCAAATTTCATTAACGTAAGTCAGTAAATAAAAAAGTTACAGATTTTTGACACGCGAAAGTGCTTTTGGCCCCATAGTGCAACGCTTAGAGATGAAGGTATATAAAGAATGAACGAAGTAAGAAAGAATAGAAGACGGAGATTTGAAAAATTGAGACATGTGGAGAGAAAGTGTTTCGAACGCTATTTTTTCTTTCATTACTTTCTTATAAACACTTTGCTGTAATACTCAGACTCAATAGAAATTTTTAAATTGGCCGTCATTTATAAAATGCGCATCCTTGAAAGCACTTAATATTGTTCAAAAGAGGTGGTATCAAAAAAGAAGCAGTGGAAAAGTCTTGTTCTTAGTACCTTGTGTAGAATTCTTGGAATTTTGTTTTACTTCTGAAGACTTCTTAAAGTATATGTGACAAAATCTAATTCCTTATTTTTTTCTTTTCTTTTAAATAATATCTATCTTCTGTGTTGGACTTTAGTTCTTTGTTTTCTAATTTTCCTAAGGCCGGGCGCAGACTGATCAAGCAAAAACGTCTTTAGACAAAACGTTTTTGTTTGAACTTGCCGTAACCTGTTTTTTACATGCATTAAAGAGGTACCATCGCACACTGATGAAACAATACTTGCCAACAAAACACAACGTTGTTAAACAAATTGTTGTGTGAAGAGACAAATTTGCTTAATCAGTGTGCAGGGATATCTAACAAAACGTTGTTCGACAAAACGAATTGCTTTGTATAAAAACGTTTTCTGTATAATCAGTGTGCGCATACCAGCAGACACCATCCAACAGATTACAACAAAATGCAGCGTGTTGGGAGTGCAAATATAAATTTTTGTTTGACGTTCGTTCAGCCGACTGTTTTGACTAAAGTCGTTTTGCATCATCAATGTGCATTTCATTCAAACAAAGCGTTATGGAACAAAACAAAATAGTTTTGTTGTAAAACGTTTATGCATGCAGCATTGTTGCAAGATAAAACAAAATGTTTTTCAGTGCCACAAAACGTTTTGTCTGAAGACGTTTTTGCTTGATCAGTCTGCGCCCGGCCTAATGTATCACACCTGCCTGGAATTTGAATCTTAATTCAAACATTTCTTGTTCATAGAAAATTGTCACAAAATATTTCATTATTTATTAGTGATCCAATAGTTTGTTGTAAAAGTTAATTCAACAGTCGAAGTTTTGTTGCACATTTCTTCGAATTATAATTTTTGATTATTGGTGTTTGTTCTAGTTTTAATCTTAATCCTTTCGTTGGTGCACACATATCCTACTTCATCTTTGCCAGTAACGGGAAGCGCTTGCTGTAATTTAACATAATTGACAGTTCGAAATTTGAATACATAACTATTTTTACCATTAAAATAGAAGACACGTCATTGATTGATAGAATGTTCCTAAGTGGTACATCTTTATTACAAATTTCTTGAGCTAGATATTTTCACGTAGTGTCTAATTTATTGAAAAGAGGAACTTATCTCTTTGACCAACCTAAGTAGACCTTGCATAAGTTTTGAATCGATAAGATTTACTAATATCGGCCGAAGATAGTTTATTTATGGAAATTCTTGGATGGAGTTTCGTAAGTATATATAAATTCATAATTCATAGCTGGAAGCTTCCGCCTACGGTTTGCTATTTATGTGTTTATTAATAGACATCGCTTTTTCTCGGGCGGACGTCAGTCTGAGCTTAGGCGACCTAGTGCCATGTCAGGTCAGGCGTGATGTGCTTTAAAATTTTAGGGCGACCTAAGCCACCGCTGCAGTCGGAATTTTGCTGGTGTCGGAAGTGATCGATGTTAATTCGTCCGGCGGAATGTTAGCTGCTTGTTTTAGGTTTCTAGGATCAAAAATAGATATGACAGAACTGTGGGTTTATTAGAATTTCGTTCTATATTTTTTTGCCCCCAACATTGTCGTTTGTACTGATTTGAATATCAGAATAAATTTTTAGTGTTTTCTACTAAAGAAAAAACGACTGAGCCCTAAAATGGGTCCCAAAGAAAAAAGATACCAAAATCATAAAATGTCAAAAATAGTAAAACGGCTAAAAAAATTCGTATTTAGTAGTACATATCAAGATACATATTAGTAAGGGGTCTTCGGTTTAAATACTCTTAAATTAAGGTTTACATTCGGAGGTTGTCAAGTTGTCATTACATCATAAATCAAAAAGCTCTCCTTTTTATACTTGCAGTTTACGCTGTAGTCATACAGACTGAGTTAAAAGTATGGAATAATCTACAAAATATCTCTAAATGATAGATACCACAAGGTTGATATTTTACATCAAGATATTAGCAAATAAGGCGGATCAGACCACAATACCGACATTGTTGCCAAATTTGCCACAGGTTTCTTTATTAAACTGGAAAATATTGATATTCGTACATAATCGGTGTTACTTCTCAAATGAAATCTAATAGGCGTCTTAAAAAATTGTTAAACAGTAGTTAACATTTGTTTAATGATTAAAAACCCAAATAGCACTAGAGAATTACTAACTAACAAACATATACAATTGTTCCGATGTCTTCGCCCATTTGCAAGCGTAACAAACACCGAACTACCACCCTCTGTCATTATTTTCAACAACTCGTGGCGCACGAACACAATGAAAGCCGGAATGGATACTCGAACAACTGCATAAATTCGAATAACATGACGGAGAGATGCTAGAATTCAGAGTGAACGTTCGGCTTCATTTTCGTTAATCAGGCAACATCTAGATGGGTACAGTGGCAGTAGGTCGCGTCAGTCAAGTGTCTGCATCCGCAATGTACCCTCCTAACCTGCCTCAACATGCTCCGCTGCAACACTCGCCCTCCCCCTTCCCCCTCTTATCGATCCGCGTTGCAATGACGGCGTGGTCGTCGCAGTGCTATTTATTCTCGAATGCTGCGAATCTCCTTGATGTATGCACGAAACGGTTTCCGCGACACGCCGTTTTGCTCTCTTGCGATTGTCTGACGTTATTGCTTCGTTGTTCGAAGAACGAGAATACTACTGGCGCATGTGTCACTTCACTCACTTGAGGGTGCGAAAATGCACTCTGTGAATTTGAAATTACAAAACGCCCAGTATATGTTAGAATTAGGGATCAAAATTTTATACATACTGTAATAGCAAACGTATAACGCTACAGCGAAGAGTTAACTTACACATGTATGTATGTTGTCGCTTTGTTTGAAACTAATCGAACAAAGTTTAAAATCGCGATATAATGAAACGTTTAGATATTAAAAATTTTAACAATTATTTTAAAAAAATCCCTTGTTTCTATTAATTTTCAAAGCACTGCATCTTCCTATTTCTAATAGTTTTTCATAAGGCAATTGCCCAAGTTCTTCAAATACCGCGTGATGGAAAATACAATAGGCTGCACGGAAAACTTGTGTGTACTACCGACAATAGGCTGCACGGAAAGCTTGTGTATGTTACCGACAATAGACTGCACGGAAGGCTTTAGATCCGCTTCCGACAATAGGCTGCACGGAAGGCTTGTGTGTTGCTCCTGTTAATTTGCTGCACGAGAGGCTTGGGTAGTGAGTTTTCCCGACAATATCGCTCTCGCTTTTATAGGGCTTTTTTGTAGCGGGGATGAAGTAATTCTGCATCATTGGCCAAAATGTCTAGTAGAATCATCGATGGTCAGAGCTGTATCTCATTCGTCAGGGGATAGTCTTTTTATGTTTACTCCTGGGGTTGTCTTAACGACCAAATTTGAGGATGAGTTCCTATTTGCGGGACAATCATGAACGAATGCAGTTTCGCTTTAATTCGTCAAGGGGCTGCCTAAATTTTGTTTATTTGCGACGATCGTCATCCATGCTTTGTTACCCGGTTGTCAACATGACGCTTCGCTCGTATTTAAGCATTTTTTTTGGAATAACGTTTGTCACTACCGGTAACATCCCCACTACTAAACTACAAAAGTTTAGAACAAATTTGGTAAAATTAACGTGATATAGGCCCAGTATTTCATTCAGAGTTTAAGCGTCGTTTTATTCCCATAGTAATAATTGTAAAGACAGTTGTTTCCGTAGAAATAAAACGACGCTTAAAGTTAAACTCCGAATGAAATACTGGGCCATAATGAATAAAATGTAACCATAACCTATTATAACTCTAGTAACCATAACCGTTTGTAACTCTAGTCGAAAGGACGGGAAGTATTTCAGTAACCGCTTTTCGTGAACGGTAACATACTCCCCTATAACCGCTTTGTCGCAAAAACGCCACGTTACTACAAATCAGTTATTGCTTTACAAACGGTACCTTGTTGCAAAAAAATGCTTTTTGTCTCTGACATTCACCCCAATTCTGTAACTCATAACAATATTGCTAAGTTAACAATATTGTTAAGTTAACAATATTGTTAAGTGAGATATTTTGACCAATCAGGGCTTAGATACAACGGATTTCTATGTACTGATTGGTCAAAATATCTCACTTAACAATATTGTTAACTTAGCAATGTTGTATATGCGTTACAGAATTGGGGTAATTGACGTTGTCAATCTGACGTTTCTAGCGTCTGCCATTTTGACGTTTCTGAAAACTTGTCATTTTGACGTTTGTTGTTAACTGTCATCATGACGTGCTTCGTTGGTCCCTAAGCAACGTACGAGCCCCCCTACATAAGTAATGTCACCCTGTAAATGTAAATAATACGTGATCTTTGGTTGGGTTTCTGAAACGTTTCATAAAGTTAACTAATAGATAAAATAAAATATTCCTATAGTTCTAACATGTGTAGCCATAGCAACGTTTACATTTATCGGACCGTTAACTTTATGGAACGTTCCAGAAACCGTGCATTTATCCATTTTAATCGCTATAAGTACGCGGGCCAAGCAAACATTGACAAGAAGTCGATGTCTGCCTATCCGCTTGTCCGCCCTCTCGTTATAACGGTAACGGTTAGAAGCGATTAGGTCGCAATTTATCTTTATATTGGGGAGACATTACTTTTAATTCTGAATGGACATCTTATGACATTTTGCTTTAACCACACACTCCTCTTCTAAACAGCAACATTCCTGTCCTTGAGGTAAAACGTAAACCGAGTATTTGTTAGTATCATTCTATAACTGTTAAGTTTACTGACCCTTTAAGTGATCGGGTAAGGTCTTCTGTATTAGGCTCACATCCATTTTTTAAGATTTTCTCATCATCAGTATTTCACAAAACTCATGATTGACTGAAATTATATCATATGTCTCTGATTTTCAAAGACGATATTGTATTTATTTCAGACGTTTACTTCACGATTTATGTATTATCGAACGACTAAGTGGTGGATGTAAACCTACTTTTAGAAGTAGTTATAAGGAGCTGGAATCATTCTTATTTATGTTAACTAACGTCATAGTGAAAAAAGAGCTTAGCGATGCATGAAATTATCTTCAAAGATAAACTAAGTAAATCTCTAAACATAATTCATTAATCTCTTCTTGTAAGCAATGCTGACGTCATACCGATTAATATGTATATGTAGAAGTATGTTGTACACATTGGAGAGTTACACAAGAAATCTCTCCAAGCCAACTCTAGTGAACCTGCTGAGGAACTCGGCGAAAGCTTGGATTAATAACTAACGGGAGTAGGGAGTTCTGTTAGGGTATTTGATAATAACATCTAAATATTGAATAGGACTGACACTTTTGAATACAAAAGTCGTAGAAAAATCAAACGCATTTCCGCTTTGCAACAAGTTCTCTAATTTTGTGGACTGTCGTGTTATAAGAAGACGCCGATTTTAAACAACGACAGAATCTGCCTCCGCGAGAGTGAACTCGAAAGAACCGACAAGTAACAATAGACGACGCAAACCTTTGGTTCAGTTTCCTTCTGTTCAGGGTTTTTGATAATGGATCATCTAAATATGAAACAGTGGACGCTTTGAATGAGAAAGCATTCAAATTAAGGGGCGGATAAAGTTTTACTTTTACCATGTGCGTCTGCATCTTATAGTTATAGTCGTCCAAGTTCTGTATCGGTTTTATGATCTTGCTATAAAAAAACAGTTTCAAAGAGACCGGCCTGCGGTCGCCTTTCTGTCGCTCTTTTTGGCAAGGCCATAAAACCGCTAGCAAACTGGGACGACTATACTTCATATTATATTATAAGAGGAGGATACTGATAGGTGGATTACATTGATCACTGACTACATTTATCTCGCATATTCAATTCGATTGAAATAATAATGTTTGAATCCAGACATAAACTTATCTAATTTGTCATTTCAATCCGATTGAGAACTTAGCTCAATCCGCCTGAAAATGGGTATCGGTCTTCGTCAGGACGACTGGCGTGCAGTGTTGCCAATCGGGTTATAAAAATTCCGCTACATCTCCGTTCGGCTGAAATAGGAATAGCGGCAATTGACAGTCAACGCAACGCGACAGCGTCAACGCTGCTTAGATTGGAGGGAGGTGTAGCGGAATTTTTACAACCCTATTGGCAACACTGGTGGCGTCTCGTACACAGGGAAAAATACGGAGTCAAATCTAACTCATTTTGGTATTTCCCTGGAGACCATCCGTGCAAGGTGTTAGATTTAATGTAGTTACGTTTCTTAACTCTAAAGGCAAGCGTTCACAGGCTCGCATCGCACGCGTCGCACGCATCGCATAAATGATCTTTTCTATAGTTTTATATGACGCTGCGCTAACTAGGCCGCATAGAGCAGCGATCGCATTACTGAAAATGCGACTAGCATTCTCGAGAGAGCAACTTCTGCGATTCTTGCGATTCGTGCGTGCGACGCGTGCGATGCGAGCCTGTGAACGCTTACCTTAAGAAGGAGAGAAAGTAGGTAATTCTCACTTTTTGTATAGAGTTGATATTTAATTCGAAAATACAGTATTTGTTCCATAATTAAAGATGTAACACGCGTGCGCTAAGAAGCAGGTGTTTAAACGTAACAAATTTTAAGATTATTTTAACTCTTTGCTAAAAGATGTCACATCATCACGAAAAATTGTAACAACTTTTACAAAGGTGTTTAACAAATTTCGGTATATACTTCCACTTTATGTATGTAAAAATCGAGTTGTGAAGCTTCACTACTTACGGTGTTAGTGTGGGGGAATTTTCCATTTCCTCGGAGACAAATAAGTTCACCTTAATTTTAACTACCTCCAGAAGATTAACGTCTCTCCGAGAAAGTGAAAAATACATACAATTTTTAGTTAGAACTAACAAAAAAACAGGTATTAATTGCAAATTAAAAAATTATGAATTTAACTCTCGAAAAAATTTTTCTGTGTTAGTTGGATATTTCAAGAGAATCCCAAAATTATGAGTTTTAAATTAAAACCGAAAAAAAGTCCTTGAAAGAAGACCTGTGTTAATTTCGACTGGAGTGAACCACCATGATAACATTTCAGAGTTTTATTTTTTTGTTTAGAGGATCTTTGATGACGATGGATTTAGTAACTTCTTTCAGTTGGCCACTTTTATCCCAAATAATTGAAGTAAGATCTAACCGTTAACAGTGAGGAGAGTACAATTTGTTACCATTTTTTTCTTACCTTATAGTTACCTAAATTCTAGCACTCCTTGCTTCTTTATCTTAAAATAAATTGTTTTATCCATTTCTTGACGATAGGTTTCAAAAGAACGTAATCTCTGTAATTTTCCCTTCTTTCGAAAGTATTCTACAAAAGGTCGGTTTGAATTTCAAGCGTTTGCAAAAGTTGTTTCTTCTACCAATTGCGACGAGTGCATTCTAAATGTTTTCGATTTTGTTACCACTAATTGTTTCTGCCACTGTTATAAAATAAAAGTAATTAATTTCAGTATGAGTTTTCCATTGTATAATTTTAGAGTTGAGAGCGCGTGAAAATCCGCAAAGGAAAACTCTCCGGAAGAAATCCGCGCAGATTAGCTTCTTCGCTGGGATAGTGTCGAAAGTTTCCGCTCGCCCAACTTCTGCACTCCGACATATTGCGAGACATCGACTTGATTACATTTAAGATTCATTTTACGCGGTCAACTTCTCCCTTCGTATTATCGTACATTATCGGTTCCACGATCGAAAAACATCTTTTATTAAACCCTAAAAATCGTTCCGACAATGTGAGGTATTAAATTCCAGCAGCGATAGGAGAACTTTTTAAGTGAATTGCTCTGTTTATTCGTCGGTAATATTGCTCCGCGCAATTAAATAAAATTCTGAAACTCTTCTTACATGTGTCCTCCACTAGTTCTTCCAGTATCAATTGATTTCATTCATTTAGGACTACTTTGAGATATTTTTTATAATGTACCTGGCCATAGAGGAAATGTTTTATCCTCAAAGCTTCAAATCCCTTTCAAGTAGTTCTACTTACATGGAGGTCTTAACTGTCATAGTAAGTTGAACGACTTACATAGAGAAAATGAAGTCATGTTTCATCGTGTGATCATTTTAGTTCATTTTGCTTTTTGGAAATCTCACCGTCTTATTACAACACCAGCTATCGAAATGCATTTGGGATTTTACATTCGAAACACGATATGTGGTATTAGTGAATAAATTTAAATTTTTAATCGCTTAGTCCAATGATGTGTGTCCGTCCGCGCCAAGCCAATTTTAGCCTAGGTCAATCGAACTTGGTCCGACCTCCATTCGAGTAGAGTCTCATATAATTGATTGGCAGCTAGAATTACGCTACTAGTACTATGCATTTGCTGAATTTAGCACTCTTTACGTAAATCATGCATTATAGGAACTATTTCGTCTCGACCAATTGCAATTTGCCAGAAATGAATGATTGAGTTGTTACAATAGAAGTTATTCTGAAAAAGTTATTTTTGATCACACGAGCAGAATCAAAATAGGAATAGTTAATAGTATAAGAAGAGTAATTTATTGCGTATGTAATGGACAGTAAAAAAGTAAAGCAGAGGAGGTTTTGCGTATGTTTTTCACGTGCCTACTTGTGCGTCACTGCAATTGAATAAACGACGCGAATAAATACTTGCTGTGACGTGCACATTTTTGCTTTCTGAATCTGCTTACCACCCGTCCATCCATCCATCTGTTCGATAACGCTCACGCAAGAGTACCGATATTTGCTGAAATAACGCGTGGGCGGCTTCTGCTGTCAATGGAACATAATGGACAATTCAGAGCCCGCTGTTATTAATAGTTCGGGAAGAAGTTCCTGGAGATACAATCAATTAATGCCCGTCGACGTCAAACACGACCGAACAAAATCAATCTGTGCGCGTGTGTGTAACAAACAGTAAGGCAAATCATTGAAATGAATTCGTTTGACTTCTTCACAGTGACAAATATAATCACAACCAAAAAGAAACTCTGCGGTACAATTCTACAAACCCCTTGCACTTCTTTGTTATTCAAACATAATTGCATTTAAAAATTATTTGTGTTTTTTCTTCCAATATCAAAATGATGATGAACGGTTTACCACTCAAACTCCAGAGTGTGCTGCAGCGTTATTTAAGAAGTTTGTAAGAAAGCCTTGTTGCAGCTGTTGCTAGAGGGGATTTAATTTTACAAGAGTATATTACTGTCATCGCTTTCACTAATATTTTATCAAAAATAAGTTTCTAAAAACAGCTTTACATATACGGAATAAACTACGAAGGTTAATACTTTTGAAAAGAGTTATTTTATATTAAACAACGAATTGATATAGTCTCTTGTAGCACTGAATATCAAAACAGTAAATAAATATCCCTTTATAACCGCAATGAAATCGTAATTTGGTGTATACACCGATTACCTGTCAGATTCTTCTATATCGGATTTAACTTTACCTATGAATATGAAACAACGTGTATATATAACTGGTGGATTATAACCAGAAGATCTATCTAGAGACGTCTACGCTGTGATGAGCTGATGACAAAAGTATTGCTCTTTGGTGTTATAAAAAATAATTCAAGTGTCTCTTTGTCTTTTATAAGCGACATATTGAAAGAGAGCGACAAGGATTGTTTATAAGGCAGAGATGGTATTAATGCACTTGTGAAAAATATCAAGGATGTTACACTGTGATCAACAGTGACTGAAGGTTTGCATCTTGAATATTCATATATAAGTAGTAATCAATTAAACAACCTCAAGAATTGAGTAAATTAACGTACGGCACGGCGCTGTGTGGAAGTTATTATTAATACCTACTCGTTATGAACTAAAAAATATAACATTTGAAATATTTCAGACGTAAACCTTCAGTCACTGGTGATCACAGTGTATAAGCAGGCAGTCTTACATGAAGTTAAAAAAAGGTGAAAATAGTCTGAGAGTACTCTAGACTCTAGAGCAAAGAATCGAAGACGCTATTAGTAAATTCACTTATGTTTTTACCTGTAGGTATTCAGAATGACTTTCTTTTTCTATTTCTAATATCATACGCTTGTGTAAAGTTTCTGTCACAAATACACAGATAAAAATGGTAGTAAATTTACACTATTTTTACCAAAGATATTTATAACTAGATAAAGGGATTGTATATAAATTTGGACATACGTTTGGGACAACATCTAGAAATACGTTTTATTCTATCTCTTTTAGACATACATTTAAAGTACATATATGTTTTCCTTCTTTAAAAGCCGGCGCGGCGCATGCATGCATTTTCAACTTCCAGACGAAGAAAGATACACATTGACGTCAGGACGCTTGTACGCTGAACAAAGTAAACCGATTTGCAATCAGTCGAGGATTTCATCATACATGTTAGCCCACAATTGCTGCTGTATCTCTTTATCTAGTTATAAATATCTCTGATTTTTACATTAAAATTCAATATTATTTGGTAAGTTTTATAGAATAATAGTAATAATACATAGAATTCTATGTATATATATATAGAATTCTATGTATTATTACTTAATAATTGTAAAATAAAATGAAATTTTGAAGTAAAAAACTTTTAGCAGTGTAGCTGTTCTCTGGTATAGATTCATTTTCCGAATTAAAATTGAAATATTTCAGGGGAAAATGCTGTAGGATTTATATTCCCCATGATTGTATGAAGACCAGGAAAAGTTCAGTTGTTTAGTGAATCCCCTTGCATACTAAGTTTTACGTCATTTATTTATGGCGCGTGGAATTTTATAAATTAAGTTCAAGCCCAATAAAGTAAGGGACAATTCCGAAGCTCAGACAAAAAGTTTTGTAAAAACATTGCGACATTGCATTAGCTTATTGAATACTTTACTGCGAACGTCATCAAAGCTCGTCAAAATCAAGCTCGGCCATTATTAAAAGTTGAGGTAATATTGATAAAGATCGAGCCGTAGATTCCTTCCCTTCATGGAAGAGCTTAGTCCCGAGATGAAAAGTTATGTCGTTTGTATAAAGGCAAGTTAGATATATGGTATCTGGCGGCAATAAAAAACAAAACTTTATTAGCTCTATATTTGACGAGGACTCGCGCGGAAATATTTCCGTTCGATTAGGGCCGAAGCATTTTACGATTGTGTTGCCGTAGTTAAGAGCTCGTAAAAAGTTCAAACACCCTAATCTCGAGCGTCCAATGAATTAGTGTTATTTGAAGACGTCCCCTCTCGGGCAATTAGTAATAATGAGCTCCGGCGATGAATTTCTGCCCTCATATTTGGCGTTGTGCGGAATTGGCAGGCGTCCTAACACATGTAGACGCGGGACGGCGGCGGCGGCGGCGACGCCGACGACTTTGGAACGTATTAACGATTACTTTCCACTTTCAATAAACTAGTCGGGCTCACTCGAAACTCGACTGCAGTGTAGCCGCGCCGTCTTCGATCTTATATACTATGGATTAATTCAGTAAAAAGTCTTATTATACACGAACCCGTACGTACATATTTTATCGACGAGATTTATAAATTTCTCCGCCCCGACGTCTCTTCGCCGCTGCTCCTGAAGCTGTTCTTTTCCTTATCTGAAATTAATGTCCGTTTCGGACACAACGTAAAATTCGTTTTCTTACTTAATTTATGTACTTTTCTTGTTGTTTGTTTTTATATACAAATTCCATTTCCTGACAGGCTACTAAAGATAATTAATGAGTAATGCAATTTTAATACTGATGCCCGTATGCACAGACAAATCTTAGACTTAAGTCAAAGTAAACCTTTACTTTGGACAATGTAACTATACGACGCAAAATTGATATGAAGTTAGCTTTAAGTGTCACTTTTTCCTTAAGTCTGCCTTGAGATTTGTCTGTGCATACGGGCATGAATGATTAAAATGAAAAATATTTAAGGTAGTTTCAGACTGTAGAATTATGTATAACATTGCAACTCGCGCAATTGTCATGACAAAGAAAAAAATTCATTAGTTCTTGCGTGGTAAGCATGATAAAGACAAAGACTGCTGTGGGGATACGCGACACGCTTGCTTTTGCTTCTTATAAACAGGAATATAAAGAGATCATCAGATCGTAAGATCATTATTTAATGTTAAAAACAGGTTGAATGCAGAAGTTAAAAGTATTGTTTGATCTTTTAAATGTTTATGGGAAATAATTAAATATCGCATTTTCAAATAGGTGTGCCATTGGATTAAAAACTAACGAGTTATAGTTTGAATTGATGTAGGTATCTTGTTATGAATTTGATATAAATGAGAGCTTTGATATCCAAGATTTTATACATTTCTATCCCCTCGTCTTTCTCATTTATTCTCAAGCAGATTAAATACATCATACACAGATATGTAACAGAGTTAAAGTGAAAATAACATATATTAGACCGGGTAAGAAACAAACAAAAAAATCAAAATAAAAGTATAATGTTGTTATCCCTTTTGTCAGGTAATCATATGTTTTACAGGAAAAATTAAAAAAATAGCAGTAGTAGAGAGGAAATAGAAAGGGGAGAGGAAAAAGGCTAAGTTGAATAAAAAAGAAAAAAAGTATTAGTAGTACTTAACCCGAAACAAAGCGATTTGTTTACACTACGAAAAGGGAGTTAAATACAATAACCAGAGGAATACAGAATGAGGAAAGTGAAAAAAATGAGGAAAAGAAAACTGAAACAGGCACAGGATGAGCAGAACTAAAAATAACAATAACAGGGAACACCTGAAAGGGTTACGAAGAGGAAGAGTAAAAAAAACTAAATATTAGGATAAAGATGGTTAGAGATAATGAGTTTTCAAATTAAAAAATTCTCCATACCTGCCAGAAAAAAGTTTGAGGCAGAAAACGTATATTTGCTCTTGTAACGTGTAAAATGCAGAGATTTCACTTTGCTAGATTTGTATGTGAAAAAGTCAATGTCTGTGTTAAATAAATGTGTGTACTGCACCATAAGATTGGGATGACCTATAATGATTTATCAGTAATTAAGTCTCGGTTTGATTATCACTCAACTTAATAAAACTAAAGTATTTTTGCACAATAGCCATAGTCAGTTGGAAGTTCATGTTAACGATATGAAAATTATACAAGAAAAAAAGCGTCAAATTTTTAGGTATTTTTATTGACGTCTCTCTAAATTGGAAACACATTTCACTATTAACAAATCGGTTAGCTAGATGTGATATGTCTTGAGAGTAAAGACATCTGAGGTGGCTGTATATCATTCTTTATTTGATTGAGATTTGGGGCCCGATTCTTGAACCAAGAGAAAAGATTCGTATGCGAAAATAATGTCAAAATTGCATAATTTCTTGACATCGTCAAAATTGCATCATTTTGACATCATTTTCGTATACGAATCTTTTCTCTCGCTTCAAGAATAACCTCCCTGGTGTTTGTTGCTGGAGCTTCTCCTCTAAAGAAAAGTTAAATATTTTATTTAAAATTCAAAAGGGAGTGATTCGCATTATTACAAGATTAGAATCTGAAGCTCACTGGCTCACTTTAAATCTCTCTTTATTGAAAAACAATTAGATACTAACGCTTTTTTCTGTACTTATATTGGAAGTCCTTTCAACGATATTTAGACACAGACGTTTAATTTCCAGACATGATCAAATACAAATGTGGCTAAATTTGTTTTGGGTCACCTGGTTAACTTTGTGATGGTTTCAGTTCCATTCTGACTTGTACAACATAACCATTATACACGGAGAGGCAAAAACTTGACACTGCCGCTACCTAATTCTTCCTTATGCAAACACTCTCCTTGATCTTGGTAGGCTAATGAACGGTAATGAACTACCTAATTAGTAGAGGCCGGATTTTAGGTAAAATGCCTTTGTTTTGTTTTTAAGAATTTAAAGATTTTTTAAAGATGTATTTTCGTTTCATTAGAAATAGTCATTTGACTCTATGCTAATTACTTAAAGAATATAGTCAACTTAAAAGCTTTTAGGAAAGAAAGGTCATGCGTTTTACTGTATTAAAGAGTTTACTCTTGTACCTAACATTGTTAAGAATGTTGTCAGAGGCCCGATTTCTCATGGCTACTTGCACCAAACACTTAAATTGCAATTAATTGCAAATTATGGAGTAGATGAATTTAACTCTCTAAAATTTTTCTCTGTTTGCTTGGCACAGCATACGCAGGCTTTATGTAATTTTAATGATGCAGTGTACTCACACTAAAATTCGTATGTGTTACGATTGTAACACATTTTTATACTGTATATGCTGTCAAATAATGGGTTAATAAATATTATATTATTATTATTACAATATACAGGTTATATCACAAAATCTTTTATTTTTCACTTCTGATGAAGCTGTCGAACGACGGTGAAACGTAAAGTGTAAAGTGCGCGATTTAGTGTCCGCTTAAAAGATTTTGTGATACAAATTTCATCGGACAAGAACCAACTGTAAATATGAATATACAGGTTGTTCAGAAATTAAGGGACTCGGGGGTCGTAGCGCTGTTCCTTGCATGATTCTAAGAAGAAAATCTTAAAACAAAAATGTATTTTATCTTACTTTTATTTTATTGACTTTATTAGTTTTAATTCGTTGAAGACATGTTAAAACAGCTTAAAATGATGACAAACTGCAAAGATAACAAAAGCTTCTACATAATTATAATTTTAACAAATTTTGGTCAGTTAAATGCACTTAAAACGCATTTTTCATTCCTCATATCTTCAACTTTGATGACCTCGCATATAAACAGGAGAGCTCGGACATTAAGATTTTCTTCTTAGATCCGATTTTACAATCGTCGGATAAACATTATTATTGGTATAACGTGACGTAGGTGTGACGTAGATATGGAGGAACGTTAAAGGATATTTGGCGAACAGTTATTCCGTTCTTATTCCACAATTGTAAAACTGGGCCTTAGAATCATGCAAGGAACAGCGCTAGGACTACCGAGTCCCCTAATTTCTGAACACGGTGTATTACAAAAGTAGTATTAAATTTGTATTAGTTTAATAATTGACTTTAAAATTGCTACATCTTGTGTAATAGATCGTGATTACTAATAACAATTTCACATCTAATGTCACCGAGTTTTAAACGAACACCTAATCTCGAATGAACAGTTAATAAAATGAGATTATGAGTTTAACTTTTTAGATATTCATTTATATTTAATCACAGCAGAATCTTAAGCATTTCATTAAAGATTAAACCTGTCACTGTTAACAATTAGCTGTCTTACTAAATCTGATTTTTTTTATCGTGCGGTATAATTATCCGCTCGTTTTCTCAAAGAATTATGGCGTAGAAAAACGAAGTGTACACACATATACACATACGTTTGAATAATACCAGATTTAACGTGAGATAACGGCGTGAAAGTGGCCGGCATTGTTACTGAGAAAGTCGCGGTAAGCCCGACTTTGCCACAGCATAAACAGCCCGCAATTAATTTCGCCCAAGAAAACCGGCAAAATGCGAAACCGCACCCTGACGTGAGCCGGCATAATATGTTTGCATCGTGCGAAGTATCTGAAACAGAATCTTTTTGATGAAATAATTAGCGGCGTGGGTTTCCTTCGTGATTTATTTGATACTAACGCGTCGCCACCTTCGATTCGCTAATGCATTTTGAAATATGCATCGAAACTTTTTCAATTATCTCCGGTGCACGTATTGATTTTGCATTAAACATTATTGATAGATCTATTTATAAGCCGTTGTAGTACAGCAGATACTATACGATGTGACAATATAGCACGTGAAATCCCATCACACTCTACCTCTTCTGTTTTTGATTAGAGATAAATTGAAATACAAATATATTAATTTTAGTTTGTAAATAAACGAAAAATTAACTTTGTTTTTTTTGTCTTGTTGCCCAATACTAAATTATAAACGAAAAAAACTCGATCAAGAACTTCTTGCATTTATTCGGACTCATTGCCTTTAATTTTGTAATGTAAAGTTACAAGAACTCTTCTTATTAGCCCCATTATACTACATTGTTACCTGCAATTTATGATAATTTCTGTAAATAACGGACATTTACATAAGATCTAAGAATACCTTATTTCTGTCATTATCGAGGAAATTGTAAGTTGGTCGAACATTTCAATCATAACTTTTACACCAGGTGTTTGTGTTTTCATATTTTGTTAACGCAGAGTAATAGTATCTTTCGACTGCTTTATAAAGGGGGTTGGGCTTATTAAGGAGAAAACATTTTTTTACTCAAGCACAATAAAAGGTTCATATAGGTGTGTTATAATAAATATTGGAATTTAAAGTAATGTTTGTTATACAGTGTGCTTCACTTTACATGAGGACACCTAAATAACTGTTTTATTAACGCAATTACCAGTTATAGAAGCCACGTGTAGGTCGTCCCTAAAATTGGAACAACCGTAACATTTAATTTCTGAAATTTAACGGATAATGGATCAAATAAGTGAAGAAAATTTTATGATGTCTGAACTCCGCTTTTCATTTCCGATATGATTCGAAATTAAAAGTTAAAATTTTAAATGCCTATTTCTGTTATTATAAAGTCTACCTGTAGAATAGATAGATAGCTTCTGTAGATACTTCCAAGTTGCCCTCCTGAAGGTCGATGAAATCTCGTTTAAGCGTCGAACAAGGCGAAGCACCACCGAATTCCATCCGCCTCTTAGAGATAAGCAATAAAGCATGTAACTTCCCAGTCAAGATGATCTTGATTCACTATGAAAACAAATCTCTTTTATCGTTAGTTCCAACATCCATCGCGTCGCAGTTTATTCAATGGGACGGCGATTTTCGAGCGTCTGCGCCAATAAAACGCTGAAAATAAAACGAGCCGGCTTTGTGCGCCGTACGAAACAAGAAAACGAAAACGAAGAATGAATTAAGTAAGCAATTTTGACTCACAATACCATATAAACAAAAGATATTTCAAATATGTTTGATAGAGTGGTTCTTTTTTCGTTGTTTTAATATGTAACAGTAACAAAAAAAATATATAAAAAGCAAAAGATTTAAGAATGTATCATTTTTTCTTGTTTAATTGTTAATAAAAAGGGCCCAAGGATATCAAACTTTATAGGACTGCTCATTCCCTATCTCGTAATGTTTACCTGTTTTCTGACGTCAACAGCGGGAGGACCGCGGTTTACAGATCATGCTTGAGTTAGTAACTGCTTGTTTGTACCTAGGAATAACTAAAATAATTATGAAAATATAAACATGGAAACATTTACAAAGAGAAGAAGAAAAACAAATCTACCATACACTTAACGAGACAATTGTGCAAGAAAAAATCGACATGAAGGTGAAATTAAACTTGCGTACATATAAAATATAAAACACGAGAACTAAAACAACCTGAAAAAATTACCAATACAATAGAAATAAAATAAAACAGGAAACAGGAAGTGAGGTGATAAAATAAAATACAAGAAAAATGATGGACAAGAAGAAAAGGTATAAAGCAATTGAAGAAAAGGAAACTGCGATGATATGGACACATAAGAAGAAAACCAAGTAGAATGGTGAAAATGACGAAAATGGGTTTGAGGCGAGAATGACGATGAAGACACGAACATGAAGAAAACTGAGGTGAAAAAATATTAAAGACGAGATGGTGTAACACTTAAAGAAACAGGCTTTAAAGAGAAACTTAGGAGAGAAATAGGAAGAGCACAAGAGAAAGAACACTTTAATTAAAGACGGAGGTAAGTGGAAGGTGTAGTTATTAAGAAAGAATAAATCAGGTAAAATA
The DNA here is from genome assembly GCA_033060865.1 of Dorcus hopei. Taxonomy (NCBI): domain Eukaryota; kingdom Metazoa; phylum Arthropoda; class Insecta; order Coleoptera; family Lucanidae; genus Dorcus; species Dorcus hopei. Next base: position 27,787,378 of record CM065419.1, on the reverse strand, counting down.
GAATTTATGGTGGCAAATAAGTTAATAGATATAAGAAGGAAAATGTTCAAAAGAATCAAAATATTTACCCCACTGGAAGTAATTAGCGTGCTATTAGAATGATCATAGGCAATGGAAAAAATGCGTTCATTGAAATAAATGAATTTTGCACTTACGAGTTCTTGTTCAATTTGCTGCAACGATTTTAAGCTTTTTCCAATTTACATGATTTAAAATAATTGTTTTTGAGAATTTTTCTACGAAAGTTAGTCCAAACAGTCTCGAGTGATTATTTAAAATTCATAACTGGAGTGCTGTGAATTTTTTTGTCAAGTATGGACAAGGACGTATGGTGTAGAATGATCGAAGTAAAGACTACACGAAACACAGCTACAATGTTGTTCCGTTGCAAATATCCTCATTAATAACTTTCTATTTATACCCTTTGTTTTAAAGCTATTTCCTAAATTTATAACAAAGTTTAAGTTTACTTTGTATAAATTTGTTGCGCTTTCGTTTCTATTGAGAACATTCGACTTGCTGCAAACAGAATTTTATTAATAAATTTAATAAATCCGTTTTATAACGTTGTAAATAGATTTTCCGACAAAGCGGCAAAACATTGTAGCATTAATGCTCTCTCCTCGAAACGAACGAACGAACGCATCGCCATTATTGGCAGGAGAGAGCTCGGGCATAATTCGACCAGGAGAACATTGTATCAAACCGCGCTGATTTCCGAATCGCTTCGGAACTTCCGGTTCGAACTGCGTTTGTTCCATCTGCACGACGAAACCGACATGCTCGGCGTTAATGCGATCGCTAATTCTATGTTCTGCACCTGGTAATGAACAATAATTACTGCTCCTTTCGATATATCATAGTAATTTGGCGTAATTCAACTCAATCGCAGGTTATTTATTGTTGTTATTTCTAGTAAAATTGCTTATTTGGCGCCGAGATGGACTTCGCATTAGGAACACAGATTGAAAAGACAACATAATGCAACCGTGATTTATTGCCTTTTTTTTCCTCTTTATTTAATCAGCTTCGAAGGTCTATTAAAAGAGAATTTAAATCTGCATGACCTTTTCTAATTGTCTCAGAAAATGCAATTATACGACGGTATAATTACCGGCGCCTTTTAGAATTCACCAAGGTGTTCTAAGAGTTGCAATCAGTCACAGATAAAAAGCTAATTTGCTTAACCTAAGGTAATAAATATCGCAAAATTAAATTGATGAAATTAAAGCTACCACATTATCTTAGTTGGAATAAATTTACTTTTTAAAATGCCAAATACGTCTTACAAACGTACATATACTATTGGTTTTACAACGTTGTTAGTTTTAAGAGAAGTGTCAGGTTGTTGTAATATCACCATCATTATTAATAACAAAAACGAATTCTTGTTCGTTGTAAATTTGTATAACAAAGTCGTAATTTCCCAAACGAGCTTAAAATCGTACACCTCTCAGCATTTTTCACTGTATGAGTTGACAGCTGTTAAGCATGCGATTTCAAAGCTTGCATTCAAAAATAATTACAATTTTATTATCAATAATTGAAGTACTTTCTTGTAGGATGAGTTACATTAGCTTTCATCCGTCCTTAAGAAACATCAATTGGTTTTCCCGTTTATATCCAATAACGAGAGCAAAATGTGTTATAACAACCGGACAGAGAACAAAGGGAAGTAATCGCATTAAGTGCCTTTCCAATAATAACGAGTTTGCTGTCAGAAAACGTTCGAAAAATTAAATGCAGAGAAGAAGAAAGAATCCGTATGCCATATTTAAAGATGATACCTATCTCAAATTGTTTACGTTATCATGTTATTTATAAAAATTGCATGGAGGTGGATGAACGAACGTATCGTTTAGAGTTTTAGAGAGAGGTGGTTAAGAACAAAACTATTTTTAAGAGTAAAAAAGTGACACTTTTCATGCCCTTACCGTACACAGTATTTTTTAATGTTAAAGTCGCTACAAAAGAGAATTTAAATTTCGTTTATTACTAGGATGACTACCATCAAAATTTCTTGGACGAAAATATACAGAATGTTTGGGACATAAGGTAACAAACTTTTTGTGTGTGCAGAAATAGACGGAATAAAACTTTTCTTCCAGTAAATTTTTTTCGTGTGTCTTACAATTTTCCAGTAACAATTTTTTCAATTTTAAGAGCCACTGTTTGTGATCTACTACTGGAATTTCAAAAGTTAGCCATGACTGATAGTTAAAGAAAATTTGTTTGACACGTTAACTTTTTCGTCATTAAACGTCAAAGTCACTACAATTCTTTAAAGATTAGAAAACAAAAGTGCTTAACTGCTGCTGGTACTACGTTTTGAAATTCCAATAGATCACAAAAAGTGTGACATACAAAAAAAATTACTGGAAGAAAAGTTTTATTTCGTTTATTTCTGCATACACAAAAAGTTTGTTACCTTATATACCAAACACCCTGTATGTATAGCAACTATTTTCCGAATTCATTTCGAAAAATTCTTTTTTCGCTTATTAGTGTGTGGCATTGCATGCATTCAAATTAAATCTTTTTTCTGAATCAGCAAATGTTAGTTGCTATTACGCAACAAAATTGATGACTTATCAACTGCCATTGCCTTGCAATTATGATCTGTTGTCCCTGATTCGTCTGTATATACGACGCCGACAAGCACACATTATCACTTCCCAGAATATTTCTCACTCACCTGCCGACTTGTGTAATTGATTGCGCTTCTCGTGTACTATGTGAGCAATGATTAGCAACTTGGGTTACGCAAATTTCAATCGGGGACGTTTGCTCCGAAGGTAAATAAGTGGATAGTGTGGCGCCATGGCATTTGATTTGTTGTAATTTTAGGTCATGGTTATTCTCGTCTAATTTTTTTCAAAAATATTTGTTGTGTCCTCACTTAGCCTTAAACATTGTTGACAGGGCAATAAAAATGTGTGTTTGTAGAAACGACGGATTGATTAAGACTTTATTCATATAAATCGAAGGTTAATTATTATATGTAAGAAATGATTTATATTTTACTTCTAATAAATTTTCCTTCAAGTTAGTAATCTGTGGTGGTGTATTTACGGAAAAAAGCACATTTTGCCGATAATTTTATTTATTTATTGCAGAAACGAGTTTCAACCTATAATAATGTGCTTTTTATTCCGTTCATAATGCACTCAAACACTAAATTATTTACGTTAAATGAGTATGATACGCTGATGGAAAACACATGAGCAAAAAGATAATAACGGCTTGCACATCGATCCTTTTTTTCCCTCTTGTTTTATTGATTCACATTATGGTGTTGCATGTACTCATGTATTCAGTTCTCCAACATTATAAAGTTTACGTTCAAAGATAAGGCATAAGAAGAAGCCCTCTCCCAAATCACGACAGGTGTCAAAGTCGATGCACCTTAACCAGACACCTGCCGACTTGTTCACCCGTCCATTTAGACTTATATACTTCGTGATGGAGACAACTCATTTTCTGTAAATTCGCACTTTCTTTTAAGTGAACTTCGTCGAACAAAATTCTGTGTACTTAGAATGTTTTGCCGCGAAGCATCAATCAGGGCCGGGCGATTCGCAGACTGCTTTTTGCATTGGCGATCGGGAAACTTGTGTTATTCAGAGTTATGGAAAATGGCCAAGTTTCTGGATAGTAACAAAGATTCTATGCAGTTGACCTTAATACTGATTGAAACTTTAATTGAATCAGTTATAATTCGCTTCTGTAACTATTAACATTCATAATAAATATACGTAAGAAGTATTTAATGAATTGGTGTCGGAATAAAATTTGTACTAACAACAATTAAAATCAGAACAATGTCTATTTTATTGTCGTGTTGTATTAAACGTATTCCATCCATTAAATACGATTTTTATTACTCGTTTGCAGAATAAACTTAACGAACAAAAATAATTACAATGATTGCTTTAAATCTCAAAACTATTACTTCGTTTCTTATCACTTGTGATTTCTTCTCTTCTGCTTTCTGTTAATATTCTGCCTAACATTCTTAATACTTTTTTCTTCCCCATCCTCAAAATATGAGCAATCCATTTAATTCTCGGGTTTCTTACAATTTTCGTTACTTTTAAATTTCTAAAAAAATCATGCAATTCTTATATCTTCTTAACCATACTTAAAGTCTTTCTTCCCTTCGAATAATCTTCTGAATATTTTCACATCCGTTGTCTCAAGCGTTTTCTCCAAATTCTTTGTAATAAACCGATACCTTAACATTAAATTGCAGAGAAAGGCAAAACAAATTTCTAACTGTTTATTGAATATTGAGATTTAAAGCTCTACGAAATGGTAGTAGCAAGAACGGCAAACGTTGAAACAACGGTTTTGAAGAACTTCTCCTATAGTGAAAGATAAACGTGAAAGTAGGTCGGAAAGCCTTGTTGAAGACGGACAACGGTAAAAGAAGCCTTTAATTTAATGTATGTAGGGAAGAGTCGGGTATATTGGACCGGCTCCTAAATTGGACCGCTTTTGAATAAATGAAAATAAACTAGAAACTTCAATAACAGTAAACATTACAAATACCTCAGATGGTACTTTACTAGACAATGGGTGGTATGCATAAAACGAAGTATATGCTAATACTTCAAGCACCTACTTGGAAAGTGAAGTATCTACTATAGTAACGTAGTATTTACTATGCGATCTAGTAGATACTAGAGCACAAGAGCACATAGAAGTTTTTACTTCGCTGTAGAAGCACCTACTGTAGTATCTACTTCAAAGCCTCAGATTCATTTTAATAGTAAATACTACTGCAGCGTAGTATTTACTACGTGCTGTAGTATAAACTTTGATTTCGTAGTATATGCTTCAGAGCTGCAGTAGGTACTTTATGTACTAGAAGATACTTCGAAGAATATACTAATTTGAGAAGTATTAGCATCTACTTCGGTTTATGCATACCACCCAATGTTTCTGCAATACCGATAGATAGTTCTAGTTGGTTTTAATTTAAATTGAATTAAAGTGGTCCAATTTTGGAGCCGGTCCAATATACCTGACTCTCCCCTATATAATTATTATAGACTTAAAATGAAATCCCTGCATTAACGAAAGAAGACGCTGGCAGAAAGCTTTAACTTCTAGCGCTTTCTGTTCTCTACCCTAGAGCACTCAGGTTATTTTCATCTTCTTTTACCCCCATGTAGTAATCTAATAATAGAAGATAGAGAGTGCTCTAGAGATCTAGTGCAACGAATCGAAAACAGCATTACATACAGGCCCATAACTCATGAAATTTACAAGTTAAAGATATGAAGGTATCAATTAGAGAGCATCGAGAATACCAGTTATCTTCTTTAATCCAACAACAATGGCACACTTCTACAACTTTGAAGAATGCATGGCTCTTGACGGTTTCGAATTAGTCAGAAACTGCTCTACGAACAAACCTATGAACTCTTCTAAAGAGCAGAGAAGTAGTTTCATAAGTTCGGAAAGATTGAATACAAATTTAATTTTACATCATTGAAAAGATACCTTAAAACAGCCATAACCAGTTTTCATTTCTGCTCAGCAACATTCGAACTTTAAATGTAGATAAACCATCGATTAATTTAGTTTATCAATTTATTTTTGACTAATGTTCCTCAGTTTCTTTGCCTATAAGATATTTTAATACAAATCACTTCAATGAAAATAAAATTTCAATTTGAGAAAATTTTTAGTACCTACTCTACTCGAGTCACTTCTTCGACCCTTTCTACTAACCAACGACACTAGGATAATTCCGGGGGAGATGGCCAGCGAATTTTTTTTTAATTTAATCAAAATTTAATAGGTGGCACAGCCGATGGACTAATTCGTTTCGCACCAAGGATAGGAATAGGTAGGCGTGTAAAATTTCGGAAAAATAAAATGAAAAAGGGCGCCACTTATCAAATTTAGGTAACAAAAAAGTTTCGCGGGTCATCTCTCCCGTATGGCCATCTCCCCCGGAATTACCCTAATCTATCCTTCTCCTTCATACGCATCCTGTGAAGAAGTTGCCAAGAGTCCGCAAGAGCAAGGACTCATAGCCGACTTGAAAAACTATTACAACATCAACGGTCAAGGTAACAATGTGCAATAACAATGTTCAGGCATCGCGTTTTATTCAGTCAAATTCGTAGATGCGCCGTAGAGCGCATGCAAGGGTGGGAGCTTGAAAGGCGTGAACGTTTCATGCAGTGTAGCGTGCTGGTGCACTAAAATCACTAGACCCGTTCTAAGGGTTATGCGCGTAGAATTTGATTGGATAAAACTCGATGCCTGTAACAACATTAAAGACACCTATAAGTTTCTTCAAATAAATGTTTTCTTCTGTTTGCAAGCAAACTGCTCTGCTTACACATGTTACTGTGTTGAATCAAGACAACTTAAATAATTAATTTTTATTTTAAAACGCATTTTATTTGTTAGTAAAAGGGTTCACTACTTCAATTTAGCAATCAATTAAAGAAAGTCTGGATTCAAATTTTCATCGTAGCCTGGAAAGTCCTTATTCAATTGTGCAACGTGAGTATAAATAAATTGATTTACGGATTAAAAAATAAACAATTCAGGTCACCTCCATTCGTTTACAGAAAGGATAATTGGAGCCAGGGATATTCGACCCTTATTAACCCTGTTTATCGATCATTTAAAAAATGAGTTTAAGGACGCACAGTGGGGGTATTTGGATTGAAAAGTAGGCCAACTAAAATTACATCCTTATATGCCTATAATACTTAAGATTAGGACGCTAATAGATATAGGGTAATCCATTTATTATAAGAAGGACTTATAATAGACAAATGATATTCTTTTTGTTTAACAAAGCGACCTTTAAACAGAAAACTTGATTGTACATAGAAACAAACACAATTATTGCGCATGCGCTAATGAAATACATTAAAATACATAAAGGTTGAGATATTTTTAGGTTTTTGTAGTAAAACAAACTCCTATAAATCCAAGAGTAGCAGGTAGTAGCGACCAATTTTTTTCCAATGAAAGTATAAGGCTACTCTTTCTGAAGACATGGGAGAATTACTCAATACGCCATGCGCCAATACGTAGTCCATATAATTTTTGAACACAATTCAAAATTTTGACACACTCTTTTCGATGCAAATATTCCTCTACTGTGGGACGTTAAGTTAGGGCCAGCGAAACAGCTTTTACATTTAATTTTTTTTAATGGTTTGTTGCAATTGATCATTAAATCAAAGAGAGGCCATATTTTTAGTTAAAAATAAAAATTAACAACCATAAAATAATTTATCTGTTTGGTCAAACATATTTAAAACTTAGAAGGAAAAAAGAAACTTGTATGTACTCCATTAATCTGGATCATAATTCCATATGAACGCTCTCGTTCTTGTAATGTATCTTTTATCGCCAAAGAATTTGGCATTGTTCAGGAAATAACTGGAAGTTATGTCAGAGCGTTTTAAATCCGCAAATACTGCCCTCGCGACGTAATTTATGTGTAGCATTATTACTGGATAGCGTAAATAATAAAGCCTTGGAGCAGAAGAAGTGGTCGCGTCTTGCAGAGATACATAAATTTAATTATTTCCCTCGGAACGCCGGCCATTTTCCTGTGAGCAACTGAGATATTTAAAAAAGAAATTCATTTAGATCATATCTTTATCGAACATGTAAGAAGGAACTTTCAGACTTGTAGTTGTAGCATAACGGCTTTTATAATAATAAAACATGAATGTTTACAATTTTCCAAAGAAATATCTCATATTATTTCAAATGATGATAGTATTTAAATCATAATGAAATATGCAAATGTCTTAAAATGTTTTTTTTTAATCAAACGCACGTATAGTAAAAGTTTATGAAACGTACAATACAGTACACAAAGGATCTCGAACACTTTGAGGGCACGAAATAGTAGCTGCGAGATATTGTTAGGTTGCACTGTCGCATACTCTCCAAAGCCACAGTCTAGCGCCGCAAAACCTCCTGAAGTTTAAAGTAAATAAATCTCGTTCGGGCAACTTCAACTTGCATACCGCAAAACCGTATTGGCATATTTGAGAAAGATCAATGTGGAGGGGCAAGCATCCCCCGAATATTTACTGCAACAGTTCGAATTAGTTAAAAAAAATTACTTGACGAAAAACTGTGGTAATTAGATAAGTAGAAAGTCCTTTCTGTTCTGATGTGATGAAATTGGTCGATAGAGATGTCTGTTGGCAACAGTTGTTTGTGGCGGATGGCGGGCTGCAGACAGGTGGCGTTCACCCACCACCATCCCAAATGAGTTGGCGCACTGTAAGGCCGTAATAGAATTGTCGCTCGACTGCATCCCAATGGCCGCTTGCTCCTTGCAGCCTCCCAACGTCCATATACTCGGCCGAGATGGGTTTTATATCGGAGGCCGCTCTTTTGCTCTGTTTTTTTTTTTGTGTGTGTATGCCATCCGGAATTTCCAATCTTATTTCTTTAATATTTCTCTGCTCGCAGTTCTAAGTGCTGATAAAGGAAAATATTAAAAATCTAAATACTATTTTAATATAAGACATTGAACGCCAAATCACTATTAGGAAGATAATATTAACAAGCATATTCTCCTGAACAAAATTAACGGATCACAGTTTTTTCACTTTTTTTATCCTGTTTTCAATATTTCATTTCACCATTAATTTGACTTTATTAGATGGCTTTGGATTATGTGAAATAATTGCGCCCCGGCACAACTATTTTCCGACTTATAATTCGTGTCGTGAAAGCAAATAGCAACAATGCCGCTGCCTCATAAGCTAACACGCACGAGATGGCAGTCGAAGCGGACAAAACGTGTCATCGCAAACATGTAAATGTTGGTTGCGAGTCGTCAGGATCGCAATGGGGCCCCCGAGCATATTCTGTATAGCTATTTCGGCCCTAATTGGGGCCTCATCAGCAGAACAGTAGCCCGAGAACTCCATTGCAACCCCGACGACCAACAAGATACACGCACGCTTAGCGCGTGAAAGCATCAAGTCAATGTTCTGCTTATAGAGACCTGGTCTTAGATGTATTAGCATGTGTGTACTGCCTTTGACCTATATCTGGTGGGTTCACGTAACCCACTAGAGTCAAATGAAAATATTTATGGAGTAAAAAGCAGACAAATTGTTTCGCCATAAGTATTGCTCAGATTTTTTATCATGGTGACATTTTACGTGTTAAAACTAAAACAAGTCGGTAGAGAAAAGCTTAATCTCGTGCGTTAGTAGATCTTCTTTTCCCCTGGCCTTACCTTCGAGAAAAAGATCCCATCTCATTGAAACATGACTACAACGAATTCTGAACAGGAAGCAGTTCGAAACGTGTCCATTTTATCTAGAATGGTCAGAAGGAGATGAATGAGGTACAACTGCATAATAAGAAGCCAGCCATTGCACCTCTACTTACAGAATTGGGTAGACTAAAATTTGTAGGGATCACTCCAAGTAGGCTTCAATTATCCACTTCGTTCGAAATAAATTGTATATGAAATTTCCCACGAAACGATCGCATTGCAGGCAATGTAAAATTTGTATGCGAAAGTCATTCCTACGACAGTTCGTATACGAAATAATAATTTTCACATACGAAATTAAGTCCAGAATAGCCCGCTTGGGCTGTACACGTTTGGAAACGAGTCTTATTTACAGATGAAATAAGAGTTAGGTTCCTGATGGAGGTGAGCAGATCTGGAGAATGCGAGAAGAAAGGTATGCTGCTAGGTTCAATTTTGAGCCATTGGTGGGGGAGGTTTATTTTGATACTCATATAGAGACGGTTCCTATCCCTGAAAGATCCATGAGTGTAGTTTTTTAACTGGACAATATTGTAGAGGAACTGTGATGCCATTTGGCTCCTTTAGTGGTGAGAATATTCTTTTTAGGCCAGGCAATGCGACTAACTTAATCAAGTTAATATTCCAGTTATGAATTGGCCCAATAGTAGCCGAAATCTAAGCTCTAAAGAACATATTTGGGATACACTAAGGCCCAGTTTTACAATGCTAGTTTAAATTTTAGCTGAAGCTTAAACCCTTAACAACGATTATTTTAACAATTATTGTTAGGGCCGTTTTCATAATAGTGCTAAAGGAGACTTTAATTTAAAGTAAATTTACTTTTAAATATTTGCACCTAACGTCAAAAAACAGGTTAAAAGATGGTGGCCTACGTTTAGTGTAAGTAGCTGTCGTATTTTGCTTTTAACCACAAAAGACGAACATAACCACTGAAAAGGTAATAATACTTATTCACTGTCAAAAACCATACATTTTTTTCCACCATATCACCAGCTGAAAATACGAGTAGCTACTTACACTAAACGTAGGTCACCATCTTTCAACCTGTTTTTTGACGTTAGGTGCAAATATGTGCAAAAGTTATTTCCGCTATCATTTAGAGGACTATTTTCGCTATTACATCCTACCAATAACTCCACACCGGCAAATTCCGATGACCGTTAAATCTTTAAGCTAAGATTTAAAAAGGCAAATACAACATACCTATGTTTATGTTTTTTTTATTAAACAAAGCAGTAAGCAATTTACATGTTTATGTAGTTATTTTAAAACTAGAAGATGTGTCCTTTCCAATGATGTATAATACTTTACACGTAGATTGTGTCTTATGTACGTAATCGTTCATTTAAAATGAGCTTCAGAGTAGCCGCTATTTGATTCGCATCAAATTCTAAATTTCTCAACCTTCAAACTAATCGCTCTAATTTTGTATTTGACTATAACGTTTAATTCTAAACAACTTTTTCTTATGACATTTTTCTGTATCTTTTAAAATAAGGGCACTTTACTCTTAAGCAATTTTCACTTTTCGGTGCTACAATACATATAATAAAGAAGTAAATTAAACTTTTACAAAAATCACAACACTGCCATAAAGCCTATAGTCTTCTTAATCTATGTACCAAATTTCATTAACGTAAGTCAGTAAATAAACAAGTTACAGATTTTTGACACGCGAAAGTGCTTTTGGCCCCAGTGCGTCGCCATAACTGAAAACTTGTTTTAGTTAATTTAAGTGTTTTAATTTTGTACTTTGTTTTGTAAATTTGTTACTTTGTGTTGACTAATTTTTATATTCTTATATTTTAAAGTCTTATTTTCACGTGTACATCCATTTCCCGGCATAGTACAATAAAGATATATTATTTAAAGTTGGCTCTTGTCCGATGAAAATTGTATCACAATTATTATTAAAGAACCATACAAAATTTGATCAGTACCAACGAATGAGAATGGTAATTAATGCAAGAAGAAGCAACACACATTATTAGTTCTTTAAACTTTGCTTTTTGTTGAATTTAATTTTTCTTGTTTTCAACTTTGATGATGTTTTCGTTTTACTTATTGCTGTTTTTATTGTTTTCTCTCATTACATACTTTCTTAGCTTTCAGTCAATTACTACAGTTTGTTTTTATATGATATACAGGTTGTTCCACGACATAACGGGCATAGCTTCAGGGTGTGTTGCTTTTAAGTCAAAAATGTCTAAAGAGCATATGCTGTAAACTTAGCCGTAAAAAGTCAAATAAAAAGAGAAGTTACCTAATTTTTTTTTAATTTAATTAAAATAACTTGATGAAAGTTTTCAAGTTGCCACATAAGTTGGTCAAAGTGTCCACCTAATTTTCGTGTACGTACACATTTGAGCTCTCCTTATCATTGGAGAAGTAACTATTCGAAGAATATTGTAATCAGCACGAATATGGCTTGCAGCGTTCAAAATTCTAACAATAAATTCTTCTCTAGAGTCATAATTTTTGGCATAAACGAGACTTTTCAGACGACTCCAATAGAGGTAAGAGGGTTCAGGTCAGATGAGCTCGCATTCCAATTGTGCCACCTCTCCCAATCCAAATAAATAAATAATAGTATTTTTAGTGTATATCAGCTTACAAACTTTTAAAATTAAGAATGCTTGTATATCCGTTACGAATAAGTTTTGGATACATATTCATAAGACATTTTTGACTTAAAATGACTTCAATAACACACTCTTAAGCTATGGCTATTATGTCATGTGACACCATGTATAATAATCAATTTACAAAGTCAGAATTCAAATTTTCGCCAATTAACAAATTACATGGTGCGTTAATTTTGTCCAGGAGTTTAGATATCAAAATTGCAGGCAGAATGTAACAGACTATCAAAACGAGTTCGTTTCGTCGCTCCGCCAATTCATATTGCATGTAACATAATATTTCAACTTCAGCTAACTCCACCTGTTGTTTGTCCCGGGAGATATTTTAATTAAAACCCATCCTAATTAGCGCGGAAGTACTAAATATTAACAAACTCCCGATGAGGAATAAATGTAGTTGTAACTGAAGTTGCACGTGATATTTTGACGCTTTGTGTTCGTTGTAATATAGACGGCTAAAGTGCGCTAGTTGCAAATTAAATAAACGTAATGTTGACTTAAATTTTGCATATATTTTTCTTCAAGCGTATTAAATAATTATTTTATGGTGCATAAAACTGTAGAGCTTGTGAAAATATTTGATACAATAAATAGCAATGACGTGGAAAGTGCAAAAAGAACAAAAGAGACTAAGAAATTGTAGTAAGAGTGGTATAGAATAGTGAGTCAAAGAAACGTTTCCAAAGGATTTGAACCAAATTCGAGATCAGATTGAAGCAGGGATGGAAGAGTAACGTGAATTCGGTTTCTTGGACCGGTTCTCTTCCGCTTAAATGCACGGGAACCGTGGAACGCCTACGGTTACATTTTCCATCCCTGGATTGAAGTTACAAAAGAAGCTGGAAATGTGGGAAGAATAAAAACAGAACACGATTAAAAGACCAACAACTATTGCAAAAGAAAAAGTGTTTAGAAGTGATTTTAGCACAAAACGATACATTGATCAAGAAAATAAAAGAAAGAACAGCAACGTAGTAAGATGATCTAATAAGCATAAGCGTCACTCTGTCCTAGGGAAGGAAAAAATTTCTAAGTATCAGAATTATGCAATATTCAGAATCGTGAATTTGCACGTACAACAAGAAAAGAAAAATTGCGGTTTGCAAATGATATATTTGAGCGAAATTGAGGATAACATTGTAGTGGATAAAGTAAGAAACGAAACTATTAGCGAGCAAATATAATGCATGTTGGAGATATTATAAAGAAGGAGGAATTGAGGTTGTTTGACAATGTGTAGAAGAGACAAAAAGAGAGCGCGACAAGAAATGTATAAAAGACAGCACCACTTTAAAGGAAAAACATAGAAGAGCAAAAACTTGTGAGAAGTCAGAGAAGCAGCGAGAAAAATAAGAACAATGTAGATTGTACTAAGCAGATTTTATTCCCTCTATTGGTCTTTTACCAAAATTTTCTCTGTTGACGATCAAATCGTTTCACCCTGTAGATTTGAGTGACCAGGCAATTTCTGTGAAACGAAATATAAAAGACCGCATATTTCATAAATTCAAAACTAGCGCTGAATTAACAAGACAACACACAAGAAAGCGATAAATAACCGACCGCAAGCGTACAATATCGGGGCGGGCAAAAAGTCTGCGAATGGAAATCACCGCCGCCGCCGCCGCCGCCGAGACCCGAACTTTTAAATTATACATTTCGCGGTGCAATTGTGCCCGACGCCGTTATTAAAGAAAAGCGTCGGCGGAATTTATCGGGGACGCGGCGCGCAAAAAGCGCATATAGATTACGGTGAAGAAGAGGAGGCGGCGGTGTTAAAACGAGAAGTGCACGCGGATGTTCTAATTTTAATTACAACCGAAAACACCGGGGCATTCATCATGTGAACACAAATCAATTTTATCGTCCGTTGCGATGCTACGCCGAAAAATAAGAATTAACGTGGAGCTTTTTATTAACGTGTAGTAAAACAAAGTCGACAGCGGACCAAACAAAATAATTCATTACGAATTTTTGAACTCGAAAAGGAGTTAAGAATATATCCACTTAATTTGAGGAAATGTTACAAACAAAAAAATGCCACAAATGCAGAAAAAACTAAAAAAATTTTCAAGATGTGATAGACGATAAATCATATGGGAATGAAGGGTGTTAACAGAATTACTAGAGATGGTATGTTATAATCAAGTTTATGAAGAAGAAATAATATGACAAGACTCTGAAATTAGTATAAATCTTGCCAAAGGACTCTGCAGAGAAAGAATAGCGTGGAATATGTATTAGTAAATTTGAAAAAAAATTTTAAAAACTGAAACACACTTAAAGAGAGGCAGAAAATGAAAGAGAAACTTGACCAGCTTCCAGTTTCAATTAAAACTCAGAAAAATTGCTCTAGAAACGATTGACGAAGAGTAAAATTTAGGAGAAAGCAAAAGCAGCAATGTACAGAGTGTACATTAATGATTGAAGGGTGTTTGAATTTCCCGCCCATTAGATTATTTGTAAAAGTTGGTACTGCATACTATTGTGTTTTACCATGGGCGGCACATAAAATTATATATTATTAAAACAATTTATTAGTGATTAGAAATTATTTTACGTTTATTAATTACATACATTGATATGGAGAATATAAAAAGTAAAGCAGATATAAAATAAAATTATAACATCTGTTCAAAATGTCCCCCATTTGAATCCAAACACAAATTTACTCTTCTTTTCATGTTTTCGAAAACTTTGTGTCATGTTTCTGGAGTGATGCTGTTGACAGCCTCTGTAATAGCATTTTGTAATTCTTCTAACGTATGGAGACGTTCTGAAAACACTTTATTTTTTAAAAAACCGAACATGAAGAAATCAAGTGGGGTTAAGTCTGGTGACCGAGGAGGCCATCTGTCCCCTACTTATTAACCTATCCCCAAAGAACTGTTGCAAATGATTCAACGTTGTCAATGCAGTGGGCTGTAGCTCCATCCTGTTGAAAGTAACCCTGCTTGTAATTCATCGTCATGAAGTTCTTCAATGAAAGGATTTAAAATTGTTTCTTGATATGCAAGTGCATTAATATTGTGTTGAAAAAATAGGTCCAACGATCCTCCTTCTTGACATTGCCAACCACACACCGATCTTCTGGAGGATGTAATGAAGTCTCTTCAAAATATGAGGGTTTTCTGCACACCATATTCTACGGTTTTGCGAATTTACATAACCGCTGAGATGAAACCATGCTTCATCACTGAAGAAAGTTATGTCTAACATATCGTCATTATTTAAGAACTCATTAAACCATTGGCAATATTGCACTCGACGAGGCAAATCAAGAGGTAGCAACTCATGAGTTACAGTTATCTTATATGGATGTAAATGTAGAACCTTCTTGCAAGCCTTTTGACATGTACCAAGTGATAAATTCGTTTGAGCCGATAAACACCGTAAAGACTTCTTCGGACTTACATCCATTCTTTGATGAATATCTGCGATGACTTCTTCGGTGAGAACAGTGGGCCGGCCTGTAGATTTTCCTTTAGAAACACTGCCTGTTTCACGAAATCTCTGAATTATACGGCGGACGTGTTGCATAAAAGAATCATATGTGAATACCACTTCAGGGAACTGTTCTTGAAATTGTTGGTGACAACTTTGATAAGAATAATTCCACACATTTTGTTCATTGCGTATCCCCGACCGAAAATAGGCCTCAACAATAAATTTATTGTGCAGGTCCGTGAAAACCATCGCTAACCTAAAACGTTTGTGTGTATTTTTATTTCCTGTTAAATGGCTATACTTACAGCAAAAGTGGAAATAAAAATAACCTTTTCGTTAATACTAACTCAATAATAATAAAATAAGGAAATCAAAACGTAAAGGCTGTTTTACATTGACAATTTATTCATGAATTAATTCATGAACTTCTTCATGAATTTCTTCGTGAATTTATTCATGAACGCATTTCGTATTACATTGGTGAAGAACTTCATGAATTTCTTTGATTCTAATGCCCGTTTATAGGTATTACCAACATAGCGAAAGAATTTACAAACGATTTAACACTGCCACGCGCAAATAAATACCATAACCTTCGTTTTCTATTGTTGGTACCCCTGAAATTCACGCAAATATTGACGAAAAATAGAACTTGCTGTAATTCGTGAATAAGTTGACGAAGAAATTCATGAATTTATTTGACGTCAAATTTGGTGCATTACACTTGTCCAACTTCTTCATGAAGCGACTTCATGAATTAATTCATGAATAAATTGTCAATGTAAAACAGCCTTAAACAATACAACACACGCACGCTACTGACGAAATTCAACATATCCAGCATGAATACCAATCTTGTAAGACGAAAATTACTAATTCGACAACGCGCCAAATTCAAACGCCTTTCAATCATTAATGTACACTCTGTATAAGCATAAGCAGGCCTTTAGAGCCATAGCTTTCTTATTTTTTTCCACACCGTTCTATCTTCTTGCGGTCCTTTTCCAATTTTTTATTTGTTTTTCTTCTAGGTCTTCTTCTACTGTTTCTTTCCATTGTCCTATGGTTCTTCTTCTTTTTCTCTTTCCTTCAGGTGCTCTCCGGTTTTAACTGAAGGAAATTACAGAGCGACTAATAGAAGAAGCAAAATGGATGTGTCTGCAAATTAATGAAAGAAAAACTAAGTATACGATGGAACTGAACAGGCAAAAGAAAACTTTGAGTAGGAAAACCCTTAGAATACATAACAAGAGGACTAGGAAGACTACTAAACTTAAAGTAAATAACTAGAAAAAACAAAGATAAAAATTTACAAGACAGTAATATGGCCGACAGTAATACACGCTTGTGAAACTTGGTTGTTGACAAAGAACAGAATTTCAAAACTAGAAGCGAAGATTTTACGGAAGATCTTCGGAGGCAAGTTAACGAAGCCAGGATGGGAAAGAAGGACGAATAATGAAGTATACGAATGTTTGAATTGGTTTCCGGTTGAAACCGCGTCACGTTGACTTGTTCTACAGCAGACGCGACGTTTCGTTTTTAAACTGCTGCTGGTGGTGGTGTTGCTGCTGCTTCTCATTAGTCGTTGAGACTGACGGACGCCAATTCAAACATGGACGACGACCGCGGAAGCCTTCAAGCTAAATTAAGTAGTATACGAATTAAATGGAAAAAGAAAGATAAATAGCTACATCAGAGCTAGGAGATTACAGTGGTTGGAACATTTAGAGAGGCTAGAGTCATACTGATCAATCGAAAGCAGCAGTATTTTGCGTTAAAAAGACAAATACTTTATTAGAACAGGTAAACTACTGTCAACAGGATGCAGTTAGAGGCAGTAAGTTATAAAGGCTGATTCAGGTGGAGTTTCCACATGATGAATTCGAATATTTTTGAAATGTCAATTTATATGTCAAATATTAAGTGATATTATTTGTAAAGTAGAAACGTGTACAAAATTAGTCACAATCGAAAAACGTGTTAAAATTATCGTGTGCAAAATGGACTGGTGAAGAAGAAATTGTTTTTGCAAAGAAAATCGTCTTTATGAACAAAGCCCATTTCCAGCTTTAATGATTCCGTAAACAAACAAAATCGCCGCGTTGGGGATTGGAAAATCCTTCAGATATTTCCGAGAAAATAATGCATCCCCAAAATGTACTTAAGTCTTTGGTGTGGCGTTTGGGTTGGAGGCATCACGGATGATCTCTGGTTTCAACAAGACGGTGCCTCCAGTCGTACAAGGAGAGAAACTATTCCTTTAGTTCGAACTCAATTCCAGGATGACTAATCTCACGAAACGGCGATATCAATAATTGATACAGAAATTAAATCACACGAACGAGATGGACAATTATTGTCCATCTCGTCCGTGTGATTTAATTTCTGTAGACGTTTTTCTTTGGGGTTACCTAAAGAATAAAGTTTAAAGGAATAAACCATATACGACTGTAGAACTGAAAGAAAAGATACGACGTGAAACAGCTCAGTTTGAACCGTAAAGTCATTCGAAACGTATAACATCATGCCATTTGCACAATTTTATTACTATTATTATTACTACCAACCTATTATTATCTCTCACACATAAACTAAACTAAACTATTCAATAAAAAATTCTATTATTTTTCTAAAATAATCCGCGCTTTTTTGTCACTTCATGTGAAAACCCAATGTATCACATTTTGTATTATCAAAGAAATTTCTACGATGGTAACATTTTGTATTATCAAAGAAATTTCTATGATGTAACTTTTTGTTTAGCCTACGATATATTCGCGCAGTACTCTTTGTCAGCTGTTATTTCTATTTGTTGAAATACCTATCATTTATTCAATTGAATCCTTAACCTCCCTACTTACAATTAGAATTATCCCATACTTTTTTTTTATTATTATGTAACATACAAGGTTGGAACGAGATACGAGTTCCACGAACATCGTTTCATGTCAGTACTGTCCGTTAATTCCTTAGTTGTTAATTATTAACGTTCAGTTGTTAGTTGTTAGTGACTGTATAAACCAGGCATAACACATATAGTTTTAAAACTGAAAGGAAGCTTAGTTAACGAGATTCTCTGTGGTGAGTGTAGTGAGTTTGTTTCAGAAGAAGTGATGAAAATGAGAAGAAAAGAGAAACCTCGAGGAAAACTATCTTTGTCACTAATGTTTTGCATTTGTCGATATTGTCAGAAAGTTCCAAGCTCTTAAATATGATGGGTTTATGTTTCACAGAGGAGTGGGAAGGTGATGATAATGAAAAATGACATTTTCTAAGATCACAACTGGTTAGTAGAGGGTACATAAAACTGAGATTAGGTCAACGGTAATCTTAGATCTACCATACATATAAGACTTGTTGCTGTATTTTGTAAATCTTAAAGAAATTTTGGTGGTTGCAGATTATTACAATAATAGTAGATACACCAATAATACACCAGGTTGGAACAGTGTTAAGTTTTATCTGCCAACATTTCATCCTCGTTGGTAAAAAAAAGTGGCACGGATCCAGTAGAGCAACCAAGGTATTCAAGTTAGTTGTGTCCACTTGTTTCATGTAGGAATGTTTAGGATACCGATTAGATAGGTAAGGTACCTATAAATACCTTAAAATATTGTTGGATGTTATTTCTAAACGTTACTGTAACTAAATCTCCATTGATCTCATCATTTTCGTTGGGCGACTTTGTTTTTCTAATGAAATTATTGGATATTTTTTCTCCACTTTGCCTAACTTATCTTTTGTTCTGTAAAAGATAAGAACCAGTTAATGATCTCCAGGGTTTGAAATGGGTGAATTTATATTTATGAATTTGTTCCATATTTTTACCAAAGTATCGCTCTTCATTGTTTGTATAATCATTCAGACATCCAAATATCCTGTACATCTTTGTACGTACATACATTTTTCTTTCTAAGGCCCGATTGTACAATCATGGTTTAACTTTAGACTTCGTTTTATTTCTTGTCTTTACAATTGATACTACGGGAATAAAGTTTAAAGTTAAACCATGATTGTACAATCGCCTTAGCTATTAATTTAGCTCCAACAATTTTTAGGATATTCTAGAACGAGAGCACACAGATCACTTTTAACAATCGAAGCGACCGTAAAAGCCATGCCGCAAAGATCACAATCACTAACTGCTGAAAAGTAGTCGGTATCGAATCATTATGTTCGTTTGTTGTATACATCTATATATTTATTTGTTTTATAATACTCTACTACTTTTAAAGGTTTATAGGTTTATAATATTTCGAAAAACAAATGTCATACAAAATTGTTGGTTGCAAGTCAGCAAGTTTACGATGACACGCTTTGTCCGCACTGACCGCCATCTCGTGCGCGATAGCTCATGGGGCAGCAGTATTAGTTGCTATTTGCTATTCACGACACAATTGACAGGTCAGAAAATAGTCGTGCTGCGGCGCACTTATTTCACAACAATAGTCATAATTAATTTTCATTACTTATAACCTAGCATCACCTGTACGTTTTACTTACATATATCCATAGTTTTAATTTTGACATTCGGTATACTTACAAATTAGGTTTTTCGATGCAAAAGTCTGACCTCGAATGTGAAATATTATCAAACTAGTATAATATGTACTTCGGTGTTACCAACCCAGTAGTAAAAGTCTTGGCTCCGTCGATCTTTGATGATAAATTCAATTGCTTTCATATTTTTCATGTCTAAAGGCTGTCTTAGACTAGCCTAATTCTTGTACAAGATTTGGTTAAAATTTTTCAAACAATTTAATTTGTGCAATAAATATTTAAATTGGATTAAAAACTAATTGGAAAAATAGAACATGTTCTATCTGCAAATCGTATCTGCAACCCAGAAATTTCTTATTCTAAATTTTCTTGTAGAAATTCAACCAAATCTTGTACAAGAAATAGGCTAGTCTTTTACGACCTTTATTCAATTTATAACTGCACCAAATATTTCTTATTGTTAATGTCATTGTAAAACTAAAATAAATCGGCAATTATTTTTTTTTATAGTACATAACAATGACTACCTTTCTTTTAATCAAGAAATTATGCAAAAATGAGCAAAAATTGCAGACCACTTATTTATTCATCAGGGTGGCGGGCATAATGACACGGGACTGGAAATTTCGAACGGGGGCGAATTAATTGCACTTGTAACGGCGGCGTTCGTGCTTAGAACATTATTTGCAATTCGACACAGAAGGCAGCGGCAGCCAGTGTATGACCCTTTAACATTCGCGAGGAGGAGGATGGATGCTGGCGGCGAGACGTGTGCCGCTTCCTTTGCCCACTTCCGGATCGATATCTCCGCCTCCCTGCGGCCCACCTGCAGCACTCACTGCTCCCTGCACCTTACCGACGCTGCTTTTCATCGTTCCAAATTACCACAAGCGATGCCGGCATAGAATTCGTGCCGGGCTGTAATCTTCGGTGTACGTTGCAAATCGACGCCGTCGAGGTCACTATAAAACAGGATCTCATATACAATGCCCTAATAATATTCAGCTTCATCGGGGAAGAACCTATAGTTGCAAATTATAATGTAACCATCACCAAAATGGATACGGTTTTTCTTTCTACAAAGTGTCTTCAAATTTAAATCAAAAGGTTTCGTTTCGAAAAACTGTTTCATACTTCTAACAAATAATAATTTGTTACTACGAAGACTAAACTAATTGCATTTTCAATTCGCAGCTCTAGAACACTCATCTTCTTTTAACCTCATATAATAATAGAAGATAGAAATACCTTGAGAGTGCTGTAGAGCAGAGAATTGAAAACGCTATAAAATATGATTTAGTTTTGGTTCACAGTGGAGATTATAACTTCGGCATCAGTTCGATTTTCATTCCCATTCCAAACTTTGGTACTGTTTTTAAACTGTTCAATTGTAACTGTTCCCTTTAGTTTAAACATAAGAGTAAACGTTTTGTAATTACATATTAGCATATTGTTGCTGTTTTCTTTAGATCAATGATTGAAACAAAAGAGTAGAAATTTACGTGCACACTTTTTGTTTGAATTGTCACTTATTGTCAATTCGGTTCAAACTACTGGTTTTTGATTTCTAGTTCGATACAGTTTACGATAAAAGAAAAACAGATGATACAGATTGGTTTCGGGCTTGATTCCGTATCGGCTTCATTTAGACCAGTGATTCCCAATATTATTATGTCCACGCCCCTTCTCATAGCAAAAACCTGACCATGAACCCCCAAGTGAAATAACTAGACAAGTGCATAATTTAACTTTGATGTCTTGAATGGTGGAATGGTGATGTAAAAATAAAATATGAGTAAAACATTTGGATTCCATGGAACCTTGGGGATTCGTAGGAACCACTTTGGGAATCACTGATTTAGACAGAATACATTAGATGCCGAATCTAAAGATCATAGAAGGTAAGATATTTGCCCACCAAAGAATATTATTAGAGGTGGGCCATATGGGAAATAATTGTGTATCGATATTTCGATACGTATCGACATCCGATATTTCGATACGTATCGATATTATTATTATTTTTTTTAATCTGTAGTAGTTGCCCAACGGGGTCCTAAGTCAAAGACTTGTCAGGACCTCAGGAGCAGGAGTGTATTTGAGTGCGTGTAAAGTGTTCCATGGCTTTGTTACTTCCAACCTTCTCGGCGTTTAAGGGCAAGCAGTGTCGAATTTTATCCCCAACACTGAAGGGGGCCTAAAGTCGATACCGACTCCCGAGAAAAATCCCGAGTGCGGTTTGAACCGACGACCATGCGATTGCAAGGCCGGTCCTCTTACCACTGGACCGTTCAGGCGTTTAAATATTTGATTAAATCTTTGATATCCGATATTTCGATACGTATCGATATTTCGATATGTATCGGTATTCGATATTTCGATACGTATCGATATTCGATACGTCGATACAGCTGAAAATGTGTATTGATACAACTGGCGTATCGATACGTATCGATATATCGATACATCGACCAGGCCTAATTATTACTTCCTACTTGGAGAAATATATTTTTAAAAAATCGCATGTGTTTCTTCTATACTGACCAAATCTAATAGCGTTTTTCACTGGGACTAAATTGTGCACTGAGTGCGCACTCAGAATATTCTCATCTTATTTTAACCTCATGTAATGAAACGGGATGGAGATATTCTGAGTGCGCACTCAGTGCACAATTTAGTCCCAGTGAAAAACGCTATAAAATTCTACTGATTTATACCAAACATATCTATCTATCTCTATAACTGTATCTCACTTGACATACAGTCCATGCTTATAATTTGTGAGGAAGGGCATCTACTTTACAGTATTACTTTTACGTTGTCACTAAAGGTATAAAAAGAAACATACACTGTATATGTAAAATGGCCATTTGCATATTTTAAAATTCGAGAACGGGACAGATTTTAAAAATTAAACAAAATTCGATAAAAACGCCAAATATGGTACGAAGCAAATTTATATGAAATATAAATAAAAAAATATATTAACTTTTGGTTTATTAATGTTATACATAAATTAATAAAATAAGAAAAACCAGTATACCTAAAATAACAATATTTTAAACTCATTTAGTTGTGTTTCTCTGAAGAAAATTTTTTTTGGGTAGTATTATTAACACCGCCCGTTTTTCTTTTATCTCACACTGCATAGTTTGTCTGAAGAAAACAGAAAAATATGTATTTGTTACGGTTAAGATCTTTGTAACGGAACATTTACTGCTAAAGATCTTTATAACGGGATATTTTTGCGTCCCGGCATTAAAAACGGTACTGTCCCATTGAAAACGGGATTATGGTCACTTTAGGCATATGCCAATACTTAAATCGGGTTTCTGGAACATTTCATTAAGTTAACGGTCCGATTAAAATAAATATCCTATAGTTCTAACATGTTTAGCCATAGCAACGTTTACTTTAATCGGACCGTTAACTTAATGAAACGTTCTAGAAACCCGACCTTACTCGTATACACTTTGCATTCACAGAATGAACCTTAACCTTGTTGCCGAGACAAAATAACAAAATAACGATAAATTATACACAAACTCACATGTCCCTGTTCGATGGATGAGTAGTGTATGGTGTCATAATATTCATAAATCTCATTCATGAATGTATAATTTTAATCGAAATGTGACAAAAAAGTTATCAAAAATAAAATAATAAAACATGTAGAAAATTAAATAAATGTCTGGTTGATGGGAAAACAAGACAATATGGAATTAACGATAAGTAATATGTTGCTTTAAACATCTGTTTTCTTTTTGTAAGTTAAATGTTGAAAAATATAAATGTGAATGTAAGAAAAAGAACCAATAATTTTTTGTCTAAATTAATGGCCTTACTTAAATAAAATCATACCTAACACGAGTTATTATTATTTGGGTTCAAATAATTTGTTTACACTAATAAAAATAAATTATATAGACACGTGTACATTAGCGTTAATTTATTGTTTATACTTGCACATGCTGTTATGGCATTATCGATTTGCATTGAGAATTACATAGTTCTAAGCAATAAACAATGTATTAATTTTATTTTGGAAGCTTTTAGTTCTGATGCAGATAGCAACTGTGTTTTTCTTACTCACTTAATTTAACTTTGTTTTTTTAATGGTGTTATTAACTGTTAAGTTCGACATTACACTTTAGGGGCAATATTTCTTTCGATAAAGTCTTGAATTTTGTCGAATACAGATTCTGACCTGACTAAAAATTATCAGTTGTCTTAAATCAGTCTAAACTGACAGCAATCTAAAGGAAAACGCCTCTAATATACAGTGTGTCCCAGGATTAATTTCGGGATAGGTGTGATGACCCAAAAATTTTCGACTACGTGTATCATGTTTTGTAAACAAGTTTTGCTTGACCGAGAATGGATTTTCACCAAATATTAGTGCAAGTGGTATCTAGTTGGCGTAGTTATTCCAAGAAAACCATAAAGCATTTTAGGTAAAGTGCGTTTTCTATCGCTTTTACGCAAACATTTTATTAAAATAAAATAAAATATTCTAAATTCGAAATTATGGCCGTATGCCAAAATTCATAGCATTTGAACAAAAACATTGATATACAGTAAATGACAATTTTAAACTTTTATTTAAAAAAAATCACAATATCTTTTTCTCCATAAATTCAAAAACACATTTGACAATCAAAAGTTTGACATTAATGAGTAACAAACGTTAACATAATAAGTAGCATGTTGACCCTCCAACAAAAAATATTTGTGGTGCAGTGCTATGTACTTGGTGAAATAAGTTACGAAGAGGTGGTGAAAAGATTTCAACAATAATTTTCAGGACATTCATTGAGCGGTAACATTATTTAAATTTTGTATTTTCTTTTAAATAAAAGTTTAAAATAATTTTTGTTCAAATGCAATGAATATTGGCATACGGCCATAATTTAGAATTTAGAAAAATTTATTTTAATAAAATATTTGCGTAAAGGCAATAGAGAAGCCACTTTACCTACAATGCTTTATGGTTTTCTTGGACTAACTACGCCAACTAGATACCACTTGCACTAATATTTGGTGAAAATCCATTCTCGGTCAAAACTTGTTTACAAAATATGATACACGTAGTCGAAAATGTTTGGGTCATCACACCTATCCCGAAGTCATTCCTGGGACACACTGTATAACGTTAACTTTTCTGAGATATCTGACAGTCGCAGTCGTATTAAGATCTGATGTGAATACATGACTTAACTTGAATTGTTGACTGAAACATTTTCTCAGACAAAACAACTTTTTATTTAAGCAGAAAAATGAAAAGAAAAAGAATTATGTTTTCTGAATTCGTTTGCGCTTCGATGAGAGTAATGCTCCTACTTAATTTATGCAAATAGAAGTTTGTGATTAAGTCGGCACGAGCTTCCTGTCACAACAATAACATAAAAAATATGTTTTGTGTTGTGCTGTAGTTCACAGTAAACACAAACATTTATTAAATTCACTTCCAAACAAAAACAACAATAGGATCTAGTTTCTGTTCGTTTAAAATGCCACGTGCTCGTCAATGTGAAAGGTTAAAGGTAGCCCAGAATTTCACGGAGTTCCTCCCCAAAATTCAATTAACCGTTCATTTTCACGGCAAGTCAGCCTCCAATATCATACCCCGCCGAAAAAAAAATATAATTCATGAGTTCGGCAGCGAATTTAATTGCCCGTCCATTAATTAACATTAGGCGCACAATGCGCCGGCGATTTTT
Organism: Dorcus hopei; assembly: GCA_033060865.1. NCBI lineage: Eukaryota > Metazoa > Arthropoda > Insecta > Coleoptera > Lucanidae > Dorcus > Dorcus hopei. The sequence goes on along the minus strand of CM065419.1, from coordinate 27,761,771 downwards.
CCCGTTTTAATCGAAGGGCGATAATGGAGGGATGAAGTTTGGCTAACGCATCACGCACGAGGAATTAGACGGTATACAAACTTTTTTAATATTTCACGACAAAAAAAAATACCACAATATCAAATTTTAGGCTCCAACATCTGTCGCCGTCGAGGAAATTCCCGGCCGCAAACGTATATATTTCATAAAGAGGGGGCGAAATGTATAAATAAAACATACTCGGGGGGGTGGGCTACTTAAGCGACCGCTCGGCTATTTTTGGAGTCAATCAATGGGCATGAATATTAATTGTCGTTTGGCGACCAATTGGAATATAAAAAAAAAATCATCGAAAGAAACCTGTAATTACTTCACTGCGTTACATACAAACCAAAAACTATACCCAAATTAATGGCGGGCTTTCAAGGAAATTAAAAATTAATAAACGCTCACCATTCTTAGGACAAATAAAATATTTATAAACAAACACGAAATAAAATATACCATCAATTAACATTAGATATATTTTTAAGCGTGTCTTTTGATAAAAAAAATTATGAACTAATTAGGAACCAAAAATACATCAAATGTGCTAAGTGCCATTTCTAGACCAATAACATAAATTGCTAACGAGATCTTAGAATAACGTAGCTGACAACGATTCTACAGTTTCTTATAAAAAAAAATACATAAAGTACCTAATTAAGCATTGTTGCCGTCAATCAACATCTTTACTCGACATTTATTTATCTACGTCATTGCTTCACTTGATTGGAATGCTAAAATAAAAGTTGTTAAATATATTCTGTGTATTAAATGCCTCAAAATATATGTATATATCGTCTTGCCTAGCTGAAAGCTGCATTTCGTCTTCGCCATTTTTCTGCATAGCTACACATGATTTTCTAGAAAACAGCGGTTCCTTGTGTCAATTATTGAAGGTTTTGCAATACAAATACATTTTCGATTTTCGATAGCTATCGAGTAACATACGAAAGCCATTAATTAAGTCTGTTTGAATCGTGTCCCCCCCAACTGTAAAAGTTGTTTTGCCTAATGAATGTACTTGACGAACTTTAAAGTATTACATATGATTTCACAAGATTACCCTAAATACATAGTGTAAGTTTCGACGATGTAAAGTAATAAAATCATAAATTAAGAGTTGATGAGTACCGACGTGCTATTTTTTTCCTATAATACTTTTAGGCCCGGTCTATTCATCTCTCAGTAAGTGGACAGTAAGATACTGGATAGATTAAAGATAGGCAAATGCATTGCGCTAATCTGTCAAGTAATAACTTGGCACTTTACTGAGAGATGAACAGACCGGGCCTTAGAATGTGACATAAGTATGGGTGATGTGGAAGTTGTTATTCGTCATTGCTGTCCATTTGTCTTCATCATTAAGCATTGCTCAATAGATTATCTAAAAAGGTGTTAGATGAAAGTTCTAGTCTTGTTGAAGTTTTTCTTTTGAAAATTTTAAATAGAATCCTTAGCTGACTTTGTTGTTCAAGACTAAAGTTAATAGTCCATTCATTGTCATCATAAATCGCTTCATTTAACTTAAGGACGACCCATCGTTTACTTTCATTCCATTACAGAAGTAACTATCAGTCAAAAAGTTTCGAGCTTTACAATGCAAAAGCGTTACGAAAACAATGATTTTAAAAACTTTACTATAACATATAAAGCACGCTGTACTTTTGATGATGCCCCTTTTCCAACAAGAAATCAAAAATATCTTGATCACTTTTTCAACAAATTTTCTCTTTGTATTTTGTAATTACAAATAAAAATTCTTTTTGTAGAAATTGGGAAGCAAATTTTACAAACAAAGAATACAACTACTTTCGCCAGGATCGATGATAAAGTATGCAACAATCAATTAGGGAAAACAATCGAAAAATCTTTCGATATTGCAGATTTTTTTCTCGATTATAATCTGTAAAGCACGATTAAACATAAAAAGAAAACCAAAATATTGTCATTCTATCAAATACTGAGATTTTTACCCGCTATAGACCAAGATAAGGGGATCTCAGGAAGGTTTAAATTGATTTCAATTAGTTTAGTCTAGTCTAGTTTACAACCTTCTTGACTGCAAATTATCCAATGAACTTTAATGTGAATTGGCTAAAATTGCAAATACCAAAAGCATCCTCGTAAATACTCCTTCTTTCATAACCCTTTTTAGCCAGCCATACTCTCTAATAAATGTTATGTACTCAAGCCACTTGGAGTGAATAACTAAATCAATATGTATCAAGGTACTTGTATAAAATCATTTTACAGCGTAATACAATGTTTGTACCTAGTAAAACCGAGTTCCCTCCTGCTGGCATCTGAAATAACTTAACAATATTAAATATGTTGCGAAACAGAAGTTTCCGAGTGGGATTCCGAGGCCCTCAGATGTAAGGAAACGCGGTTGTAATGTGTGAGTCTGGAATTATTATTGCGATGTTCGAGGCGGACCATTGAGCACGTCTGCAGTGCAACCTGCTTTATGCCCCTGTTGTGATCGTTATTCCGTTTTAGAATGCATATCTTGAAGTTTTCAGTACGTAATAAAGATGAAAATGGCCGCGGTGTAATAACTTATTTGGACGTTGGCTTACACGAGAGTTTCTCTGTGTTCAGTAAACGGTTTCGCGATCTTTTTTTCTTTTGTTGGTAAACGTATAATATGAGAAATAATAATCATATCTGAGAACGCATTTGGAAAAGAATCCTTTTACTTTCTCATTTGAAAAACTTTTGGAGCACGTTTTCACGTTTGGAAATGAAATAGTAATTAGATAAAGCTGGGCCAGAATAATTTGTATGAGTGGTCAATCAGTTCCAAAATTTTTTTGCATTGCAATCATTGACTTGCGAGCAAGGAACTATCTACCTGAAAAAGAATGAATTTGCTCCTCCAAAGAAGCAGACTCTGCTAACGTAAATTGGTATATAGTAATAAAGCTATTGAAGTAGTTCATTAATTAAAAATCATGTAATTATTTTTGCCACATCCTGTATGATGACAAATCTGATTACATATACAAGGCCACCTGGCTTTTTTTTGGAGGGGATACGAGAGCAAATCAAAGTTTCCCTCAGTGTTTATTTCGGTGAACCATTGCTAAATTTATCGCGTCACTTAATTTAATGCGTCTAATGGGCTTATTGCATTTAGCGTTTGTTTTTCTCCGGCACGTGCCCGGTCGTTATTGCGGGGGCCTTCGGCGTTAAATTCACTTTTGCTTCGTCCTATGAAATCATTTCCTCGTTCCATCAATCTTTATTACGCCGACTCTAATCAATACCCGGCGCACGCACCGAAAATTATGCGCGCCTTCATTATCCTTATAATAATAATAATAATTATTATTATTAAACGAATTTACGAGGTGCAACGAAGACGTTTCGTTGCAATCCGAGTAGGTCACGACGCAGTTAAAAACTCATGATGTCGCCGTCTTTGTACACAACAACATTCTAAGGATCGTTAGTGACGCTGTCGGCATCGAGTTACTAAATAACCGGCGTCGTTCTCGGCCAGACGCATAAATAGCGACGCTCACTGCACCATCAACAGACCTTATCTACATGCACAGCCAAAGAAAACAATTGACAATGGCTCTAATCGAATTCTGATTGAGACGGTCTCGTAATTGTTTCTGAAATTAAGTGGACTCGAGCGTGAAGTATTTAAAAACAAAGCGGTTTTCTCCAAGACGACCCTGTATAAAACTTAAATTGACAGGGAAATAATGTGTCGAGTCAAGAATAAAATTTACGGTTAAACATGCACTGTATTTGTAGCCAGTTGACTACATTAAGGCTAGTCTGACCGTGTTTGCATTTCTTAATCTACGCCTAATATGTATTGTTGGATAGTTTTTTTTCTTTGTGTTAAACATGACAAACATAAATATAACATAAACTGATAACAATGTCAGAGGACCAAGTTACAATAAACATTCACTCACCCTTTGGTTAACTCTCTCTTTCCCTGCTTTCTTTCTCGACCACACACTGCGGAGCTGAGGGTAAACGTCTTAACATTTGGGCTTCGCTTTCCGATTCGATAAGGATGTCATGCAAAATTACAAATAACCATTTACGAGTATCTACTCAAAACTATCGGAATTATTTACTCACCGGGGCCCTCTCCCGGCCCCACTCCTTTCCAGCGGTGATTCTAGATGCGGAAGCTCCCTGCTGGAATGCGAATTCACGGGGAAGGTGTCCTCGAATGTCCGTCTTCGTACTTCGCATGCATAACGACAAACCCCAGGTGGATATTAGCATACCTTGCCTTCTGAGCGTACGTCCTCAGAATCATTGGTGCTACTGCCTCCTACAGTGTTGCTACACTGGCCCGAGCACAGTTAACACCAAGTCATGACCGTTTTGAAAGTACAAAGCAATCACCTGGTCAGGTATTACAACTAGTTGTATTCCTGGTATCTACTACTCACGCACCTGCAGTAGCGGATAGGGTCAAATACCGTGCACAGGTGGAATGATCCTCGACTCTCTCCCATGTATGGGCGAATCCAGAGCGATCACCCTTATGAAAGAATGCCCAATTTCTTACTCTCTGTCCGAGCCATCAGCGGACACAACGTGATTGGCACCTTACTCTACCTCAGAGCATCATCTACCATCAGCAAACCTTTTACGCTTGCACAATTACTTCATCACATGTCCTTGCAATTTATTACAACACTCGCGGGCCCATCTGCGTAATTAGCGCAACATTATCAAGACGTCTGCCCTACAAGAACCGCTGGCGGAGACTGAAGTGCTTTTGTTCATCTTTCCTTGCATCTCTCTACCTGAGACGCACCCCGTATCTTATCCCAAACCATAAGATAAAATAAACAAACGTGCTCGTGTTTTACGGATATATTGAAAATGCGTAAAATTTCTTAAATTCTAAACTTGATAAAATATACAACGACAACAGTATACAACCAGAAACACTTGGCAGCAAGTAAATAAGTTATTATTATAAATTAATCAAAAATCAGGTAACTTTTAATATTTCTTATCAGTGCATTATGCCATTTAAGTGAGTGTATTTTCTTGGCCTAATAATTGTTAGTTTGTTAAAAACGATGTTTAAATAATTCATTTTTTGTCTACATTAATATGAGTTTAGCGCCCTCTAGAATCACATTCTTTATTACTGTGAAAATTTTCTTTTTATGTGCTGTGTGCATTTAGACATCGAAAACAGAAATAAAGAAATTAAAAATTGATGTTTTTTAAAATTACATGGAGGTATAATTTTTCTAATGAAATTAGTTAAGCGCCTTAGTGATTTAAAAGACACGTATTTTGATGTATTAAACATTAACAAAAAGTTCATATTAATACCGAAAAAAAGGAAAAAAGTTTCTTTAGTTAATTCAGACTAGTCTTAACTTTTATACAGGTGATCTTCCATATATTTTGTTTTTGTCCACGAGTCCCCCAACCTCATAGAGCTTGTCGGAGAGGGATGGCGGCTGCGACCGACTTGATGTTTTTATTTCTCCTTCGGCATTCGCCTTACAAACTGGGGAAACGCAGAAATTAAAACCAATAACAGAGTCAATGTGACAGAGAAAAATATACCTACTGTATGACATTGAAAATGCGACACCTAGTAAACGTGAAAGTACTGTAATATATTTTTGCTAAAAAACTGGTTACATATGGAGTATGAAATGATTAAAATTTGATGTAGTTTGAAGAAGTCGTTTGCCTTCAAATTCAATAATGAGTTGTAGCGCCTCTTAAGTTTATGCATTCGCCTAATCTACGGGGCATACTTTGAATGGAGTGGTCGATATGTTCCTGCGGTATAATGTCCCAAGCAATTTGAATTTCATTTCTGAGGCGCTGTAGATCCATCGGACGAGCAGGTAATCGCCCTAACCGTCTGCCCACCATATCCCATACATGTTCGATGAGCAAAAGGTCAGGTGATCGAGCTTGCCACGGAAGAATAGTGACATTAGCTTCACGAAGCAACCTCGTAGTGATAGCTGCAGTATGAGGCCTAGCATTGTTCTGCTGGAAAACAGGGTTTTCTAGTTCTTGAAAATAGGGCAAGTAACAGGTTCCAAGACACTGTGAATCTAGCCCTCGGTGTTTAAGTTTCCCTGCAAGAAGACTAGAGGAGACCTGCTTCCATATGCTATGGCACCCCAAACCATATCCCCTCGGGTAAGCGCAACTTCACGTTCCATGCAGTACTGAAGTTCTCGCCTTTCTCCACGTCTACGACGAACTCTTCTACGTCCATCGTTGGCCCAGAGACAAAATCGGAATTCGTTACTGAACACAATCCGATTCCATTACTGATTTCATTGGATGCGTTCTTGACACCATTAGAGTCTCGCCTGCCTATGTCTTTGGGTCAATGGCAAGATAAAGCGCAGTCGATAGGATTGTAAACCAAAAGCCCGTATTCTGCGATAAACTAACCTGATAGAGAGCTGTTCTCCTACAGTACCTAACCATTCATTCCCAATGGACCTGGAGGTGCTGAACCGATCCCTAAGGGCATTCGCTCTTAAGCGGCGTTCTTCACGGTCATTAGTTCTACGAACAGCTCCAGTACCTCTACGGCGTTGATGTCTGTGCTCTTCTATCCATCACATTACGGTAGATGCGTTTCTGCCAATCCTATTAGCAATTTCCCTAAGACCCATTCCTGCTTCACGCATCCCGATTATTCGTCTTTTTTCAAATTCGTTTAATTGGCGGAAATTGTTGCGTCTGCGTACTCGAGGCATCAGAAAACACTGTTTGTACAGCAACCACGACACTAAAACTAACTTTGCACAGCAATCTGACACAAACACAGGAGGAACAAAAGCTTATGTTGTTTTGAAGAAATTATCCACAGCCACTTAATTTCGTTTTTAATCGTTTCCAAATTTGATCGTTTAATACACTGCTACATATACCCAATTTATTAACAAAAAATTATTACAATATGTTGATGTTTACTGGGTTTTGCCATGCGGTATATTTAAAAATTCTATGTAATGGAACAGAATGGATTAAATACGCTAAAGTATGTTTGTAAATACAGCTAAGAATCTGCTTTGAGAAACTTAAGATTGTTAGCTACACCAAAACATGACCTTGACACAAATTGGAACTTCGTACGCAACATTACACAACGAAATAATTGTTAATAAAAGCTAGGACGTCAATAAGAAATGATAATGGACGAATCTAAGGACTATTTAGAACCGATTGACATTCGTCAAAATGCGCATAAAATAACATACTAAAGAATAACGAATTGTAGTAGACAATATTTACAGTTATTGTTAAGGAATAACTCTGATATGGCGATCATACTAACAATGATCTCAGTTTCTTTCGAAAATGCAAAATTTTTATGTATTGAATATATCCATTGACAAATTTGAATGTTATACGGCCGAACTGTAGACAGAGGAAACAGTGAGTTAATTTTCATTGCAATTGTGTTGGATAGTTTTTTTTTCTTTGTGTTAAACATGACAAACGTAAATATAACAAACTGATAACAATGTCAGAGGACCGAGTTACAATAAACATTCACTCACCCTTTTAGATCTCTCTTTCCCTGCTTTCTTTCTTTCTTTCTTTCTTTCTTTCTCGTCCACTGCGGAGCTGAGGGTAAACGTCTTAACATCTGGGCTTCGCTTTTCGATTCGACAAGGACGTCATTCAAAATTACAAATAACCATTTACGAGTATCTACTCAAGACTATAGGACTTATTTACTCACCGGGGCCCTCTCCCGGCCCCGCCACTTTCCAGCGGTGAGTCTAGATGCGGAAGCTCCCTTCTGGGATGCGAATTCACGGTGAAGGTGTCCTGGAATGTCCATTTTCGTACTTCGCATGCATAAAGACAAACCCCAGATGTTTATTAGCATACCTTGCCTTCTGAGCGTACGTTCTCAGAATCATTGATGCTACTGCCTCCTACAGTGTTGCTACACTGGCCCAAGCACAGTTAACACCAAGTCATAACCGTTTTGAAAGCACAAGGCAATCACCTGGTCAGGTATTACAACTAGTTGTATTTCCGGTATCTACTACTCACGCACCTGCAGTAGCGGATAGGGTCAAATACCGTACATGGATGGAATGATCCTCGACTCTCTCCCATTTATGGGCGAATCCAGAGCGATCACCCTTATGAAAGAATGCCCAATCTCTTACTCTCTGTCCGAGCCATCAGCAGACACCACGTGATTGGCACCTTACTCTACCTCAGAGTATCATCTATCGTCAGCAAGCCTTAACTCTTGCATAATTACTTGTCATTGCAATTTATTACAACACTCGCGAGCCCGTTTGCGTGATTAGCGCAACTTTACCAAGACGTTCGCCCTACAAGGATCGCCGCCGGAAACTGAGTGCTTTCGTTCCTTCTTTTCTTGCATCTCTCTACGTGAGAAGCACCCCGTATCTTATCCCAAACCATAAGATAAAATAAACAAACGTGCTCGTGTTTTACGGATACATTGAAAATGCGTAAACTTTCTTAAATTCTAAACTTGATAAAATATACAACAACAATTGTGACTAAATTTTATAGGAAATATAGGCACACTTACACATTGCAGCAAAAATGTGAACAATATTGTAAGTAAGCTTTCGTATCTAAAATAAATGTTGATTTACTTATCTGTACAAATAAGCTTTTACTGTTGGTTGAAAAGAGACGTTTTGTACTACACAATACGCAGTGCAATTACGAACATGCAAATCAAAGCAGTTTCCTTTTGTCATCTATGACCTTAATAAGTTGATAATACCTAAACATTTTGTATTAATTTTTTTCGTACAGGTACTGTTCTAGTCAGTAAATTCAATGAAATGTGCTTTTAAACAAAATTCAAGAAGAAAATTCTTTTCTTTTTTTTTCAAGTAATTTTTACATTTCGTATTTTTCAATTCGAGCGATCGTGATTAGATCGATGAAATACACACTTGAAAAAGATATCAAGTTTTAACATTCATTCCAAATTAAGATAGTTTTCGTCTTTTCTGTAGAATGCGATCACTGATTGAATACGATTAACCTGAATATTTGAGAGAACGAAAAACATGCGATTTAATTAAATGTTTAGAAAACCGGTTCACCGGTTTGCATTATTTACTTGCTTACTTAATTCCAGAGTAAGTTAGATTTATTCTTCCATTTTAATTTTTTAATTAATTAGTTAATTAAATCTCCATGTTTTCCTGTCTTTTGCCGTTTCCTCAATTCTCTTGTTTTATCCCTCTTCTTTTTTTTTCGGTACAATGGAGCTTTAATTAATTGAGTTTATCCAAGGTATTTAAATAATTTCTATTTTATCCAAAACAAATTATTAACTTTCATGTTATCCGAATACACCAAAATGTATTCTGTAAGTTTTATTGTTAGTTACTTTCACATCTATTGTTTTCAAAAACCCCATTTATTCCTGCTTTATACTTTTTTTATATAAAATCCGTGTTTCTTTGTTGTTCCTTATTCTTGAAATAACTAAAGTTCTAATTACTTCTGCTTTCATGCCTTTTTTTAGTATATCTCATTTTGTTTGTCGATGTCATTCACGTATACTGAAAACTTCCAACTTTCTACCTGTCATGCACGGTCTTTACTTTCTTCTTCATATTCGTTTATTTATTAGTGGTGAGTTAATTAATTAACATTTGTGTTGCACACCTAAACTTAATGCGGTTGCCGCACCACTACAAGGAAGGGGAAGAACATTTAGTTTCAGTTGATAATAAGGCGATAAATAATTAGCCTGCACCTACCCGGCTGGCAGTTGCATAAATAACATCGACCAACTGCAAACTAACCGATAAGCGGAATAAAGACGCACCCATGTCACCGGTGATAAAGCGGGAGTAATTAAAACTTGGCTAATTTCGTCGCGGCGTAACCATTAAATTTACAAATACTTAACAATCGCGTCTGGCGACGCCGCCAACTTCATTCACAGCTGGTGAAATACTTCTTTTTGTGTTAACTGAGTCAACTTTAAAGGACAGTTAGTTAATCAAGGTGGATAGCTAAAAACAGTAATAAACGACGCTTATCATATCTTAAGCTCAATGTAAAATTGATTATTTTTTCTATTAATTTGTAAATAATGATATAATTTTTTATTATGAAATACCTTTGTAATATTTCAAAAAAAAATCAGTTCAAATATTATCAATTATTGGATGGTATAGTCTTCCTTCCATTTTTCTTTCAGATCTAGATCTACTTTTTTTCGTTGAATTATCTGGGAACTTCTCGTGAAACTTATTTTTATACGTGCGTTTTCTTCCTTATAATATGTAATTAAGGAAAAACAACGTCATCTGCATATTATAACTGGCTGAGTCTTATAATTTTTTTTTTATCTGTGGTGGTTGCCCAACGGGGTCCTAAGTCAAAGATTTGTCAGAACCTCAGGAGTGGGAGTGTATTTGAGTGTGTGTAAAGTGTTCCATGGCTCCATAGCTTTGTTACTTCCAACCTTCTCGCCATCTTTAAGGGGAAGCAGTGTCGAATTTTATCGCCAACACTGAAGGGTGCCTAAAGTCGATACCGACCACCCCCGAGAAAAATCCCGAGTGCGGTTCGAACCGACGACCATGCGATTGCAAGGCCGGTCCTCTTACCACTGGACCGTTCAGGCGCTAAAATAATAATAATAATATTTATTGCCCAACAGTCTTAAAGGCTTTTGTCAGTCCTGAGAAGAAAATTATTTCTTATCCCCTCGTAACTGAATTTTTTCGCTGTTGTTTCTTCGTTTTCATTAACTGTTTATCCCTTGGAAGTTATCATATGAGTTACGTTCAAAATCTTAATGGTGTACTGTGCTAGAGCCTCCAAAGCAACACGACCAACTAATTGTCTTTGCATTAATATTTTCGTCTGTAATTTGTAAAGTTGTAGCAGCAGATTTTTAGAACAATTATTTTCAATTTCTATAAGATACCCTTTTAGCAAATAAGACGAAATTGATAAAGTCTTAGTTCTTTTCAGCAAGAAGATTTTTTCTTGGTCGAGGATATTTTCTAATAAGAAATGCTCCAGGATATTCAGTATTATAGCAGCTTTTATAGCTTTACCAAGTACATGGTTATTTTTCAGTCTTTTAAGTTTTCAAATTTCAGGTAATATGATTTTTTAAAAGATACAACAGAACGACATTTAAATTTATTAATTATCGAATTAAGCTTTAGTTCCCGTATGAAAATGCCATCTTTAAAAAGCACATCTTCCCATCTCATAGTAGATGATAAGGATTTGGGTTTAGTCTGAGATTTTTGATCTGACTAATTTTTAACTTTTATTAATACCATGTGGCTATAGATGGTGGAAGCAAATTTAGTAGGTTGGGAACATTGAGGAATTGATAGTACCCGTCGTTATTTTCGCTCGATCACATGGTTAATTTTTTAGGGACTAATTGACGTTAGTGGAAATATTGGTAAAGGTAACGATGGAAACCTCAGAACATTCGTTCTGAAACTCGAAAAAAGCTTGAAATATTGTCCTCCTTCGTGTAAGCAGCTCTGAATCCTTCAGATAAATTATTGAAGACCTTTATTAACGTTTCAGGTCCTACATTTGCAATTGCCTTTTCAATTGCGTACTGCAGTCCTTCCAAACTGTTAATACGTTTTCGAAACACCACTTTTTTTGAAAACGAAAATAAAAAGGTGTCATATCGGATGATATGCTGGGCTGCAAACCTACACTGATTAAGCACTCTGGGACAAACTCCTCTAAATAATTGATTGCTGTTCGTACTGTGTGGGCAGTGACAAATCTTACTATTGAAAATACCCACTTGTTAATTCAGTGTCTTCTAATTGAATTATAAATGGTTCCAAAATAGCTCTTTGGTTTCTTTACGGACATTAATTGTTTCCTGGCCCAATAATTCTTCTCCGAGACATTGCCACCCAAACGTCAATTTTAAGTGGATGTAATGCAATTATGTGCTGACCAAATCCTGCGTTTTGTGAAGTGACTAACCCAGAAAGATGAAACCAGGTCTCATCGATAAAGAAGGAAATATTCTCTTGGTCAAAGCTGTTAAGCAAATTATTGTTGTATCACTGACAAAACTGAATTCGTGGAAGGAAATCGTGGGAGTGAACTCGTTGGAACCATGGAAAACTTGTACGGCCGGAAAAGAAGGTGATTTTTAAGAGAATTCGTAAGAAGCTTCCAAAATATAGGAAGCTGATACAGAAAGGTTTAAATGAACTAAATGCATTGTATCCATACCTATTTATCAGTATGAAGAAAACGTTAATTATCCTAGTACAATGTTATGAGAAAAGCGAAACTCAATTTGTTGTTCTGAGTAGGTTTCGATGAAACCATCATAAGCCTACCTATGAATAAATCCAGTTACCATTTTCCCTTCGAAAATAAGCTATTACAATGAATTTGTATTTTGTTCTGTAGTAAAAACCATTTTGAAATAGTAAATGGATGATTGATTTGATTTATTTCATTTTTGATTTAACAATATCAGCATAGGATTATAATGGCGCTTACGCCCTTCTGATATGAAGCCCTCGATATGTAGTTGAATTTGACAATCCACTATGTATACCAAAATAAACTACGAAAAGTGTTGCCAATCTAATCAAATAAATTTCAACCATTTATAAGCTAAGCACTCAGTATGTCACGTGTAAGCGCAGATTTATATGATATAGCCGCCTGCACGATGATCAGTACAATAGAGGAAATATATTGGAGTAATAAATGTGATACATACAAAATTGAAAGAACCAGCTTTGCCCACTACTGCAGTCTTTATCATTAATAAATTTAATATTATTTGTTTCCTTCTTGCCTCGGTTATGATCAGCTGATGTGTCACAGAAATCTATTGACAGATTGTACCGGGTGATTTTTTAAAATTTTTATGAATTCTTGTAAAATTTGAACAGCATGTCTTAGCTTAACTGAAAAATAAGTCATTTTACACCATGAAGTTATTTTACAGTAAAGCTAAGACATGCCGTCAAGATTTCATAGCAAAAGTTGTTAGTTCTAGGATTATCCTGTTAGGATATACTGTGTATGTTCTTAAAAGATTTTTTTTTCTTCCATTAAATTATGATCAAGTGTTGGATAGTTTTTTTTTGTTAAACATTTTAGACTAATAACAATGTCAGAGAACCGAGTTACACTAAACATTCACCCTTTGGTTAGATCTCTCTTTCCCTGCTTTCTTTCTCTCTTTCTCGTCCACTGCGGAATTGAGGGTAAACGTCTTAACATCTGGGCTTCGCTTTTCGATTCGACAAGGACGTCATGCAAAATTACAAATAACCATTTACGAGTATCTACTCAAGGCTATAGCGCAGTCAACACCAAGTCATGACCGTTTTGAAAGCACAAGGCAATCACCTGGTCAGGCATACAACTAGTTGTTTTCCCAGCATCTACTACTCACGCATCTGCAGTAGCGGATAGGGTCAGATGCCGTATACAGGGGAAATGATCCCCTACTCTCATGTCATTGCAATTCATTGTAACACTCGCGAGCCCGTCTGCGTAACCAGTACAACATTATCAACACGTATAGCCCTCAAGCACCGCGCCCCGACTGAGCGCTAGCACTTTTCTTTCCTTCCGTCCCTGTACTTGAGACGCATCCCGTATGTTAACCCACACCATAAGATAAAATAAACAAACGTGCTCGTGTTTTACGGATATATTGAAAATGCATAAACTTTCCTAAATTCTAAACTTGATAAAATAAACAACGACAACACAAGAAATTTGAAGTCTCTTATTTTTCACATATCTCTGCGTACTTTCTTACAGCTACTTGTATACATTGCGTTAGGTTTGTTAGTGTATAAGTAACTCATCGAAATCCAGACTAAATACGGCATTTATTATTAGCAAAAGTATCTTTTCTATTTGATAACAGAACCCAACAAAAAAGGTTGAAAATTAATGAGAGGTAAACAAGAGGCAGACGTAAATCCGAAAACAAGTGAGACGAGATGAAACCGAAGTCAGCCGCCGGTTATAATTCCCATTATTTCGTCGTTCGAAATCGGAAATATTCCGCAGGAGTTTTTCGATCCCGAAAATACGACGTTATAATGGCGATATTTGTCCGTAACGGCCGCAACGGATGTCATCGGAACCGAATATATCATACTTAGTTTTATTTCTACTCCGTTGATTTATCAATTGTTCCTTTTATTTATATTGTTATGATAATCATCTAATGGATACTGGCGTGATTTATGCAGTCGGTGGCCCCTGTAAATAAGCGCGAGTACGTATGCAAGAGTCTGGCGCATTAAATTACCGCCCAGTGATTTATTTTGGCTCGATGATAAACATAGTATTATTTCGCGTGCATGATTCGGAATCTAATGACGTTATCGGCCCCGCGAAAGATATATATCTTCAGAGGTATCGATTTTATCGGCTGGACGTCGTTGCTTTGCTTTTGCTTGCATATAATTCCCATTAAATAATTCGGAGTTGGTCACACAAGGCATTTTCTGAGAACCTTCATGTTTAACAGCTATCCATACCAAATTCTAAATATACCTATTTAAAACACAAAGCAACAAATATATCGCCTATAATGTTAAATAGAAAAATTATACTTTTCTTGTTCTGCAATATCATTCTGAGATTCTTTTTTTTTTACTTTTAAACTGAAACAGTCAGTTTTAGAATTACAGTTATTAAGATCATTGATTTGTGAGTAGAAGAGTCAGTGTTGTTTAAAACAGACAGTGCTCATGTTCCTTTTTAATTCTATTATAGATTTTCTATATCAATAATTTAATTTACTTGTTGTAGCGCGATGAGTAGTTCTATCGATGAAGGTGGCTGTTTATATTATTATTAAAAAAAAGTAAGTTTGTTTATAAGATGTTATGTAATTTTTGACAGAGAAAATATATAGAAGTTTTCTCCTTAAAAGTATTATTTTACTTTATCACACATTTGAAATTGCTCGAATAACTTTTATAACTGTGTGTTATAAATTTTCTCCTTAAAAGTATTATTTTACTTTATCACACATTTGAAATTGCTCGAATAACTTTTATAACTGTGTGTTATAAATTGGCGCCCAACTTAAGGACCAGTGCGTGTGATAAAGTGTAAGAAAAAAAAACAGTTATAACGTCGTTGTCAAAAGGGAAAAAATTTCCGCGACGCAGTGAACGCGTACGAGAAAAATGGCGGCTCCAATTCAAATGACGCAAGAACAGTTACAAATGTTGATAATGTCCATGAAAGCAATATGGCAAGATCAAGAGAGTACAAGACAAATTATTCCCATGCCCTCTTCAGGCAATTTTGTTAAATGTACGACGAGGTTTGATGGTTTACCAGAGTCAGACATTGAAGCATTTATATCAGCGGTGGAAATTTATAAAGATTGCGCAAACGTCAATGATGAAAATGCATTACGCGGTTTACCAATGTTATTGGAAGGCATTGCTGCGACATGGTGGCAAGGTGTTAAAGCGACAATTGACAATTGGGATGCAGCTATTAACTTAATGAGACACATGTATGGTCCAAAGAAGCCCGCTTTCCGAATATACCGAGAAATTTTTAACGAAGAGCAAAAAGAAGATATCCCAACAGATTTATTTGTTTGCAATAAAAGGTCTTTGTTTGCTAAATTGAGTAAACCTCCTGATGAGGAGATACAGCTAGATATGGTGTATGGATTGTTACATAGACGAATCAGACAACGCGTTTCACGAAATGAGGTAACCACATTTAAAGAATTGTTGGATAAGACAAGAATTGCTGAAGAATCTCTGAGAGAGACAGATGAAGATAAAGGGAAAAATATTTCTACACATGTAGAGGCGATAAGATGTAAATTCTGTCGTCGTAAAGGACATATGGAAAGTGAATGTCGCAAGAAAAAGGAGAAGCTGGATTCACCGCAAATCCAGGGCAGTAAAATTGTTAGTTGTTACGGCTGTGGAAAGCCCGGCTACATTCGCAGTAATTGCCCGGATTGTAGGACAAAGAGCGACGTCAAGAAAACTGCCCAAGCGGACAGTCTTGATTTTTACAGTATTTACACGAAATCGATAACTCCAAAAAGATTTAGACCACACGTGAAAATACGAATCGGAAATTTAGTTGGTTTCGCTTGCATCGACACAGGAGCGAAACAGTGCATTGCAGGATACAAACTTTATCAGAAACTGTTGGTAACTGGTGCAAAGTTCACCAAACAAAACATTTGGTTCACACTTGCTGACGGTCAAAAACATCAACGTGAAGTGCTAATTACAGATGTAGAGGTAAATATCTGTGATCGAATCATACCCACAACATTTATGGTGTTATTGGGTTTTGAAAATACCAAAACGCTTTTGGGAAATGATTTTCTAATCGCTGCTGGTATTATTATGAATTTACGAAAACAAAAGTGGTGGTTCGAAGATGATAAAACAAACATTTCGTACATGTTTGAACCAGAACCGATTGTAGAGGCAACTATGGCACTATCCACGATGGATGTCAAACTAAGAGATGGTGAAGCAGCACATCTGAATCAAAGTGAACGACAATTATCCAATGAGCTACTTGAAAATAATAGTGATACCTTTGAAGCAGGGGGAGAACCTACTCCGTTTGCTGAACATCATATCGATACGGGTAATCATCATCCCTTAACTACTGCACCATATCGAGTGTCTCAGACGAAGAAAGATCTTCTACATCGCAAATTAAATAAAATATGTGGAAGAGAATTTCGGGCACCAGATGATATGAGTCGGGATATGAGGGCTATCATTGAAACAAAAAGTTTCGCTCCAGAAATAACTCCGTATCTACTCCGCATGGTGAATACAATGCGAGATGTTCGAGACACAGTAGAGAAGGAACAAACCAGAAGGAAGAGTTTCGCGGATAAGAAGCGAAGAGATCCAGGAACCTATCATGTAGGAGAATTTGTATGGGTAGCGACGCATACTAAAAGTGATGGAACTATGAGACCATCTAAATTTGATCCTAGACGCGATGGACCATATCTAATTGCGAAGGTATTCTCTCCAACCAGTTATGGAATTGCAGAAATAGCAACACCTAATGTGATACTGGGAAAACAGCATGTATCAGCAATTACACCCTATCATGGACCAGATCTCACGAAAGCCAATCCAACGATACCAATTAGCAAAAGAGGACGCCTTAAGAAAATGTTTAGTATACGAAAATGAGACATCATCGTATACTAAAGGGGGAGAACTGTAGCGCGATGAGTAGTTCTATCGATGAAGGTGGCTGTTTATATTATTATTAAAAAAAAGTAAGTTTGTTTATAAGATGTTATGTAATTTTTGACAGAGAAAATATATAGAAGTTTTCTCCTTAAAAGTATTATTTTACTTTATCACACATTTGAAATTGCTCGAATAACTTTTATAACTGTGTGTTATATTGTGCTATATGTTTTATGAAAATATATTATTTTTTAATTCTAAGTGAATTGACCACTGATTACGCAGAGCGAAAGCTCATGGTACATGTGACACACTGCTGCTGTAAAATGCGGTCGATCATGAGCAAAATCGATTAAATAATTCGATCAGTGTCGATGCAAACAGCGTTCTAGTTCTCCAGCTTTGAAACTGAATTAACAGTGTACATAGAGCTTCATCGAGGCCACAATTATATTTCGATAAGGCGGAGCTTAATATAGTGAAAACCACTATGCTTCGAGCGACTGACGACCATATTTTAACAGGCTAACGCAATTAAAGTAAAACGGAAATTCCCCCCCGTAATCAGCTGAGGACAAGAAGCAGGCATTCGTCGGCGACTCGTGTACGAGGATGATTTTCAGAATTTATAACGCGTCGTAAAACTTCAATAAAGGGCCTAATAGTGGCGAAAAAAGGGCGGCCATTTATCCGCGCCGTCTGATGCCTGGCAAAATTCTTGAAACATTCATAAGAATTGCTCGTAAATCAACGGAATTATTTCTATGCCGCATAGAGAGTTCAAGAATGGACGACATTATAATGTAATGAAAATTCCGTAAGAAGTGCGGTAATGGAACGTATGCCCTGCAATGAGGAAATTAACCTGGATTTAATGCCGTTTACCGATCGCCTTCGGCGACCTTCGTTTTTAAATATAAGGCAATAGGTCAATCAGAAGGAAATTAATGTTCGAGCAATCGTACAACATGCTTGTTGCACTTAAATAAATAATAGAACTGTTTCTGCCTTTTGTAAAAAGACCTGCTACCAAAAGAAAAATGGCGCAGATTATCTGGATAAAAAATCTTTCGAAAAGCTTCTTATTTAACAATCAAACGTGCCAAATTAATAACTCAAAATAAATAATAAATAAACGTGTCATCCTTATACTGATTGCTTCGATTTATGTAACATTAGGGACTAGTCAATTTAAAATATTCTTCCCTTCCTCCATAACATTTCAAAAAATTAGAATCGAGAATTGAAAACTCGATAAACTTTAAATAGACCGTAATAATAAAACCGAACGAAAAAGATATGTACAGTCGCAGTCATAATTCATGACGCTTACTGAAAGGTTACAGAACATCGTACCCATCTCTGAACGTCGAATGCATCCATAACTTACTACATACTTAAAAATGAATGAGGGAATGTCGCAAATTATTTTTTGCTTGGAAACCACAAATAAAATGTCCACGATGAGTTTTTCTGTAAAGGTTATGTCAAGAATTAAGATTGCGACTATACATACGTCTGCGTCTGGTAATATTATATTATATACGTATCTAATTCGCGTCGTACACGATATATTGTGTTCACTTTGTCACTAAGTTTTAACTTGTTGAGTAAATAAATGATTTATGCATGTGCACAAATTTTTTAATAAAAATATATAATTTTGTTAAGAATAATAAAAAGCAAGAAAATTAAAGATGAATAAGATTACATAAAACGTTGCTATTGTTCAGATTTTCTGGGAAATCCTGGATTTATATTTTGCGTGCAATAAATTACACGTAAGTGTTTCGGTAAATTGTGAGTTACTTAAACGTGGTATTATTTCCAGTGCCGGGAAGTGGTGGAGGTGGCGATACGTCATCGAGGCAGAGGCATGTTCCCCTTTACGGAAGGATCGTGGCCGAGGAGCAACTGGGGGTGTCTCTTAATACGGGTGCCCCGGCGGACATCCAGGCCATGCAGGCCCGGATACCCCGCACCTTCAGGGAGCCCGCGTCGGCGCCTCTCAGAAAACTCAGCGTGGACCTCATTAAAACCTATAAGCACATTAACGAGGTAGGACTCTGCGCTCGTCAACCAGATTTGCCTCAATTATTCATAATCTTTGTTCTGCGTTAATGTTCATTTATTTTCGGCAAGGATCTCCACTTGTTCTTCACCGCCCTTAATTTATATTCGTGCTCTTATAATTTTATGGAGCTCGCGGAAAAATTACGCACCTTTTCTTTACTAACGTAGAAAGCTTTAAAGTTTTTCAAGACTATTCGGTTTTTTTTATTTAATTTTTTCTCACGTACGCCCATTGAATCTTTTTTTTTCTTTTATTTTCCAAACATGTAACAGAATGTATTCCATGACATTATTTATGTAGATACTTTGCATAAATACATTTTGTCCAAAACGAAAGAGCAGAAAGGGTAACGTCATGCAGTAAAAAGTCTGAGTGTTGCCATAAAAATCAGCGGTTCACAGTTTATTACACGTGTAACCGCCCATACGGTTGTGACAATACAATAAATTCCTCTCAATTGAACTTAACTTGACACGGCTCTCCCGCCCCACGTCCGCCGCCGCCCTGTGCTACGTAATTTCACTTCACGACGATGCACATATTCGCAAATTACGGTGGATCATCCACTATGATGCACAACATTGTTGATAATACGACGGAAAAGCTGAAAAACCACAGCTTTTCTTAAAAGGAGTGCTTTCCGAGATCGAAAAATAAGAACTTTTACAGTCGTCGGATAAACTGAATATAACACTATTCTTGGAATAATGTGACGTAGATATGGAAGAATGTTAAAAGATATTTGGCGAATAGTCCTTATTCCAAGATTGTAAAACTTGGCCTCAGAATTCATTAGATTTTTTTTTAATTTCATCTTAATTTTTGTCACTCTGCTTGTGTTAATAAAAAAAAAAAACTTCCAGGAAACTTTTGGACTAGATTACGATCCATCTTTTAAGTCCCCTTTAAACTAAATAATCATTTAACTAAAAGAAGAATTAGGAGACAAATTGTCGATTAAACCGTGTTTAGGCTAAGGACCAAAACTAACAGAACGTAGGTAAAAGTAAACATACGAGGGCGGTTCAAATTTGACCTGCATTTTATTTTTGAGACTCAATTAAAGAGCTGCTGCAAAATGGTTTTGCATTTTATCATGATAGGCATTAGGGTGAGTCATTTTTGTATGAAAAAAAAAAACGAATATTGCGCTTTTGATTTTTAATAGTAAAATTATGTTGCCTTTACATGAAAACAGTGTAATGCTAGAATTTAAAGTAAATAGCACCTCATCTTCAGGTTGCGCTTTGCCTTGGAAATACGAATAACTTGAATATATTCTGGTAGTCATATAACATAAATGTCTCAAGGAAAATAGGGTTTTTAGAACAAAATAATCATTTATTAATAATTAAAAAAATAATACAACAGAAAAATTAATGAAAATCATTCAATATTGAAATCTTTCTTGCTATCGAATTTAGGGATTGCTGCGAGATTCGAGTTTTAATTTTATCCACCTTCTCTTGCCCTTTTAGTATACAGTTTTGATGATAACTCTGTTATTATTATTATTATTACAAATACGAACTTTTCATGGCATACTATATGGCCTTTCTTGTATAATATCAAAAATTGAAACGTAAGGCTCTAAATATTAATTAAATTCAAAAATATTTCGTAGGTGTCATAATATCACTAAAAGACAACATAATTTTGCTATTAGGTAAGATTATCTCAAAGCTTGGTTTTTTGACCCACCCTAATAGGCATATTGGCTGACGTCATAAACAATTGTATCAATATTGTCACTTTTATTAGCCGTGGAGTCCAACCACGGTGAATTGAATACTAACGGTGGCAGCATTCAAGTGAGATAGCGAGGTGTTACGTCGTCGCATACCTGCTTCTCCCTCTAATACAACTGTCAACCGTGACAGTTAATATTGGTTAATAATTGTGTAAAAGGAGGAGCGGGTAGGGTATGCGGTGACGTAACGGTTCGCTATCTCGCTTGCCGAAATGCTTCCACCGTTAGTATTCAATTCACCGTGAAATCCAACAATGTTTCAAATTCGGCTGCACAACATGTACAGGTCATTTTTTTTATTATATGCCGATCAATCGATCGATCGATAAGTCAAAGAACTTTTTTATATGTAGCTAATTTTCGTGAAAAAGCCTTGCGGCTTTTGTCGTGTCATATCATTTCGTCGAATACAATCTGCATATAAATACAAATGAACTAGTTATTAATTTTTTTAATGAGGGTTTTAAAGCAACGGAAATGCATCAGAGACTTCAGAGGCAGTTTGGAGGAGAGTGTTTATCTCTCAGATCAATCTTTAATTGGTGTAAATTCTTCCATGATAGAGCAATAGGAGAGAGAATATCTGTGAAGGAAATGGCTGAATTTTAAACACTAGTGTTGAAAATGAAGAAACTATTGTCCACGATAAACTTAAATCTAATTAAGTTACTGATAGATGGGTTCCAAAACAACTTTCTGTAGAACAAGAGCAGAAACGCCTTCAGGATTGATAATGGTGATGACTTTTTGTCTGATTAGACCCGGGTGCACTAACATATCCCAGAAAGCAAAGATGTTGGCATGGAATGGCGTTACATATGAAATGGCGTTACACAAGCTGACATCCACCCAAAAAATTTAAAATCCGACCATCACCTGCCAATGTTATGGTGACTGTATTCTGGAATGCCATTGGACTAATTTATGTCGATTTCCTTGAAGATAGAAGAACAATTAATGTCGCTTTTTATAGTGAGTTTTTTTTAGGAAAGTCAAACTAGCCGTACGAAAAAAAAAGATGCGGTTTCTTAAGCAAAGGCGTTATTCTCCTCCACGATTACACTCACCCACATACAGATCAACTAACAAACGATATATTTGGCTGGATTGGGCTGGGAAGTACTGCTTTATCCTTCATATACAGTCTAGATTTGGCCCCAAAACGATTTTGGCCCACTTAAAAAGTTCTTTTGGGAGGCAAACAATTTTATTCTAATGATAATGAGGTAGTTAAAATTGCGGTGCAAAATTGGATATGTCGTCAAACGAAAAAAAATTTTCAGCGGGAATATGGAAGTTACCAAAGAGATGGGATTAGTGCATTTTAAACGGGGGTTGTTATTTAAAAAAAAATATATACCGAGTGTCCACTATGATTAAACATACCATAACAATTCAATACAATTTTTTTTTTTTTTAACTGTAAATTCCTGCTTTCCTATCGAATATATCATAAAGCATTAAACGGTATAATATGTAGCTTTATGTTATGTATTAGCTAAGACTACTTTTAATATGTTTTTCAAATTGATGGGCTATCAAAATTAAAAAAAAAAATTAAATACTCAGACATTTTTTAGTGCCTCAGTTTTGATCAAGCAGGCAAACTTCTGGTTGAGAAGCTTTACTGATTTTAAAATATTGTACAATAGAAACATCAAACATAATTTGTATTGAAAAATACATACATATTTATTTATAAATGGATAGATACTATACGAAATGCTCAAATAATTCGCCGTTTACGTTTAGAAGTTACTGCGAACATTACTTAACATTCTAGGATTAATTGCCGCACATTCTTCCACCATTCTACCTTTCAACTCGTTCAAAACGCGGCAGGGAGTCTGATAAATTTTTGATTTTAAATAAGGTCACAAGAAGAATCGTTCGGTGCTAAATCCGGCGAACGTGCAGACCATCGCGGATTGACAAGTCTGCATTCAGTATGCTGTTTCTTTTTTAACAATAACTTCAATAGGGAAGCAAGAATTTACAATTTAAAAAAAATTGCATCGAAATTCCTATTGTGCGTAATCAAAGTGGACACCCGGCATACATGTAATGTTATTTTACATTTTTTGTCAGCCTGAAAAAATAAAATACAGGTTAAATTTGAACCGCCCTCGTGCATAACAACATTGCCCAATTAATTATTAATTAGCAGAACACGTTAAAGAGTCCGCTTGTCTTCTTTAAATTTGTGTGTTAAATTTAATTTTAAAATGACAGATCAATGAAAGATCCTATCAATCGGTGTAACAAAGTTTCTGTTAAATGCGTCTTTTAAATATATCTTTATTTTAAATAAAATTTGTTTAATACTAACAGAGCTGCTGCAATAGATTTTCATTTAAAATCTGCTTTTAAAAATTTTAAAGATGTTTACTAAGCTTAGCAGAACTAAATAAAATTACAGAATATATTTAGTTGTTATTATTGTTATGAATTCAAGATTCACAAATCGTAGTTTATTTTAAAAACACTTTAATATCCACAATCACTTAACACAGTAAAAGCACAAGAATAACGAGTTGCAACACTTGTCTAATAAATAACACTTCTATAACTGAAACATTTTACTAATCGCTACAAACTGGTTCAAAAAGCCGCCGCTCCTCAATTATATAATTAGTAATTCACTCTTTCGAGAATAGCGTCGAACAAGTAGCGAACGTTCCAGCAAATTCTACCACCATCTAGGGCGAGTCAGGGAAGCCCTGGTATCTTTGGCTAGCTCAAGATGGCCTGACTAGTTAAAAAGTTGAATTTGTATCAGAAAGTGTAACACCACAGCACGGTGTAAGATATCAGGTGATATAACTTCCTATGCGTTCCGAAGATTTTGGTGGCTAATTTTTGTCCTAGTTCTATAGCAAATCCGCCAGATGGCGAACGTGCTGCGTAGGTGAACGAAAATAAAACTTGACCTTCATTTAGTATACGAAAGAACGTTGGTGTTGGCTGGGCCGCTGGGCGGATTAAGTGTGTGTATTGAATCGAAGCCACGGTCGAAGCATATGTTATACACAGGGAGTCTAAATTTAAATCAATTTCTTTATGCGCGTTAGTTGACCAAGCGGAGAGGACATATCTTTTCCGCGAGCTTCGATGCAGTAGCGCCATTGTTCGGCTCCGTGCACTCGCAGCGTCGTCGAGCTCGCCCACTATGCATCGTATACTGGTTACGACCCCACTCTTTCGAAGCGTACGCTCATGATAAATCAAACCGATTTAAATTTAGACTCCCTGGTTATACAACATGGTGTATCAGTGTTGCGTGCCGACGTGTGAAACCAGGAAAATATCGGTTGTTAAATTACCAATCCAGTTGGTAATCAGTTGACAGTTGCACTCCGCTCATGTTTCCGATCGCTATTTATCCTCTCTGATCAGTTTTTCGTAAACGTTAGTTACAGTTTATCTACCCCGATGTGGCCCCGATCAATGTTCCGTAAACGCCATAACACTTGTAAGGTCATTTATGTATTTGTTTACAAATACCTACGCTACACGTAGCCTACCTATTGGATTCTTTTAGAATAAGGATAAAATTTAGCCAGCTCACAATCGCAACTCATATCACCTGATATCTTAACCGTGCACCACAGTATACTCATCAATCAGTAAGGACATCTCGTGTAGTCGTCCTTGATACCGTTTTCACATTCAATATGGCCGTTATTGGCGGCCCTTAATTTTATTGCTACTAGATGTCACTGGTTGAAAAAGTGGCACGGATAAAAGTGATTACAAATAAATCATAGAATGCGATGTTATTTTCCAAAACTTTCTACACAACCTAAATGCATTATAATGTAACAAAGATGGTTTTCTGTTCAATCTTTTTCATCACTCCGCATCCATCACACAAAATGTGAATTAAAAAACGCTAATTTAAAAGCAGTTGATGAATTCACCGGTGCGCTATACACGGCCGTTTGTGGAAGGTCCGTCAGTTTCCAGACATGCGCGTTCAAAAACTGTAGCAACGAAAAAGCTGTCCGTACTGATTGATGTGTATACTGTGGTAAGTGGTAACACTATCAACAAAAAATAAACAATTAGAGTAGGCGTTACAAATTTTTACATTTGTCTTTGAAAACAACATTACAGTCGCAATTCTTTGATACAATTACAAGTCAATCCGTTATTTGAGAAACCCATAAGTCACATGTTTGCCGAGTTTTTTTGTCAAAAATCGATTGCTGTGATGAGGACTCACCGTTTGATGGAGAAACACCATCAGACCAGGCCACCACCAGCCAGGAGTTGGGAAAAGAATTGTATGTTTATTTGAGAAATCATATTAGTCAGTGACTAATGGAAAGATCGCAATCACTAAAAAAAAAAGTTGACGACATAGAGAAGCTGGTGAGCTACATTCCGGAAGATACAAAAGTCAGGGACTTCTACTTTTAAGCTTATTTTGGAAATTTCTTAGTTTAGTTTTTTTTTTAAATTAACAATTAACAGTAAATTAAACTGTCAATTGTTGTGTGCCATTCTTCACAGTCCAAGATGTAGTCACTATAAGTTAATTTGAGAAACCCCATAAGTCAACGGTATTCTAAATTTATTCTTGAACATGCTATTCAGGTCAGAAGAAGAGGTTGAACGGTGTATCTGACATTGGACTAGGGAAATATGCCGAAAAATTGTTGGTCCTCACTCACGACTAACAGAGACCTAGTTTTTTTTTAGTTTTTCAAAAGTTGCTAATAATTGACTTGTGGGGTTTCTCAAATAACTGATTCAAGTGTACTATTGTGAAATGATATCATAATTGTCATAAGTTTTGATTAAATTCTAATACACCCGACAAGAAGATATTTTTAATTAGAGACCATTTCGTCAAACTTTAAATGATATAGACAACCAATTTTTTTTTGCTCGCGACTACATATTACTTTAACTGTCAGTTAGTTTTCTCATTACAGTTTCAATTTGTTATGAAAGTAATCTTCACTATCGAACGTCCAAATCATTGTATGAAATTTTAAAATTTGGAAACTTTCACGAAATGCCTCCATAATCGCACGGAATAAAATTATTCGCCATTTTCCCCTTTTCAAGAGTAATGAAAATTTTATGTTAGTTGTTAAACACTTTACAATTTGTATAAGGTTTAAATTTTTGTTGTAATAGCATGATTAGATGCCGTTGTAGTTAAAAAAGTGGATTGTAAGACACAAAACGTCGATAAATCAGAAAACATTAATCGATCATTGTTCTACTGAAACATTTTTTAAGTCAATTTCATGGCAAACTAAATTACTTTTTCGATTATACCTAAATTGTAAATATTTTTATTATATGCCGATTTGATCAATCTGACGTAACCTGCGACTGCAAGCGCCAAACCTTTTTACGAAAGTTAAAAGGAGATAGTTACATAAAATACTGTAAAGGATGATGTAGGAAAGTTAATATAAATAATAAAAATAGTAAATGCCAAAAAGGATTAAATAAATTTTAAAAAAGATTTAATTAAACCACTTCTGCAGTGTATTATGTATTCAGGGTTACAACTTATTAAAGGATCACCATGGAAATATCGTAAACTATAAAGCCCCTCATACACCTGCGAACAAATTGCGCAAACAGACGTTGCACAAGTTGTTGTGCAAGCAAGGTCACTCATACACTATCACCCATACACTATACGCAAAATTATGCAAACTCCAGTTGCTTTTGTTGTGTACCTACGGAAACATGCCGTCTGACGACGGTATAAATCAATGAACTCATTCAAAAATTACTGCACAATGTGTCGTACAAAGCCCATACACGACGCAATAGTTGAATTTGAATTGCAACTTTGAATTTCTGCAACTAGTTGCACAGCACGTCAAACAACACCATAAACTATACAAATGTTTGCACGATAGCCTCTGTTGCGCAATTTGTTCGCAGGTGTATGGGGGGCTTAAGAGTTACAAGGACGGTTAAATTGCAAAAAAGTTGCGCTATTTTGGGGTCTACAAAAATGTGCAAATAAACCTCTTATATCGTCATTAGTTTCTGAAATATCTTCAAAAAACTGAAAATTGTCAATTTCGAATGAGAATTTTCAGTTTTTTTCAGATATTTCAGAAATGAATAAAGATAAAAGAGACTTATTTGCACATCTTTATAGATCCCAAAATAGCGCAACTTTTTTGTAATTTAACCGTCTTTGTATCTCTTATAGTTCACAAGATCCCTATGGTGAGGCTTTAATTAGTTGTAACCCTATATTCACTAATTTAATGAGACTATACTCTGTTTACTGAAGAGATATAGTAATAAAATAAAGTAGGAGAGTTTTATGCGCAGTATCTTATAGAGCAGAAGATGGTTTTACAAAGTAACACACAATTTCAAGATGTATTTTCAATATTAGATAAGTATCACCTGAACTCAACTGTACCGGTTGAAGGGCGGGCTACTGTGGGAGTGTTTATTACTATATCTCTTCAGTAAACAGAGTATAAAAGACAAACACTATCTACTTACAATATAATCACTTTTATTGACTATTGTTTCTCCAACACAGTAGCATCTTCAGAACTGAGATTACTCTGAGGTGACTACTTGTTACTATTAAGATGAATAATCTAAACTGTTCAGTTTAAAGCTAAAATAGCAGATGTTTAAGAACAAAATTGATTTGAATGTGTCCCAGGAAAAAACAAGGTCCAAGAACATTAACGATGAAAATCACGATCTGTTTGCAGTGCAGTTACTCAAACGATTATGTGCGAAAATATAATACGCCGAGGTCGATTCCGCCGTACTCTCACAGTAAATATACTTTATCACCGGCGAAATCCGGTCGTTCAATCCCCCGAAACAATCTTAAATTTGTAGATTCGCCGGTAATACGATATGGCCGATGAAAATGTGAACAGATGGCTTTGGCTACGGCCCCCGAATTTAAATGCCCGATAAATAGTACGGACAAAAAGTTGGACACAATATCAAGACGCTTGAATTATTTTGAGTGGCCTTTGCTTTCGCAGTACAGATCAGAATTACTCGTTGACTGAAACTCGTAACAGTTTATTTTTATTTTCTAAATAACTTAAAAAGTACATACTTAATTTTTTACGTCAAAAAATTGCGTTTTGAATACATACAATTTTGAACGTCCGTCCGGAACCTTCTGTTGTGTGTACATGCTTGCACTTTATTTCTTTTCCCACTTCATCTTTATGCATGACGGTACATACTTTTATTTACCCCATAAATATTCGCTATTATTATTCTTATTGACCATTCATTTCTGATTGAAAATCAGTATTAAAATGTTCTCGTTTTCTGTTAGTCTCTGAATTTTAACTGTTTGACATCGATAGATCATAAAAGTCAAGACCGACTTACTACCACGAAAAATAAGTGTACAGTAGCGGTCAATAAAATCCGGACACGTCATTTGTACAATGTAAACCACACTTTATTATTTTTGACTTTTAATACATATATGTATAAAATGTCACTAGTAATTCCGACGTTTAATACAAATTTTATTGTCTTATTTTGATAGAAATTTAACTTCAATGAAAGCCTGATTTACCAAATTTGTTGAAATAGGCACGACTTGTCAAATTATTGCCCGGATTTTATTGCCCGCTACTGTACCTACGCGAATTTTTTGCCAGTCAGACTACATTCTCTGCCTCTTGCAGAAATCCATGGCAGGAAATAATAATAATAGTCGTGTTCGTACAAATTTTTTTTTGTAATGACTCGTGTTATCGTTTTTTTTTTTTAAATATTTCCTTTTTTCCTTACTCAACCTGCGTAATATCAGTGATTGTGGATGAAAGCATTCGATTTTTATCTGTTGGGTGCGAGAGTACAAGAATCGATAAATAGTAAATGTGCGCTCCGGAATTGGAGAGCTGGAGTCGCAAGTTGAAAACTAGCGAAGAATTCACATGTACATACATTTAAAACATAAATTACGAATGACAGTCCAATCACTGTACGAAACACATTCGAACTAAACGTACGGAGGAGGATATGAGCCAGATTAAACATCAGTCATTTTTATGGGATCCCACCCACACCAGTGGTGTTGGGAACTTCTAGCCTAGGTTATAGTATATATCAATTTCATTTCCATTAAATCTTTAATTAATAAGTTTCAAACAGATATTTTAATTTTGTTAATGGTTGGATTAATTATTAAAAGTATACCTAGGTAAACAGGGAGAAAAATACGGATGTCATTGTTTGACTATGCAACACTGTAGAAAATTAGATTTAATTTAATTTTTCAATTGTACTTTAAAGTATAATAGTACGAGGGATACAAGACGCATTCCAACATTAACATTGAATATAAACGATTAGATATTCGTCGTCTAGAATTTAGTGGGTGTTTCTGTTTCAATCGACGCGACGCGACGTTTCGGTTGTCTTTTAAACGTATGAGGATTGGTCCATGTTAAAACAACCAAAATGTTTGCGGTCTGTCACCCACCTCTCAGATTTAGATCAAAGTTGAAAATGCTGTTTGTATTGTCCTTAATTTTTTAGTCCTGCTACCGTTTCTTTTTTCATTAATTACCTATTTCATTGTTGCAAATTTAAATCAATGGATCTTTCCTAATTTATTCGAATTTCTACGTTTAAAAGTAAAAAAAAAGTTAGTGATGGTGAACCATTCAAATGGAAAGACCGGTATACCACTTGATATAAATATAAAATTTCAAACTAAAGTCTTGGGCCGACTTGTTTTGTTATTAAACTATTTCATTAGAATTTAGTCAAAATAAAAAAGTTACGTTTCCTAGATTGATTTTTCTATTGATTAAGTGCAATGAAACTTTGTCCGAAGATAGTTTATGTCTTTCATGACCTGAGTAAGTGCTGTGCTTTTTTTATGACACACCCTGTAAACCACTGTAAATCTACGTTGGTATTAAATAGGGCGTAAAATCGTTGAAATAAGAAGATTGCCGCGCGTGTAGAGGAGAAACAAATGCTCTGTCAACGTTGTAAACTGCAGTTAATACTGGAAGGAGAGAAAAGACATGAGATATCGCCGATATTAGTAATATATTGGAACTTTGTCTACAGTTGCCAACTTATTATCTATTTGGCGATGCAGAGCACGAACTTCTGATGGCAGTAAAAGTTACGGGCAAGTGACAAGCAGACGACAGTCAACACATCGGCGGCGCGTGAGCATCCACTTCAGATAAAATAAAAACCCACGAAAACTAATTGAACGGGACGCCCCGTTTGTGGAGGCGTGACAGTAATTGTGACGCTAATGAAGGAATATTCAAACATCGCACTAATTATTTTCTTGGGAAATATCAATTATACTGGGTGTTATCGAATCGAGTAGAATAGGGTGGTAGCTTGGATCAAGAGGACCAAAAATTGTTATATAATATGGTGTCCTAAATGTAACCGTTTTCGAATTATGAAGGAATAAATAAAGGCATACAATACTTTCGGCCATATGCGGATATGCAGTATAAAATATAAAATACTTTTGTAATATACAGTTGCGGACACAAAATTTTGGACGTCAATTTCACCAACATAAAAGTGTGAAACTTTTTGGCATTTAGACATGGCCCGTTTTCTAAACTCGCCACTATACATATTAATATACCTACTTTTCAATTAACAGAGGACGCTTTTTAACAATCTGGTATTATTAAAAGTATTATCCATTTTCCATTGACACACAGAAAATAAAAAATTCATACAAGTTGAATTTTTGATATTAAGTTTCGGTTTTTATTTTGTCACGAAATAAAAGAATAAGAAATTGGAAAAATTAGATGACATTCGAGCAAAAATAGTTAATTTTGAGAAAAGTAAACGACTCCTAAGTATATTTTTAATGTGGTTTTGGTTTTCTAAAATTTGAACATTAATTAACATAGATAGAAAGCAACTAATTCCACTGGTTGCAATAATTTCTGTGGTACAATGCAGTTCGATGCATCATTTTTATACCAAAAATTCTTTTGACTTATGTTTGTAGCAATCAAGTCACAATTTAGCGATTTGGAGTCGTTTACTTTTCCATTCACTCGATGGTACCTACATATTGGAAAAAATTAACAAAATTCAACATGCGTTGTTCCAGGTGTATTATGCAAAGAAAAAACGGAGGGCAGCTCAAACGCAGGGCGAGGACAGTTCTCACAAGAAAGAGAGGAAGCTGTACAACGACGGTTACGACGACGACAACCACGATTATATCGTAAAGAACGGTGAAAAGTTCCTGGATCGGTACGAAATCGACTCACTTATAGGCAAAGGCTCATTCGGACAAGTGGTCAAGGCGTTCGACCATGAGGAGCAATGCCACGTCGCCATCAAAATCATTAAGAATAAGAAACCCTTCCTCAATCAAGCTCAGATAGAGGTCAAGCTGCTGGAGATGATGAATAGAGCGGACGCTGAAAATAAGTATTATATAGGTAAGTACAGAAAATGTTCTGTGTACTTTCTAAAGCAGAATTTAATTTGCGATTACTTTATAGTAAAATTAAAACGGCATTTTATGTGGCGCAACCACCTCTGTCTGGTCTTCGAACTGCTATCCTACAACCTGTACGATCTCCTGAGGAACACCAACTTCAGAGGGGTGTCGCTAAATCTTACGAGGAAGTTCGCACAGCAACTGTGCACAGCGTTACTCTTCCTCTCAACACCGGAACTCAACATCATACACTGCGACCTCAAACCCGAAAACATATTGCTCTGCAATCCAAAACGATCGGCCATCAAAATCGTCGACTTCGGAAGCTCCTGTCAACTAGGACATAGGGTAAGCTCTCACACAAGAAAAAGCCAGCTTGCTCTAATTTTGTTACGTTCTTGTTTCAGATATATCAGTATATACAATCAAGATTTTATAGATCTCCAGAAGTACTTTTAGGCATACAGTACGACCTAGCGATAGACATGTGGTCGCTGGGGTGTATTCTAGTGGAAATGCACACTGGCGAACCTTTGTTCAGTGGTGCCAACGAAGCGGACCAAATGAACAAAATCGTAGAAGTCCTGGGCATGCCGCCGAAGCATCTCTTGGATCAAGGGAGCAAGGTGCGGAAATTCTTCGACAAACTTTCCGATGGCAGGTAAGTTCTAAGGATTCTACAGTACGTGTAATTTGAAGTCCAATCAGTGAAAACCAACCGAATAGGAAAAGTTACTCTTTTAAACTAACCAATATTTTGATTGAGTATTTCATTTTTTTTTCTTGCAGATATATTTTACGGAAAACAAAAGACAGCAAAAAGTACAAATTGCCGGGTACTAAAAAACTGCACGACATCCTTGGCGTGGAAACAGGTGGCCCTGGTGGTCGACGAATCGGCGAGCCAGGCCATTCGATGTCGGACTACCTAAAGTTTAAGGATCTGATATTACGTATGCTGGACTATGACCCCAAGACAAGAATAACTCCATACTATGCCCTGCAACACAATTTCTTCAAGCGGACGACAGACGAAGGCACTAACACCGCGAACAGCACGAGTTCCAGTCCGGCCGTTGTCAACATTGACATGTCTACTTCCAGCAGTCAGCACGGTGAGTGAATGAATCCCCGAAATGATTCAAGTAGCTGTGCTAAAGTTTTCTGTTGCGATTCGCTATCATTTTCATTCATTAGCCAAGTAATTTCAGAAAAGTATATGTGCGAGGCCGACACAAATTCAACTTGATTCCGATCCTGTTTGAAAATCAAAATCAATCAGATTATTATGTTTTTTTACAAATATTTTTCACCCTTCATTTAGAATTTATTTAAAAAGTACGAGGCACTTTTTTACTTACTTTACTAAACAGATTTCGGAATGGAGTTGATTGAAGTCGCCCTCAAACATGAAATTACTTGAATACAGAGTATTTTAGTACACACAGTACAAGTAGAAAAAACGAGTACGTACTAATTGCCGTTTTTAAAGTTGTGTTCTGTGCAGACGTTACAGGAACACAGCGATGACTAACATAGTCTTACGGCGGAGAGTCGTAACGCACTAACACAGGTACTAATACTACCCTGTAGATAGTATATATAACAAATACTTTTTCAACATTTGTTCAGCCTTGCACCTTTTCGCCACCCATGTCTTTTTTTTGTTTTTTGCGCTTCGACACGGTCACGTTTTGAGTTCACACACGCAAAACGACAGATGTAGCTTTTTATAGAACAAAAGAAATTGTTGGATTGATAAAAATCATGTCACAGTTACAACGTGTTCCTCTTCGTCTCTAAGTAGATATTCTGCCACTCAAAGTCGGAGAGATTTTCAAACACACTGTAAAACTACTTAAAGAAATTTACCAAAAAGGAAATCTGCAACTATTTTCTTTCACATTAAAGAACGATCGTTTCTGTGTCGTCACGTCGTCGCCTGCATATATTACTTCTTGGCCTGCCTGGATAACGATTTATAATTGGCCTGAGAGCGCTAAAAAAAATTACCTTAAATTTTGTGCTCGACGAAACGCCAAAAGTGGCAATTTTGTCGTTAGTTGTAGAGGACTGATGGCCGTATGCACAGACAAATCTTAAGGTGGACTTGATACTAGCTAACTTCATATCAAACTGTTCGGCGTATAATTACATTGTTCAAAGTAAAGGTTTACTTTGGCTTAAGTCTAAAGATTTGTCTGTGCATACGGCCATGAGTGACAAGCACTCTCTTTAGTCAATCAAAGTGAGTTCATGTAAAATAAATTAGTGTTGTACTTAACGCAATACAGAATAATTTATATGATATTACAGATATAATACAAAAATCAACATAGAAGATGAATTTTTTGAAAACGATCCACCTGAAATATTTTAAAAATGAAAAGGTACTCATCTTGAGTGAATGATTTTTTTTTCAGTGTTGGTTGTTTATTCTGCAATAAAATGTCACTAACACACTGTTATTCCCAATGCCTAGAGAAATGTTTAAAGATTTAGTAGACCAAAGTGTTAATTTTTCAGTTTGTAATTAAATTTTTTTCTAAAAGACGGGTACATTGGCTTATTCTTTGGAGGATAAGCTTTCATTTGAAGTACCACACGATCACTCCACGGGTCATTCCATTAAAAGTGTTTGGGAGGGTATTCGTGGGGGCACGGGAGTAAATGTCAAAAGTGTGATTTATAGGTCAAAACATCTTCCCCTTAGAATAAAAGCAGACGTGTTTTCTTTCTCATTTTTAAAATATTTCAGGTGGATCGTTTTCAAAAAATCAACCTGTATATTGTCAAAAGTGTGTGTACAATATTTAATTTCGATTAACGTCGCAACTATTGTAAAATTTCACCTCATCTCACTTTCCTTTCTTCAATGAAATTACACGTTCTTTTTGCTTGAAGTGAAGTGAAACAGAAGTGAGGAAATTGCTTCCTCCAGATAAAGTGGGGAAAACTAATCGTACAGTCCTTAACAAAATATTAAAAAGTTGAAAAGTTTCTTCTTGAAGTAGGTAGTCGCTAAAAATTATTGCATTTAGTTAAATGATGAAACCGTTTTCACACTTCTTTAAATTACATACTTATAATGTATTTTTTAATTATTTTTATTTTACAAGTTGACTTTTTGACATTTGGACGTAAGAATTTCCTCACTTCTCTCCTTCTCAGTTATTCCATTTAGACAAATTTTCATTCACTTTTTTATGTGAAGTGAGCCACTCACCTCACCTAGTTCAGCCTCAGTCCTTTGTAAAAGGAGCGCAACATAAGAAACACTTTTGATAATGCATTCAGAACGTATATGTTATTAAATCTCTGTAAGGGTTCGGAAACAACCTGTCAGATTCTCTATCCTTTGGACCTCGTGGTCGCTCATGAAGTTTTTATATTTTATTCTTTCTAATTTAATTTAGTGAGAAAGTTTGATTTTGTGACCGTAAGAGCTTATCTCAGATTATCAATTTCTTCTTCCTTTCCTGTAAATTTGCCTTCTATTTTTTCCTTAGTTGTATACTTGAAAGTGTTTCAAAAGTGTTTAAATTAAAGAATATTTTAAATTGGAAGTACAGATTTGCAAAATTGAAATTCAAAAATCTACGGCTGTGTCAAACATTCATGTCACCTCAGATCAGCTAATATAAATTCTAAAATTACTAACCAAAATGACAATATGTTTCCAAACCCTACATTGCCAGTGTCAATCAAATCTAGGGACCTCATCTAGCAGTAAAAGGGGTAAGCTTGAACGACACTTTTGTCCAGGCCAATCATAATTCGTTTAACAGGCCATTTATTTCTCTAATAGCCATTTATGCACATTCTTTTTTTACTAATTAACAAAAAATAGAAATTACATAGAATGACAATTTAAAATAAAAAACTATAGTGAATTAAAATTAAAAGTTTCACACAGGTTTCTTTGTGACACCATCTCTGTAATTTTTTTTTCTAAATCTTGTTTAGAATGAATTAAGTTAAAAATTAGAAAGCATAACATTACAGTTACAGTTAAATTCACACCTGCATTTTTTTTACTGAAATATGTACATATTTGGATTGATAATATTCCCACAATCTACAAAGTATCCTTAAAACGATAAATTATAGACTGAATTTTGTTTTTAATTCAATGCATTCTTGTCTGCCAAAAAAGTCTAATGCCAGAAATTCTCCAGGGAACCCAGAAAAAGAAAATACTATAACTGCATAAATAAATAATTTTTAATTTTTAACTGTTAAAATAAAAGTGTATTCTGTAGATAGCTCTCATTTGTTCAAAAGTTAAAGTAATTAATTATGTAATATCAAGAAATTCTACCCAAATAAAAATTAAAAAATAAAAGTAGCACCACCTGTATACGTCCCCTTTTTAAAAATTAAAAAATACTTAACATTATTATGTAAATGAAAAGCGGAGTCAAACTGCAATAATAATAATTGATTAGGAGGAAATGGTAACAGAATTTTATCAATCCAAAATTAGAAAACTTCCCTTTTTGATATAAGTGGTCCTCGATTTACTTGAGAATTAATAATTATTTTGTAGAAAATTATGAATCACGACTTAATACAAATAGAACACGTTTCAAAACTCTTATAACTGCCATAAATGTCAGACTAAAAAATCAGGAATATAGATGACATAAATTAAATGCAAGAGAGCAAAGTAACTCGAGAAATAATTACCAACATATCTCAGAAAGTGTGAAGGGTATTTTATTAGTGAAAAATAATGAGCAGAGATCGAATCAAAACTATTTTTACCGAATCTTGTACCTTTATTTTATATTCACTTATTCATAATATCATACTCATTTAGCATGTTGTAAAAGTCCTACTCAAGACAAACTGTCTACTTCTGATATTAAAAACTTAAAAGTAGCCGCTCTCTGGGATTGAGCAAAGGAATATAGAATTTTTTTGTATTCATTAAATTTCCTGTCGGTTTAATTAGTATTACAACGGTACACCACCCATGAGACTGCACAAAACTTACTACACACTGTTAAAGTATCTTTCACATTACCTGCAACACTCCTGTATGTATATACCATCAAAATTCGACCTCGTATATTAAAGAAAAAAATTTTCTAATTTCAAAAAAGGCAACATAAACCGAGGACCACCTGTACACTTGCATTTAACATTGAAATATTTAAATGCAAGTTACGCAATGATCAATGGTGACTGCATTTATTGAAGTGACAATGATTACAGGGTTAAATTTGGTAGGACGTCAACGAGATATGTCCAACCATAGTTATCAGCCTGCCAGCTACACGGCGATGGAGTGCGATCCTTCTCCATCGAGACACCCTCACAGGCAACAGCGTTTCCAGGCTTCGCTAATGGGCTACGGACCGTCGTCGCTTCCCTACGCGCCTTACCCAGGACACGCGGTGCCTGATGGGACTCCTCCGAAACACAACCCCCCACAAAACGGCCCTTCCAATCTACAGGCGGACCGAGAAGACAGTCCCATGGTGGGAGTGTGCGTGCAGCAGAGCCCGGTCGCAATACATTGAAGATTAGCGTAGTGAGAAATAGTGTGTGCATAGTGAATACGCCTGGCGGACTTCTCGGGCAGAGTAGATGAAAAAGAACGAGCGGAAAACGAAGTGATTATAATATGTTGGTGTTGTTATATGTTGAGTAATTCGTAAGAAGAAATGATTGAATTTTTAGCCTCATATTTTCTTTTCCAAGACTGTCTCAGTGGTGGTTTAGGAACGGACGACAACAGACTTAGGGCTGCCCGCTCTGTTGTGATCATAATGGTGATGGTGACTCTGACGGCGGCATCGTCACGGGAGAGAATGTTTTTAAATCATCCAGAGATTTTATTAGCTCGATAAGTTAATAAATAAAGTAATTTATGCTAGTATTTAAATACATGAGTAACGATAGTGAAATATCCAAGTATGTATACATGTTTCCTATGAGTTCTGATAACTGTAAGCTGGCTCTGGTTTTATACGCCAACTTTGATTCGATTTATATACAACACAGGGATCCAAACAATGTTCTACTACTACCGAAGGAATTGTTGTACATTTTAGCGTTTAGGTTTTACACTACCCAACGAGACAAATGCATTTCATTGGTTTTTACTAATATAAGAAGGAAACGTACTTTACTATTGTGTTTGACTATTTTTTTTTTGTGACGATACAACTCCGAAACATAGTTTACAGCAATACAAAGTGTCCTAAATTAGAATTCTGTTAGTGGAGGTGTTATTTTTTAATGAGAGTCACGATGGTCAAATTAGGACAAAGTTGATTTTTTTATCACAAACAAAAGTCGTAGTAATTTTTGAGTTATGTACAAAAAATATTAGTGATATTGACTGGTAAATTGCCGGTAACCATGAAAACAAACCAAAGCAATGTCGTGTAAAATTATTCCAAATAATGCCAAAAACATCTAAATTAATAAATCGATTATCAAAAGACAATTTAAAAATACTCAGAAATACTCTTTTGTGATAAAAGAAGTATTTTAGAAGTAAAGCGAGATTTTATGTTACATTTATTTTATTTACATTTGCGTTTATTATTAATTGTAATATTAAAATACTTTTTTGGTGTTATTTCTTATGTTCTATTTTTGTTACGTTAAAGGTAAAGCCCCAACTCCATGCGCTAATTTTGCTAATTTGTTTCAAACAAAACAAAAACTGATTTATCAGTCGGTGCCTAAAAAAGTTTGACGCAAAATTGGTGATAGGTAACTATTGATATTACCATGAGATCAAATCAATTTTTAATTGGAATAGGTCATCAATGTTGTTATCATATTTGGTGATAGTGACATGAAATTTTAAAAAGGTTGATTTGGAATATAAAATCACTCTTGACGAAAAGTAGAGAAACGGGAAAGTATTTTTCAGCGTCATTTACTACAACCAAAGCAGTTAAGAGTACAAATGAAAATTTTTAACTGTCAGTAGTACTATAAATAGTTCCTCATCACCACTGAATTGCTAAAGGTTTAGTTATTTAACTGTCAAACTCTTACCCAAATGTGAGTGCATATTTATTAAATTAATAAATTTTATAAAAATACTTCTGCGACCATTAGTTAACATTTTACTAGGTTTCCGAAAGTGCTACATAAATTCTTCCTTTGCCGACATTTCGTTCGTTACAGTAGAATTTTTTTCTGTAGCAGTAGTGAGATCAGCAGCAACAAAAAGTATTATAGCTAAGACCCGAAGAAGTTCTTCTGTAACGAACGACGAAACGTCGGCAAAAAAAGATTTAGTTAGAGCTTCAATCAAAGATCCTAGTAAAAATATATTAAAATAGTTCTGACATTTATTTATTTTCATTAAATATTGTCTTAGAAGTAATAAACTTGAAATATCAGTTTATGTTGCATATAACTATTTTCCAAATGAATATACAAATGCACTGCACATAATTAATCGACTGTTGAAAATATAATTTTCATATTTGATTCAAAATTTGACATTTTTGTTTTTAATTGTCAAACAAATTTCAAAATATAGTTGACTGACATTTATGTTGAACGACTGAATGCTTGAATTAGATTGAATTAAATTCTATAAAATGTTACCTTTTATTTTAGCAATAGTAAATAATCATAAGTTTCAGAGTTTTAATTTCAAAGCATATTAAATCGAACAACTCTTTGACAGTTCTTAAGTTTCAACATTAATTGTTTGATTTAATGTTATCTAACATGTGTGTATGCAATTAAATTAATTTCAATTTTAGTTATATTCACGAGAGACAATTTGTAAGTTTATTTTTAATAGCATTAGGCAATTGTCAAATAAGTTTGAAAAGTTAACTAAAATTTATGAATTGTTATACATATACTTATCTAGGCTGAAATTACTGTGTGTGCACGTTTTTAAATTAAACTAAGTATGGTAATTTGCATCTATTTTTCTTCAAACTCTAAATAAGAATGAGTTGCAAAGAATTAACGCTCGCCTTAGCATCCGACATCTCTGTTTGAAGAAGGACAAATACCCACAAGCAATTATTAACTTTTTTAAATTATAAATAAATTGTATTATTATATGTATTGAAGTTTTAAGTTTTAATTAAATTTGCTTCATTAACAATGTGAAAACTTTTTGTTTCTTATGAGCTCTATTAAATGCTCAAATAATTCTTTAAGAATATTATTGTCGTTTCAAGAATAATTAAGTACAATATCCAAAAGTATTTTCATGGAAGCATAATGTTTTTTTCTTCACATTAATGGCGTATATCCGGTTTCCAAAATTTTCAGATTTTAATGAAGAGGAATAAAAGTAGATTTTTAGAAATATTTTTACCGCCTACTCGAAAACTACTTGAATTTCCTTTTCACAATGACTTTGTTCTAATTCAACCATTTTCGTGAGCAAAATGCTCACATAAAGAATTCTATTCTGGGACACCTGTATATTCTTAACTACTACTTAAAGTACCAATGTTCAGTTTCTTGACCGGGGCCTATTCAATCCACTACCGCAATACAGTGGTAAATGTGTTCAAAATATAGCAGTCAGTTTGTACATGGGCTTTGGGTGTTTACTTTACAGTGTTTATAGTATTATGAAACTTTATACACAAATCTTTCTCTGATTTCCACGCGTAATACAAATAGTTCATTTACAGTCGATGAAAAGACGCGAAACGGCGAATTTTTATATTTATACGTTTTTTACACTGGCAGACTCTCCCTTCTCCTCCTCCAAATGCTGTAAGGTAATTCCCAAGTTATTTTGTAAATAACTATCTTAATCACTAGAATTGTATTTATCGAATAAACACTTATTTATTTTATTTGCAATCATGTGCAGTCATAACCA
Source organism: Dorcus hopei (assembly GCA_033060865.1). NCBI lineage: Eukaryota > Metazoa > Arthropoda > Insecta > Coleoptera > Lucanidae > Dorcus > Dorcus hopei. Next base: position 27,721,439 of record CM065419.1, on the reverse strand, counting down.
TACACTTTAGTTGATGGGAAAAACGATGCAATGATACGACAATTGTAGAACAGTTGATAGTGTAAGTTATGCATACGCCATCATCTATGAATTCCTACTTGCTCTTTGTTATTTAAAATAAAATTACAATACATAGGTTTCGTTTTTTTACCTACTCTCTTCCAGTACTTATACTTGCATTATTTTAACTCAAGCTTCTTAATGTTAATAAATAAACTACTGTTAAAATATCATCGTTTTCTTCATGTTAAAGAAAAGACCACCTGAATGGGCATATTTGGTAACCCCAACGCTTTATGAAGCGTAAGGTTGAATTAGGAAAAGCGATTTTTAATCGATTATTAGAAATCGATTTTTATATTAGATTTTGTTTGCTAGTCAAATCAAAAAACTTAAAAATTGGTCTATCGATTCTTATTGGTGTATTTTTACTCTAATGAACTTACATTCATGTCTAGCTTTCAGAAAATATTTTTGCTGAAGCTCGGTTCTCTAATTAAAATTTATTTTTTAATGTCCATCTCACGAAATCTTCCGAATTTTGGATGCCGGGTTCTCGTTTCTTAGGGATGGAAAACGTAACATGAATTCTGTTTCTTGGACAGGTTCTTTTGCGCTTCGGTTCAGCTGGAACAGTTTCGGTTACGTTTTCCATCCCCTGGTTTCTAATATGAATAAAAATGATCGAAAATTTAGGGTAATTTTAGAAACTCTTGTTGTGATATATCTGTAGTGTTGAAAAATATGATTTGAATAACTAATACTTATTGTTTATTTTTAGATGCATTTATAATATAATTTGGACATGTTTCAAGGTCAAAGGTATAGGTATACAAACAGTGAAATCTTTCTATGACGGATACTTTTATTACCCGGACATTCTTCTCCAAGGGACATCTTTTTGGGAATCAATTAAATGCGTAACACTAGCGCTGAATCTCTCTAAGACCCAGTTGTACAATTACAGCTTAACTTTAAACCAAAGCTTAAACACTTAACAACAATTGTTGAAATAATCGTCGTTATGGGTTTAAGCTTCAGCTTAAATTTTAACTGGCATTATACCGGGTGTCCCAACGGTGTGTATTTCTTCTGTGGAGCCTATAGGAATAACAAGTAGAGAAAAGTGGATTAAGAAAGTTATACGAGACATCACGCGGCACATTTTAAAATTATTTTCAACTATACAGGATGTTCCAGAAAGTATTGGTGCATACAAAGCGATTTTTCTAATGGAACACCCTGTATATTCTTATAAATTTGGATGTCCCGCGGAGAGATGATTACACTAATATAAAAATTTATTGATTTCGCTTAGCTATTTTCGTAAGAAAAAATTTTTCTTCGAAAATTTCTTAAAAATTTACAAATTTTGAACTTACGTTGCTGACTATGGAGATGGCACAGACTTACGAAAATATAACAAAATGTTCTTATGTCTTTGGACTTTTTGAAAATATGAAAAAAGTTAAAATATCTTTTAGCATTAAACAGGGCAAATAGTACTTGCGAAGCACTCAGTATCTCATTTTTTTTAATGGAATGACCTATTTTTTATTTCAGAAAGGGGTAGTTCTTAAACTTAGTTTTCTACTGATACCAGGTTATATACCTATATTTCTAGTATTTCTGTCATTAGAACCTTGTTTTTATTACTATTTGAACTTTTTGGCCTTCTATTTATAACTTTTCTATAGTAAATGAGCAAAAAGTAAATTCCAGAGTGTATTTACGTCACACCTGAAGAAACGTCCAGGTCTACACATTTAATGTTTTACGATACACACATTGATACGAGAAAAACAGGTAAATATGTGAAAAAAAAATGTTCATCGTAATCAGCCATGATTTCATATTTGAGATCTTATAACAATTCTGAACAACTTGGGCAAATAAAGGTATCTTACTCTTATCTCCACTTCAAATATTTTTATTTCCTCGATATGTGACCAATGGTATTCGAATTTTGAAATCTGCATTTTGAGTTTGGGAAGCTCTAGGAACTTTCATAAAAATAATTTTTTCTGAGAAATCAATAACAAAAAAGTTTCCCATATATGTCCAACTTTCTGCTGGAAAAACTTATAATATTTACTCATTGTTACATGATTAGCAATAATGAAATGAAAATTTACTTAGAAAAATGTATTTCTTAGCTTTCAAATTTATAGTTATAATTTATATCCAAAAATAAAAGCTTAAAAACCAAGAAAAATCTAATGGTAGTAAAAACAATATTTCTGGTAAAACAAATGTTAGAAATAAAGGTATATAACCTGATATCAGTAAAAAGCTAAGCTTAAGTACTATCTATTTCTGAAATAAAAAATAGGTCATTCCATTTAAAAAAAATGAGATACTGAGTGCTTCGCAAGTACTATTTGTCCTGTATAATGCTAAAAGATATTTGAACTTTTTTCATATTTTCTTAAAGTCCAAAGTCCTAAGAATATTTTGTTATATTTTCGTAAGTCTGTGTCATCTCTATAGTCAGAAACATACGTTCAAAATTTGTAAATTATTAAGGAATTTTCGAAGAAAAAATTTTTTTTTACGAAAATAACTAAGTGAAACCAATATATCTTTATATTGTTGTAATCAGCTCTCCGCGGGACATCCAAGTTTATAAGAATATACAGGGTGTTCCATTAAAAAAAATCACTTTGTATGCACCAACACTTTCTGGAACATCCTGTATAGTTGAAAATAATTTTAAAATGTGCCGCGTGATGTCTAATATAACTTTCTTAATCTTTTTTTCTGTACTTGTTATTCCTGTAGGCACCACAGAAGAAATACACACCGTTGGGACACCCGATACAACTGGGCCGTAACTGGACATGCCTCTTAATCGGACACAAGATCCGTTTTAGAGAAAGTTCACTGTATATATTCATGGAATTTCATAATTTACATAATTTTTTCTTGCAGATATGTCGAGCAGTATCGTTCGTGATTGACCGTAAATGATTTTTTGAAAGCGATTAAAAATTTACCTATTTACTCAAATTTCGATTACGCAAATATGATATTTGTAGTGTCCAAAAATACGGTACAGTACGGTATTTAATACAGCCCTATCTGTATTTTACGATAAAATACGGTATTTTATGATATAATACGGTACAATACACGTAGGGCTGTACTAAATATTTTAAAATACTGTATTTTTACATCACTAAATATTTGTTAATGGTTTTTGTAATGGGAATGCCAGGCTGCGGTAAAAGAATATCGGTTTCCTCACCACAGAATTCCGAATAAAAACATATTTACCAAATTCTTTAACACATTGTGTGAGACTGGTCCATAGTGCTCACATAACGTGTCCGTATACAAGTAGACGATGTTACTTAAGGTACTTAATTTGTTAAGACGATATAACTAGAAAACAAATACATATTGGATTACAACTTATGTTTTTTATTTCTGTCTTGTAAAATACTCCCCTGGGGCCCTATTCTCAACCCGTTCGAAAAGATTCGCATGCGAAAATGACGTATTTTCCCAACGATTTGTATAGTTTTGTACGAGAGTCTACGTCATTTTGACGTCATTTTCGCATGCGAATCTTTTCGAACGAGTTGAGAATAGGGCCCCTGACGTTTGGTGTTTTTCCCGACTCACCCTGTATATTTTTGGGAAGTACAAAATTTCTCCTCTTCCAAAAAATTAGGATTAACAAAACTTTAGTTACTCATTACAAAAATGAATGTACTTTAATCAGAAACGAACACAATACGCATAATGCATCATAATCTTTAAAAATTGTCGGTGGGTATTTCTTGTGTCTGTTTCAAGTTTATACAAACGGTGTCTGCTTTTAAATACAGTGACATCAGAAATTATTTCAACCCACGTGAGCACGTGACCAAGCTAAGTGTTGTTTCCTTAGAAGTGGCAACACAGAAATGAGGTGACTGTTCCAAATTGGGGTGTATTTTGTCATTGATGTTCGTGGTTGTAGTGTTCCATTGTGTTTACCATCGGAGTACTTTTTCCTTTACTGAAAGAATTTTTGATAATTTTAATAAAGAGTGTTGCCAACTGTAGCGACTTGTCGCTACAATGAGCTGATTTAGCAGAACATATCAGTAACAGTTCCCGCTCCAGCAGTTGAGACTGAACACTCATTTCTGCTGAATGAGGTTCACTCATCATAACATGTTCCGATCAGGTAGCGGAGAAGTTACGCTACCACAAATGGCGACCGCTTCAAATCATTAGTTGAGTGATCATTTGTGAGAGATCGCATTCAACAGAAATTTAGTCAACAGTTGCACAACTTTTGGGTCTGCTAAATGCGCCCATTAGCGCCATTTTTAAGCCCGTAACGACGTAGCGCCATCTGCCGCGAAATTAGCCAAAGTAGTAAGTTTTACGCATGGCCAGCTACATGAACATTCACTGACGTGTATGTATGGCCGTTGCAATTTGACTTTTAAAAATTTTGACAGTACTCCACTCAGCGCCTCTTGTGAGTTTTTAAGTAATTGCAGTTGTCATTAAGTTACTGTCAGTAGTTTTGTAGTATCCTTAATAGGGAGCGCTGAGGGGAGTACTCCACGGCATGCTTTCTCGAACAGAAATTTTAGGCGAATTGAAACTTTTGGGTCTGCTAAATGCGCCCATTAGCGCCATTTTTAAGCCCGTAACGATGTAGCGCCACCTGCCGCGAAATTAGCCAAAGTAGTAAGTTTTATGAATCTCTTTAATATTAACTAAAAATTGGGTGATAATCATATGGTAATATCGAAATCACGGAACTTGAGCTCTGCGTCATCAACCATCAAAGTTACAACCAACAATTATTTCAGTATTATTTCTTTGTTAACGATGAATGAGAAAAAAAGGATGAAGTTATGTTTCTTATGTCTGATGATGCAACACCAGATGCATTTTATTTATGACGCAGAGCTCTTCTCTTATGAAAACAACTTTAATCAAGTGAAATGTTTTGTTTATATCTAGTGTTGTGAATCGGTAATTTTACCACGTTACCAGTAAGGTAGCATTACCTTACCGCTAAGGTAACATTCATTTGTTACCGGTAATTTCAGAATGTTACCTCTGTTGCCAACATAATGAAAAAAGCTGTAATTTTTCGAAATTTTTAATTCCTAAACTTGCAAATTGTAACTCAGCTAATGAAATAAATTGTCAACAACGTGTAACATTAAGGCTTACTTTATGTTAATTAAAGGAAAAACGGAAGTACTAGATAAAATAAATACTTTATACATATAAATGGTTTTCGTTTAGATATTTGATTGTTTTTGATTATTTTAGCAGTCTTTAAGGATATTATAGCAGTTGTTGTCAGAAATTAGAAGAAAACTGTAAAATATGTCATATTGTGTGAGTAATGTAACTCGGATGAAAAATAAGTTTTAACAAAAGAAATTATCATATCAAAATAATCAGAAAATTCTAATTAAGTATATAATTCTAATTTTTAGTTAAAAAAATGCAGTTGGTAATGTTACCGTAACATTATCGGTAAGGTAACATTATTACTGGTAATTTAACAATACTATTTATATCTGACTTTTGTCGTTACTTTTCAATGCTTAGATTGCAGATTCCTTGTTTCTTGTTCTTATACTTCTGACCTGCTTTTGACGTTACTTTTTAATGCATACTGAACCGTATCAAGTGGTTTTGCATTTGACAAAAGCGGCGGTGATTACTAATTACAGTATTAATGATTAGTAATCAGTTTAATCGTTTCTTGCAATATATTTTTTCTACTTATTATAGGCACCATGCACATCTCTGCGTTCAGCGCCGCCTGGCGTGGTGATTTGTGAATTAGTGATATGAAAATATTTCTTGAGACTCATTGCATGGGAATAGTATCACTCTTATGACAATTTACGATTGTAATACATAATACTTGAGCTTCCTGATATTGAAATACATTACAACATTCAAGTTCAAATGTCCACCAATAATTTGATACAACTCGTATTTTCATCATGGCCAACTCCATTAACATTCACTGACGTGTATGTATGGCCGTTTCAATTTGACTTTTAAAAATTTGACGGGTACTCCACTCAGCGCCTCTTGTGAGTTTTTAAGTAATTGCAGTTGCCATTACGTTACTGTCAGTAGTTCTGTAGTATCTTTAATAGAGAGCGCTGAGGGGAGTACTCCGCGGCATGCTTTCCGGAACCGAATTTTAGGCGAATTGACACGGCCATACATACACGTCAGTGAATGTTAATGTTGCTGGCCATGATTTTCATACCACTAATGCACAATATGGCCATTGGTGGCGCTGGCTTCGCATGTGCATGGTTCCTATAGGCGCACGTAAGAGTGAGAAAAATAGCGCTCCGATCGAATCAATGAAATCGCCTTAGGTAACCACAATGGTGTCAGTTCCGTTTAGAAGACAGTCGGACTAAACTCGTTGAACTTTAGTTCGTCCACCAACTAAACGCAGGGTTTGTGCTCTTATTTTGGATCTTTGGCTATCTTCTCCAAGCTTTGCCAACATTTTATTGAATGCATTATACCTAATTTGTTTGTTTCGTAAGGGATTTCCGTGTCATTTTTGAAAACTGCATTTTGCAATTGACAACAAAATTGTGACAAACGATAATTTGATTAACAAAACTTTAAATGCAATACCAATCGCTTTTGTAAGAACATTTAAAGTTTTATTGGCGTTTTTCATCTCCGCTAGATGCCGCTGTATATGACCACTTCGCCGCCATTTTTGTGTTAAAAAAGTAGGGATACACAGTTTTTTGCGATTTTTACACTGAGGTACGAAACACATTACAATTTATACGAAGCCATAAGCGTAAATAAAACACTTTTTCACTGATTTGACTCCCTTCTTAACAGTTCGCAGCTACAAGCTACAACTGTCACGACACACGTGCTTTTTCATGACTGTCTCACAGTTTCTGCATAATTCCGCCCGCGGCGACTCTTTCGTTCAAAGACGCGAATATCAAATTATGGTTTATCACAATTTAGTTGTCAATTGTAAAATGCAATTTTACAAGTGACTCGGAAATCCACTACGAAACAAACATAAACCACATTTTGGTATAATGCATTCAATAAAATGTTGGAAAAGCATGGAGAAGGTAGCCAAAAATACAAAATAACAGCAAAAAACTGAAACCAACATAACCTAAAATTAAAAATTCCATTTACGCGATAAGGGAACTAAAAGAAGTTTGAACTGTAAAAATTAAAAAATCGTGTAAACTTAAGGTCTGTTTGTTATCCTGTACTGGTGTACATTAGTGCACACATTTTTTACGAAATATGCCTTAATGAAGCCTAAACTCTTTGCTAATAGGTATATTCGTTTTATAAATCCTGGGTTTGCCACAATAACGTCATCGTCAAGTAATTAGTGCACATAAATAGGTATATTCGTTTTAGATGACTTGGACTGTCCCAAGTCGCCTACGTCAACGAAATGTGCATTCGTTTTAGATTTTCGGCCTGCCGGATTTTACATTGACATATTCGTTTTACTTGCCACTACGACAAAGCTGGCATTGACGTAATGCGCACCTACTTGAGAGTAGGGTCTAGTTGCGTCAGCCGCAGGTTAACCTTAATTTTTAGTTTTATTTTAGTTGTTTGTTACTGCGGATATCACATATATAGTGCGAATTATGTATTATGTTCGTTGCCAAAACATTCCCGCTGTATATGTTCATAAATAAATACAAAATTCTATGCCCGAATTCATAATACTTTCTTGAGACTTCTTTAAATAAAACCGGCGTGCCATTATACTCATAATAACAAATAATACAAAGTCGTAATGTAAAAGTGAGTTTAATATGTTAAATTAGTGAGGTTACGTAGTTATTAATATCAAGTTAACACAAAATCTATTCGTTTTAGATCAATTTCTGGTACAACCACAACTTGACCTATATGTGCACTAATTACTTGACGATGACGTTATTGTGGCAAACCCAGCAGAGGAATTATGTACGTACATAGAGAAGAAATTTCCTCTCTATTCTTTACGCTGTTTCAAAACGGTATTATGTATCTTCGGTCGTGCTCTGTCGTCCTTACCGAAAAGAAAACCGAATGCGTAGAGATAGAAAGAAGCAATCGGCTCTTGCTGTTTTTCTATCCCTGTTTTATACAAATACGTTGATATATGTTTTTCTCTTTTTCACTCTTCGTTGTTTTGTGAAGGTCCCGCCCGTTGTGTTTGCACGTGGCTAACGTAGATGCATTACCGGTCATTATCATTACAAACCAAATTAAGAGGTTAAACTAATAAATTTGCGAAAATTCAAAACATTAACCGGTTATTACTAATAATTTGCGTCTTTTGATGGTAAACAAAATAAGCTTCACTATTTCAATATTGAACTTTTTTATGTATTTCCTTTGCCTTTCCTCAAGAATAAATAATATTTTGTTGTTTTATTAGTTTAAATAATTTATCTAAAAACAAACAAACGTTTTTCATCATATTTTTATTTAAACAACGAAATTTAAAAATTAACAGTGAACAGTGAATAATACAGGACCTTCCTAACAATATTCTTAGCCGGTTTCGAAATGTCCGCCCTCAGCCTCGATACAGACTCTATATTACAGAGCTGCAAACGTCTCTTGAAATTTTCGACCACGCGCCGTACGGATATTCGGTCCCATTCCCGAAACGCGAATTGCTTCCACAACTCCAAACTTTTGTGGCGCTTAGCACAAGCCCTGGCCTCCAAAATCGACCATACGCTGTAATCCATTGAGTTTAGATCGGACGAGTAAGGCGGTTATTCTGAGTCGTTTTCGCCTTGTGAACCGGGGCAGAATCCTGCTGGAACGTCCATTCCGCATCGCCGAAGCGCTGTTGGGCCCACGGAAGTACTACGGCATCGAGTATGTCGCGTTGGTACACTTCTTGTTTGATTTTGACCCCCTGATTCACGAAAACCAGAGGTGTGTTGACGCTGGCGCAAATTCCACTCCCTACCATGATGGACTGCAGATTCGACGATGGCGGAGGTACCGGGAGCCTCTGCAGACCAATTCCTGTCGTTTTGGCAGTTATGCGCTAGTTCCATTGCGAACAACTTCTCGTTCGTGAAGACAATCCATTCCCAACGTATACCTGCGGGCAGTCGCTGGAGTTGACGGCATCTTTGGAGTCGTACGCGCTTGTTCTCGATCGTGAGGAGCTGAACTTTTTGGAGCTTGTACGGTTTGAGGTTGAGCTCATCTTTCGCTATTCGACTGATCGGTCACTGATACCTGTCTCACGGGCAATTTTCTTCATGGACACCATCGGATTTCGCTGGACTCTGATGATCTGACGGTTATCGAGGGTGTTGACAGTGCGCTTTCCTCCTCTTCCGGGGACGGTCGCCTTCCTGACCAAGTAAGGTGGAAACGCTTAATCGCATCAGACACGGTTTGACGAGGAACTTTGAGCAATCGAACAATTTCACATTGACGATAACCTTCACAAAATACCTCCAAAATAGCAGCACGTTTATTTGACATTTTAAAAAAGATTAAAATGACTTAAAACTGATGTTTTTAGGTGACATCGCACGAATAGTAGCGTAAATTGTCTTTCTGCCGATAACTCACGAGAGTACACAAACGCTTATAGAGAATAGGATACATAATGCGGTTCAACATTTTCTTCTCTTCTCTTCTCTTGCCTATCTCTTCTCTTTCTCTATGTGCTCTAAGATACATAATTCCACCGCAGGATTTCTAAAACGAATATACCTAATGTGTCAATACAAATCATACACATCCATACTGACATATCACACAAACATTTAAGGTTGCATTAAAGCGTATTTTGTGAAAAAGTATGCATTGGTGTACACCAGTTCAGGATAACAAACAGACCTTTAGTTACTCATTACAAAAGTGAATGTAGGTTCGAAATTGTAACTTATTTGTTATCTACCTAGTTAAGGCTATGAACTTGGTACAGCGTTTCGTTTTAGTAGTGAGCCATATATAGCTACCGGTGATTTATTCACTGCTATTGAAAAATCGCTTTAGCAATCAGCTATGCGAAAGTCAAAATAACAGCGAAAACGTAAACAGCGATTTATAACTACTTATAGTAATCGCCAATCGCATTAAACAAATAGCCGAAATTACCACCAGAACCAGAGCTGAATGCATTTAGGCAAGTTTAGCGGTTTAGCCATCTACCGCTAAGTAGCGCAATAGCAGTTTAATTGGCTGCGACTAGCATCTGTCTATGCTGGGCATGGACAACCCAAACAGCGATCGTGATAGCGTTTTAAAATAACTGCTAATTGAAAAATAGCAATAGCGGAGAGCAGCGCTATTGATAAATCGCTATTTCGCTCATCATATATCTGGGAATTTTATTTTTTGGCAACCTAATTCAACAGGTAGTGGTTTTTTAATTTTGAAACAGACAATGAAGCTAACAAAGACAACACATTCATATTCCAAAGGTATCTTTGACTTTGATTTTTATTGCTTTTATCTCTAAAGAAATTGTTAAAAATCGTAATTTGTGGAATTTTTATTATTTGAGTTAAGTAACGACAATTTAGCGACTTTTTTAAGTTTTAGGCCCGATTTATTCACCTCCAAGTAAATTTATCTGGTCATTTATTCCCATAGTAACAATTGTGATCACAATAGTTACTATGGGAATAAATCACCAGATAAATTTACTTGGAGGTGAATAAATCGGGCCTTAGTAGCAAAAGCTGCTTTCGTTTATACCCGTGATTACTAATCGTGTAATCGTGATCACAATTCTGCGTGTTCGTTCTCTGTGATTACTTTCTCCCCCACCTCCGATTAAGCGATCATGATTACAATTTGGATAATCACAAGTTATGTGTGATTTTGTATGATTAGATCACATAAACGTAACCTAGAAACATTATCGGTTTCATGTGTTTTGATCAATATTGGTTGATCATATGATTCTGTTCACCTAATCATTGATTCTATGATTGGTTTGAACGAAAGCAGCTAAAATCAGCAACTTTTATTTCTGATTGTAGCGATATTTCACTCCAAGCAATTGTTGACACTGCTTCTGAACTTGAAACTTGTAGAGAATTTCTGTTTAAAACATTGGCAACGCTTCGGCTTGGAGGTGTCATTTTTTAAATTATAGGTTATTTTATATTTTCGTGATAGAATTCCACCGAATTATCGATGAAAGTCGAAATGGAAGACATTGATGACACCACGATATGTGATTCAGTTGTAAGCAGTCGATATTCAACCCATTCTCCCGGACGATAACCTTACTTTCTTGCTTGCAGTCTTCTCTCGTGGAAGGATGTCGATTGCCTGTCCACATGAAAGGAACCGACGACTGGCGTAATCTATACCTATCAATTAACTATATACACCATGGAATAAATGTCAAATCTTTTTTTAGCCCTTGCAGAAATTATCAGTATCAAAGACATCCATGGGATGAAACAATATTATGTACATTACGTAGATTGTAAGTTCAGTTCAAATTAATTTCGTACTTCTTAATAGCCGCTGAGCTTTCAGTTAACAAGCGTTTAGATGAATGGGTAACTGAGGAGTCTTTGGAAACTAGAAAGGTGCATTTTCCTAGGAGAGACGGCGGCAGTAACACAGGCGTCTCCACCCCGAAGAAATTACATATAGGAGCTGGTGGTTCGGTTTCTAGGTGATACTTGAATAAAAAAAGTTGAATTAGTTGGTGATAAAATGCTTGCATCATTTCAGGCCTTCTAGTCCTGTGTGTAGTAATAGTGAGTTAGTTAATGGAAGTGCAGTATTAGCAGCGGCCTTGCAGAGACGAATCAATCGCAAAAGAAAAGTGCCATCTTTGGAAAGCGAAGATTCACAAGATGCTCCGATATTATTACAAGCACACCCGCAGCCACAGCCACAACCTCCTCAAGGTCCAAGACAATCTGGTAGTATGGTTGCTCATCATGATGATGTAGTCACAAGGATGAAGAATGTGGAAATGATTGAATTGGGGAGGCATAGAATCAAACCATGGTATTTTGCACCATATCCACAGGTTACTAGTTAACAATTTTTCTTAAGTAACATTAAAGTTTTAACTGTTTTTCTTTCTTTCACTTTGCGCAACAATGCTGCTTCATTGTCTTATGACAATCACCATTCCAGACAGTTTTCAATGTATGTTATAGCTGGGTTTAAGTCATTAGGCAGCAGAAACATGCATTGCCCTGGTGGGATTCGAACCCACACCGCCAAGCGACACAACTACACCATTTCCAATTGTAATTCAGAATTCGTCAGTTGTAATTCAGATTTGTCAATTCAGTTTCAGATTGCATCAATTGTAATTCAGATTTATCAATTTAATTTCGGAATTCGACAAATGTAATTCAGAGTAATCAGTTTAATTTCAGAAAGTGTTAAATGAATTTCATATTATATCAATTGTAATTCAGAAATCGTCACTTTTAATGGAGTGAATGCTTTCTGAATTACAATTAATATTTTCTGAAATTAAACTGACTAATCTGAATTACAAATAACGAATTCTGAAATTATATTGATTTATCTGAATTATAATTGATGCAATCTGAAATTGAATTAACAAATCTTAATTACAAATGATACATTCTGAAATTAAATTAACAATTCTGAATTACATTTGACAATTTCTGAAATAAATTTGATTTTTTCTGAATTACACTTGGAAATGGTGTAGTCTGACCACTAAGCCACTCGGCGACCCTTTTTAATTATTAAAGAGCAGTAGGTGAACAAAATTAATACACTCATAAAAGTGTTTTATAATTGTTGCTGCGCGTCGTCGGGCGTGTACTTGACTTTTAAACGGAATTGACGCGATCAGCTGAACTCCAAAATATTTACTTAACAAATGTATTCAAATCACCTGAAGTAAACTATTCCGTCCAAATTGCTTAGAATAAGGTAACAATTTTGAACTTTGAACACCTGCTTTGATAGGTAAAGAAATAAATCACTACAACACGAAAACAATTCAAACCTTCGTGTTAAGGTTGTTAGTATTTTCTTTTAACTTAAATTTAAATTGTATTTTTACAGTTGGTTCTTGTCCGATGAAATTTGTATCACAAAATCTTTTAAGCGGACACTAAATCGCGCACTATAACACTTTACTGTCGAACGACGGTGAAACGTAAAGTGTTATAGTGCGCGATTTAGTGTTCGCTTAAAAGATTTTGTGATTTAAATCGTATTGTAAATAAATTTAATTCCAGCATGCAACATGTCCGTCATAAATATTTCGGTATGTTTTTACGGCAAGCTATTCCATGTTACCCTTCCAGCTAGTTTTCTTTATTTCGTGATTTGTCATGATTTCTCTGATGTTTCTGTATTAATCACGTGATTTTTTTGTAGGAAATGGTTGGAATCGCTTGCATATACATCTGCGAGTTTTGCCTAAAATACAGGAAAAGTCGAAAGTGCTTGGAACGCCACCTGGCCAAATGTAATTTACGACATCCACCCGGAAATGAAATCTATAGGAAAGAGAACATTTCGTTCTTTGAAATCGATGGCAGAAAAAATAAAAGTTACGCTCAAAATCTATGTTTACTGGCCAAGTTATTTCTAGACCACAAAACGCTTTATTACGATACGGACCCGTTCCTATTTTACGTGATGACGGTGTTCGATAATCGCGGATTTCACATCGTGGGGTATTTTTCGAAAGAAAAAGAATCTACTGAGGATTATAATGTGGCTTGTATACTTACTATGCCTCCATATCAGCGCAAAGGTTATGGAAAACTCCTCATAGAATTTAGTAAGCCTGATTGTAATCAATTTCATTTTAAGAGTCTAAAACACATTCCCAAAATGTGCAAATTAGTTAATTTTATCTTGATATATTTCAGTACATAATTTGTATTTAAAATATGCACATTTCTTTTTGTTACCTTCCAGGTTATGAACTATCTAAATTCGAAGGCAAGACTGGTTCACCTGAAAAACCTCTTTCTGATTTGGGTTTGCTTTCTTATAGAAGTTATTGGGCACAAACGATATTGGAAATATTACTTTCCATGAAACCTATTGGAGATAATGAAAAACCTCAAATTACAATAAAGTAAGTAAACACTAAACATGATATGATTTTTTTTCTCATTTATTTTTCTAGAGTACATTTTAGTGTTTCTTTCTCTTTATTTTTGTTTTCTTCCTCCTGAGACATTCTTCAATATCCCTTAGAAATCTTCCTTTATGATCCAACAATTTTATTCAATGCAACTTTCTTATTCCTAGATTATTTTATGGATACCATTTGTTAACCCTCTTTATTCGAGAAATCTTTCTCATTTCTAATACAGTGCCTTCAGATATAGGTAGGAGCCATGTGATCTTAGCAACGTATATATTTGGTGATTTCGTATTTTTACGCATTGCTAACTTGGCTGGCTCATTGTAAATCTTACTAAATTTTTATCAACTATTTGTTCAGAGGCGTGCTGTCCTATAAACTTTGAAAATTTATCCTAGTTGTAGCTCTTGTGAGATCTAATTTTTCATTAAAACGGATATAAAACAGATACAAAACAGTTTCGGTAAGTACTTCTTTCAACTCGACCTTGTCAAAATCTCTTATAATTTCCTATGTGATGACTGTATCTCCTTAGAGATGCCAGATGGGTATGTTTAGTTTTTAGTTGACTGTGTGTCAGCCACATGGCTCTCAACTATTTCTGAAAACGCTGTAATCTGTTGTTGGCGAACAATCTCTATTCAACAACCTTGCTTCCTGATGTATTTACTTAATCCTTCATTCATTATTTTAATAATTTGTTCTTCATCAACTGTTGGTCCGCTTTATAATTATTAAACTTTATGTTCTTCATTTAATTTTAATGTTAATGAGTACCTATGCATCAAAATTGTATTGTTATTCAATTTAAAATTTTCGCATTTTATAGAGCTTTTAAGAACTCACATACGTAGGGAGCTCCTGTTTCGTAAATTAACTTCATTGTGTTTCTTCTTCATTTTAGTGAAATTTGTGAATTGACGAGCATAAAGAAAGAGGATGTAATATCGACATTGCAAAATCTCAACCTCATCAATTACTATAAGGGTCAATACATCATCACCTTGAATAGAGAGATAATAGAAAATCATAAGAAAGCGATGGAGATTCGACTGATAAGAATAGATCCAAAATGCCTACATTGGACCCCCAAAGACTGGGGAAAGAGAGCAAAATGGTAAACTACTAACAACTTCAGGTTGTGTTTGTTATGAACATTATTTTAATTCAATGATTTTATTGAATACTCCTATCAATTTTAATAATAAAAAAATTGTTTGTTTTATGTAAAGATCTCAACATACGTAAATTGTAGCAAAAGTATTAAAAAAGAAAGTGTTAACGGAAAATGATGTTTCATTGAAATGTCATCTTACCTCTTCCTAAAGGTGATTTTGTGAAATTTTAAATAATTAACACTCCCAGCCGTTACTTTGTGAAATTCCATATTAAACATAAAAATAAAACAACACGTATTTTTTACTTAGCTAAGTGATCTTATCCAAGGAAATACGTGTTGTGTTTTATTTTTATGTGTTTATTCATTTTTTATTTTTATGTTTGTGAAATGTTTATTCTTCAATTCTAGATGATAAAAATTTTGTGAGTGAAATTGTTTTCACTTTGGAAAACTAGATGAATTGCAAAAGAGTCCACTTATTATATTTAATTATTCTAATGTTTAGGTATGTCGGGAAAACAAATGTTTTAAAACTACAATTATGTAATGTAATCCCATTGTATCGTCATTAAAGCCTCTAATGAAGTGATTGGGAAAACAAATTATTATACGAGTATTTGACTATTGAAATAGTGAAAATATATTGAATTAAGTGCTTTATTATACAAAGCATATAAATATACATATTACGAATTGCACCCTTATCCTAAAGAAATTTATTTACAATACAAAAAGTATAGGTATACTATGAGTTTTTTTATTACATTCTGTATTCTGCAGTCACCAAATGTTGTAAATTACTTTTGATAAGATGTTAACTGAAGAGCATAAATTTGCTAATAACTTAAACCTAAAAGTGTAACAAAGAGCTTGATTCAAATTTGAAAAAGAAATGTGAGCAGAAACGTGTCGAAGTTTTTACAAACTCTTGAATGATGTGGTCCAGATTAGTCTTTTTGCTAAGTCATAGTTTTCCTTCGGTTTGCTCGTCGTTACGGCAACGTCAAAAATTTGAAGGGCGTTTGATGACAAAATTTTTGGATAATATTCCAGGCCATTGCTTGGTTCTACAGGAATCTCGCTGGTGTCTTGCTTCCTAAAAGATAATCGTAATTTAATGTTTTGTTTCTTAAAAGATTTTTGCAAATTATGTAAACACTGAATTCAATTGGTAACTTGTTTAAATAATTGTACTGGGAAGAGTAGCTTTTAGGAAATAATTTTCAAGCGTTAATTGTAGAGCAACTTCGAAGAAATTGGTATCTTTAAAATCGCAGACAAATTTACACTTCTTTGTTACAGTTAACAGCTTTTTGAAGATGTAACTAAAACGTAGAATAGTCAGCGACTTTACAGGTGTCCGAAAAAGTACATAATAAATTTGTTATGCATAGCAACACAGCAATTATTTTGAATGAATCTAATTATTTCAAGTCACACGGGTACTTTGCTAAACTTTCCGTACGAGGTATTTAAGGTAAGTGCGCATGAGAAATGCGCCTTTGATTACAATACAACTTAATATTAAACATACTGTACCGGGTGATTCAGGTTGGTATTCGCACTCCTGTAACTTTTTTATTGCAAGACTTCGATGTCATGTTAAAAATATATTCATTAGATATATTTACGTGATATCATTAGTTAATATTTTCTATTGAGCTGTGTACAGACTTGAACACGAACGCGCATGAGGCAAGCCGAGGTCGCACAAAAATGCGAGTATGGAGACAAACCGAGGCAGAAAGCTTCGGGGTGTGTGGCGTAGGGCCTCGGCTCGATGCGAATTCTGTCGGTACATCAAAGAAAATTCGTGCTCAATGTGGGCGTATTTTATATCCTTTCATGCTATCACTTGACAGGGGGAGACCTTGCTAACTGAAGGAAGAATCCTTTGACAGTGCGTCTCAGGTGACCTCTACGGACGTTTGATAGGGACCCTTTGGGTGTGACGAACCCAGCGTACCTGAATTGGTCAACCAGTGCCCAGGCTTGGACGGAGCTTTATCTGCAGGGCGAAAGCCCGATCACCCCACCAGTGATGCAAACTGGTACCGTGGGGATCGGTTGCCAGTTGGAGGTGGGGGAGGTCTCTTCTGGCAGCGCTTGTTAGCTCACATGTTGGGCTAAATGACTTTGGTTGGTACATAAGCAGTTATGATGACATGAACAGCTGAAGCAACATTTCCTCCTACGTCCTCTTGTGGAATCTTTATGAGGGAGCCACGAGGCAATCGGTGCGGAGTCGGCTCAAGTCTGTACGCGGCTTTATATTCTTCGTGATCTTATTTCTTTGATGTTATTTATTTTTTTCTGACATAAGAGAAGAAAAGTGAAGGGTCTTGAGAGAGAATATTTGGCCACAACAAATGTTAATGGTTGTTGAAAGAAAAGATCAAATAAGGACAACAGGACATAGGAATAATTAAAGCCCAGTCAATTAGCAAAATACGATAAACATAAGAACAAGAAGATCACATATTAGAGAGAAGAAATAAGGCAAGGTATGCCGTCTGCGAACTGCTCCTAAGGACAGTAAGCGGAAATGAAAAAGTGTCTCGTTAATTTCGCCATACCTAAATATTCCGTTCATTTTGAATTATTGTAGATTTTATATTTAAACATTAGGTTCGAGAAATCAAAAAAATAAATAAAGATTAAAGACAACCTAAATATTAAGAAAATGAATTTCAAAAATAAATACGTACGGAGTAAAGACAGGACTTGAAAATAACAAATCAGCTTGCAATCCGTTAGGGTTGAGCGTCACGACTTTGATCCCGGAAGGTCCAAACTCTTGCCGAAGGGCCTTGCCGGCTCCTTCCACCGCATGCCTAGCCGCTGAATAAGTAACCAGACCGGCTTCTTCGTTTTGGGCCGATCCGAACATAATGACGCGTCCTCCGGTGTTACGCAAGAGGGTCTGCAAGGCGCGTGCCGTCCGAAGAACACCCACTACGTTGGTCTTCAACATCGCATCCCACTGGCTTACATCTTGTTGATCTAGGCGGCCCCGGTAACACAGTCCGTTGGTGCAGACGACCGCCCAAATACCTTCAAAATTAATTACCAATGGATTAATGAAGACGTCTTTCATTATATTTTAATAAGCGATTTTTGTTGGTCACTTATTTATGTGTTGACACCTAAAATGAATGGCAAAGGAAACTACAAAAGAAAGTTTTCAAGAGCACAAGACATTTACTTTGACTTAATACATATTGAACTCACCGTCTTCTCCAGCTGGTAAATGAGCACGTATTAAATCCACGGCTTCGTGTAACAGATCCTCCCTGGTAACATCAAGAGGAAGGGCGAAAAGTGTCCCTTGAAGTCCTGGCTGACTTTCCCTGTGTTTTTGCCAAGCTCTTATAACTCTTGAAGATATCGAATCGTTGGAAGAACCCGTTCCTATGCCTTCTTTCAGCCCGGCAAATACACGAAAACCGTGATTGGCCAGGTGTATAGCGATCTGAAAATCATTGCAGCAGATTTTTCATTTATTTGAGTATATATACATACAGGATGCTTAAAAAATGGCGAAACAGGGCCATTCTGCAGTATTCAAAGACATCCTCTGAGGATAGGAAAAATGTTAAAAAAATTGTACCTTACGTTTATGTTTCTGTCAACTGACATTAAACAATACATATTCAGTTAAAGTAACTACAGTCTCTTTTTTTTACTATATGCCGATCGATCGATCGATAAGTCAAAGAACTTTTATGTAGCTATCTCCTTCTAACTTTTGTGAAACAGCCTTGCGGCTATTGTCATGTCACGTCACTTCGTCGTATATTTTCTTAACTTAGATTTATACGATCGGTATATAGTAAAAAAATGATCTGTAAATGCAATTACTTACTAATTTAATAGCTTGAGTGCCAGACCATTTTTATGACAATTTGTGCAAAACATGAAAAAACACTATAAAGGTACTATTTTTTTGATTTTAAATAAAAATTTCATTTTTTAAATATGTCTTTCACTACAAAAATTGTTGAAATATTCAGAATTGGCAAATAATAATTTCAAATTCCTATCTTATAACCTCCATATCCATAAGGAATCACGAGATAGAATTTATACTATGCTCAGAATGCCTGAATACTTCAGAATGGCGCTGTTTCGTCTTTTTTTAAGCACCCAGTATAAGAAGCTATTATATTCATTTCTGAGAATTTCAAATCAAATTTAATTCAAAATTTAAAAAAGTTGAAGTGTAAAGTTTGTAAAATTGCAGCATCGTAAGTATACAATAAATAGAAAGTTCTTTTTAACTTTAAAATCCGTTGGTTTAGAAATTTAAATCTAAATCCGTCCTCGAATGCGGTCAGCGATGAGTAACCTTACATTCCTGGCTGTGGATTTCAAACGCGTAATATGTTTTTGCTCAGGCATGGACTTAGGCGGAAACATCTACATACAGAGGGTAACAAAAGTTTAGGAACTCCTAAAACAACTTTATTTAAAAAAATAGAATAGGTACACAGTTTAAATTTTACAATATAACGCGCTATGTTTATAACGAATATCCAAATAAATTCTGATAAAAGACGGCCAAGGAAAAAGAAACGTGAGTCGTAACTTATAACAATCTGCATCAACATGAAGAATGTTAATTGTTCGAAATTGTTCCATACAAGTATTGAATGTTGAATACCCATTTACATGTTTACTGCATCGCAGAAATAAATTTCATGGCGAAAATTCTTTGTCCCAGAATAAAAGTTTTACCTACGTAAATTAAGTCAAACTAACACGTCAATTAAATAATAGGGTGATCAGATTCTTCGAGAACAATGCTGGACACGGTTTAAAAAATTGAAGGTGAGAGGTTTCACCATTGTCAATGTCATTAAGCATCTATATAGGTAACCAATTGGGTCCTCCATTCTGCACCTTCTCCTTAACATTTCTTATAATGATTGTATTCGTCACTGTAATGATGAGACCGACGGATTTTAGATGATCGGTAAAATAATTACAGTGGGCGGTTTGTATTTTAAAGAAACTATGCAAAATCGCTTGAATGCTGTCGCTCATGAGGATATAAACCTAACTTCATTATTTCCTGATGACCTAATGAATACAATTGTTACTTAAAACGCTGATGAGATAATGCCGGATGAAAGACCAGTGAGTCTGCGTCAATGAATATTAACCTAACTAAGCAGGAGACATGTTAAGAAATTTTAGCATTAATTTGCTTTTTTAGCAAGTATGTGCTAAGTCGCTAGAGGCCTTGTAAATAGAATTGAGAATTATTTTCCTGTTGACTGTGATTCTACGGAAGCTTACTTTTGTTATTGCTTATTGATTGGAACACCAGTTGACGGAGTTGAAACAGCCAAATGGATCAACCGCGAAGAGATCGAAGAGACCTTGGATGACATAGAAGGAGTCACCACAGAAAAACAGAGCTCCAAATATAGAAGAGCATCAGAAACAGCATGTAACTTGGCCATATAAAAACTGGTAGAAGAGGAGAGGGAGAAAAGAAACGAAATCAAAGGAGTCACCTATTTCGTTTGAGAACTTAGGATCTTCAGTAGAGTTGCCAGGTCTCATATATTTTCATATACAGGTAGAATTTTAAAACTAGGTGGATATAAGTAATTTCGGACGAAGTCGTGTAGGAGTAGAGGGGATTCTAGCGTGTATCAGTTCACGCCTCAGTTCGAAGCATGCAGTTTTTAGAGCTGTTTTTTAGCTGCATTATTATAACATGTGTTTTTTTTTAAATGTCAAAGGTTGGCCATGAAAATTAAAACTCATGTCGAGCCACGCGTCGTCAACCTACTTGCTTCACTCAAACTGTATGTATTTAATATGAGTAGGGTGACCAGACGTCTTGCCTCTTCGGGATTTGTCCCTATTTTTGGTTACATATCCCGGTGTCCCAGATATATTTAACAAAAAATAGGGTCAAATCCCGAAAACTCTGGAAATCTGGTCACCCTACTCATATTAAATATATGAGATCTGGCAACCCTAATCTTCAGTGTGGATAATAAGCTCAAGGAAATGAGTTCTCATAATCTCCGTATTACTATTATTGGTGACAACGCAAGTGAGATCTAGATAAAGAAACGACGGGGAAGAGTTAGGGGTCTATGGAACTGGATCGAAAACGTCAGACATAATCTGAGGATGCTAACAAGTTTTGCAGGCGTATGCTAACAGGGTTTTTAAGGGGTGTCTTCGACGATAGGTACTTGGCTTTGGAGGATTAAATAGGTAGAAGATGAAATTAATATGAATTTTTTCTTTTTTACTTAAACAGAAATGAAAAATGATGTTTTAGCTTCTTGACTTTTTTAGGATAACTGGAAATTAGATCACTTCATACTTTTAAATTTCTCTTTGCATGATCTATATAAAAGTTAATAACTACTGTAGTGCATTTACATTTGCAAAACCTTTAAAAATAGGTACTTAAAGACAACGGTGAATTTAAACAGAAAAAACGGATATTCTATTAAATATGGAAGGTATAGATCAAACTGACATTTTAAATATAAATTAAATACCGAAAAGGACTTTTGATATTATTTTGTCAGTAAATAGAAAATTTGGATAAATTTTAGTCAGCAACTGAAAATTATTGTGATTATGTAATACCTACTATAACGGTATTAATAAATGAAAAGAAAATTGTAACATGTCATTGCAATAGAAACTATTGTCTTTTTTTAAGTTGTGTCACTACAGCATTTCATTATAAGCATGTTTCTTAAATTCTTGGATAAGGAATATCTTCAGGTCACATGCAAGTCTTTAAACTTGGTTGCAACTGTTGAGAGAGAAGACAAATCCAAATTTAGAAAACTTCAATCAAGCTATGCCTCAGGTGATTTTATTGTAAAAGATTAAAATATTCTTTTCTTATAGCGTAAAAATATCTCCTATTGATCATTAAAATTTGAATTATAAGGAGAATGTTCATGCAAAATGAACATTTATATGTCAGAAGCTAATCAAAAACAATTTATTGGATGAGATATTGTTATGAATCTGAAAATAAACAGCAGTCGATGGTTTAAAAATATGTTTTTTTCCATTCGAAGAAGTTTCCACTCCAAAGACCTGAAGTGAAAGTTTTTGCATTCGTTTACCGGTATTTTAAAAATACCTTAGTGTAACTAAAAAATATTTAAGAAACCTTTGACTATTGAACAACTATTAAAATTCAACTTGTTGCATCATCTTGCCACCTTAAAAAACCATAAAATAATAAAGCTTTAGTTTCGGAGAATTTTCAGCACGTCATTTAAAACACTTTGCCCTGGATATTTTTGTGTGGAATTTATAAGAAATATCTAATTACGGGCCTGTTGTGTGTGTATAAGTATAGTTTCGTATGCGTGTTTCTACGTGTATGTCATACTGAGAGTTGACTAATTGCACCTGCGGTTAACCAACAATCATCCAATAAACCTAATTACAAGGTAATCTATCTGCTTCTGTTTCGAGTCCTGTATTCCCAGGTTGTCTTTTTATTTTGTGCTGACCTGTAATCCTAGTGCGCTGTCGCAGGATGTGACGAGAACGGGTTTTCCTGCACCTGGTGAATTTTCATTGCAATCGTAGCCGACACCTGCCCGTATTTTGCATAGCAGGTACAAGAGGAGAGCTCCGGCGATCGAAAATAGCGCGATCAGCTGAATTGCTAGGACCAGCGCGGTTTGCTCGTCCATTTTGACATCTGAAAAAAAAAACTTATCAAAGTATTTTTTTAAATAAATTTTTCAAGTACTTTGAGGCACTCTATACTTCTATAGGTTCGATCAAGCTCCACTCAAGGTCCCTTGTTTAAAATTAATAGGGTAAAGGTGGCAACAGTGGATCACTTATTATTTTGAAGGACCTAACTTTCTATTTTATGAAATTATAAGACTGAAACTTTACATCCATGTAGTTCGGTTATTCTAGTTTAATAATGGGTTATTAATTTTTCAGAGAATTAAAAAAAGAAAGAGAAATAAGCGTGTTTTTCAAAAAAGGGAAATGATCCACTGTGTACAGCAGAGCGGGTACAGTGGTTCAGCCCATTGTACACTCGTAACTCGCAGTGATGTACAGTTTAAAACGTCTTTTGTCAAAAAAAAATACTTTTCGGCTCGGTATTACAGTCTTTTTCTTTTGCTTTTCGCCTTTTGTCATTTATGTTTCCGCATTTGTCAAATGACTTTCCAATCCGCAGGCCTACTATACTTTGAACGGATTGGAAAGTCATTTGACAAATTCGGAAACATAAATGACAAAAGGCGAAAAGCAAAAGAAAAAGACGTATAAAGGCAAATCAGCCTTAACTATCGGTTGGTTCCTATGGTAACAATTGTAAACACAATTGTTGTTATGACAATAAACTGAGGATTAAAAGTTAACGTGCGCTTATAACACCGGGCCTTAATATGTCAGAATTAATATTTATTAATTTTACTCTAAATAAAAATTAGAATACAAACAAAAATAAGTTTCTTTGACACAGTGGATCAACTTGATTCACTGTGTACTCATCTACCGTTTTGACTTTCAAAGTCTAATGCTACAACATAATAACCTATTATATCATTCGTTCTGGTTTAAGATGTATTTATATGTATGTACTTTATAACCAATGCAAATTACATTTGTAATAGGTATACTACAGTGGTTATGAAACGACAAAACTTACTTTGAAAAAATAATTTGGTGCATAAAAACAAACAATCGCTTGGGTATCCAGTTATCGTGAAACGTATGCCGTAGCCGGTTAATTCCGATATATTTGCGATACATTAACTGTATTCTATGTAAAGGATAATATTATAATTCTATCCTCTTGATTTATCTACACTGATTCACTGTACCCGACTGATCCACTGTTGACACCTTGACCCTACTTAATGTTAATAATCCAGAGCGATTACTAAAAGTCATCCTTGTTAATTAACCGTGGTGGTTACGTTATGGTTGAAAAAGATTGTCAACCAAATGCAAATCAGCCCTTTTTTAACGACATAAGTCAAATGGAGCGACTAAAGGTGGTTTGTGCGTAAATTTGTAGGGAGGAACAATCACCGGCTGATGATGACATTAGCAAAAAAAAAAAAAACCAAATAAACCAAATTGTTTATAAAATACATCTAATCTTTAGCCCACCAATTCGATAGTTTCTATTTACATACCCTTATACAGCGTGGATGACAATTGTTCCGACAAAAAAGAAGCGCATAAGAGTGTCACAGATTATACGGGAGAAATGTTTAAAAAAATGTTTTTGAACAGATTTTAATTAGAAAATTACCCCAAAATCAAGCTGCGGCACTGCGTACGAAATACGACACCACGTTTTCTAAACGCAGCAGTATAATAGGATTATAAATTTTATGATTATTATTTTATTGACTTCTTGCCTGCACACAATGCGACCTTGACACATATCTCAGATTCGTTTTATTGCACGTTTAACAGCTGGGAACGGAAGTCTGAGTTATGTTTCTTTACGCCAGTGTCTGCCAAACTGTAAGTGTTAAGAGGTTTCAAGTATGCCGCAAAAGAATTAAAAATGTAGGTAAATAACGTACGAAGATACCACGAACCCCCCAAACCTGAGCACCCTGCGGTAGAATATTTAAATTCGTTGGGATTTTTATTTGGTGTCCCACAACATAAATTGTCCTTTTCCCAGTGTGCCGTAGGGTACAAAAGTTAGGCAGACACCAGAGCTGGGTAATTCCTCGTAAAAAAGTAATTAGCAATTACAATTCCTTTTTTTTAATGTAATTTGTAATTGTAATTGCAACAAATTCCATGGAGGAATTGTAATTTGTAATTGTATTATTCCAATTATCTAATTACAATTACTTCTTATAAGTACAATTATTTTATCAATTACAATTACATTTATAATTACAATTACTTTTTCAATTACAATTACTTTTAAATACGTGTTTACAATATACGCGTGGTCTAAGATCAAGATAATTCCTGCATGAACTTTATTTCTATTACTATAATATCGCTGCCTTAGAATTATAAGGTTCTTGTCATATATCAATCATGCATAACTTAGAACCTTATAACTCCAAGGCAGCTATATATTGTATTCAAATGATGAACTTAGGGCCAGTTTCATAATCGAATTTAAAGGAGACTTTAAAACTAAAGTCACATTCAGATGTGTAAACAAATGTGTTTTCATATTTGTTGTGATATCTGAAAGTGACTTTAAATTTAAAGTCGCTTTTAAATTCCATTATGAAACTGGCCCTAAGAGTCTAATTAAACTTGTTTATATAATAATCTCAATGCAGCTTTGCAAGGCGAATTATTTAATTTTAACTTCGGGAGTGTAATAATTTATAAACAAAAAAATACATGGTATCCCGTAACAGTTAACATTTAGTCCAGTAGTTCGTTGGGATACGATTAGGACTGTACAAAGTGTAGCAGCTGGTAAGGAAATGAAGATGGCTCAATTTGATGTAAAGACAGCATTTCTATACGGTGAATTGGATGAAGAAATTTATATGAAACAACCAGAAGAGTATCAAGATGGTACTAATCGAGTTTGTAAATTACACAAGAGTCTGTCTGTGGATTGAAACAAGCACCTCGGTGTTGGAATAAGAAGTTTAAAGAATTTCTTCAGAATTATGGACTTTTTAGAACTGAAGCAGATCCTTGTTTGTTTACAAATAAGAGCAAGAGTTTATTATTACTACTATACGTAGATGATAGTATTGTTGTTGCTATGGGTTTACCTAACAGTTTTATGGGTACGCATATAGAAAAATTGGAGGATGGTTCGATTTGGGATTATTATATAGTTCAAGTGAAAACGTAATTTTAGAATCTTATTGTGATTATGATTATGCAGGTAATGTGATTACTCGAAGATCTACACCTGGAATGGTTTTTAAATATAATAATGGAGCAGTTGTTTGGTCTAGCAAACGTCAAAAATGCGTAGCACTATCGACAACTGAAGCTGAGTTTGTTGCTGCAAGTTTAGCAGCAAAAGAAGCTATACGGCTAAATTATTGTTACAGGAAGTAACAAATTTAAATATTG
This sequence comes from Dorcus hopei, assembly GCA_033060865.1. NCBI lineage: Eukaryota > Metazoa > Arthropoda > Insecta > Coleoptera > Lucanidae > Dorcus > Dorcus hopei. The sequence continues at coordinate 27,695,160 of CM065419.1, read as the reverse complement.
TTCCGATTTTAAAAATTGACAATGAAGTAGCATTCGTTTAATAAAAAATTCAGAATTTTATAATCGTTCGAAACATGTACGATACAAATTTGTACGACAAAAATATGAAGATCGAGAGTTGAATGTTTTGTATGTTACAAGTGAGCAACAGATAGCAGACATCTTTACAAAAGCTCTTCCAAGGAAACGGTTTGACATGCATGTTCAAAATTAAAAATACTAATGCATTGATTTAGGGGAAGTATTGAAGGTAAATCAAGCATTCATTTGTGCAGTGCTATCTACTCGTAGAACTTTATTTTAAAATAATAGAATGTTTGTTTATATAAAAAACTTGCATTTTTGAAATACAAGAAAATACCTCGGAAAATACACTGTCAACGTTTTCTGCAGTCTTCAATTTTTCAATTACTTTCAAACTAAAAACCTCAACATACACAAACTTTGGTTGAAGTGATTTTTTTGAACACAATATGTAACAATAAACTTTTAAAATCTCAAATTGTTTCTTATTATATTATAAAGTTGCCTTTTCCATTTTTTATATATTTATTTACTTTTTCTTAAGTGTAAGTGCAAATATTTTTATATGGTTTTCAATAATAATTAAAATTTCTTTTTTTGATAAATTTGGATTACTTGAACACTTTTAATTATTTAAACATTTTAAACGTAGAACGTAGGTGTTTGTTAATTATGTTACTATGATTAATCATAAAAGTAATTACAAAGTAATTATAAAAGTAATCGCCAATTCCTTTTTTTAAGACTTGTACTTTGTAAGTGTAATTAGTTCCTTTTTTGAAAAAGTACTTTGTAATTGTAATTAATTCCTCTTTTGAAAAAGTACTTTGTAATTGTAATTATATTTAAAGTACAAGTAATTACCCAGCTTTGGCAGACACTGCTTTACGCGATATAATTATAGTAATTTCTAAAGTAACAGGAACTGCGTATGGAATAAGGGCTAAAGAGTAACAACTTTACAAATAATTGTGTAAATATTTCCGATCTATTTATTGGTATAATTAGTATTTAACCAATGTGACAATCGGACAGCTGATTGCATTCGTGCCTATCGACACCGCACGGAGACAGAAACTTTATTAAATAAGCTGTTTTAAACGTCGGTGTTACGTATACAATTTTTGATCAAATCGCGTACGCGAACGAATACCACAAATTACGAGAAAATGTAGAAATAATTCTGCCGAACAGTTTGTAATCAATCAATTAATTAATTATAAATGTATCCAAAAAAGCAGGTATGTTTAGATTAATTCACAGCGTACATATGTCATATTCGCTCACAGTAAAGCTTGTAAAACTTGACCTTGAAATTTTAATAGATTTGTGTTAATAAATAATTCGACACACACACAAAACGAAATTATAATAATTAACAATCGAAACAGACCTTGACACACATCTCAATTCGTTTTACTACACGTTTAATAGCTGGGAACGGAAGTCTAAGTTTTTCTTTTTTGGCGACGTAATATTAGTAATTTCCAAAATAACTGGAATTGCGCATGAAATAAAAGTAACAAATTCGCAAATAATTGTGTGTTGGTTTTTGAGGATTATTTACTAAAGTGGAATGTACCTGCTGCTTCATCCTCAAAAAGGATTTAAATCTGGTGATGGCGGGGGCCTGTAACGTCCAAGGGCGCACGATGTGCGCTACGTGTTGTTTGTTCTCTGTTTATCTGTGTTAGACAAAGCTAACCCTCTGCGAGTATGTTCAGCTCGCCCAATTTCATGCACCATCTGTCGCCGTCCGAGACATAATTCTTTTAAACGTCCCTATTGTAACAATTTTTGATAAAATCGCGTATATGAATGCATGTCACAGATTACGAGTAAATGTAAATTGCTGGGGTTGTTTGGAAATATTGAAACGATCTATTGTACCTGAAATTCATCGCCGACAAGTTTTTTTGTTTATTAGGCTAAAAAAACTTTATTATGTGCAGGTGTTTTAAATGTCGTTGGTGATATACGTATAGTTTTTAACCAAATCGCGTACGTGAATGAATGTAACAAATTACGGAATCATATAAAAAATTCTATGGAGGAGTTTAAAATTAATTAAGAATTTGATTCAAAGTGAAAAAATGCGTACGAGAAAAGATTTACAACCAGTGCGCCAAAAACACAGGATGTCCAATTTCAAACATTTAATAGATTTGTGTTAATAATAGGTAATTCGTCACACACAAAACGAAATTATAATAATTAACAGATTACGAAGGTATTTACTGATTAAAATGTTTTAGATTCTGTTTGTGAAAAAATGTTTATGAAGTATACGTTTCTTGTGGAAATAAACTTTATTTATAATACAATTTAAATTAAAATGAAAGGAAAATACATACTAGGAATTCTTAACATGAAGATTTAAATTATTTTATTTTACCTGTCTAAGCAGGAGTTCAAAGTGTGGCCGTTGTTATCATTTGAGTGGAATAATCTACTTCAGGTAATTTGCATGCATTTGTTTAATAAATATTTTCGAGTTCGTATTTTGCGGCGTCGGGTGTTAACCTAAAAACGGAGTTGACGTGAAATTTCACTTAAAGATCAAGTTCACAATCGTTGCTACGTAGCCGTAGCCTAAGTTTGATTAATTATTTCTCGAAATCTAAAGTAGAAAGGATTTTTTAAATATTTTTCCCATACTCTCGGACATCACTTCTTAATTTTATCAGGTTAATTAACAGTCACCCTGTATAGCTGAAAACTTACAATAAAGATCTGATTGAGGTCGCGGTCGTTGAACGATGCCATGCTATTTTAATTATAAATGAAGTAATAATTATTGCTATGTAATAATTATTGCTATGTAACCACATTGATTATTAAGTTTATCGGTCCAAATCAGGCACAAAATAGAAAAATAAAAGTCAAGTTCTTAAGCGCAATATAACAGTAAAAATGGAATACTGTAATTTTCATCTTTTTTTATGAATGGAACCAATTTTTAAAACGAATGGAAATTGCTTGGTTGTAAAAGTTTTGTTTCAATGAAATATTTTCCAAGTTTTAAGGCACCGAGCGTTAAATTAAGTCTAACTGTTTCTGTACTGTTTAAATTTATTCGTTTATTTTAAAAAACTATTTTGTCTGCATTCAGATAAGTTTTAAAAATAAAAAAATCAACCAACCGATTCGTAGTCCGAAAATGATTTCACATAAAATTGGACTTATAAATACATACTTGTACATAATAAATAAAATAGCCAGTAGGAAGAAATGTTATAGTTTGATGCATGCCAAAATTATTTACTTACCTTCAGAACTTTTTACTTCTCATTTCAGAATTCTAACCATATTTTTAGAAAAGATTATAATTATATCCCTGGCAGAAATAAATATTTTAGTTTTTGTATATTTTAAGCATTTTTCCAGATTTCAACATCGATACATAGGATGAAGTCAACGAACCATGAAGAGCTAAGTGGTTAAACAAAGAACGGTACAGCTTCGAAGAATTCGCAAAACTAGGTCAAACGATCAGTAAGCAATTGTTTTTCAATACCAAATCGGCGGATTCGACAAGTCTCATCAATGCACATTGTTAATTGTTCATTAATTATCGCAGTCGGACGTCAGTGATTTAAAATACGATAACGTGTGGGTTTCCTTATACGAAGGTGATGGTTATTCTTCCATGAAAATACCAATATTAAACTTTTGACTTAATAAATAAATCAATGACAACTGTAATGTAAGGAAAACTGATGGTTAAATTTAAGCATTGTTACCGTGTTCTGAAATACTTACGGGTAAAGTGTCATGTTACAAAATGAAATAACGTAGATTAAATTGAATCTCTGGTACTGATTTTGGAATATAAATGTAAAAAAAATAATAAAGAACAACCTTTGCAATAAAAACTTTAAAATTGACAGACAAAAGTTAGATTACGTAGTCATCAGAAGTATATTGAAAATCTGCTAATTTAAGTTAGTGTTATATTCTCTTTACAAAATAATAAACATAGTTAAAACTTGGTGTTTGTTATTTATTGTCAAGGCACGTGCGTTAATTTCCGGGACAAGCCTTATTTAATTAATTGCAACAAATTTTTAGAGTGAATAAATCTGAGACACATGACTGCAAACATTTCGACTGTTGCCATTTGTAAGAATTCAACCACTATCAGGACGAAACTCAAATTTAAATAGTTGTGCTTTTGGAATGGTACCTACTGAAATTTTTAGATTCCCATTAATGAGCTCTTCTTAAAGCTGTTAAGTAGTGCACTAAAGAGTCTTCAGTAAATTAAAAATTCCTTTGGATCAAGGTTAAAAAAAACTACGTAATTTGCTTAATCAACTAATTAAAACCTTAATTGTCCATAATGATTAAAAAACTATCCAAGATATTTAGTAAACATTTGCAGGTAAAGAGGTCATATAAAAAAAACATAACCACAGTATAAAGAATACAGTACCGCAATTCGCTTGTCGGCACTTTCATCTCTTTACTGGATTTTCATTGATTAAAGGGGATGTGTCGAACTCTCTGTTCTAGTGATGTGACGAGTCGCTGTTTTTAAGAATCGAGTCGACTCGAATACTTTTCTAAAAGAATCGAGTCTTGACTCGAGTTGAGAGTCTCGAGTCCAGATCAAAAAACTCGAGTACTTGATTCGAATCGAGAGACTCAAGTATTTGACTCGAGTCGATAGACTCGAGTCCAGATCAAAAGATTCGAGTACCTGATTAAACTCGAATTGAACTCAGGAGTATTTTTATAAAAGAAGCGAGTTGATACTCATTTTGCTAGATTTTCAATCGTCACTTGTTTTCTTTATTAATATAATCTGACGGTTCAGAAAAACATTAAACATTTATATGTAATATTATTTGATATGTCTAATATCGTAATATCTAATAAAGTGTGAAGGCAGCGTGCAAAATATAAACAAAAACTTATTTACTATGTAACTGCATGTAACTGACAGCGGGTCTACCCGACTCGTTGCAGCGCTATTTAATTCTAAAATCGGTACTCGAGTACTCGAATCGAACTCGAGTTTCATTGACTCGGATTCACTGCAATAGTTACTCGAGTAGAACGAATACCTTTGAGACTGATAGCGAGTCTGCTCCACTCGTCGCACCACTACTTAGTTCTAAAGTCGATTCTCGAGTACTTGAATCGAACTCGAGTCGACTCGAGTATTGCTGACTCGGGTTCACAGAATTAGATACTCGAGTACAATGAGTACTTCTGGGATCGAGTCTGATAGCGAGTCTACTCGACTCGTCGCATCACTAGTTTGTTCTGCTTTAAGTGTGAGCGATTTTGTTGTAAATTGTAAATTCACACGTGCTCACACACCAGGGCCGGATTATAGTGTTTAGTGGACGTGTTAAAAAAATAACAAGGCATAAATAATGTGTATTAACATAATTATAAAGATCCATTCGGCACCAGAGCCGTGAATAAATGAGCTCTGCATCCCGAGATTGTGACTCAGACCTTGCGCGGGATGTTATGCGCGAATTTAATATTTTCATGAGAGTCGCGCTACTGTGTAATCTTTATACTGTGACATAACTACATACATGATTACGTAAATAACAGGTGAGGCAATTTTTTATAATATTTCACCAATATCCGTTCTAGAAATTTGCAAAAATAAATCTTAATGAAAAGCTAATGATAGTAGAGCGAATTGTAGGTAATTTTTTGAAAACGTTTTAAATTTTTTCATGTCATAGAAGACAGAGATTATTGTGAACTATTATTTATGGTTTTGGTTTTCAAGATGGTCTATTGAGTTTTTGAAACCAAATAATAAAAGTGATGATTTGCTACAGGTTCTTTCTCTTTATGAGATTATCAGATCATGAAGTGTATCTGTTGTTGATATGGACATAATTCAAAATGTCAAGCATATTTAAATACCTTCTTGTTAATAAAAAAAAAAAATAAGTTAATTGATTTACTGTATAAGCAGCAAAAACCTCCTACACTGTGTTTGATAAACTTCAACTGACAAGAAAATGCTTTAATTACAATAAATAAATAATGTAAGACTACAACATAAGAAACGTCAGAAGAATTACTGGTGATTAACTTCTTGCTCATCTTTTATCTTCGTTTTCCTTGATTCTAAAATTAATCCACAGTCGACGTCCATTTCTTGACCTTGAAATATATATTGTCGCCTGGTGTGCGCATTTTTTTCGAAATTTCAACTAAGGTGCGTAGGATGAAGTCAACGAACCATGCAGAGCTAAGTGGTAACACAACGAACGGTACAGCACCGACGTGCTCGCAAAACTAGGTCAAACGATCAGTAAACATTTTTTTTTTTTCAATAATAATTAATATTTTGATGGTCACCAGAAGTCAAGTTTTAAAAAAAGACCCGTAGTAATTAGGTTTGAAGTAAATTATAGTTTTACCACTTACATGGTATCTCGAACTTCCTCGAAGTCAAAAGACTATTTTTATTACTTTATGTCCAGTTGCACCGAAATCGATTAAACTTAATCTCGAATTGACGCGAAGAAAGTCCCATGCTTAATCTAGGATTAACTTCCTTGGTGCAACTCAGCCTTACGTTTGTAATTGTTTGCGTTTCCGTCGACCTTCGAGAAAGATTCTTCTGCAACTCTCTAAAGGTTGTCAAATTAAGCGAGTCCCTTCAAAATTTGCTAATTAAAAAAAAAAAAATTATTTCCTAAAAGAAAAGTCAACTGCCATCGTTATGAAAACAGTCAAATTTAAAAGTGATTAAAAAATAGTGGAAAGTTCATTTCGTTCAGGTAATTAGAACACGGTCAAGCAATTTAAAGGATGATTTCATGTTATAAATATGCATGAACGATAATTCCGAAATAATTAAGTAATAATGATGCTGCAAAGTGTTTAAACAGGAAGCTACAAGGCCAATAACAAACAAACCATTATAAACAATTACGCTTACAACAAAGCAAGCTTATACAAGTAACATATACGTATTTATTAGCAGATTATTTTTTAATATTAAAATAATAAATCCTTTTCTGCTTTGCTATATTTTTTAGTTTTAGAAAATTTCAGATTTTTGAAAAATTGTTATTTAGATTGAAGTAAAAGCAATTTAACTTTTATTTACTTATATCATTGGTTGTAATGTCGATTATGTATTTTTTTGCTTTATACATATAAAAAAAATTATATTAATTTTCTAATAATCCGTTTACATTGTTTTACAATCGTCATTTGTATAGTGTAAACCTTACTTTAATATTTTAGTACTTACAACTGTCACTAGTAATATTGACATCTAACACAAATGTTACTGTTAATACATCGTATTTATTTTTGGTTTATTTTGTATTTTAACAAAATGCCTCATTTAAGTTCCGCTCAAAAAGTAAGACTATTGGCATTGTCGGGTGAAGTTTGGACAGAAAGAAGAGTTGCTGCGAGATTTCAGATGGCTGAACGTCGTTTCAGAAATATATAACCTTCTCATAAAAGCCTGATTTACCATACCAAATCTGTCTAAACAGGCGTGACATGCTAAATTCTTGGTCGGATTTTATTGTTCGCTACTGTACCTCTGTTGCGTAAAATTCCAATTAGCAGTTTTGCTCACCTCTAATGGAAACACTATTTGAAGAAAAAATTCAATACAATTTCAAGGTCATGCACATTAAATGCTATATTAAAACGGGTATTTTTAAGAAAGAATTGATAAATGATTCTTAAAGACTTTGGAAAAGTGTAAAAAATCAGTTATTCTGAAAAAAGAAATTCAGAATTTCTTTTTAAATAATCATGATAATAATTCCTCAATCTGAAATCTGTGTACAAGTCTGTGCGTTTTTCTACAGGCTCTGAAGGATTTAAAAATATCACTACACAGCCATAAGAACTAGGGTTGTAAAATGTCCGGACATTAATTTTTTGGACAGGACACGAATTTAAATGTCAGACACTGTCCTGACACTTATGACATTTAAAATTTCATAATGAAAGTCAACTTCGAATTTTTTTAATGCAAATAAAGAACTTTTTCAAAAATATGCCGTTCCTATATTGTACTTTTAGCAAACAGAATGAATATTCGAAAAACAAATATTATAAAAATATTATTGCACACAAATTGTAACTACCATTTGGGTTGCGTTCATAAAATATACCTTCGAGTACACCTTGGGCTTGTAATCGTATCTCTCTTAATCCTGATTCTTTGCTTATTTTGCGTCTCGCTTATCTGTTTCAAGAAGTCTTGTGTTTATATTATTACCATGACAACGGGCGCACTTTTGACGCCGCACTTTTAAGTAGGGTGTAGAAAATGTGTTTGTTGCTATGGAAACCACGCCTGATTTAGGCCCGATTTATTCACCTTCAAGTAAATTTATCTTGTCATTTATTCCCATAGTAACAATTGTGATCACAATAGTTACTATGGGAATAAATCACCAGATAAATTTACTTGGAGGTGAATAAATCGGGCCTTACTTTCTTATGATTCATAGATGAGAAACAAAATACATAAATTCATTTATACGAGAGGGACTGCAATATTAGCCAAGAGTAACTCTAGAGTGTCTTTTATGAACGCAGTCTTGCTAGCACCTTGTCACATTTGACGTTATTATAAAGTTAGCGGGAAAAGGTAAAACAAACGCGCGAATTTTTAAAATTAATGCGGTTTCACATGTCACAGACAGTATCCATGACATTTTGATGACAAATAATATTTGTCCTGTCCAGACAATTGTCATTTTTGACATTTGTCCGAAAGACATTTACACTCACTCACAACCCTAATAAAAACACTAAAAAATTGTAAATTGTCTAGTTTATACAGGCTATTTCAAGGAAGGTACACCAAACTCGGTATGTCGGTAGCTATCGAAAAAAGAAATAAACGTTTCGTATGTCTTTTTTTTAACGAATAGATTTTGAGAAAACCGAAGGAAAAGGAGAATCGTATATTACGTACGTAATCCTTAACCTGACTTAACCTTCTTCAAAAGAATCGGTTTATTGTTATATTGCCTCATAAAATGTCGCCTCAGATGATGTGATGATGAAACACATCTAACTCCGTTTTGGTTATTGAATGATTTTTAGATTTTAATAAAGAATAACGTTGGAAGCGAAGCCATAATCTGCGTAAATTTGATATACATAGTTTGTAATTTTCAGTTTATTAGTGTATGTAAGTGTGTACACGTGTTGTCATAGGTGTTTGAGATGGGCGATTTTACGTTTCAAGAATACGCAGACATGCATATTTTATACGAAGAATGTCGAGCAAAGGCGTCTCTATGCGGAAAGGTTTCCTAATCATCAACAAAATCTGCATTATCTAACGTTTATCAGAATAGCTCAAAATGCAGACTAAATGCACATTCTTTCAGTGTTGTCACCTTTAACACGTCTTTCGGTCACGGGCAGAATTAAAAACCGTTCATTAATTTTTTCGGTTACGATAGATATTTATTGCCTTCTTGCGACATTCATAAAACAATTTAAATCGCTCTTCTTGTTTCACAACGGCAGAAATTTAAATTGCTACAGTATTTTTAAAAACATCGACTCAAAATAATGTAAATTTCAACTTGCTCAGATTACAAAATTGTAAAATTGTATTTTGTTCAAATATTGTCAGAAAAGTGTCCCGTAAGTTTGGTGCATCATCATTGAACACCCTGTATAATATTAATCAAAAGCGTGACATCAATTGGTGCAGCTGAAAAGAAAAACTGTAATCTTGCTATGCAGGAGCACGTCATAATTAATTAATTTCGTTGCTTCATTATATCGAAAGACATTAATTTGTTTTAAGTTATTTCAGTTTTGTGAACCGCGATTCTTTTCCAACCGTCACGTTCTTTAGAGAAATTTGCTTTCGCAAAAAAAAAAAAAATTGTTGGAGAAATAAATGTTTTTCAAAGCAATGAGATGAGAAAAAGTTTTCTGTATTGTGTCATGTCATCAATAAAATTCTTGCTTTGTATTTTTATTTCTTTAAAAATAATTATATTCTTCACACTCTGAAGATAATTATGAATTTAATTATAAAATTAAAAATTGAATTTAAAGATTACATTCCTTTCTTTCACACTACGTGGTTCTATTAAGAAACATTTTATACATACATGCAACCATAATTCAGTAACTAAGACTTTCAAGTGGTTTATTTTTAATTCCGGGCGTGTGCTGCTTAATGACCGTTTTAAAAACTTTTGATATTAGAGCAACATCTGCGTTTCTAAAACTTGAAAAGAAGAAAATTGTCATTTGTGGACTCTTACGTAAACAGAAATTTGTACGTGCAAGTAAAAAGAAAAAATGCTAACCGACCAGAAAGCGAAATTAAATTGAACACAAAAAACTGACTCACGTAAGAAAAATTAAAGGTAGCATAACTTGTAAACAACAATTACGTAAGCGGCTGAGGAAATTCCTATTGTGAGTGCTGTAAATAAGCATAAGTTTCCTGTTCTCAGGTAGGCTCTTAAATAATGGCTCGTGATTATAAGTAGGTATTAAAATTAGAATACACAAGACGTGAAGCCACATGCAACACATTAATTTTAATCTATGAATACTAGTTTATTTACATTTGGGCAATGCACTAAAATGATTTGGTTGAGTTGATTAAAAATATTTCAACTGTGAATGTGTATGTAATTTTTTTAACATTATTTAATGAATATAAGTATACCTATCTTTGTGGTCAGTATCAATAGAATATCAATAGAAATAAGATGCAGATTACCGAATCATAATTTCCGAATTGGGTGTAAAGGAGATTGGTTTCACTTGCAAACATTATACATTTCTTCTTTAACATTATTCAAATCCAATCTTTGTCCTTCGCTGTTTTGAGAAAAATGTGCTTTTTTTTTATTTAGGCATCGTTGAACATTATGCTTTTGGAGGAACGGAAATGGATACCTACTATTTGTAATCGAAAACGAAATTATGTATCAAGAAGGAATGAACATATTTTAGCGAAATTTGACGACATATTTACTTCAATAAAAGTAGTAAATGATTATACAGGGTGTTTGTTACACATACGGTAAAAAATCAAGGAGTGATTCTTTGGGTTATTTCATGAATAATTATATCTGATGATTTTTCAATTTTTCGTTTCGAAGCCACAGGGTTTCAAAGATTTTCAAGAAACACAATATTATTACATCGAGAGTTTATTAATCTACAAGAAAATGACTGAAAATGACCACCACTATCTAGTACGCAAGAATTCAATCTTCTCCTTATTGAATACCGGTGGAGTGTTCCTTATTGCACTACATCCATCGACTATTCGATTCCTTAAGTCATTCGGTTTCCACTGGGGTGGTACAAACTAAGGATTTCAAATGTTCTCAATGGAAGAAATCTATGAGATTTGATATCGATATATCGATAATTCTCGCAGCCCTAGTCTTCAATGTATGAAGTCAATGATAAAGCTAAATGGCCTTATGATTAAGGTCGTGTTTAAATAGTCGTGATTAAGATAAACAAGAAACGACATAGCTTTATGTCAATTTAATGTGTAAGAGAGTGACGGACGAGCGTTAAAGTTATAAAAAAGCGTATAAAGTTATAAAAACATTAATAATGTGTATGACCATCTTTATAAACTTTATGCGATTCCAGTACTTCTGGAATTGCATGAACACGTTTCTGAAAGTGGTAAATTTTCTCTTAGGGCAGAAAACAATTTGGATCTCAAATAAAGAACTGTCAAAGCCTTGGGATAAGGAGGCAGAGTATTGATTTTTTGACCTTCACGTTCCAAACATGAGCTATGTATTAGAAGAACGATATCTACATACCTGACACTGTTCTAGGAAGTATGTCGTGAGCTATATAAACTTCCTGTGCAGAGTTAAGATAAACATTCGCACGTTTTAAAATGAAAATACAATTCCAAAATGGAAATGGAGGCAAATTTTTGGAAAGAGCTTGCCTCTTATTATTGAGAAAGAATTCGACTTACAAGGTTCTCTAAATTCAGTCGCCACTAACGAAATGAGAACAACTAAGCGGAGAAGAAGATTCTGTAACAATTCAATCATCAATACTGCGAAGATATTAACAGAATACATATTTGCCTACATATTTAAGGAAAAATACAAACAAAAATCATATTGAGACGATCAAAAAGCTTTCGGGTTAGAGTGGCTTATGGAAATATATTTTCGTGTCTTTTATTAACTTTGTAAATAAAAAAAAGTCAGAATTAAAATTAATAATTTGTAACACTTTTTAAAAATTTTAAACCTCAATCTAATCTATTTCAAGATGCTTGCGAATTCTTCTTTGAACTCCAGGAATAACACAGAAAGAATGTGTAAATTTCATCGCAATTTTAGATGATCAAGGGGGTAAGTTTATTTGAAAAATTGACATTTTTACTTTACGAGTTAAACAAAGAAAATTAAAGTCGCAAGATCGCGGTATGTTTGCCCACATGTTGATTATTTATGAATAAATTTAAGGTGTATGCGGTAAAATGGGCTGTTGCTCCTTCTGTTGGAACTACCCACACTGCAATTCGTAATCGAATATGTAATTAATTAATAAATGACACGAAAATTTCTTCTCGATATCTAATTGCTTTCAACATACCATTCAAAAGTTGGCCGATTAAATTTCCTCCTACTCAGATATATGCAATTTTTTTTTCAGGATGAAGAAAATGTCAGTGAATATATTGGGCTGTCTATGCATTTTGAGAATTGACGTGTCCTGGTAAGCCTTATCTGAGAATATCAATATGATCTAAAAATTAATTACCAGAATTAACACCTTTGTGGAATTTCAGGTGGAAGTATTTCGTAAACGGCTTTTGTCATGCCATGTCATTTCGTCGTATATTTTCTTAACTCAGATCTATACGATCGGCATATAATAAAGAAAATAAACTCACCTCGGGAGTGAATGTTTTTTCCCTAGGGTGCTTTGTAGAACCCTCGGGCTACAAACTATACCTCCCGGAAAAAAGTCATTCATTTCACTCCTCGATGTATAACATACTACTGCTTTTGACTTTGACATAATATTTAACTGTTTTTACACTGGCAGAATATATTAAACGCAGGAAAAATATTTCTATGGTCCATTCTAATCTAAAAATTTTTGACCACAATAGTTCATACAGTCCTAGTCAGGTCCATGAGACCCGATTGTCATCAATTTTAAAATGTCATATTGAAAACGAAGGGGTTTTCACCCTGCATAATAATGTAAATATCCGAAATGCAAGTAATGTATGAAAAAATGCAGATCACCCAACACTGCGTATCGCATTCATAATTGAAAGTATGTATGTAACTTCAGAATCTTTAAAAAAATTCAAGGATCTGTGTATTTTGAAAATTCGTAAAATTTTATTAAATTAGCCCGTTCTTATGATAGTAATTTAGCCATACTACCTATTCAAATATTTTTAAAAAATATGAATATCACTTTGTTATATAAAACGTAATTTTGTTTTCATTTTGAAACTGGCATTATTATACAAAGTTGTATTAATTACAAATAAATATATAAAAAATCATATGATTAGAAAGTTTGAAGGTGTGGTATGCGACAATTTTTTTCAAGAACAATCATCATTTTCATTAACAAACAATCCAAAAGTATTCTTGAGAGGTAAATTTAGAGAAACGTAAAAAATAAAATTCGATTGCTATGAACTTACACTTGTTTAATTAACAAGTCGAGAGTGTAAATCGACGTCACCTTATTACACAGAGCACTTAAACTCACATAAACGCACGCTAACGATTACCACAAAGTCACCGAACACAGGCACCTCAAGCAACTCTCAGCAAGAACACGTTGCTGAACACAAGACACAGAAGAGACTGCGAGCCAATGTTGTAGATTGTAGAGTGCTCACGCGGCAGGCACGATTGGTTTCTTGAGGTAAAGCCAGTGAAGTGAACCCAGAAGGCTCGCCTTTGGGTGCTCTGCCAGTTTAGTAAAATACTTCAAGAAATCAAAGTAAGAGAATCAACGAATTCGAAAGTTAATACATAAGTGCATTCGTTTCTAACGCAAATTACAAAAAAAGGAAATGCAGAGTATAATGCATTAAATGCATAGAAATTGATTCTGCATGGATGAATGCGGAGTTCACTTTCTACAAGAGTTAAAGTGAAACAAATTACCTATTTACGTTGAAAACAGTTGTTTTATTTCTTATTCTAAAACAAGCTTTTGGCATAATATACATAATATAACACATAATTTTCGTAACTTACGATTTAAATCAATCTATCTACTCTTAAAAGACATATTAACAACGAACGAGCTCGTCGAAAATCTAATTACTCAAGTATAATTAAAGGCATTTTACTGCCACATATTTTGATTTAATTAGGGGCAATCACCTTCACTATCTGCAATACTTAATATTAGTAAGTAGTAATACATGTAATTATGATAAAAAAGCTTACAGGTAAAAACTAATTAAATAACATGAAAGTAACGTAATAAAAAAGATAAGTTTAACATTACTTACAATTAGATGGAATTTCTATCAGAAACATTTCCTATCAAGTTCCCTTACGAAACCTCAAGATCATAAAAAAATGTTACTGGTTTTCAAGACGAGTTGTATTTTTCTACATGAAAAGTAGAATTTTCAGAACAAAGCATGACTTTTTTGAAGGCCTCTTTTGGGATCAAATCCCACAGAGAACGTATGATTGATTTGTAAATTAAAAAATCATTAGTAGTTAAAACCAGAACAGTATTCGTTGGTAATTCTACCTTTTGTTGTATTAAATCTTTAATTAATAAAGACACTCATTGTTATAAAGAAATACACCCGAAAATTGTGAATTAAATACATTTTAAATGTTACTAAAGTTTCCGACCTATCTATCTCCTTGCACCGGAAACAGGAAGTTTCTAAACATGTATAATCACAATCACTTATAAATGAATCATTATAATCAAGTTAAGGACAGTGTTAGCGAAGCGTGTATTCGTTTTAAAGATGATTGAATGTCGAGAGGTTGCAATGTTATTAGTAGTTTAGAAAAAAGGAACAAAGCAAAAGTGTACTGCTAAATTCGAACTCTGACAGGATCGGATTTATATTTTGGTGCTTTAATGACTATGCTATAGGTAATACTCATTTGGGTTTTATAAATTAGCCCTCGAAATGTCATTTTGCTAGATTGGTACAATATGTTGCGCGATATAGGTCTGGGACAATTTTTATATAAAAACGGCGTAAAAATTCACTTTTTCATTGTTGTAATGACAACTTCATCACAAAAATGTCCGCTGATTACAAACAAACTGTATTGAAGATAAGAAATTACTTTGATTTGGAAAACAAAACAAAACGTGGCTTCCCAAGCCACCAAGCATATTGCAGAATGTTTGGGGATAAACGAGTGCATTGTGGAAAAAGCTTTAGACAAAAAGGACGACTCGTACGGTTTCAGGACCAAAGCAACGATTTTCCGCAATTCTGTAAGTAAGATTTGAAGCGATAGCTTAAACAGATGAATTTTTCGTTCCGCAAACTGGAGAACAAATCAGCTTTAATGAATCAAAATAATGTAACTGCTAAAAGAGCAGAGTATGTGTTCTCCGCAAAAACATATCGAGAAGCTGATTGGGACATATTCTACACGATCAAAAAAACAAAGGTGCGGTGGTAATTGCTTCAAAAAATTTGGATGGATATAGATCTCGTTACCCTCGAGAATGGTGCCAGTATTGATCAATATCGAGGAACATTTAAAGAAGTAATGGGTATAGAGGTTGTACGAAATGTTTTATTGGCAAAGGAGATCGGCTGATTACTATGATATGATGAATAAGCAGTGCTGTGAGGAGTGGTTCCAATTTGTATGAGCCCTGATTCTCAACAAGTCTTCTGCCAAGCACCGTACCACAAAAGCTGGTCCCAGAATATCGAAATTCTACTATACAGGGTGTTAGGTAATTGACTGGACACCTTCAAACCACGTATTGAGAACACTCTGTACAGTAAAAAAGCCTTTACATTCGAGGGTGTTTCGTTTTCCGGGAAAAATTCAAACAAAAATCGATAAAAATTGTTTGGAAACCACTGATTTTCTTATCTACTGTTACACACACGTACCGAACGCCATCCGGGCGGGCGATCCTTTCCCATAAATTCCCAGATGGTTTATTCACAGTCTACATACAGTCTTGTCACTGGCGCTAGTTTCGCGTACAAAATTCTTGGAAACTCGGGGAAGAATGCGCAGTAGTCTCGCTGTTTCTATTCGTAGTTTGGTTTACCGGCTTGGTTCGGGCACGTTCGGGCAACTGCAAACACTGCAAGATTTTAAATTTAAATTGTTTGCGCCACGTAAGAATCAACGCACGGAAGAATGCGCAGTGGTTGCATTGAAGACACAAAGATCAAAGGTACAGACGCCAAGTGAACAGACTCTGTGTAGACTATGGTTTATTGCTTTACGACAAGCAAATAGCACACGTTCAGTGTCTCAACAGATTTCGGAGTGTAAAGGTCAGGGTCAGGTTACACAAATAACGAAATTGTTGACATTATTCGAACGTACGCAGAATGTAGGTGCAATGCACGTGCTGTAGTGCGTAGATATCGGTGGCAGTATCCCCTGCATCGTACATCGAATCGTCAAACAATTATTGCAATTTATTATGCAACGGGCAAGAGTCACTGCGAGATACATCAGCTTTAATAGGCGCTCGCTACGTAAGTACTATCAGCGGTCCTCAATAGTTGGCTCTTTTTGCATTTTTTCAAAATGTCCTGAAAATCCATCATGTCTAGGTACTTTCTGATCCCACTTGACATCCTTAATTTACAGTTTTAATTTGTCCAAGCAATAACCTAACACCCTGTATACTTTATGGAAGAAACGAATATGATAAAGTGCAAATATTACAAAAATTCAATTAAACAATTATATAAAGTCCTGTTAAGTAAACTCTATATATAAAATTAATATTTAAAGTATTAGAAAAAATATTCTACACTTTTGCCCAACCCTGTATAAATATTGTTCAACCTCTTGGATACTTGCTTATTAATTAATTTGTAAATGCAGACATTTCAAAAATACGAGTAGAAAGCCAGATTTTTAAAACGTACCTATCTTGCTCCGATAAATTATTGCCTACATTCAGAAATTATGCGTATGTTGATACAAATTGTCTTTAAACTGCAACTAATTCGAATAAAATCTATTCAATGGTTCTTGAGGTATAGGCCTGCGAAGGTAGGGTTGAGAACTTTTTACTCCGATAGTATACTATACGGGGAGTATCCGCTATTCGCGCTCGTGTTTGAAGCCCAAACGAAAAGAACATAACGCATTGATGCACCGAGTAGCTCCGCCCCCGGTGCATCAATGCGTTATGTTCTTTTCGTTTGGGCTTCAAACACTCTAATAGTGTGCGGGCGGAAGATAGATGCTTGCTTAACTGTTGAACATTTTAAAAATATTTAATAGTAAGGCCGTAATCTTCCCCCCACACACTATTCTCGCACCCTGTATATTAACACAGCGGCATATGTATATTTAATTATTAAATTATTTTAAAAAGCAGATTAACAATAAACAAAATTGTGACGAAAAGTTTTATAAAGAAATCGTCGAAATATCTGCACATTCAGAATGTTGGAAATTAAAAATTAAAACGCCAATCTAACAAAGAAGGAAGATAAATCGTTAACATATAATATTAGGCATTAAAATACGATGATTTAAGAAAGAAAACTAAAAGTAAACAATATAAAAAATTCATTACTTAATTAATTTGAAACAACATTCTCTTCAAATAATATTTCTGCAAGAGAAATCATCTTAAACAATAACGATCACTAACATTGTTGACCAGAGAAAGTGAACTTTCTAGACAGAAATTGCATATTTGTGCATATTCAATGACTTTTTAAATAATTAAGTTGCATAATTTAATTACAAATAAATACTATCAAACTTAACAAAACATTTTAAATCTTATAGACCAAATTTGTTAAAAAGATCGATTTTTTTTAGTTACTGCCGCAATTACAACTTTTTTATATTTATGTTTTATCGTTATGCTGTACGTTTTAAGCGGCATACTTATAAATTTTAATGAACTACATACATGTTACTGCTAGCATCATTAAGATTAAAAAAAGTCTTTAGTTCAGGTACTTGCAAGAAAATTGTGCTTGTTAACAATCAAGCTACAAGTTAATGCATATAAATTAAAAAAAGCAACAGCGGAAGCATTAAATTATAAGGTGAAATGTGTAATATGCGTAAAGCGCTCCAGTAAATATATAAAACACCTACGTCTCGTAAGTAAGTTCTGCGACATAGTTTAATTTAATTATATGTTACAATAAGTTTTTAATAAATTGTCTCATTATAAATTTTCTCTAGATTATTTTGCTAATATCAAATTCACTGAACTTGAGCTCTGCGTCATCAATCACCGAAGTTACAACCGACAAATATTTGACTATATTTCTTTGTCAACGGTGAATAAGAAAAAAGGATTTATACAGGGTGTTTAAAAAAAACGTTCGGATACTGTAACCATGAATAGTACTCATCAAGAGCAACAAAAAAGTCTCAGTAAGTATAGGTCCGCAAATAATTTTTTTCAAGGATAGAGTTGATTTTGCATTGAAGTTAAAAAATTGTATTATTATAAAGAAACAAACAGTAAACGTGTGATTATGTAGACCAAAAATATTTAAAGAAAATGTTCTACATGTCCACCGCCCGCTTGCACACAGGCTTCACATCTTCGACGAAAAGAAGCTCTTATTCTTTCGAATAGTCCTTGATTTTCTTAAATGGTTTGGCAGTTATGTTCTATTCACTGCTGCAGCTCATTTACGTTATTAACGGGTCTTGAATACACCAGAGATAGCGAAATGTGGAGGAGCCCCATCATGTTTTTATTTTTCTTGGAAAACGTGATTGAAGCCACCTAGATCTCCTAATTTAATCCCATTAGACTTCTGCATTTGGGGATATTTAAAATCTCTGGTGTAATCAAGACCCGTTAATAACGTAAATGAGCTGCAGCAGCGAATAGAACATAACTGCTAAACCTTTCGACAAAATCAAGGATTATTCGAAAGAATGATAGCTTCTTTTCTACGAAGCTTCTTCATAATAATGTAATTTTTTAATTTCAATGCAAAATCAACTCTATCCTTGAAAAAAATTATTTGCGGACCTATACTTATTAAGACTTTTTTGTTTCTCTTGGCGAATACTATTCATGGTTACAGTATCCGAACGTTTTTTTTTAAACACCCTGTATAAGGAGTTATACTGTTTATGTCTAATTATTAAAGACTTCATAGGGACATCGATGCACGCCTGGCGCCGATCGAACTACGGAACTGCAAGCATTATTTCTTCGATGTAGCGAGAATATTTTGATCAATTTTTTCACATTGTAATTTGTTATTTGCAGTATTTTTGACGACACTGAAGAAAACAGAGTAAATATAAGAATAACAGAGACAGTGGTTTAGAAATAATAAATTAAAAAATGATCTCTTCCACAAATGGTTTGCATCCACAGGACGTCTTTCCACAGCTATGTTGTCATCTTCACAAGTTAAAAACACCAAGAAATCTTTAGTTGGTATGAACCAGAATATATTCTCCTCACCAAAGATTTAATTTAGAGTAAACAGTAATTTGTTCAAAATACATGTATTTGTAAATCATTTGTTTCATTTATATAAACAATTTGTTGACTGTTGAAATTTATCAAACAAATTCGTAATAATTATTATTCGGATACTTTTAAAATAGTTTGAAATGTAGACGTTTCGCTGTACGTTGACAGTTTTCTTCAGGGAAAATAATAAATAACAAGTGTATCAAGACTAAAAGTAGAAAAGATAAAGGTAATTTTAACATTTTAATACACAATAAAAATAATTTATTATAAAATTTAAAAATTATTATTCGTGTGCGGTAGGTATGCATTGTAAGTTTCAGATTCAAAAGAGCAACAAAAATAAAAATCCTTGTCATGTATTAGCATTTAACTGCCTCTTTGTTAGCTGATATATATCATGCACATATAGGTATGTATATACTATACATAAACAAACAGGTATATATTCGAAGCCGTGAAGACAGTTAATTACATACGAGAAATGCCGATTATCTGGGAGTGTTTCAATCAGGCAAAACGGGTATTTTTACACACCCAGAGGGTCCTTCTCTTATCGCGCGCGTGGGACAGAGATAACGTGGGCAACCTGTTCCGAATGTCCTGGCCTGAAGGAAAGAAAGCCGCGTACGTGATCGTTATTAACATTAGAAAAGAGGTACCTCCATAAGCGCGCACGAATCGACGAGTTTATGGCCTGGCACGCACAGAAACTTCTACGGCTTCGGTGTTGAAACTCCTACCGTATTAAATAATACGCGTTCTGCAACAATAACTTATGTACTCGTCAAGGATTCCTTTGATTTAAACCTAAGAACTTTCATATTAATGTAATTTGAATAAAATTTGCTTTTACTTATTAAACTTCCTTCGTATGTGTATATACAAGGGGCGGTTCAAGTGTAAAAACTATTTGGTTCTAAAGAAATGTTGACAACTAAAAATATGGAGTTTTTTTCAGTAGATTTTTCTAATAATTCTAGTACCAAGACAGTCATCGTGTCGTGTATATTCCAGCATTCCTCCTCTAAATACTTACCCATCTTTGATATCAGCGTTTTATTGATTTTCTAGATTATTTTGTTTGATTTTTAATGTAATTCATTTTCTTAAATAAATAACTAAGTTGCAAGCAGCGGGTACCATTTGTCATTTTCTCTGAGTGCTCAATTAAATTTTTAAAGTTAGATTAATACAATAACAGACAATGAAATGTTATATATCGATAAAACATTTTAGCAGTTTTCATTTCAACGAGTGAAGTAGCTGTCATCGGCACTGAGAAGAATAGATCTGATCCGTACAAAAGGGGTTCTTTTAGATCAGTTCAGGATCAAGTTCAGATCAATTGCGGATCACTTATGAAACGGCTATAGTCATCAACATATATTACACCGTAGCAGTTCTAACGATAGGAAACGATGCTTTGCTTTTGCTAATCTCCGTTATAAATAAGCAATAACCACAGCAGTAACAGTTCAATAACGCAGGTATATAACTGTTAATTTACAGTAAAGAAGTATTGCGCAAACGAAGAAGAACACGGAATGCCCATTTCAATCGCATTACGCAAACATGTCAAAGTTGCAGATGTAGGTACTTCTTGCGTAACGACGTGGTTTAAATGTGTTTTTCTGCGCCTCTTTGTCCCTGATAATTACACGTTTAGTAGAACAACAATGCGCTGTTGTTGCTTTCGTCCAGGTTCACACAATTGTTTCAGAATGATTTTCTGAATTAACGCAATCATTTCAGCATTAAGTCGTAGTATTAGATAACTAAACGCCTTATTAGCGTAATTTTAAGTTAGGATTGTTTACACCTTGAGCTTTTCGTAAACAAGAAGTTAAAAATAGAGTATTTTCAAACATGTTAAACATTTTCAAAAATAGAGCTAGTTTTGTATACCTAAATTTAATAACATGGAAAAATTCACTTTACTTTATAAAATCCATTATACCGGCTGTCCACTTTGATTACGCACCATAGGAATTTCAATGCAATTTTTTATAATTGTAAATTCCTGCTTCCCTTTTGAAGTGATTGTTAAAAAAGCACCATACTGAATGCAGGCTTGTTGATCAACGATGGTCTGCATGTTCGCCGGATTTAATACCAAACGATATCTTCTTGTGGGCTTATTTAAAATCAAAAATTTATCAGACTCCTTTCCGCCATTTGAACGAGTTGAGAGGTAGAATCATGGAAGAATGGACAACTATTACTTCTAGAATGTTAAGCAAGGCTGTGTTCGACAACTACACCCTCGAGTGCAAGTTGGGCGTGTATCGCATTTCTTTCACGCACGATTTCTAACTTATTTTTTATCTCGCTTACCTGTTTCAAGAGGTTTTGTGTTTACATTATTTCCATAGCAACGATCGCACTTTTCACGCTCTACTTAAAAGTGGGTTGTTAAAAATGCGTCCGTTGTCATGGTAGTAGTGTAAACACAAGACGTCTGGAAATAGTTGAGCGAGATACAAAATGAGTTTGAAATCGTGTGTGAGAAGGATGCACTACACACCCAACTTGCACTCAAGGGTGTAGTTCTCGAACATAGCCCAATGTTCGCAGAAGCTTCTAGGGCAGGTTAGCCGCCAACGGAGAATTATTTGAACATTTGGTGTAGTACTTATTAATTTATAAATAAATATTTTTCAATACGAATTATGTTTGAAGCTCTATTTTTCATTACAAAATTTTAAAAATCAATAAAGCTTGTCAATTAGAAGTTTGTCTGCATGCTTAAAACTGTGGAATACAAAAATATCTGCTTATATAATTTTTTTCTTTTTCAATTTTGAAAGCCCATTTATTCGAAAAACATACTAAAAGTAGTCTTAGCTAATGCATAATACAAAGCTTCATATTATGCCGTTTAGTGCTTTATTCGATAGGAATTTAAAAAAAAATTGCATTAAAATCCCTACGGTGCGTAATCAAAGTGGACACTCGGTATAATGGATGGTATGCATAAAACGAAGTACATGCTAATATTTCAAGCACCTACTTCGAAAGCGAAGTACCTACTATAGTAACGTAGTATTTACTATGCGATCTAGTAGATACTAGAGCACAAGAGCACATAAAAGTTTTTACTTCGCTGTAGAAGCACCTACTGTAGTATCTACTTCAAAGCCTCAGATTCATTTTTATAGTAAATACTGCTGCAGCGTAGTATTTTAATTTGAGAAGTATTAGCATCTACTTCGTCTTATGCATACCACCCGGTGTGTCCAAGACCACATACATAAAGCCTGGTCTACACGTAACGTTTTGTCGTCATGATCATGCCAGATTTGTCAAAAAAAAAATGTTACGTGTAGATGGCAAGTTGGATGTTTTGTATGAATTGAATGAGGTTTGACAAAACTCGCAAAAGACTGATGGGCTGGAGCTTTGTGTACAAGCAAGGTGGCAGACAAGTCAGTGCATGTAGATGGCCGTCAGTCTAATCGCTCCCCTGCCCCTGCCATTCTGCCCTCAGTGACGTTGGATGTTGCAACAGGTATTTTTAGTGCGAAAGAAAATGGCATCAGTGGTCTCACGAGTTTTTCACGCAGTTCATAGAGCTGTACCCAAATTTTCCTTGCCACTGGCAAGTGAAATCAAAGGATGACAAGAAAAATCAGGCATACACCGCTTTAATTAATAAGTACAAAGAAATGGATGGTGAAGCAACTAAAGAGTCGGTCACCAAAAAGATCAACTCACTTCGAACTGTTTACCGTAAAGAGTTTGCGAAAATAAAAGCTTCAAAGCGTTCCACTGCTGGAACAGAAGAAATTTACAAACTTCTGTGATCTTATTTTGAATTACTTTCTTTCTTGAACGACGAAGACCAACAGCCGAGAAGATCACCAACAAACATAGAATGTTCCGAAAACAAAGTAAGTAATAAAAATCAGTTTTTATTTTCGTGTCCAACAACTATTATTTATTTCCTCCCTCATACTTAATTAAACAAATTGAGTTTTTATAAGTAATCTCTTGTAGGAAATTTTTCTAATCAGTCTCATTTTGTTTTAAGCACGATCGATACATATATTTGTTTCAGATACTGCAAGTATATTTCCGTTTTAAATTACGTGATGGCCTTGTCTTGCCATGGTACCTAAGGTACTAAATCAACATACTTCGTATAGAGGTAACGCATTTAGTGATTTTTTATATCTATCCTTGTCGGACATTCCTCTCATCTAGGGATAAAAAACAGTTGGAAATATTATTTGAAGTGACGTTTGTCAAAGTTACTGTCAGTGGTTAAGAAAATTGAGTTTAAATATCGCATCCCAAAGTTTTATCGCATGACATTTAATGATTCCGCCTTTTTCGTAAAAGAAAAATTCTGCACTTCTTAAAATAACAACTTTTTGATTGGTAAATAACTAACTAGACATAACCTAATACACTTTTAAATTGAAACCAGTGACATTGCGGTAAACAGAATTCCCTAAAACTGTTGTCTTCCTTATTGCACTTGCGGCAATTGTATTTGTTATCTTTGTTTCTCAATCCTCTCACGAGAGGAATGGGATTGCGTTACCTGTACGGAGTGTTGATTTAGTACCTTAATGGTACCGATTCTTTATTGTTGAAGTATATTTTAAATTTGTTCTTCACTACTCTTGCGCTTTCCAGAATTAGACCACATCTGCCTAGTTGAAGATTATGCATAAAATCTGGATTACATCTCACTCATAATACCGCAGAATCATCCTCTGTATTTTCTACGTCGAGTACATAAGGTGACGAGTAGTTTCGAGAACATAGTCTTCTTAAAAAATTGTGCAGTACACAGCAAGTTATCACTACGATGTCAACATTGTTTACGTCCAAATTAATGCAGTTTGCATAATTCGAAAACGAGACGCCATTATTCCGAATGTGTTTTCGACGACACGTCGAGGTCTTGACAAACGGTAATTAGAACTTCGGGTGTCTCGGTTCAAACTACTTCTGGGATAAGAAAATCAGAACGCAGTCCGAAGGCTTCATCGCCGATAAGTACATACGGAAGTACTTGATTACTATTTGAAATTTTCTCTGCTTTAGGAATTTTGAGACTACCTTATGTCAATTTATCATAAAACTTTGTGTTTGCAATGTCCCCTCCATCCGAAACCCGGCCATTTGTTCCAACATCACAGTAGATTAATTCACAATTAGCGTTGACAATTGCCATGAGTACAATGCTGTGGGTGTATAATATAAAATAGTAAGATCCACTATGAGCCAGTGGTACGATTCTCACATGCTTCCCGTCAACTGCACCAAGGCAATGGGGAAACTGCCACTTCGAGTCTTCAGCTATGTATGTCCATTCTTTTTCGGTAGTTGGAAAGTGAAAAGAACAAAGATTGGATCAATCAAACAATGGTGAAACAGGAAATTTGTAGCAACAAAGTTAAATAGTAGTTGTTCCCTATAGTTTCTCTCTTGTAGACAAAAATAAAAATATGTATCACAAAATCTTTTAAGCGGACACTAAATCGCGCACCATACACTTAACGTTTCGCAGTCGTTCGACAGCTTCGACTGCGAAACGTTAAGTGTATAGTGCGCGATTTAGTGTCCGCTTAAAAGATTTTGTGATACAAATTTCATCGGACAAGAACCAACTGTAAATAAAAATAAAAATGTTTGTATTATTTTGTTTAGAGAGACGACGAACAAGATTCGTTAGATGAAGAGGAATCGTAAACAGAGGCTATGCACTCAGCTCTTCCAACACCACGAGAGGGAGGAACGGAAACTGCGAAAAAAAGTATGTCAAGCCGTGACACACCATCGTCCAGCAGCAGATCTTCGATGAGGAGGAAGAGGAACTAGCTGGAGAGAGATTGAAAGCCATTCGTTCTGATGATCAATTTGAGACTTACGGAAAATATGTAGCGCATAAATTACGTGATCTGAAAGGGAACCAACATATCTTTGCACGAAAACTTATTAACGATGTTATTTTTGAAATAATTGACGAAAGATTTTCAAGTTTTAAACTGTGCTGGTACTTCCGGAGGGCAGTTTCAACTTCGTTTCAAAAAGCGAAACATGCATACCTTTTATTTACTTACCTTTATACATTCCTTTTCCAGAACGTTGTATGTAGCTTCACAGGTTTCGGGTATGATGCGACTCAAAGCTTGTTTCGAAATTATAGTTGTATATTTAAGGTCCTTGTAGCTCCTCCCAGTTGCTAAAAACCTTAACGTTGCGGTATCTCTCGTGGGGGCTAATAGCCGTCCTCATGGCAGTGTCTTGTTTTTCCATTTCTGGAGTTACAAGCTCTAACAATTTACAGTACATGGGAGAATGTCCCTCACTTCAATAACCACTCCCGGGACCACAGTGAACGACGTGCAGACTTTGTTTTCTTCTTCAATCTTTGAGCATACAGTGCAATTATCGTCACTCACTGTTCTTTCTCCATGACGATTTCGGAATGACTGAACGAAAGTTTGGGTAAAAGTCTAAGCGAATTTGAATAGTATAAGAACCATGCACATGCGAAGCCAGCGCCACCAAAGACCATATTGTGCATTAGTGGTATGAAAATACGAGTTGTTTCAAATTATTAGTGTACATTTGAACTTGAATATTGTAATGTATTTCAATACCAGCAAGCTCAAGTATTATGTACTACAATCGTAAATTGTCATAAGAGTGATATTATTCCCATGCAATGAGTCTCAAGAAATATTTTCATATCACTAATTCACAAATCACCACGTCAGGCGGCGCTGAACGTAGAGATGTGCATGGCGCCTAAAGCCGCACGATTTGTATCAGTCTTGTTGGTTAGTCTTTCCAGATCATGCAAGACTGACGACAAAATGTTATGTGTAGACAAGGCTTTAACAGAGAGGTCTCTGTTGTTATACGAGATACAGATTTGGTTAAATTGGTTGAATTGCAGACGCAGACAATCAACCAAGCTATAAAATTTTAAAAATTCCTGTACCTTCAGAATTATGTATAGATATATAAAAAAAAGATTCTTTCCAACTAATACTAAAACACATAAATACTTTTAAAAACCCATATAAAATAAAAACTTAAAATGAAATTAAATCTTTGGCTCTACTTTTTTATTCCAATAAATCTGTATCTCTTAAAAAAACGAAGATCACTATGTTAGAAATGTTATCTTGGATACACTGTATAATATAATAACTTATAGATACCATTAATGACAATTTGTATTTGCCAAAAACTTTAAATTTGCAATATGAATTAAGAATATCCACAGAAGAATAAAAATAGCATCTTTAATTAGAATTAATTATTTTTCTTATTTTTCTTCAGTTCTCATTCTGATTTTTAGATTATCAAGAACTTATTTGGCGATCTGTTTTTAATCCTAGCGGTACTCTTCCGCCCTGTCTTCGATTAGATATAGCATTTTTGATTTTATCTCTGGAAAAATTATACTTTATGTATCTTATTTCAAGTAAAAGTTAAATGTGAAAGCAAAGAGGCCAGAAAATAATTGTAACCATAAAGTAGGTTAAACTTTTTAATACAAGAATTGAGTCAGTGGATCAGCGAATGTCATCGATGTATTGTTTATTAAAATTTATTCTTTAAACTTTTTTGAAGAAACTGGACACGATGTCCTGGTTTACGAATTTTTTTCTTGTCTTAAAACCCAACTACTTTAAACGATCTTTTAGTATGTCTTTTAGTGTTTCATTTTTACAATTTGTTGAAGTTAAATTAAAAAAGGAAAGGAAATGAACAAGTATTTGCGTAAAGGCTGATTTCATTTAAATAAAAGTGAAAATTTGAAAGAAATTGTAATAAAAGTATAATACAAAAATTCCAAAGATGTTAAAAAATTACAGGCTCTATTGTTGATGGATTTCAACAAGCGTCAAAATGTAAAATATTGTACCTACTTATGAATGAAACAATTACATAGGTGAGTATACATACATAATATTATTAATGAACTCCATTGCTGTTTTGTAGTTTTTTGATGAAGGTAAAATGCTGAGTCTTCTCTACAAAGTTTTATTGAAAATTATTTATTGGAGATTTTCAATAAAACTTTGTAGAGAAGACTCAGCATTTTACCTTCATACATACATAATATTGCACTTTCGAGCTAGTTACAAATACTGCGCAAAATAACAAATAAGTAATAATTTAATAACTCATAATTTTACTTGTGATATGAATAGATAAATAATAAACAAATTAAATGTCGTTTAAAAATATTTTATTGTTGGCGGCGTGGCAGAATAACAGTGAAGCAAATTTGATAAGATCACATTGATCCACATTCTGCACCGAAAGATGTTAAAAAAGATGAAGATATTTATTCGGTTAATACATATACTGGTGCATCATTGGTATAGATTTCTTCAATAGCTTCCTTATCTATTAATTATAAAAGAAAATATCTTGTACAAAAGTTATCGCTTTTAATGAGTTCTGTATTAGTAAATTCACATATACAGCATGTTCTATAAGTGAGTTATCCACCAATTTTATACGTTTTTAAATTGGATGCAAAAACTTTTATTGTATATTTAGATAGATCTCTTAAAAGGAAACATGCTTTACTAAGCTATAGCTTTAAATCGACGCATTCGCAATCTTTAGCTATTCAGTTGGATGAAAGAGCTGAAATGTAGAAGTATTTTATTCATAACTAGCGCTCAAGAAAAAATTTTTACACTGCGTAACTAAGTGTACATATCGAGTAGAATAATATTTATGCAGAAACAATTGAAACTTGAAAGTTAAATTTTCTCAAAAAATTTAAATGTTTTGACACATCTGAATAGCACGTCGATTTCTATTTCTAACATACATAAGATGTATTGGTTTAAAGTAGTGCTGGCAAAAACCGGAAAAAATTTAAACCGAATAATCGGTTTCTTTAAAAACCGGTTTCGGATATAATCGGCTATCCAAATAATGGTTAAAACCGATTATTCGATTATCCAAGAAACCGACTATTCGGATATCCAAAAACTGACTATTCGGATATTTGAAAAACCGATTATTCGAATATCCAAAAACGACTATTCGGATATCCACAAATACGTTGTAATAAAAGCAATTAAGTAAATAAACATGTAACTATGTGTATATACTTTTTTCTAATAAGTACTGAAGATCTTTAACAAACAAAACCCATTCTGATATCCAATTATTCGAATTTCCAGTTATTCGGATATCTGAATATCCGAATAACCTGTTATTCGAATTTCCGATTATCCAAGAAACTGATAATATCCAAATATCCGGTTATCCGAATAACTGGATATTCGAATAACCGGTTTTTCGTATAACTGGATACTCGAATAACCGAGTTATCCGGATAACCGGTTTTCGGTTTTCTCCAAAACCGCGAATATCCAAAACCGGTTAACCGATTATCCAAAAAATCGATTTCGGTTGCCAGCACTAGTTTAAAGCTTATGGTTTTCGAGATACCTGCACTTCTAATAAGAACCTTCAAGAAAATAAACTAAAAGCAAAGGACACAATATGTTCCTATTTTTTCCTCGTCCGCATTTCCATATAAAAATTTCATAGGTGGCGTTGTGGAAACAGAGGATATAACGTCATCGATGAATTTTTATAAAAGCAATATCATATTTTTATACTTTATATTTTATAGATCTGCTCTTCCTGATTGCAGCAATATAGCATTATTTTACTTTGTAAGTAAACGTTTAAAAAAATTGAAAATTGAATTTTAAGTTTTATAACGTAGGTATGCATATTTGCAAAGTAAAACTATAAGTAGGCAATATTGTCACTCACAGTAAAGAAGACGAGATCTACAAGATTTCTTCCAAAAAATACATTCTTGTTATTTAAAAAAATCATCAATCATTTCCGCTACTTCACCAATGCCATCTATGAAATTTTCAAGACAAAGCAGAATGAACACGAAGTTTAAAGAATTTTATTCTGAGACAATAAGACGTTGATTAATACAGCAAATAAAAAACTGTAAAAATGTTTTAAATGTTAACGTGTAATGCAAAGCAACGATTATTTCAACAATCGTCCTTAACGGTTTAATCTTCGGCTTAAATTTAAACTGGCATTGTAAAACTGGGCCCAAGTAGCATTATTTTGGTATTCTCGTTAATACTAAGTGATTTTTAAATTTTTTTATCAACTCTTGCTATGGAATTTGGACGGCATATCTTAGTTTTACCGTAAAACAGCATCAAGGAATGCAATGGCGTACTTTTTACTTAAGCTAAGACATGCCGTCCAGATTTTGTGGCAAGAGTTGATAAAAAATTTAAGAAATCACCCGATGTAATACACTGGCAACCAAAAAATTGAGGTCAACGTTTAGTTATGATACCTTTGTGGAATTTTCAGTTTTAAGCTTATATTGGCCAATTATAAATTATTGTAGGTACTATAGTTTGTAGGCTAAATAAAACATTCAATGATGAATTGTAAAGCATATTTCTTGTCTTTACGATTTATTTTGACTGAGCAACAAATTTACATTTTAAACGAAAGTCGACATAGTACGGGACTAAAAAATGAAAAAAATAATCACTAATAACGTGTATTCCCTCCTCTTGCGTTAATGACTGCTTGAAGTCGACCAGGCACACCTTGAATTAAGTTAAGGATGACATTCTGGTCGATGTTATCCCATTGTTGCAATGGTAACTCCCTCACCTGGGCAGTTCTTGGAGCTGGGGTATGCTTGCGAATACGACGTCCCAATTCATCCCAGACATGTTCGATGGGATTCATGTCCGGACTGAGGGCTGGCCAATCGAATCGCGTAATTCACATCTCATTCAGATATTCTCTGACAACTATTATGGCTGCGTGAGCTCTAGCATTATCAGGCATAAAAGTGCCACGCTCGCCCATAGTGATCATGAAAGGCATAGCATGATCTTCTAGAACCTCGGTAAAGTACCTGTGAGCTGTCAGGGAACCATTCTGTATGAAAACCAAATCTGTGCGTGCTTGTGAACTGATTCCTACCCAAATCATAACAGACCCACCGCCAAATGGAAGTTGCTCGTCAATACAAGCTTGAGCGTATCTTTATCCGGGTCATATCCATACTCGCCGACGTCCGTCTGACCCAGTGGGGCGAAAACGCGTTGTCTGAAAACTACCTTGCTCCAGTCCTCATTATTCTATGCAAAACGATTCCGAACAAAAGTTAATCTTGCTTGCAACTCGATGCCGACGTTGCAATGGTGGACCTGTAGCCATCCTTCTACAAGACAATCCAGCAGCACCAAGTTCCCTCTTAACGGTCTATTCACTAACTTTTACGTGATTTCGTAGCAAAACCACAGAAGCTGTTCTATTCCGCAAACTAATGCACACCAAAAACCGGTCATCTCCTTGAGTGGTGTATTAATATTTTCTTTAATATGTCATTTAACTTTAAAATACAATCCAATAAGTTGGAACATGTTAATAACTTTAACATAAATGGAGGGGCAGATCAAAATTTAAACACTGTTCCGGAGGAAAACGTCCAGGTTCTTACCCGCGAAAAAACTTGTTGCTGTACGACAATAAAATTGTCGGGTTCATAAGGTAAACAAAGTCTAACAGGTAATCAAGGACTGTGGGTTCATAGATCATAGAGTAAAGGCATCCATCTCATAGTCCTGACCTAGCTCCATCAGACTACTTTTTATTCAAAAACTTACAAAAAAAACATCTTGGGAGAAAGCACCTGATAAAGTACTTAAAGAAGCTGGTGAACAATATTTTGCAGGGTTGTCAAAGGAATTTTGGCATTGGAACAAAGATGGAATAAGCAAACTAAAGGGTTGTTAATGTGATATGTGGTTTTTTTCACAGCTAGGGAGATAACATAAAAATACACCCTCATTTGATCTTAACAGTAGGTCTGTTCGATAGCTCTGCCATTGTCATCTTAATACTAGTCCAGGCCTTTAGGCAGCAAATGTTTTCAGCTGTGACGTCACAGTAAAGGGGTAACTGTCAAGCACATAAATTTATTTCACTTAAAAATTTCAAGCTTATTTAATAAAAATGTAAGTTTTCTTTAATTTATATTACTATATCACTACGCGTCTGTAGTTTACACATATCCTTGCATTAATGTTAAGAAAATGTGTTTATATGAGTTTTAAAATTAAGGTTAAGCGTTAAAAATTTCCGAGGAAAATCATTACAGATCTGTATGATACTTTCCACCGGGCAAAAAACGCTTTATTGAAGCAATGATTCTGCTTTGTATTGGTATTAATTTGTCCAAGTATAAACTTTTCTCATTATTTTCACGGAACCATTCTGTCATCTTAATGCTTGGCTCCAACTACTTAAACCAACGAGCTTTACGTTGTTTTGCTGATTTTCGCTTTAAAACGCTTTAACAATAAGTTTAGTGATGTTTTATAATATAATTTGAACAATATGAGACCGTATAAGACTTTAAAATTCAAATACCTGTCAATTCTGGTAGTGATTTTGAATTCGGTTAATTATTAATCTTCTACGACTTCGTTCTGTGGCAAAAACTATTAAATAGACTTACCCCATTCTTTACGGGACAATTTTATTTACTTTTTCTTCACAAGCACTGATAAAATGATAAAATAACGCATTTTGAGAAACGTCAAAACCCCTTTAACGTGACGTCACAATTTCTGCCTATAGGCCTGGACTAAATGTCAAGATGGCAATCACCCCAATTCTGTAACTCATAACAATATTGCTAAGTTAACAATATTGTTAAGTGAGATATTTTGACCAATCAGGGCTTAGATACAAAGGATTTCTATGTACTGATTGGTCAAAATATCTCACTTAACAATATTGTTAACTTAGCAATGTTGTTATGAGTTACAGAATTGGGGTAAATGGCTTTGCACTTTTCTACACTTTTTGCACCAACCGCTCCTGAGAGAGTGCGATCTATATGACATAACAGAAGTAGGAGTGAGAAAAATAGAATAAAGGTGTTAAAAGTGTAGAAAGTGCAGAGCTATCGAACAGACCTAGTACTGCAATTAGTTGAATTGTATAACTTTTTAACAGTATTGTAACACGTGTTGCCTATAAGTATAACGAAAGAAGAAAATTTCCAATTTTAGTTACAGATTGGTGTAAACCATACTTTTCCTCGTGGCGTACAGATGGCAACATCTGCCAAGCGACCAGGAATATTTTCACAGCTGTAAAATGGTGGTCTGTCACAGTTGCACGTATCTAGGGCGGGGAGATTTCGACGGCGAATCCATGTAAGAGAGCGCCCGTAATCAAAGCGGCCCGTAATTTTTCAAAAACTTGACAAAAATTTTATTTAATGCGCGAGAACTAAGTGTTTCGATTGAGGCGGTGGCCGTGGTGCGAAACGCGAACGCATAAACGCGTGAATCCGATCGGTGTACGTGTGTGTGTATGTGACAAGCACCAATCGAAGGTAAACAATACAGTTTTTATCTCTCTTACACGTAAAAGCGTTTCGGATGTAAGCGACGATAGTCAGCATCAGCAGCACTTTAATGTCGAAACGAAAATCCGTGAGTGATCGGGGTTCATTAATTAATTCCTCGTGATCCGGGGGGTAGATCGATTGTCATGGGTTTGCTTAATACGGGGGAGAGAAGGCGCAGGTTCGAACTTGAAGCCCACGTTGAGTCTGCGAGGAATTAAAAACATGTGGCGATCAACCTATCATGTAATGGCAAGCAGTTAAAGGCCAAAGGCAAAATCACTGCTCTGCATGCCTCAAAGAAAACATAGCCAGTCTACCTTCTTTTGTTTTCCCGTTCGTTAGATACAGTTATAAAGTAATGGGAATACCGTCGGGTAAAGTGACGAAAAAAGTCACCAAGCCGCAGAAGGTGACGCACCAACAGCAACAGGTGGCCGCCAAGAAGAAGAAACCGCTCCAGAAACAAATGCAGGATTCGATTTCAGAAACGATTTCCTTTGTTATTAAAGGAAAGCTTACTCCGATCAAGCCGACCGTAGTTAAGAAGTACGCATTTAAAAAAGAGAAGAAGCCCGCCTTGATTAAGACCTTAGAGGTCTTCAAAGAAGAACCACCGTCGAAAATCAAAGAAGAGGCGACGCCATCCAAGCAGCAGAGACTTAAGAATATTAAAAAGGAAGAACCGACCAAAACAACCAAAAAACCAGCGGACAAGTTAAGGAAAAAGAATGTTACGTTATTAGATAAGAAAGGGGCAAAACCTCCGACTAAAAAAGTCACCGTGAAAAAAGTGCCGGTTCAGTTGAAAATCGAGCAGGTGCCGGAAAGTGACAAAGAAATTAAATCTGCACCAATCAAAAAAACTCAAGTTGAGAACAAAATCAAACTAGGGAAATCAAACGCCAAAGTAAAGAAGGTGATATCTAAAAAAGTAAACAAGGCGAAAGTTCGCCGGAAAAATTTACCAGAGAAAACGAAACAAATCAAAAGTGCAGTTAAGAACGAAGACGTCCTAAACGCTGATGATACTTCATCGACTTCGGATGAAATCACGTTGGATTTGCTGCGTAAACAAGAAGGAAATGTGAAGACGGAAAAGGAGGATGCCCAGGCATCTAAAATCAAAGCAGAACACTCGTCTGATTCAGATAGTAAAGGACCGAAAAAGAAGAAGAACGTAGCAGCTGCAACGAAAACGACGGTTTTAAAAAAGAAATTCCTGACCGGAGGAAAAGACGTCGTAAAACGCAAAGGTGATCAGCGACGTAAGCTTAAGTTATACAGTATGTGGACCGGTCCTAAAAGACATCGCGTTGCTTCGCTGAACGCCTTAGCTAAAGTCCACTGTCTCTACGAGAATGAATCCAGAGGTAACATCATCGACAGCATTGAGCCTCTAAAGAAAGAATCTCAAAAGAAGTCGGTTAAAATCGAAGAAGTCAAAGAAGAGATACCACCTACTAGAATACTTCGGACGGCACCAGGACTTCGTGGTGTCGGAAAGCACTGGGACATGCATGATACCACTTCATCAAGCTCAGAGGAAAGCGGTTCGGAAAGTTGCCCGGAATTTCCGGAAACACCACCCAAACCAAGGAAGGAATCTTCAAGTAAGAGGTCTGAGGAGAAAAAGGCGCCGGTTCGCAAGCGCAAAAAAACTGAGATTATAATGGATTTAAAAGACATGGTAGTTCGAAAGCGAATGGCCAGCTTGAATGCCAGTGCGATTTTAGCGGCGAGCTATTCTCTCGAAAAAAACTCTTCAAAAAGTCCAAAAAACGATAGTGATTCAGACGACACTTCCGAGGAGTCTTTTAGTGATGATTCGGATTCGAAGAAGAAGAGCGTGGACGATGATGTCAAAAAGGGTGAGGATGATCGAAAGGTGATCGAGGTGCGCACTACGCCCAATAAAAAGGTCGCGGTGATTGTGAATCAGGACACTGACGTGACTATAACGGGGGTGTACGTGAATAGCACCACGAGGTCTACACATCATGAGGGTTATTGCAGTATTGCGGGCATGCAATACCGGATATCCGCTACCAGTCATACGCAGACAGCCGCTACCGCCGTTTCTACCGAAACATTGCTGCAGTCGACATCGAGCAGCAGTCAGGAAAACGTAAGTTGATATCTTAAGAAACACTAAAAGATCTGCTATTTAATTATTTTTAAAAGGCCGGTGACTCAGATCTCCATTGCTTTAGGGTTAAAACAAGTTTTTAAATGATCCTTTTTAAAGCAAATGTTTTTAGGGAAAACATAATACGATTTACATGAAAACGCTCGTAACATTGGAATCAAGAAATAATATTAAAAAAAACTTAGTAAATCTTGAAAAGCTTTTCTTCATTTAGAAGTATCTGTGTACTTTTATGGTTGCTTTATTCTAAATATGGAATTTCAATTGCTGAAATGATTTGTTTATATAGCTAGAGTTTTCTCAAAGCTCTCCAAAGCTTTCGTTCGATTCTTCGCCAGTTTCTTAAACTTTTCAGTGTCTGTTGTTTTTTATACAGTGACCGCCAAAAAGTTCGCACCAAATAGGAAAGATTTTTATTTTAATTCTAATTTCTGCATGTTTGATAACCAAATATGAGCTACTAGGCAGACCTAGTATGCAATCTTTAATGTGGCAGAAAATGGCCCCTTTGTAAAACACCAAAATTGAAAAGGAATTGCATCATCTTTTTTACCTTCTCAACAGTTCAGAGTATATCTTGGTCAATTAACGGTTGTTACCCCTGAAATGCCTTTTGGCACATTAATGTATCACTGTATGTGTCCAATTA
Source organism: Dorcus hopei (assembly GCA_033060865.1). NCBI lineage: Eukaryota > Metazoa > Arthropoda > Insecta > Coleoptera > Lucanidae > Dorcus > Dorcus hopei. The sequence goes on along the minus strand of CM065419.1, from coordinate 27,659,262 downwards.
TTTTTGTGAAGTCTTTTGCACTTTCTCATTTCAAAAAATCTCATGTCAACGTGATGCTCGTGAGAGCCCAAAATTCAACACCGTACAAGTGTACAGGAAAGACGCGCCATTTAAGTTTACTGGAAGATTCAACATGATGATTAAGATAAAATATTTTTCTTATAAGTAGAAATGGAAGGATTCTAAGATATATTTTTCTATCTTTTCAGTTTTCTCGTCGAAACTGTGTTTATTTTACACTTTTTACATAAGGATTTGGGCTTATTCCAATCTTTCTTTGATTCTTCTATGTAGATTTGAATTTTTCCTCAGTAATCTCTTCCCATGTTATTTGGATTTGATTATGCAATTACTGTAGGTTGATTCGAAAGTTATGAAGTTGTGGAATCTTTACCATTATAATACCTGACACGTGTTCGATAGGCGATAATTCAGGGTCTCTTGTGGGACATGACATGGCAGTGAGTTTTGTTCTTGTGTGTCATAATCGTAATATGAGTCGGGCGTTATCTTGTTTGTGTTGTTTTAAGTAAAAACGAACCACAATTTCTAGAATATCGTTTACATATTGACCGGGATTAAGACTTCTTAAAATAAAAACCAGACTTCCATGATACATACCTCTGTGAAGTTGGCACCTCATTCTTGGAAAAAGTATTTTTTTATTGGAGTTCTGGTAGCGCCCCGAAGAGTTCTGGAGTTCTGTGTGACAATTAAAAATAGTTCTGGCGAATTAAATATTAAAAAATTACTTTGAAAATTTGAGGTGCTAAGTTCACAAAACAAGATTTGAAAATTGGCTATAACTTTTTAATGGTTGGAAATAATTAACTTCAACTTTAAGACTTTCTTTAGAACTCTTGAGGTGCTATTCAGAACTCTCAGCAGAATTACGAAATTTTGAAAAAAGCGATTTTTTGTAGCTTGATTTGAAATTTTATCAAAGAGTGAAATGGAAATTTTTGAAGAATTTTCACGTTCTGATTGAAGTTCTGGATAGCATTTCAAGAGTTCTGACGACTATCCTTCACGACCGACGCAGTAAAATCAAAGATAAAAAAGTTCTAGCGATTTTTCCTAATTCGATTTGAAAGTTTGTCCAAGTGTAAAATGGAATTTTTTTAAAGAATTTTCACGTTCTGATTGGAGTTCTCGATAGCCTTCAAAAGTTCTCCCGACTATCTTTCACGACCGAGCGTTAAAAACAAAGGTAAAGAAGTTCTAGCGATTTCCCGTGTCTCGATTTGAAAATTTTGTCAAAGTGCAAAATGGAATTTTTTCGGGGAATTTTCACATTCTTTGGAGTTCTGGAGAGCACTACACGAGTTCTCACGATTATTCTTCCCGGCTGAAGCGTTAAAATCAAAGATAAAAAAGTTCTAGCGATTCTTCGTGTCTCGATTTGAAATTTGTCAAAATGAATTTTTTTCCAGGAAATTTTCACATTCTGTTTGGAGTTCTGGATAGCACCACAAGAGTTCTAAAGAAAATTTGAATGGTGAAATTAATTATTTTGAATGGTACAAATGTTATAGCCAATTTTCAAATCTCGTTTTGTGAACTTAGCACCCCAAATTTTCAAAGTCATTTTTTTATAATTAATTCGTCAGAACTATTTTTAATTTTCACAGAGAACTCCAGAACTCTTCGGGGTGCCATCAGAACTCCAATAAAAAATTACGTTTTTCAAAAATGAGGTGCCAACTTCACAGAGGTTGATACATTGCTCTCTAAATTATATGAATTGTAGAATGAGGATAAAGTTTAGCCTCTAATTTCTAGATGTTGCAATACGTTTTTGTCAATCAGATTTTCGCAATTTTTTGTGATTTTTCTAGCAATTGATTCCTTAAATTTTTTCAATGAATGAGCTCAATGTGCTAGTGATAATGGAAATCGAAACTTGTCTAAAGCTACTCTCCAATTGGTCGAGCAGTTTCAAAAGAATTCTTTGTTGCCTCCGCCAAAATCGGTTGTTTGTTTGTCCTTTGTGGTTAATCATCGTAAGGATGACGATTCCCCAGATTTTTATTTGGTCAAGTTGTCCACAGCTGTCTCATTTTGATTGAGGGAACATCCCTAAAGGATAAATCAGCTTCACGCACATTTACAATCCGTGCCCTTTCAAAAAGGTGTTAACACCTAAATTTCAAATTGTATCACTTTCTAGATGCTTACATTTTTTCGGCTATCAGTAAGTAATACATTGTATTTCCTATTTTCTGTTACTTTGATAGGTTTTCTTCTGCGCTATTATCTGCCATTAGATAATAACCGTTACGATTTCTACACAGATAAAAATGCGGAGTTAGATTTAACACCTTTTTACTCTTTTTTGGTTGTTCCCTCACGTCCATTTACACAAGTAAGTAGTTAAACACGATGATGTTAAAATTTTAAGGAATTAAAGTAACTCCAAGAATGAAATAAACTTCCTCTGCAAAAGATATAAAAGCATGTTAATTTTAATTCATGTGTTTGTTACAGTCACTTTTTTGCAGAGTTGAAGTAACATTAAAAGTGTTGTTGACTCTAACTTTTTAACACGGTTTTGTTGTTGTAATAAAAGCTCTGTTCCAACATCACTTTCTGACCGTTTCGAAACCGTCATAATCAGTTGCCCACCGAAATAATAATCGATTTTGACAACTTTATGAAGTGTAAAACTTTGATGAGTGCATGCTTTTGACGGTTTCGAAACCGTCAGAAAGGGATTTTGGAACAAACCTAATATTTACCTCCTCAAATCTGTAACATGTTCATCGGTTCGGAAACATTTAAACAAACAAATATGTTAACTTCATTTTTAGCAACATGAAATTGTAATATTTCTCCGTTTCGTATATTTAAAATTTTTAACTAACGTACAGATTGTCAAATATACCTACATCGAAAAGAGTTACTTTGAAGAAATAAAGGTTTTATTACATTAGGTGAAAATTTAACTTTTCTGTAGAAACAATTAATTACTTACTCCTTAAACCCTGCACAATTTTTATCTGTGTATCATAGAATGCCCTAACTAATCGTAATCAATCACATTTCATTACCTGTTTGCTTTTTCCAATACTGATAAGAGTATAAATTTGTCGGATTGTCAATTTGTCTCTTATTAACTGAGATAAATGTCCGCTTTTAGAAAATTACATTTTAATATTAATTACATAATTTTGTTTGTTGCAACTTCTCATTTGGTACATATACCCCTGTGTTTTTCAAACTGTAGTAGATTCAAGTGGGGTAAAAGTGAACACATTTGACAAGTTCAATTTTTTATTGTTACAATTGGGAATTTTGAGTCGCCGAATATTTCGACTTTCTTCCTCTTCATTGAGTAAGAAAATTATAAATGTGATAACTCCTATAGAAAAATAAAAATAAATGAAGCTGCCATTAGTTGCGTTTATAAAAAACACAAACTGATCACATCCGATAATGTTTTCTGCAGAGCGTTTATATTTATTAGTGTTTTTCGTCTCCTAAATGGTGCAGATGTGTATGTACGAAACTTCCGTTTTTAATTCTGAAATAAGTGTCTTCTGTATAAAGAGATCTTTATCAATAGCGCAATACTCCTTTCAACTGCTATCTTCTCCGCTAATAAAAGATTTTTTTCACTGGAATTTTCTTGGATGAGTATCCTGAATTTCTACATTCTACAATTATGTTTTCTGTCTTTTGGGTAAAAGTTGTTTTACAGCCAGACTTACCTGTCATTTTAAAACCATATTCTTATTTTGATAATATTTCTGACGGCATTTGCAAGGTCTTCTTTTGAGTATCCTACTCCACCAGTTTTAGAGATACATTTTCAGGCATCTAAAACAAAAATAATTTTAATTTTTGAATTAATTTGAGAATGCTGTATACTTTTACTCCGAAACACATTTATCCCATACTCCTTTTCGTAAGGGGTAAATGCAAATGTGAAATTTAAACTATGTTAGTGTGTAATCAGTAATACAAATCTACACATATGACACTATTTATCTTTAACGGAAAATAATTACACATTTCTGTACGTTGTATATTTTTTTCCTGCTTGGATGTATGTATTGTTGTCATCACCGGTTTCTATCAAATTCCGTTCAAGTCTCCTCAGCTGTTAATGATATTCTTTACTGCAGTCTATTCAAATGCCCCTATTACTTAAATTTATTTTTTGTGTATTTAGCTTTTCCTTTATAAATATTTTTCTGCTTGTCCATTCTTGGTTAGCCACCCGTAGATATTTTGTTCTGTCACATGTATTTTATTCCTTTGTGGGAAGAAAAGCACAACAGTTCTTTTCATCAAAGAATCTGCTGTTCTTTGGATTGATCAAATTTTGTTGTCGTTATTTGTCATTACTTCTTTTTTTAATACTTAGTAGTTATCACCACTTATTAATATTCTTATTAGGACCCTCAATCACATATTTAGGCTGTCTTCTTTGTTAGCTACTAACATCATCTACAAATAAAGTTTCACTGACGGTCTCTAATGCGTAAATTCAATTTTGTCAGTTCTCTTATGTTTTCATCCATGAATAAAATAAAAAGTAGCAAGCTCAACCTTTTTATCTTTCACGGTTCTCAGTCTTAAAAGCTTTTGATTCACATTGTCTTCGTTGGTGTACAATTGAGCTAAGATTTAATAGATTTTCTTCAAATTCTCTTCTTACAGCTTGCCAAATTCGTTCCACTGGTATTTTGTTCGCTTTTCAAGAAATCATCAAATTTTAGCATGTATTTATTTTGTTTACAATAAATAATAATTATACGTTTAATTAAATAATACACAAATGAATTTCCTTTTCACAATACAAATTTCCATTAATTAGGCCAAAGTTTCCTTAATTCAATCGACTTCCTAGTCTCTTTTCAATAGTAAGTTAATTCCGCGATTGTAGAGATGGTGAGAAAAGCATCGCAACAGTATTTGCACCGAGCTAAAATTATTAACAAAGCATACCATAACAAAAGACAGGCACGTGGTATTCAATTCTCCTAATTAGTAAATGTTGAATGTAACAAAACAATTCCCCGATGAAAGAAAGTTAAGGTATACGGCAATGAAGACGAAATCGCCTAAATTGTTGCGGATGTAATCCGAAAAAATCCTGTGGGAATTTGATGTTTAGTAATCCCCGTCCTGGAAAACTCCTTATAAAAGTTGACGTCACCGGACGAGAAAACGTAACCAAGTGTAGACCGCTGTAGTCGAGGTGTAGCATTTTATAATTGAAAAGTTATCGATGATGTTGGTAAATAAATGTGTGCGCCCTCTTTTGCAGTCTAATGGTGAATCGACACCGAGTAAATCCTACACCCCTCTCGACGCGCTGTCAAACATGCAACCGCCAAATAACGCGGGCCCTCAGCATAGCGTGTCTCTTCCCCATCATCACCTGGGGCCTCCTCACATCAGCCCTCAATTATCGCCCCTGGCCAGAAGGCATGGATGCTCCAGTGCCTTTTCCGCTCCTCCCGGGCATTATCCTCCAGGACATCATCATCCTCCGCCGCCACCGCCTCCGGCCATGCATAACGAACAGAGCTACCTACATGGTAAGTCATTTTTTTTATTTTACCTTGACTGTCTTATAGGTATGTATACAGGACCTTCAAGAAATGTGTACATGATTGTGTCCTTATTTATATAACGTGCCTTTTTTTTAAATTTCTCCTCGTAGTTGGCCGTGAATTTTTAGTTGTGAACCAGCCTTGCTTGAAACCACAGCTTGAAACTGACGTATGTTTATAACTTCACTTTTCTTATTGAAGGAAATGTCATATTAAGTTCAAGAAAATCTTTAATCACAAATTTTATTCAAAATTCAAAGTAAAGTCATAATAGGTGATCAAAATGTCCACCAATTTCATCGAAACAGGCTTGGATTCTACGTAAAACTCCTTTATTGACGTTCAAGTGCACAAGAGGATTATTGTTAATTCCCATTATTTTACTGAGCGGATTTCTTGGCGATTCATGCACATGTTTGCCTTACATTTTCAATAACTTGTTCAGTCCTTTTTGTGAGACGTCCACTCACTGCCCTATTAACGTAAAATAGAACCTGTCTCTCGAAAAGGCTTAACCACCATAATTCAAAGACGTGCGAAATTTGTCATAAAGAAGTAAAAGATTCGAATATTTTTAAGAAAACTCATGGAAGCAGTCCTGAATAGAGTGGTGTCACTTGCCTTCAATTTGACGGCCATTTTGAAAATAAGATTCGATCATAAAAGCTCAATGATGTGGCAAGAGTACCATTTCAAAACGTTATGTTAATTTAAAACTGGGGTTATGTCATAGGTTATGCTATTTCATTTTCAAACGTCAAGTCGATTGAGGCTGGTTCACAACTAACAATTCACGGCCAACTACGAGGAGAAATTTTAAAAAAGGCACGTTATAAGGAATTCATATCTTCAGTTTCTGTAAAGCCTAGTCCACAATTGCCTGGGAACGAGAACGGGAACCGGAACGGGAACGTTAAAAAAGTTAAATCATTTTATAATCGTACAAATGTCCACAATGCATCGGTACATACCGTAACGCTAATAAAAAGTTCCGCAACGGAAACATAAAAGTTGATACGTTCCCGTTGCGGAGCTTTAAGCCTAGTCTACAATTGCCCGGGAACGAGAACGAGAACGGGAACGGGAACATTAAAAAAGTTAAATCATTTCATAATCGTACAAGTGTCCACAATGCATCGGTAAATACGGTAACGCTAATAAAGCTCCGCAACGGAAACGTAAAAGTTGATACGTTCCCGTTGCGAAGCTTTATCAGCGTTACGTATTTATCGATGCATTATATGGACACTTGTACGATTATGAAATGATTTAACTTTTTTAACGTTCCCGTTCCTGTTCTCGTTCTCGTTCCCGGGCAATTGTGGACTAGGCTTTATTAGCGTTACAGTATTTACCGATGCATTGTGGACACTTGTACGATTATGAAATGATTTAACTTTTTTAACGTTCCCGTTTCGGTTCCCGTTCTCATTCCTGGGCAATTGTGGACTAGGCTTTAATCGTTTGATCATATAAGTATGTATTACTTTTTCATATATGTATTTTATGAATTCCTTGAGAGAAAAAAAATTCGAATAATTTTTTAAGACTATTTTAATTACAATTAATTAATTAAAGACTATGCATATGTATAATCTGTTAAAATTTAGAGTTGGGCCCAAAACTGCGACTTTGTTTTGGCGGTGATAACTACGACTACGATATACATAATGTTATGACTGCCTTCCTGCTAAAAACAAACACAAAAACAAATTGTTCCAAAATGTTATAACATATTGTAGCAGATTGTCGTAAAATGTTTAACTTTTATTTTCATTCGGCTTTCGTGCCGAGTTTCTTAATTTACGACACGTTAAAAATTAAATACACATCATATTTCTGTAATAATAAGCGGTATCTATATTTTCCTCGTGGGACTGTTGTGATTAATATACATGTATACAGATAAATTCTTTAATAACTCATCAAAATAAAACTAATAAAATACTTTCTTTTCATGTGTTTATTATTTATATTAGATGCAGGTATTTGCAGAATTCAAATATTGTGTAAATTATAGCAATTAAAGATTTAATATCCCCTTGACGCAAACAAATTAAAGAAACAAAAAATCCCCACGTAATAAATTGAAAGAAACCGTATCTGGAACGAAACAATTTTCATAAAGTTTCTGTCAATTATGGTATATACAACAAATCACTTACTGTATATATCTTGTAATAATTTACATTCAGTTACACGAGTTTAACCCATGACTGTACACTTAAGTATACGTGTGCACAGAATTTTGATAAGTTTGTAATTTAATACTGAATTATAAAACTAAAGCAGTTAATGTTAAGTTAATCGTTTTATTAACGTTTTGATAGCGTCGAAATGATTTATTATTGCATTAGAATAGTTTAGACAAAAATTCAATTTGGTACAGTTCGAAATGTGAAGAAAAATTTAAAAAACAGTGCAAAATCATTGGTTGAAATGAAAATGAATTATATGAATAATGATAATAAATAATAATCAATAAAATCGTGTGTTACCTTTCTCATTTAAACACATAATAATGCACCACCACCTTAATGCATAAAATACTATTCAATTTGAATTCATTTAGAATGCGAAAGCTGTAATAGAAATAGAAAAGATTATCCGTAATGTACCTATATCAACTTCAAGTGAATTAGAATTAAAAATTAAAGCATCCGGCATATCATCGAGTGGAAGTTGAAAGCGGCGATTAGAATAAAATTAAGTGAAGAAATTGTGAATCGATTTTAGCATTAAGAGACTTGTTTATCTCTTTCATTAACGTTTTTACAAGTTTTATGAACTATCTTGCATTGGTAGTAAACTTTAAATCTTTATTGAAGTGTCTACAAGATTTTTACACTGTAACTGAAATATGCAGTTTCAAGTTATTTGTTTAGAGAGTTGCAATATTTGTTTCTTTCACAATTTAAAATGGATTTCGAAAATGATTGTTGGAACAGTTTTGAAGACTTGATAAAATACAAACTTTGGCAACAGAATCGAATATAAATCAGATTTAAAGAAATAAAGCACTTGTGCCCGGTTGCACCAACTTTTTAAGCAGAGCTTAAATTTAAGTGGTGTTTAGACTATGACATTATTTATAGATTTAAAAAAATGTTAGGCACATTCTGATTAATACATAAGTTGAAGTTTAAATGTCAAACAGAATGTATTTGACATTATACTGACCATAAATGTCACATCTAAACATAACTTAAATTTAAGCTCTGCTTAAAAAGTTGGTACAACCGGGCATTGGTATTGTTTCACTAGAAATATAATTTATTACTGGATGCGCATTTCGGTTTTTACATCATCATCAGGAGTTTCAGACTAAACTAAGACAAATGTGCAAATCCTTATACAGGGTACATCAGTGAAGTGGGAAAATTTAAAAGTGTGGTTACTCATTTGACGTTTGGGTGAAGGCGCTGTCATTTAATGCCATTGAGTAAACATGGAACAGTGGTCAAGTGCATATAGTGCTTTCTGTGTTAAATCATTTTATAAAAATGGTGACTCTGCGACAACTGTACGAAGGTTATTTTGCAATATTTCGCGTAATGGGTGGGTACAATCTGTACATGCAGTTGACTTGTGGGTTAAAAACTTTGAAGAAACTGGTTCTATACATTAAAGAGAACTCTTTCCGAACCATATCATATCCAAAATACGGGGACATTGTTTGGCCGGCTAGATCTCCTGATTTATTCCTGGTTTGCTCAAGAGCAAAGTGTACATCGAGTGACCGCAAATATGTATTAGCAGAACTAAAATTAAAAATTCAAGTTGCACGCATTAAGGTGCCCGTCCATTAATTATTGCCGAGTACCTACCGAAATTCTCAGAAGTATTCATCGTCAACGGATACACCTCTAATGGTGAATTTCACCAACGCGGATTGACACTAGCACTCGGATTAAGTGTTTATAATGTGACATTTGAGGTTAGACAACGTAGTGGTAAGTCATATTCTAAGTGTTGAAATCGGGCATAAGAGTGCTATCAATAGCAACCCGAGAGGTACTCGCCAATAGTACTCTCAAATGGAACGACACATTTATACCGGCCAAATAGTATTCCGGCCTTTTAATAGCTTTTATTTTTCGGAAATTGTCAAAAATGCCCTCAAACAATTAAAGAGCTCAAAGACAAGATTCCTGAAGAGATAAACCTGATTCATGGTAATGAGAATTTACTTCAGCCTGTTATGTTGAATTTAAGGATCATATTTCAATGGATCATGGAAGCGAGTATCTTACTAACAGTTTTTAATAAATTTTCCAAAATATATTTTTAGTTACATTGAAAGCTGGTCCAAAGCATATTTGAAAGAAAGTTCTAGAAATTTGTTGCAAGTTGGTTTTCATTGCAATGGATTCCTCGAGCATTCTCTGGTCCAAAGCATATTTGAAAGAAAGCTTTAGAAATTTGTTGCAAGTTGGTTTCTATTGCAATGGATTCCTTGAGCATTCTCTGGGCAGCTGTTTCGACCCTATTTGGGACTTCTTCAGTCGAAGAGTAGCTCGAAAACTCCACCGCTATAAAACCGACCTGCCCTAGTAATCTCGCAATCGAGCAGATTACACGGATGGGTTTGATGTAATTAGAATTAGTATTATAAGATTAAGATCGACAAGGAAATAAAGCAGTCAGAAATTTACAATTATTATATCTCATAATAATTAGAATTATGTATTATAAATTTCACGTTATCCTATTGTATTCGTATCATTATCTTGTTATCAGCAAACTTCAAGTAGTAACTTAAAGGTTTGTTTCATCAGCAGTTGCTGACAATTGCTGAAAGATTTGTTTCATCCGCAGTTCGAAGTCGTCAAAAGCACGCATTTAACAAAGTTGTACAGTTGAAAGAGTTGTTAAAATCATTACTTCGGTGGGCAACTGACTGTTCCGAACTAGCCAGAAACTGCTGATGTAATAAACCTTAAATAAAACTTTTGTCTGGAATTTCATTATAGGTTCATAAGGTTCTATTTTGGGACCTCTTTTGTTCACAATATTATGTACATATATTAGGATGTTATATAAAGCCTTAAAACAATTCTCTACACATTGCTAACTTGAAACTACTTAATCGCTTGTTCTAATTGATGGTTATGATTAATGATATTGGACGTCGCCAATGTTTGTATTAACGGTACATTAATGAACATATTATTACATACTTGTTAATGGAATCATAAGTAAGCTGTTAGTTGTTCACGGTAAATAATAGCTAACATTTTCATTTGAATTTTCATTTAAGTAACTTAAATTTGAAAAGTTTCGGGACCTTTCCTATTCGATGACATCTGATAAACAAATGACTGTTAGGTTTTCCCGATTTTCAATTGTTTTTAATTTTTGTTCTTGGATTATGTCTCCACAGATTAAAAGAAAAAATTGGAACTTCCACATCAAAAAGACTTAGGCCCGCGTGTTCGAAACACTGGTAACAGTATGCTACCTACTTCCGTGCCGGTACCTGAATGTTACTCATGTATTTTGCCTATACCATACAGTTACGCCGCGAATTGGTTCTAGCACAAGGCCCTTATGGCCGTATGCACCGAACGAATTAACCCAGCTTAACATTAAGCGTCACTTAGAATGTAACTTATACAATGTTATGAAACTTCAAATGTCACAATACAAACGTCACTCAAATTTAAACTCGATTAAAGTGTTTGGTGCATATGGTCCTTACAGTTTAATTTTGAGGCACCTGTAATGTAGCCCTCTCATTTGTGTCTCTCCAAATTATTAACAGTTGAATTACACCAGTTTATCTCGAAAATTGCTAAGGTCCAGTTGTACAATTCCAGCTTAACTTTAGTCAAAGCTTAACAACAATTGTTGAAATAATCGTTGTTATGGGTTTAAGTTTCAGCTTAAATTTAAACTGACATTGTACAACTGGGCCTAAGTACTGTAGTAAAACTGAAAATCGTTACTTACTACAAATCGATATATCAGAAATTTTAGAAATTACTTTTTTAAGCACAATAAAACAAGTTGTTAAAGTATCCAAGATAAGTACACATTTGAATTGGCTTCCGGTTGGAACGGCCCGCGGCGTCACGTTGACTTCTTCTACTGCCGACGTTCTCCATTGCAGAAAAACTTCCTCACTGCTGTTGGAGTTGAAGAACTTTCTTAGAACTGCTGCTGCTGGTGGTGTTGCTAACTAACGACTAACGAGCAGCAGCAGCAACACTAGCACTAGCAGCAGCCCTGGGGAAGTTCTTCTGCAATGAAGAACGAAGCATCGGCAAGTCAACATGACGTGGTTCCAACCGAAAACCAATTCAAACATGTACGACGGCCGCACTAGCCTTATGTACAAGTTGTTAAAATAAATAAAGATATGTACAAGTTAAGAGTTGATTTTAAGCAGTTATGCTTCAAAGTAAGTGATTTGATTTAATTTGTGATAGTTGGTCTGGGCAGATCTTGAACCAACGCTACGATAAGTTACGCTACCAACCTTTTTCTTCTTTCCCAAAACATCCGTATGCCTTATCAGTAAAGACTAGAGTGTCAGTAGCTTAGCGTAGCTTGACTTATTGTAGCGTTGGTTCAGGATTCCAAAACAAACCCAGTTGGAAAAATAGGTCTGAAGAAGCTATCAATATGCTTATACAATGAAAGCTCTCCATACGGACAGCTTCCATAAGCGGACATCTCCCATGATCGGACAATTTTTCTGGAACCAAAATTTTGGGTATTAATTCCTATGTTAAACTCGCTCCCATAAGCAGACGCTCTGTCGGACGGACGCGGACAGAACAACTTTCCCCCATTAGGCTCGAAACGCTCTCATGAGCGGATGCGAAGCTCCGGAAACGCACTGCCGTATGTCTTCGCAGTGTAAAATTGATGTAGGGAATTCCCCTGTGTACGGGTCTCCAAGCGTATTAAAAAAAAATTTAATGTTATGCGTAGTCTTGTTGGTACCTCAGCCACTCAGTAAAACCATTTTTACATTTAGCGTTTTTTTTTTAAACCTATGAATTTGTAATTATTATAGATTCAAAATAAGCAAAAATAAAATAATCAAAAAACAATAAAACTAAAAAGTGAATTAGCACACAGTGTCAGAAGTCAGCACATACCCATATCAGGGCCGCTAATAAAAGTCAAAGCTAAAGAAGGAGCTAACAACTTGAAGTATGATAAGTTTAGCCCATCCGATGGTTGGCTACAAAAGTGGAGGAGAAGGCATAACATAAGTTTCAAGTGAATCTCGGGCGACTCAGCGGACGTTAATCAAAAAGATGTGAACCAATTTTTATAAAAGTTGCCTGAAATGCTGTTAGGATACAAAAAAGAGGACATCTACAACGCTGATGAAAGTAGATTGTATTTCAGAGCTTTGTCAGACAAAACTTTGACAATTAAGACCCAGAAATGCGTAGGGGGGAAAACGGCAAAAGAAAGATTGATCGTTGTATTTTGCACTAACATGGCTGGCTGAAAGGAAAATCTTTTGATCATGGGAAAAGCTGCGCGACGACGGGCATTGAAAAATATGCCACTTAAGGATTTGCTTCCAACAAAAAAGCTTGGATGTAAAGAACCACAATGACTGACTGGGTTCTTGATATGGACTAAAGAATGGGTTTTCAAAAACAAAAAATTTTACTTTTTCTGGATAATGTTGGGTCACACCCTAGGGAACTGAACTTGAGAAATATTAAAATAATTTTTCTACTTGCTAACACAACATCTGTGTGTCAGCACTTAGACCAGGGCATAATTCAAAATTTTAAATTTTTTGCCGTGGTCTGATTTTGAAATATATTCTTTCAAAAATGGATGGTGTTTCCTCCGCTTCAGATCTTTCAAAATCGATTAATGTTCTGGAAGCTCTCTATTTCATTAAAACGGCCTGGAGCAAGGTGACTCCGAACACTATTCAAAACTGCTTTACCAAAGCCAGGCTTTAAAAAATTTGAAGTTCAAAATGTAGACATGGAATATGATGCAGAAGATGATCTGACATTGGCAACTCTCACAGAGTTTTGGAGAAACTTAAATGAAGTTGACCAATCTAAATGATATGATAATGACTTCAATAATTTGGATCAGAGGCTGCTAACTGAGGAACCAATTAATGAAAATGAAGAAAATGAGAAGAAAAGCGAGAATGATATAGCAGATGAAATCATGGTTAAACAAGAGAGTGATGCAGAAGCAGAAGATGCTGGTCCCATAAATTCATATGGAGATGCCTTGAGAGTTATTGAAAATCTAAAAAAGTTTTCGAAAGGATATTTTATTGTCTTTCAACGTTGAAAGAATATTGAATCCCATTTCCAAAATTGTTTTCTACAAGAGAAGTGTACAAAAATGAAGCTGTTAAAAATGTTAGATTTTTTTACAAAATAAGTACAAGTACATCTGTACATAATAAAGTATTTTTCAATAAAAAAAAATAATCAAACATAATGTACTTATTTATATTTTTGATTTGGCAATTTCTTCGCTTCTGCTTTCTTATAAGCGGACAGCTCCCATAAGTGAACAAAAAAGTTGGAACCGTCGATGTCCGCTTATGAGAGCTTTCACTGTATTTGAAGGACACACATACTGACGCAAACTGCCGATCTATTTAGAATAGGAATTACTAAAATTATTCGGAGAATTGATACATGTAGCACAAAGGACGAAATTACTTGCAATAGTTTGTTGTTGCAGTATTTATGCATGCCATGTTTTATTTGGTTTGCTTTTATCAAGAACTACATCATATTTTCCTCTAATTTTTAAGGTTTCTCCTAATACAAGTTCATAAGAAATCTTTTTTATGAAGTGAAAATAGATTATTGTTACAGTCTTGTTACGTTGATATTAGCTTGTTCTGGTTTCAATAAATGAATAAAATATAAACATTGTAATTTAACAATTGTTCTTGAACTTGACGATTTTACTAACAATAAGTAGATGTGTAGTTTTTAAGAATTCCGTTAAAATAAAAATACAGAATGTAGACTAAAATACAATTTATAGAAGTAATATTTGTTAACCCACGATTTATGTTAGCAACTTCGAAACTAAAGTTTCTTTTGTTGTCGATCTCATCCTTGGACATACGGTACGGTGAATAGGGGAAACTGGGCCATGGTTTTATATAACATTCGATCTTTAGATGGTCGTAACAAAATATGTATTGATATTTTTAAACTTCTAATATTTTTTTACAAAAGCATTCATCGTTCAGTGTAATAAGCTGATTAACAAAAAAACACTTTTAAAAAAATCTGTATTAAAATCCAAGTTATCCAGCAAATTAATGTCAATAAAGACTGTAGGTTTGTTTCCACTCGAAACGTGGAAACCGTCAAAAGCATGCCCATTTATCAAAGTTGTACACATATTAAAAATTTAGAATTTTCGTTTACATTCTCGACTCTCGTTAAAGGTGATACATGTAACGTCAAATTTTCAAAGTAAGTTTTACGCAGTTCGTGAAGTATCTCGGCCCCTAAGTAACGGCAACTGATTTATGACCGGTAATTATTAAATGACATTCTATTTACGGTTCACTATCTAGGATAAACGCTTTCAGCTTTCGAACGACTGACTGCGATTGGTCCATAGGTAAAAATCAGCTGAAAACAACCTACACTGTTGATCTTTACGTTTCCCGGTACTAAACACTCAGTTATAGTTCGGTCCTGCGCGGTAACCACCAACATGGAAAGAGGATACACGCTCGCGGAGTGATGCGCGTTGTCTCTTCCTCCGGGCCGGTTAACGTCGTGGCTTCCCGGCCCGTTTCCGGCAGTCCATTCGCCACGGACTATTCTAGACTATGCGACTCTTTGTGGCATTTCAGTTGAGATTTGTACGTTTCACGTAATGGAAATGAATATCGACTTCGCCGGACGACGAATTTACGGCGTAGTACGAAAATTATGCGCGTTGTCGTCGATTTTTTTAACACACCGCGTATGTACTCCTCGGAACGTGTTTTTCTAACTTGATATTGTTACAATGCTGACGCTTTACGCAAAGGATTAAAAAACACTTTGTTTTAATAAAGTATACCTGGAAACTCATTTTTGACTTTTATTAACGTGCTTGTAAGTGGGATATTGTAAGGATAATACATAAAGCCCAGTCCTGTATGTGATTAAGTGTATGTCCTGGAATATGACATGTACTTATAGCAGCGATTGAGGATGGCGTTAATGTCCAATGAACGAAGAGGTAGGAGCCTATTTTATTTGCTTTATTTATAAATTTTACCTCAAACTGGATTTGTTTGATCAACAAGTTGCCATACGTGAATAAACCATCACCGGTCACTAATAATATCACTATTATTATCATGGCTGATAATTTATTGCTTAAGTTTAAAGAGACTATTGGAGAGAAAGAATGATTGAAGGTCACATGTTTTCTTTTTGTCCATATGTTGTACTGCATAAGGGATAATGGGATACCACGTGACCTCCGATTACTATTGCTTAGTCTCGCTTTAGCATAAGATTGATTTTTAAAAGCGAAATTAACCTACGCGAAGATACTGTAAATGGTAACCAGAAATGGTATTCGTCCCCATTTATCATTAGTGTGATAGAAATAAACAAGAACTTAAGTTGTTTTTCACCAATGATGGCGACGTAAATCGAATTTTTCTCATAACTTAAGAAAACCCAACCGCATTGTTTTACATAAAATATATTATCTAACTTAATTAGCATTAAACCTGGACGTTTGTAATAAATTTCCACAGTATGATTTCATACAATTGTTCGAGATCATTTATCATCTAGATCTAGAAGGAGCACTTCAATGATAAGTTATCATTGACCAAACGAGGTGTTATTACGCCTTTTGCTTACTACTCAAATTAAAGTACTTTAAACTGAATATGCGTTAAGTTACCGGCGATTATGCCAATGTGATTCAATGCGGTTGTTATTAGTGATAATTTATGGCTTGTCTATAATTTATTGTTGTTCAGTGGAAGCAAAGCAGTCACCACCACTTTTTACTCACGATCAAAAGTATTAGAACAGCTTGGAATGATGTAATGTTAGTAACTTGTCATTTTATTTGTAGAAAGTCAGGTTCGTTTGAATGATTAATGATTAGTTGTCATGGATCAATGTATGTTATGATACTTTAACATGATGATATCACATCACTGGTGTTAAAATATTTTTGTAATTAGATGAGGTTTACCTAAACATGTGCGATTAACGATAAAACTAATCAGTTCAAAGAAATAGTCAAAGATGTGGATAATAGTTGTTTTGAATTAGCCAGATCAGTTAAGTTACACTAGTACTTTGTACTCACACGTAATGCAGTGGCGTAGCGATGGTTCATTCCGCTAGGCGGAACATTTTTAATGTGCCCATTGAGGTAGGATACTAGGGAGATGCTATCACGTGCAGCTGCGCCATATTCATACTACACTTCTGTCAAATCGTCGTCACGTTCCATTTTAACTGACATGAGTAAAAATCTTAAATGGCTTTAACTATCTTTTGTTACTCAGAAAAATTTCAGTTGTCACAGAACCAGAGAGTCAGTTGAAGTGATACTGGCAAAAATAATTGCGACATTTGCTAAGATTCTATTTGGAGTTTTTTTTCTTTAATATTTTTGCTGCCATGTAACGCAATGTGGCAGTTGAGTCAGGTGTACGAAGACATTTGGCACCAATAGAAGTCGGTCGGGCTGTTACTCTCCTGCAAGAAGGCTATCCGTGTTTCCGAACAACTCAATGTACAGCAGTACGTAATGTGGAGGCTGTGGAAGCAATACCAACATACCGGAAATGTTATTCGTCCTCTTGGACAAGGCCCTCACTGAGTAACCACGCTCTTAGAAGATCGAATTTTACGTTTGCAGGCTCTTCGGAACGTACCAGAACCTGAAGTACAGACGTCAAACCAAAGTAATGCATTTAACCACAAATTCGCCCAAGAACATAATAGTTGGCAGAGACGCCATTGGCATTGGAGAAAAGTTTTGTTTACTGATAAGCCCAGGTTTGCAATATTCAAATGATGGACCTGTTCATGTATGGCTACGACCAAGGGAACAGTTTCTTCCTAATACGTAACAACATAAGAAAAGAGTCCCGTTTGGTGATGGTTCTGTGATGATCTGGTCGGTATTTCGATCGACAACTAAACTGACGTCGTTGTCATACACAGCGTTACATTGATGAGATCCTACCAGCTACAACCACGTGAACGTGCTGCAGGTGAAAATTTTATTTTAATGCAATACAATGCCCGCCCATATGTTGCGAGGATCGTTTCTGAGCCCTGGCATCAATTCCATTTAACGTCTTTTGGACGAGCTGGATACACGAGTCAGAAATCAGAAAAACATACCTCTTACACTTAGAGCTAGAACATGTCCTTTTGGAAGAATGGGAGCAAATTCCACAAGACACAATCCCAAGATTAATAAGAAGTATGTCAAGACGTGTGCAGCTTTATTTGAAGCCAAAGGAGGCCAACTCGATATTGAAAGTAAAAGTTAAAAAAATAATGTGACTATTGAGAACAATAATTTTGGTTAACGTTTTCCTTCTTACTTTTGGATTGTTCTTAGTTAATTAGTTTTTATTGCAAACTTTAAACACTTCCTACACTCTGATATAGAGCATTTTTTTGAAAACTTGGAGAAATTAAAGTCGGGGACACGGAGAGCGGCTCTCTCAAGAAATAAAAGAGACGGAGGAAAGATGGAAAGAAAATGGTAGAACAATATGACAGTTGCTCAAAAGAAATTCCACTAACGAGGTTTTTATTAAAAGAAAATTTATTTAGAATTATGTTTTATAAGCTAATATAATTAAAATATATATTGTATATTTCTTCAGATTGTAATAAGTTTCAGTATAAAAGTGATAATTGGTGCAAGCCATAGTCTGTGATACAATCGTAAGCATTTTTCCGAATATAACACAAAGACACTGGTACACCATCAACATAAAGTAAAAATGGAGAAGAAGAGAATAAAATGCAATTTATTGAAGCACAGAGGAGTAAGCTGTGCTTAAGATTGTCGAGGATCAAAGACACCGACGAGATGAATTCTTCTTATTCCTTGCAACAGCCAGCGGAGTATAACGCAAACTGAGAAGTATAAAACTGTTCTTGCATTTTTCCCGTAATCTAAGACATCCAATCTCTTATTGGTTTTATTTCGTTGGATTACACTGGTCAACAAAAAAATATTTTTATTTTTCCTCTTACAATTAGATAGTTTTGGGCTAGTACGCTGATTTTGAATTAGACATTGGTTTGTTCGTAACCGCTCTTGTTATTCGATATTTTCAAACTACCCGCAATTAGAGGTTACGTGCAGTTTTGTAAATTCAACTCGACTTGGAATTACTATTTCTCAAATTTCCGAAATGTCTACGACTCGGAGACGTTGTTTACATAATCCGAATAGTTTTTGTTATATTTGTGGTGAATACGTCGAAAACCTATATCAAACTTTGTTAAAACAACATATTTTCAATACTTTCAACAAAGATTGTGCAATCAAGAAAAGCAATGGGTGCCTCATATTGTAACTGTATTGTGTGTCTGCGGCAATGGTCAATTGGAAAAAGGAATACTGTCAAATATAAAACACCGATGATATGGCTGGAACCTCAAAATCATCATGACGACTGTTAGTTTTGCGTTGTAAATATTAACGGCATTAATTCTGACAATCGAAAGCAGTGGACATATCCCAACTTGCCTTCTGCTCAACGACCTCTGCTATACGCTGGGCATGTACAAGCTAAACCAACATATCATAAAAATGCACCGAAGAACCAGATCTTATGGAAACTGAAAACGAAACTGATCCAGATTTCGTATGTAGTCAGTCGTCAGAACCTCAACCGTTTAATCAAGAGGAATTGAATGATCTGGTAAGAGATTTAAATTTATCAAAAGAAGCTTCAAAAATCTTGGCATCTCGTTTAAAAGAAAATAATTTACTTACACTAGGAACCAAAATTACTTTTTTATTGGAACCGAGAAAAGGATTTGTTACCGTATTTTTCCCGTGATATTGGTTTAGTTTATTGTAACGATATCGGAGGTTTCTTGCAGAAGATGAGTTTACAACAATACCAAGCAAATGATTGGCGTCTTTTTATAGACAGTTCCAGGAGAAGCTTGAAATGTGTTCTACTTCATAACGGCAACAAGTATGGTTCTACACCTATTGCACAGTCGACTTCTATGAAAGAAGAATATAAAACTATTTTTTTAGTAACAGAAAAAATTAAGTATCGAGATTACAACTGGGTAATTTGTGTAGACTTAAAAATGGTCAATTTTCTTCTCGGAAATCAGGGCGGATACACCAAATACCCATGTTTTATGTGTCTATGGGACAGTCGGGACAAACAGCATCATTGGCCTCGGAAAGTCTGGTCGGTGAGAGAAGAACTGACGGTTGGTACAAGAAATGTTATCAATTGGCCCTTGGTAAATCGAGATCGCATTATATTGCCGCCACTACACATTAAGCTTGGCATTATGAAACAGTTTGTAAAGGCCCTTGACAAAACGGTGAATGTTTTGCATTTCTCTCACGCAAGTTTCCAGGATTAAGCTCAGAAAAATTGAAAGCGGGTATTTTTGATGGCCCACAAATTAGAGAACTTGTAAAAGATCCAAGCTTTGTAAATTCCATGAATAAACTCAAGTCTGAAGCTTGGAAATAGTTTGTTTTGGTGATTCAGAATTTCCTCGGAAACAATAAGTCGGACAACTATTTTGAATTAGTTAACTGTATGCTGTCTAATTTAAAAGACCTTGGCTGCAACATGACTAACAAGCTTCATTACTTGCACTCTCATTTAGATCAATTCCCAGAAAATCTTGGCGATTTTAGTGAAGAACAGGGTGAAAGGTTTCACCAAGATATACGTACCATGGAGGAGCGTTATCAAGGAAGGTGGGACACTCACATGATGGCCGACTACTGTTGGAGTTTACAAAGAGATCAGCCTCGATGGCCCTCTGGAATAAGGACAACTCAAAAACTGCTCTTTTTGAGATATTGCGTGTATTATACTCCTTTTGCAAGTATATTTTATGTGACAAAACGTCACATCGTTATTTACATACTGAACCGCTATACAGCATACAAGTAGAAAAGTGTCAGCTTATTTCAGCGTAAAATGGTATAGTAGGTATATAAATTTTTTTAAATTGCTTCTCTAAAATTTAAGTTTTTGAGTTGTGCCATTATTCCAGAGGGCCATCGAGCCTGAAGTCGTACATTCAAGAAAATCATATAAAAGGACATTTCGTAGCACTAAGTAACAAAAAAAAATCATAAAAAAGTGGTATTTTTTGGAGAAAGTTAGTAATATCAGTGAGTAATATCAAATAAATAAAAAAGTAGAGCTGATACAATCAAACAAATATTTTTTCGTAATTAGTGCCTTAGATATTCTCTAGAATATACATTAAATTTCAGGAAAAAAAATCAATGTTGACCAGTATTATTTATTTAAGAATCATCCTGTATATAGTCTAAGTGAATGGCATCTAATAGATATCGAGCTGGTTAATTGGTTACTCTGTTGAAAAAAAGTTTTGAGTGAAACTTATTATAAATATTAATTAACTAATTCACAAAAGCATAAGTGTTCGTGATCGATAATGTTTGTTTGCTTTATAATTAATTATACGTCTTAATCAACACTATTGTTCAATTAATATTCGGTTTAATGATTGATTTAATAACATAATTCCTATAAATAAAATATACATAAAAGTCAATGTCGTGTAATGACTTCATTATTTTATGTGAAGTGTAAAATTTATATTAGATTCTTAGTTTATAAAAAAAAATCTTATCGTGTATAATGCTAATGTACTGTCTAGCGGCAATTTCAATTATAGGTATCTTAAAATATAATCAACGAAACGTATCTGACAATGATAGATGCACTCGATCAGTAAATTAAAGGCATTTCCGCTCTCTTCGTAAACTCCGTCTGTAATGTTATACAGAGTGTACATTAATGATTGAAAGGCGTTTGAATTTGGCGCGTTGTCGAATTAGTAATTTCCGTCTTGCAAGATTGGTATTCATACTGGATATGATGACTTGATGTTGAATTTCGTCAGTAGCGTGCGTGTGGTGTATTGTTTATATTTTGATTTCCTTATTTTATTATTATTGAGTTAGTATTAAATTATTTCCACTTTTGCTGTCATACATTTTTCATTGGTAAGTACAGCCGTATGACAGGAAATAAAAGTACACACAAACGTTTTTAGGTTAGCGATGGTTTTCACGGATCTGCACAATAAATTTATTGTTGAGGCATATTTTCGGTCGGGGATACGCAATGAACAAGACGTGTGGAATTATTCTTATCAAAGTTGAAGTGGTATTCACATATGATTGTTTTATGCAACACGTCCGCCGCATAATTCAGAGATTTCGTGAAACAGGTAGTGTTTCTAAAGGAAAATCTACTATGTGTTTTTTAAAAAATGCCATAAGGGGTGGCTGTGGAAAAGAAAATTCATGTCTTAGCTCCATTCATTTACTTTAAATTTTCAGATTTGGCATGTGTTAGATGCCAAGCTACGACATGAGTTTTAATTTTCATGGCCAACCTTTATGGCATTTTTAAAAAAACACATGTTACATGCTGGCCCACTGTTCTCACCGAAGAAGTTGTCGCTGATATTCATCAAAGAATGGATGTAAGTCCAAAGAAGTCTTTACGGTGTTTATTGGCTCAAAGAAATTTGTCACTTGGTACATACCAAAAGGCTTGCAAGAAGGTTCTACATTTACATCCATACAAGATACTGTAACTGTAACTCATGAGTTTGCTGCCTCTTGATTTGCCTTGTCGAGTGCAATATTGCCAATGGTTTCATGAGTTTTTAAATAATGACGATATGTTAGACGTAACTTTCTTGAGTGATAAAGCATGGTTTCATCTCAGCGGTTACGTAAATTCGCAAAACCGTAGAATATGATCTGCAGGAAACCCTCATATTTTTGAAGAGACTTCATTACATCCTCAGAAGATCGGTGTGTGGTTGGCAATGTCAAGAAGGAGGATCATTGGACCTATTTTTTTTTCAACACAATATTAATGCACTCGCATATCAAGAAGCAATTTCAAATCCTTTCATTGAAGAACTTCAAGACGATGAATTACAACGGGGTTACTTTCAACAGGATGGAGCTACAGCCCATACTGCACTAACAACGTTGAATCATTTGCAACAGTTCTTTGGGGATAGGTTTGGATTCAAATGGGGGACATTTTGAACAGATGTTATAATTTTATTTTATATCTGCTTTACTTTTTATATTCTCCATATCAATGTATGTAATTAACAAACGTAAAATAATTTCTAATCACTAATAAATTGTTTTAATAATATATAATTATATGTGCCGCCCTTGGTAAAACAGAATAGTATGCAGTACCAACTTTTACAAATAATCTAATGGGCGGGAAATTCAAACGCCTTTCAATCATTAATGTACACTCTGTAGTTATAATTATAGTATCATTTTGAATAGGTGTAAAAACTGTAGGGCCTTATTCGCCTAACACATTTCGAAGATAAACAGCATTAGTCAAAAATTTCACAATACTATTCTTTCGTAAATTAAATAATATCACGTATAATTATTTCTCTTTATTTTATCACAATGTGTATATTATTGTTTTTTCGGAATATTTCAGGAAGGAAAATTTCAGTTTATAACAAGTGTCTAAATAAAAACCTGGTCAAGTGGGTTGTGATCGAGAATTTATCCATTGAATTTGCATAACAGATTTACTAAATGTAGCCTACTTGACCAGGTTTTTATTTAGACACGAGTTATAATCCGGAACGAAAATTTTCGTTTCATTAGCAAAAGATCTCGAGAATTCACTAGCATATCGTGGCGCGAGCCTGGAATGAGATTACGAAGGAACAATGTGCGACTATCGTCGGTAATTTTCCAAAACGACTTCGTAAATATATCCCAAAGCTGACAATTTTGAACAATTGTACATTTTTTGTTTTAATTTTGTGGATATTGTTGTCATATTTTTTTTAACCGTTCGATATATAATATGTAGTTGACTTGTTGATTTATATGTATAGCAGTTATATATTTTATGTAAGTATAAAATATTTATAAAAATTGCGTGAACTTTTGCGACACCCTGTATAGAAAAGTATGTTGATCCTTTATTTATTTTTGTTCATTTTTGCACGGTTGTTCTCAGAAATGTACTAACAGGAAAGCATTATTGTAACACAAGCTCTTACCGCGTTTACATTCAAGCGGCTTAAATCACCGAAAATTATATTCTCGTGAGCTCGATTTAAATGCCCCCTGTATTACGAGGCACTTGCCGATGACTTAAACATGTCGGAGAAAACGGGCCTCGAGTTTCAAGCGGTAATTCGAGGCGCATTTCAACCGACCAGAGCAAACGCGAAGCAACGAGGGAAGCTTTCCGGTAGCGAGGGAAGCTTCTGCGATGAGCTTCGCACAATTTTTAACGAGACAGTTTCGCCATGTTTTCATAGTTCCATTATAATTTTGCGTGCGGTAATTCTTCTGTTATCCCGTATCCCTTTTTTGTGCGCTTCCTTTTCTGTCTCTCGTTTATTTGCAGCTGTTCGGGACGGCAGCTGGCGACCGACGAATTCGAAGTCTTGATCTCTCAGTGTCGGTTTTCTGCATGGCTTATAAGGCGATCGTTATCGTACAATACCTATTATTATTAGTTCCGAGCAGTATTTTAGGATGGTTTTATGTCGTGTATATTTTCTCTCGTCCGCCTGAACGTCGATATTGAAATCCATTTATTCTTCTTCTCCTCGATTCTTTGTCCGTTCTACTTCTGACAAACGGCGTCATATTATTTAAGAACACCAATTTTCATTCTTGATTTATTGAGACGTAAATTCACTGAGACGTTAAATGTGACAGTAATAACAGGACTTGCTCTAATTTAAAGCTTCGACATCACCTTGAGCAGTTATGAAAACAAATGAAGCCGTGAATACAGAGGTCTTGCTAGAGTTTAAGTCTATTTTTTACAGCACTTTCATTGTTCACTGTTCATTGAAAATTATTTATCTTGAAGAAGCTGTCAACCCACAGCGAAATATTGATTACCAAATTATTTTTGAAATTATAAATTACAATTTATTGTAATGTAATATAATGTATATTTTTTGCACACAAAACTCTAGAAATAACCCAATATAATTTTTTTGCGCGTTTTAAATATTTTTAATATTCCTGTTCCTAGGGGTTATAAGATCATTTCGCCACACACTCAATTTGGAACTGCATTGCGTTAGATTAGTAGATTAATGGCCAGTTGCACCAAACAAGCTCAACTTAACTTTAAGCGTCACTTAGAATATGACTTGCACTATGATAAGGTAATCACAAATATCACATTATAAACACCACTTGCACTTAAGCTCAACTTGAGAGTTTGGGGCAACTGACCATAAGTAAGTCATATTTTCGTTACTTTATTTATTTCGCTTCGCGAATGACACGGCATTTATACCACTTAAAATTTCTCGAACGTAATCATAATCATAATTCATCGTATTTTGTTTATACAAGGTGATCTATGACATATGTGGCAAACGATGGCATGGTGATAGAGGAGATCAATTTGAATAAGAACGTTTATATAAATATGTATATAACATTGAGTTATAACAAGTTTAAACGTTTGAGAAGTACAATTTAACCCTGGACCATTAATCGTGGAATTATCACGTTACATATGAAACAAGCTACTGCTATAGTAATAAAAAGTACTTAAGGAATCTGCAGTTTGACAGATTCAAAAATTTGATGCTTGTAAAACTACTATTAAGTATAACGAAAGACTTTAGTTTGCAAAAAGGATTAATTCAAAAGATTAACAATTCCCTAGCTGACATTAATAAAAATGTATTTAGAATTACTGCCTCTCACTTATTCGTAGTTGCCATGCATGCATTCGTGCTAATGCAGGTTGCTTTGAGCACCTCTTGTAAACATAATTTATTCTTTTCTTATTAAATAAGGTTAATATTGTTAATTAAATAAGCTTTGTGTTATAATTTATGTATGTCTTTTTTTATTTTCTACTTCTTGTTTCTTTAAGGTCAGGTTTTTCGATCACTCAGTTTAACTCTAATCTTCAGTTTCTTCCTATAGGAGCAAGGCGAATAAACTGAAGATTAAAGTTAAACTGTGATCGAGAAACCGGGCCTAAGGAGCAGTATTGATTGAACAGTACTTAATTTAAATCTTTTTGTCCAAAAGACTTACCGTATTACATGTCTTCCAATAGCATCCATACTAATGGCTTACGGAAAGGAAAAGTCGTTATAGCTTAGAAACAAAACTGCATAGGACATTATGTTGTCCCGCTCTATCACTGGTTGCTGTATGGCACACATGTCATAGATCACGTTGTATGTATTTCGGACAATGTAATTTGTCACCAAATTAGTTAAATTGTGATGTACAGTTTGTGCTTTTTTTTCACTTATTTATTCGGCTAATTTATTCGATAAGAACGGGTGCTTTTCACGCCATCATACTGGGCCTCTCGAATTCACTGCGTTGTTTAATTGATTTAAAAAATTGCGAGCTGTTATACCAAGCATTTATTAGAATATTATATTGTTGTGTCTTAATAGAGCGTAAAGTGTGACCAAATGAATCACTAGGAAAAATCTATGAGAACAAATCTTTTCGAATAAGATGAACCAAATAACCAGAATGAAGAAATGAGCACTTCACAGTTATAACAATCATTCATTGGAACACACCGTTGATCAAGCGAACTATTTACTTAAAATTATTAAGCAGTTCAATGAGCGAATTGATTCATTGATCCAATCGTTAGCACGTTGGCTACTCATTCGTTCGCGAACGACACAACTTTATAATAAAGAATTAGGTCGTATTCTGCACAGATTTAATAACTGACGCATAAAACATTGCACTGTCAAAAATGTTAGCAACCATAGATGTAGTATAAATATTTATAAGGAGACTGATTATAGAGAGAGAGGTAAGGGTCTCAATATGGGAAGGAATCGCCGATCACTAAACTCAGAGCCTTACATATTAGTTACACTCTACAATATGTGAAATTATATTCGTTATCAGATCCGTGTACATATAAAGGACTTAAAATTTTTACATCCACCCGCATATTACGGCTGCTTACGTATTCGCGTTAACCATCACCTGCTCATTGTATTGGCCCACCTGTCTCCAAACACTGCTATTAACGACGCCTGTCTTCGTCTTATTTCTCGTCCGTCTCAAGGATACCATCGAAGATACAGATCAGCGTGTGTTGCTCTGAGCCCCAGGGTTTTACCGGTGTCCCTGGTGGTGAAGAACGCCTATATTTAAATAGTAATTAAACAAAATTAAAATTGAATTAAACAAACATTATCATTGAACGTATAGTTTCACTATTAAATGTGCAATAATTCGTTTGATTAGAAATTCAGAAAATATACGGAGAATACTGAGTTTTTGTTAATTTAATCGAATTTTTATCTTTAAAAATAGAAAAAAATTGTGATGTTGAACCGTTCAAATTGATCACCTCTATACATACACTGCAGGACAAAATTATAACCGCACTAAAATTTTTGTCATAATTCGCCTTATGTTGGGAGAATTTAACTGGCAATTTTTTTGTTGAAAACATTTTTAATGTTAACCAATATTAATAAACACAACTACAAAAATAAATAAAAAATGGAGAGAAAATTTGAAAAATGTACTTTTTTCGGTGGGATAAAACTATAAGTGCGGTTATAATTTCGTCCGGCACTGTATATGTAGACCAATGGTACAACTGGGATTGACCTGGTAGTAATCCCGTAGTGATGCGTTGATTTGTGACGACATTCATAGATAACGAAAGAAAGTCCCGACCAGCGTTAGTGTGAGCGAGACATACCAAATTTTGAGACAGAATGTACATATATGGTGGTGTTGCTACTAGTCTAATTCTCCAGCCACACCTGCGTCTAATATGGCGTCTAACGTCATTTTTAACGTT
This sequence comes from Dorcus hopei, assembly GCA_033060865.1. NCBI lineage: Eukaryota > Metazoa > Arthropoda > Insecta > Coleoptera > Lucanidae > Dorcus > Dorcus hopei. The sequence goes on along the minus strand of CM065419.1, from coordinate 27,631,623 downwards.
TAATTTGACATTAACCAGTGGCTACACTTACAATTAATGTCAAGTTAGACGTGAAAAATCACGTTAGGTAGCACAACAACAGAGTATAGCTACGGATTATGGGCATATATGGCATTAACTTTGTAATGGCATTGAGAGTGGCATTGCACGTTAGACGATAGCTCGGCTGGCGATTTTTGATAACTCATCAAAGGAATTGCCAGCGCACGTATCGCGTAGTTGTGGCCATAGATAAGGAAAGACATACATATTTGAGGAAGACAGAATATATATTTCTTGTAGGAGAACAGCGACATCTCGTGTTTTTAGTCACGTACTATCTTAGTTTTGAATGCAGAATTCTATCATTATTTCATGTACTAATTTGAAATATAATTTTTGAATTTTAGAAAAAAGAAAATGCTAAAATATTTTAATAGAACTACTGTGATATTTGACGTTTAAGATAAAGTTGCACTGTGCTTTAATAAGGTATTTTTGGCGAATAACCGGTTACAATAGCGTTGGTTAGCAGTAGTGACATCACAGTTACGTAGTAACGTCACGGTTAGTAAGATTCGCCAAAACGAAATAGTTACGGAGTAAAGCAGAATCCTCTTAGACATTTTGGATATCTTAAATACTGAAATAAATTATCTTAAATAAATAAAAAGTTGGGTCTGTGGTCGAAGTTAACACGCATTGACCGGTACAACAGTTGACAAAAGGACAACACTAATTGAATAAGAGAGAGATAGCAATGTTCTACAACTCTCTGACCGGGTTAAGAAAATAGTAAGCGGAGTAACGTATGTGACGTCACAACAACAGTTACCGGTAACTCACAAAAATGGAATGGTTACTTATTTCACCTTACTATACATAACCGGTTACTCGCCAAAAAAAAACCTTAATGATAGTGTCGCGTAAAAAAAGAAGGAATTGGTTTATGTTATTGATTAACGAATTACGATTGCGAATTAAATACGGAAATGTCCTTAAATTACTTTTATTCAATCTAACTTAATCCTTTAAACTATAAATTATTTGAAGCCTTTTAAATTATAACTTAATTTAATCTTACGTTAACTGTTGATCACCATATTAATACACTTATTTAATCTAATCCTACTCTTTTACTTTAATTTAAACTTTACATTACTTGGGGGTAAAAGGGCCTGGCCCGGGGCGGCCAGCCCTGCGCGCGTGGAGAGCTCACTCGCTTGGCCTCGGCTTACGCGCACTCGTTCACAATACCGACTAATTACTTCCAACTAAACACTTATAATAATAATGAGATTAACTCTGAGACTAATACTGCTAACTAACTACTCTTAATACTCCATACTACTGATTCACTAACTCATGTCTACCTGCGGGTCGATCTTTTATACATCCCTCTATCTACGTCACAAGTGGTTCCTTTGCTCTGGTGGCCGAGGTTCGATCCAAAGTACAAAGTTCTAAAAGGCGTCAGCATCAATTGACCCTTGCCAAATTTGTTTCTCTTAAAGCGTTCTAGTGCCTCGATATTAATTGGTATATGTAAACAACACACCCGTATTCCGCATAGCTTGCATTTATGCGTAGTGGAATGCGAGCATGTGTATCGCGGCATTGCTCTACTTAACTTCAATGGGTGCTGATTCCGCATAATTTTGAAATGCACATAATTACGAAATAAGTTTAACTTTACTTATTTTCCCAGATAATGACATCGTGACAATAGCATAAATTTTACATCTGGAAACAATCTTTCAACTTTAACTTGCGTTGCTAGAATCACCTGAACTGCTAATTTGGGCAATTCTTACGTCAGCTCGTTTCATTTTCTCATAATTGGAAAATGTTGAATTTTCGAAGTATTCTACCTTGACGATGATTGTATTCTAAAAAAATACGTCTATTAATTTTCATACTTTCACCTACACTGTCAAAAAGTGTTTCACTTTCTTCTTGTGTCAATGATTTGTCAAATTCGTCATCAATCAGTGTCACTAACATTTTCCGAGTTTCTTGAATTCTGTTGGAAAAATCTATGATTACAGTGACTTTACAAAATAAGTGAATACAGTTTCTCCAAGTGCCGAAATAGATTTTTCAATTTACAAAGCAGACAGAAAATTTTATATCGAGGCTCTAAAATCACTGCTGATGCAAACATTTTGTAAAAGTTTTCGTTCTTTTAATCTAGCGTTGATGATGTCCGCATCACGGACAAAACCAGTGTTCGCTGTAAAAAGTGTGCACAAGGGTCTGGATTTGTGCAGTCTAGAAAAAGAGATAACTACAGATATTTAGAATTCATCTTTAGAATAGCAATTTTATTTATTAATAAAACATACACAGTTCTAGAATTAAGATCAGGAGAATCGTTTATGTTAAATAAAGAATCTATAATACATAAAAAACGGAGAAGAAGAAAGACAGGTATGGCCAGAGCGAAGCAATATTGCCCCCTCGTGTGATATCACACTGCAAGGGGGGGTCGCGATTTGTTTTGGTTCTAGCAAAGACAGTTCTAGAACCGTCCGGAGCATGTGCATAACAAAAAAGCGCTCGTTTTTTTTATTATGCTCATGACGGTTCTAGAACTGCACAACCCAAAACCAAAATAAAGTTAATAAGATACAAGTGCCAGAAACCAGAGCTCAGTTGAAGCTTATCACTTGATGCAGTCGCGTAATTGAATGCAAACAATCTAGACAAATTACGCAGATATTGTTATTTGCTTTTTAACATTTTCGATTAGGTATACTACAGAAGAGAATGTTCAAATAATAAAATGGTATAGTAATATTGTAAGATCTGAGTATCGAATAAAATAGAAGTATGAAATTTTATGCGAGAACGCGGGTAATAATGCAAGATTAGGGTTTCCGAATTCTACGCCTCCCCTCTCCGCTCAAGACAACTGTCCGCTGCTTCGCACATCTTATTATTCTCGACGGGCGAATTTATACAGATTGAAGACTTTCACTTTAGCCAATAGTAGTTTCATGAAAAGCAGCAAAGAGATGTCTCAATTGCAACTAAGTGTAAAAAATGTTTTATTAGGAAGGCTCCACATGTGCCTCACTTTGCAGACAACAGGACTGAATGACTGTATTCGACAGAATACAAATGGCCAAATACCTAATTTTTGCGAATGAGCTGCCTGCAACCAAGTGGATATAATAGTTTTTTTTTTAGAAAACATTACATATAACCTGTGAGCAACTAAAAATCAGATTAGAGTCGGCGGTGCAAAGAAAAAGTATGTCTGTTACTAACGCGGCGTTAGGCTGATCTGACAGTTCATGAATGTATTAGATTAATTAATTCAGTTAATCACAGACATACATTTTCTTTGCACCGCCTACTCCAATCTAATTTTTATTTGCTCACTTTTTATTTCTTCAAAAAGTAATGAAAACAATTAAATTAGATGTTTTTAAACAGAGTAAGCTTTTTTTTATATAATGGCCCAAATGAACCACTTTTTATTAACATGGTGGCGCTTAACGTGTTAACGTGAGTAGTGGGACTGGGCAAAATGTAGTAACGATTACGTGTTACAGCGAAAACTGCAAATATACGAATAGCAATCAGTGGATTGTAATATTTTCAAAAGCAGCAACAAATTAATTAATTGTTGCTTGTACAGAATTTCTACTGTAATATTATTTAAGAATTTGAATCTTTCTGATGATCTTAAGCAATGATATTTTATTGCTAATATTCATCTGTGGCTTAGGTGCAACTGGATTAATTTTAATGCATTTATGTAATCTGATCAACGCCTGCCCACCTTCCCACCAAAGAAAACACGCTACGCACACTATATCCATATCTTTCAACGAATCGCATACACATGCTCTTTGTTACTATTCTTGAAACCATTTTTGGCTAAAGTGAAAGTCTTCAAACGGTATGTACAATATTGTTTTCAGAGTCAGAAATCAATTGTCTAAAGATTTAAAAATTTGTTGCAAATCGGTTTTGATTACAATGAAATTTTGTTTATTGTTTGTAAAAATGTAAGTTTTATTTTATTATAATATGTTTAATTGGATATATTTCATCTTTTTAAAGCGTTACGTCCTTGTAAACCCAAAATACTCTAACCCAAATTTATGGAAAATCCTAATCGAAACCGTATCAGCTTAAAATTTAAAATGAAACCTTAACCCTAACCTTTTATGGAATGCGTCTACATCTCCTGCTAATAACATCAATTTAACAGGTTATGATTATGGAGTTCGATGATAAAGTTTGAGAATTTTATTGCTGGAAATCTATTACTAACTTCGCGTCGGTTGTCTTTTTCTTTCTTTTGACTAGTTCCTTATTGGCACTTTTTCTGTACAAGCACTTCTACTATGACATCAGAAATAATTTCCACTCACGTGATCAATTTGAATTAGAGCTTGTTTTCTTAGAAGTCGCAACACTGAGAAAAGCGAGGTCGCTGTTTCAAATTGGCTTGTAATTGTCATTGACGTTCGTGTGTGTAGGTGTTCTGTTGTGTTTAACCAAGCATTCTCAGATGTTGATGTAAATTACAATGCCTTTGTAAATCACAGGCATTAAAGTCTCCAACGTTTTAACACAAAGCACTGCATTGTTAACAACAGTGTACAATGTGCCTATATGGCAGGGTCACGTGGATTGAAATCACTTCTGATATCCCTGTAGATTATTTCTTTTCTTACATCGTCGAAGGCGTTTTTTCCGTTAATTGTGGGATGTGAAGAGACATTTTTAGACATTACAGTTTTTTCCAAACTCGTTTTGGACGTCTGTTAGGCTCGGTTTCTTTGGTTTTTTGAATCAAATATTGCTTCATAATAATGAAATTCCTTATTATGCATATATTAGTCGATAACAAAACGATGAGATTTATACAGTTTTTATGCCTTCCTTTGGTAGGTTATAAAGAAATTCTTTACCCCTTCAAATATTATTATAAATTAGAGTTTCTTAAGTTATTTCGTCTTTTATCTTGCTATAATTATTTTTTGTTGGGTGCCAAATATTTTCATAGTTTTGCAGAGTTTAATATTGTTTCTACTGTTTTCTTTTCTAGAGTTTAAATTTCTTTCTATTGTGATATTGGCTTTACTTTCGAAGAATTCAAGACAACGCGCGACGTCCTAATTGAAAATTCAAATGAATGATATAGACAATTCTACAGAAAAAAATAAGACTCTTAAAGATGGTTACTTTATCTTATTGATAATCTTCGGCATTCATTTTTTCATTTTTTTGCTACGCTACGTAATTTCCAGAGTACATTCTACAAGAAACAAAGCAATTAATTTACTATTTAGATGAACCTCCAGCGGATATAGACAACCCTAACGAATGTTTCCGCACACCGGATGCGCAGTCGAAACCGGAAACGACAGATGCCCCCTTTAAGGCGCCCATACAAATCAGAAGTTCCACAGTAAAGGGAAATATAACAACAAATATTTTTTCCTTAATTGTAATTAATTGCAGATTTTAATCTGTTCAGGACCGAATCTAGAGCGTTTGAAGTCGTCATCAAATTAACATTGTGTGTTATTTTAACGACGGTTTAGTGAAAACGCTGAAGATTTATGTGCGTATTTCATGTCTTGGCTTAGGTATCGTACATGTGTTTCAATTGCGTGTGCGGTTTAAACGACGCAAACGCGTGCTTTACGCAAAGAAAAAACGCCGTTTTAATTCTGAAACGACGGTCGACATATCGCTTTTACAAATTTATGCTTGTTCGTGCACGCTAAATGACACGCTAAGTGTACACGACTGCACTCGTGAAAATGAATCAGAATACTTTCGCCATTTCACATGACGACGTTCAAGTTCTGTTAAAATGTTTCTTGAAATATCTCAGTATATCAATGAATGAGATAATTTCAATGAATATTTATTTCTTTTATTAATAATGAAAATTAACAGGTTGAGTCGCGACATCGCGTAGCCGATTTTTGACCTAAACTGTATCAGAATATCTTCAGATAACAACCATGCTGCTGCTCGTAAGCTATCACTACCAGTGCTATCGCAAAGCTGACACAATTGACCGTTTTGTGAGAAGTTAGTGGTATTTGCTATTCTCAACAGTTTAGGTCAAAAATCAGTCGCAACCCAAACCTGTAGTTTGCAATTACATGCTTTTGAGGCGTAAGAGTGTCTGATCGGTGAAGTTGCGATGGAGTTCTCGAGCTACTCTTCTGTTGATGAGGCCTCAACTAGGGCCGAAATAGCTACATAGAGGTTGTTCGAGGATTCCAGTGCAATCAACCCGACTTGCAGCAAACCTTAAAAATGAAAATTAATTTTTTTTAGTAATTTTTTACGCAATCTTCGAATACTTTACCGTAGCTTCACTGAAACTTGGAAAACCGCAGAGATAGGACAGTCTGTATTATAAAATGAAAGATTTGAAACGAAACGTTCGTTTGATCAGTATGTCATGTCTACTTCTCTATATGTTCTAGACAAAAGATTCATATAAAAATCAACGGACGTAAAACAAGAGCAAGCAAAATATGTGCGTAAGTTTTCAACTTAAAACGAAACATGCGGTATATATTTTAATCATCACTTTAATTCCGCCATCATAAAAAAGACTTACACAAGACTGGATTTGTTATCGTTTGGTTTTATTAAGTTCATGACAGGACAGGAGTGCCGCAATTAAGCGAACAATTTATTTTAAAAGTTGCCTCTTATTTATTTATTAACAGGCTTAATTGACGAAAGCCATAAACGGAGTGGATTTATTTGCATTTCAGGGGCGGCGAGCGCTAATGTTAAACGCGTGTTGCGATTCGATACGAAACCCGAGAAGCGCGCTAAGTTCCCCCCTCGCCGACAAGAACTGTCCATTAAATAATAAAATATGACAAACCGCAAATACAGTAAACACTTGCTGGAATAACCACACAAATAGCTTACATAAATAGAAATTAAAGATATTAAAAAAAATGTAAAAGTTAAGTTAGTTTTAACCTTGATTTCATTTGAATATTTTGTAAAATTTCTTGAAACATGTGGCAAAATTTGGCAGTTAAAATATTTATAAAATTATGGCTTCAGCGTTCGTGAAGAAGACAGAGAACAAGAGAACAACAAAATAATTGCCAGAAAAGAAAATGTAAAATAATTACTTCAAACAGAACCCGTTCACAGCCACTTAACGTAACGTAAATTAATCACTTGAATGCAATATAAACGTACTAATTCTGAACTTAAACGACGTATAGTTTGTAAAATAAACGCATTAATCACTTTCAGTTTAGAATTTTAAGTATTTACATTATGATTCAAATATAAGATTTTAATTTTTGTTCCTTTAGTTAACTGTGGGCTAATGGGCTTTGATCCCGAAAAAGCCATTAAAAAAAAGTATTTACATTATAGAAAATGCATTGAACTTTATATGAAGTGATTAATTTTGTTACCTTACGTGGTTGTGAACATCTCTTAATAAAAATTGGATTGACACTACGAGCTTTTTTTTGTGTTATCAGAAATTTGTTTGAGAAACAAACCACTATAAAGTGAGAAAGAAAAAATGTAAGTTAAAAAAAAGTTACGAATCACTTGAGTGGTGGGAGAACAATTAATGTACAGTTAAAATGTCTCGCCTTTCATTTTTCTTTTGTAAATGATATTTCATGTGTGTAATATTAAATGTACATATTAATTAAAAACATTTTGGTTATCCTTATTTTTCACAAAGGCCTCACACAAATAATAGAGACGCGGGAAAAAACTGTCTTCAACCATTTTCGCTCATACTGTACAAATGAAGGAGTGTCAAGAAGATCTAAACAGCAATGCCAGAGGGACATTAATAAAATATGGGCAGGATGACTAACAAAAGGTTTTTATAGTTAAAAGAAAAATAGAACTAAAGATGTAAGCGAAATTTAGAATCAGAAAAGGAAACTCTGAAATCAGATTTCATAAGTAATTTTTTTTATAGAAAAGTTAAAAATTCAATTGCATTCAAATGAAATTTGGGCAAAAATAAAGGAGAATTTGTGGAAGAAATGTGAAGAAATAAAGTAAAAAGATAGATTTTCATATAAAACTATGAAAACTATAAAAGAATATGTTCAGAATGAACATAAAGAAAATCTATAATAACTGAAACTAGTCTCTTTATTACGAGGGAAATTTGATAACTAAGATATCTGGACTATACCTCTCACTTTAAAGACGTGATTACTTTTAAAGACGACTTGACTGATTTGACAATTTATTAAATGATTTTTATTGTGAAATAGGCATTATTACCTCTTATTCGTCAACTAATACTTAATATTATATATTAATAAACTTTTTTTTCTGAAGGCAAAGGACTTATCATATCCATAAACTGTTTGAGAGGTGTTTTTATTTGAATCTATATTGAAACAATAGAAACAGCCGCCACTTCAAGTTACTGTTTCTGTGAATAAAAAACACCAACAGAAAAAAAAATAACCAAAAGAGTTAAATTTTTCAAAATATTTGCTGATACAGCACATGAAGAAGAACACGACCCAAGTTTTAGATAAACTAAATTGAACTTATCATTAAAATGATGGCCGTAACATAGATTAAAAACCTACATGATGTTTCTGTACACCCTTTTCTACGGTATGAGGACGACCATGGAATCCAAATCAAATTTTTGTTTGTTACTGGAAGTTCAGAAAGTTATTTGCCAAGTGTCCTTTTAGCTTTTTGTTAAGTTAATGCATTTCGTTAATTTTGAATTATGGATAAAATCTAAAACTGCGTCGTATATAAATAAAATAGATACATGATAGTATGTCTGCGGTGAGTGCGATGAATTTTCATCATCTTACAAGACCGGAAAATTTTGGTCCAGTTTAAATGAGGAAGATGTTCTTTACAAAATGACTCTCGAGTAATTTTACTCACCACTGCATAAAACATGAAAAAAGTAGTGGTAGCACTGATACAGGATGATCGACGTATTAGGATTCAGCAGATAGCTGAAACATGTGAAGCTGAAAACGTAATGGACACTCAGAGATGATAAAGGTGTGCCCGAGATGAGTGCCCAGAATCTTCCACAAACAACGACGACGACGCCGACGTATTGAAGTTCTTAACAATTTTTGAATACTTGTGAAGGAGCAAGAGAATTTTCTTAAAAATTGTAAAAAAAATTATAATTTTTTAGAACACTGAAAAAACGAGTACTTTTTCTTTAAAGAATAATCTCTTTAATTGTGGACATTTGTGTCTTCTTTTACTTAAGACTGCTTCTATTAGTTTCCCGTAAATGTCAATTTTGTTTTGAAGTGTTTCCCAGAAGTTGACTAATGTCTAGTTTCTCTGTCATAATTTGTTTTGTTATCCTATCATTCTGCATTTGTCCATTATCGACTCTGGTATTTTTGTCTATGTCTAATCCATTTCATTCTTTAACCTTATATTACAGTTTAGTCGTATTTTTATATTCTTTGTATATGTATCTATATCTATTTGTTATTTTTTTGTTTCTTCTTCTTCATTTGTTTATAAATCTGCGACATGGTGTTTAATTGTAAAACGCTTGGTACCACAAACATGTCGTAAATCATAAACAAATTCTCTTTGACGAATCTGTATCTTCCAATTTCATGAGACTGTTATCGTTTACTTCTATAGTTATTTTATACAGGCTATTTCAGTGAAGATGCACCAAACTCGGTATGTCGGTAGATATCGTGAAAAGAAATAAAAGTTTTCTATAATTTTTGTTTCTTAAATGAATAAGTTTCGAGAAAATCGAAGGGAAAGCAAAGTCGCATATTTGTAGGATGGACTTTAAATAAGAATGAATGGATTGTGATGCATTCCCATACGAATCGCTTTCTTGGTTTATTACTCTCGCTAGAATGTCGCCCCAGCTGATTCGGTAAAACACATTTAAAACATCGTGGTTGTTGGAAATCAATAAAAATAATAATTAGTCGTTTATTTTCGATTCTCCATTTAATACGAATTTTCTAATTGTTAGGATTGTTCAAACATTTAGTATTTAGTAGTTTGCGATTATTCACATTTAATGATAAACCGTTTCCTGAAATCATTCGTAGAAATTTAGCGCCCAAGTGCCTGGGTTTTACCGAAAACATTTCGTTCGCCGCACTACCCCAATTAAGGACTTTATGGTATTTTTTGTGTGTACAGCAAGAACGAGGCATTTTTGAACATTTCTTGTAATAATAATAACATAATAATAATGTAATAAAAATAAATGTTTTTATTTTTAAGATTCGACAAATTTTATTTTAATAATTTTAACAGCAATGCATACGAAATGCACGTTTTTGCATAGCCCCACATTTGTAATTTATTATTAAATTAAATAAGTTTATAAATATCGACGCGATATCACATCGCAGCTGTTATTGCGTTGAATGACCGAGCGAGTGCGTTTATCGGTCAAGGTCAAAACAAAATGTAGTCACAAATTTCTGCGCTTGAACTTTATTGTCCCCCTGCAGCCGTGTTCCATTCATAATGCAACTTAGACCGCCGCGCGCCGGTTTGGTTTCACAATTCCGCGGCGCTAGAGTATGTATTTCTACAAACATCGGCTCCAAATTATGCAAATTTCAACTTGCTCCGATTAAAAAATTTTATTAAGATATTTTGTTTGAAATAATGTCAGAAACGTGTCCCTCAAGTTTGGTGCATCATCAATGAAACACCCTGTATAGTGATTCTGACGTATATTAAAAGTAATAAGTAATAAAATTATTCTCGCAAATAATGATGAAGAATTTGTTTATAGCGTTTATTTATTCTAGTAGCAATTTGAACCGTTCACCCTTGCTAACTTTTTTTAAATTTAAAAATAGGAATTCGGTTAAATAAAAAAAAAACGATTGTACTACTAGTTGTCAAAATGTGTGTACAATCTTTTTTAAAGAGCAATGTAGTAATTTTTGTAATTTCTTCGGTAGTTTATTTTTTCTCTTCACAGCGATACAAAATTTCTTAGATTTATTTTGGCAGTGCAGAATTTTATTTTTAATTGATACAACTGTAGTAACTTCCGGTTGTTGACGGCTTGACACTGCCAGCCGTCGCTTTACAAGCGTCAATTGACATTTCAAATTCAAACTAAAACGCTAATTTTTATTCGCATAAAATGCAATTTTGTCGCTGTTCAGGTTACGTCAAATAAACCAACAAAACTTATTTCAGGTTGTAGTGTTGCAAATAGTCGACTAAAAAATGCTCTTAATTTTATTGCCAACTCAAACAGTCATTCTTGACCACTTTGTGTATGTATAAAATCTATAGACGTAATATAATTATAACTAGACTGAGTAAAAAAGAGAGAGATAAGGGTCCCAATATGGGAAAAGGATCACCGATCACATGATGGATGGCAGAATCAGGATTGGTGTATTTGTCGCCGGAACGTATTAGGAATATAGTTTTGAGCGTTTATTTTGCTACATAATAAGATGTAAGAAGTTTATTTGGTCTACTGAATAAACAAATAATTCAGAGACAATTCAGGTAATTTCATATAAGTTACAGAACATAGCAATACAAGTAAGTTAACAGTAAAGTAGTAAAGCAATTTATACAAGTAAATTTAAATCTCATTTTAGAAAATGTGAGTTGAGGTAATTTCATACAATAGAGGAGTTACAGAACGTAGCAATACAGGTGAGTGAACAGTAACGTAGCAAAACAATTTATACAAGTAAATGCTCATTTTAGAAAATGTGAGTCTCACTAATATCTCCTAGTCCTTGACTGGATACGTCACTGGCGCTGTCTTGTCCGGTGAATCTTCTCTTAATGAATATATGGGCCAATTAATAAAGTAAGAATGACACATTTAAAAGACTTGTATTTTGTTTCAGATTTTATTTCCTTGGGCAAGGCGTTGAAACATTTTGCTCCAATGTAGTCGACGGTGTTAAGTCCCACATTCAAGCGTTGAAAATCGGGTCTAATGTAATGTCACTGGCACTGCGTGTTAAGTGGTTATGAAAGTCACTATTTATCCTTTTATCGCTTTTAAAAACAAAAGTTACTAGATGATATACATATAATGAAAAAACAGTCATAATTTTGTATTTAATAAATGAATCTTTGCAATGTTCATTTTTATTTAAACCAACGATTATTCTTAATATTTTCTTCTGTTTTATCAACACTTCGTTCAAGGTTTTACTCGCTCCCCAAAAAATTAGGCTGTAGGATAGAGTTGGTTGTATCAGTCTGAAATAAGTCTTTATAAGTTCTTTTATGGTTACATATTCTTTCAAGTTACATAATTATACTGTCAAAATTGTGTACAATATTTAATTCCGTTGCTTAGGTTAACGCAGAATATAGAGATATCTTTTTTGCTCTTCACATTTCCGGATATTGGCTATCGCTTTTGTATGTTGCTGACGCTTGTGACAGTGCATTTAATTAAATCTGGGATAAAATCAAGTTGTCTAAATAATTGACAAGTGTTCTATCTAATGTTATTATAATTAGAATTACGTACCTAAATACAAATAAATAAAAGCGTTGTTGTTTAGCAATTTCCTTTGAACTTATTTATTTTGATTAAGGGTTAGTTTCATAATGGAATTTAAAGGAGACTTTAAAATTAAACTCACAATGAGATGTGTAAACAAATGTGTTATCACAGTTGTTTTTACAACTGAAAATGATGGATTCCGAAATCGTATTCTGCTAAAGCAGTATTAGGAAATAAGTTTAATTGAGGTACAGTCGCGAGCAATGCCATTGCTCAGAAAGATTTATGCCTGATTTGTATTTCATTAAAAATAAGGAAGTCGATGTCTTAATTTTGACTCTTGGCAATAAATTCTTGAAAACTTAATTTATTTTCGACACTTTTTTGGTAAAAATGGAATATTCATGTGAAATGTTTTAATATAGCCTATGTTAGGGATAAGTCGAACGGAACAGTTTTAAAACGAACAGTAAAATGTGGAAATAAAAATAACCGAAAGTTGTAATTCACTGAAGAGGTTAAACTGCCGACAGAAGGCAAATGGCAGACGTATATGTAGAAGATTGCAACTTCTCAGTGGATGTAGATCGTATGTAATCCGTGATGGTACATCTCAGCTGCTTTCTTTCGTTAAAAAAATCGTAATCCAAACGCAACATTACGCGTTTAGATTCTCTTGCAAAAGGATTAATTCCCACTCTTCGCGAATTTTCAATCTTGTTCGGTAATCCCCTTTCCCCTTTGAATGTTCCTATTTTTACGATTTGTTTGGATTCAAATGTATTAAAATCTGGGGTGTTTTGTTGCAATAATCCAGATCCAGAGAAGACAACCATAAAACTATTCGAATTACGATTTAAACTTTACAGCGAAAAAAGCAAATATTCATGTGTACTCTGTAAGCACCAACTCATTTCAGTTGATATCTACAATATCAACAATAATTGAAGAGAAACGAATTGATAGGTAACCACAGCAATTCACCAATGACGTTTCAATATGCCGTAACAATCAACTGAAGAGAATATGTTTTTTTTCTCTTCTATTGATTGTTACTGAAACGTCATTGGTGAATTACTGTTGTTGCTATGGTTACCTATCAACTCGTTTTTTTTTCAATTATTGTTAGATATCAATTATTGAAATGAGTTGGTGCTTACAGAATACACGTGAATGTCTCGTACTTTTTTGTCATAAAATTTCACCTGTTCACCTGCTAGAATGGAAGTTTTCATTGTATAACGCAAGAGTTTATACAGAACGTTGTTTCTGCTAACAGACTTTTGATTAGAAATTAGAAGAATTCAGCTAGTATATTTCCGCAAAATTGTTGGTTGCAAGTCGGCAGGATTACAATGGACCCCCTTTTTCCTGATACTATATTTCCTTCAAAAAACGATAAATTTCCTCCGTCTCTTTGACCACCTGTTTGGTCGGTGAAAGCACAGTCATCTTGCAATAAAATTCTATGTTCTTTTGGGTAAAAATCAGCAATTAAATGTTGAAAAGCCGTTTCGTAAGCTCACTATTTGAAAGCAGTGTATGCTTCTACATCTTCTATCTGGTTCTAGAAACGCTATTTAATTTCAAAAATGTTGGATCATACAGGTAAATTGGTACTTCTGCTTGGTTGGTGACTATTAAAAAGCTAGAAAATTATTATTATACATTATCATATACAGTCGAAGCTCCGTAACTCGAACTCCCAAGGGACCTGAGATTAAATTCTAGTTATAGAATATTCGAGTTAAAGGACATGAATACATACATGTACAGACATATGTATTTATTTACATATTTTATTAAGAAGTAAAAAAAACATATGTAAACATTAGTAAATACGTACATACATCAAAATTTAATCACCATTTAATTAATTTTATTGCCGATTAAAGTAATTGGTGATTAAATTTTGATGAATGATGAGTAGCTTTCTTGATACAATTTGTTTCATAAAAATGTTCAATTTTATTTAATAAGGAATAGACAGAATCCGTTGTACTTTCTTCCAGCGTGAAGAAACATTTTACAATCTCAAAACTATTCTATATTAAGAATACAAGAATTTCTAATTGTATTCTGAGAAAACTGTAATGTCGATGCTTTGTTTTTAATAATCGTGGATAATGTACTTGCTGGTATTTTGTATTCTTCAGCAATATTTTTCTTTTTGACACCACTCTCGACTTTTTTTAAAATTTCAAGCTTTTGTTGAACTGTAAGACTTTTAAGTTGACGTTTAGGCATTATATTATGGAAATTTATATGTATGTAAAGACAATACGACCAAATTAATCGAAACACTAAACGCAACTGAAGTGCGTAATTATTGTCTCAGATCCGAAGAAGGGTATTCCCTGTAAACGTTGTAAATTGATAATAAAAAGGTGGGGATTTCTCGTAAAAATTCGAGTTATAGAGCTTTGTGAGTCCTTGGTTCGTCAAATTTATTTCGAGTTATAGAAATTTTCGAGTTATAGAAATTCGAAATAGAGAGCGAGAAATCAATGCGAAACGCTAGGCAAGTGCAGGGGACTGCAAGCAACTTCGAGTTATAGAAAAATTTGAGTTATAGGAGTTCGAGTTACGGAGCTTTGGCTGTATGTAATTAGTAGGGTAATTCCGGGGGAGATGGCCGTACGGGAGAGATGACCAGCAAAACTTTTTTATTACCTAAATTTGGTAAGTGGCGCCCTTTTTCATTTTATTTTTCCGAAATTTTACACGCCTACCTATTTCTATCCTTGGTTCGAAAGGAACCAAGGATAGAAATTTAATAGGTGGCTGTGCCACCTATTAAATTTGAGTAAAAAAAAATTCGCTGGTCATCTCCCCCGGAATTACCCTAGTCACCTATGTCTGCAAATAAGATATTTTTTGTGTAATAGATAATAATAATTTGAATCTAGACAGGTGTCACCACCTCATCTGAATATACCGCCCACAGACCAATTACTGTCGAACACAAATTCAATTTCAGTTCAATTATGGTGTAATGAGCGTAAACACACCAAATCGTGTCATTGTTTAATGCTCCGTGAATACATGAGGATGACGTCAAGAAGCATGAGTTCTATTACATTATTCTTACATTTGCCCGCCGTAAGATTTTTACGGGTAAGTTCCAACGTAATATTTCGTTTAATGGAAACATCCTCTAATCCACTGCAGTATTTCACGCGATTACGGCGCAGCAATTGGAAGTTATCCACATAAAACAGCGTCGAAGGAGTCTGTTTCAGTTATGCTCCGAGTGGACGTTAATGTAAAGAACAGTGTATAAAGCGCTGCTGTTGCTGGTCCGGTTCGTTCTCTATAGGTTGTTGAGACGACGCGGAGCTCTCTCTTCTCTCGTGCTCATCGATCGCTCTCCTGCAGACATGACCAGGCTTATTCCCCTGTATTCATTAGGTTTTCTCTGTACAAATTGATCTGTGATATCGATAAATTACGCCATGCTCAAAAGCTAATAGAGAATCGCATTCGTGAATCCACGACCGGACTGTATTTCAAATAAACTGCTTTGTTTAATGTAATGGCGGGAGGTATTTTTTTTCTCCCTTTTGAAGTTTGTTACGTCCTGTGCATATACAGAAGGTGAACTTTAACTTAACACCGGTGCAGATTTCAAAGACTCATGATTAAATGAGGCGAATAAATTAAATCTCATTCATACAGGCAACAATTTTTTTTGATTTCTCGTGAGAAGAAGAAGAAGAAATAAAGTTGCTTCTTTTCAGAGTTAACCGAACATTTGTTTCAAAAATTGTGAGTGAAGAAAATCATGATGATTAAGATTTGATAATGAAGATGTCATCTTTTGTATCGACCTTGAGATGAGCAAAAATTAAAAAGATTTTACAACTTCGATAGAGTTTATAGCGACTTAAGGCAAATACATTTTCAAATTCTATTTTAAGTAAATATTGAAAATGCTTGTACGAAACAGTTAACTTGCCATCAGCTTGAATCATAACCTACACATCATTTTTTATTATATACCGATCGATTGATAATTTTAAGGACTTTTGTATAGCTGCTTCCTTTCAGCTTCCGTGAAATAGCTTTGCCGCTCGCAGACGGAGGTCACGTTGTATTCTTAACTCAGATTGATCAAATCGGCATTTAATAAAGAAATTACGTTTAGTTTTTATTTAGTAACTGAAGGTATTTTCATGTCAGTGCTGACAATTTTGAACTTGTCCCCATTACCTTCCTTTGAACCTTTTTTTTACGATCACATGGTACAGACTACCATTAATTTGTTTCGTTGAATTTGTAAGCAAACGTTGATTTTTTCCACCTAAATATGCGAGTGTAAAAGTTTAATGGAAAAGTTCAAAATGAAAAGCTAAATCTAGATAGCCATAATTACTAAATTTACTTGCACGTCAAGTTTTACACGTACCCTATTTAACCCAATGTGGTTTCGTAGAAAAGCGATCAATAAAAAGTTAATTGATTCTTGTTTCAGGTGTTGTTAAATTATCTCCCAATTATTTTAAGTAGGCAACTTCAATATATTACCAACTGCTGCTTATTGCCATTTTTTCTATTAGCACATTAAAAAAGCAAGTTTTTAAGCTTATGCAAATTTACGTCAGTTATTTGAAAACGAAAAGCTGATAATCAAAAAATGAATGTTGTATTTCAACCCACTATAAACTCTGTACCCTTGGCTTAATTACAAAGATCAAATATTTTAGACTGTAATTATTATAAGAGTAAAATTAATGTACTCCTCCTCTACGTATTTAACAAGAGTATTTCAGTAAAACGTTTCTAGCAACCAAGAAAGAAATGAAGTTGCGTCGCAGGTTGTTATTCATTCGGTTACATTTTCGAGTCACGTGATTCCAACGCGAGTGGAAGTGCACGTAGGTCGGCGTGCGACGTTGTTGACGAGATCTTCGCAAGGTTACCCCGATGTTCCTGCTTGTCCTCGAACAACCTATTCCATATTTCTCCGCGCAATTCCGAATTGTATACCTTCTCCAATACCTATTCCGTTTTACGACAGGATCTACTGTATAAAAATTAATTCGGTTTACAGAGAGCAAATACAGTGAATGATTCTTAAGTACTAACCCTTCTCATGAAAGATCAAATAGACAAGATAATTGATAGCAGGCCATTTCAGCACTATTATGGCATCGATAATTTCTATTGCAAGGTCATAAAGACGAAATTGGAGAAACTATACTATCGTCGGAGGAAGAGGAATATCCGCCGAGACAAAGCCATGAAAATCGTAACACGCCAGCGAGCCACTTCTTGGCAAGCTACCAAGTTCACTTCTGTAAATTTACGCTTCATAGGAAACCACTTCGCGAACGGTATTATGTTAATATTGCTAGAGAGTACTTTGTAATGTAGTTTTTGGTTTTTGACCCTTCGAAGTGGAATGGTTCTTTTATACTGACCGCTTTAGTTGCTTTGAAACAGGAAAACTTAGTACATATACTGACGACGAACATTTCAGGGAACTTTAAAATTAAATTACGTGAACAGCTAGGTTGAATCTAAATATTGCGTTAAGGTGTTTATAAATATCAAATATTTTGCATTATACAATATTAAGTATCTACTAAGTATCATATAAAGACCCTAGTGCGCCGCCAATAATAATTTATTCCCTATACCTATAATATAAGTTTACCATTTTTAAAGGTCATACACTGCGAAATATTTAACTAGGCGATTGTATCTTATGAGCGTGGGGAGATGATGTGATTACGTATGTGGGTGGTGAGACGACACCCGTATCGCACAGCCGCATATTGAATGCGGATTATTCGAGTTAAGATATGAAGTAGATATTCAAAAAAGTTTTTGCCGCCTTTTCATGCGAAAAATTAAAGACACATATGCTTATTTTAAAATGAATTTATTCATCAAAATATGAACCTTCACGTGTCATAACTTTCTCCCAATAGGATAATAGTTTATATTCCGTTTTGCCGCGGAAAAGCCTTGGCACTCCTTTTTTCAGATCACTTTCATTGAACTGCTTGTTCCTCAAAGGATTATCCAGAATCAGAAACAAGTAAAAATCTATTGGTGAGAGATCTAGGAAATATGGTGGATGGGACATAATCTCCCATTCAAGTTTCATTACTTTGTCATGAGTCAACTTTGCCACGTGAGGTCTAGCGTTATTCTGCACAAACAAAACGTTCTTCCTGTTTGCCGATCCTGGCTGTTTTCTTCGTATTTTTTCCTGAATTCTTTCTAATTGATCACAATAGATGTTGGCAGTAATAGATTTTTCCCCTCGTAACTCATAATGATTCCAATGGAAGTCCACCAAACACGAACCAAAATTTTTGAAGTCTTTGGTATTTGTGACTATTTGATGATCTGTTTGTGATCTATTTTTCATCGCTGCTAAAATTAGATCGTTTTCATCGCAGTTAAAATTCGATGGAATAAAGGTTCGGTTTTCCATTTTCATTTTCTTTAACTTTCGTCTCTGTCCTATCTGATGAAAATGTGATCTTATGGTCTCTTCATTAACATCGACTAACGAGTTCTCTGCAGATCAATTTCGAATTATTATTTTTTTTTATGGAAGGAAGTCGATCTTTCAGATCGGGGGGCACCCTCAAGACTCTCATCTCCTACCTAGCAAACTTTTAGAACCAGTTTCGAGCAGTTCGTTCGTCTTTTCTGAATGCCACACAAAGTCTCTGATGTTTTAGAACCAAGCTCGAACTGGTACAATAAAAACGTACGAATAACTTGTTTTTGGCCAAT
The DNA here is from genome assembly GCA_033060865.1 of Dorcus hopei. Classification (NCBI taxonomy): domain Eukaryota; kingdom Metazoa; phylum Arthropoda; class Insecta; order Coleoptera; family Lucanidae; genus Dorcus; species Dorcus hopei. The sequence goes on along the minus strand of CM065419.1, from coordinate 27,612,407 downwards.
CATCTTCAGGTTATAAAACACTTTAGAACTTGACGTTTACTGGTTAAAATGTAACAATTGAATTTCATTGTTCGAGTTATGTATGGTATGTACACAGTAATTGTCAATCAGAGAAATCCCTAGAATTGTGATCATGATATAGGAATTATAATTTTTAGATTAGAAACGACTGTGTGTCAATTTAGTGAATTACTAAACATCTTGAAGACTGTTATAAAACAAAGACTAACATTATAAAATTATTTGGTTTTTGTGATTTTAATATGTGTTAAAGTTTTTTGTTTTGTTCTCCGTAGTCAAAACAAAGAGAAACAGCCGTTTAGAGACTCAGTCTGTATATGCATAAGATATCTAAAATTACTTCTGAAATTTCAACGCACTAGAACTTGCGGCGTTATTTCTTGTGTTTAAAAATTGATTTAGTTATTGTTGCAAACTTTAATGCAATCGATACATGTTTTTAAAAAATGCTCGTGTTAAATTTTTGAAATACTGATCTTGTAGGTAATTAACAGTGTGATACATTAAGTAAGGTGTAATTTATCAATTAATTAGCAATCAATCGTAACAAATAAATTAAAAGAATTACTAGTTCATAAAATTAAACACACTTAATTGCTAAGTAATGCTTACGACATACTGTTATGAAATTAAATAAATAAATGAACTTATTTTAATTTGAATCCTTGCTCAGCACTCAGTTTATATTAAAATGTATTTACTTCTTTGGAAAATTTGTTTGCATGTAGAATGTTCGCGTATTTCTTAAAAACACGACTTCGACAAGAGTCAAGTAAAAGTTATACTGGTTCACATTATCCATTATCTGTAAACTAATAAATATGTACGTGGAATTGTTTTATGGAATTGCTTTACACTGTCTGAGAGTATACATATATCAGTGTCTTGCTTCGTTGTTATGGAACCGTAAAAACATGTAAGGATCTGAAAACTAGGACTGGAGGACGTTTCTCCAGGTGATCCTTGACCGTATTTATTGCGACACATATAGGCAACCCCAAATCTATTTTGATAAGCAATATCTTGGGAACCGTTCAAGCAATTAAAATGTCACATATTGTTAAGGCCGTTTTACATTGACAATTTATTCATGAATTAATTCATGATCTTCTTCATGAATTTCTTCGTGAATTTATTCATGAACACATTTCGTATTACATTGGAGAAGAAATTCATGAATTTCTTTGATTCTAATGGCCGTTTATAGGTATTACCAACATAGCAAAAGAATTTATAAACGATTTAACACTGCCACGCGCAAATAAATAGCATAACCTTCGTTTTCTATTGTTGGTACCCCTGAAATTCACGCAAATATTGACGAAAAATAGAACTTCCTGTAGTTCGTGAATAAGTTGACGAAGAAATTCATCAATTTATTTGACGTCAAAGTTGGTGCATTACACTTGTCCAACTTCTTCATAAATTGTCACTGTAAAACGGCCTTTGTTAGACTTATAAAACATATAATTAAACTTGACATTGTGAAATATATGATGCGTCTCAGAAAACTTGAGCACTATGTATACACGTTTTACTTTAGTCAATTTTCGTTTTGTGTCAGTCATCTAATTTAGTTTTTATTGTAAAATCAATGATACCCGACAAAATGAAGCGAATAAGAGAATTAATGAGAAATTATCGGATTGTCAAAAAATCAATTCTCGTTAATTTTTTCTACGTTGTGACATTTCTTTCACATTGTCAGTGTTGCCAGATGGGACGATTTTACTCCTTCTCGTTTTTTTTATAACAAAAATGGTAAAGGGTCCCTTTGAAAGGAATATTTTGTACAGGCGTACACGCTTTGGTGGTACTTCATAATTAAATAATAAAAAATACTGATATTTAGGTAATGCCAAGAATCATCAATGACAGAGTCAATTGCAACACTGCGTCGGAAATTTGTTGAAGAAATTCTTCAAAACAACTTTGAATTGAATACTGTCATTCACGATCAACTTGAGAAAAAAACATTTTATTCGAAAAAGAACCAATTTCAATTTCAAAACTCAAAGAAATTGACTTGACAGTTAATAAATGTTTCAAAAATTATGGTACGTTCACAATAAACACATTGTCATAGCCAATTCCGACGCCAAATTAAAAAAAAATACATGTTATAATGAAGCTTAAAAAATGAAATTAATTTTGTTTTGTTTGATGGAGAATTATTTTATAATTTAATGTGTGCTTCAATAAATGATAATTTTTTTTATTAAATTTTTTCAAAGGGAATTTCATCTTTAAAAAGGGATTTTTATTACAACAATTGGAATTTTTCACTTTTACAGGTTGGCAACACTGATGAGAATGCAAAGAGAGGGTCCCGATTTGGCACTCAGCGTTCTGGCGCCATGTGTAGGGCGCCCCTAAGAAACTTGACGTTTTGTAAATGAAGCAATAAAACTGGGATAAAGTTTTACAATTCATTGTTTCAACCCAATAATATGCCAAAAACTTGTTCCAATCATTGGCTATTCCTGCTTAAATAATTTTCATGGAATTTACGGAAATTCATAAGATTCACTTAATGTGAACTCAACCTAAATAATGGGTGATATGCATAAAACGAAGTAGATGCTAATACTTTTCAAATTAGTATTTTCTTCGAAGAATCTTCTGTTACATAAAGTACCTACTATAGCTCTGAGCATAAAGGTACTATGAAAACAAAGTTCATACTATAACACCTACTACGCTATAATAGTATTTACTTAAACCAATTCTTAAATTATTTTTATTAACGGGGATTAACGGCTATTGTAATCCCCGTTAATAAAAATAATTTAAGAATTGGTTTACCTAACAAGTACGGCATTACTTCCCTACGAATTAAGTATTTACTTACACAGACGTGGCTAAGAGAAACAAGTGACTTGTTCGTTCATTTGTTATACACGTTGAATATCGTTGTTAAATACCTATCATATCTATATCTGTGCATTTTTGCAGCAATCTTTTGGTACATCAGTTTAACCACTTCATAATTACAAATTGTGTCACTTTTGCCTGAATAACTTGCATATACATCATTAGTATATATTCCCCTTTTTTATATACACTTTCTGGGTACGCACGTTCATAAAAGCACCCATAATATTTTATTATAATTCTACCGCATGTCGGAGAAGTTTACTAAATAGCGGTTTTACTTAAATTGAAGTAGATATTACGCGGTAGCCGAAATTTGAGGCTTTTGAAGTAGATACTACAAAATTTCCAATAGATACTTCTATGACGAAGCAGAAACCTCTATGTACACTTGGACATGACAGTATCTACTAGCTGAGGATATTAAGTGCTACGCTATAGTAAGTACTTCACTTTCGAATTAGCTGCTTGAAGTATTAGCATATAATACGTTTTATACGTACCACCCAATATTTAATTCACTTTTACGGAACTGCCAAAGTGTCCTTACTTTAAGAAATTTGATACAAATTTCGAGTTTGGTATTTTCAAGAGTTAGTAGTCATCAAGAACCTAGTAGTCAGCGTAGTGTACTTTTTGTTCAATATTTCATTTACACCCTATATAGAGATTATTAATCTAAATTCAATGTACTTACTTTTTTGTTAAACGATGTTTTTATTACACCTCACAAAATTAAATTGAAAAAGTAATAATTAGCGATAATTAAATGATAAGTAAAGCGTGTCTCTGTTATTTTAATTATCATTAAGTGTAATTATTTTTTTATGTAGACTACCGTAACGTGTCGAGTCCATTTAAATTAATAACGGTGTTAAACGCACCGGTAAAAGTGTACGGGCGAAACGAATGATAATAAATCTCGCGTTTACGATGGGACGTGAAAGTGAACTGAAACTTAATAATAGGTTGAGGAGTTCCTCGTTAACGAGCAGCGACGATGCGGTTTTATTATTTTATTTTATCTGGGTGTCCCACTGCTGCGGTTTCGTGGCCTAACGTGCCCTTTTTAACACTTCTTTACAGTGAAAGATTAGCTTTTAATTTCAGATAGTATTTAGGTTAACAATTACGAAAAAGAGGTGAAATAATTTTAATCCAACAAGGATAAGCTACCAACTGTCTACCATACGGTAGACATGTTATCAGCGAATTAACTAATTTAATAAGTCCTAGATAAGTTACACAAAATAGTAAAATATTCTATCTGCATAGGTGAAAATCATTCCCACATTTAATCCAAAAAAGTAAAAATGCTATCCTGAAGGTGTTATTTCATACTTATTTACTTTTCGCCTATTGAAAATATGTATGAGGAAAGAGGAAAATGTTTTCTTAACTTTCTATGGATATAACTCCTTGAAGGATAGAAATAACTATTGCAAAGGTTAAATGTTACTTATCACTTTTGAATACAATATTAACACCTTTTAAAGTTAAACATCCTAAAGGGGCTATTCTGTAACTTATTAAGAGACTCTTAAAACTTAAGGATACGTTAAAATTCAAAATAGAGTCTTGTGTCTAAATTTAACGTCTTCGATGCAGAATTCGTTTATTTTAACACCAGAAGCGGATGGACGCGAGGAAACACCGAATAAGAGTTAAAAAAATTTAGAATTAATTCCAGATATGTATGCATGTGATTAACTGATTACTAGTGGGAATACACACCGTGGGAGTGCAAATTTATACACTGTGGAACAAAAGTATGGAAACCTCTAAATATCTCAACAACGGCTAGGGCTATCGAAGCGAAATTTGGAACAGTTAATTTAGGTGATAGCACGGATGTCAAGATGATGTCGGCGGTGTTGTCAATATTTCAGATTTTTCGCCAGTGCTGTTAACTTTGTAACTGTAAATGAGAGACCCAATATTTTTTTATTTGTTTAAGGTGCCTAGATAATTATTAACATAAAATGTGTAACATGTTATATACCTAATGTTCATTGTTTTAGAAATATTTCAACATTTGTAAGTTCGTAACATTAAAACGCGCACGTTTTTTTAAAAAGCAAAGTTCTGACATAACAATTTTGTTGAGATATTTAGAGGTTCCACAGGTTATGTAAGTTACTCATACTATAGACTCCTGTTAATTTTTTACTCACAAAAATCCAAGTAGTACTAATAGTTTTTTGAGCAGTGTATATACTTATAGTATTATAACTAGATACAAGTACGATTTTGTAAATTTCATGTCTAGTCAACTGTGACTCTGTACACATATAAAAATTTTTGGGATAAATTGTTATCCTCCTAATGGGTGTTATAAAATACGGATAGAGTTTTACCTGAAAAGTTGTAAATCTCATCATATTTATCAATATTGTAATCTTTTCCTGATTAAAATGCGTCTAAAAATAGGTGTTAAAAAATTATATTAATATATTTGATAATCATCATAATCATGATCATTTATTTCTGCCTTTGATTCCATGGGAATATTGACAAGTCGCGTTACATAATTGTATAATATGTATACAGAGTCAGTAGTTAAGGTACTAATGGTAGTTATGATAATAGGTACAAATCGTCGGTTAAGTATTCATTGATGGAGTAGTAGCACCTTTCCAGCAAAATATGTTTAATCTTATTTTTGAAATTTGTTAACAATAATGAAGTTTCATTTTGAGGAAGTTTATTAAACATTTTTATCCCAGCGTAAACTGGGGACTTTTCATATTTAGCTAGATTATGTGCCACTACACACAATCGACTGCCATGACGAGTCTCATAGTCGTGAAAACTAGAGTTCGTAACAAATTTATGAATGTGTCATATCCAAAAGTTGGGTAATATGATGAAATGTAGTAAGAGTAATACTTCCCAACTTTCTCTCGATATTTTATTATGACGACCGGTTTCGGTTAAATAACCATCATCAGGTCTACAACAAATAGGATAAAAGAGAATTTTTAACAATAAATCTTATACCTAATGACATTTTTTATATTTGTAAAATGTGATAGGCTGTTTTATGTTGTTGTAATGTTTGGAAAGTATGATATTCACGGACATAAAAAGAACTATTTAAACTTACCGACAACGTCAAATATGAAAATTAAATGTAAACTGCATAAAACTAATGGTGAAGAGGAGAAGAAATAATTAACGTGTAACTTGCTTGGAAATGCTGTCAAACTTGATGTGAAGTTAGGTAAGAAGCGTAAACGAATAGAAATGACATGAAGTTGGTTAATTGTTTAAGTAAGTATAGATAGGTTTAAAATTAAGAAAGATTTGATCATTTATGCAATTGATGTTAGGATTGTTTTTTAGTTTATGTATTTCATGAGGTTTCAAGTAAATTTAGTTTATAACTTTTTTCGTGTTGATGTAATAATTTAGTTTTATTGATGTCTATTGTATGACCTGTTTCTAGTAAGTGTTTCCCTACATTTGATGTAGTTTTGTTACGTATATGTTCTTTTATTCTTGTATTTAAATTTCTACCAGTTTCTCCTATGTATGTGGCATTACAATTGTTGCATGTTATTTTGTATACACCATTTTTTCGAGTGTTTGTAGTTTATCTTTACCATTTTGAAGTATACTGAGTATGTTTGTTTTTTGTGAAGTGGCTGTATTGATGTTGTATTTGGTAAGAATTTTTTCAATTTTGTAATTTATGTTTCCTTGAAATGTGAATTGTTTATAGTTATTGTTATTAGTGTTGTGTGTTTGAGTGTTATTGGTTATTGTGTGTCTATTTTGTATTTTATTTATTAAATTAGTTTGGTAATTATTGTTAATAGCTACAGCTTTTATATATTCTAGTTCTTTTGTTTGTTCTTCTTGTGATAAATGAGTATTTTTTATACGATTTAAGTAATAATGAAATGCAGCTTTTTTGTGTATGTGTGGATGATGTGAGTCATTAGGTATAATTATATCTGTTTGTGTGGGTTTGTGGTATATATTAAATTCAATTTTATTGTCTTTTTAGTTAGTGTTAAATCAAGAAAATTTATTGAGTTATTTTTTCCGTTTCTATGGTAAAATGTATGTTTGTGTGTAAATTATTAATATAATTATGAAAAATTGTTTAAAGAATCAATATCCCCTGTCCAAATGCAGATTATATCGTCTACATATCGTTTCCAGTATTTAATTTTTTGTTTTTAATTATTATCTCTGTTGTGTATTTGATTTTCTAAGTTTTCTATAAATATTTTATCAATAATATATTCATTGTTTGAACAAAAGGGTAAAACGTCTTAAATTTTGTAAAATTTTTTGTTGAATAAGCAAATGTTATTGTTTAGAGTAAGGTTGAATAATTTTATTATATGTTCGATTTCTTGTTTGTCTTGTGTATTATTTTCTAAAATTTGTTTTATTATGTTTATTGTTTCATTTGTGGGTATATTGGTGTATAGATTGGTTATATCAAAAGATACTAATATGTCCTTGTTTGAAATGTTTAGATCTTTAAGATCGTTTAATAGTTCTGTTGAATTTTTTATTGAATATGTGCTGTTGTAATTTGTAATATTATTAAAGATTTTTATTAGAGTTTTACTGATTATGTGTGTTGGAGAATTTATTGAGTTGACTATGGGTCGTATGGGTATATCTTTTTTATGTAGTTTTGGTTGACTATAAAGTCTTGGTATGGTGGGATTCATAGGCATGATTTTGTTAAATTGGTATTGGTCTATATGTTTAAGTAATGTGTCTTTTGTGTGTTTTAGTGTTGTTAATAAGATTCTGTAATGGGTTTTTTGTTAATATAGTAAAATTATTGTTAGTTAGAAAATTTTCTGTTTTTTCTATATATTCTTTTTTGTCCATGAGTACCATACCTGCATTTTTATCGGCTTTAACAATGATGATTTGTTGATCTTCTATTTTCTGTTTTAATGTTTTTATGGTTCTTTGTTCTTGGATTGTTGAGTGTGGTAGTTTGAAGTTTTTGAGTTTTCTTTCTTGATTTTTGAGTAATTGAATACATTCTGCACGGATTTCTTCTTCTTGGTTGTGGCCTTTTATTGCGTTGTCGATTTCTATGGAGAGTAATGGTAGGTTTGGTTTCTTGGGAATGGCATATTTATATCCTTTTTCTAATAAATTTTGTTCAGTTGTTGTGTTGCATGGATGATAGATTTGTTATTCGGGGTAGAATTTTCTTTTGTTTTATATGTCATATTTTGTTGTGTTTGTTTTTTGTTTTTGGTTTCTGAGTTGTTGTAGCTTAAGGTTAATCTTTCTTATGTTTTCTTTAAATTTCTTTGTGAGACTGTAGTCCAAATATTTATTTAATGTTTCTATTTCGATTTAATGAAGGAGTTAGGTGAGTTATTGATAAGTTTATTGTAGTTGTCTTTCGATGGATTCTAATTTGCTTTATATTTGATTGCGTGCCTTTTTCAAAATTTTCTTTCGTATTGTGGTTATTTCTTGTTGGTTTAATTGTGTAATTCTTATTTTAGTGAAGTTGGGCAGCAGATCCTCTCGTAAACATGTATTTAAGAAGTATAAGTGTTCTTTATTGTTTCTTCTCCTCTTCTCCAGAAGTTGTATGTGTTTTAGGATATCTGGCGTATCCGCAGTAATTTGATGTGTCATATCCAAAAGTTGGGTAATATGATGAAATGTAGTAAGAGTAATACTTCCCAACTTTCTCTCGATATTTATGAATTTACATTTATGAATGTTCTTCTTAACATATAACAGACAGTTATATGTTATATAGATACATGGGAATGTTAAGATTGCAAGTTGTTTAAATGCGGTCCTATAAGTTTCGCCCGATTTTATATTGAATATGAGTCTTAAAACGCGTTTCTGTGCTACAAATATTCTAATCCAGTCTACAGCATTACCCCGTAAAATTACATTATAAGACAAATACGAATAAATTAATGTGTAGTACATGTTTATCAAGCAGTCTCTAGACACAACATTTTTCAATTGTAGAATAGAGTAGAAGCCGCTGTTTAGTTTCTTTGATACATAATCCAGATGAAATTCCCAGTTAAGAAATTCATCCAGCTAGATGCCCAGGAATTTAGTGGTAGTGGTCGAACGTACTATGGAATTATCAATGGAAAACATTACACCATTGTTATTTTGTTGGCAACGAAAAATAATACACACACTTTTATCTGGATTAAATATCGGGTTATTTTTTGAACACCAGTTACTAAATTGACTAGCTACACAATTTAACTTAAATCTTAATTCCTCAAAGTTCCGCGCAGGGACCACCACCGATACACCATCAGCGAAAAGTGTGACTTCTCCTTCTTTAATATAATCGACCAAATCATTTATGAACAGTAAGAACAGAAGTGGTCCAAGCACGGAACCCTGCCGAGCACCTGTAGTCGAGTCACTATATATATTATACTATAGATACTATATTAACTCCTTGAAGGATAGAAATAACTACCGCAAGGATTAAAATGCTACTTTTGTAGACAACGTTAACACTTTCTAAAGTTAAACGTCCTAACTCCGTTTATTTTAACACCAAAAACGGATGGACGTGAACATGGGAACACCAGACGCGAGGGAACTCCAGATTTTTATGTGTGTAGGCCCGTACTCAGTCTACTCTACACATATATACACAGCATCATTCACAGTACTCTAGATGAGAAATTAAAAAAATCATACCCTATATAAAATATCTTAAAGGCGTTGTTTATTTCAATTTAATGTACAGAGATAGGTTTCGCTAAAGTTCAAGCCGCTGGAATAGACATGGAAAAGATTTATTAACAATCTGTTTTAACTTGAGTTAATTATCTGTGCTTTACATTAAACCCATTGCAGATTGCCGTTATACGCGCGCTGCGTTAAATCCAACCTCGATTCGATTATAAACCGAACCAAGACTTCGTATAATAATTAATTATGGCTTAGCGCAGAATGAACTGGCGAAGAGATAACAGATATCGCTGGAAGAAGGCAATTATCTCCGAATGACATAATACAAATAACCTGAAACATAATCCGGAGGCAACAAGTATGTCATATCTCGGTCGAACAACCGGAATCCCACAGTTTTATTATTAGATGTGTTTTGTTTCGCGCGTCGTTCGCCGCGCCACTTGCAAAGTCCTGGCTGACGTAACGTGACGTTCGGTGCTCCTATTGGTCCTCGCCAACAGTACAGACTTCAGCGAGCGAGCTAGTTTCAGTCGAGGACGGGCCGTCGTTATTAGAGTGTGTTATGTTCGGTTTTCTTCTGTTTTTCAGCGCGTTTCACTTGTTATCCAGTTGACATGCGGTTATCTGTTTATCGCACGCGAACCAGTTCGAAAACTTTCGCGTCGGTGCGCTTTTGTTCCGGCCGTTCTGTGTCGTCTCCTTATTGGGAATGTGTTCTAGAAGCCTTGCCTCGTTGAAGTTGGATTGCATTTGTGTTGTCGCAGTTTCAATTAGATGTGTGTGGAATTCCGTGCTGGTGTTCCGTTTTAATGCGTCCTGTGTTTAAATGCCCACTCGATTTGAATTTATTGCGTTGCGATGAGGCTTCCTTGATTCCTGGGAAAATTTCTTTCTTCGTATGTTTAGTGAGCTCCTATTTACGGCGCAGCATAAAGAACTTGAACGCAAAAGCTATTTTTTTTCCTAGTTTCAAAAAAATAGAAGAGCGCAGAAGTTTTCGAATATTTTTGACAGTTCCAATGATGTTATATTTAATTTTTTAAATAAGATAATCATAGAGAGACCAAATACAATTAAAATTATATTCTGAAAAATTAATCCAAACATGTATAATGTAAATGACAGTATTAACCCAACCATTTTTTAAACAACAGACTTTCAGGGAAGACAATATTCATTATTTCCATTAAAAAAATGAGCGTCTCAACTACAGTGAGAGCCAAAATGAATGGAACAGTTGGTAGAACTGATTTGAGTGGTAAAGTCTAGAATAACACCGAAGACACAAAGAACTATTATAACGCCACTGACAACTTGTAAATAATTAATTGTAAATGCATTTCCTGCATAATGCAAAAAGACACTAAGAGAAGTGCTGTCAACTATTTGATTTTGGCTCTCATAGTGCTATGCGATCAAAAATAAAATGATTAAGTGTAGGCCATCATCACTTTATCACTATTTTTGTAAATATAGCCTTTAACAATGAACATTCTGTGTTCTAACAAGTACATTTTGAAACAATTAAAGTTTCACCGTTATAAATCCCTACAGATAATGTTATCAATTTTTTTTCAATGTTCATGGCGTACTCTGATTCATTTTATTTTAGATCGCACGGTGCAGTTACTATACAGCAATAAATATGATAATGCGACACGAATATTTAAAAATTAAATATTCGTGTCGCATTATCATATTTATGCTGTATAGTAACTGCACCATAACTGAATATTTAAAAATTAAATATTTCTTGTAAAATATTTTGAAACCGACAGTTGTCATTTCGTTAAATATACCTACTTAAAGCCCGTTTGACACGATACTAAATGTCACATAAAAATGTCAATAAATTTCCGACAATTCATGACAATAAAATCATTTCTATTTGTCATCTACCTATACGATTCCGAAATCTTCGGAGTGTTTCTGTGCAGATTCACGCGCATATTTGACAGAACATGTTCTTAAAAAAAATACGTGAAAATTTGAGTTATAATTCAATCTTCTTATTTGCAACGATGTGAAATACTTTTGTGAAATTGTATGTCAAATTTAACTTCGTGTCAAACGTAATTTACCTATCTAATTCATGTTTTTGTAAGTTGAAATCGAGAATGTTCAAGGTGACACTTAACAATGCCATTGATATAAATTCCTAAATGCGCTGATAAGCTTTCACTGCTCCAATGAGAACATTAATTTGATTATAAGAGGAAAATGAATTTTCTGCATCAACTTTTGTTCATTACTGTACAGCCAAATAAAACTTCTTATCACATAAAAATGTTCATCTGTGTGTAGTAAGTAACTCAATGTTATAATCAATGAATACAAAAAGTTATATTCCATTACAGACGCTGTCGTAATTTTTTTTGTGAGATGCAAATAAGAAATGTTGAGCATACTTCCTTATGCCGCAAGGCATTTCCAAAAGAAATGTTGAGTATTTGATAAACGTCAAATTTTACTAATATTTTATGAACTAGCAGGAAAACCGCAAGTCGTTATTTTTTTCTTTTTTCATGAAATGTCCAATCACGAGGAAGTGGGAAAGTACAAGTATCAATACAAGAATTTCCACCCCTTTTAATTTTTTCTCAATTTTTAAATTTAGAAAAAAGTATTTCGTACACTGAGAAAAATGAAATAGTTAAGTCAACAACTTTTTGAATGTCAACTTTTTGTGCGTTGACTTAAATAAAATGTACTTGTTTCAACGGTAATATTCTTAACTGAACATCTTGGAAATTGTTGAAATAACACTAAAAAAATGTTAAACTATTACGTTTGACTGAACGATGTAAATGTTTTCCTTAAAACGAAAGTGCTTAATATGTTAAATCAAAAAGTTGAAATTTCAAAGTGATCGTAAAGTGCTGTTGCTTTTATGTGTCTGTTTTGATTTTTTATTTAACGTAATAAATGTTAAGTCAAGTAAAAGCGAGGTTAATTCCCATATTAATAAGCTATCGAGTTCCAGATGGCGCCTGCTAAAACTTCACGTATATTTACTGCCTGTCCCAGCATAACCTTGTTGTTCGACATCGTTTCTTAAACGGATAAGTCATTCATATTTTGAACGCGTCCGACATTATAAAGTTCGTTGAGGTTTATTCAGCTCCTCTTGTCACCTCAACAAAGGTTGAAGGGTTATCTTACTTTGGCAGTATCGCAAAGAGGTGAACATTTAATTGATATTTCCCTAAACGATAGTCTAGATTGAATTGATTCTACGCTTTTATTAGCCGTACTGAAAAATTACTTTAAATATATCAAAAATATAATTTTAATTCCCTAACAGCGTTCAGACAAATAAAATATTTAGCAATTTTAACAATCTAAAGTTCTTGTATCAATCTTCTTGGGCATTAAAGCAACTGGAAAGATGTCTTCATTGAATGCTTGCCTCAAAGAAAATATTGAGTTGATTCAATCTAAAATATTTAACATTTTTTGACTGTTGGTTCAATAACCACGCATGATTGCTAATAGGTAAACGAAAAATACTGTTAACTGAACGTGTTTTTGGTTGACTGAACAGTTTATTTTTCTCTGTGTATAAAAATAATTCAAAGATTTTGTTAATGTTCACGGAGAAACAAATGAGCATCGCATAAGTGAGTTATAAACTAATTATGTTTTTTTTTTAATGGATTTGGATTCTGTTATTTAAATTCTGGTAGGACTTTACACAAATAACGTCTATTATAAAACGAGTAGTTTTCAAAATACATTGAGGTTCGATAATCCGGATTTCCCAGTAGCCCGAACAAAAATGAAATATCACCTTTTTGTATTAACTATCCGTTCATCCGGACCAACTAATGAGTATGTAATCCTGATCATACATTTCGCGGTTCGTTACGTACTTACGTAATCATGAATAAAGTAAGGAAATCCCTAGATATGTTTGAAAAGTAACCTGGCGCCGAAGAGATCCCATAAAATATTAACTCGCATGTTATTCGTCTGACTAAACTTTATTACCACAAAAGCTTCTTTGTCCATGCGTTTATTTTTAAAGAGCGCGACATTTTCAAGAACATTAATTTAAAGGATGCTGTGTTTCTGTTGGTGCTATAATTATTACGATTTTTTCCCCGTATCACCTACTTACAAATTTTAAAGAGGTTCCAATAATCCGGATTTTTTACTAATTCACATCACCGATGCTCTATTCATTTTTAATATTTCTACTTTATTCGTAGAAGTAGGTACTTAAATATGCCTGAAACTACACTGAGAAAAATAGAACCAAAGAATACGTTTATATTAACAAGAATACCGAAAATTTTATTCGGATTCGCGTTAAAAAACGACTCAGCGTACCTACTACTGCAAAATGAACACTGTGGTTTGTTGTTTAAAGTATCATTTCCTGTCATGATAAAATTACCGGAGTAATTAACAAAAAGTCACACATGACATTTTATTATTAATTTATTCAGGATAATATTTCATTATGGTTTATTATATTTTAACACTATGTATTATGTAGAATGATAATTTTACATTCTCAAACTTAAACAGTTTCATTGTTCTAAGAATCATGATTAATTTAGAGTAAGATGGATCTTATAACATCATAGCATTATACTTCTGATCGCGACTGCGAACTTGAGGAAAAGTTGAAAGATCTAGCAGGATAGCAGTCAAAAGGGGGCAATTAAAAGTTTACTCTTGTTTGATTGCCTGAATGATATTTTATCAAAGTCGCAAAATTCCATTTTTCTCAGTGTATAAAATGTATAAAGCCGATATTTTTAAAATAAAATTTTTGACTTTGGGCAAAACTGAGGACAAAGCTTAAGAAAGTCATGTACGGGATCATCGCCAACACTAAGATTTATAACATATATGAAGAAAAATGTAGGCCATTTTGATTTTGATTATGCAGTTGTTTTTCTTACGTTCAATTCTTATTTAATATTTGTAAGTAAAAATGTAAATATAATCTGAACAGTTTTTAGAATGATTTCTAATCGAGGTGATACATTTTTTTTGTAATTATGTATGATGAATATTTCATCTTTCAAATTTTATTGTTTTTATGTATTGCTTGAGTAAAGCTCGAAATTTTATCTACAAATATCTCTTTTAAATAAAATGATAAGCTTATGGAATATAAGTATGGCAGTTTTAATACAACGTTAAAAGGTCCGTGTGACCTCTTCACACTTTACATTCGTAAGAGAACACTATAAAAAAAGTACCTATATGTGATTTTTTTTTCAAAGACCACAATTAGATATTAACAAATGTGTTTATTATGTTAATACAATTATTATTGGTTACAAATTACCATAAGAAGTGTTAACTTTGGAGAAGCATATAGAAATAAAGTACAAAACGAAGTAATAATTTTTGTATACAGCGTGTCCACCGAGTGCCGCGGTCTTCTCTACCGTCTATAGTACATAAGATAGAAAAAAAAAATTCAAACGAGCTAAGATGTAATTCAGTCAGCTTTACTTCATAAAATTATTTTTGGCTATACAGAGTGTTCAGTAACTGAGAGCCATACCAAAGTTATGTTTTTTTAAATGGAACACCCAGTATATTTTTACATATTTCGAAAGTACGCATAACGAATAGGTAATAACCAAAAAATTAGGAAGTTTTACTCAAGAGTTTGTAAGATATTGATGTTTAAGTGTAAAAGAAATTGCCATAATATGAGTGCTTATATCTTTGTCATTTATTTATATTTCGTCTTGAATTTTTGTAGGTACTCAATACAATATCTTTTCTACAGAAATTTCAAAACAGATTCGGTCTATCAGTTATTATGTGTACAGGATGTTGAGTTTTGCAAAAGATAATTTTTCTCAAAATTTTCAAACGGAACACCCAGTATATCTAGACTCTCGTGAAACACTGTTTTAATAAGCTTTCATAAAACGCCAAATGTATTTGTCTAAACTGATGAAGTCGTGAGACAAAAATTAATAATTTTTCTTTCTTTCAATATTGACGTTATTTAGTGTTTCCGACCAGTTCTTCTGTATTAATTTGCTGATAAGTCAATGAATATGTTTTATTTTTTCTTCAAAGTACATAATTGAATGTGTTCCTGTTAAAGTAATTCCTATTTTTCTTTACTTTGAAAATATTTACATAATGTTATTTTAATAATATTTTTACTGTATTTAATGTTTCCTGGCGTTTAGAATCTTTCTTTCAATCTTTGAAAAATTCTATAATCCGGGTATCTTCTCATGCTGCGAATATAATCTTGATGCCAAAAGACAGTTTTGGTTGCCTTTTCCTAGTAGGTATGTTATGTCACGTAACTCTTCATTATTAAAATGAATTGTGTTATCATAAAAAAATACAAAACTGTAAAAGTAGTGTTATCTACTAATTGAATAATTGTTCTGTCAATTAAAAATTTATAGCAACTGTTTTCCTATTTTCTAGCAAACGACAACGTGGTTTTAAATTTTGTTTTTTAAAATTATTATTGTAACGTTATTTAGGGGTCATTCCATATGAAATCATCAAAAATAAATAAAATTGGTTGCTGCACTATTTTGGATTTCGATGAAATTCAGTAAAAATCTTCTCTTAGATGTCAAAGAAGGAAATTCACCGTCGTTTAATTTTTTGAGTGCTTTAGTTCCGGTCCGTGATGAACAAAACACTGAAAAGGTGTTACGTTTATACTCTACTACGATTAGCTCTCAAAATCATTTTATTAGAGATATCTCAACTTTTATAGTAGCTTTTGAAAGCTAAAAGAATGTAGTTTCATCAAAAAATGCAAATATTAAAGCATCACGTTTCATCATACTGCATCATACTGAAAATAAACTTTTTTCTGCTGTATTTTAAGATTTTCTGTTGACTGCTATATCTGCCCTATTAAACCTGATAAGCTGAGTTTTTTTGTGCACCGTCCCCACCTAACATACAAAACAAAAACCCATGATTAGCTGGTTATATTGGCTTTCTCTTAGAAAAATATTAACTTGAATTTAAATTTTTTTTGAAAAACCCATATTTCGAGCTTTCAAGTTATTATGTGGGGGACAAGATACAAATTTGAATTTTTCTGGAAATGTAGTCCTTTTCTTTAGTTTTATAGAACCGTTAAGCTCGTTTTGTTATTTTCATCCCCCTATTAGCTACAAGCGATTGAAGGGAAGTAACTATGCTATTTTTTAAACATGTATTTTTTGTTTTTTAATTATTAAAATAAATTGATGAATATAGCTATCAGATAATTTATGTATACTGCCCCCCAACATGATGAAATGTTTTTTTAAACTCAAAATTAGTAACTGTTTGTCGTAACTTAAATTATTTTCATTCTTCAACACTGATGTTCTTGAATAACTAAGTTTATGACACTCTTCTGTTAACCCATTTTTCCCAGTGTTCCAAAACTGGAACATGATGCATATTTTCAGATTTAAAACAAACTGCCAATCATAGCCGTCGCCTGTCTCGTATGACTTGTTGGCACACTTGTCGGTTTCGCTTGACGCAAAAATCGTTGAGTTTGCTAATTTCGTTTATGATTTTTGTTGTCTTGTTCTATACTGTCAGATGTGATAAAAAAAGTCTTGCAAAAGATAAGCAAATATCTACTAACATATTTCGTATATTGTGAAGTGTATGGTTCCATTCTGTTACTAAATGCATTCAAATTTATTATTACTAAATGCAATATTCGAATAAATTTTGTATTATTTTTATTTCGCATAAAAGTTGCTTGTTCCGATACTGGAACACCGGGCCTAAAGATGCATACCATACTTAGTTAAAAACAAATATTTTTAGGGCATTGATAAATAACAGAAAAGTTGACGGCAATAACAGAAAATAACGACTGAATGATGTGGATATTCCATCAAATGATGGGTGCTGAGAGTGAAGAACACAGTGCTGACGAAGTTGGAACTTCAATTTGAGTGGACGTCAGCTTGAGGTTAAGGCATGGTTCAGGCTACCGTTTAATTTTATTCAAATCAGGGAATTACTACTTTGGACGACGATGATATTGACTATGACGACGACCACGAAATACCTATCACTCATCTACAAAAGAAGGTTCATCATTACATACAACCAGGGTAATCCAGGAAACTAGTTCCGCTAGTTCAACGAAGCTGTTCCAAAATTGATCTTTGTTCCAAAATTGATCTGGTCCTTTCATTATTTTCATTAGCCAAAAAATTCCGGAACCTATATCTTCAGATCTTAATAGCTGCTTCGACTTATTTTTTGATGAAGAAGTAAGCAGCTTAGTCAACATGTTTACTGCCTAGACCAGATCAAAAACAGATTACAATTTTGAAATGACTACTGAAATGCAAATACTCTATGTACAGGGTGGATCAATTTCGATGTCTCTTATGGACAACTCTGTAACTATAAGAGATAGAAAAAAACTAATGGCCAAGTCTCGATCTCTTTTTTAGAGATAAAGTCAATAGTGTAAACAAAAATTGGCTATTTTCTTTTGTTTTCGAGTTATAAGCCAAAATTGAGATTTTCGAATTTTCGTCAATCAGTCATATCGTTTATTTTCCAGATATTAAAAAACTGTTTTGACATTATTAGGACAGTTTTTGGAATACAATTCAGTGGTGTAGTTGGTTTTTTGATATTTAATTAAATGTTCGACTTATAGCATAAAGTTATATTTTTTTAAATGGAAATCATAGTTGGCAATGACATCATTAAATAGAGATTTTTTTTCTGTTTTCAAAAATATATACTTTGTTGGGTTTATTTCTTTACAGTTAATAGAATAAAACGCCTTTTTTATTATTTTTTAGGTGCATTCTTTTCTTAGGAGGCTAGTTTCAACAAAAAGCCGACAATTTTCTTTTGTTTTTATTAAATATTAACAAAGATTTGAAGATTGGGTAGCACAAGAGTGAGTGGTATTGCGATAAACATAAGAGACAGAAAGCTAGCAACCGATAGAGCTGGGTTGGGTTGCAACATGAGTTGGCTGTGTATTTTAGCGCGGCAGTATTGAAATTGTGATTTATTTTGATATTATTTTCTAGGTTTTAAGTTATTTATTGTGATATATCAAGAGTTGTGTTTATTATCTACTTACATTTCAATATTCTTTAACTTTTTCTGCAATAATTTCTTATTTTTAAGATGTTTTTAATTTATACGTATAATTTAGTTCATTATCCCATGAAATGCATATTTGATCGAAAAAATGCGTTTTAAACTTATATATTAAATGAAGTTACATAATTTCGAATTTCACCCAAACCACATGGTATCGGTATTGTTGTAGTCTTTGTGACTCTTGGAGGATGCTCGTTCTATCTTTCTTTCTTTATGCGGTTGCAACTGTCAAAATATTAGAACAAGAGTTGATATTTAATAAAAACAAACAAAAAAATTGTCGGCCTTTGTTCAAACCAGCCTACTAAGAATAGAATACACCCAAGAATAATAAAAAAGGCGTTTTATTCTATTAATTGTAACAAATAAACCCAACAAAGTATATATTTTTGAAAACAGAAAAAAAATCTCTATTTAAAGGTGGCATTGCCTACTATGATTTCCATTTAAAAAAATATAACTTTATGTTATAACTCGAAAATTTTATTAAATATCAAGAAACCAACTACACCACTGAATTGTATTCAAAAAAGTGTCCTAATAATGTCAAAACAGTTTTTTAATATCTGTAAAAATAAACGAGATACACGTGATTGACGAAAAGTGGAAAATGTCAATTTTTGCCTATAACCCGAAAACAAAAGAAGATAGCCAATTTTTGTTTAGTCTATTGACTTTTTCTCTAAAAAAGAGATCGAGACTTGGCCACTAGTTTTTTTCTAACTCTTATAGTTACAGAGATGCCCATAAGAGACATCGAAATTGATCCACCCTGTACAAGCAGTGCAGTTGAATAGAAAACGCTATTAGTGAACGTCTAAATATAGGCGAAAGAATGATGCCCTATTACGGATCCCATGCGGCGATCCCATACTTGGGAAACGGATACAAAATGTGGTGCCTTAGCGAACTTTTAGGATACCTTATGCAATTCTAATCTTCAAGGAAAGAAAAAACATTAATTTCGGAGGTAGTGATTCTGTAGTCATGAACCTTTTATCTAATCTTCTAAGGACTGTCCGATTTAAAATTTGATTTAAAATTTTCATTGTATTATTATTAATGATTGGCAATAACAGGCTCGGTGTTCCATTTTTGGAACATCATCAAAAACAACTACGCAAAAGAAAAATATTATAAATATTGATATATTATGCATTAATTACCTGTTTTTACTAAATATTTGCATTTAGTAAACAAAATTAAAAAAAAAAAAAATAGAATTCGGGCAAAAATGGGTTAAAAACAAGCCGATTGAGCACTCAATTTTTTTAATTCTAATTAAATTAAAGGATTAAAATAAATTTTAATTCAAAACAACAAAACGAATAACACTTGTAAACGATAGAATAAAAAATTAATTGTCAAGATACAATTGTCACTTTTAACCCTACAACACTGCCCTATTTTCTATATTTTTTGGAAAAAAATACTTTACAAGTCATTTAAGGCTGCAGATCATGGGGAAAATATTTAAAAAATATTGGACTAACGTATATTTATTTATAACAAGAAAAATTGTTGTATCAAATATGCTACAATGGACACTATTTGCGATGACCTTTTACAAGTGTTGGTATATCAAAAATTTTCGACAATAAGATATTACTATGAAAATTTTAACAATAAGTTAAATTTTTGATAACAATATTTAGATATGATTTATTTTACGTTTGTTTTCCCACAGTCCAATGTATCTGATCAGATACAATTAACTTTGTTACTATAATATATCGTGAACAAATTTCTTCTTTCTCATAAGATTATTACGAAATAATAAAACATATCTTCAACTTCTAAAACCTCTATTTTTCAGGGTAAAAAATTCACTATTCTTGTAATAGTAACACCCACTGTC
Organism: Dorcus hopei; assembly: GCA_033060865.1. Taxonomy (NCBI): domain Eukaryota; kingdom Metazoa; phylum Arthropoda; class Insecta; order Coleoptera; family Lucanidae; genus Dorcus; species Dorcus hopei. The sequence continues at coordinate 27,591,868 of CM065419.1, read as the reverse complement.
ACAAGGCGCAAACCTCAAGCAAAACTCGATAAAAAGTAACATGTACCACAAGATGTCTCAACGAAACTATACGAAAATAACTCTTATGCACTCATACATAAGACTGTAGCAGACATGATACTTAAACTTAAACAGATTCATTGTGCTAAGAATCATGATTAATTTAGAGTAAGATGGATCTTATAACGTGAAAGCATTATACAGAGTGTACATTAATGATTGAAGGGTGTTTGAATTTCCCGCCCATTAGATTATTTGTAAAAGTTGGTACTGCATACTATTCTGTTTTACCATGGGCGGCACATAAAATTATATATTATTAAAACAATTTATTAGTGATTAGAAATTATTTTACGTTTATTAATTACATACATTGATATGGAGAATATAAAAAGTAAAGCAGATATAAAATAAAATTATAACATCTGTTCAAAATGTCCCCCATTTGAATCCAAACACAAATTTACTCTTCTTTTCATGTTTTCGAAAACTTTGTGTCGTGTTTCTGGAGTGATGCTGTTGCCAGCCTCTGTAATAGCATTTTGTAATTCTTCTAACGTATGGAGACGTTCTGAAAACACTTTATTTTTTAAAAAACCGAACATGAAGAAATCAAGTGGGGTTAAGTCTGGTGACCGAGGAGGCCATCTGTCCCTACTTATTAACCTATCCCCAAAGAACTGTTGCAAATGATTCAACGTTGTCAGTGCAGTGTGGGCTGTAGCTCCATCCTGTTGAAAGTAACCCCGTTGTAATTCATCGTCATGAAGTTCTTCAATGAAAGGATTTAAAATTGTTTCTTGATATGCAAGTGCATTAATATTGTGTTGAAAAAAAATAGGTCCAATGATCCTCCTTCTTGACATTGCCAACCACACACCGATCTTCTGAGGATGTAATGAAGTCTCTTCAAAAATAGGAGGGTTTTCTGCACACCATATTCTACGGTTTTGCGAATTTACATAACCGCTGAGATGAAACCATGCTTCATCACTGAAGAAAGTTATGTCTAACATGTCGTCATTATTTAAGAACTCATTAAACCATTGGCAATATTGCACTCGACGAGGCAAATCAAGAGGTAGCAACTCATGAGTTACAGTTATCTTATATGGATGTAAATGTAGAACCTTCTTGCAAGCCTTTTGCCATGTACCAAGTGATAAATTCGTTTGAGCCGATAAACACCGTAAAGACTTCTTCGGACTTACATCCATTCTTTGATGAATATCTGCGATGACTTCTTCGGTGAGAACAGTGGGCCGGCCTGTAGATTTTCCTTTAGAAACACTGCCTGTTTCACGAAATCTCTGAATTATACGGCGGACGTGTTGCATAAAAGAATCATATGTAAATACCACTTCAGGGAACTGTTCTTGAAACTGTTGGTGACAACTTTGATAAGAATAATTCCACACATTTTGTTCATTGCGTATCCCCGACCGAAAATAGGCCTCAACAATAAATTTATTGTGCAGGTCCGTGAAAACCATCGCTAACCTAAAACGTTTGTGTGTATTTTTATTTCCTGTTATATGGCTGTACTTACCAATGAAAAATGTCTGACAGCAAAAGTGGAAATAAAAATAACCTTTTCGTTAATACTAACTCAATAATAATAAAATAAGGAAATCAAAACGTAAACAATACAACACACGCACGCTACTGACGAAATTCAACATATCCAGCATGAATACCAATCTTGTAAGACGAAAATTACTAATTCGACAACGCGCCAAATTCAAACGCCTTTCAATCATTAATGTACACTCTGTACTTTTATTTTATCGATAAGGAGTGATGTTTTATCAAAATCGCAAAATTCATTTTTCTCAGTGTGGTGTAGTTTGCTCACAACTGTCGGTGGTCAGTCGAGAATCCAAATTTCAAAATCTATGTTCGTCAAAAATTAATTTGTCTAGCGTGGAACAGAAAAGTAATTGGGTCCTATCTTTTCTGGCAATGCTTAAATTCTGAAAAATATTTAGAATTTCTGAAAACTAAATTAAAAAATGAATTTGATGTTTTATCTTTAAGTACAAGACGTTCTGTCTGGTTTACGCAGGATGGTGTATCTGCACATAGCGCACGTGTAGTGTTTCAATATTTAAATGAACAATTTCCTTAAAAATGGATACTAAGATAATCTTAATTCCATGGCCTGCGCTCTCACCTTACTTAAATCTTTTTCATTACTTGGCTTTTTGACTTGGTTAAAAAAATAAAGTGTATCACAGAGACGATTTGATAATTTAGCAGATTTGGAAAACAAAATTAGGGATACTATAACATATTCGAATGATAATCCATATACTCTGGAGAAGGCATCATACCGACGAATTTATGTATTGAGAGAAAAGAGTACCATATTGATTGATTTTTATTTAAATCATGATTATTAAATTTTCATACTTTATAATTTTTTTTTAATTAATACAAGTTTCTGGGAAGATTTTTAGCTTTTTATTAGTCTAATGCCCGGTTGCACCAACTTTTTAGGCAGAGCTTAAATTTAAGTCGTGTTTAGACTATGACATTATCTATAGATTTAACAAATATTAGTCACATTCTAATTGATACTTAAGTTGAAGTTTAAATGTCAATCAGATTGTATTTGACATTATACTGACCGTACGTAAATGTCACATTCTAAAGATAACTTAAATTTAAGCTCTGCTTAAAAAGTTGGTGCAACCGGGCATTAGATAAAGCACAAACTTTTATAAAGAATAAAATTTTGTGAGAAATCAGTAATAAAAAAGTTTTCCATTTGTTGCATGCTTTCTTAGACACGTGCTATATTTATGTAATTCCGACAGAGATAAAAATGCGGAGTTGGATTTAACACCTTTTTACTCTTTTTGGTTGTTCCCTCATGTCCATTTACACAAGTAGTTAAACACGATGACGTTAAAATCTTAAGGAATAAAAGTAACTCCAAAAGGCAAATGAATTCTCTGTGTACATATATTTCTTACAATGTGACAATAATTTGTTTAATGCACAAAATGAGACTAAATGAATGGCTATTTTGTCAGTTGTTCTTAGTGACTACTTGTATTTATGGTGAATGTTGTAAATATTTATTTTACATTCCTAGGGTTTTGATTTTATTTTGATTTTATACAAGGAACACTCACTTGTAGTTTGGTCACCTAGTTTTGATTAGCGCGATCGATGACCGTTTTGTAATACTGAACTAGACCATACGCTTGGGAGTCTTCTTTTACTTTTTTATGAATACTTTACAGCTTGGATGAAATTTCAACATTATCTATTAGTTAATTCTAGTCGAAATTACACTCTAGAAAGTTTGCTCAAAGTCCATACAGGAATATATTTTTTCATTACGTGCACGTCATTTTTTTATTATATACCGAACGATCGATTGATAAGGTTTTAAGAACCTTATATAGCTAACTCCTCGGCTAACTCCTTTTAACTTTCATGAAACAGCTTTGTCGCTTGCAGTTGCAAGTCACATTGTACTCTTAACTCGATTGATCCGACCCGACGTTTAAAGTGGCGCTGTCTTAATCGGCATTGATAATTTTCATTTTTGCTATTCAAAATTTTTTTCAGCTGTTAGGCACTTTTAGGTAATTATTTATATAATTATTGCATTTCGTCAGTTTTCCGCCTTTTGTTATTGGACATGTATTATTTTCCTTCTCCATTTTATTAGCGTCGTTTCCTTTTCCTATATTTACGTTAACTTTGTTTTGTGGTTTTCCCGCTATCGCGCTTAACGTTAATTATTTTTCTCCTGTCTACCATAGATGAGTTGGAACGATTGCTCACATTTCCACATAATAGAGTCCATCAAGTATTTGTGTTGTCATTAACACAGAAAGAATTGATACATCACTGCGGTTGTGGTAGAAAAACCTGAAGGTAAAGAAAAAAGAAGTTTTGAAGCGTATTTAGCTATAAGCGTAACATGACACTGAAATAAGCAGTTTGAAATTCGACTATATTACAAGACATTAACCATCTCGTTACTGTTAATTAGGAAAATGTTATGAGAGACTAATAACGGAGCGCTTTACATCCTGTTTGCGGAGCTGTTGTAACAGATCGAACCCCATAAATATGAATTACGTATTACACGCAGCAATAAATTACCATTAATCTATTACATTTTTGTGCGCGGTCGACGGAATGCTCTGTCGGATTAACTGCCGTCCGGATAATAAAATCCGCGTAGAACGCCGGTTATTGCTAGGAATGAATACGTTAGGAGGTTTAAGATGTGCTGCCGCTGTTGATTGGTGTTCGGCTTGGCTTTATTTGCCAGGATGAAAATCTTAAGAATTCTCTTTAAGCGAGAGTTCAGTTAAAACGATGAATTTTATGAACCTCTTTATCGTGTTTGCTATATATCAGAATTTATTTGTAATTTTGATACTTTTGTTACCTCATTAATTTTATAAGTATAAGAAAAATTGAAAAACCATATAAGAAAGTGGAAGGAATTTTAAATACAGTAAACTCGCGCGAACGTGAATATTGCTTAACATGAACTCCTGCTACTTTACAGCTACTTTTATGTACTACAGAAATTTACAACATAAGTCCAAACAATCACTTCTTACTTAACTTTTTTCCAAAAATACACAATATGTAGTACATAAATAAAGGTTGAAAGTGATGTATCATGTTTTTAATTGTTTTTAAGAAATGAAGATTGCATCAAGGAGACATGAACAATCGCGCTAACATGAACAGAGCTGGTTTTAATTAATTCACGTTAGCGCGAGTTTACTGTAAGTATGGTAGTTAATCAGTGATTAACTGTAGTAGTTTAAACAAATAAATACAATTAAGCAGAAATATTTCTCAAAAGTAAAAAAATGTGCAATTCAATCTAGGACGCGTATCTTTCGAGATACAGAACATTGCAGTTTCCAATAAATAATACAATGGCCTAAAGAAATAAATATAATTCAAGCAGTATTATTTTTCAAAAGACCTTCTGAGGATGACTTTAAATGAAATCATGTCTTGATTCCTACCGGTATTCATTACATTAAAAACGAATCTATTTTGAATAGATAGTATATCGGATCGTTAAGAAACCATCACTATTCTAATCAAAGCTTAGTTTTTTAGCACGATATTTTTTAAGAATAAAACCTTTAATTTTCTATCCTTTAAACATCATATACTTACGTATGTATAGTCAAGAAGTGAAAAGGATTCATTACATTATCTATTTGTATAAAATACAATTAAATCTTTTGGAATTAATTTCAGATTTTACAAAACATGTATTCAGTCTCTGATCATTTTTTTAAATTACCTATTAAAAATGTTGCACGATGCGAAGAGTGATTGGGGAATGTACTAGTGTACTCTGTGTACTCCCCCTTTTTTCTACCAATGTAATTGCTGTCAAAAATATTCAACTTCTTGATTTCATTGATATAATACTGTGATTTAATTTTTTGTTGGACTGAAGTAGATGCAAAACGACTCTAAATAATGTGACTGTCCATCAACGTTAAAGTCGTCCAGTGAGAAGTACTTTGTCAGCATCTAATTGGACTAAAACGGAATTCCCATCGGTAATTTCCAAATCGCCAGCCCACAAAAACAGCCTGACAATTAAAACGCAGCTCAATTAAACGTAACGTATTACGCGCGTGTATTCCGAGGAGGTTTTTAAACCCGTGACCACCTGCGGATCTCAGTGATGTGTTTTTCGAACGGCATCTGTTTAAAATATACGGCAACACTAGGCACGTTGTGCTCCAACGTGTTGCTCTCGCCGCTAATAATAATTCACACTGATTAAATTTAATGGTGTTTTTAGTAGCGTGAATGGTACACGTTCGCCTGCTAAAATGTAACCGGCGTTACTGCAATAAATCCACCTTATCGATCGTTACATCGGCTGTTCATCTGACTCTTTTAATGGAACCACATGTGATGAAATGAAAATCGAGTGCCTGAAAAAAAAATTCTAGTTTTTATACGAATATATTATATGTAATATTTTTCCGAGAAGAAACGCGCTTTATTTTTTATATTGTTGTTGATGTTGATGTTGATGTGATATAACTGGCGAACCGCCGGGAGAGTTTATTTATTTATATCGCTTTTCGACGCTTTCATTGTGATATTATCGATGGTAAAAATGAAGAAGATCAAGATGCCTTGTAAGTTGTGCGCGATGGCGATCGATCACCAGAAGTTTGGAGTGAGCAATTGCACGCACAACCTCTTCGCCCTACCTCAGTTCGCGCCCATGGTACCCCTCAGTGCCGAAATGGCCCACCTCCAGAATTCACCCTTCGTACCGCAACTCAGGGATATGATGCTTGCTGCTTATTTATTTCGAGGTGAGTTGCATATTACGGGTAATAAGGATAATCGTGTTTCAATTTCAAATTGCCTAGTTTGAAATAAGAACGTTTTTTTTTTCAAGAAAGTTTCACTTAACCATAACAATTTGTAGTTTTTTATTCTTTATCAGTTCTTGAAAATACATGGTTTTGCCAATGTAGATATTCAAAGTAGCTCCTCTTGTGCTCGTAGTTTCTTATTGTGCCATTTTTGAGAGACTATCGATATAAAAATAGAAAGGCTGAAACAAAGAAAGCTATAAAAACACGAAAAACCCAAAGAAATAAATCGTAAATAAATTGGTACTTGATATCCTGGATAGGCTAGAAAGAAGGAAACAAAAAAACAAGGTGCGCCCTCTTTCCTAAATGTTCTCGTCAAAAACTTGACATTGAGTTTATCACAGACAAACCCACACTGACTGACTTTCTGCTATAAATTCCATAGTTTATAGTGGTAGTGCTACATCAAAAGACAAACCACTCCTAGTAATCAACAAAATCTATAACAAAAAAGATTCCAAAAGTCACCGACTGTTTTGCGAAAACCCAACATAAAAACTGCACTCAAACTGCATCAATACATTTAAGTTGTTTACCATTCCCAAAGGACTACATCCCTTTTAATCTCGAGTGTTTGTTGTTATCCAAGCTCATGGTATATAAGAAATCAGCCGTGTGTCGGAATATGACCGTGCCGCTAAACCAATGAGGATTAATAATTCTACGCCGGCTGAACACAAATTGGAATCCATAAATAAACATCTATAAATACCAACAGCCAATGCTACAGAAAGGAGGCAGTTCCAAATCTTATTAAACAACGCTATAAACCCCATAAATCACATGTTTGCCGGAATCGGCTTTTTGCCAAAAATAGAATGCTGTGATGAGGAACTGACTGTTTGACGAAGAAGTTGAGTTAAAAATGGATCAATGTCTAAAGAAACCTACTCGTACATTTATTCAAAAAACATAATAAAGCTAATTTGATTAAAAGTTTAGAAAAGTATTTGAGACAGATTCTATACAAAATAATGACTTTCTTCCGGATTTCCGGAGTAAAGCGTCTCTAATTCTTTTTCATTGTGAACTTTTCGTCGCTCTTTGCAGAAAAGCTTCCTCGGGGCTGGTACTACTGTTCTTCTAATTACTGTCATTATTGATCTTTTCCGCTGCAATGAGGGACGAAACGTTGGCACTAGAAGAATCAGTCACCCGATATTCCGGAAGCCCTAGTAGGAGATAGACTCGGAGATAGACAACAGTCAGGAAAGTTTATCCAAAATAATGATTGTTATGCCCCAGATTTTATCAATAGAGTGACCTATTAGTATGGTCCTTAAATCGTTTAGATAATAATAATAATATCTAAATGTAATACTCTTTTCAGACGAGACTAGTAATTAAGCAAAAAGTCATGACAATTTAGTCATCCCAAAACCCTCAGGAATCCATTGAGATGGGTTTTCGGATAGCGGCTTCTCAAAGACATATAACAGGTCCAATTTTCCTTGATGGAATGAGAATAGTTTATATAATTTACCATGACCATTTTTTGAAAGCTAGCATGATGATGAACTTCTATATGACTATTTTCAGCACACCACGATATAAATCACCAAGATTATTTTTTTGATAATCGTATTGTGAATTTCCATTCGTGATTTCCAAACTTGACAACTCTTGATTATTACAGTCTTTTTCTTTTAGTTTTCCCCTTTTGTCAATTATGTTTCCGAATTTGTCAAATGACTTTCCAATTTGCAGGCCTACTATACTTTGAACGGATTGGAAAGTCATTTGACAAATTAGGAAACACATTTGACAAAAGGGGAAAAGCAATAGAAAAAGATTGTATAAAGGGGCCTAAGTGCCAAATTGTACTAAATTCGTATTTCTCTATAAAAGTGATCTATCTGCCTTGCCGCACACATTAGAAATTCTAAGTGTCTATCTGATGTGGAAATATTTTATATAATTATACATAGATGACTCTCTCTCGCGCGCGCCTTCAACAACAAGGATCATTTTCCTTAATTTTCTAGGAATTATGTTTTTGGCACCTAGACCCTTCGGGAATACCATTCTTCTACTTCTGAAGATCACGGTGTGTATATTAAAATAGTTCGCCCATAACGAAGATTTAAAAGGAAAACAATTACAGAAGTTTTTCATAACTTTTGAGGTATTTTGATGGATTTGAAAATAAGTAAAGAACATTTCAAATTATTTGAAACCCAGCAAATACTTGATTGTTCGTACGTACTTGATTGTTCATAAACAGACTGTGATCTGTAACGCTTAATATCATAATCTTTACAATCTGCATTATGAGTTTCAAATAACTTAAAACGTTCCGTACGAATGAACGAAAATTACTAATTTCATTGAAGCTGAGACGAAGCATTTCGAATACTTGCGTAACACCATTCTTGCTGAGTTCTATCAATTCATTACTGTTGTCAAGTTCGTGAGAAATACACTAATTTTAGATTGAAGTTTTATTTCGGCTTAAAAAAATTGATAAGATTAAAATAAATTTTTGATGTAGGAGCTAAGGGGCTGTTCGACTTTTAAAATTTGAATTATTTTTATCTTTATTTGTTATTGGCACAATAAGAGGAATTACAATTATAATTTGTCATCAAATACCGCCAATCCTGTAAAAGAAGTCTCTGCTAATGTAAAGTAACGTTTTAATAAAAGTATAAGTTAAATAATTTTTTTAAATAAAAGAGTATTTAATAACGAGTTAAACAAACTACTGAACAAACTCTTACCTACTGACACTTTGTAGTACATTCATGTAACTAATTCATATTCTTAAATAATGAATGTGGGTGCACCACCGTTAGCGTAGTTCGCGGTAAATCGTCACTACTCCTTCCATCCGATGGGCAAGCTTTTATAATCTCTCTAGTCCTTCTGGAATCCTCTGGCAAGTGCTCGGATGTTTTCGAAGATGTCCATGACGTCGAGTACCGTCGTCTAGGCGGTGATGTCACTTCACTTTGCTATTACGTTGCGATAATAAAAATAAATCTAATCTTCTGCAACCTAGTAATTTCACTAACAAGGGAAGTATCCGAACCCGAAAATTCAAAAAAATTTGAAACTTTGTGGGTTAGTAGTTCATCCTAGGGTAAGCACGGAGCCATTTTTTTTATCGGCCCAAAAACGCTTTAAGTGGGGAAAAGCACCCTTCGAAATTTCTGCGATTTTCGGTTTTCTGCGAATAACTCGGTAACCAGCAGAGATAAAAATAAAAATTATATGGCAAAATATTTGTCTTTCAATGCTCTATCACATATGTAAAAATTGCCACCCCTTATAATTTGAAAATCAAAACTTACCCCCTACCACCCCAATCTGAGAAGTCAAAAAAATAATTCATTGCTCTGGGTGAGTAGTCCACATCGGGTGGAGTGCAGCTAATTTTTTTTAACACTCGGAAAAAATTTTTAGGGGGTGAAAACACGTCCCATACGTTCTATAATTTTGAGTATTTGGCCATCTTAATACCAGAGCGCTTAAATATTAATATTGCATGTCAAAGTATTAATTTAGAAGTGATTTGTGAAAGTCATTTTTAAACATTAACATCGATTACAGTTCAAAAATCTAGGCATATCTTTATCATACAGGGTGTTTCAGTGATGATGCACCAAACTTCGGGGAAACGTTTCTGACATTATTTCAAATCAAATATTTTAATACAATTTTGCAATCGGAGCAACTTGAAATTTGCATTATTTTAAGTCAATGTTTTCATAAATACCGTAGCGATTTAAATTTCTGCGGCCGTGAAACAAGACGAGCGATTTAAATTGTTTTATGAATGGCACGCGGCTGAAAGAAGACAATAAATATCTATCGTAAACGAAAAAAATTATGAGAGGCTTTTAACTCTGCCCTTGACCGCAATTCGTGTTAAGGTGAACACTTTGAAAGAATGTGCATTTTAGCGTACGTTTTCGTTGCATTAACATTTATGCAAACCGTAATTACATCAAATTTGTTCCTTACTCCTTGTTCAGGTAAAAAAGAGCCTGTGTCGCGTAGTCGCTGAGCTACCCTGACAAACATTTGATAATGCGGATGTCGTTCACGATTAGGAAACAGTAACGCGTACAGATGTGATGCCAATCGCGCGTTTCCCGACATTCCCCGTATAACAAATGCATATCCGCGTACTCTTGAAACGCATTCAACACATACGCAAACATACACTAATAAACTTAAAAAAATGAAAAGTATAAAGTACACCGATTAATAACCTACTCTTCCATTCAACGCGAACGAGAACGGAGTAAATGTGTTTCATCATAGCATCTGAGACGCGACAGTTTATGGGGTAATTAAGCAATTACACGAACGTTAAGGCAGGTTAAGAATTCAGGCCGCTCTCATCTATTGTACGTTTTAAAAATATACGATTCTCCTTTCCCTTCGATTATCTCAAAACTTATTCATTTAAAAAAAAAAATTATAGGAAACTTTTATTTCTTTTCACGATATCTACCAACATACCGAGTTTGGTGCATCTTCACTGAAACACCCGGTATTACTAATCTAACATACGTATAAGTACATACAGGTGTAGTTATATTTGTATATGAACTTTTATTAAACATTAAACTACATTTTTATTTTAAAATGTCAACCAAAACTAAACTTGTTTTCTCCACCTACTGGACTCTTTATAATATATAATAAAGTCATAGTCGCCACACAGGGTTAGTTTTATTAATGTTTATTCCCCTTTATTATTTTAATTGTTAACCGATTCAAAAAAATTTAAAAATTGCCCTTATATAGATTTTTATATAGATTTCACTTATACTATCAGTTTTTGCGGTAGCGTTTTATATATACCGGGTGGACAAAAAAATATAATTTTTTTAAATGGAACACCCGGTATATTTTTTCAAATTTTTAATCCTTGAGTCACACTGATAACAAACGTATGTAAATATCGTGTAATTGGTTTACTAGTTTTTGTGTTATTCGTCAATTTATTGAAAACTTGATTGTCGTTTTTTAAATACTTTGCAGCTTACCTAGAAGTATTATTTAAAGAGATAGAGAAAAACTTTAAATACAATAGTTGTAGGATTTTGTATGTAATATCTTTTAGAGCTCTCACAAAAAACAAAAGCGCATTGCAAAGTGGAGAAAAAAATTAAATTTTTGTTTTTTAAATGGAACACCCTATACATTCTTCAATATAATGAAGTATCGTTGTTTGCTGATTTGAAAAATGTGTAATACATATTTTGATATTGGATGACCGGTTTATATTTGATTCTAAAATTCAATAAATTAATATTTAAAAAGTCAGGGCTTGCTTGTAAAAGTGTTTTTATTGTTAATTAATTTTGAATCGTTTCAAATATGCTGTCAAAAGTATCACAAACAGCTGATCCAAGTATCAACATATTATATGTTTTTGAAATCAGCAAACAATGATATTTCATTATATTGAACAATATATAGGGTGTTCTATTTAAAAAAACAAAAATTAATTTTTTCTCCACTTTGCGAGGCGCTTTTGTTTTTTGTGAGAGCTCTAAAATATATTGTATTTAAAGTTTTTCTCTATCGCTTAAGATAATTCTTCTAGGTAAGCTGCAATGTATTTAAAAAACGACAATCAAGTTTTCAATAAATTGACGAATAACACAGAAACTAGTAAACCAAATAGACGATATTTATACATGTTTGTTATCAGGGTGACACAATGATTAAAAATTTGTAAAAATTTATATGGTGTTCCATTTAAAAACGCTACCGCAAAACTGATAGAATGAGTGAAATCTACATAAAAATCCATATAAGAGCAATTTTAAATTTTTTTTGAATCGGTTAACAATTAAAATAATCAAGAGCGGTTAACATTAATAAAACTAACACTGTATGTACCTATACGTACGTTAGATTAGTAATGTGATAAAGATATGCCTAGATTTCTGAACTGTAATCGATGTTAATGTTTAAAAATGACTTTCACAAATCACTTCTAAATTAATAGTTTGACATGCAATATTAATATTTAAGCTCTCTGATATTACGATTGCCAAGTACTTAAAATTATAGAACGTATGAGACATGTTTTTACCCCCTAAAAATTTTTTCCGAGTATTAAAAAAATTTAGCTGCACTCCACCCGATGTGGACTACTCACCCAGAGCAATGAATTATTTTTTTGACTTCTCAGATTGGGGTGGTAGGGGGTAAGTTTTGATTTTCAAATTATAAGGGGTGGCAATTTTTACATATGTGATAGAGCGTTGAAAGACAAATATTTTGCCATATAATTTTTATTTTTATCTCTGCTGGTTACCGAGTTATTCGCAGAAAACCGAAAATCGCAGAAATTTCGAAGGGTGCTTTTCCCCACTTAAAGCGTTTTTGGGCCGACAAAAAAAATGGCTCCGTGCTTACTATAGAGTGAACTACTAACCCACAAAGTTTCAAATTTTTTTGAATTTTCGGGTTCGGATACTTCCCTTGTAAGTGGACCAATTCTAAAACGGAAGATAAATGGGGATTAAAAAGGGCAGATGCAGAATTAGATCCTTTAAAGAAACAACAATAAGAATAAACCTTTTAATATATTTTGCCGTTTATTCCATGATTCAAACAAGTCGAATTACAACTAGAAATTCACCATAACCACAGAATTATCAACAAGTACCCCCTCAGAACTTTTTTTTTACAACTCGAAAATGAAATAAAGAAAATTAAGTAAATCGACCGTGTCCCAGTACCTTTTTTTTAATACCAACAGACTGCAAACAGCAAGAAATAAGCACTCACCGTCGAGAATAAACGACGCAAATCACGGTCCGTTTCACAACTATAGTAAATCCCCAAGCGTTCTCCTTTTTTATGTAAGGAGCGATAAAACTTATTACAATTACAGCTTCTGATTAATTAAATAGTGGCGGCCGCAACCGTGCAGAGAAAAAGCGATCCGCCGGTGACCTTTGCGTTTATCGCGTTTACGCCGTAATAATACTGCGACCTTGACAGTATTTATAATTAGATGTTCTCCGATGTTGAGAAATCGACCGTGACAATTGTATTCACTGGATTATTACTTAAAAAACAACTATTCTTTAGAGAACGACCGTTTCTTCGTTGCAGTAAAAACAGAACAGTAGAACAAACTTAAAATTGTTATTAATTAATGGAATTATTATGCGTTTATGAGTACAGGCTTTGAACTTTTTAAGAATGGTATAAAAATGTATAGATTTAAATATGTGTTGAGGGAAAATATTAGAATGTGTGAAACATTCTCTGAAAAACGTTTACAAACTAAATTCATTGCAAAAAAAAACCAACCCAATGAGTTTTTCCGTAATTTTATATAAATGTCCCGGTCCAAAATGTGATAAGTAATTTTTTGTCTTAAATCCGTTTTAGACTACCCTATTTCTTGCACAAGATTTGGTTCAATTTCTTTAATGAAAATTTAGCTACAAGAAATTTTTGGGCTACAGATATGGTTGGAGATAGAACATGTTCTATTTTTCCAGAAAGTTTTTAATTCAATTTAAATTTTGATCTACATAATTTAATGCATCAATTAACTTGTTTAAAAAGTTTAACCAAATCTTGTGCAAGAAATAGGGTAGTGTAAAACGGCCTTTTCACGTTTTTAAGATAAAAGTTGGGGGGAGAGTTGCCCGATTATTATCAACTTGGGATTGGCGGAAATATTAAGAACAACCGCTTCAGCGCCATCTTTTCTTTGAATTTTGTTGAAGTTATTTTGCAAGAAAGGTTTTCATTGCTAGATCTTCACCTCATATGGGGGTAAAGTAAATAAGCACACTTACGCCCGATTTTACAATCGTCAGATAAGCATTATTCTTAGAATAACGTGACGTAGGTGTGACGTAGATATGGAGAAACATTAAAGGGTATTCGACGAACAGTGATTCCGTTCTTATTCCACGATTGTAAAACTGGGCCTTAGTCTTCAATACACGGCGAAATTATATTCGTATGTATACCAAAAGAACTGTTTTCGAATAAATTTTCTTTATGATTTATTATCAGTAAATGTTTTCATTCGAATTCCTACTTTATACCTTTACACCCAGGCTCTAGAAAATATTTGTTCGGGTGCAAGGGGTTGCCAAGCCGAAAAGTTTGAGAAGCCTTATTGTAGCACAATAAATTAATTAAGCAAATGTTATATAGGATATTCTCCTTTGTGTTTGATCAAGAAATGCCTAATCATATCTAGATAAGTATGATTTCAGATGATGTAAATATTTTGTATCTAAAATATTTTTCGTGGCAGATCTGATTGATGTCAAGTAGTGTTTCTTTCATTTATTTTATTAGGTACACAGTAAACTTAAATCAGTGAAGTGTTTTATAACCTGTGAGCAACTAAAAATCAGATTAGGGCAGGCGGTGCAAAGAAAATGTATGTCTGTGATTGAATGAAAAGTCAATAAATTTGACAGTCCATGAATGTATTACATTAATTAATTCAGTTAATCACAGACATACATTTTCTTTGCACCGCCTACTCTAATCTGATTTTTATTTGCTCACTTTTTATAAATAGCTATTTTTAAAGAGATATCTTTTATATTATGTATAATAGTATTAGTTACAGGTACTGATGGACATTTGTCTGGAAAACTTTTATTCTTTAACCGATTTTGTTGTGCGTAATACTGTTATGTTATGTCCTGACTTCTCATTTTTTTATGACTCCGTGATCTATGTATGTCTATGATGATGTTTCTATTATCTGTTGTGCTATTAGCTGTTCGACTTTCTTAAATGACCCGTGTGACTTCTTTTACATCGAAGTTGGCATTTCTTTTAATGTTTTGGCTGAAATAAATATACTGTTTTACAACCTAACAATCTGTATGAATGAATTATGTATTTAGGAGGGATGAATTGTTTCTTGATTAAGGATCTAAACATACGAAACTCAGTTTAGCAGCCGAGCTTTACCTCAAATGTTTGGCAGTAGTCGATATTTACTTGCGGTTGCATCTACGACCAATATTACTGGTTGGTTTTGCGGTTAATCTTGACTGCTGACGTTTAAATATTTAAGACTAACTTACTTTAATTAACGACCTTGACAGTTATTGGTGAAGCAAAATGGATTTCTTAAAAACTTACATTTAAAAGTTGGTGTTTCACTTTAATCTCGGTCGCAAAATTACAACACAATGTAGCTTGTGTCCTGTCTGATTACACTGATGATTAATTGATTTAATTCTTTTAATAATGTTGTTAGGGGAGATTACGGCGCGCTTCAATGTAGTCGATCATGATCATCGGTTCAATTTGACTTTTGATCGCTTAATACATTATCATCTCTGTTAATAACCGGCCTCTACCCACGACGACGTAAATCATAACCAAACAATTAATTATGATCGCCGAAGCAACGGTACACTTTCCAATTTGTCGGGCTTTCTTTTATTTGCATGTAGAAACGCCGAACGCAACAAGATATCGGTCAGAGATAGTCGTACGCGAACGTTTCCATCAATCTTCCCCACCCCGACCTGTTGTGAACACCTGAGAGTTCGCTCCTGAATTCCGGTTCGAAGTTGCGGCCTCGTTAGCGGACAGAAAATTCATACCTATTATTTATATGCATATTCGCAACGTACGAGAAAAATCCTGTTTCAGTTCGTAAATTGCTCGGCGAAAGTTCGTGTTCGCTTGCCTTGCTGAAATTAATACTCCGGCAAGTCAACGAGTACTTTAACGGTATTCATTTAAAGCGACGAAAAATTATTGAAGTGAATTCGAATAAGGAAACATAAGACGTCTCGAAGATCATGTCACCTCACCTCGAGATATAATTAATTGATTTTTATTAAAACCATAGCCAAGGTGTGCAGCAATATTATATATATTTTTTTTTAATCATAAAGAGTAGTACTCCTTGTACGTCAACGCGCACGCTACTGTTTAGTATTTTATCTCAAGAATCCAATCTTGTTTAATGAAGTCTGTACAAGCTTTCTAGAATGTGAAGAAAACAAAATAAATCTCGTATTAATTAATAAAATTAGGCCATTTCACGTTTTTTATTGAGATTTATTATGATTGTTAGCCTCGTGAGATTAATGAACTATAAAAACACTTCTACACACTCAGATTCAATCTACTCGTGAAATCAATTAGAAACGGTTGTTAATTAAGAAATGAAACTCTTGTAATCCTCTTGCTCTTAATCGGGTTTGTAGCGCTAAAATATTTTGTTTATATTAAAAGAGCGACTCGGTGTGTTTGTAATATGAACGTAAATTAGCCACAGAGGATTCACTGTCAAGATTAAAACAAAATCAATCATAATATTTATTATTAGATTAAGGAAACCAATATATTTTTTTATTTAATTTATTGTGTTAAAATTAAGGGCAGAATTGATGGAATGATCGGAGATAATACAGTATGAACAAAAATGATTGTGAGGGCAGTTGAAATTTTTTTTGTAAAGTTGGTGAAATGTAAGGACGCAAATATGGGTAACAGGATTAATGTGATGATGATTTAATTAAGTACATAACAATAACGTCTGATTAATGTAATGATATTTCAAATGTATAATATTTTTTTTTTAGTTAAAAACATTTTGATTATCATTACTTATCACAAAGGTCACCCTCAAAGAATAAAGATCACTAGATAGAGGCGCTAGAAATTCAACCACTTTGGCTCATGCTGTATAGTGGCTTACTTATTTGTAACATCGCCATCACTGTACTAACACTATATTATGGAGTAGTCCTATTCATCATATTCATAAATGTTGATAGCTTTGTTCCTACACAGTTCTAAATCAGTTCGGAATTGTACTGCTCATGCGTTCTTGCTAAATACACAGCATTTTTAGTAAGAGCGCATGACCTGTAGCAAGAGCGCATGAGCAGTACAGTTCCGAATTGATTTAGAACTGTGTAGGAACAAAGCTGATGAAAACTCAGTTGACAAACTGAAATGTCGATTTTATGCAATACGTAAAAAACTTGTTTTTAGCTTGAAACTTAGAAGCAATGAACAGTAAACTTTATTTTCTATTTGCGTTTTTTAAACTTACTATTTTTGCACTAATTATAGAATACTGCTACATCAGCTTGCAAAGATGTGTTTTTTTTTAACTATTTTATTCAGAAGGCTTCTTTTGTTCATCGTTTTCGAGGTATTAGTAGAGTCCGACCGAAGGTAGTTTTTCTAGCAGAAGCCGAAGCCGAACTTCGGCTTTTTTGTCACCACCAGCCGAAGCCAAAGCCGATGAAATTAACGCTAAGAAAATGACAATTTCTTGCTTTCTCACTTCTTATCTTATGTTTAATTTGCATTTAAATTTAACCTTCGGCTTCGCAAAACCTCCGACCTAATTTGACCAAAGCCGATTATTTTGCTGAAGGTGCAATTTTTGGCCGAAGGTGGCCGAAGCCGAAGCTTTGTTGGAAATGTAAATTCTGCAAGTCGTAGTCGCACATCGTAGTAGCCAGTACGTTTCCTAAGTGACGATAGTTTTTGTTAATTATGTAATATGCACATGTTGTAAAAAGGATTATAGTTCTGTTAAATAAATGTTTTGCTATAATCTACGTTTTTATTAAGCTGTTCCACCGCTGCATTACAACAGGTTATGGACCCAGTAGTGCGATTCATATGTAGAAAGTGAGTAAAAATTAATTACCCAAAAGCCGAAAATGAGTGCCAGTAATTTAATGAGAATTGAACTTCTTGGTAAAAGTAATTACGATAGTTTTTGTTAATTATGTAATATACACACGTTGTAAAAAGGATTATAGTTCTGCTAGATAAATGTTTTGCTATAATCTACGTTTTTATTAAGCTGCACCACCGCTGCATTACAACAGGTTATGGGCCCAGCCCTGGAGCTCTTCGAATTAAGATAATAGAAGAATCTGAAGCTCGCAAGAATGATACACGTCATGAAGCATCAGACGCTATGCTGGTAAATAAAACTCATGGATTCCGATATCCGAAAAGGAAACCGGGAATTGTCAAAGCTGAAAGTGCGGAAACGTTAAAAAATCAGGACTCAAAAATTCGTTGTTATAAGTGCAAATTATTAGGACAAAGGCGAGAAACTGTTATTCAAAATACAAAAAGGAGACTGCATAGTGCGTTAAAAATATTTGTTTAAGCACGGCTGAAGTATTAAATACGGAATCAAGCTCTATTCAAAATTGGTGTCTTGACAGTGGTGCGACGTCTCATGTATGTAATAAATTGAACAATTTTTTTGAAATTAATGATTCGAGATGTGAAATACTGAACTTGGCAAATGACACTTCGACTCCAATCAAAGGCGAAGGGAAAGTGAAGTTCGTAGCTGACGTCTTTGGAGAAAAGACAAATATTTCTCTAAAAAAGACATTGCACGTTCAAGATCTCAGAACGAATTTGATATCTGTTGGAAAAACTACAGACAGTGGATATGTCGTTCGTTTCGAAAAGAAAAAAGCCTTTGTGTTAGATGAGAAAGAGTAATATTTTATGCTGATCGGATCGGAGATCTGTACTGTGTGCGAGAGTACAAAAAAAACGTAAATATCGCGACATCCGCGAAATCAAATAACACGACATTTGAGGTATGGCATAAACGAATGGGTCACGCCAATGCTAAGGATATCCTGGATGCAAAGCGAAAAGGAGTCATACAGGGAATTAAATTCGAAACTCCTGTAAGTAATCTGAATTGTGACATTTGTTTGAAGGGGAAGATGTGCCGAACCCCGTTTCCAAAAAGGTCGTACAAAGAATCTGGAATCGCCGATTTGATTCATACAGATGTATGTGGGCCAATGAGGAGACAATCTCTCGGTGGTGCAAGGTATTTTGCTGTATTCGTAGATGACAAGTCAAGGTGGTGCGAAGTTAGATTTTTGAAATCTAAGGCCGAAGTTTTTCAGGCAACTAAAGATTGTATAGCACTTATTGAGAAGCAAACCGGAAGACAAGTCAAATGTATTCAATCCGACAATAGAAAGAAATATTTGAATCGAGAATTCGATGAGTACTTAAAAAGTCGTGGTATCGCCAAGCGTTTAACAATTCCATATAACCCCGAACAAAATGGAGTAGCCGAAAGAAGAAATAGAACTCTTCTTGATACAGCTAGATGTCTTATGTTAGAGTCTGGTTTGTCACCCTCGTTCTGGGCAGAAGCTGTTAACACGGCTAATTTTGTTCGCAACAGTCTACCTTCGAGAAATCTGGACGGACGGGCACCGTCTGAAGAATGGACAGGAAAAATTCCTGACGTAAGCAACCTTAAGGTCTTCGGTAGCCGAGTGTTTTACCTGAATAGGGAGCCTGGCAAGAGCAAATTTAATCCTAGAAGCGAACACGGAATTTTCTTAGGGTATGCTGAAGAAAGTAAAGACCTTTGAGTTTGGTCAGTCATTAAAAGCAAGGTCCTCATCAGTCGTGACTTAAAGTTTGTGGATGAAGGAAGATTTTGCTCTAATGGACACAGCCAAACTTTGCGTGATGCAATACAAGATAATAAGATACAAGTAACAGATAAAAATCAAGTTTCGGATTACAGTCGATCTTTCGCCGATATTGAAATAAATTCAAAAGCTGTAGAGGAGGAAGCGACTTGCGGTGAAAATGAAATAGATTCTATTGGAAAAGAAAATTTCGAGGCATGTGATGAAGTTGGAGTTGACAATGCTACTTTACTAAGAGGACGTGGTCGACCAACCATTGTTCGAACAGGCTTAAGGGGAAGACCGCGGAAGTTATATCAGCCGGGAAACGAACAAGCTGCAACGACTGAAGAAATGGAACAGGCATTTCTTTCTGAAGTCCCAATGAAGTAAGCATTATCAAGTCCTAATGTACAAGAGTGGCATGATGCAATGATAAAAGAAATAATTTCTATAATAAAAAACAAAACTTGGTCTGTTGTAGATCGTCCCGAGAGAGGCTGTATAATTGGTAGTCGCATGGTACTCCGAAACAAGTTTAACTCAGACGGGACACTGGAGCGAAGAAAAGCGCGGCTGGTGGCTCAGGGATTTAGCCAACAACCTGGAGTTCATTTTACCGAAACATTTACTCCAATAGCGCGATTAAGCTCTATTCGACTTTTAGTATCGCTTGCTGCTCGACACTCAATGAAAATTAGACAATTCGACGTCACAACTGCTTATCTGAATGGGGAACTGGAAGAGGAAGTATTGATGGAACCACCAAAAATGTTAGCTGAAATCCTGGAAAGTATTGTCTACCAGGAGAAGAACAACAAGATCGGTGCGGAAGCACGTGAAATGTTGTCAGAGTTGCGAAAAGGGAACAAGGTATGCCGTTTAAACGAATCCTTATATGGATTAAAACAGGCAGGTAGAAGTTGGTATAAGAAATTGGACGAGACTCTCAGAAACAAAAAACGGTAGCTTTGTCCACAACAGAAGCAGAATACATGCCATTGACAGAAAACGCTAAGGAGGCTCTATATTTGGAAAGATATCTACGTGAGTTAGGTTTTGATCATGTGGCGAAAATTACCATATTATGTGATAATCGCAGTGCCCTCAAACTGGCAGAAAATCATACTTTTCACGCAAGGAGCAAACATAAAGATCTTCGCCATCCGAGATGCTTTGAAGAGCAAGAAGATAAAAATCGATTATATTCCCACTGAAAAACAGATAACTGACATGTTGACTAAGAGTGTAACCAGAAAGAAACATGAATGGTGTGCTACATCTTGTGAACTTCGAGAAAAATGTTTAAACTATACGACCTTCGACTCGAGGGGAAGTGTTGGAAATGTAAATTCTGCAAGTCGTAGTCGCACATCGTAGTAGCCAGTAAGTTTCCTAAGGGACGATAGTTTTTGTTAATTATGTAATATACATACGTTGTAAAAAGGATTATAATTCTGTTAAATAAATGTTTTGCTATAATCTACGTTTTTATTAAGCTGCTCCACTGCTGCATTACAACACAATTAATCGGTCGGACTCTAGGTATTAGTATGTATTATTAATGTCCAGAAAAAGAAAAGAATTATCAGGGTGGTATCATTACTTATAAAAGGCTAAATACGAAATTTATATTAATTTAAAAACTGGAAAAAAGAACATATTCTACCTCCAAATCGTATTTGCAGCCCAAAATTTCTTCTAAATTTTTATTGTAGACATTGAACCAAATCTTGTACAAGAAATGGGGTAGTCTAAATGGCCTTAAAAAATAGAAAGAAATAGTTATTACTGATAGAGCGTACAGAACGCAAAAAGTAGATATCTTTTGATATTGATCCCAAGAAAATGGGAAAGAAGACACGTAGTTTGTATTTATCTATCCAAGAGAAAGTGTGCCTATGTCGAAAAAATGTTTGACAGTAACTATAAAAAAAGAAGAAAACAAGGTCAATCACAATGCATATGTGCACGGATTTGTTTGCTCCACCCCTATGCATATTTAAATCAAAGTATATGTTTGTTTTTGCTTTATTAATGTGAAATATTGTGTGGCTATGCTTGTTACAACCTACCTATCGCTTATCTTCAATAGTCGTATAGGTACGTATCAGTACCAATATGGAGCGCGTTGAGCAACAAGTGCCTTTTAAAATTTACATTTGAAACAGATGACTCACTGATATTAACTAAGAATTGATAAATACGTTAAACATTATATGAATTTAGTTAAGGCAGAGAGTTGTGTAAAAATTGATGTGGAGCACTCAAAACTGAAGAAAATATTTAAAAAAGCAGCTCGAGTTGACAGGGACTCTAGTTTTGTCACTGTAGATGAATATTGTGTCTGTTATTACGACCTAAAGACCAAGTTTTAAAGTGAAAATAATTCTTGCATCCAGTTGCATCGACTCCGATTAAGGTTAATCTCGAATCAAAGCGAAGAAAATCCTGTGTTAAGGCCTGATTTTTTTATCGCCAGTAAACCTTATCTGTCAGTTTATTCCCATAGTAACGATGTGACAACAATTGTTACTATGGGAATAAACTCCCAGATAAAGTTAACTGGCGATGAAAAGACCGGGCCTTAATCTAGAATTAGTTAACGACGCGTGTGTAGCTCAGCCTTAAGAAATTATAAGGCAACCGTTGTCAGAAAAGTTGAGATCAGAGATAATAAAAGGCGTACTCTTAATTTCATATCAAATTTTCGGTATTAATTAAAAAAAAGAACCTCTTGGAAAGTTGAGTAAACGTATGCTTTTCCACCAAGATAAGGCGTCCTGCTGTCCATCGCAAAGATTGCAATTGCTGAAGCAGGATTTGAATTACTAGAACATCCTTCTTTTTCACCAAACCTGTCCTCTGTGATTGCCGGTTGGTTTTAAAAATTAAAGAAAATGTGTGTGGGAAAAGTTTACCTACTTTATGTCATGAC
This sequence comes from Dorcus hopei, assembly GCA_033060865.1. NCBI lineage: Eukaryota > Metazoa > Arthropoda > Insecta > Coleoptera > Lucanidae > Dorcus > Dorcus hopei. Next base: position 27,569,105 of record CM065419.1, on the reverse strand, counting down.
GTGAAACGTGCGGTAAATCAACGGTTTAAGCAGATCACTTTTTTGCCAAAGAACCGCTGAACGATCTAATTCAGGAGGAAATATTTCAGGTTGAGGTATGCATCAGGATAACCTGAGTATCGTCGTGGTATACCTCTTAAACGCAACGAATATATGAAAAAAAGAAGATATTTTCATCAAAGGAAGTGAATCAGTGATGGGAGTAACCCCAAATTTCTGTTGTCTCGATGTGCAACATATACGATATAAAGAGAATAGTAGAAGAAACACAGAAAAGAAAGTTAATTTTAACTGGATGCTTTAGAAGAATGTGTTGGATAGTTTTATTTTTTCTTTGTGTTAAACATGACAAACATAAATATAACATAAACTGATAACAATGTCAGAGGACCGAGTTACAATAAACATTCACTCACCCTTTGGTTAGATCTCTCTTTCCCTGCTTTCTTTCTCTCTGTCTCGCTCACTGCGGAGCAGAGGGTAAACGTCTTAACATCTGGGCTTCGCTTTTCGATTCGACAAGGACGTCATGCAAAATTACAAATAACCATTTACGAGTATCTACTCAAGACTATAGGACTTATTTACTCACCGGGGCCCTCTACCGCCCCCCCCCCCTTTCCAGCGGCGACTCTAGATGCAGAAGCTCCCTTCTGGGATACGAATTCACGGAGACGGTGTCCTCGAATGTCCATCTTCGTACTTCGCATGCATAAAGGCAAACCCCAGGTGGATATTAGCATACCTTGCCTTCTGAGCGTACGTTCTCAGAATTATTGGTACTACTGCCTCCTACAGTGTTGCTACACCGGCCTAAGCACAGTCAGCACCAAGTCATGACCTTTCTTGGAAAGCACAATGCAATCACCTGGTCAGGTATTACAACTAGTTGTTTTTCCGGCATCTACTACTCACGCATCTGCAGTAGCGGATAAGGTCAAATGCCGTATACAGGTGAAATGATTCCCCACTCTTTCCGTTTAAGGCGAATGAAGAGCGATCATCCTTCATGATAGAATGCCCAATCTCTCTGTCCGAGCCATCAGCGGACATCACGTGATTAGCACCTTACTCTACCTCAGAGTATCATCTACCATCAGCAAGCCTTTTACTCTTGCACAATTACTTCATCACATGTCCTTGCAATTTACTACAACACTCGCGAGCCCGTTTGCGTGATTAGCGTAACTTTACCAAGATGTTTGCCCTCAAGGACCGCGCCTCGACTGAAGTGCTTTCGTTCCTTCTTTCCTTGCATCTCTCTACCTGAGACGCACCCCGTATCTTATCCCAAACCATAAGATAAAATAAACAAACGTGCTCGTGTTTTACGGATACATTGAAAATGCGTAAACTTTCTTAAATTCTAAACTTGATAAAATATACAACGACAACAAATGATGACTAGGTAAATATGTGGTTGGCAGCACTAAGAGACGGACAGAAAGTAGAAGGCTTGCATAACAGGAATTAGTAAATGAGAGAGGATATATATTACGATTGAAGAAATTATAAGGAAATAGTCGTAAAGGGGATAGTAGAAGAAAATCAGATAAGAAAACTATATAATTTTAAATGGATGCATTAAAAGTATGAAAGAATAAGAAATTGTGAGAATGGCAACTAGGAAAGGAACGGAAAAGAAAAAGACTCGAATAACAACGGAATTAGCAAATAAAAGAGGATATGCAACAAAGAAATTTGAAATGCAATCAATGAAAAAACATTTGGAGCTGTTTGCATTATGATAATGAAATAACTCCGCTAAACAATAGAATTAATCTTCACCATTATCTTAGTTTAAAATTGGTAACAATGTGCACGGTGTTTCTTGATAGAAAGTAAGGAATTTATTACGTTCAGAATAGCACAGGCATATGTATAATTTTTCCTACTAACAAAATATTCAAATTCCAACAGAACTTATTTCTAGAACGAATTTATGATCGGGAACAGTGCTTGCGACTAGTTTTCCTGATTTTTCACGTTACTATTAATAGATTCCGGTTTAACGTTCTGTTTAAAATAAATAACGGTAATCCTAAATCCGAGGTTACGACCTCACGCCCAGGCTGACAAATCACAATAATACTTCGGCAGAAAATTGCCGTTTATCATCTGCGATAGTGAAACACAAGTTACTGAGCTTTTTTTGCAAAAACTTGCGATCGTTAATACTGTTAGATTGTTATTAATTTGAAGTCGTGACATTCCGCGAAGATCATGATTTATTAAAACGTAGCTGCGCGTAATTAATGCCTTCACGTCTTCACGCACACGTATACAAGACCAGTGGAAATATTGTATCACTTCGAATCAAGTGCACAATTAGTGGCTGTGATTAACTACTAATTGCCGGCTTTGAGAGGATAAATTAAATAACACAGAATGAGTGCTGCTTTTTAATAACACCTGGCTTGGTGTTATGTTTTTCTTTTTCTTTGAATGAACATCCTGAAGGAAGGTATTAATTCTCTTCCAGAATGAATTTACAACGAACCAAATTATAATGCTATTGGCTACCTTTTTTAATTGGCTTTTTGTGAGGCAACTCATACTTACTTGTTGAAAATGTTTAGGTTTAGAATTTGTAAATACAATTGCTTTGCTTGTTTTCACAGTTTATTTTGTCAAATATGTGTTACATCTTTAAATGTATGCGTATGTTGAATTAAGCACGTTGTGTCAACTATAAATAACTGCTTGCGCAAAAATATATTATTTTCAACAATACGTTTTTAAAGATTAGATAAACTCAGAGACAATGCAAAATCGCCATCGGCAGATACTGTAATTAATGCACTTGTATATCTTATCGGCCGAAATGTCGGCTTTATTTGGCAGTGAGTAAACCTTTCGATTACTGTGAGTACCGCTTCCGATTACGGAAAAAATAACTACGCGACGTTTAAAACTTTACGTGAATCGAATTTCATTAAAACATTTCTAGAAAAATAATAGGTAATTTTCAGTTCCGAAGAACTTCTAGACATTTTGTTATTAAGGTTACTTTTCAAATGATGATGATGAATGATACACTTGTTAAAGGAGTTAAAATTTTGCCATGTTTTATTGCGTTGATGTTCTTTTTTTTGGGTCGTGAAAAGTATTTCAAGATAATAAAAAAAGTGAAAGTGCTTGCCAACACTTCACGGTGAACGTCTATGGTCTTAAAAATGTCGAAGTACCAACGGTATATTAATAAAATATGGCAGCAGATGCGTTCACATTTTGCAGCGAAGCTAAAAGAAAAGATATTTCATTAACATGTGTTAATATACAGGTATAGTTTGTAACGGCCTTGTTAAAGCGCACGAAAAAGCATCTCCGAAGACAAATTAGGAATAGCGCAATAAAACTAATTTATCGGCGAGCGCGACGTGTAAATATTTATATTGGCGAGCTAGGAACGTTTCGTCCTTGAGGTAATCGATACATCGATCGAATGAAATTATGCAGAGGTGAAGTAAAGTAAAAGGACACCGGCCCGAATCATTTATGAAACGGCCGCGCGTACGCATAGAGCCAATTGCAAAAACAAAAACGAGTTAAATATCACTTGTTCTGGCGGTAATCGGTGCCGCGGGTTTAACTTTCGAATCGGCAGGGTCACGCGCTATTTATACCCGGTATAACGCGCCGAACCTACGGCGCTTTAAGGACCTCAATTTACTACTGTGGATTTATTTCATTGGGAATGTTTCACATTCTTAAATACTAAGTAGTTCTGTTATAGCGCGATTGTGTTGATCTTAAGTCTAATACAAAGAAACTTGTTCGCAAATATAATGCACACCTATCTACAGTATGTTAAGCCAAGGAGGTCCTGTAGAATGTAAGCGGATATCTACAAGGCAATAACCTATAAGTACTATCCCAGAGAGAAAACCAAAAATGACAAAGAAACCAACTTCTATTTCTGGTACATTAGTGTGGCAAAGCTCAGTAACTCCATTGGGATATGAAATATACAAGAAGTTGCATATAAAAAGTTGTAGAACACAAAAAAAGTCTATAAAATATAAGCAAAGGCCAGGAGGTTCCACAAAACAGTGACACCAAAATGTCAATTTTTTAAATCGTATACAAAATTCACCTGGGTATGTATTTTATGTTTAAAAAGGCTCCCGTATCTCCGTAAGTAACGGTTTTAGGTATACGACATTACTATGCATATAAATTAATATGTTGAAGGTTTTACGCAAAAAGTCATCATTCCTATTCTATTCATACAGTAGACAGGCGTATAGTCCTATGTCTTTATTATATCAAAAGAAATGACCAGATCTTCGGTTTTATCCTCCACATGCTTCAGACATAGCTTCACTTCAGACTGTGTTTTATTTCCTACAAAAATCTGGCTTTGTTTCCTCACATACGTATGTGTACAAACAGTGCTTTATTCAACAGCACCACAAAGCAAACGGTACAAACAAGATACGCTTCGAGAAATGTAACACCGTGTGTTTTCTAGAAAGGCGAAAGGTGCACGCGTCTTGGCGAAACGAAACCCTTTATTTATTGACGGTTTATCAATTGACCTTTCGCTCGTGGGAACTTTTATTGCGGCGCTTTCCGAATAACTCATTCATGTTTACATACGGCGCACCGATATGTCATTCCGTAATCCTGTATCCAGGCTCGATCTCGATCGTTTTATTATTCCTATGCAACAAACAGACTCTTGAAATTTATCGTCGAATTCGAAGTAAATTCGGTGGAATTTATTTGAGTATTATTTTTGTGAAAGTATATGTGATTTCGTTTTGGAAATTCTTTTATGTATTTGTTTTACAAACTATAAACAAATTTTATTAACCACGTTTGAGTTATTGTTAAAATCGTTTTGATTGTTCGAATTACTAATGAATAACATCCGCTGAAGTATCTTCTTCCAAGTGACATTTATTTTCTAACACTTCAAATTATCCATTCTTTTCATTCTATTGACTTTTTTTTTCTTTTCACCCACTTTTTACCCCAAGCTCAAAGCTTGTCGGGGAGGGGTGGCGGCTGCAACCGACTTAGGAGGTCATTCTAATTGGGGTTGCAAGTTACAACTTGGTATGTCCTGCTTCCGAGCATTATCGAGACTGCACAACGTTGTATCCTGTTACCACCGAACATTGCCGAGATTGTAATTTCTTAGCAGTTACTAAGGAGGTACCACCGTTGTTAGGTTACAAATTCGATTAGAATGACCCCCTTAGATGTTAATTTCTCCTTCGGCTTTCGCCTTACAAACTGTACTTATCATATAATGCATGGATTCAAGTTTTTAGTTAGAAAGAAATTATCAAATTTCAAGGTGTTATCTTGCTGATAAACGACCCTCTAGCAGAACGGAAATGGTTCTATGCTGTACACAGTTTAAACCTTTATTTTACATCCAGGAATCTAGGTTAAGGTTCGTGCATTTTAAAGTCATCTGTAGATTTCAAATAAAATAACGAGACAAACTTGAATTTAATTAAAAGCGTGAAAGGTAAACAAAGACCTGAGATTTGTAAACATTAGGGAATTTGAATGACCTGTTCAAAACCTAAAGAAATATCGTAGTTATTGTTAGTTGTCAAGTGCACGTGTATCTAACTGAATTATTTAAAAGAAAAATTAATTCGAATATTTGTATGCATATTCATGAAACCTACGTATAAATATTCATAGTACAAGAACAACGTGTCTCGAACACATGATGACAAATTAGACTCTGATGGATTTATTTTATTGTTTTTAATTAAATCTGATTTTAATCTAAAGGTGTTTAAAAATGACAAAATGAAGAAAATTATAATATTATCGAAAAGATAAAAATTAAATTAAATTTCAAATGCAGTACGCGTAAATGAAGACGCTTCAATATTGAAAAATAGAATGCCCTACAAAAAATCAAACGAAATATACTTTTGTCAGAAAAAATATTATGATAAGAGAGGTTTCAAAAATGTATAGTCGTCCAAGTTCTGTATCGGTTTTATGATCTTGCTATAAAAAACAGCGTCAAAGAGACCGGCCTGCGGTCGCCTTTTTGTCGCTTTTTTTGGCAAGGCCATAAAACCGCTAGCAAACTGGGACGACTATACGTGAGCAGAATTAAAAACAAAATTGTATAATCGTCCAAGTTTTCTATCGGTTTTATGATCTTGCTATAAAAAACAACTTCAAAGAGACCGGCCTGCGGTCGCCTTTCTGTCGCTTTTTTTTTGGCAGGGCAATAAAACCGCTACCAAACTGGGACGACTATATCATAAATTATAGACGAAAAACAAACAGGAATGATTTTTTTAAATCTTTAACCATTCGTTCAATTTGAGGCATATTACTCCATTTTACGTTATTTTTTTAAACAAGATTTTGTAATTCAAATCATCCTTCTACATATTATCTTATTTTATCCAGGTTTAGGATAGGTAACGACAACTACTAAATAGGGAAGCACAAGTAATTGACAAGTAGCAGAATTTAACCAAAACCCGCACTAAGCGCATGCGAAATAATAACATTTCGTCCCACGAACGCATGACATCTTGCATCCTGAACGTCATAATCAGTGTCGAACTTGAAGTTTGTCTCAGAACATTTTGGCACAGCCACTAATTCTGATTATATTAATAAATTAGCAAAAGAGTACCTATAAATATTTTTGTTTTGTTTTGAAGTTTACAATTACTTAGAAAAACTAAAATCAATGCTATTTAGTTATTCATACCTCTTATGCCAACTAAAACTATGTACTTTTTTCTTACCTAATATTGCACCGTTGACTCTCTAATTCCCTTTCTGACAAAATCTTCGGAATTTCTGTAGCGCAGCGATGTTTTGCCTTTTCTGCGCAACTTACTTTTATTAAAGCCTAACATCTTTCAATTGGCTGAAGATTAGGCACATTTGGCTGATTAATGTTCTCTTATTATCAGGTTACCATTTTAAAACAGTTTTAGATGGTGGACAGTGGTCAAATCTGGCCAATATTTCTATTCAATGCTTTGTTATGTTATGGGAAATGCTATAAAGACGCTTGTTACTGTGCGATCCAAAATTATTTAGGTAAAGGGAGGCTTTGAAAAATAAAATCAGTGTCGTAGCTTGATTATTCAAAACTTATGGTTTGACATTTGCTTTTTAACTCCTGTCAAATCTGTTAATTGTTTAGACGATCTAGAGCATAGGTTCTCAAACTAATTTCGTCTACCGCCCACTTTGAGAATCAATTATTTTCTAGCGCCCCCTAAAATTTTAAAATCATTACTTTAATAACTTTAGTTAAATTATAGCCTGACATATGAGTCTTATCTTGTTTCCTCCAATGTTCTCTGTGCCCTTTACCGCCCCCCTATAGGCCTCTAGCGCCCACAAGGGGGCGTTATCGCCCACTTTGAGAAAGACTGATCTAGAGCAACGGTGGGCAACCTTTTTTAAATAAGATTATCGATTAGTTACTAGCTACTAATAGGTGCACGTATACTGTTTTAGTATTTCACATTTTTATTTTATATATAAAAAAATAGATTTAGGTCTTGCAAGCTGGATAAAAATTGTTTTGCTGGCCGGAGTTGGCCCGTGGGCCAGAGATTGCCCACTGTTGGTCTAGATTCTAGAATATTGTAGTCATTGGTCAGCAAACAATCCTGCGACATTTAAAATTGGTCGTTCTCATATTAAAGAGTTTTAACAAACCCTTATGTATTCAATTAGAAGATTTTAGAAGAGTTTTTCTACTGGCGTCAAATGTATTTTAACGTTTCAGTTTTCACAGATGGTCAATAGATTAATTGTGCCAATTAAGCTAAGATTCTGATTTTATTTTTCGTAGCCTCCCATTATCTAAATAATTTTGGATTGCACAGTATTACTATTATATGGTGGATTCGTTGTATCACAAAAAGGGTAGTATTAGCAACTGACAAATTGCCTGTCATACATCCACTTTTTTTCGAAATTTTTCATAATGAATAAATCTATCGGTACCAAAAACATCATTTTTGTTTCAAGCATTGAAATGCTGATGACGTCTATGTGAAATAGTACAGACATACTTAAAATATGATTCGTCGTCCATCATTACACAGTTTTTATTTTCGGGTAAGAATTAACATAACTTTCTGTTTTGTGCCAAATTTTGCTGTTATTTTAGAACGTTTTTAAAACACTCGATTGCATTTCTCTTTATAACTCCATGAACTGTAGACTTACTGGTTTTTATTTTTAAAGCCACATCACTGACGGACACTAATTGGATGTTGACATTGTTAATACATAATTTTTTTTTCCAATTTTCGATAGTTTGTGCCCTAAGATCTGCTTCTTCTTGACATATCTTTGATGGTTTTGTGACTAATAAACGTATCTGTAGCCCTTTTTATAGTCCATATGCTCGAAAATGAGAGGATGTTATTTTCTAACCATTCTTGTACTATTTAAGCATGAACAAATTCCTGTTTTGGTTTCATTTTGCCACAGTCAATAAATAGAGCCACTGTTTGCAAATGTTTCGTGGCAACCATCAAGTGGATGTTACAAAACTAACGTAAGATAGTTTTGTAAAAGAAAAATATCTTTTAAATATGTGCGAAACTTTCTGGGACTGCCATTTCACAGAAATGTGCTCTGACAATTCAAATAAAATTCGGCTGTAAAGTACCACAGCATTACCGTCGAACAATTCAGAAATACATACACTAACAAGATCTCTAAAACTTGTATAACTGTAGTTAACAATAGTTAGAGCTTCTCAAAGGCGGAGAATACATCAGACGTTACACTATCGCTGTTATGGAAATTAATTTCCCCTAGAAATTTGTTGAGCAGAATATCCTCTGGTTTATATCAACCAAAGATTTCATTTCAAAGATTTAACTTCTAAGTGTGTGTGTACTGAAGATGGAAGACTAGCTGTCGAAATACGTAATATCTATGGATATAAACTAATTGCGGTATGAGGGGATTTTTTAATTTATTATTTCTAAACCACTGTCTCCTTTACTATTCTAAAATATAAGATTTAACAATTATTCATTTACGAAATACGAAAATTTTATTTGGAAAAATATTTCAGTTAGTTATACTGCAAATGTGCAATTGAGAAAAAAGCTGTTACAGGTGTAAGTGACTTTACACAATAATTTTTAACTAAAATTAAAAATAAAGAGAATAAAGAGAAAATTGTGCATCTTAAATAATTGCTGGTAGTAATTAAACAAAATCAACAAAATGCAAGCACGGTGAACTGAAAAAAAATTAAATTAAATGAAAACTCTTATTCGATTTGAAGAAACAAACTTTTTAAGATTGATTAATTGTGATAAATGTGAGATGTTCAGATTTGAACTCCAAGCAATTACATTGACTTACCTTCGTACATTCAAATTGGCGAACCTACTTCTACGTTCAGAGAGAAGAAATGCACCTTCGTAAATAATGCAGTGTCCTAAAACACACTTCACATTAAATACTTATAATAATAATAATAATAATTTTTTTATTGGATCATCTAAAGTAAGAACAGGTAATAAAATTGAGATTATAACAGAAACAAAATACTAACAATAAGTAATAGGGATCCATTGGGATTGATATCAGTATGATTGCAAAAAAGCAGCTGACTGTTCTACCTACCAACCCTGCCTAAAGCTACGACTAAACTAAGAGGCTAGAGAATATAAGTAAAAAGAAAAGCAATACATGGCAGACATAAATACAAAGATACAAAGATTAAGGCAAACGGTTTGATATGAAAAGAAAAGAATAACAGTGCAACTCGAATTACAAAAAAGGTATAAGAAAATTAAATACATAACGTCTACATAACATCTCACCGCAAAGATCGTTCAGCCAGTAAATGTTTCTTTAAGTGTGTCTTAAATTGAATAGGGGATAACTGTTTAAAGTTGTAATTTAAAGTATTCAAACAGTGTGCAACATTGTACGAGAAAGATCTTTTATATAAAGTTGTCTTATGTTTAGGAATTTCAATCAAGTCTTTGCGTCTGATATTAACACTGTGAATATCTGAGCGGTACCTGATTTTAATAAGCAGATAAGGAGGTGTTCCAGAAGTTAAAATCTTATGTGCAAAACATGCGAAATGAAGGAATCGCCGGTTTTCCATGTTAAGCCAACGCGTTTCAGGAAGTTTAAAGGAGATGTGAGATTTCCTGGGTATGCCATAAATGAATCTTAGACAGCTGTTTTGAACTGTTTGGATACGACAGCGGTCACTGTGATCCAAACATGGACCATAAGTGACGTCGCAAAAGTTGAAATGTGACAAAACAAGTGATTCGCATAACGAAATTTTTGCAGCAGTTGTTAATAAATGTCTACTGGGATACAGCATTTTCAGATTGCAAAACGCCCTACGTATACATGAAGTGATATGTTCTTTAAAACGCAATTTTGTGTCAATTATCAACCCTAAGTTCTTTATGGAATCACAATGATTCAGCGTTAAGTTGTTAAGAGTAACTGCGATCTCCGGTAGCGCTACTTTGCGAGTTGTTTCTCTACCAAACAAACAGTAGTGCGATTTGTTAGGGTTAATATCTAAGCAATGTTTGGAAGAAATATCCACTAATTCTTTTAAATCAGAATTGATGTTGAAAACAGCAGAATCCAGATCACGAAGGGCAAATGAAGCATAAAGCTGTGTGTCGTCCGCGTACATATGATAATGGGATTTAATATTGCCAAAAGAAAAGAAATTGGAAGTGTATATTGAATAGAGTAATGGCCCCAGAATTGATCCTTGCGGAACACCTGATTTGAGCAAAGCTGTTTCTGAAAATTGGTTATTGATGATAACCTTTTGTGTTCTGTCAGAAAGATAATTGTGAAATAAAGACAATGAGGTAATATCTAGACCAACGAATTTTAATATAGCTAATAATAATTCATGGTTTAATCTATCAAAGGCCTTGGAGTAATCTTGAGTAATTAGAATACTAAGTTCGTTATCATCTGTCGCTTTAATGATATCATCAACTATATGAGATAACACCGAGGCGCAACTATAGCTTAATCAAAACTAATCACCTGGCCTCAGGTAAAACCCATTTAGCACGCAAAAAAAAAGAAATTCATCAAAGATATGATTCAAATAATTGTAAAATTACTTAAGTAATACCACCGTTGCGTTCATAGTTTCAGAATTGAAAGCATAAAATATTAAACATGATTAATATGAACATGAATTAAAATTAAAAAAAAAAACAGTTTAACAGCGTCAGTATTGGATAACAGAGCCCAACACACATTTTGGTGCCTGGGATTTTGCAAATGTTGTAATTCTGTGGTGCAGAACTGAAAAATACCGTCAGATTTGGTCTAACAGGTCTAGTTTCCGAGATACGACATATTCACCCTAGTTACTGAATAAATAACTATTTTCGCATAAACGTTCTAATTTTTTAGATAATAGGGAGTTTTTGGAAACCTACTTTAAATTAAAAGTACTAATTGCCGTGTCCGAATGTTTTTGCAATCAGAAAATATTTTAGGAAATATTTAGGGTATTCCAAACTTCTTGTCCACAATGTATATTCCACTACAATCGTTCCAAAGTCGCATAGAATATTCCCGTCTAGCAGCGTTGCCAGATTGTATCAAATTTCCATAAATTAGGAAAAAACGTAGGTAAATATGGTAACGTCGCATCCCTATATGGTTTATAACAATGGGTTGAATGGTAAAAATGTTTTTAAGTTAATGGTGTTGTATCTCAAAAAGTATAGCTGATAGAAAAAAACTGTTTTCATTTTTGGAATCAGCACACCAAATACAGTCAACATCAGGTCTAACATTCCAGGCAACAGACTAAAATTTTTTATTTGTAGGGCTGTGTAATCGGAGTCTCGCATTGTTTGGTGGTTTGATGATTACTGCACGCCTTTTCCCCTTCTTTTTGACGAAAAGCTCCTTTGGTTTCTAAACATTGCTTGGTATTCTGGTAATGTCCGCGTTGGCGATGTTGTAGCTGTAGAATATAGCCACCAAGGTCTCGGAAGGAACAATTTCGGTATTGGACTCTGGTGAAAGAGTCCTTTCCAAAACAGGTTCCTGACTTGAGACACCCCTTTGGAACCGTTCCTCGGAATTTGGTGACAAGGATCTATCGATAATGTCATGTTTTGCATGCCGAAATAGAAAACTAAATTACAATTTTGAATTATTATAAAGATTGTAAGGTATTTTGTAATTATATGAGCAGCTAAATAAGGTAAAAGGAAAAATATTTATTTTCATAACCACAAATTTAGACACAGCTCTTCTTAATAATACAGCAATATGCATATGTTTTGTTGTTACTTACTTGATAAAAATCAATCGATCTGTGAAGTCTTGAATCTTAATGATCTCGTGCGCCCCTACACACAACCATAATTTTTGACATTTTTTTTGTCGCTGTTCATACAGGAAGTCGTAAATATCTACATTCCGAAACGTGTAAGAGATCTGTTCGAAAATTTCTATTTTGAAGATGCGTGGTACGCCTGCGGTATAAATAAATACGCCGAAACGAGCCGCTGTCCCAGTAAACATTTTCGCCTGACTAATTTGCGTTATTTAGTTTTATCGGTCGGATGTTTTGATAACGCTAAATAAACACGTATTTAACATCTAAATTGGAGGAGAAAACGACGGCGGCTTCCGAATGTATGACATGTTTGATTGAGCGACGCGACGCCCGACGAGTGTCGGCGTCGTTCGACAAATCTTATTAAATACGGAAGACAAGAGCTGACTGGCTTGAAATCAATAATTCATAGCGTGATAAATTTGATGGTGAAAGGGGAATTCGCAGGTTGTACCTTTTTATATGAAGGTATAACAATATCGTTCGTTATTATTGGTTTAAAAAAATACTCAAATACGCAAATCAATTACGGGTAAAAAATTTTAATTTTTGTTACTCGGTGTTTTATCTCTTATATTGCGGAATCCGATAACGATAAATACAATTAACAGTTAAAAAGCTCCTCCAGATAATCTGCTTATTTTATCCTAATGGGCTTGGGCTATCGCGCTAATGTTTGTTTTCTCGCCACACGATACTCTAGTAACACCTTCTATCGGTTAAAATGTTGATTGTTTATTGCGTGTAGTGGCCGAGGTTTAAGTTTCCGAAGATTATGACTCGGCGCACTTGTTACAACCGACCACAAGTCGCTTCCCGCTGCTTGAGGTTTCAGCTATTTACAAGACAGGTGGTAATTTACGCTCCTCTCGCCCGACAAATTTATTCCGCATACAAACAGCCGGGATTTTACGCAAATAATAATTTGCGCCTGTATGTAAATAATGGAACTTAACGGCGGCTGCTCTCTGCTTTATTCAAATTAGGTGAGTATATTATCACCACACTTGCTTTAGTTGGACATCTATATTATTACTACGGTTACATAGCTCATGTTAACATGTTCTAAAGCACGTGGTTAGCTGCATACTGACGCTTCAACCAAATATGTAACTTCAGAAGTTACATAATTCTAAAGGAATGAATTTGAATCGCTCTAATATAGGATTTTTCCATCAATCAAACAATGGTTAGTGAAATCCTCAAAAAGGACGTTGGATCTTCTGAAAGACGTTTTGTCTTTAATGTGTTTTTGATTCTAATTTACATATGGACTTTGTTTGTGCTTTCTTGTTCACAATAATACTGTAGTTATGGTAACTTTCACAAAAAATAACGAAAACAAGATTATTTATCATTATACATTTTGTACGTTTAATTGAGAGGTGTTTTTTAATAACCTATTGATAGTGAAAAGGCTGTGATTTAAACCTTTCTCTTCTTACCTAAGTATTAATTCCGAAAGGAAAGTAATGGTAAAAGCCCTCGAAGAACTACTATTTACCTACACCGTGCTTATCAATAACTCAAATCCCTACTCGAACAAGCAAGTTATTAGCAGAATTGCTTCATAGCCGATAATAAAAAAATTACTATCTTCCTTTAGGCAAACACATTTTTATCAAGCTTCTCAAATCGTAAAAGCACTGTATTATGGGAATCGTTATTAAGTCAATTGGAAAAATTATGCACTGGAGTACAAGCAGGAAATTGAATCATCGTTTTTGCCAAAACCACATTTGGAAACATCAAATCCAATGACTTATCAACCTAACTCTCAATTACGATTAGCTACCTATAATGCTTGACGGTTTGGCCAATGGTGAATAAGTTTCAACTCATGTGTTCTGCTACGAGATTGATTGAATCTAGTTCACAAATTTGCTCAAACTAAGCAATCTGAGGAAATTTTGCTGTTCAAATCCAATAAATGATCTCAGGCTCAGAACACACTCAGAACAAAAACTTTGGCCAACGGGGAAAGAAGTACTTTGTACATTTTTAGTTTCAATTCTCTCATAAACTTTGTGCCTAAAGTTCGGAATAGTGTATGGACTTATAGGAAATAACAAAAACAAGAAATACAGTCAAATATTATAAGTAAATCTACAATTTTATTGAATACTTTTAAACATAAAATTTAGGTATCATATCATAAAACGTAACCTAAGAAGCGTATTCGAAAGTAACAGATGCACCCGATGGGTAAATGAAATAAATGCATTTCTGATTTCTTCGTAAATTTCGCGTCTGTTTTCGTGCTATCTCTGCCACTGCCTTATGCTTTGAATAATTGAAAAACTTAAGATGGGTATGATTGTAAAATATATTTTGAAGATAAATGACGAAATTTAACAAATGTGTTGATAATATATGGACGTGTTTTTTTGCGAATTGAATAAAAAATGATGCAATCAATGTTAATTAATCAATGTTAGTTAATGTTATAGCAAATATAAAACTTGCCGATTTGATTTTCAAACAAGTCACCGCATTCGAAAAGATATTGTCAAAGGTTTTAGTGTACTATTTTTACTTCGTGACAAATTCAAAACACTTTGTTTTATTTACAAAATCCCATAACATCAAAGGTCATGACAGAGTTATTCGTATCTGCTAAAATAATATGTGGTCTAGTAATGTAAATATGAAATTAGAAACCTGGTATTGTTTTACGATATTTAATATTTTATGAGTAAAATTAATATTCTAAAACAATACTTTCTTTGTTTGTAATTTATAGTAGAAACGTCATAAAAAGTGTTAGGAAACACCTAACATTCTTCAGTATACGAAATTCTATTTTCGGTCTGTCAAGTCTTTATTCCGCTGTTTGAAATTTGTAATTAATTGAATGCATTAGAAGTTTTAAAAAGAGATAGTCAAATTTCTTTCATAAATATTAGATGAAATTATCTAAGTATGCAAACTCGAGAAATCCCTCCTTAAGGGCGTTTTAGATTATCTTACTTCTTGTTCAAGATTTGATTCAGTTTCTACAATAACATGTATTTCGAACGGGAAATTCTTGGGCTGCGGATATTAATTGGAAGTGGAACACAGACAATTTTTGATATAATGGAACCAAACTCAAATGAGTTTAAACTACTGAACTAGTTATTAACATTATTATTTATGTAAAATACTTTACTAAACTAATGCATTTGGTACATTTCCAAGAATTGTAAAAATCCAGAAAAAAAGTCAGTAGTTTTCCCCACAATTTTTTAGGATAAATAGATAACAAATAAATACATAAATGAAGAGATAATGAAGCAATATTAAAATTTTCTCAGAAAAGTACTGTTAAGGTTTCTTGTTCAAAGCAACCGCATTTTAAGATATTCTCAACTGAAAATTTAAGCGCTGACACTTTACACCATTATTGATACAAACACCATTATTACCATCGTGCAAAATAATTTTGATGATACTGTTGATAATTGGATATCAGTGTGAATTAGAGAAATTATTCTGCTTGGTGTAAATTGGAAAAATTATGCTAGTTACCTATTAGTTATTAAATCTTAGAGAGTTTTTAACAACGAGATGAATGCTATTTATAGGGAACAAAGATTTTTTACACGTTCGTTCATTTTGACAGTTTGAAACTTAATACACACACTTTAGAAAACTTTAAAGAATAAAAGTGCGCGTCGCAAATTGAACTGCACATGTGTTGTGATTATTTCAGGAACTGTCTTAATAAAAAAAATTAGTTTATGTAGTTTATGTGAAGGAACTGAATTCAGGCAATTTATACTAATATATTCTTTGAAGAACAAGATATTTCTTTTAAAATATCTTCTGCATTGTTTGCTTTGATGTTCGCCATAATACGAACAACATTTTTGACGTTATGGTTACCTAATGTATATCAATTTTGACATATTTATGAGGAATGAATAATTCTGAGCATATTATTTTTTTTTAGGGCTAACCATGACTCTTTATTTTGTTGAACACCTGATGTATTTTTTAATGTAGCAATTATAAACAAAATCGTCAGGTGCAGTCTTAATTTTCCAATGAGACAGCAACAAAGGGTTATTGCTGCACGTTATTACTCATACGAAGCTGCTGCGCTGAAAACAGTATGACGTACATTTCGCATAACGATCGATACGCTGCTTCATCCGAAATAACCAGATAATTGAGTACACGAGTACTTTTAACCTTTTCCACTCTTACGTCATCATATGACAAACTGCTTGCAGTTGGTATTACCAGTTTAAAGAACGTAGAATATAGAATATCGAGGGATAGTTTGACTGTAAGACGTATTTTGGAAATACTTTAAGCGACACAGAATGATTTTAATAAATGTAACATATTTTCACATGATAAGATATTAAAGGTGAAAAATATTTACCGATCTGTTTGAAAATCATTTGAAGAATGTAGTCTATTTCATCTCTCAGCATTTAGTGACTGTGATGATAATGGTGTGTGTTTTGTTCAATAGGAATTTAGTAATTTGAAGTTTATAGGTAATTTTAATCAAAAATAATAATTTCAATACTTTTGTAGCTGTTTGACAGTTACAGTGCTTTGACTCTTGCGCGCGCATCAACTATTTCGTTCTTCCCCCCGATAATTTTCTTTGTAGTCAAAGCTCTACCTTGTTCATGAAAAACATTTTTACGATGGTAATAAACACATTTTTTTTTGTTTCAGGCGGTAAGTTTCACTTCCTTTCTTCTTTTTGAATCGCGAGATAAGGTTTGGTAAGTGCTGAACATTTTTGTTTAAACAAAAAAAAAGTACTGTGTATACTAACATCCTTGAAGGCGACAGTATTTTAAAAGAGAAACAGTTATTATTGATTGATAAATTTAGAAATTAGTAGATAAAAGCCAATAAATCATGCTATAATTCTTACTCGGATCTATCATTAAGAAGTAAAGCTAGACTGCTGTAATTTGAAATTATTCGGTATTAAAAGACTTCTAGTTTGTAATTTTCAGTAATAATGAATGCCGCTCGTGTTTCTTTAGATAACATTCATTACACAGCCGCGCCGTTCCTTATTCTTTCAATGATTGCTTACGAGAATAACTTACTTGAATGATTATTTATAAAGAGATTGAGATATTGAACGAACCGTATATCGGTGATGGGATTAAATGTCTTCACATTCTGCCTTTTTTTTACGAATGTCTAAATATATCGTTAGATGTTTGAAGTGTTGTTTGATAGTATTATGAATAATTACTTTTTTATTTAAGTTTTAAATTGTTATTTATAAAGTGTTTCCGATATTTGAAAGAATCAAATTAGTGTTTTATTGAAATTAAGTAATTCATATTCTGGTTGTTTTCATTTAACTCATTCAAGTGCCTTGATACACTTAGGGCCATATGCACCAAACACTTTAATCGAGCTTAAATTTGAATGACGTTTATATTGTGACATTTGAAGTTTCATAACATTGTGTAAGTCACATTCTAAATGACGCTTAAAGTTAAGCTGAGTTAATTCGTTCGGTGCATACAGCCATTAATGCACTATATTAAATATTACAGACGAACGTTTTGCTGTGGTACAAATCTAAACCGTCTCTCTAAAATTATGTTTTTGTATCTTTGTCAGCCTATATCTGGTGGTATAGTTCAAAGAAACGCTAAATTCTCTGTATACAGATTGAAGACTCGTTGTGGTCAATAGTGGTTTCATGTTACCACAAACACTGCAGATGTGCGAATCAGTGAATTAGTGAATTGGAACATTTTCAAAAGCAGCAAGAATTTCCACTGTAATACCATTTAAGAATTTGAATTTTTTTTGCAGTGTTAGGCAGTGACATTTTATTGTTCTTTTTTTAATCCAACGTATAATGTTCATCTGTGGTTTAGATGCGACTGCATAAATGCCTGTATTGTGTAAGTCTTGCCTGCTAAGGCAAAACAATATACCGGGTGGAAAGTTTCAAACCCGAACATAGGAAACTTGCATTGAAAAGTACGTTTATGGAGATTGCTGCTCGCCATTTAAAGATGTAAAAATGGTAATGGTCTTAAAGGAAAAAGAAAATTATGACCATTCATTACCATGCTAAAATTATTGCTAAATGTTAATAATTTCGTGAAAATAAAATTTTTAAATTTCATCTGAAAGATCTAGTTTCCAGTATGTCATGTTTGAAAGATTTAATTATTTTCTATTGATTGAAAATAATTTCTCCGTCACTCAAAATGTATCATAAATAATTACACAGAAGGAAGGACTTTTATTTTAGAAATCTTTTACAGTTGGTGTTGGGCTTCGGATAGAGAAATTTATTTTCCGTGAAATTCAAGACATGAAAAGCTTTCTCTATCAGTTAGGATATTGTTTATTGCAAAACGGTGGCTTATTTGAGTACTTGCTGTAAAATGTACTGTATTACGAACATTTAATAAAGTTTCAATGTGTAAATTATTCATCATACATTTTGAGTAAAAAATTATTGAAGGTTTCAAATCTGACATACTAAGGAAACTAAGGTCCGTATTCATAAACAAAACTTACGCTATGCGTTCGCTAAAACATAGCGAATATCTATTTATATACTGCAAAGATTTCTTTTATGGAAAGTAATTTATAAACAGTACTTAAACCCTTACAGGTTGTGCGTCCGCAACACGTTGAAATGCGTACAGATCATGAATTACTAGCGAATTATTATCGAGCGCATAGCCTAAGTTTTGTTTATGAATACGGGCCTAAATTTTTCAGATGAAATTTGAAAATTTAATTTTCACGAAATTATTAACATTTAACAATAATTTTGGCAAGGTAATATTGGTCATAATTTTCGCTCTCTTTTAAGCCCATTACCATTTTTGTATGTTTAAACAGCGAGCAGAAATCTCCATAAACGTACTTTTCAATGCAAGTTTCCTATGTTTGGGTTTGAAACTTTCCACCCGGTATGTGAAAAAAATTGCTTTTTGAATTTACGCATATTCTTTTAATTTACTTATTTTGGTTGCAAAAGTTATGGTATTACTGTTTTCTACATATGTTCCACATTTCGTAGATATACAGGCTGTCTTACGAAAAACGCCCCAAGCCATAACTCCGTTATTTATGGACTTATCTTAACAAACAAAAAGGCAAATAAAATGAGACTAAAAGTACTATAAAATGAGTCCAGTTTCACTTTTTAAAATTACCTTCAGTCAACGACTGTCAACTTTATTTTCAAATGGCTCTGTATATTTTTATTATTATCTGGTAGAGATTTTTCTAAGTCCAATAATGTGCAACACTTTGATATTTAGGAAACATTTTCGTAAAGAATGAACTAGTCTATTACGCAAAACGTGCTTTTCATAAAAATGTTAAAGTTTGTCGTGAAAACAATGTCACTGAGGTTATTTTTCACAGATGTTTTAAACTATCAAATTCTTCTACTTGTACGACTTATTGTTTCCTAAAAAAAAGCCGATTATGGATAACGATCACCTGACTGACTTATTGCAAGTACACTTTGAATGCAATAAAAACAGCAATCAAGCATTACAGAAAACATTAATGAAATAATTAAAATTAAGTCTACAACTGTGTAAGTTGCTTTGGGAAAAAATCCCTGTCTATAGAGACGCAGTGCTTGTGTTTTTATTGCATTCAAAATATGCTTGGAGTAAGTCAATCAACGGAGTATTATCCATAATCGGCTTTTTTTAGGAAACAATGAATCATACAAAGAGAATAACTTGACAACTTGAAACAACTGTGAAAAATAACGCTCAGTGACATTGTTTTCACGACAAACTTTAACATTTTTATGAAAAGCACGTTTTGCGTAATAGACTAGTTCATTTCTTTTTTTTACGAAAAATATTTTTTAAATGTCAAAGTGTTGCACATCATTGGATTTAGAAAAAAAATCTCTACCAGATATAATAATAAAAAATATACAGAGCCATTTGAAAAATAAAAGTTGACAGTCATTTGACCTTGAAGGTAATTTTAAAAAAAATTGAAACTGGACTCACCTTATAGTACTTTTAGTCTCATTTTATTTGCCTTTTTGTTTGTTAAAATTAATCTATAAATAACGGAGTTACGGCTTGGGGCGTTTTTCGTAAGACAGCCTGTATATTTTTAAAAATGACTAAGCGGCCCCGGAAAAAGATAAAACGTTATTTTCCTCGAAACTCACTTTTCACATATGCTGTTTTACCTTAGCAGGCAAGAAGTCTGATCAGTTCATCAGCCAATCCCCATCTACATCGAAGCAAACACGCTTATGCACACTGTGCCCGTCTCTTTCAACCATCGCCTACACATGCTCTTTGTTGTTCTTCATGAAACCTATTGACTAAAGCGAAAGACTTCAAATGATATTGTACATACATGTGAATAATAATAATCTTTTTTGCCACAGAAGCAAGTTACATAAAATTGACTCACTGTTAAAAAAAACTCGGCTAATTTCAAGAAAATGTTTTGAATTCTAATTTGTTACAATTAAAGAAGAGTGGGAATATATTTAGTAAAACATCTAATTGAGGGCTTTGAACATGAATTATTAAGATATTAACATTGGGTACATTAATTATTTTTACGAGTTACTGTTGATTTAAAAACCGAAGGATTTTCTTACATATGAAACAATAAATGTAAGCCAAAAAATCTACTAAACATGAACAAAAGAGAGTTATATGAGTCTTGAGCCTCTATATTTTCCAAGAAGAAAGTTAATTGGATAACTCAGTCAACATACTGATAAAATAATTAAAGAAATGAATCTTGCTCTGGCGGTAGTTAGACGACCCCATAATGGAGTTTAAGACCAAGTATGGCATGCCAAAGTACTTAGATCCAGATTATCATATGCAGCTTTGGTATGGTAGCCAAAAGTTGAACAGGCAACTATTAGGCTTAGGTTGGCTAAGGTACAAGGGTTATGGGAACTAAGTCAAGCGTCGCCTCTTTGGAAATCTTCTCCACATATTTTAATAAGGAGCAAGACGATATCAAGATTTCACTGCTTGCAAAATTCTCTATACAAAGTTAGCAAGTACACAGCAAGTGTTGCTGATAACCTCGGGGTCCCATACTTGAAATGAATCACAGAGCTGATCAATCCTACGAGGTCACGCTAAGTATACAAATTAGTAGTAAAAAGAATGGACATAATGCGAAAATTGATTCCGGGGATGAAGCAAGACTATAACGGTGATAACCCAAGAATAAAGCTTACCTTAGGTAAATATGCTTTTGCGTTTCAAACAGAATATTAGAAGGATCTTTATTTAAGCAGATGGCTACGTGGCGTTTAAGACTCTTCAGAGTTTGAAAAATTCATTTAAATTTATTGGAGGAGGAATATTTAGAAGAATTAGATGTTCTAACCGAATAGAAGACTGTCTGAGAGCAATGTGAAACAGAGGTTAATAAAACAGCCGATGAATTAGCAAGACAGATTAGAATCTGTTGATCTAGAACTTGCCTGAGGTGCCTCAAGTGTGCTAGTAGACATCACGTACGTGAATGGATTATGTTTATACTATAAACACTAGACTAGCAGTCCAGAAAAGGACATAGCGAGGCAGCACTAACAGGCATCTAGCAGCATCCTAATGGGGCAAGCGCTAGTTAGGAAATGACATTTTCAGAAAAAAACCCAATAAAACTAAAGGATCTTTACATCATCCAATAAATATAAATATATAAAATATCATGTTGCAATACCAGCAAAAATCGCCTGGAGATGGAGAGATTAATAAAAGACGACGTCCTTCGTTCAAAACTGAAATCTAGGACACAAAGCTCTGCTTTCAAGTCAGTCAAGGTACCCGTTCACATTTACATACCTACAAGCACTGAGATAAGAATGTGTGTAAATATGAAGCATAAAAATACCAACAGCAAGAAAGAAAAAGCGACAGGTATTAATGCGCGAAAAATATTCGTGAGAAACTTCTGCGCAAGAAGTCAGACGTCGGAAGCTTATAGCCGGTAATATCCTGTAATTGATTTCTTCGTCAGCTAACGACCTCAACTAGCGTTACTTGTAATTAAACTTAATAACCGAGCTGAACCTATGTATGCGTATGCGTCGTTCCAATTCAATTCAGAAATTAATTTAAAAATCAAGCGGATTCCTCCTCGTGGAAAGGAAGAATGCCTCGCATGTAGATCTGAAAATTGCATGCATAAATTACGACGAGCGTATTTATGTCCCCGGACGTTTTCCCCACGGTGAGGCATCGATAACTCTTCATTATTTATTTATTTATTATTATTCATTGATGTTCATACATTCGAATTAATGTCGGTAATTTTCTGTTTAACTAGTTTCAATAAGCGCTCGGTAATAATTGAGCGTGGATTTATTTACTGGCAAATTTATTGGATGGTTTTTTGTTGAACGGATAAAGTGGGTGGCGGGCATGATGAATGAAATTAATTGCCTTTAAATTAAACTCGACGTGAACGTTGATATCGAAGGGTGTTTAATTTTGTGTGAGTTTTTTAAACGTCATTTTAATTATTGAATTTGAAATGTCATGTTCTCCTTAAGTTGTGACCACTAATATTAAATTGAATAGTAAAATTCTAATTAATTACTCGTATAAGAATAAACCTAATATGCTTAAATATATTTTTGATAACAGAAAAACTCTGAAATTGAATTTTAAAAAATGAACAAGTAGACGGATATATGTTTGGACGACTTACAAATTATCGAAAAAAATTGTTTTTGTAATTTAGAAAAGGCAATGAAATGAATTTCTGTTTTCAATATTTTGTGTACCTGGTGGATACGGAGACCTTCATAATGGACAACACCCTGTACGTTCGTATGTAAAGTGAGCTTCCCAGTTTCCTTTTGCATTTAATAAGCATGGTAATAGAAAATGTATAACGGGCAACTTGCAAAGAGCAATTACACAGTTCTAGATTGCTGTTACGCGGTTCGTGCGTAATTTTTGTGCACGTACGTAATATGATTCTTGCAACTGATATGAAAAGGTAGTTTAATTTTGTTCTAGGTCAACATTATCTTATCATTTATCATTTTTGCAGTCGGATTTGATGAGGAACATAAACAAAGAACAGTAATATAATGGCGCCACTCTAAAATGTCAGTAAAATATCAGATAAAATTGTCGAACTAAATAAATTTACACGTCCACGCAATCTTCTTTTGTATGAGTCAGCGCTCACTTGCATTACGAAGGAAACATATTGTGTGTCACTAAATTCCGTAGACATGGCTTAACCACAGACTCCTGGGTTCAAAATAAGAAGATTTAAACCCAACTTATCTATCTCCAGAATTGCTTCGTTAATGCCCGATTTCTTCATCGCCTTATCTTGAGGTTAAATTTATCTGTCAGTTAGAATGTAACACATAGTACGTGTCCGGCCAACTTAACGTCACATTCCAACTGTTAGATAAATTAACCTTAGGTTAAACATGGTGAAGAAATCGGCCATAAGTCAATCCTCTTACCTCAGAGTTGTTGAAAAATAAGATAACTTTTCTTATAACAAAAGAACGCTTGAACCAATTTGAGTGATATTTGGTATGAGTGCCTACGGGAAGGTAAATCACATTTTCAGATGGTTTGTCACCAAATTTTTAATTTAATTTACTTGCCTCTTACTTACCACAGTTCGGATGACAAGCTTCTGCCGATGTTAACGTATCAGCTGAGCCCCAGCTAGCAACAGTGAGGAAAGGGGCGGGTTAATCAAAGGTGGTAAATTTATTAAGGGCGCCAGAAAACAATTATTCTTCAGCTAAACGTAATTCGATCAATCGACGTCTCCAATCGACCAGGGGCTCAATTCTTGAAATCATTCGACATCATGTCGTATGCGAATGATTTCAAGAATTGGGCCCCAGATCGTGCAGAAAATTGAATTAATAATAATCAGACGCGAGACTTTACTCACTGGTGTGCGTGAAAGTTTAAACAAGAACACACAACATAAATTATAAGCGTTTAATTAAACAATTTGAACACACAACTCGTTACACAATTACAAGAGGTTGCTTATTCACTAATAAAGCGATCTGTTATTTAAATCCGCATAAAGAGGCCTTAATTCGCTCTTAAAAATGCATGCGCAATAAATTTAAATGGTTACCTCCCGACCGATATCTGTCAGTGTACCGTCTTTGCCGTGAAGTTGGCTGTCACCACGCCATCTAGTGGTCCTGTCCGAGCCGGTAACTGGTTGGCAGCAAAATGGCGGACCCACGCTACTCGCAGAACGGCAGACTAAAGTTGGAGTTTGTCGTGGCACCAAAACTCAATACAAACGAGAAACCCTCGCATGAAAGCTTGCGGGGATTACATAAGCCTGCGCCCAAACAGAAAAGCCTACGTAGAAGAAATGATTTTTCGTTAGCGGCCATGTTGGCTTATTCGTCGGCATACGTCGTCATATTTTACCTGAGAGAACTGGGGTCCCAGGCTTGGTAAGGAGATTAAAAACTGTCTCCAATCGATGTTCGGCGGTGTCAGTGAATCTTCTGGCACAGCCGCGAATGAGTTATTCCTCCCAGAGAGCGAAAACTACGATAATTTCACAACACACGTGAATTACGTCTGACTGGCACAACGTTCCGAACAAGAAAGAAAGCGACGAGATCGCAGATGGGGAAGATCGCTAAAACGCGCGTAAATTACCGGCGATAACCAATGACAGGCGACCTGGGAGTCAACATGGTGCCTTCATAGCCTATGAATGTTAAGCGTTCACCTCACGCAGGTTTCCCCTATAGCGATGTAAATGAGGGGGTAACAGTGTGGCCAACTGTGTTAAAGCGCAGTTGAATGATGCCATATCGCCACGATCTTTTGGCGCGAGATTTGAACGTAACAGGTTTGAGTAAATTGGAGTAGACAGCTAGTGTGAAAAACAGGGCTATCGCTACAGAGACTTTGCAATAACTTTTTTGAGATTAAGAAGATAACTGTAGCGAATATGTTTTTAGAAAGAAGTATTCATTAGGATACTTTTTCGTGTGTTTGTAATTTTTGATCCTTCTTACGGTTTGGTCACAAAATAGAAAAATCTAAGTGACTGCACTCTTATTGAAAAGAAGTAGGTAGCTCATACAATGTGTGGATAACTAATTTATTTTTAGAAAGAGTCATTCATTAGTGAACGTTTCTGTGTTCAAACTTTGAGACTTGTTATGGTTTAGTCAAAAAATAGAAAAATTGAAAAGGTCTTTTTTGCAAACAGTTTTAATTTAGAATTTTAATTTACTAGGCTATAAACAGGAAAGCAAATACTGTTACATGAATACTAAAGTACAAAGTGTTTTAAACACGGCAGTAGTTCTTTGGATCAGGAAACAAAGTACTGCTCAAATAATTAGGAACAATGCAGAAGTTGAAGAGATTGAATGTGGTTCAAATTTTTTACGTTGAATCTTTATATTCGGGAAAATTGTGACCATATTGAACGTTTCTTGTAAATCTATAGATGTTTGTACTTTTCAAGAATAAAATTAATTTTTCATCACGGTTTCTTCAGAACGAGCTCGGTTTTGAAAAGTGTGCTCTTGCGTCTTATTTTTTTTTATTTTGTAAGTAAACTGTAATAAATATCAAAAGTGGCAAAGATATGAAAAAGATTATTAAAGAACATCTCTTTCTGAAAATAAGTTAGTTCCTTTGTTACAAGAAAAATTAACTTTTTTTAACAACTTTAAATCGTGTTATATTGAGCCCAGGAATCTACGGCTAAGCCATGTCCACAGAATTTAGCGACACGCTGTAATTATCATATATGGCAAAATATGCAAAGTCATTGCAAAAAAAATGGAGTGGATAAGTATTTCTTCTAATTCCTCCGACGACCTATCAATATGTGTGTACAATGATGAACAAAATATACCTAGGGTTGATCGAAAAATTCGTGTGAATTAAGATGTAAAGTTTTTGAAAAATTGCTTACTTAATCACACTGATTTTTACAATTAAATATAAATCAAAATGTCATTTGTCAAAATTTAATATAAACAATGGACATATACGGCTCGGTAAGCAAGATGAGTATCCAAAAATCCCCCTACCCAATACTAGTTTTACGATTAAGAAAATTATTATCTGCAAGCTGTGGAAGCCACAGTTCGATTTATCAGTTTCTTACGAAAACCATCAGAGTTCAGATTTTCAAATCAAATTTTGCTACTTCAAACCTTGTTGTATTTAGGTAACCATCCACATGACGATTTTTAAAATCTCGTGATCTGAAAATCTCTAGGACCTGAGTAATTTGGTTGCTAGTAGCCATTAATGAGGACATTTCGTTGAAGTCGTTCGGAAATAACTATTATACTACTGTATATACATACGTATATTGCACGCCAAAATCCTCAAGTCTATAAAATCGTGGTGGTATTTTGCACACCGGCTTCTTCATTACCTGTTGAAACTGACTGGTAAATTGCACTTTAAGCATATACCTAATAAAAGTAAGGAATTTACTATTACACTTGATCTATAATAGAATACAAATAAAATAATTGACTGGTAAATTACGTTCTAAACATGTAGTAAATAAAAGTAAGCAATTTTCCTTTTTACTTTATTTGTAATATAAATAATACATACAAAATAAACACATAATTAATGTTTGGGAGCACTACATACTTTGTAAGAAGGTATGTCTTTGTATCTCTCCGCTTTTTAATTTTAATAAATAAAATACTGTTAATGAATTCTTAACATTACTGTTGTGTATTTTGCGAGTATTTTCAAACTGTGTACTTTTATACACGTGTCGATTTAATAGTCTTTTTTTAGAAAAATATACTGTCTGTTCAAGAAAACATTACCAGCGTGGCGATCTCCGTTGTTAAAACAGACAGAAATACAAATTACTTATACGACTTTTCACCCAGAATTAAATGATGCTTTTATATCTGGCATCGTTTCTGAGTAACGAGTATATCTACTTAATTTTTTCTTATGGGGCATAAAATAGACCTTGGCATATTTAAACTTGTTTTTCTTCTATTTTCATTGATACAGCACTTGCCTCTAAATGTTTCCAGAAAAGTCTTTTAGGCCTGTATTCATAAACAAGACTTAGGCTATGCGATCGATAATAATTCGCTAGTAATTCATGATCTGTACGCATTTCAACGTGTTGCGGACGCACAACCAATATGGGTTTAAGTACAGTTTATCAATTATTTTCCATAAAAGAAATCTTTGCTGTACATAAACAGATAATCGCAATGTTTTAGTGAACGCATAGCGTAAGTTTTGTTTATGTATACGGACCTAGAAGAACAAGAAAACTTGTATGATTATGAAGATTACTTCTTAGAATTAAATTATTTTGTACTGTAAAAACATTTACTTTGTGTGTTCCTTGCACACATCTTCAGTACTTTTTATCACTTTGTAGAACTTTACAACGTTAAATATTGGTAACTAGGAACCATTTTTCCGCGATTATTTGTTATTTCAGTTTTACACTTCATTGTATCTTTAAATTAATTTTTTTAGTGCAGTTCTTGCTTGTAATATTGTACATACGAGTAATGTGGAAAAGAAAACAACTTTAGATTGAGCAAAAGTACAGTACTTACTTGACGTTTCGCGAAATGGTTCGTTCGCTTTAGCACCTTTGGTAAAATGAACTAACCGTTTTTATCAAAATGAGAGAGGGGTAAATTTGTTCCAGAATTATTTTCAACGGTTAAAATGTTATAGCCAAGTTTCTAATACCGTTTTGTGAACTTAGCAGCCCAAAATTTTCCAAGTTTTATATTTATTTCACCAGAAATATTTTTAATTATTGCATAAAACTCTTCCGGTTGCCATCAGAACTCCAACAAAAAATTACATTTTTCAAAAATGATGATGTGCCAATATCACAGAGTTGTCGTAGATATATTATAGAACAGAATGTAGCATTTATTTAAAAATTAGTGACTTTTTAGTCTCGCCTAGAACTTTTTAGATTTTGAAAAAAATCATAAATAAAGAAGTTAATGCGATTTTCGAAAATCGCAATTATTAATTTTTCTCCGATTGTGAAGAAACCGTTCGAGATGTTTCAAATTTCTTAACAGGTTATTTATTAATCAGCATGAAATTTGGCAACTTTGCCTCCATTTAACCGATTCTCTATCTCTTATAATAAACGAGATCCCCATGCTGGCCCTCTGTTTTCAATCATCCTGTATATTAAATGAACAGGTGTGTTTAAACTTTTTGGAGGGAGTGTAATTAAATTTGCATCTTTATGTACAACTCGATACGATAAGATTAGCAAATAATTGCCTAGTATCGAGTTCACATAACGCTGCTAGATCTCGTCTCTAATTTTTATTGACGTGCAAGTTTATCTTTACGCCGCTAATAACACATATTTTCGCCGGGAAAACATGCTCCTCATTAACATCTTATTTAAATAATTGTATTCCTGTTTAATTAATAAACACGAATGTAAACGTCTGGCATAAATTTCCTACGAACGACACTTTTATTAATGCACGCTCAGCCGGGGCTCATCCTTATTCAATAATTTATTTACTTCGAATGCTGGTGAGGAAGAACCTTGGATGTTAAATTAATTATTAATTAACTGGGCTTCAATAATATGCATTTTACAGATCAAATGACACACTTTTTCAACTGCTTACTAACAGAAGATTTCAGATAGTGAAGGAAATTATGGGTCAGTATTGATTGTAAGGAAGCGACTAACTGACGCAGAGAGTATCTTCTTACGTAATAAAGACTCAGTTTTGTTAAATGTCACGTAGAGAAAAGAAGAATATGTGTTCATGAGCGAGAGGCGACGTTATAAAATAAAATGCCAGCTGGAGAAAGCTGCGGTTACTTTCGCCACTCAATCATGTTGTGTTTTCTACGGAGTTACGAAGTTTGAAGGGCAGAGATTTTTAAATTGGCAAAAAACGACTAAAACATGTACGAAGTCTTTAAAAAAAAATATCAAGCTTCTTGTAGTAACACAAAAACTTTTATCTCGTTTATCTTATTTAAGAGAGATCTTCCTCATCTTAATAATATTGTTTTCAAAAAAGCAGACATTTTACTTAAAAATGTAAAGTTATTTGCAGGTCTTGTAGAAAGACAAATGAATAGTGCTGTAATTTCATTAATATTATTATTGAAGGCATAATTCTAATAGAAAGACTTGAAACTGGTATGCAACAGTGAATATATCTTTAGAACTAAATCTCTATCCGAAACAACTGAATTTTGTTAAATATATCGTAAAGACAAGCTGAGAATGAAGGTTCATTAAACTTGGCGTACCACCTGTGCGGTGGCTTCAGAAAAACCCCTTTGAGTTCATTACCTAATCCGAAACGAAACACGTGCCTGGCCCAACCTCGCGAAATTGTTGCCTGTGGTTTATTACGTCTCCATTGTTTGTGTTATTGGCCAGG
This sequence comes from Dorcus hopei, assembly GCA_033060865.1. Classification (NCBI taxonomy): domain Eukaryota; kingdom Metazoa; phylum Arthropoda; class Insecta; order Coleoptera; family Lucanidae; genus Dorcus; species Dorcus hopei. Next base: position 27,539,358 of record CM065419.1, on the reverse strand, counting down.
ATAAATTTCACATTCGTATTATCTGACGCGTAGTTTCACGGTCGTCGTAGCCTTGACTTCTGTTGCCGCCTAACGTAATGTTCGCGAATACATTCGTCGCGTATAAATCTGCACGATTTGCACTTTTTAAGCCTCGACTCAATTGCTGTCAGTCAAAATGATACTAATTTTTTCTTGCATTTTTATTTTTTGTGTTTACAGGTTGACATTTATTATCCTGAGGAAGTTGTCAACGTAGAGTTTTTGAATAGATTTGTGAAGGTGATATGCAAAACCTCACAAGTCCGATACCGAATCTGCCTAAAATTCCATCTGTCAAAAAAATGACTTGTGAGGTTTTGCATATCGCCTCCACATTTTTACAACTTTACTGGCCGATCATTTATTATTTATTAGGTACATATTTTGTGTTAACATCTTTGTTATTTTTTTCGCTTTAAAACTGCTCATCTTGTTGAACGAAAATAAGCTGATTTTTTTTTAATCTGAGAAAATTGATTTTCCAATTGCTTCCTTGTTTTATCATAATTTTAAATTTTAAAAGTATACCTGAATACCTGAAAAGTTCATACCTACGCAATTTCTGAGTGGCCTAGATTTTCAAATTTCGAACTCACAATAATTCGGAATTCCCAGTAATCCGGACAAAAATAAAATGTCGCGTTTTTATATTATGTAGGTATCCGGACTAACTAATGAATAATCAGAATTATACATTTTACGTTCGTTGCGTATGTAGCATACACAGTGGTGTGCATGAAAATAGCAGCGGCAGTGTTGTATTTATAAAGGGAGAGACAGTTAGGAAAAAGAAACAATGAAATATTGGATAAAGCTTACTTAGCAGATGATAATATTATTCATGAAAGCTGCATAAGGTCACAAACACTTTAATGTAACAAAAAGAAAAACTCTGAAATGTCGACATTTGCTCAGAGGAATAGAACCGCCATGCTGTTTGGCACACTTCCCATAATTGATGAACATTTTGCGGTTTCTTCTCAGAAACGGCCCTTTTTAAATCCACCCATAAGTTCTCTATAGGATTTAAGTCGGGCGATTGCGCCAGCCGGACTAAAGGGTTAATGTTATGATTTTTTTGCTTTGCCAGAAGTGTGCTTAGGGTCCTTGTCTTGCATAAAGACCCACAGCAAAGGCATTTCCTCCTCAGCAAAGGGTAATAAAGTATTTTCTAGTATACTTATATAACCGTCGACGTTCATGATCCCTTCAATTTTATGAAGTGGACCAACACCATACCACGACAAACAGCCCCATATCATTAGACTGCAGCCACTGTCACTGTTTTTCGGGTATTCCGTGGGTGGTATTCCGTTGAGGGAGGTCATCGTACATATTGTTGATAACTATTCGCATCAAACAACACAATTTTGGGCTCATCTGACCAGAGAATATTCCTATAAAGTGTATCAGATGGTTCTGATACATAAAGCAACATTTTAGTCATTTCATGTGCCACTGCTATTTTCATGCACACCACTGTATATCATATAAAGCAGGGAATCTCCTGATCGTTAAAAACTAACATGGTATCGAAGAGACCCTACAAAACATTAATTCTCATGTTAATTGCCTTACTTCATTACCGCAAGAGCCTCTTGGCGCAAACCTTGACTTTTGAAGACATCGACATTTCCAACCCTTTGAAAAACATTAATTCGAAAGATGCTATGTTTCTGCTGGTGTTATAATTTTTTAGAATATTTTGTCTGTGTATCATGTACCAGTTTTAAGATCTCAATAATCCGGATTTTTCACTAATTCAGATCGCCTAGGTTTTAATTGATCCGGATTACCAAAGCTTTACTGTATTTCATAAAATTTTGTCAATTTAGATTCAGTTTCAACATAATCAAAACAAATAAAAACACAGCGGAAAAGGATTTTTTATTATAAATATCGTGTGTTCAATTCTCCTATTTTTCCAATAGTTGATTGTTCTATTACAACTTCAGTTGTATATCTTTCAGCTATATGTACATAAATGTAAAACAATAATTTTCCCAACCAAGTATAAATAGTGATTTCTTTAGTACATCTTCTGACTTCTTTGCATCCAATGCTCACTAGATAAATTTACACATCATTTCAACGTACTAAGAAATTCTTAATTATTTTATCTCTAATTCGTCATGACTTATATTTCAGCGTTAGAAAACGTTTTCAGAATTTTGACAACTCTAAAATTAACGCAACATCTATCTAAAGTACCTAGTTTCAATTTTTCTTTATTGAAATTTATTCTTTGATTAGATCTTTAGCGATTGAGATATCTGGTGTTCTGCTACAAAGAAATTGAGCTCATTTTTTTGAAGTCTGTTGTATTCGCATGATTAATGTCATAGATGATCAAGTGATTTTACCGAAACGAGTGTGGAATGAAAAGTAGATATATAATAGTTCTTGTTCAGTATAATGAGAGGTGGATGAGTCAAATGAGGAAATGAAGCAAAATGGAAGAAAAAAGAAAACTCTTGAAACCCCGGGAATAATTTATGCGTGAGAGAAGAAATGTTTTAACTAATATACTTCCAGAATTAAGATATTGTAATAAAGGAAGAAATTTTTCGTTAGATTCTGACGCAAAAATATTCCACATAACAAAGTACAAAATGCTTTCGCAACTTCACTTCCTGGAATATTCAATGCGGCATTATTGAACTTCCAACCATTAGCATTGGTAATGTGAATAATATGAAAAGGACCACCTGAAGCAATGCCCAAAGTAACTTGAATTTTTGAACAGTCGTGCATATTTTTTATACTCACAGATTATCTTCTATTTTCCATCCCTAGATAGATCAAAAAATCTTGTCGTTTCAATTCAAAATGGCGGAAAATTTACTTTCTAAATAATTCGAGTATTTCTAATTCAATTCTAATCGAAACTATAAATTCTCCGTATCAGTTTTTGTTTCAGAATCTCAACCAATATGAATGACTTAATGTCGTTAATGTTTCGGTTAGTTTTCATTCTCGTCCACATACTCTATTTACGCAGCCTAAGCAAAGATACGAAAATATGAAGTGCAGTTAAAAAGAAGCTTAAAGAATAGAAAGACGGACGCAGGCACACGTATATGAACATGCAGTTAAAGAAAAGATAAAACGAGTCAGAACAGTTTAAGCGAGGACCGAGCAGAATAAGTGTGAAGGAAGCAGCTCAGGCATATCAACAATATGAAACATAGAAACATAAGTAAAGGAAAAGAAGTAACTAGTAAAGGAAATACGTGTGACGTTTATAGATTTGAAGAAATTATGTGGTAACATCACTAGATCGGAACTCCAGACTCTTCAAAAGATTAAGACTGCTTTAAGTAAATCAATTTAGCTTCTCAATTCTATAAGAGTACAGAGACTAAGGAAAACTGGACGTTAAAAAAGCATGAATAAAATGTACTAGAACAAACAGAAATGTATGTGCATTAGAAATGAAAAACTAACCTTATTCTGGAGATTTACCTAGGCGATAAAAAATTTGCATAAATTTTTAATAAAGGTGGGAAAATAATCGATTATATCTCAGCGCGTGCCAAGAAGCAAATACAATTTTACAACATAATTGAAAACAATCTTATATATGATACATTAAAAAGAAAGATGACATTCACAGATAAAAATGCGGAGTTAGATTTAACACCGTTTTTACTCTTTTTGGTTGTTCCGTCACGTCAATTTACACAAGTAGTTAAACACGATGATGTTAAAATTTTAAGGAATAAAAGCAACTCCAAGAAGGAAATAAATTTCGTCTGCAAAAGACATGAAAGCATGTTAATTGTAATTTATGTGTTTGTTACAATCACTTTTTTGCAGAGTTGAATTAACATTAAAAGTGTGTTTTTTTTACATTTTGGAAGTTTTTAACACAATTTTGTTGTTGAAATAATATTTACCTTCTCAAATCTGTAACAAGTTCATCGATTCGGAGACATTTAAACACAGATATGTTACATTAATTTTCAACAACGTAAAAGTGTAATATTTCTCCGTTTCGTATATTAAAAAATTTTAACTACTGTGCAGATTGTTAAATATACATCGAAAAGAGTTATTTTGAAGGAATAGTTTTTAGGTAAACATTTAGCTTTTCTGTAGAAACATTTAACTACTTACTCCTTAAACTCCGCACAATTTTTATCTGTATAGGAACTAAATTTCATGAAAAGAAAATGTACAAAGATATGCGGAGTACTAGAGAACATGAAATAAAAATAGTTGTAATTCTGAAGAGGTTGGAAAACCGGAGTTCGCAGTTATACGATTATATTAGAAGAATGATTTAAGAAAACGACCAAAAGTAATATCAGACTTTAAGAATAATGAAAAGAGAAAAACTTTTTTTGACGCAATAGTTTCAAATTGCTTAGATAATAGAAGTTGATTAAAAAGAAGAGAAGGTAAGTCGAGGTGTATGAAGAGAGAAAATGATTGGCCCTTAAGGAAAATGCATTGAAGAAAAAAGAAGTAACGGTTAGTTAACTAAAAAAAAAAATAAAGAGCCCTTCTTAAATAGGAATAAATTAAGCGAAGAGTTTTTTTGTCTCATAGTATTAAGATGGTTGATTTTCTTCTTCATTTAATAACATCTTGGCATATTTCGATGTTCAATGTTGATAATGTTGTTCAACATAATGGTCCAAGATTTCTTAGTGTCTACTTCAGCTGGCACACGTTTCTTTTAATCAACATGAGGTGCCTTTTTGGGTAAGTATACGGTAAAATTATTGAAAAAATTTTGTAAATTTATTAACAACAACGATCTTGATTTTGATGTATGAATAATTTCTAGTTCCTTTGCGAGTAACTTGGACTCCCACAACAAACCATAAATGAAAGAATAATAAAAGCCTACGTAACTTCATCTTTGTTATCGACAGATTATTATTTACTATGTATAAAAATGTTTCGGGTTGTATAATAACACAATAAATAAAACGGGAATAAATCCGATGAACATCCACCGCTTTGCTTTATGATTGCCTTGACGTAAATCCTCCCGAACATACGTCATCACCGGCACGCAACAAGTGACTCTTTTACGTGAGATGTTTTGACGTTGGCGTAACAGTATATATTACAATAAATGGATATCTAGGCTCGTAATATACGTTATTAAATTACCAAAGCTGACGTGGAATGTCACTATGTAATAGATCCTGTTTTTACAGCAACGGCGATGGAATGAGAGTCATTTTAATAAAATTCTGTTTCCATTCTTGTTTGTCATTCTCCATTCAATTAACATTCAATCTAAAGTTGAATTTATTAAATGCACTTTAAGAGTAAATATATCGTTAAAGAAAAAATGATTAAAATTCAAAAGTGTTTCGAAAATTGTAGTTTGGTCAAAATAGACACTCAAGACACACTATGAATGAATGTGCGATTTTTAAAGCTCGTAGAAAAGTTTCTTTGCAATCTAATAGTGTTAATGTCCAATGTCTACTTGTCGCCTTACAAATATTTTTGTTTACAATTGGAATTTTATGATGAACAATTTAAAGAAATTTTGACTTTGTACTGTAGTTGTTAACTTCCTGATAGACGAACTCTTCATCCACCAAATCTCACCCAGCTTCCAGTATACAATATAGCTTCCGGTTTGCATTACCTTCTTCGTATTTAATCGTTTGGAGCGTCTACCGTTTGTGCTTAATTATGTTTTCTTGACTGTTATGCATCTTCAAGTCTCGATTTTATTAAGCCATTCTTAACTATTGTGACGTTAATTTGTCTGCGATGACTTCCATTGTATATAACGACCATTTCCGGTGCTGTAGTTCAACGATTCCGTAGTGATAGCACTTATTTACACTGACCTTCGCTTACAGGAGTGGCTTTAGGCCTGCCCGTGTATTTTCGATTGTAATTTTCCAGTCTCTCTTTAATTATTACACTCGTCGTGTAATTTCATACCTGGACACTTTCGTATCGCACAACGCAAATTGTTGCTTGTATTTCAATGTTTAATTGCTTTCGTCTTGCCTTTCACAGAAAACACACATTTACATACAATTTCTACCTTCTAATAACTTATTTCATATGGAGACGTAAAAACATATCTTAGTTTAAGATAGAAGAAGAAGAGGTATCGGTAACGAGAGAAGAATATCTCATATCTCAAACTTATGTATGTACATATTATAAAATCCAACATATTAAGTTGATGCTTTGTAAAACTTTTTGAGCTTTATCTACGACATGTAATTGTCTCGCGTTAATTGACTTAGAAACTCGTCTTTATAGTCTTTCTGAACGTGGAGAATCACTCTCGTCAACGTGGTCCTGTTTGAAACAACAAAACCATTTTCTTACCCCATACACGACGCAAATGTTTTGAGCCACCTTCTCTGCCCTTACCTCTCTGTTAAACTCAAACAGAAGATTACGTTGGAAGTGTTCATTTTTTTCCACTTGACACTCGGTCTTCTTTAGCCCACAAATAACACTAACTTTTACAATAATTCTGTAAAATGCAAGATGTATTCATAAGCACAACAATGAAAAATTTCAATTTTTAAGTCTTTAATAAAACCGAAATAAAATGTTAGCCACACTGCAGTTTTGTTACATTTTAAAAGCATATCGAATTTAGGAGAAATATTTTTAACTGAATGCACTTCGGTATAATCGAAACACATTCGACGATTTCTTTGTAAACGAGTTTAGTAGCGCTTGTACCAACAACAAATATCAGGTTGCCTACACGATTTACATATGTAAATAGGTAATTAACATGTGGACCCGTTACTATATAAACTCAGACCGATTTAGTGTCTTTTTTTCACCGGCGACGAAATGGATCTTTTCTGTGTATTGGTTTCTGAAAGTAAGGAACGAACTTCAATCATGTTTCATGAAGGAATAAACCAATATGAATAAAATTTAAAATTTGTTATTTTCATATGATGTTATAAAAAATAGAGATTAAAGAATAATCTTCTGAATCGTGAAGTATCTAAATGAATCCATTAATCTAAAATCTGTTTATTATTAAAGGCTTGCTTGTATCAATTTAGCTATGCAATAGAGAAGTACATATTCAGAAATGTATCAGTCTTAAAGAGAAAGTCCGTTCTACCTACATACATACGTAAATTACAAACAGTTATATTTTCACTAAGTAGAGATAAGATATTAAAATCAACCCAATTATATTATAAATTACTGTAATATTACCCGTTGTGAAAATAACTATAAATGGTAGTCAAAATTGACTAAAACCTAATGATTAAAGGGAGTCAATAAATTGCGTTGTCACCATTACGTGTAAATATTAATTTCTTGTGACCCAAATAAAAACCAACTTGAAAGTCATTACACAATCTTATCGCTTTAATAGATAATTGTAAACGTAAACGTTGATTTTCATGTTAAGAATTATGTGTGCAGATTTAAGAATTCTATAATCATGAAACGACAGAATACAAAATTAATGAAATTTTTAAATAAGACAAAATAGACAAAAATTTGGTTATTCAGATCACAGCCAAGCCAAACAAATACCTGGGTGAGTCTGAAAAAAAACCGACAAATTAAAACCACTAATAGAATCGACGTCACAGATTATGGAAAAAATATAAAAAAAATTTGTATAACAATTTTTGAGAAATAATTAATCAAAAATCGGACCGAAAATCACGACACTCCACTGGTATATGAATAATGGGAATTTTAATGTACACACAGCTGCTGATGTCAATTTTATAGCCCTTTTTATAAAACGTATCGCTTTACTCCGCAAGTGAACGGAACGTGCATTTGGGGTATCGAAACCCATAAATGAAAAGTCAATTCGTGCTTTCATAGGTATGATAAATTATTATGGAAATTCGTAAGAAATTTGTCAACAATTTTGGAACCTTTATACAGTCTTTTGAGAAAAGGAGCATCAGTGAAACAATGGACTAAAGAACAAGACAAGGCTTTTGAGGAAGCGAAAAAAGCAGTTTCATCAGATGAAATATTAGTTCACTACGATCAAAGTTTACCGATCAGATTGTATACTGATTCATCAGAATATGGACTTGGAGCTGTTCTGGTACATGTTTTCAGTGGAAATGTTGAGAAACCCATTCATTTCGCGTCGAGGACTCTTTCAAAGTCGGAAAGAGGATATTCAGTTATTCACAAAGAAGCGTTAGCAGTACATTGGGGTGTACAAAAATTTCATAATTACTTAATGGGAAGGAAATTTACTACAGTCTGCGACCACAAACCTTTGATAGCGCTATTTGGAAAAAATAAGGGAATTTCAATCATGGCTGCTGGGAGATTTCAACGATGGTCTGTTTATCTTTCAGGATTTGATTTTGATATCAAATATATCAACGGCGAGCAAAATGTTATAGCTGATGGTTTGTCAAGAGTACCGATCAAGACAAATAATGTGGAAAGTTATGAAACGGAATACATTCATTTCATGGATTCTGTTCCTATTAATTTCAGGCAGATTAGATCAGCAACTCGTCGTGACTTTCTTCTGCTAACCCGAATGAATCGCTGGTTATTTATTTACAGGAATGCACCACATTGTACTACTAAGGTGAGTCCTGCATTGCGAATGTTCAAGAGAAATTTAAAGAGTAGATTAGATTTTGTAATATCACAAGAGAAAAAAATAACAGAAAAAAGGAAAGTTAAAGGAAGCAGAGAAGTTAATTTTGAGGAAGGACAAATTGTTATGGTAAGGGATTATAGGAATCCAAACAAAAAAATCTGGACCAAAGCAGTTATTGATGAAGTTCTTGGGAAAAGAAATTACTTTGTTAAAACAGTTGAAGGAAATTTGATTTGGAAACGGCATACTGATCAAATTTTGGCTGTTCATGAAGATAGAAATTTAGAAGAAAATGGAATTATGTATGGTAAACAAAAAGCAGTAAATTCTGGAGATAATGGTCAAACGGAAAGCAAGGAGAATGTTTCATTTGATGTAATAAATTCAGATAAACTTCTACTGGAAAAAAAAAAGGATTCTAATAAAGATGATAGCGTATCGGGTATTGAAGGGCAAGACGGTTCTGATAATTCCTTTGAAAATAATTTGAACAATCAATATTGTATTGCTAAAAATCGAACACGCCGTTTAATCAAACCACCTGATAGGCTAAATTTGGAAACATTTTAATGTATTAATGTATTCTTGGGGGAGGATTGTGTTATGTATTAGATATAATATGTTCTAAATAAGTAGGCCTGAGATATATAGAAAAACAATATGTGTTTACTATGTATTAGTTTTGACTACAATAAAGTACAAAGCTTATTTAATTAATAATTTGGAAGAGTATTTTATTAGAATACATTACAGAGAGTTTGATAATGCCTAGGAGTAAAACAGCGTACCATTTATCATTAGTTGAAGGAATTCGAGAAAAGTCGGATTGTTGGCTTACGGGAAGGTGACATTACAAACCGTCTCAATCGAAACCAATCTACCATTATGAGATGTTACCAGGCATGGGTTGGAGAAGGCCAAGAACGTCGCAGAAGAGGAACCGGGGATCGAAGACGAACAAATGAAGTGTAGGAGTACCGCCTCAGATTTGGCTTTAAGAGACGGATTCTCTACCATCAGATCAATTGCTGATATGGTTTGATGAAGAAGTTCATCCGATAAAAATGCGGCCCATCATAGCTATTGGCTTGCATTCTTATCGGCCACATCTCGTCTTAACTTTGACTACTCAACATCGTCAGCAACGTTTGGACTGGTGCAGGGAAAGACTTCGCTGGAATGTCGAATGGAAAAGGGTTGTATTCAGCGATGTATGACGGCAGGCAGAGAGTCCGACGAAGACGTGGTGAACGACGAAATGTTGAATTTTCCATTGAGAGGCATATTCATCAAACGATCGGTGTTTTGGTGTGGGGTGCTATCGCTTACGGAAGCAGGTCTCCTTTGGTGTTTATCCGAGGCAACATGAATGGCCAACGTTATGTTAATGAAGTGGTAGAACCCCAAATTCTTCCTTACTTGCAGCGACAAAAAAACCCTCTTTTCCATCAAGATAACGCTCGTCCACACATTGCAAGGGCTACAATGGACTTCTTTGAGCAAGCCCATGTTAATTTTTTACCTTGGCCGCCTAGATCTTCCGACCTTTCACAGAAACGTCTGGGATATGATAGGGAGGAGTTTACGGAACTTAGTGAATCCTCCACAGACGCTAGAAGCTCACCGAAATGAATCACCTCAGGAACACATCAACAACCTCTTGGAACCGATGCCACGATGAGTATAGTCGTCCCAGTTTGGTAGCGGTTTTATTGCCCTGCCAAAAAAAAGCGACAAAAAGGCGACCGCAGGCCGGTCTCTTTGAAGTTGTTTTTTTTATAGCAAGATCATAAAACCGATAGAAAACTTGGACGACTATAGAAGAATGTGTAAATAACAGAAGCAAATCAACACATTATTTAAAAAAATAATAAATCCCTTACACTTTTTCTTTGAAATTTTAATAATTTGTTACTTTTTGGTAGCTAAACGATTCTATAAAATTTCATGAAAAAATTTCCAGTGAGTATAAGTATAAATTTTAAAACTGATTAGTGATACGTAGTCGTTTATAAATATGACGGTGGAAACAAAGGAGGAAGTGTATTGCACTAAGCGTGTTAATGACATAGGTTGCAATTGAGTATGGTTGGCTTATCCCACACTTTCTTGTATGGATTAAATACAATACTAGAAAATGAAGCGAAAGGCGAAGATGAAGACGTGAAAGGCTTAAACAAGGTCGATTTGAAAGTATTAATGAAAATAAAATAAGTTCCAAAAGACCATAAAGCAACGGAAGTACTGTACACGTCTTCCCGTGAAAGTATAAAGGTCTCTTGTAAATGGTGTGTTTAAAAGTTTCCGAACCGATGAACATGTTACAGATTTGAGGAGGTAAATATTATTTCAACAACAAAACTGTGTTAAAAAGTTCCAAAATGTAAAAATATTTGTTACTTCAACTCTGCAAAAAAGCGATTGTAACAAACCATGAATTGCAAATTAACATGCTTTCATATCTTTTGCAGAGGAAATTTATTTCCTTCTTGGAGTTACTTTTAATCCTTAAAATTTTAACATCATCACGTTTAACTACTTGTGTAAATGAACGTGAGGGAATAACCAAAAAGAGTAAAAGCTGTGTTAAATCTAACTCCGCATTTTTATATGTGCATGTAACAAAATACAAGACTAAGAACAAAAGACTTCTAATCAAAAGAAAGAGGATGTCCCCATCACATCTCTATTGGCATACTGTTATAATTCCAAACATAAATGGCATACTGTTATAATTCCAAACATAATGGCGAGATATCGGTGGTTATTGCAACAAATAGAGCATGAGAAAGAGTTACTGTCTGCCTTCGTCATTTTCAGTCTGTTAATGAGGGTGAGAAAGAGTTATTGTCTGTCTTCGTCATTTGCAGTCTATTACTGATAGTATGTGTCAATGGAAAAATCACAATAAGGACAGATAAACACTGCGTTTTCAAAGCGAAAGGGACGTGCAGATTGACAAGTACCATGTCCGCCAAAAAAATGTGGGACAACTTTACACATGCATTTTGAATTATTTTCTTAGTTTGAATGCAGCTTTAAATAATTCATTTCTATGGTAATGTAAAAAAACACAAAAATACGCATACGATCGAATTTTTTTGACAATAGTTAATTCGTCATATTTACAATAGAACACATTACATGTCCCAGATTTTTTGTCGGGCATAGTACACTTGGGGATCTTAATACGAAAAGCCCAGAAAATAGAATAAGGGGTGCATTTTCTAGGGGCAATAAACTATAAAAGAACACAAATAATTATCAAAAATAAAATATTATTAGAATAAATCCAAAATTTCAATTATTTATTGTATAGATGCGCTAAACGTTTAACAAAGTAGAAAGAAAGATATTTAACTAAAGTCTAAAGTATGGTTAGTCACAAATTTTAAAATACGAAAAACGGACATGAACTTTAAATAAAAGACAGTGAAAAATATACATTGGAGATGACCAGAATAACAACAAAACATAAAGGAAAAGACAGTATCGTAAAGATTAACAAGGAAACGTTCACTCTAGCTGTAAACCGAGTTATGGAAGAGGTTTAATAAACCGAGGAAGCAATAGCAATATAAATAAAATGAAGAACAGGTACGGAAAAAGTTAAAATTATGAAAAGCAACAACAGAGACAAAGTGAGAGAAAATGGGTTTTAAAAAAAGGAAATTAAATTTTAAAAGTTCGAGAGAGATCAAAATGAAAGTTATTTACATCAGCAAAGAAAAAAGATTTTAAATTTTCTTATGAAAGATTCGAAACCGTCCGTAAAAATTATCATAATAAAACACTAGTAAATTAGGAGCGAGATTCAAAATTCGAAAACAAAATAAAGATAAATGAAACTAATACATAAAAACACCATATTATCAGAAACGAGAAGTAAACAGTTGCGGATTGACAGAAGAATAATTAAAATAACTAAACCAAAAGTACCGAAAAATTAAACAAAAATAATTGAATAATAAAAGTTTAATGCGGTTTGATAAAGTTCCTTGCCTATTTATACATATACACGTTTAATTAATTCGTCCAAAATTCACTTCCCATGATTTCGCAGATGTAAAACCAATTTGGAATTTAATAAAATCCCCAAAATAAATTCGTGTAAAATTAACATAACACGTTCACTGTAAATTAAATCTTAAAATATGAAATCTGTCCTTCATTAATTTCCTGACGCAAAGCCATCGCTTTAATCGGTCATTGAATTTAGGCATCGCGTGAAAGGATTAAGAAAGTTGCCGTCTGCACGCTTTCACATCCAGTGGGCTTGTTATACAAACCTTATAATCGTGTTACGAGGATTTAATACTTCTTGTGTTGCCTGTTAAATTAACTCGCCATCGCCGCTCACTTTACCTGTGTTTTAATAACAGCCGGAAAAAGATTAATCTTTGTTTGGAAGCTGATAATGATCACGTCAAGCTACCTGAGATGTTACACTTTTTTGCAAATGATGACGAACCCTGAATCGTGTCTTTTTCATTTTTTCTAGTTTTAAAGGCAAACTCAAATTAATGCGATAATAAAGAAGAAACGTAGCTTATGGGTTGATAAACTGACTTAATGCAAGGCGAAGAAAACAAGTTGCCGATTAAGGTCACCAAGTTACAGTAACTCGACCAATAGTCTGACTAAAACGAACGGCTCAGGTCAAAGTTTGCAGTTAAGAAATCTCACCGAACCCAATTCCATGTTAATTTTCTAGAAGCGTCGTTACGTGACTGTTTGTTTTCGTCATTTCGCCGAAGAAGTCTTTTTATCTGCGGGATCACACAGTTTGCAAAATTCGAGGTCGCTAGCCTCTTTAGGTTTAGTGACCTTGCGCGTTGTGATTTATCATTCACACGGCTAGTTTTTAGTGTGGCTTGTTTTATTTCTCTATTGTATTTGGGCAGTCGGGTCTCCTCGCTCGTTATCTCTCTTTCAGCTCGGAGATCCGTTTAGACGTAATTATCTTCTGGCATTATGGTGTTTACTTGCTTGCTCTAAATGCAGCGTTTAATTAACAAATTACGACGATAACAGGACATTAAATTGTTGAGCTGCTACTTGCTTACGTTATCCTTTGAGCCAGTGATTCTCGATATGTACATACGTGTGCTTGGGATACTTCAAAACCAGGTTGGAAGAATTCACTTCACAGCAACAGAAATATACATACATTTATGTAATACCTGCCACTTGTTAATGATAAACGTAAACATTGCAGTTTTTAGCACCACACTTCCTCATGTCTGCCCTATGATGACCTTGCATACGTCAATATGATAATCAAATTTTGGATATGGCTTTTCGATTGCCTTTTATTGTATAAGAATGAATGAATAAATAAATAATTGGTTTAAAAATAGTATTGTATTTTTACAGAAAACTGCGTTCTTTTTTAGTAATAGAGAAAAGCCGTCTTTTTATTATTTCCATGAACATTTCGCGGAAACTACACCTGGTCGATTGACTATGCAACATCATCCATTAATTAGCATTTGTTGTGCAAAAATCATTGACGATCTAAAGTTGATATCCAGAATAATACCAGGACTCATAGATTTGACATTTTTAAAAATTGAAAAGATGTAATTTTGTTACCATTCTACAGATTTTTTGACAAACAAAACTTCATTTGTATCAGAAGATTTAAAATGCCTAAAAGTGTTTGCCCTTTTAAAGTTCTGCAAATTGCATATCGCAAATTTAATTTGACTTTTGAATCTATACCATTCAATCAACTGTTACGTTGTACGTACAAAACTCGACGGGAAAACTATTTTCGGTCGATGCGACTTTAAATAGAAATTCTTTACGAGTTCGGCACATTTGTCTCATTCGTTCTAAATATACACTAAACACGCGCGCAGGAATTTCACAGCTCTGTTCCTTATTCGAGGACCAGCCGAATTAAATTTGAATATTAATTAGGCTCGTAAAATTCCGTCCTTCCTGCTCGAGAAACGGAGCGGGTCCTGTTTTTTTTTTTGGGCGTACCATTATAAAGACGTAAAACAAATTTCTCGTTCTTTTAATTCCTGTTTTATTTATTTTTGTGCGCGTTAATTTTGTTTATGGTGTACAGATGTTAGTTTAGCGTTTGTGGGCCGGACGAATACGTAATTTTTATGTGGGAGAAAAACACTGATGTTCGATGAGAATTCTAATTGTAACATGTTAATGAAGTCGTTGAGTTTATTTATTTGTCCAGTTCCGTAATTAGATTTCTTAAGTCTTCACGAGTACTATGCTTTTTTTAAGCAGGTAGTTTAATTATAATTTCGATAATTTAAAAAAAGGAAATGTTTCATGAAATGAAACGATGTACTTTACAATATTTGTGTAATAGCTTTTTTTAAAATAACGCTTATTATACTTAAATACTTAACGTAATATACTTGACATTGAGTATATGAGAGTATCATATTTACTCGCGTAGAAGTATTAAAATTCATCACTATGTACTGAAATATAAAAGAGTTGTATCCTTCACGAGGTGATTTGAAAATACAAGATATAAACTTATTGTTAGAAGCGCATCATTTCTTTTTTAATCAATAATTCTTTAAAAATATGTTTTGCATCATTGACTGAAAAGATGGACAAATGGATTATTGATTACTCGATGTTTGACCAAACATATCAATTTACTTTTACGAGTTTACTTACATTAGGACAAATTAAACAACCCAATGATGTGAATTTAATATTCGTTGAAACGAATATTATTAAAAGTGAAGTTATTAACAGGAAAAATACTAATGGAAAATACATGTTTAACGAAATACCATTGAATTGTAATTTATATCATAGCTTAAAAGGACTGTCACAGTTTAATAACATGGAACATATTGCTAAGTATAGCTCTCCAGTTTCTATTTCGTTTTTACGACTACAAAAATTAATTCGGTTTACAAAGAGCAAATATTACAAACTATTCTTAAGCAACACGTCCCCCCCTCTCATAAAAGATATCGAATTTATAACAGACCATTTCAACACTTATGGCATCGATAATTGCTGTTGTACGTCCATAAGAACGAATTGGAGAACTGTAACTACTCAGACGTTGCAGTATTGATGTCTGTGAAATATTTTTTAACGGAAATGTAAAACAAGCAGCATCACATAAAATGCATTAGCTTCAAAATATAATGTGTTATTGAAAAATTACTAAAACCTTTTTAAGTAAATAAGTAGGAAGAAAATATAACAGAAAGAATGAAAGGATTAGGACCTAATTTCATGGTCAAACATCTCATTCAACATTGTCATGCTTTTTGATTACTCATCATCTCAACCAAAACCTTGTCAACAACTCGTCAGATATTACATTACGGTTTAGGCGATAATATAAAACAAGAAGACACGAAGACAAACATTGAGGTAAATCGTCAGTTGGAAAGTGTTAAAGGAAATTACGGTCAAACATCACGGCAGTAAATTGCTAGTACCACATTTATTTTACAATTTACAAAAAATTAAACTTATAATTACGCATAAACATTAACATGCAAACAACTGTATTATATAATGTTCTTTATTAAAAAAGAGATTGTGAAACGTTTTAAGTGACCCAACTTAAATATTAGATCTAAACCACAATGTGTTTTATGTAGAAACAAAAATAAGGAAACGCTGTTAAGAAAAAGTTTCTCTATTCTCTATTAATAAAAAATATCGCAGTTTAATTTTATATCAATCAGACCCAATTGACACGTACAAGAAAAACTTGTAGAAGTTTGTTCTCTCGTAAATTTAGAATGCGCCAGAAAGAGTTCGCTGCAATTTACAAGTCGGACTTTAAAAGTCTCAACTTTACAAGAAAAGCTGACACATGTTGCATATTCTTTACAAGTTGATCTGCAAGTTACAAGTCGCGCCTGCCTAGTTCCTTAAAATTCGTTTTACCAACTTACGCAATACGTAGTGTCTTAATACGTGACACTACGATAATAACAATAGTTATTTTTGGAGGTTACTTTTAAGTAAGAATTTAGTTAAGTATTAAAAAATTAAGTATTATATTGCAGTACTGCAATAATCCACACCTCAAATTTTTAGCGAAACAAATTTATTATGGGCTAGAAGGTTGGTTAAGTGCGTATTCTTTTAGCACTTTTATTCAAGATAGAGTAAAAGGATAGAACCTTGTTAGTGTACATGGACTTTTCAAGAAAACTTTCAAAGTAACTTTACAAGTTTTCTTGTATGTGTCAATTGGGCTTTAGATTCTAGAAAAGTAGTATGACTCTTTCTGTGTGAGAATTGAATCTCCTTTACTGAGATGAATCACTTCTATTTGGTATGCATTACAACTCTTGCCAATTAGTTTCTATACTTACGTTTTCCTTACTGTCCTTTATCCTCATCTTCCTTAAATTTTTCTTGACTTCTTAACCCTCTTTTCATTCGCTGCATCTTTCCAGTTTTCTCTCTCCTTCACTAGTCATCATTAATTCCAATGTATGTACATACATAGCTCTCATTCCTTTCCAATTGTCAGGAATTTTGCTTTTCTGTTCTCTCCGTTACGTTTCCTTCCATAATTATACTGGGTGTTTCCTAAGTACGGTCCGTAACTTCAGGGAGTATTTACTTGCGATATTTTAATAAAAGGCTTTTATATGAACATTTGTCCGGAAACGCTTATATTCTAAGATACAGGGTGTAAAAGTAAAACTTCAAAGAGTTTTTTTTTTTATTATTATTATTTATTATTTTCTAACGTTCCTAACAATGCACAACAAAAAAGTTACAAGGTGCATTGTCTTATATTTTTGTTTTTTATTTTATTTATTAAATTCACATAAAAACGAGTACAAGTGAATTTAAGAAAACATATATGTAATTAGTATCAATGCTTTTTTGAAATAAAATTAGCCTTGATGAAGAAAATCATTAATAAATTATAGAGTTTTGTTAAAATTATACAGAAAGGCGAGGCGCAGGTGCATTCTGAATTGACAGACGGAAGGATAAACGAATGAATTATAATTAAATGTACAGATGCACCTTGTAACTTCTAATAATTTAGGTCTGAAATGACAGAGCTACGTAATACATCTGTTCCATGTGTCGGTATAATAACGCGATTATTTTAACGTACCCCTTAAACGACTTTAATACTTTAATTTTGTTTTGTCGCTACAAGTACTCGTTGTTAACGCTAAAATTACAAAAAAAATTTAAATAATTGAAAGTAGTGGAGTAACAAAAATGCAATCTTTGGCGCGTTACCTGAGTATACTGGAACAGCAGGAAGAACAAAACAAGAGGAAGTGAAACGAACCGGTTCTGGTTCCCCTAAAATAAAATCAATTGAGTGTTTTAGAAGACGTCCCGGGGGCTTACCGGATCTGAAAAGTAACGGCATAATAATGCAGTAGGCGGAACCTGGTTTTGTACGGTACAAAGCTACTGTCATTTTTTGAGGGTCGAAGCACTTTCAAATTAATTCTTTTTTTATTGCGCCGTTTTAATTTCTTGTATGTATGTTCTGGATTGTAATTTATTTCTTACATTCATTTTAAACATTCCTTATTTTATTTAAACGTCCCTCTTCAGAATATACATACTTAGGAACTTTTCCAAACTAACCGGAGATCCTGTTTTAACGTATTTTACAATTTCAAATTTTACTTTAAATGCAAATTGCTTAAAATTGTTCCAAGGGGTGAAGTAAGAACAATAAAATTAGCATCAAATTGTTGCTTTTTTTGTTATGATAATGTGGGATACTATTGGTTATTCATTTTGCAAAGAAAACATTCAAAATGTTGTATCATACAGTATACACATTACGAAATACATAATGCCTTGAAGACAATGTTTTGTTAACTAGAAAGCGAGTTAGTATGGCGCATAATTTTCGCGATTAATTAACCGATCGACGATATATTTGCGGGCTTCATGACCTTGTTGCAATCTATTTGCTGGTCTTGGCACGTTTCCACTACACCAAAGAATGTTCAGCGGTAGAGCAACCCAACAGGCCAACCGATAAATTATACAATGCGGATAATACAGCATAAAATTACCAAAAGAAAAGGAATAATTACATATTTCGTCACGTTATGTTGTAGAGTAAATGTAAACGGTACTGAAAAACATGTGTGATGTAATAGGCACATTTTTCTTTAAATTTCGTGATCAAAATATATAAATATCAAAATATATTAAAAAATATGTTTAGAAAATGATCATTAAATTTTCGTTAATAGATTCGGCGACTGATTAAATTGATAAAACTAGGATATAAAATAAAAACTGAAATCACCTACGTATTGGTACTTGGTACAAAAACGGTTTTACACTTGAACTTAATGTGGTTCATACGCATTGCTAATTGCATTGGCAAAGTAAACGTGAAAAAACAAACTTTATGCTCTGGTTCTAGGAAAAATAAGTTAAGAAAGGTTACGTCAGGAAATACTAGAATGTTACGTGTATGTTCAATCTAATGTGAAATTCACACTTCTGCATTTCCAAGCCTAAAACAGTAGAACGTTGTCTTAAAATGCTCAATATACCAATCATACTCATGATACTTTAATAGTCGATGAAAAATGTTCTTATTGAGATTTTTGCCGTACTTTCCCAATAAAAATACAAGTGTGGACCTTTCAAACGTAAATTAAGTTGTACATCAAAAACTTTGGCAAAAGAAAGTTGCATGGAAATATGCAAGTTGCATTCCACTTAAAAGAACCATAGTTTATTTTCTACAGTTGTCATATAACCAAGTGGAATTTTAATCAGTTTGTATCCTGAGATAAAAAGTCAGTTGATTATTAAATTCAAGAAATATTGTGAGGAGCGCGAAAAGTGATTTTATCTTGTTTTCTTTCTGAGGACCCATAGAATTAAAATATTGAGAAAACAAATACAAATCATTTTTCAGTTTGGGGCAATTATTATATTTCCTTTTTCAATTCAGTTTTAACATTTTGAAATCTTTTTCTGTAGTGAAAAAAAGCAGATTTTAAATGCCCTTGCGCAAAATTGAGTAGGTACACATAATACCGAATCATAAATTAGTCGTTCTTTAAATGGATTTTAATAATCTTTAATTTTGTCACACAGACATAAAGCTACTGCAAATCTAGAGAAAATAAACACTCACGATTAACTCTGTATTAACTACGAAAATTTACCGGAATTATAAACGTTTAAACCGAATGTTTTTTTTTACTTACGTTTATCATAAACACATTATACATGTTTATACAGTTTTTTTATTTCAATTTGATAAATAAATCGTATAAATTACACTCCATTTTGCAGTCCCTCTTAACGGATGCGCACGTCAAATCTCAAGAATCGACGTAAATCCAGAAAACTGTTCAAAGTAATATTTCATAAAAGTAATAGAAAAGAAATTGGCAGATAAAATAATATTTTTAAACGAGAAGTCGAATGCATCTTTCCTATGAACAGGATTCGCCAAGTTCTGATAAAATCGTCGATATAAACGTGTCCCTCAACACGCCCTTGGTCAATTTTCACTTTTTTAGTGACCAGCGGTTTTTTATTTACATTTAAAATGGAAGAAGACATGCCTGAATTAGAGGCATAGGTCGGTTCGAAGGTAGACGATTACCATAAGCTGTTATCCAAGAAACAGTGTGAGTTTTCTTGATGCTGAAATCGCTTCTTGAAGATTTGCCAGCATTAGCAAAGATAATTATTACCTTTCGTCATTCGCACATAGAAATCGAACTCTTAATAATTCGAAGGAAATGTGCGACTATTATTGAATGGATGTATCGACACAAATACTAAGAAAACATTTTTATAGTGTGGACTTATTTGCTTAGAAATCAACGATTTGTATTGTTCTTATTGTAAGTCATAAAAGAGCACACAGAAGTAGGGATGCTCAAAACAGTTAAATGAATCGATTCAATTGAATCGATTGTGTGGAATCGATTCAGATGAATCGATTCAATTTAAACAAGTAGAATCGATTCGATTCAATACATACATTACCAATTTCTATTCTTGAAATTAAAACTTATGTCGCAGCATCATATTTTATGGTTCCATTGCAGTGTTTATAACGAACAGATTTGCTGTTATCAGTAATAAAATGCTTCCATACTTCAGTTGCTTTAGGAGACATTGTTCTACACTCGTACTCAAATACAAAATACGTATATACCTACTGTTCAAGTGTGCAACGCAAATTTTTGCTAGTTAATGGTCAAAGAAATTTCTGTAATTTGAAATGTTACGTTTTATGCCGTGAACATTCCCTACCCACAATTTTATCATTTTGAGTTATTGGCTGCCAGTAACATATAGATGGCGCGGTGATAAAAAATTGGTTGTATGTCCACACCTTTCCAATTCGATTCTTGAATCGATTCACACCAAATTGAATCGATTCGATTCTTTCGATGCATCGCTTGCAAAGAATCGATTCAACTATAAATCGATTCGATTCTGAACATCCCTACACAGAAGATGGACAGAGAACTGAGGCCCTATTAATGGGGACGAGTGTTCACTAATGTTATGCATATAGGCATATTTTGATTTGACCTGAACACCAAACAATCTTGTGTTAATTCTGAAAAGACCGCAGTATGAGGGTGACGGTTTAATAGTTGGAAAAGTATTGGTCTTTATTTCATTCAAAATAACTGCCTTACTATTGAATAGTAAAGGGTGACCATTCGTCCCGGAAAATGTCCCGGAATTAACAATTCGTTTATTATCAAAATAATTTGTTTTCTATAGTATGTAACAAGCCATTCAAAGAAAGCGTCATCAAAGCAGGCCATGAACGAGAAATATAGACGTAGCGTGGACGTAGCAGTCACGTCGAAACTAAACTGTATGACAGACGGCAAAATTCGTGAAAACGTTTTACGCCAACATGGAATTTACGTTTACTGAAGAACAAAAACGCATTTCAGTAGAAATTTATTTTAGAAATGGTAGTAAAATCAATTGAAATTGTGTATATTCAATGAGGGATGCATACGAGAAGTTTGGAGTGAAAAATATACCTGACATTTTAGTTCCTTTGTACAATTAAGGAAAGATATACCTACATACGTCTTTTTTCGTCGGTCTGCTTTGATTTTTTTTAATGTCTCAATATTTCCACGTTTTATTTTCGGAACCTTTCATTGGCGGCATTGGGCCAAATGCTCGTGCGCAATGAAGTTTGCATTACAACAGGGCTGCGTTCACAATCATAGCTCCGAGAGCGTCTTGGGCGCGTAATCGCGTCTTTCTCACTCAGGAGCGTCTCGCTCGTCCGTTTTAAAACTTATTATTTCCATGACAATGGACGCACTTTTCTCATCCCACTTTTAAGTAGGATGATTAGAGTGCGTCCGTTGTCATGGAAATAATGTAATCACAAGTCGTTTTGAAACAAATGAGTGAGACGCAAAATATATTAAAAATCGTGAGTGACAAAGACGTGATTACACGCCCAAGACGCTCTCGGAGCTATAGATTGTGAAGCTCAGTGGTTATAATATCGCGTGATTTCTTAAATTTTTTATCAACTTTTTGTTTTTCTTTACACCGCCTACTCTAATCTGATTTTTATTTGCTCATTATAACTTTATTTCTAAACTGGTGAAACTGTTTTTCGCTGTTTTGGTAATCGTTCTATAAATTAATAGTACTGTATTTTAATTGTAGAGCATATTTTATAAGGAAATATTGAATTCAGCAAAATATCTCATCAACTAAATCAATTGCTACCAGTAATTATTTTTAGAGGTTAGCAAAACAAACCGTACTTTCTACAGTATTCGATACAGGAAAAGTAATTAAATTAAATTGAAACAGTAGTTTAATTTTTTTTTTTTACAATTGCTTAAATTTTGTAAATTTAATTTTTTTAGAATCCTTCCAAATAGTGGGCAAGAAAAGAGCTTGTATATTGCATGTAATTTTGTAAACTTTTTTAATCCCCCCCGCTCCTACCGGACTCAATGTCCCGGATTGCAATGTAGAAAAAATGGTCACCCTAGAATAGTATGTAGACCAGATTCTATGGTCCTTTATTTTTGCGTACACAGTAGAAAATAACGAATCGTTTTCATAGAGTTTATATAGCAGCTAAACAATTGGTTTCAACTAGAGATCTATATAATGAATTGATTACGTGAAATATGGCCTAACATATAATTTTGACATTAAAATTGATTTCATCCATGCTTACCTGAAAAACTTGACCTTAAAAATGTTACTGATTTTCATATTTCTCCAGGATTACGCTAAAATATTGAATATGCGTAAATTGGTTTGAGGGATGTATTTTTGCATTATTTTATTAAGTTAACTTTTTTTGTTGAAAAAAATACGTAACAAATTTGTAAACAACGTTCCTTTGTAATTGACATTTCTTTGTACGTTTATCAGATCCAAGTTGAGGAGATGACGCGTATTTGTTTGAGAAATGGGCATTCTTTTTCCATCAAAAGATTTTGTACTTAGTTTACTGCAAAAAAATATACAGGAACAATATCTAGTACATTACATAGTTTGTTATATTAATCAATGTTCTCCGCAGTTTAATAAATAATTATGGATATTAATATTTTTAAACAGAAAGAAGAGATTTTCTTCACTCTGTTCATCTTGAGTATTACATACATCCGTGATTTAAAATTAATAAGGAGTACTTCCAGATTAGGAAGTACTCTTCTTATTAATTTTAATTAAATGTTACACCTAATTATGGACTTTCAACAAGATCATTAACATTTTTATCTAAAGTTGAAAATAAAAAAGTTTTTCCTCTTTTTCAGTCCATCTGGGGACACACTGTATATACGACACAGCAACACGTTCACTAATAAATACTTCGAACGTGTGGAAATTTCAAGGGATAAGCAAATGTACGGGGGTTATATGACCACTAACATAAAGTATTGACCCCCTTACAGAATAACTCAACTGGTTTGCCTGTTGCTTTTATTTTCATGTTATTGACCAACAGAACAATTGACCCGCTATGGACCAATACTGTTAGACCAGTCCCGTGGGGACAAACCTGACGTAATCCCGTTAATGTATGGGATGCAATTGATCTAAAGACAGCTAGCACAGTGCAGTGAATAACGTATATGTATACTGTTATTATTTTTAATTTAGGTAAACGTACTTTTTAACAAATATTATCTATAAAACAAATGATTTAAATACTAAGAAATAATTATGAAAACTAACGATGAAATCACGAATTTATAACACAAATTCATTGTCGTCGTCGTCGCCACAAAGCCGCGATATACACATATTCCCATCTTTTTCACGCAGATAAAGTCGCATTCCCCTCGTGTCGGTTGTGTGGAACGATATCTCGCATAAAAAATACAGGGACGGAACATCCGGAGACGAAAACACCTGTTCTCCCACCGAATTCACGTCGTAATCAGATCAAACGAAGCAGATCGGTCCTTTGTATGCAAATCACAATTAACTGGGAGATTAAATTTTGACGGACGGACGGACAGACACACGCTGGCAATTCAATTTCAATTTTTATGACGGCCGACGTAGTCACGTTTTGACTAGTTTAGCCTTACGTAGATTTATTTATGTGTTCAACACGACCCAGATTTTTTTTCATTTCGAGCCAACTTCCCGTATAATCAGACACAAGATCTTAATTTAATCAGTTTAAAAAGTGTACATATGTAAATGTATGACTTAAAGCTATTTTTGAGATACGAGACATCATGTCACGAAGAAAAATAATCTGAAAATGATTTGATTGGTTTGGATCCAAAAACGAGATTGTATTTGCAGAATAAGCTGGTTCCAGTAAAACCGTTAAATTATAGCAGTAATAAATAAGGGCCAAAAAATTCAAAACATGAAGTCATGAACATTAACTTCGAAAAATGTCATGCCGCTTTGGGGACAAGTATAGGTCTGCTTCATATTACCTTCTCAATCACTTCGTACAATTTAGTAGAATAAGTTTTTATATTATAGTAAATACCATGAGACTTTCAAGAATATGGTACAAAAATAATATATTTCTTCGTTTTGCAGACGTGCTGAAAAAGCGAAGAAGAATATTCTTAAAAATAAAAGTCAAGAAGTGAAAAGAATACACTTGTACAAAAACACCAAGGTTTCTCAATAAAAATTCTTTGAATTTTTTAGCATCAAAGATGGAAAGCGTCCCCGACGAAACACCTAAAATGCGGAAGCAATTATTGTATCAACTAATATCGCTCTTCAGCTCAGTTCAATGTTAAGTAGCATGAAAGTATTGAAATCCTAATATTCAACAAAGATCACAATAGTGGTACTGCATAGATAGTATCCTCTTATCCACCATGAAGAAGCTCTCTGTAAGGTTAGTAAAATACGAAGACGCACAATACAGTTCAGGTGGAACAAGTCCATCATCAATGCTTCATTGTCATTAGACAAATAAAAGAAAAGAACATTGAATTCTATAGGATCACACACGTCTATTTGGTTGATTTAGAAACTTTTGATAAAATATAGTATCGAATGTCGTCAAAAATTAAGAAATTGATTACAACACGTAAATAGTAACAAGATTACCAAAATGTGAAGGGAAAACCATATACTGAAGAAATGAAATTACCTTGGGACATCAGTCAAGATCATAGTCCGAGCACTTGTGCTTAATCTGTTGAGAGACAAAATCATCACCAAACTTAAAACAGAGTTTGCAAAGATAACTGCAATATGACTGAAAAGAAGACTTAATTTGGTAATATCCGTCAGGGAAAGTCATATTCTGATGACGTTCTTTAGATGAATACAGCAGGTTATACAATTTAAGCATTTAGGCAGATTTTCATCACTTTGCCACTTGAAAGAAGAGGACACTATGCAAATATAACTAGTGTAATGTACAAAAAAAAGTCTATATCCAAATATAGTGCCTTTTTTAGTTTAATAGTCGTACAGTTTAAACATCCAGGTAGTCCTCAAGATTCGGCAAAGAATCGAGAATGAGAAACAAGATCAGATTTGTATGTATAGATATAAAACATATTTTCCGTGAGTAAAAACCTATAAAACAAAAAAGTATACTAAGAGAGTCGAAATAAAAGTACTAACAGTTAGAACAAAGAGAAAAAGTAGGTACAATAGTTTATATTTGGAATCAAGCATGTAATATATGATGAGAAGATAACAAGGAAGATACATGACATGAACTGGTAAAAATCGTGATGGGAAGAAACTTCTAGGACACACAAGCAAGGAAAACGCCTGGCATGGAGAGGAAAATTTGTGACATAAAAGATACCAAAGAAATAGCTAGAACTTGAAATTACAAAAAATAATGATACGTTCGATTAAAAACCGTATCCATCCAAGAAAATAAAAACAATTCTATCCTGGAAACGGCGTTTATACATAAAGAAATGCTTCTTGTTTAAGAAAGGCAATGGAATATGTATATAATTTAGGAAGATTCAAAAATTTTACAGCAAAGATAAGAAGAATAAAAACAATTCTTTCTGGAAACGGCATTTATAAACAAAGGAAATGGAATACACAATTTAGGAATATTCAAAGACATTAAAGGAGACACAGTCGCGAATTATAAACAGTGAAGATGCAGACGATAAAAAATAAAGAAACAACTGTGGCAGAAGAAAATTATGTTAGCCATCTGATCAAAATAAAAGGAATAAGAGTAATTAAGTAAAACTAGTATGATAAATCAGAGTAAAAGAATGACAAAAAAATACAAAGGAATGCACTTACACACTAGGAAAGAACGTAAAATATTGATAAAGAGTAATAACCTCAATTAAAACTGATGACGGTCATTAACTTACTCACTGCACGTAATTTCTGGATAATAGTATTTTACTTTTGAAAGCTTTCAATCACTTTCAATTATTTATTTATCCGACGTTTAACAGGTGTGATTCATAAAGTCAGAAACCAGATTATGTAAATTCACCGCTAATATGCGTGCGTTCGCATGAAAGCATGTACAAACTTGTACAAACATCGCGTCATCATATTCACTGTAATCAAACAACGCGGTAATATGTCGTATGAAAATCATGAAGCCGCGCGTGGGTGAGCATGACGAACGACATCGGTCCCGGGGGCGGCTTTGATGATTATTTAATTGGAACCGTGTATCAGGATGACGTACGTTTGATTGTAATCTATCCTCTTCCCCGTTCGCTGTTAATTTCCGTTTATTTGATTACTCTACGAGCGATTTATTTCAAATATGCTCCCTAATTAGCAGATAATGAATTCGAGGTGACACATTAGCGTCTCATTTCATTCCTGTTTTATACACAGTTTCATGTGACAGAAATAAAGGAAATGAGAATGGAAATAATAAACGTTTTCTACTTCTCACAAAGGATATTAGTCAACCAATGAGAAACGAAAATTATTATTTTTTTGGGTCGTAAGGTTTGCCTATGGTATAATTAATTTAGTTGAATTGGCTCTACTTCCCTTTATAAACTCATTTTGAAAAAGAACAGGCTGTTGGAAATGCACACAAATTAATCGTCATTTCTTCTTAATGAAGTTGGCGTATATCTCTCTCCTGAACATTTTAAGCAACGGCCCCCAATCACCCTCATCACCAACCCCTTTGACTCAGATCATAGTATTACACCATGTTTTGGCAATAGGAGCTGAACACAAGTTTGCACCATAGTTTGTAATGTGGTAGTATGATTCATAAAGGTTTATAAAAGAATTTAAAAAATATGACTTTTTATTCTTATTCTTTTTATCACTGCAATTGGGTTGATCTTCTCTCATGAACTAGAGCCAATTCAGCAAAGCGAATAGAATATTCGTAATCAGCAACATGAAAGAAGCCTTAGACGATTCTCCAACCCTGTGCCTTAAAATTGTGGATACCCGGTGTTATCTGTTTATTCAAATTTCATTCTTAACTCTCGGAAGCAGTATGGAATACAATTTCGTAGTTTGCAAATTAGTCAAATGTTTATTGTTGAGTTTCCAGTTGAGGTCTGTTTATTCTTGCTTTTTTAATAGTTTAGAAATAATATTAGTTCAACATAGAAATATTGCATTGGACGAAAAAAAAATAGTTTCGTTCTTTTTTAAATATCTGCTTAGGAAATGTTTAACAAGAATTTAAATTCATGGTTAACTTACTTAGGCCCGGTTTTACAATCGTGGAATAAGGACGGAATAACTGTTCGTTGAATATCCTTTAATGTTCCTCCATATCTACGTCACACCTACGTAACGTTATTCTAAGGATAATGCTTATCCGACGATTGTAATATCGGGCCTTAGAGGTGATTTTTTTTCCTGTCAAATTGTAAATTGGTCTGATTGTGCAAAAAGTGTAAATCCGCTACATATTGCGGTTATTAGGAAAATAATGATTTTATATGTGACTTAGGACATCATTCTAATCGGAGTTGCAAATAATTACAGCTTGGTATGTTCCTACTGTCGAGCATTACAGAGACTGTACAATGTTATATTCTGCTACTACCGAACATTGCCATGTAGCTTCTTACCAGTTGGTAAGTTACAAATCCGATTAGAAAGACCCCCTCAGGGGGGAGTTGCAAGGTACAACGTGGTATCTTGCTGGACTCGAGCAAAGCTGTATCTTGCTATTGCCGGAGATACCACATTTGCTACATCGCAAATTCTTAGAATGATTCCCTCAGCCAAAAAAGGGCAAAGTGTCTTCAAGATAGGTATCCTTGAAAACACTTGTTTGGGTAGCAATTTAATTCTTGATAACCTCGAAACAAGATAGTTCACAGTTTATGGTCTTAGCACGGAGCACAGGCAATGCTATGTACAACATTTTGCTTGCACAGTTCAAGACATTGCAGACTAGATATGGACAAAAAACTGTGCAATTATGGGTACTACGTGGAAACGAAAAGCTGAAGCCAAAATCATTTATCCACGACTTGCACAGACATGCCGTTGCAAGTGGACGATGCCTTCATCTTTTGACATGGTATAGAAGCGTTGTTAAATAAGTATTAGATTCTTAATTTATAACAATTTTAGTAAAATTTAGAACAGAAATAATCGTATGCAAATTTCAAGAATCAATAGCTGGAGCATCTTGAACCTCCCGGACCCTTTCGTGGGCAAACATTAAAAATGCTGCAATATAGTGAAAGTTGAACTTTCTGGCACTAGTATGTACGTTATTAATTTGTTGATTTTTTCCACATATTTTTTTCATTTTTCACCTAGGCAAAGCAAAAAGAAAAGAAAAAGAAAACTATTTACTGAAAATCTCTTACAATTTATAAAAGTTATATAAAACATCTTTAAATTGAAAGTTTATGAAGTTTTCCTTACTCGGAGAAAAAAGTAAAAGTGTTAATGCATTGAAAAATAAATTCCACCTTGTAAAAGGCATTTCTTCAGTTTTGTTAGCCAAGAATCATATTAGGCGATTGTAAAAGGCATTTCTTCTGTTTTGTTAGCCAAGAATCACATTAAGCGAGTGTTGGTTGATGTCCAACGAAAAAAAGACATAGGTAACTTGGATGGGATAAAGATATTTGGATTTCTTATCAAATTTCAAGAATAAATTGTCAAAAAAATTTGGAAGCGTCTGTGTATTCCAGGTTAGTTTCTTCCTCCTCCACCTTAGCTTAAGGTGCCTTTTGTGAAATATCTTGCACTTTATATGAAATGATTTCTGAAATAGATACAGCCGTAATCAATCCAAATTGTACCAAAATCATAGAGTAAATGTATAAAAATTACACAGTGCGACAAAATGAAACTTCAATTTTCTGAATTCGGATTTCTCAACGAAAATAGTAAATTTGGGGTGAAACAAAATACATCCAACGGGATTTTTCGATGTTAGTTAGGCCATTTAAGAATTTTATCGAGGTCTGAAGTTTAGAAAATTGGGCATTTTTGAAGGGAAACTCTCCATTAGAAAAGTCGTCTGAAATAGTCTATATGGGTGTTTCTTGGTACGAGAAATTCAATTTTTTGTTGCATTTACAATAATACATCATTTAAATTTTTTTTTAATTTAATTGGTAGATTTATTTAAACAGAAGTATGGAAAAAAATTCAAATCAGATTCAATCAAGATTTCGAAGGTATTGTAACTGATGGTTGGACTCAATTTGGAAGTCTTCATCACTTGGAAAGATGTCCATGCTGTTATCACTTCACTGAACGGCTGGATCATTCATGGTTTTCGAGTTCTAGGATTTGGATGAGCATGGTGAAAGGTTTTACTCAGTAGCCATGCCTGTATAAGTCCGATACCGTGGTAAAAAGTTAGACGTCTTATTGGCTAACATTTATTAGTGGGCAGCAAACATTTACGGCAGAGATGACGATGAAGAATTCCTACAACTCGAAAACACAGAGCCATATAGACCATTTTAGGCGACTTTTCTGTTAAAAATTTTCCCTTCAAAAAATGCTTTATTTTCTAAACTTCAGATCTCGATAAAATCCTTAAGTGACCTAACATCGAGAAATCCCATTAGACGTATTTTTGTCTCATCCCAAATTTACCATTTCCGTTGAGAAATCCGAATTTAAAATTTATTTGTCGTACTGTGTAGGTAACCATTAATCTCGTTACTTGTTGTTTAATGTTATTGTTAGAGTTATTTGCAATAGTTAAAACAATATTGTAATTATTGTCATTCATTTAGTAAGTGACTATATGTATACTCTACAAGCAACACAAAAAAGATCGAAAAACAGAGAAAATTTTTAATTTGCGGCTTAAATAGCAGGAGAAATAAATAAACTGAGAGGGAAAAGCAGCACTAAAAACGATACTGTGTGGACACTGTTGGACTGTCACCTTTTTAATAATGTTTTGCCTGCCTTACAGGTCTAAGGACGTTGCATTGTGCAAATTCCATGGCTGACTGACTAACGGCCGATATTACCAACGTCTTAAGGAAACCTTAAATTTAAGCCGTGTTTAGAATGTGTCATTTTAGGTAGGTTCAACAAAAGTCAGTCACATTCTAACTGACATTTAAAATTGAAGTTTAAGTGTCAATCAGAATGTGATTGATATTATA
Source organism: Dorcus hopei (assembly GCA_033060865.1). NCBI lineage: Eukaryota > Metazoa > Arthropoda > Insecta > Coleoptera > Lucanidae > Dorcus > Dorcus hopei. The sequence goes on along the minus strand of CM065419.1, from coordinate 27,508,743 downwards.
CAGACCATGCGTAAATGTCACAATCTAAACACGACTTAAATTTAAGGTTTCCTTAAAACCTTGATAATACCAGCCGTGAGTCAGTAATGTACAATTGTATAGATCAGGGGTGGGCAACTTTTTGTAAGTAAGGGGCCAGAATGAATTCCATGCTTCGTCCGCGGGCCACATCAGTAATCGCCACTTTTTTAGTATTATTTGTTTTATAATTTGTTTGTTACTTAAGTCAGAAAATGGCTACTAATAGACGGACGTATACCTTCTTATTGTTTCACATTTTGGTTTTTATTGGATAATATTTCCCATCAATACATAGTTAATATGAAACAAATTAAAGTAAACAACACTGACAAATGAGGAGGTGATCTTCAAAACGCAGTATTTACCAAAACTGTTTTATCGAGATAATGTCGAAAAACTTGTTCGATGTGAAGTAAGGGTCCATTTCTTTTGAAAATTTGTGTTTGGCAGTTAGTTTCTCTGTCAATAATAATCTCATTAGAAAAACCCATGGCCTTCTAAATGAAAAGCGAGTTCTATCTGGCCTGGGCAAAAGTGCAGTTCAGGCGTGCTCCGCCAAGCACTGCTTACGGGGCGCTTTCTTAACCTAAAATCTTGACAGTTCTATCACATGTGAATGGTGGATGAGTTCGTGTAAGAACAATTAATGTTATTGTTGTAAAAATTTGAGCATACTGGATATTATTTACGTTGGAATAAGGTGGAGTATTTATGTCCAATTTCGACAACTAAATCTACGGTTTTAGATTAAAATCTTACCTGCATATACTCAGAATTTCTGTGGTAAGTTACAACATGTATAATAAAGCTTCTTTTCTCATTGTGCATAATTATCAACGCCCTTTTTAACACGTTTTACATTATCAAAAGTCGAAACTCTTATATACAACTTGTAATTATTCATAACACGAAAGCTTTTTAAAATGACAGTCTTTCTTTATTGTGCAAGCGTACTTCACTCCGACGAGATCAAATGATTTGTGCATGAATCTATAAAGTTTATACCATATAAATTATGTTGTATTACGGTAATTACAATATTAATTAATTTTGCGTGAACTCACTTTGATTGACAGTAGTGACAGTGCACTTGACTCAGTGCCGTCAGTGCCCCGTAACCAGCGCCAAAGTGTCAACTTTTGGCGTTTCCTCGAGCACAAAAATTCAACGTAAATTTTTCAAAACGCCCAGGCCAGTTAGAACTCGCTTTTCATTTAGAAGGCCATGGAAAAACCACATTTGGATATGTACTTTTTGCAAAAAAAGTCAAAATTATTTTACTGAGTTTTGTAGTTCAAATGTGAAAAATTGCACTTTTGAAAGACAATGCCTGAAGTAATTTAGTTAAAAATTAAATGAATTTTTTTTCTTTAACAAATGTAATAATAGGTAACATAAAAAAATCTACATTTCTTTCTATTGTCTTTTCTTAGTACTAATATTAACAAGGTTATTTTCCATTTTATTTGGTTTAAAACGACTTCAACCCTCTTTAAAAGCACTAAAACAACAAAACTGAAAGCAAGAACTTTCAAGTTTTAGATTTAACAGTGCGGTTAGAAATAAAACAATGCAATAACTGCAGTTTGAAAAATATTAAGGTCGCCAAATACTGCGTTTTGGGTTTCAAACCAAAACAAATGTATCAGTTTGGCCTCTAAATAAGGCGATTTCAGATTTGAAACCTAGTCCATTAGATTCAGTTTCGTTTTGCGAACACAACGGTATCTAACTTTTTTTTCGAATTTTTGTTCAATACTGCGTTTTGAAGATCACCTCAAATATTGGCAGAAAAATATTTCCGCCGCTATCGATATTCGAACTCGAGTCTTCTGGTTACATGCCAGTTGCTTTACCAATTAAGCTATAGCGACTCGAAGTTCGAACATCAACGTCTAACATAAATTTATACCGTTTCTACTTGTATATCCACACACTTGACATATCACACCTAATTGTACAATTAGCAAGTGAATAAAAATATGTTTTATTATACCTGCATCAAAATCCCCATTTCTAAAACTAAAAGGCGTGCGAAAAAGAGCGATTAAAGCACTCCGTGTTTTAAAGTTGCCTAGGAAACAATACATACAATCTCCACGTTAACGATTCAAAACGCGATCCACAGGCAACTTTACAAAATGAATTTAAATTTTAATGTCTTTCTAATTTTCACATTTTAGCGCAGGTATAATAAAAAAAATATCGTATAATACACGTGCATAAGAGCCTTTAAAGCACTTGCGCCGTTAAAAGTGCTTCGCTGCGCGTCGCGCTTTTAAACCCGTCGCGCGTACTTTAAAGACTTTCTTATGCACTTGTATTATAAGATACTATTATTTGATTTGTTTAAATTAAAATCGGCTGGTAAATACAGGGTGGCCGCCGAGATATCCGAGATACTTCGTATATGAATTCTACGACTAATTTTAAGCAGAAATGATTCTATTCACTTTTCTCGAATTCCCAACGGTTCTTGAAATATCAGGGTTTGAAGTTGCTAGGTCGTATGGGTAGTTGCTAAACAGTAAATTACATTGTAATTAGCAACTTGGCTGGGATTAGAAAAAATTGTTGATTGTCAGTTCGTTAATTGTCAGCATTAACAGTTGGGTCTTTTTTATTTTTTGCGTCATTTGTGTTAAAATCATGCCTTTAATGTATTCAAATGAAGAATACGCGGACATGATTTTCGTGTATGGATATTGCAACGGTAGTACCACCGCCTCAGTTAGAGAATATTAATGACGATATCCAAACCTTCGTCTTCCAGACAAGCAAACGTTCAATAGAACCTTCACAACTTTTCGATTAACAGGTGCGTTCCCTAAACCGACTTGTGAAAGAGAAGTTATGCGAAGAAACAATGCTGCAGAAGTGCTTGAGATTGTTGAAAATGATCCTGGTACTAGTACGAGAAGAATTTCTGTACTTACTGGACAAAGTAGGACGGCTGTGCAAGACACTTTGCGAGAAAACGGACTACATTCCTATCATTACCAACCGGTATAAAAAACTTCTCCTCGCGGATCTTCCCCAAAGAATTCGTCTTTGTGAATGGTGGAGCAATCATCTGGATACTCTTTCAAGAACCCTTTTCTGTGACGAAGCTACATTTACAAGAGATGGAATCAACAATTTCCACAACGATCATGTGTGGGCAATCGAAAACCCTCATGCTACTCGAGAAACCCATTTTCAGAGAAGATTCTCCGTAAACGTTTGGGCTGGAATAATTAATAATGAAGTTATCGGACCACATTTCTTCGACGGAAATTTGAACAGCGAGATGTACCGGGCTTTTCTGGAGAACGATCTGCCTCTACTACTTCAGGATATTCCTCTTCAAACCAGAAGGACGATGTTCTTTTTACATGATCGGAGAGGTGTCACTAATTTCCTCAATGAAAAGTATCCAAATCGATGGAAAGGTCGTGGTGGTCCCATTGCCTGGCCACCTCGATCTCCGGATCTCAACTCGTTGGACTTTTTCATGGGGGACATGTGAAGACACTAACCTATTCAATGGGAAAGCCCAATTGCAGGGACCAACTCATTGAGAAAATTCATACAGCGTTTGATGAGGTGAAAAACAATATGGAGAACTACAACTGGGAACGAGAGCTTCGACGGAGGATTGAATTATGCATTGCACAAGGCGGTGGTCACATTGAGCAGCTCTAATAATTACACTTACTATTATTATTATTAAAATAAACCACATTTTTTTCTAAGCCCTCTAGTCGCAACAATGTAATTTACACTTTAGCAACTACCCATACGACCTGGCAACTTCAAACCCCGATATTTCAAGAACCGTTGGGAATTCGGGAAAAGTGAATAGAATCATTTTTGCTTAAAATTAGTCATAGAATTCATAAACGAAGTACAATCTCAGATACCTCGGCGGACACCCTGTATAATATTGCCTTTAAAAAGGACAAACATTATTAATATTAAATATTAAGGATAATAACCTTAATATTTTATTTAATATAAAAAAAATTAAAGTGAACTTTTACCGAGAATGTACATAACATAATAAATCTGCTTTATAAAAAATTCAAAAGACTTGTAGAAATGACGAAAGTAATTAAGTGACTTTGTTTTTTTGTGGTCTCTCCTTGCCAACAACCATCAAAGGGAATTACAGTTATTTTCTGATAAATACACCCATGAGAAATTTATTTTGAAATTTTCGATAGGTATTATCTCCAGTTTCATATCGTTTAGAAAGTTACAAAATCCAATTATTTCATGTAAGTTTCAGTTCAAAAGAAATCAACACCAATTTACGTCAGATTATTAAACATGGCATTATAAACGAAGCAATTTCGAAGAAATAAGAACGCAAATCCGAACAGCGAGTCATTAAATCCGATTGTGTGCCGCGAGTTTATAATTCCAGTAGACCAGAACGTAAACGTTTCCGTATTGCTTGGGTAAATCCGTTATTTGAGCACCGCGAGAGAGACGAGAGCTTGACCCACGTCTGGCATTCAGGTCACAGACTCGGCCAATCAGACCGTTCACTGCTACTGTGCTGCACGACCTACCCATCAAGCCTTTCAAATTATGAGATTTGATGATGCTGACGCCGCCGCCGCTGGTGCAATCTCCGAATGGCGACGTTGATTAATATCGCTTTATTATGGCTTTTATCTATCAACAGCCTTGCCCGTAATTACAACTCGTGACTGCGTACATTTTTTGATGGACTCTGTAGATGTTGCAAGGCTTACGCGGTTTAAACATATTGCAAACCTAAGTATTTTGAATTTCCTCCTTAAACAGTAACCTTGAGTTGCATCCAACAATTAACTTAGCTTAAGTTTAATAAACATCACTTAGCAATTGTACAATTCCAGCTTAATTTTAAGCCAAAGTTTAAGCTTTATTTCAAGCCAAAGTTTAAGTAATTAAAGCTGGTTCTTGTCAGATGAAAATTGTATCACAAACTCTTTTAAACGGACACTAAATGGCGCACAAATACTTAACGTTTCGCAGTCGTTCGACAGCTTCGTCAGAAGTGAAAAATATTTTTCACTTCCAAAGTTTAAGCTTTATTTCAACAATCGTTGTTAAGGGTTTAATCCCAATTAAAAAAGTTATTATTTAATTATTGATGATACAGGCATTTGAGCGAGAAATCAATTATTATGAAACAAGAAATCTTTCACTGACACAGATTTTATGTAAGTAGATTATTTTACACTTAAATTAACTTCCTCAAAAATTCGTTGAATTTGCTTTTCTTCCGCTGTGTTAAAATAGAAGTAGAGCGCATTTTTATATATTATATTTAGAGACTGTCGCTAGACAGATTTGCAAATTTATGAGGACTCTCTCTTCGTGTCGTCAAATTCTTTCTTCGCAAAAATGAACCATGAAAACCGTTTTATAAATTATCCACTCGCAAACAGAACAGCACATTACTTCGCCTAACTGGATTCGTGCTATTTTCGTATAGACTTTGTTCTACTTTCAAGCAATATCCTCAGACTTTACGCAGACGGTAATGAGCCGGCCGCCTTTTTGTTGATGGCTTGTAATTACATAATTATATACAAGCCGTTTAATCAGATGTAATTTTATTAAGAGGTGGAAATAGTTTCTCATGTTTGCTAGGAATAGAGCTTGAGCACTGCTGCTTAAATTACCTACTGTTTTCTACTTTTTTAAAGCACATGTTTACATAAATATCATATCATGTAATTATCTACATCAATTTAAAATTCTAATTTTTATGTAATTATTATAAATTAATTATATTTACCAGCAAGCATTTACAAGATATGTGCACGTAATTTAAGTTACAATCAATCAAGAAAGTTAAAGTTTCTTAAAAAAGACTCGAACTTAAAAAAAAAACTGTTTCACTGAAGACCATGAACTTAATAGCTTTGTGTTATATTAACACTCACGTTATTAATTACTTCTAATTGTTATTGAAATATCTAGTTAAACAATTTATTACATAGAGTTTTGTAGAATAGCTGCAACGAACAACAATTGGCATTGAACACCGCGGTGATTAATGAAGGTAAAAACATTAATGTCAAATCGCTTGGTTTTTTCTAACATTGAAATTAATTTATACAAACAAGAAAAGAAATGTGAAGTATTACGAACACGCGCACTTGAGTCATTAACACCTGTATATGTCAGATTTTTTTTGTCTTTAATGGTTTAATGTAAACCATGTTTTTCAAGATATATATTTGTTTGTTTATAGGAATTGTTATCTGTATTTGTATAAGAATGTTACAAAAAAAAATAAGTGTACATATTGTGGATAAATATGGATGATAATGATAAAAAAGATTTATATTTTTTTTAATAACGTCTCTTTCCTTTACTCATATTTATATTTACGTATTTTGAACATTTTCGCTGGTATTTACTTCGGATTTTTTTATAGCATGGAAACTTGCTATTCTTGGTTTGATACATTTGCAGTTGCACGCAAATTTGTGTGTTGGTATTTCCAAATCAGTTTTCTTCTTTTGTGCGGTGTGCTGTCTTTCTTTTTACAAACATCAGGAACAGTATCATGGTTGGCTTCTAAAATTTTGTATCATCTTCGTGTTATCATATTTTTTTTTTAATTTCAAATCAATGCCCACCAGTTCTTTATGTTATTTCTAAAAAAGTATTGAGGTTGCTTCAGCAATCGAAATAAAGAAAAGTACCTATCAGCTTATGTTGAAGGATTTTCTTACGGCAATTTCAAATGCAAAGTGTCAATGAATATATATATATTTTTTTGTAAGTTGCTCCATAATTGATATTAGTAACCAAAGGTTTTAAGAAAGAACTTTAGATTTGTAAAAGAATATATTCTTCTTCTTTTCTTTCTTCTGCTGGCGTTAGATGACACGCAAAAAAGTACGTTATACCAAAAGTATCAAATTTTGACCAAAGTTCAAACATTCCATCCGAATTCTATCCGAATCTGGTGTAAGAAGATGAAACTTTCAAACCTTGGGAAATTATGTCTTTAAAATCATCTTAAGTTCTTGCACTGTTGAAAAACTATGTGTCATTTGCGGCCCATACAGATTTCTGTGTGTGTGTGAATAATTCACATATCCACAATGTGCAATCACAGTTCACACCAGTATGTATGTGTATGTATTCATACCAAAAATCTGTGTTAATTTTCACGCAAAAGTCGGCGTGAACGGCAAATAACAGCGACGTTTTTCAGCAATGTAGAAAAATATCCAGATATGAAAGGAAGATACACATCTTCACTGACATTTTGACGTCAAAACTGGCACCTTATAGATGTCCTTTTGGATTTCATTTGCACTGAGAAAAATAAACCTTTGTAGTTAATGAACAAGCTTTAATTTAAAGAAACTGTTTCTTTCAATAGTAGCAAAGATATATTTCTGTCGGGTTAAAATATTTTCTTTGGTAAAATATTATTTTCATGTGAATAAGTAGCTTTTTTTAACACAAATAAGATTTCTTTTAATGAAGCAATATTTATTTTACTTAAATACAAAATGTCAAAAATATAAATTTCTTAATTACAAAGATTTGTTTGCTCAGTGTGTCGTATCTGGAATACATTTTTGCACAAGCATTCTAACTGTACAAGCGGCTTGAAGATTTATTGCTTTTTCAATATTATGCCTGCTTGAACAAGCCGTGCTTGTACAAGCAAAACTGAACATGTGTTAAGGTGGCTACACACGTAAGTGCATGCTTGATCATTCTTTTTGTACAAGCACGCTTGAGCGTTTGTAGGATAATTTTGCACAAGCATTCTGATTAGCTTTTGTAAAATTATCCTACAAACGCTCAAGCGTGCTTGTACAAAAAGATTGATCATGCATGCTTGTCAAGCATGCAGTTACGTGTGTAGCCACCTTTAGGAAATAGTAAATAAAGCACAATACTAGGTACGTTGAAAACTACACGTGGTTTTTATTATTTTCTATTACGTCTCTATTATGTTGAATAAAGTAGGTAGGTACGTTAAAAATTACTTCATTTTCTATATCATTTACATTGTTATTTCTTTGCCGGATTCTCATTCTAAAATTGAATTAAGTCAAGTTTAAACTTAATTAAGCTGTTTCAATGTCCAATTTTATAAATACAAGATAAATTTATTCTACAGTTTAATGCCTTAGTAAAATTTGTTTTTAGAATTGTTACTAAGGCATTAACATGTTCATCAACCAGTCTTTACACCACATGCCACGTTTCTTTTTACTCGTTTTTCTTTGTACAATGAGGACAACAGCACCAAAGCGAGCATATCGTCGTCGACCAAGCTCGACATATTCCAAACACAAGCTAGTGCTGTCAAGCATGCATGCGTTGTGTGGTGGCAAAAGGAAATTGTGCATGCGTGCACAAAAAGATTGCTTGTCAAGCATGCAGTTACGTCTGTAGCCACCTTAAGGGTGTGACATGAAAGATCAAGATTCAGAATATTCATTCAGATTCAGATACAGAAACATCTTTCCTCGCTTAAGAATCCTTAGTACGAAGTTACACAAATTAGAATCTACACTGACAAAGAACCCGTGTTATTTGCGATTTACACCGACTTTTCGTGTGAAAGTTAACGGGATTTTCGTATGAATACGTGAATAATATACCTACAGTTCATTTTTCCATTATATGCCGATCGATCGATAAGTCAAAGAACTTTTATACATATATGTATATGTAGCTAGGTATATCCTTCTAACTTTCGTGAAACAGCCTTGCGGCTCTTGTCATGTCATATCATATCGTCATATATTTTCCTAACTCAGATTTATACGATCGGCATATATTTACAGTTGGTTCTTGTCCGATGAAATTTGTATCACAAAACGTTAAGTGTATAGTGCGCGATTTAGTGTCCGCTTAAAAGATTTTGTGATACAGATCGGCATATAGTAAAAAAATGATCTGTACACTCTAAAACCCGTTAATTTTCACAAAGAATCGCAAATAACAATTTTTCAGCGGTATATATGTATAGTGTCCACAATTTAAAAGGAATGCAATAATAATAGGTAATAATAAATACAAACAGTAAAAAATTGGATTATAATTGCAAAGTATTTCAATAGAGTAAATACTTTTGAAAAAAAAACTTTGACTTTTCCACGAAATTGTTCATATAGAACGTGTAAATTTAATTTCTTCCTCCTACAATTTTATTGGCACCACATAAAGACCACTAGCAAAGATAGACATCCTGTGGTATATTTAACTATAGTTGACAAATTTGACTCTTTAATAAACGTATATTTCTCTATTTAATACACGGAGTGACATCATTTATCAGTGTGTTGTAGATTTGTCGACCGCAAATAAACTCATATGGAATCCGCTCAATTCATGTCATTTACAGATACATTTTGCTATAAACTCTGTCTCTTAAAATTCCCATAACCAATAAAATTCAAAAATAAATATGTATTAAACAATTTCCGCATGTCATATTTCCAACATTTTGTTTAATTATTTGAATTATTAAAAAAAAAACTGGAAATATTTTTAGTCAATTCTCCTGCTAATAATAGGTTTACGAAAGTAAAAAATAAATAACTGAATAAAGAAAAATACATCAACATGAAAAAAAAAAACAAATGTGACATTATATAAATCAAATCATATCATTTTATTTGTACTTTTTGCCATAATAATGGACTGTACATGTCAAGTTTACAAGATAACAATTCATACTAAATATCAAAATCTACATACTTTATGTCGTCGGTTAAATATTCACAAATGGAATAGTAGCATTTGCACTGTAAGAATTTTTTAATTAACATTTTGAACCTTCGACAATTTAGAGTTCTTATTAATTCCGGAAGTTTGTTAAAGAACTTGATGCCCATGTAAGATGGTACTTGCTCAAACTTCTTAGATTTATGCGTTTGTATCACGAATAAATCCTTAGAACGTGTGTCATATTCATGATAACATGAATTTTGATCGAACTGACAATAATTCGTTTTTACATAAATAAGACATTTGTAAATGTAAAGAGCTGGAAACGTAAGCAAATTTTTACTTTTAAAAGTCTCCCTACACGAATTCCTAGGTGCCATGCTAAATAGTATGCCATGCTATATACCCAACTACTGGAATTTGAATTTACATATTTAATTTAACTTTTATTTATTTGTAAAAGATTTTTAACAATAAAAATTTATTCAACTCGTGTACCTACTACACATATACAGAACATGTCAAGTTATTTGAAACTCATAATACCATTGTACCTGAGTTTATTAAGCATTACGGATCGCGATCTGTTTATGACCATCATAATACGTTAAGTATTTTATGAATCTCAAATAATTTGAAATGTTGTGTATGTACCATTGCGAGATAAATAATTGGTACGGTTGCTTTGTAAAGTAGTCTGAATTTTCAAAATTTTAGCATATTGAAATGCTCTTAAATGTTAGGATTAAAACAACATATGAAAAAAGGTATTATTTTATGGAACCACCATTCCGTGCCAACACATCAGCAAGCCTTCGGGCTCATTGATTCTACCAAAGTTCGTGTGGAAAATCTGCCGTACCAAATATTTATCTCGCAATAGTACCCATACCATAAAAATTTATCCAAGTTCTCATTTCGCAAACATGATTGTGCTAATGTTACATTAGCACAATCTTAAATTGCTTACTCATAGTAATTGCGTAAACGAAAGTAAATATCATTAATAAGTTATAATTATAAAACTTCAATGTACATACATATTTACTCAGGACATCACTAGAACCATTAGTAAAATTCAGTTTAAAATAATTTAAACGAATTATTTGACGTTGACGGAAATCGCTAGTAAGTGTTGAAATCGTGAAGTTTGTTACAAAATTCTCAAAGGAAAACCTGAAACGATAGTTACGCGCTCAGTGAACTCAAGGGGAAGAGAGGGAGTGTCCCTTCTCTCTCTCCCGCTTCTCGGTAGATCAGTGTGCCGGCGAATAAAATGGCCGACCGCTGTTTGCTCATCTTTCAAGAATTAAATGAGCGATGTATCTTGTATAAATGTGTAAGTTTCAATATCATGATATTTCAATTAGATTATAATGTATTTTTTAAAAATTTCAAACATTTTGCACTATTTAATTAATAGTAGCAGTAGTATTCACAAACTGTGCTATTTAGTGTATAAAGTCAATTCTTAGCGTAGATTGTATGCTTTGTATTTTTAGTTTTATTTTATAAATTGTAAGTTAAGACCGTTTTACAGTAGGGTAAACTTGCCTAATTCGTACCCCTTAAGAACAAATGCCTATATAACTATACAAAATTTGAAGAAAAATAAACCGCAATAGGAATAGTAAACTCTTTTTTAACAAAGCCAATAATTTTGCGAGCAAACATAAATGAAAAATTACGAATTCTTAAGAAACAAAAGTTTTTCAAAAACACCAAAAAAGTACGATTTAAGATCAATGTTCCAAAATCGTACCGAACCAGTTTTCGACCTTTTTGCTTTTTTTTTCTTCGTTTTCTCTCGTTGTCTTTATTGGCTGTCTTTTTTTAGCTGTTTTTTCTTTTGAAAGTCTCATTTACTGTTAAGTTCTTAGGTGTGCTTTTCTTCTTTACTTTAGTCAACTTTTTATCTAAATTGTTTTGTATGAACTTTCTGTTAGAATTTGGGTGTCCGTAGTTCTCTGGGACAGTTTATTTAAACATGTAAGTATTTGAAATCTCGGACATGTAGTTGCTATTTTAGTGCGAATTGATAAAGAACTATTGTGAGTTATGGTACGAAATAGGCGCAAACGCCACCGTGGGTTTAAATTTGAAAAGGAAAATTTTAATAACTGGTGGACGGTAACAGAATCAAAAATAATATTGCAAATAGATGTACGTTTGCACAAAAAACTTATTTCATTCTTTATCTTCACTAGAATTGATGCAAAATCGTTGTGAGTGACGTAAAAGTCTTTCTGGAAATTAATCCAAAAATTTATTTTTTCAATAATTTTCCCTAGAGTGCCTACTACAATAACATGGCTATGTTAAACTATGTAGTTCTCTGTTATTCACTGTTTCCTCTGCTACAAGCGCTTATTACCATTACGGCTTATACGAGAAATTGTGGAGGTACGATTTAGGCGCAGGTAAGTTTACCCTACACCTCATTTCTTGTAGGTACACGATTTAGTTCAGTCTATTGAAAAATTTAAATAACGTACCTATACATATTACGTAGTAGGGTAAACTTGCCTAATTCGTATCCCTTAAGAACATATGCCTATAACTTTATGAAATTTGAAGAAAAGTAAACCGCAATAGCAATAATAAACTCTTTGTTAACAAAGTCAATAATTTTACAAACGAACAAAAATGAAAAATTACGAATTCTTAAAAACAAAGGTTTTTTAAAAACTCGAAAAAAGTACGATTTAAGGTCAATGTTCCAAAATCGTACCGAACCAGTTTTCGGCCTTTTTGCCTATTTTTTTCTTCGTTTTCTCTTGTTGTCTTTATTGGCTGTCTTTTTTTATGCTGTTTTTCTTTTTGAGAGTCTTATTTGCTGTCAAGTTCTGAGGTGTGCTTTTCTTCTTTACTTTACTGAAATTTTCATGTTTTGTATGAACTTTCTGTTAGAATTTGGGTGTCCATAGTTCTCTGGGACAGTTTATTTGAACATGTAAGTATTTGAAATCTCAAAAATGTGGTTTCTATTTCAGTGCGAATTGACAAGGAACTATTGTGAGCTATGGTACGAAATAGGCGCAAACGCCACCGTGAGTTTAAATTTGAAAAGGAAAATTTTAAAAAGTGGTGGGCGGTAACAGAACCAAAAATAATATTGCAGATAGGTGTGCTTTTGCACAAAGAACTTATTTCATTCTTTATCTTCACTAGAAGTGATGCAAAATCATTGTGAGTGACGTAAAAGTCTTACTGAAAACTAGTCCAAAAACTTATTTTATCACCTTTATGGCCTACGAGAAATTGTGGAAGTATACGATTTAGGCGCAGGTAAGTTTACCATATACCTCATTTCTTGTAGGTACACGATTTAGTTACACCTCTTGAAAAATTTAAATAATTTATATTATAGTAGATTGTATTCAAAATTTAAATTGAATCAGTAACGATCTGTGCATGTTCATGTTCTACCATCTCCAGATCATATCTGCAGACCAGAAATTTCCAAATATTTATTTTAGAAATTGAACCAAATCTTGTATAAGAAATAGAGTAGTCTAAATAGGCCTTAAAATATAATCTTATTAATTAGCCGTCTAATTGTTTTCCTAAGTCAATGAATCTCTGCACTTTTGTTTTTAATTGTTTTGATTGTTCCATTACTGACTTATCTCGTGTCATTCGTATGATTTCAGGAGACTAATAAATTTATTATTATTATTAAAAAGCTATAATTTTTTTTTCAAATTGATCACCGATGTCATTATTGAAGACAAAACTGAAGCACACTTTCTTGTCCGTTCCAAATTATCACAAAAATGTTATAGATCGAACATTCGTAAAATCAGTATACTCGTAAATGCTGACGTTTTGCTGTATGTTTACAACTTCTTCAGGATAATTAATATATTTACCTGTTCTGAAGGATTTCTGAATGATTCTATTTACAATTCCGATCAATTCCAAATTTAATAAACTTGGAAAGTAATTTATTATGTATCTTAAAGAAGCCATCAAAGTATAGCGAAACGTCGACATTTATGTATGTATTGATTTTACGAATTATAATTAGAAATTTTACACATTGTTTAGAGTAGTAATAGGATACTTCTATTTAATTTCTTAGTGCATAGAAATTGAAGTGTGAAAACACTTCTAAATTTCTTTACTAACCGTTAATATAAGTAAATTAATTCTGCTTTGTTAATAGCGATGCATTATTTACCTAAATAACGTAAATACTTGAAACTTTCCCTTAAAATATTCATGGAATTGTGATGCTTAAATTAAATCCGACAAATTAAAAGCACTTAAGGCTGAGTTGTACTAACGTCGTTGTTAGCTAATCCTAGATTAAACACAGAACTTTCTTCGCATTAATTCGAGGTTTAGTTGAATCGTCGGTGCAATTAGACATAAGTGAATTGATGTCGCAGATTACGAGCAAAATGTTACAAAAATTACATTTAACAAATCAGAATTAATTAAAAATTTACCCTAAAGGTCAAGTCAAGGAAGTAAAACTGTACTATAATTTTTTATGGTATTGAGCTATATCACAGCTATCCTTGACACACTGCAATACTTTACGCATTTATCAACTTGAACGGAAAAGTTAGTATTGATTTTTTACGAAATTTACTGTTTTCTAGGAGATCAACGAGAAATGGTGATGTCAGAATTCTGTTAGTTATGCATCGAGATGTGTATTTAAAATAACACCTAAAGCCCCCCTTACACGGTCAATATTATTGCGTCAATATTAATATTGTTCAATATATTGATCGTCTGAGAGGTATATTGAAACAATAATATTGATGAAAAAATTACTGAGGAAAATTAAAACGATTTAATTTACATTGGGGTATATTGCGCAATATCACGTCAATCTTTGGCAAGCCGTGGTCTGGAGTGGATCATCAGACAGTAATATCAAGTATTTTGAGATGGCTGGTGGTAAAAGTACAAATGAAAAAGGAAGAAAACGGAAGTTCTCGAAATAGTTCCCCATGTCCCTGAGTCGAACGTTTCTCCAACTAGCTCTTGACGCACACTTTTCTGTGTCATCTTATTTTCTTCTTCTTAAGTGCCACAGCCAACGAAATTAGTATGATGTCAGACCTAGGTCCGTCCTTGTTCAAAGCAAGTTCGTAACTGACATGATATTGATCAATATTATTGAATAGTGCTAGGGCTACCCATTTTTTACCATATATTGCTTCAGTAATATTGCTTCAATAGTATTGACCATGTAAGGCAGGTCTTAAAGAGCTTGTAGTAGACGAGCGACGTTTGTAATGATAACCATAAACTAACATGTGGCTTTGGAGATACTAACGCACATTAAAAATTTTCTTCTGTTTATGTATGAGATGAGATCACTTAAAATGCTACTAATTATTTTTGGTAAGTAACTCATCTTAAACCATTATTTAAATGTATCCTAATTATTAAAGGAATTTGTAAATGTATCTTTTTATTCTTGATTAAGATGGCAGAAGGTCGTGCGTGCAAATTACTTTCCGGCGTCAAGGTTGTGCTCTGAGTATGAGAATCAAATTAAATTGAAGAGTTCAAGTGATTTTGTAATCTTATTGACATTTAAAATTAGTTAAAAATATGTACAATGCGATCGAAAATGATTGAGCGTCCTTCAAAAATATGTACTAATTTCGATATGGAAAACTCGTAGAAAACTAAATTAATAAACAAACCGTGCACAACATACGAACGCTATTGATTGTCACCTGGCCTTGAGTATTCAAAAACGTGCAAATTCTCTAGGCCGAACGTAGTTTTGATCACCTTTGGGTATTTATTTTCTCAAGGACGCTCAATCATTTTCGATCGCATTGTATTTGTAACACATGTTACTGTGAGTTACTTGAAGGAATGTAAAAAGAAATTTATACTAATTATACAATTTTTAAATTTTCTGATTTTCTGTTATTAGAATTTTGAATGGATAATAATTTGTGGCTTTAAAATTTATAAAGAACAATAATTTTTTTTAATTAAAAGTTAAGAAAGTTTTTCTTCAGCTTAAAGTCAGTGAAAACAATTTTCTGCCTAGCTTCGCAATTAATTAATAACTAATAACATATTGTTTAAGTATATTGGCGTGATCTCTAAACGAAATAGGAAGTTGTTATTAGATATATTATTATTATGCATTACATATTAAGAGCGTAGTTCTATAATCCGGGCGATTACAGAACCGGTTACCTAACAGCAATTACAATCTTTCAATTTCCAATTAGCAGTCGCAATTAAGAGTTTAGCTGCATTGCCACTCGTTAATCACGTTTTCTATTTCCCCTTGTGGCTCAAAAAGGGACATGCAATGGGACGTATTAACATATTCGCAGTAATTACGATTTACTGTGCGCAATGTCGCCTTTAAATTAAACATTCCGTATTTGGAAGTTTCATGAATGTGCGAGAATAAATACTACAATTGTGTGTATTTTGCTTTCCAGCAGGTTTTTATGTACCTACACTGAGGAAAATGAAATAGTTAAATCAACAAATTTTAGAATGACAACGTTAATATTCTTAACTGAACATTTTAGAAATAATAATAATGCATTTAGTTTCTTTTGTAGGGTCCAGTAAAGATAACAGAAATTTAAAAAGAAAGAGTGTTAGTTTAGTTGAATTGGTTAGAATTTGTTGAAGTAACATGGAAAAATGTTACAGGGTGTTTTAATATAAGACCAATACAAAAATTACCATCCACTTGAAAAGTTTTGTAATTCATTTTGTTTCCTTTTTATTTCCAGGATATTTTCAACCAGCAGGGCCGCTCATCACAGTACCTCACGGGCACACACAGCAGCAACCGCCTCTGGGCAAATCGGCACCCTTATCGGAGACTCCTTCCGTGTCTCCGCCGATGACTCACCAACCACCCGCGCCCAGCTCTGCCGGAGATTCGTCAGATAATGATGTAAGTGCTGGAATGAAATGATTAATGGAACGACTGGAAGTCGGCCAATGTTGAGCGCCGGCTTGAAATATGGCCTGCACAACAGAATTAACGCGGTGTACAAATAGTCATTTGTGAAGGTGTTGTTTATTTGTGAAGCAGAACATGCAATATTTAGATCCATAATTGATATGCTTACTTATAACTTGAGTGGTTCAATGAAACCGTTTATCAAGGGAATATTTAATTTTATGTTTTTTTTTTGTTAAGCATGTTTTTACTTTACGTTTTACTTCTTACGATAAATTTGAAGTTTCTTTTTTTTTGAGATCTACAACAACTCCTTGGTATGTCTTTCAGAGATAATAGAATTAAATTGCGCTGAACAATTATTTGAAGCATATGCTAACAGTAGTATCTTTCATTTGTGAAAGATTATTGTAAAGCAAGTCAGTTTCGATTGAAGATTGGACGTAATGTTTGAGGAAAAGATGGTACGCTTTTCTATCTTCTTCTTCGACCTTTATCTTCCTTGAACATTCTAGAAATGTTTTTTTGTTTTGCTTAAAAAGTATATATCTATTTCAAAAATGAAATGAATTAGGGTTCTTTATGTGAAATTTTCTTACAAGCTTTGCTTCATTTTTACAGGGTGTAGATGAAATGTAAGCAAAAATTACACCAAACCGATCACTGACTCATGAAAATGCCAAAATCGAAAAAATATGTGTCCAATCTGCTTTATCTTTTAAAGATATCCGCTGGGTGTTAAAAGAACGGTAGACATCTATCAAGAACGTTGTTATAACTTTATTATTTTACTTTTATAAGATAGAAACCACATATTAAGTAGTTATTTATTGATGCTGGCTAAGTTTGACAAGCTTTGACGTGGCTTTGACAATCGTGCCAGTTCTGCTTACATATAACATGAACATAGTATATAAACTCAGCTAAGAATGATTATAAAGAGAGAGGTAAGAGTCTCAGCAAGGTAAAGGGATCGCAGATGATTATTATAGACAAAACTCGGATTGGTGGATTTGCCTCTGAAACACATTAGGAAAATAAAAAGTGAGCAAATAAAAATCAGATTAGAGTAGGCGGTGCAAAAAATGTATGTCTGTGATTAACTGAATTAATTAATGTAATACATTCATGGACTGTCAAATTTATTGACTTTTTATTTAATCACAGACATACATTTTCTTTGCACCACCTGCTCTAATCTGATTTTTATTTGCTCACAGGTTACTTCTGTGCGTTATCTTTGCTACATGATAATGAAAATGAATGGAATGTACGTGTACAATATTTAATTCCGCTGCTAGGTTAACACCCAAATTCCTTGCAGATATTAGAATATTTTTCTTGCACTGCGTATAGCCGGATATTGACTATCGCTCTCGCATGTTGGTAATGTCGTTGATGATGTATTTAATATGCAGTGTTATGTCAATGTCTGTCAGTTATTAAATCTGTGACATAACCATGTCACCTAAGTAGCGGTGTCATCACTAATGGGCGTATGCACCGAACGTATTAACTCAGCTTAACTTTAAGCGTCACTTAGAATGTGACTTGCACAATGTTATGAAACTTCATATGTCACAATATAAACGTCACTCAAATTTAAGCTCGATTAAAGTGTTTGGTGCATATGGCCCTTAAGGGTGAGTTAAATGAACGGTCGAACTGCACAAAATCGTCAAATCAGTGGTCAGACCAGACCACCTGACCAATCAGTGATTGAGAACGTGGTTTATTCTGACCACTTTGACTGTTTACTTACCGCAACCTAACTCTGGTGTGACATACGAATTATAACAAGTGTCTAAATGAAAACCTGGTCAAGTAGGCTACATTTAGTAATTCTATTATGTAAATGCAATGCAAAAATTCTCGATCACAACCTGCTTGACCAGGTTTTTATTTAGACGCTTGTTACATATAGCGTTTTCGATTGACCGCACTAGTGCGCACTCAGAATATCTTCATCTCGTGTTATTACATGAGGTACAATGTGACGTGTCTTATATCACTGTGTGTGATCTAAAAGACCAAATAAAATTATTATAATTATAATTATAAAAGAAAGTGCAAATACACTGAGTGCAACCGGTGCATGTGAATCGAAAACGCTATTAAATAAACTTATAGAACCTGTCAAATTAATTTAAACTTATAACGTGATATGATGCTCATAAATAGATTGCGATTCATAACTCGTAATAATCTTAACAACTTGCCCCCAAAAATTAACTGAGACGAACATTTTCTCCGGTGCGCACGTTACACAGCGTTTTTTTTTGTGAATGCATTTTAATAGAATGAAATAGTCGGTTTGCGAAATATGCGCTACGCTTTCTCCGTTGCGTTTTGTTTCATCGAAATAAGAGAAGCGTTACCTCTCTATGGGCCAGTTGTACAAAGTAGGTTTAAACTGACGCTCAACTGAACCAGGTTCAAAGTGAACAAAATCGCATCAAATTTTATTTATGAATGCATTAATTGCCATATGTCATTAAGATCCTTTGCGAATTTGTTTATTTTGAACCTGGTTCAGTTGAGCGTCAGTTTAAACCTACTGTATACAACTGGCCCTATGCCAAAAAAAGTAAAGCTGAGTACACACTGGAGGAACACACAAGAACTTTTTGTTGATGGTTGTTGCTAAATGTTTCAAAAAGTTTTTAACTTTCGTCAACTTATGGAAACATTTTGTCTACACTAAAGGTAGCAAAATAGAGAAACATCTGAATTTTGTTTCTGTTCCATTGTTGTAAATTGTTGCACGTAACAATCTGTACACACACACAAGAAACAAGTTAATATTGTTGAGAGTCGTGACTGAAGAAGACGTACTTCTCGCTTCTGCAGCTTATATTGTTATTAGCTATAAAAAAAAAACTAACGAAAACGAAGAGTTTGAGTGCGTCCAAGCCTCCAAGAGCAAGTTGATTGTGGCGGCTTACCACTTATAAATGTTTTACAAGGGATGATTTATTAACAGATGGTCATCTTAAAAATTTTATATGTTTGTCCAATTCAACATAAAATATTCCCTAAGTAGTATCGATCCTTACTTTGCTAGACATTTTAAAGCAAATGATTCTTTAAAAGTTCAAGCACAATATGGTGTTGATTGCTACAAGCCGTTACCAAAACTGGTGACAAGGTGTACACACTGAAGGAACTTCCTTTTTTGTTCCTGCATGTTGCTGCTTGTTTCCCATTTTCCTTTGATATTTACCGCTCCGAATGGAAACACGCAACAAACAGTAACTTTTGTTACTGGAAATAGAAACATGAAGAAACTTAAAGAAACTACCGGCAACTTTTCCAAGGAACTTGGAACAGAAACTAAAAGTTCCCGATTGTTCCTCCAGTGTGTACTTACCTTAACGTTCCGTAGATTACTCAAAGAATAAACGCTCGTCTCATTGAGTCCTAAACGTATTTCGTCCGCACACTTTAAATATTCTGTTTACCTAAGTATATAAATACAAAATTAATCTTTATAATGGAGTCAATAGGGCTGATAAAAATTCTTAATTAAAGCTTTTAGAATACGAAAATACCGATTGTAAAAACTGATTAAGGTTATTAAGGGTTACGGATCACAATCTGTTTTATGACTGTAATAGGACGTCAAGTATTTTATGAGTTTTCAATATTCCGAAACGTTCTTAAAACAGTGTTTTCCGATTTAAATTCTTTAATTACTTCTTCAAAGAAGATGCAGCATACATGTAATGTTTCTAATTCCCGTTATATACATTTCAAAAAATTATGCCTTACACTTTTTGCTCCACATTTCATGTGCATTCTGTAAAACAAGTACAAATGCAACTAGTCCAATTACAGCTTCTCGAGGGCTTATTGAAGCAAAGCTTCGCCGTACGTAGTTTAATAGATTTTCAGTTGTTGCCTTGTATTGAAACTATTCAATTTAAGTCACTATTTTTGAAGGCTAAAATAACATAAAAACGACTTAACAGCATTTTAGGTTCAAGGTTTAAAATTTTGTTAAGTGTAAAAACTTTTCTTAGATGAAGACGAGGACGATAACAATTCTTTTTTGCATATCTTCCTCAACCAAGAAAACAGCGCAAAAATAGATCGAATCAATTTTGAATCCAGCAGGTGTATAGGAAAGTTGTAATTGCTTTCAATCATGAAGTAAAGTACAGATCTCTTGTTGAAATCCTTAATTAGACCCTCAACTCACTAGAATTGGTATTAGGCAAACGTTACGTTACTGATATTGCATTGACAGCAATCTCAGAATTAAAAAAGGCATTATAAAAGTTGTTCAGGGAATAAAAACAAATTTATTACATAAAGATTCAAGGGAGAAGAAATTACGTAAAATAATGCTTCGGCCTGTGTTCAAAACTAACTGCATATATTCTTTTATTTGAATAAGAAAAAACAAAATTTTTAAGTATGTACCTATTCAGGTTAACCGTTGGTTCTCGAAGGGTTCTAGTCAAAGAGAACAAATTATAAATTTATAAATGAATGTGAATTCTGAACAGTTCTTAGCTGACTAAAAATATGTGCACAATGGTGCATATTCACCAAAAACAGTGTTTCGAACTAGCTTGGAGCTAGTTCCGAACTAACGAGTTGAAAGCAGGTTAAAAACTTTTCGACCTGTACACACCAAAATTTATTGGAGTCGGAATATTTTCAGAACGAAAATCCCGAACTGGTTCGCTATTATTCAGTTGCCAGAATGAGTGACACACGTCCACACTGGAAATGAGTTCCGAACTGGCTTGCAACTTGTCCGAACTCTGAACACTTTCATCATACCACTACTTTACGGTTTGGTTCGCTGAAAGCTCAGAACCGGCCAATACGAGAAGCGTCCTCACCAAGTCCAGATCTTTTGTCGAACTAGCTCCGAGCAGCTCTGAACTTGTTTAGAGCTTTGGTCAGTACAGAGAAAAAGGAAATATTAAATATTTGTGTTTTTCTTCGCTAGTAATGCGCAGAAATTCCTGGAAGTGTTTACTACTTTTATCACAAGTTCTTATTTGCGCTAGAAGATATTGTTACGCCACAGCTGTGTTTGAATTTTAGCTGAAAATATTTTGCTTTTTTGCATTACCTACATTTCAATGAACTCATCTGTTGTAAGCCCTCTCCCCAATCATTCAACAATTTGCGATACAATCAATTACTTCGCTATTTATTTATGAGTATGTTGGCTTAGATACTAAGAAAAAACGACAAAAGAAATATGGAATCTTATCATTTTATAGTGCAACTTTTACCCAATCAAATGGTTCAATTTGACAAATTTTTTCTTCGATTACTTTAATCTCTTTCAACGTCGCTTTCACAAGATGGCAAATACTAAACCAGCACCTTCTCGATTGCACATATTTTGTTGCAGACAACATTCTATGTAGATGTGAATTTTGAGTATTTATTCTAAAAAATCATAGTTATTGGCAAAACCCACAATTCAATGACAATATCTCTGGTACAAAATTAATGAGCTAACGTTTGATTATCACTCTTTCCAAGGAAACATAATAGTCAACATACACCAGTTCTTCCAAATAAATATCAAATAAACAGTATGTAAAAAAAGTCTGGAATAAATTTAGTATTTTGAAAATGAACATCCTCGATTTTATTTTTTCTTGTCCACATTTTAATATGAAAATTTCATAGACTGCGTTGGTGAAGTAACAGATATCACGTCATTGAAGATTTTTGTAACTAGCAACACTATATTTTTTTAAATAAAATCCTATAGGTCTGCTCTTGATTTCGAGTGTGGTGCGGGGGAGACCGGGTATGGTTGTCTCACGGGTTGGTTGTCACACCTAGTATTTCTCAGTAACTAATTACTGATATTGGCAGTCGCTACAACTAGTGATTATTTACATCATTTTAATGCTTTTAGTCTTGTTTTCGTGTTTATTGGTGGAGGACCCCGGAAGTTATAGCGAATTATCAATTTTTTCGATCTATGAGTAAATATTTAAAACGTAAGATTTTTTTAATTCTTCCACTATTTATTTGTGATTATATTTTGACAGCCATTTTTAACCAATCGCAGGAGTTTTTAGGTTAGCTCTATTTATGTTTCGAGAATAATTTTTTTTATCCAAAATGACTGCCTGGGCCTCGTTGTCACATATCGTCTGGAGCAAGTTAAAGCTCGAAAAAATGGATGCAATGTACAGAATGTAAAAATTGGGCTCCTGTTTTGTGCACCTCATGCCTTTTACATCTTTCAAAAAAGTCAGAAGACAGCAATTAACTATTTTAATATGAAAAAGAAAAATTACTGTAATCCAAAGTGTCTTTTTGTTCTAAAGCAAAAATAAAGATTTTTTACTATCTTTTAAAATAATTCTTACTTTTATTGCTATTTTTACTGGTTTACTAGTTTTAAAGCTGTTTTGTGCATTTAAATTACCCGTGACAACTTACCCCGGAACCGGGATAGTTTGTCACAAAAATCTTCACCAACTTAATAATCACAGTTCATCATTTTCGTTTTGAAACTGTGGCAATATATTCCCAAAGATATATTAAATAAGATGGGTTGTTGATTAATAGGATAAAATAGAAATGAACTGCATAATATACGTAAATGTAAATTTGTGACAACGTGCCCCGGTCTTCCCTACTTATAACTTTACTTTGCAAATAAACGTTTAAAGAGCTTATTTATGTTAAAAACTCTGTGGTTGAAGGAGAAGTGCCACTATAATGAAAACAATCTGAGCTATGATTAAGCTGACAATAAATTTAACTGTGCCAAACGTGTCACCATAGCTAACCCTCATCAAAGTTATCTTAAAATAACCTGATATACTCTAATTCATTATAAAATATATGGTGTTGCATTTAAAATAACGAAGTTACACGTCGTATACTATAAATTGAGACACCCTGTATATTTCAAAACAATTTTAAATTAGACAGTGCTTGAAAAGATGAAGCATTTTTATAAAACATTTCTTCATACAAGGAATAGGGTAATTGAAGAAACCTGGTTAAATGTCACACACTGTACCTAAATGTATAACTGGGACTATTTAGAATGTATAACAAACAAAGAGCGGAAACCATAACCATTGAAACGCAATTATTTTTATGGAGTCTTCCACGTTTATTTTATATTTATTCATCCACACTCGTTCAATATCTTGTAAATCTTGATATCCAAAACCTAATACTGACCGCTCTCTAATAATAAAAAAAAATGAAACAAAATTGTTTATGTTTAGAAAAGATATCCTTTTTTTATTCTTGAAATTAATAAAAGGATGATTGTATTTATGACATAATAATTGAAGTTAATTCCTCGTTAATATCAAATTGGCAAAGTTTCAATTAAAACCGCCGAGCAACTCCATAAAACCTTATTATTTTTCTATTCGCCAGAATGAAAAACTCGTAATCCTCCTTTCGACTTCCTTTTCGGCGAAGACGTCAATTACGTCTCCTTTTATTTATCGTACGCACATTAGCTGCTCGTAACGCTCCAACAAAGGCTATTTATGTGCGCTCGACGTTTACTTTCTTTAACAACGACGTTTTTCCTTATAGGTGATAATTACGTCGGTGACGAGCGCCAAGGATGCATCTCCTCCCCAGCCGTCATCCCAGCCTTACCGACTCAGCCAGTACGCCTCGACGCATTCAGGATATCCTTATGGTTATCCCCCACATTATTATCACGCTCCCCCACCGGCTCCCGCTTATTCCCATCACGATCTCTGCTATTCCCCTAATCCGTACTTGCATCACAAGGCATACCCGCCGGCGGCATACAGGCACCGATATCTGGCGGCACCCCCCACCGCCCAATACTACCCTCCGAATCCGACGGATTTATACAACTCTCCGCCGACCGCAAGTCAACAGAATCAACAGGTACGCCATGTGTAATTTTATTTTCATGTGGGAAACTCGACACCTTGTCTATGTATATATCTGTATGTATACAACAACACCAGCACAGTAAATACTGCTGGTTGGATGGTACGGCGACATCTGCATTGCGGTCATTAAATTACCTAGCAAGCATGTACATCTGATTCAATCAATGCCTCCGACACATGATTATATCCAAAAGATTCTTATACTGATTTAGTTAACCATTAGTTCCATATTTGCTAGTAAAGAAGATCAATTGATCAGAGGCACTTGTTTGCTTCATTATCAGAATATATTTTTTAAACAATGATTTCCACATTTCAGGAATACACATATTAGGCAGTTTCACTTTTCTGCTTCATATTAACAAATTTCATTGTTTTCTTGTAAAGATTTAAGCAAATACCATATGCATATGTTAATTGTTAATAAACGCCATCCAAAAGAACTAGCCTATAAGTGCTCAATAGAATATTCAGATTTTAAGTATGATTTTATTGAAAGACTAATTGATATTCAACAACAGTAATTTAGATGGAAAGTGTTCCTAATTATTTTTGATTCCCAGGTGATTACGGCGGCTCCGGCAGCAGCGGCCAGCGCGAATAGCTACCAGCCATCCCCAACTGGCCCCCCGCCGCCAACTTTACTGGACGCCTACGTCCCGCCGCCTCCGACTTTAGTAGAAACATATCCACCCCCTCCTCACTATTATTCTGGATACGGCCCTGCTCCGCCGGCATGTTACTCCCACTCACCAACTAGAAGTTTACCTTACATAAGTATGTTTTTCATTTTCACAATTACTTATTGCTAACAAAATCAAATAATTTTATAAATTGCTTTCAAATGTTTAGGATTTGTGTACTGCTCTAGGTCTAGAACACTCTCAGAGTATCTCTCCATCTTCTGTTATTACATGAGGTTAAAACAACTCAGAGTGCTCTATAGAGCAGCGAATCGAAAACGTTATTAGTTTCGTTAAAAAGTGTTTCGTTCATGTTCATGTCAAAAAGTTTTTCTTTCATGTTCATATTCTAAATGCAGAAATACTGAGTGATTCCAAAATGGCGAATAAGCTCTCCAGTATATTATTCTAGACGCTTCGGAAAATACCAGAAAAATGTCGAAAAATTCTAAATACAACTTTGCGAAGTTAATTCTTTGTAATTATAAACAATTTTTGTAAGTTTTAAGTTCGTAATTTAATGAATTTTGTGTGGAACAAGTAATAAATGCAATAAACTTTATGTAGAAGTTAATTATTTAAGCTTTATTGTGAGTTCTAAGAAGTTAAAACAAAACTTTGACTTCTTATATTTTGTACAATTTTGAAATAAAAATGTTGTCAACATTTTTCTAGTACTCTCTTCAGTGTCTAGAATAACGTACTGGAGAGCTTATTCTCCATATTTGAATCACCCTGTATTTTGTGAATTGATTGTACTTGTTCGGAAACACAACGCAACAAAAAAAATTTTGTTTATTGTGATTTCTATATTTGATCATGCGCAAAACATTGAAAAATAGGTAAATTCTGTTTTTTATGGACATACACTACCGCTCATAAGTATTTGGGCACCTTATTTTATTGCCTTATTTGTATAATATTATGTTTAGAAAATCTGTTTGCTTATTTACTGGTTAGTTTACTGAAATGGGATAAAGTTACACTTTAATCCATTGGATATTATTATTCAAAGTACTTGATTACCTACGATAGCACAATACTCATAAAACCATCGATTTAGTGACAGTATAAAAATAATTTGCGGAAATTCCTGGAAGGAGTTTCGGTTTATCATATCCTATGAAACGCTTTTATAATATTCTTTCCCAGGTTTTGAAGTAACTTATCTAATTTACAATCGGTTTTATATCCGCATTCATAGTAATAACGTCCTGAGTGAAATACAGATTTACAGCTGTTCGAAATGCCTAAAAGAAAGGAGATGAGCGTTGAAATTAGCGTTGAAACGTGCATTTATAATAGCTCACCATAAAGCTGGCAAAAGTAATCGAGAAATTGCCAAAGAACTGAAATTATTCTATAAAATTGTGGGTGCCCAAATACTTATGAGCGGTAGTGTACCTACTCGTTTTTCAATTTCACAGAGTATTCAGTGAAAGGAAGATTAAATACATTTTGAGATTTTTATTGGACATTTTTTTTTTATAATAAACAAATATTTATGGTATTATTTAATTAAGAAGTAGGAAAAAACACATTTTTAACGTACCTTTCTTAAGGAGATGTAACTAAAAGTACATATCAGATCTATTTTTGCGATTATGAATAGTATTCATTTCTCTTAATAACCCCCAAATATAGTCACCCATCACAGCTGCATCCCATCGTTGTTGGTAACGTTTTTCCATCGTTTCAATGTCTTGGTGAAAATGTTCAACATATTCTTCACTTACATTCCCAAGATTTGCCTTAAAAAAATCTAAACGTGAATGTAAAACATGCACTTCTAATGACATGCGGCATCCTATGTCTTTATAAACGTTGTAGAAGGTTGTCTATGATTTCTACGTAATTAGCAGACTTTCTGTTGCTTAAGAATTCATGTACAATAGTACGAAATGCTTGCTAAACCATTTTTTCTTGTAGATTAAATTTTTCCTCTAGTTCAACAGAAGCATTTTTCGTATTTGGGGGCCAGTGAATATACCAGCTTTAACTTTTGCGATTGATAGGGACGAAAACATGTCTCTTATATAAAGAAAAGCTTCAGATGTTGGATTCAGGACCTTCAAAAACTGTTTGGCAAGACCAAGTTTTATATGCAAAGGGCGCAATAAAATTTTTTCTTTTGACACCAACGGTGGATGTAGAACGTTTTCTTTCCCCGGAATTAATTCAGTTCTGATTGACTGTTCACGTTTTGTGTAATGCTGATCGTCCGCTCTGCTTTCCAAAGACACAAAAAACAGGAATATTTTGCGTAGCCACTTTGCAATTTTAAGAAACATCTTAGTCACCACATAGGTACCTTACATTACATTGATGGCGGTCATAATTTAGAAAAACGAACAACGTTTTCACATTTTCATAGTTTTCTTTTAAATGAGCCGAATAACCAACAGGAATTGACGGAAGGTTATTTCCATTATGGAGCAAAACGGCCTTAAGGCTTTTCACAGAGCTGTCTGTAAACAAACGCCGTTCTTCTGTGCGATGGATTAACTCAATTTTTTCAAAGAGACCATCAACATTATGGCAAAAGCACTTATCTCCTTTCACAGAAAAATATGAAGATATGCTTCTATGCCTTTCTCTATAAAAAGAAATTTCGGAGGAAGGGTCTAACAAATTCATTTGACTCAGTCGTGATCCAAGTAGCTCGGCTTTTTCTATGGGAAGATTTAAATCTCTAACTAAATCACTTAAATCAGCCAGTGTAATTAAATGTCGTTCCTGAGGTGGCCATATACACCGTGATTCAGAATAAGTGTCCGACCCGTTAACCGCAGATAATACATGAAAATGCAAAACAAAAAAGCTATATGCATAGTTTTTGAGATAAAATTCATTGAAAATTCGGATGTAAATTGGTTGATGGTCACTGGAATAACTTTATTACGTCACGAAAGCGCAAGAAGATGCCTCGACGGTAACAAACGATTTTCTTACGTAATTTTATAAATACTGCATCAGCGGTACTTAATGGGTTTCAATTTAGGACTCACAAAACGCTGATTTTTCAAATGTCTCCAATAAATTTATTTCTTGCAATTTCGTACTTCTATGACTTTAGTGAATACGCCTCTAACGGGTCGGACACTTATTCTGAATCACCCTGTTATGTTTCATCGTTATCGGATTTTTCGGATTTCATTATTTCGCCAAAGCTCTCTTCTCATTAGTATTAGATGATAAACACGATGGAATTGGCACAGTATATTGTTCGTTAGGGTAAATCGGGGCACTTGTAGATTCAAGTTCGGGATATATGATTTTTTTCGATCTTGTGGCTTTTTGTAAATAGATAAATTTACGATACAAAAATAGCAATCGGTTGCGTGGTTTTTAGGCTCTCTCCATATCTTCGAAATGCAAAGGGCATTTTTCTCTTCATACCGCGATACCAGGCTTCTATAGTAGATCTGCAAATTCCGCAAGTAACATGGGGCGCCCATGGTTTATCTTGATTACAGATTGATACACCTTGTAAATATAAAAAATAAGCCTCACTGAATTTTGTATTTATTTTTATTGGATGACTTATTTGTCTTGGAGCAATATATTATAAACCGCAAACATAACAGAAACTAATCTTCGAGTGCTTACAAACACGTTTCTCACTCATTTTAAACGATAAACTGAAGATAGTCAAAAAACGAAGTCACGGATGAACTTTTGACAAGAGGCCCAAACAAAAGACTTTTTTTTAAATTTTCATCGTGGCCTACTATGTTCAATAAAAAGAATATCCATAAACAAGAACCTTGTAGCGTTGTGATAATTAATTACTATTCAAGCATTCATTTCCTACTTTTGACTAAAAGCAATAACGATAATTTATTGGAGGATGATGCTAATGCTAAATAAACATTGCAACAACCAGTTATCTCTATGTGATTCATGCCTTCTTTGTAGATTAACTCAAACTTGTCAGTTGATTGTGAACGATCGAATTCAACGCATGTTTCGATTTTATTCATTAAGTATTATAGTTCGCGTGACACGTTGTAAATCTAATTATTCTGCTGCAGTTGTGATCATATTGTTAAGCTTTCGAGCAGCGTTGAATTGAGATATCAGAGTGTCGTTGCGAGACGTGATAACAGAAGACTAATGTATTTTAAAATTATGTACTTCATTTTGTGTGACGGTAAGAATTATTATACACAGTGAATGATTTAAGATTTAGTTTATTATTAGAAATTTAGTTCAAATTCAAACTTTTGATTCCTTAGACCAAGTAATTTTTAACCTTCAGTTTATTGCTGTAAAAACTATTGCTTCACGAATTGGAAATGAATAAACGGAATATCAAAGTTTGACTCGTGTTGTACGTACCACGGGCGACATAAAAAAATGAGGACACTTATAACGCTCTATTGTAAATGGATGTTTCCGAAAACTGTTCATTTGGTACCGAAATTAATTTGACAAACAAATTTATTTACTATGATCACACTGCTATGAAAGTGACTACAAACTGAATTAGAAGTATCATTTACATTAGTAAAAAAAAAAACGTTAAAATCACTACTAAGACTTGTCCTCATTTTTTCTGTCGTCGGAGGTACTTAGAGATCGAGAGTTGTGAATTATCCTTTCAAAGGTTGTGTATTCAGTGTATAAATTTGACTGAATCTGACTCCAGTAATTCCACCGATTCTGATTTTCTACAGTTCTTACAGACTGCTTTTAAAAGTTCACTTTTCTCTTGGTTTTAATTGTATATTGTTTAATTACATGTTTGCTTTGTGAATCGAACAGTTATTTCTAGGGCCTTTTCGATCCCGTCTTTTGTACATATTGACTTGGCCCTTGCTGACAATTTTTCGGAATGTCATCCATTAATTTTTGATGGACTTCGGTTATCAATTTATTAACACTCCTTCTCTTTCTATCTGTTTCAGCTTTACACAATTTGCCATCTCGCCCACCTCGCTTTTCTATGTTTTTCGGCCACCTTCTTCTTTTTAATATTCTGCTCTGGAGACAACATTTGTTTTATCCCCAAACTGCCATTCTTTGTCCATTCCAAAACAAAAATCTTCCGTTGTGTCTTTTAATTCTTCTTTTATCCTCCGCCATATGCAAACCAAATCAACATTTATTTTAATGCTCCAATCCAATCAGATTTTACCAAGATTATGTGTAATCGGCAGAAGTAATTAATTGGGTTTTGTTATAATTTCGGGGATTTAGCTGTCGCTTTAATTCTAATCTTATTAATCACTTTATCAATCTGTGTCGTATTCTCGTTCTCAAGTCTGACTAATAAAGTGACTCAATTCATTGTTCGAAGCAACAAGAATTTATGTTTGAATTTATCTATCGAGATCATCTATATAATTGTTTTTTAATAATTTGCATAACACAATAAAAATGTCAAATTGGACGTAAGATAAAAACAGAAAGTTTCCGAATTTGACCCTGAGTGTTAGTAAACGTTCTTTGCCCTGTCAATATAATTTAGATTTGATTAATTTGATTTAGTTAAGTTGCTATGTTGCAACTGAAAGGTCGAAACTAATGCAACAGAATGTACATTTCAATAGTATAACCGGCATCTTCAATTTCAGTTCACTCCTGCGCTGATGATGAAACCTTCCTTATCTAAATACGTGTTTCATACAATTTAAAAGCATAGGAAGAACGTTTCTGGTATTACGTTAAGCTCAAGTAACCTTATATTACTTATGTATTGTTCATCATTTGCTTTATTGTTTCTAAAATAAACTTTTTCATCTTTCTAGATGCAACATATCAAAGTTGTCCTTGTCCAATGCAGTCGTGTCCAAAAAACGTACATACTGGACCTCTTATTGGTGATAATAAGAGGTCGAATATTTCTTCCATTACCAAAGAATCCGTACTGCTACCTCCTGTAGCTTTGGCTCTCCCTCTGGAACCGGCTAGTGCCACGGGACCTCCGAGCCCCGCCAGAGGTTCAGCGGGAATGCCACCTCCACCTTCACCTGCAGGAGCCACATATCAGGCACCTCCAACACCGAAGCACGAGACTCCCGAACCGGCAGATGTTAAGACCGCCATAAAAGGGAGAAAGGCTCGTGTTGGAAAATCCGTGGTGAGGAATAACCTCCACGCTCAGAACACGATGCTCCTAATGTGCCACGAACCGGTTCACAATCCTTGTTTGGGAGCAGTGAAACGAGAAGTGGAGAGTCCAAAAGAGGAACAACAAAAGAAAGAGGCGGCGACGATTAACGATGACATCCAGTCGAAACTAGAGACGCCCACTGTCGAAGAAGAAAAATGCCCAACGTCAATTATTACACCCGAAAAAGAAACTGAAGTTGTAGTGCAACATGTGCAGCAAGTTCTGAAGATGGAGCAGAATGAAACGGAAGCGCCCAAAGAACTTCCAATAAATTTACCAAAAGCGACAGAAGCTATGGAGCCATGTGTAAAAACCGTAGCTGAAAACGTCAAAGTGAAAAACATGAAGCGGAAACTGTCAATGGGCAGCAGGACTGAAGAGGTTTCACCTTCGAAAAAACAGAGACTAGAAAGATCTCATCTGAATGGCAGCTATAAAGACTTAATAAAGAAGAATTTCGCGTTAGTACATATAAACAATGGCAAAAGGAAACTTTACGACAAATCGAGAACCCTCGTTCACAGATTTCCAAAATTCGGCCTGAGGAGACCGATGACCAAGAGGAAACTCAGCCCAACTAAAGAAGAAACTGGCAGAAGATCCAAACCGTTGACAGCGAGCAACTTGCACAATTCCAAGCAAAACTTCAAAGAAATCAAAGACCAATCGTTCGTCGTGGACTCCGATCTAATCGAAAACAAGGAGCCAGCGATCAAGAAGACCTTCAATAAGAATGCAAAGATGGCTTCCAAAAAATTTGCGCCGGCCATTCTGGACAGTTTGTTCGCGAAGAATAATGTTGATCGGACTATAGAAAGTGTGATAAACGAGAGCGCCCCACGTACCGCGAAAACCAATTTGAATCGTTTACGGACGTCGTGTGGCAAAGCGAAGGTGGACGCAAAGAGTGGTTGCAAAAAAAGTACAAATTCGAAAAACGTCATCGTTAAAAGCAAAGTGGAGTGTCAGAGGGTGGGGGCCGCTAAGAGGAAATCCAAGTGTAAAAGTGTTGACGTCATTCCACAGGTTGTCGCTAAAGTGCCGAGGAGGAGCCTGCATCTCCCTAGATGGTCTAACGGATGGACTTGGACTGGAGAACCATTCGAGGCTAAAGTTTTTCTCAATGTGAGTACTTTTATATCGTTTTCAAATTAAAGTTTAGAAAAGAGAAATCGAATGCCTAACTTCGTAATAAGATATTTTTTTGACTGTAAATTGTTGAAGTAGACATTGACCAACCTAAGTACTACATTAAATACATTTGTTTTAAAAGAATTCTCTAGGAACTGATGACGCCATTAACTTTATTTCAAACAGTATAGTGTTTATGGACATTTCGAATCAACAATCGCCCAGGGCTCACTGATTCGATTCAGTGTCTTGACTCACCGTTATCTTGAGATGAGTCAGCAGACCACTTGAGTGGATTGATTCACTAGTGACTTCAGAATAGTCCATTCTGGTGGCAATACTTCCCCAAATGAAATTACTCCCTTTCAGACACCAACGATTTTTGTTCGTCAGAATGCTTTCTGTTCACATTTTTAAAAATATTTAAACATTCATTCTTTTGCAAATCTGGATATTAATTGTCGTAAGTAAATTTATTTCAGGTGCACGTTTGGAGATTCCAAAGCTAACTCTTACCTGTTTTCAAAAAATCGCATGATACTTTAACATACTTTTTTCGATCCAAAATTGTTTTCTTTTCCATACCACTACATTTTAATTGATTTTGGTCTATTTAGCAAATTTTCTAAGTGTGATTATCGATCCACATTG
Source organism: Dorcus hopei (assembly GCA_033060865.1). NCBI lineage: Eukaryota > Metazoa > Arthropoda > Insecta > Coleoptera > Lucanidae > Dorcus > Dorcus hopei. The sequence goes on along the minus strand of CM065419.1, from coordinate 27,475,641 downwards.
TAGACATATTTTCGGTTCTCATTTCTTTTTAAATAAACGCGAAATTTTCACAGTTGATTTGTTCTCAAATCGCTATGAGTTTTTGAAGTTGATTGATTGTTGTTTGAAAATTTTCCTTTTTGTTGTTGCTGTGTATGAGAACTTCATTCGGTTTAAAATATTGCCCATAAATTTCTTGATTGACTAGTTTTAATGAGTCCAAAATTTGTCTAATTGTAATTCATCATTTTGAAGCAGTTGTTCTCGTAAACTCCTAAAAATTGTGCACGTATAAAAAAATACTAGCGATTGATTCTCCATATTGACACGTGAATTCACAGTTAATAAATTTATAACAGTTGTTTTTCTTTTAACCATTTTGTGCACGCAAACGAGTCTAAGATCGCAAAAAATCATGAAGCGCAGTTAGGCAAATTTCCATAAATTTATACACGAAAGTTAAGCGTTTGAAACACAAAATTTAGAGCTAACAGAAAATCGCCTAATAACTGCTAAGAAGTGTCATCTCGCCATATTGATTCCAAAATGTTTTTCTCTCCTACATAATGATCCTTACCAATTGCACTACTTTGGTAGATCTGGGGACTTTGCATCCAATGGAATTCATTTTCGTAAGATGGTTTTGGCAGTAGTTTCTTGACATTTTTAAGTACATAGAAGAGACTCACAAAATTTATTGTATTGAAAAGTGTGTATGTACAACATATACACTTCAAGAACGCGAGTGAATTTACGCGTCTTCTGGTTTAACTGGAAGTGCCATAAACTTTAACATTTTAAGTGGAACACCTATGCATGTTTCATTATTCAGTTAGAGCGTTATATTTAGAATGCGATGAAAATTTGTATTTACAAATTCTTTTTAATCTTTAATGAACATTATAAAAATATCATTGTTGCTTAACGATTCATTATTTATCGATTGATAGCTTCGTCAGTAGTTCACAAATGTAAATTTATTGTTATTTTAAACATCAGAAATTAAAGGCTCTGCATTAACAACAAAAACAATACCCGGTACGAGTAATAAGTTATGTAATTAAATATAAATAGATCAAATATTATTTTAACTAATAATAGGGGAAAAAATAAGGTTCAAAAATAAAAATTATTTTGTCAACTTTTATCTTCCCAAGACAAAATACGGCAGAAATTCACTCTGCTTCTGTTAGTTCTCGAATGAATACATACAACTTGATGTTTGAAATTATGAAGAACTGTGCCCCAATTATTTAAATAATTAAGGAAAAAGTTTTCGGAAATTTAGTTTTACTTTAATACTACCTTTAAGGCCCGATTTTACAATCGTCGGATAAGCATTACTGTTGGTATAACCTGTGGTATAACGTGACGTAGGTGTGACGTAAATATGGAGGAACATTAAAGGATATTTGGCGAACAGTTATTCCGTTCTTATTCCACGATTGTAAAACTGGGCCTAAGACTTATTTACAGAATAGATGTAAGCCGGCTAACTTCATGGGCTCCCGATTTCCGTTTGAATACCTATAGGGTATGATGGGATCATTTTTTTTTATTATTACAATTTTTTTTTAATTTGCTACACTGTTGTTATTATTACAGAAATTCAGACCTATGATGTATCATTGTTGTTAAAAATAACAGCCCTGTTATGTATGTAATTGCTCTCCCTGTCAAAAATGACATGATCTGTCAACGTAACATATCTGATAGGCATTTATTTGAACGACGTTAACCCTCTGATGCATCATAATAACAAATTTCGTTGCATTTAAATAAGGTGTTATTCAAGTGTAGTTAAGATAACATAACTGTTGAATGTTATCTTAACACCCATGATACATCAGAGCCCTGATTATTAACAACGTAAAAATGTAAATAATTAAAAATTTTAATACTAATTTTTAAAACATCGAGATGAGATTTAAAACCCAAGTATCCGAGCGAAAGCCGGGAGCCCGTGCAAGTTGACCAATTTCCATATTAATATCAAGTTTTAAAAAGGAGTTTTAAGGCTGGTCTACACGCAACGACTTATCGAACGACTTGTCGAATCAGACAAATCGTATCAAGTAAGACGGAGCGTGTGGACCGCAAAACGTACGTCTAGCTTTACGTTTTGCGGTCCACACGCTCCGTCTTACTTGATACGATTTGTCTGATTCGACAAGTCGTTCGATAAGTCGTTGCGTGTAGACCAGCCTTTAGAGTGAAACTAAATTTTCGAAAATATTCTTTAATTATTTAAATACTTGTGGCATAATTCTTCATAATTTCAAACGTTAGTCCGGGCGCTCACCGAACTAACAGTAATTCTGAAATAACAATGATATAATAAATATTTGACGACGACGTGACTAAAAAGTAATGTGATTTAGCCCGGGCGCTCACTGAACTAACAGTGATTCTGATATGGCAATGATATTCCTAACAAATATTTTACGACGACTTGACCGAAAAGTAACGTGATTGAACCAAAACGCTCACCAAAACGACTACACCTTTTCCAATTGTATTTCAGAAAATTTCAGTTGTATTTCAGATTAGTAAATTGTATTTAAGAAATCGTCAATTGTTATTCAGATTAGTAAATTGTATTTCAGAAAGTAGTAATTGTAGCTCAGATCAGTAAATTGTATTTCAGAAAACGTTATATGAATTTCAGAAAGTATCATTTGTAAATCAGAAAGCATTATTTGTAAATCAGGAATCATTTGTAATTAATTTTTTTTTGGTGGGAATAAGCAAAGAACTGCAGTTCACCATGTTCCTCCACAATTATCCGTTAAATTCATTCGTCATTTTATTTCAATCTAATCATGACAGTAATTATTCCAGGTAAATCTGTTGATGGTTCCTATTGTTCCTAAGGTATTCTAAGATTTATTTACTATGGTGTGCTGATATATGTATAATTATTATTTTCTGAAATACAAATGATATTTTCTGAAAGACAATTCACGTTTTCTGAAATTTATTTCGCTTTTCTGAACTACAATTAACACAATATTCTGAAATACATGTCACGTTTCTGAAATGCAAGTAATACTTTCTAAAATTCATTTTTGCATCTGAAAAACATTTGACACAAATTAATCTATTACTTTCTGAACTACTCTTGGGAAAGGTGTAGTTGCAAAAATGTCTTCATACATGGGAGATGTGTACGCCGGTCTTATTAGGTTAAATTTGATAAACGTCCAGTAAAACAATTAAAAAACTTAGGTATTGGGTCCATCCGTACTGAAGAAGAAGTGTGTCTGAACATGGAGCATATGTTATATTCAAGAAATTGTCGCATGATCCTGAAAGATTTCATTTTTTTATAGAATTAGTAAAACATCAAAACATCTTTCGACAAGCTTTTCAACCGACCTACGAAATAAAATTTTACTTTCTTTTAATTCACTACGAAGAAGAGACGTTCAACGTGCTATTAACAACATTCGACGAAGAATAAATTTATGTATAGAAAAGAACGGACGATATTTCGAAATATCTTCTCTAAACGTTTTGTTTTGTTTTAAACTATTATTCTAATATTTCTTCACTCCTCTCATCATTAAGGCGACTTCCATACTTCTTTTGAGTTTTATGAAAAGATCCACAAAGTGCAATGCTTCTATCTAATTTACTAAACAGTGTTCTATGTGTTTAGCGTTTTCCTGGATATTGTTTGAATTAAATTTGATTTGATGTTAAGTTATTGTTGTTAACATAATAAATTTTTAAATTTTCGTTTTACTTGATTTATAACGGTAATTTTAATAACTGAAAATTTTACTAAATTCAGCTTTCGTAATGTACAGTAGCGGACAATAAAATCCGGGCACGTCATTTGCACAATGTAAACCTTACTTTAATATTTTTGACGTTTAATGCATGTCACTAGTAATTCTGACGTTTAATTCAAATTTTATTTATTTATTTTGACAGAAATATAACCTCAATAAAAGTCTGATTCACCAAATTTGTAGAAATACGCACGACATATCAAATTCTTGCCCGGATTTTATTGTCCGCTACTGTACCTACGAAACAAACACCAAAATGACAACAAAAATGAAGCGTGCACTATTTTGTCGACACGACAAAACTTGTAACTGCCGCAGATATGAGAAGAGATGTGATAAGTTACTTCAGTGTGCACGTAATCATTAAAATGCATTGGTTTTAAATAAGTAATATGTCATTTCTAAGTTGCGTGTAATATAACTTGTCATATCATATGTCATATCAGTTCAGTGGGCGCCCGGGCTTAAATTGTATTCATTCGAGGATAAAACAGACGCAATGTGATTTTTTTGTCATATTTTGTCTTGGGAACATAAAAATCAACCATTTTTCAAATCCCATGTTAATTTCCTACAGCTCAGATGGGACTATCGGTATATGCAGCCTGTACCACAGTGTCCGGCAAATAACGAGCGTCTAAATAAAAACCTGGTCAAGAGGGTTATGATCGAGAATTTATCGATTGCAGGAATGTAAATGTCAGTTAATATATTTGTCATCTTTGACAGATTACTTTGTATTGTCCACAGTATCGTCTTCGCACAGTATTTATTGAGTTTCCAGCGTTCTAGCCGTTCATTACTACACTTGTTAAGTTCATTTCACTCGTAGTATTTGTTTAAGTTAAGTATAACAACCAGATATGGCTCCTACAGGAGGTATTGTTTTACATAAGCAAATATGGAAAGTGACATTACGTTTTAAAACACACTTAATGCTTATTAGGACATCTTTCTCAATCAGTGAAAGAAATGATAATGAAAGTGTACAACAACATAAAAATTTACTTCCCTCACTTAAATTTATAAGTCAAATTGTTCAAAAAACAGCAACTTACACTGGTAAGTGCATAAATGATAACTTTGCTGAGAGTGTGTGTAATTATATTTTAGGATGCAGCATGTCTGCTATAAACAGATCACGAAAGGAAAAGAAATGAAAAAGAATGAAATTCTCATCCTGCTTTTACCGTTTACATTTTAATTTTCACAGGCATTCAAATGCATACTCATAACATACTTCGCAATCGGGTACATCTCACGAATTTAGACAAAATGTGTTACAGTTTCCTAACTTAATTCCTGCTGAGTTAGTAGATATTTTAGCTATGTGAACCTGTATTATTCTCTGCAGGAAAAATGGACTATATGTATATTGATTAGAGATAATAAAATGCTACAAGACCTTCAAGAAAATAACGTTCTTCAAACTACAAAATGCCGAGAACTTGCAGGAGCTAATTTTGAACTCATTTATTTAATTTTAACCAAAATAAATTATTTAACAAGTTTGCATTTTCTGAGTCAATGTACATTTATTTGCAAAATTAACTGTCACACTGTGATGTCCATTCTCTACCTCGTTGTTTTTTGACAAAACTATTCTCAATCACGCTGTATATGTATATGTATAATCAGTCCCTTAATTTTTAGGGATTGTAATAACCTATTCGCTAGAGTTATCTTTATTAGGTCAGGAAAATTTGATCTTCATTAATGTAACCTAAATTTATTAAAACATAGTAGTGAATATTTTGCAGTCTTGACTGTATTTTCTGACGTTTAGCGATTGTATTTGCTGCACTAATGTGCACTCAAAGTATTCGCATCTTGTTTTTACCTCATATTTTAATACGAGACGAAGATATTCTGCACCAATGCAATAACTGGCAAGAGTTATAAGTAAAAACCACAATTGTTTGACAACTGTCATCCATTAAACGTCAGTCGGTTTAGCAAGTTATCCCTTTTTCGCTCTATCTTCTTTCATCAAAAAATCAAAACCAACTTGAACTTTTCAGTTGAACACTCATTAGTTTAGTCGATACAACTTCAAACCAATATAATAAAGTTAATCATAATCCTTAATAACTATTTATTACTAGAATATACATTTTTTAAAAGTAGCGATTAATTTATAATCGTTATAATTTATTTCGGTGGAAAACGAACGTTCCTGTTCCTATTGAAACAACTCTCTCTAATAACATGAAGTGTTCGCTTGCACTTAACATATAATTTGTGCAGGCAAACCAAGGTTGTGACACACCTGCGTTTTAATTATTTTACCTTGAAGATCACATAATCAGATGTGTTTTACATAAAAATACATTGCGCGTTGTTGATGCTTTGTTCAAGCGCGTTCTCTCGCTTATTACGGTCGTTACTCACTGTTGTTGCGGTTGCGTTTATCTAAATATGAAAGTCATGCGTAACATTTCCAATTCATACATAAAACGACAAAGTATAAATAGATGTGTAAGTATTAAGTCTGTGTGTTTTTATTCCAACTAAATCTAATTGATTTAAGGCCGTCTCACACTACCCTTTTTCTTGTACAAGATTTGATTCAATTTAAATAATCCAAAATTAAATTGAATCAAAAACTACCTTAGAAAATGTGTTCGACATCCAAACCATATGTGCAGGCCAAAAATTTCTTGTTCCAAATATTTATTGTAAAAATTGAACCAAATCTTGTATATAAAATAGTTTAAAACTACCTTAATGCATAAATTGAAAGCGATTTCAAAAGCAATCCACAATTTTAGTAAATTACTTTTATTATTAAATTTTTTCTGTTTTTATAACTAAATTTCATTCACGGAAAATTAAAAAAATATGGCAATTTGAATATTCCTCATTATTCGTTCGACATTTTTGGTATTTTTATTTTATGCTGGATAATAAAAAGATCCGGAAAAGAAAACATTTTCTTTCGAATCATAAAATTGAAAGCATGATGGAAATTTCAAAAGTCGAAAGGGAAAGAGCCGTTTCCCCCACGGTCTATACTTTTCTTATTGTTTGTAATAAGATGACGCTGAAACTAAAGTACTAATTACAGTTGTGCAAATTGCAATAATATTATTAGTTAAAGCACAGAAGATAGTATGTTGTTGATTTCTCTCGTTTCTCAAATGTACACGTATTTTTATGTATTCAGACTTCACACATAAGTATCACATCATTAAATTTTAGTTATGCTATTTGAACTGACTTGTTCTGAATTTTAAATGTTTTTAAAGAGGTAAAAGCTCTTAAATATGAGAACTTTAAGAAATAAGTAGAATATTAAGCTTTTAAATTTTACAATTAGAAATGTAAAGTATATAATATGTCGATTAAATTTGTTAAAGTCGTAGTAAAATTATTTTATCTTGCAGAGTGATGAAGCAACCACAGTAAGAAAATGTTACCCGGCCATGAGGCACGAAGAAGGGGACATCATCGAAGCGAGAGACTGCGTCTTACTAAAGGCCGGCCAAAGAAAAAATGAGCTGCCTTTTGTGGCAAAAATCGCCGCTCTCTGGGAAAACCCTGACGATGGTAAGATCATTTGACTTTCAGTTGATAACTATCTATTTAAAAAAAAATGCATAAACGCCTAAGAAACAGAATCTAATTTATTTTTGCTTTGTACTTTCAAAGGTGAAATGATGATGTCTCTGTTGTGGTATTACCGACCAGAACACACAGAGCAAGGACGACTACCATGTGATCAGCCAGACGAAGTTTTCGCTTCTCGTCACAAAGATTCAAACAGCGTAGCGTGTATAGAAGATAAATGTTACGTGCTGACATTTAATGAATATTGTCGGTGAGTACATCATAATTGTATTCTATTATATCTAGAGATGCAGAAGGATCGTGATGCGGAATTACTTACAATAACTCTGTCCAAAACTTTTATCATTCATATCTCCCTCAAAGAATTTTATCTGTGGGTACATTACTATTAACCTGTTGCAATTAAAAATTATGAAGTTATAACTATGTGCTAGATACAAGTTCCTACTTGCTGTACAGGCTGTTACAAATTCGAGGCTCACCATTGGGATCTCGGAAACGGTAAGAGATACGAAGTCGGTTAAATTGGGGCAAAGTTGCGTATTTTGGTGCTGAACAATAATCCGTTCTGAAAAATCTTCTACGTTTTGTAGTTTTTGAAATATTTCAAAAAAACAAGAAAACGTAATTTTCTTTTGTATTTTTTCCTGAAGTTATTGTTGCAGGGATCATAACAAAATTAATACATTCTACAGGCACTTTTTTAAGCTCTTTACGATGATATCATTAGATTTTACTTAAAACGTTTCGTCTCGTCCTGACCATCATCAACTTCATTTTTTCTTATGGGCGCTACACCGGGTTTTAATACCAATGAATAGATCTATTTTTTCTGATGCTTTTCCATATATCACACATCCCTATTTATTAATTTGAAGCAGCTGGAAATGCAAGAAATTGTTGAAAAATAACACTGCAAAGAAAAACATGGTATGCAGTGAAAACAAAAACCAAAAAAGTTTGATATACCTTCGGAGTTTTATTTCGTCTATCACAAAAGCAGATTTTTGAAAAATTTTTAGATATAAAAATGAATGATGTGAATCCAAGAAAGACGTACATTTTTAAAACGTATTGTGCTAACAACAACAATTTAGTAATAGCAAGAGAAATTTACTTCCAACAATGATGATGACGCAGCATTTAATTAGTTTCGTAATTAAATTATACATTTTTATGATTAAAGCAAGAAAGTATCACAAGAAATTATATCTTTAAAAATCTCTCATTCTTATAAATTTAAAAATGTATTGTGCTAACAACAATTTAGTAATAGCAAGAGAAATTTACTTCCAATAAACCCAGAAAGATGCCATCCATACAGAACAATGTTATTAAGTTAGATAGAAACATTGCACTTTATGGATATTTTCGTAAAGCTCAATGTATCAAGATCTCCTTAATGACGATGAGAATGAAGAATTATTAGTAGAGGTAGTTTGTACTTGACGTTTCAAAATCGTTGTCATTTGTCATTGTTTTCATGGCCAGGTAGATTACATAAAAATAGTTACTTATAAAATGTATAAAATTATGAGACTACAGGAAAGAATGTTTCCTCGAGCAGTAATATCTTTTTAAGATACGAGTTTTCTAAAGACATACATAATTTAATTTGATATTTTCTTGCTTTAATAATAATAATAATGTATAATTTAATTACAAATATAATCAACTATTGTTTTGTAGTTGTCTTTCTGGATATTGTTGGAAGGAAATTTCGCTGGTTATTACTGAATTGTTGTTGTTAAGACCACAATAAATTTTTAAATTTACGTCATTCTTGGATTCAAAAACATTCATTTTTAGATCTAAAAATTTTACTAAAATCAACTCTTGTGATACACGAAATAAAACTTCGAAGGTATATCAAACTTCTTTGGTTTTTGTTTTCACTGCATACCATGTTTTTCTTTGCAGTGTTATTTTCAACAATTTCTTGCATTTCCAGCTGTTTCAGATTATTAAATAGGGATGTGTGATACATGAAAAAGCATCAGAAAAAATAGATCTATTCAATGGTATTAAAATCCAATGTAGCGCCCATAAGAAAAAATGAAGTTGATGATGGTCAGAACGAGACGAAACGTTCTAAGTAAAATCTAATGATATCATCATAAAGAGCTTAAAAAAGTGCCTGTAGAATGTATTAATTTTGTTATGATCCCTGCAATAATAACTTCAGGAAAAAATAAAAAAGAAAATTACGTTTTCTGATTTTTTTGAAATATTTCAAGAACTACAAAACGTAGAAGATTTTTCAGAACGGATTATTATTCAGCACCAAAATACGCAACTTTGCCCCAATTTAACCGACTTCGTATCTCTTATCGTTTCCGAGATCCCAATGGTGAGCCTCGAATTTGTAACAGCCTGTATACATGGAAGACTTTTGTGTGCAACTGAGCTACTCTTATAACTGAGCTAGAAAAGCTGGCTTGCTTTATTTTTTAAATATTATAGCGTTTTCGACTGACTGTTCCAGAGCACTCTTAGAGTATCTCCATCCCCTGTTATTACATGAGGTTAAAACAAGATGGAGAAGATATTTTGAGAGGGCTCTAGAGCAGTCAACCGAAAAAGCTACTAAATTCCTGTCATGAAATTTGGACGGGATGCCTTAGCTTTACTGTAAAATTAACTCAACGAGTACAATGACTTGTTCTTCAGTTAAGCTAAGACATGGTGTTCAAATCTCATGGCAAAAGTTGATAATAAAATTAAAACATCACCCAGTACATAGAGTGATGGCCATTAAAATCGTTACCCGTGCATACTAACCTCGCCCTTATTGACCTGCAATGGTTATCATCTTCCCATTTATATTGCCGCTAAGGGTTACATGTACTTCGAATCCTAACGATTTGGTTGGCCACCAGTGTACACGTATTTCTTAGCTCTTGAAAATGTGATGCTGAGCCATACTACGAGGTATAACACTCTTTGTTCTTTGAGTTCTGCAATTTAGAGATAAAGCTCGAAACAAGAAACTTGAATTATAATTATAATGTATGTATGTATAAGAAGGAGGTGAAAATACAATTAGAAAATTAAAAAAGAAATCATGTTTTTTTTTAATAAATCGAAAATTTTTATAGTCCAAAGTCGAAAGAAGTTCATTATTTTATCTGGAGTACAAGCAATCCAGCTCGAAAATTCCCCAAAATCTACAGTTTTTGGTTTTCTCGTAAATCTTGTATTTTTTGACAGTCGATATAAGAAATAAATAAGATTATATGTATTTAGAAATTGTTAACAATGGAATATTTTAGAAAATTTAGTGAAAAAAAAATATAAATGTCACCTTCTTCATTAACATATTATCATTGTTATGTTCACATTATGAAAAGCTGTATATTTTCCCTTCTTTTTAAATTTCAGATTAATTTTTTTATGTATGGCTTTAAATCGTGTGCTGTAAAAGTCTGCTTGAAATTCAAATTCTATTCCTTCTGGCTTGAGTTGATGGACTAGTTCTAATTCGCCTAGAGAGGGTTGATGAGCTGCTGAACTACCGTTCCTTGCCATGAATGAAAAGCAGTAAACTAAATCGATGAAGTTAAAATCCCTAGATTACCAATCTACTGTGACTCCACTTTCACGCAGCAAAATTTAAAATGCGCTACTGCACTAAATCTTCTAAAACTTTATTAATTGTTACGAGATGACTGTACTTAAAAAATATGATTAATTGTTACATCAAGCCGTATATAATTTATTCTAAAATAAATATTTGAAAATTATTTTACATTTTGCCAAATTGTACTTTACAAGTTATTGTGAATGTTTAATTTTTTTATTTAACAACACTTTTAGGGCCAGTTGCTCAAACATTGTTCAACTCTAAACTTGGTTCTATCATTACGGCAACATACATTATGCCTTTACAAATGTTGCTATGGTAATACATAGAACCAAGTTGCTGAACCATGGTTTAAATGTTTGAACAACTGGTCCATAGGCCTAGTATTTCATTCGGAGTTTAACTTTAAGCTTAGTTTTATTCCCATAGTAATAATTGTAAAGACAATTGTTTCCGTAGAAATAAAACAAAGCTTAAAGTTAAACTCTGAATGAAATACTGGGCCATAGTGTCTTTTTTATATTAAGGTTTATATAGATTAGAGTAACATGTACCAAGAATTGACAATTAATTATTTACAAGTTGTCAGTGACATTTCAATAATTCTTAGTGTGTTCGGTGTTGTCAAGGTTTCAGCACTAAAATCAGCACTACCAACTATTTCATTCATTTTGACTCTCCCAGTATTACTTCGGTACCGTGGTTTCAACAATTTCCAAGTACCAAGTGACCACATTAACACATGGAAGCTCTGTACTCTCGCGTCTCAGAAACAAATTGTTTAAACTTCGCGCTAACTCATTCCTGCTTTTATAATCTAGTTCCTTCATCTGAACGTTCGTGTGTCTTGAAAAAGAGCTGCGAAAACTTATGAAAACTTTTCTAGAATTTGACGGCAATTATGTATAAACAACTAAGGTATGTCGTGATTAACTTCATTTATATTTCAACTTAGAGAACGTGATTAACGCAATTAAGTACAGAACCTTGAAATGTTTTCAGGAAACTTTCAACACTTTAATTCTTGTAAAAAGTTTTATATAGTTAGTAAAAAACGTTCTTTTTTCTTTTAGTTAAAGTTAGCTTAGAAATGCAACTGACACTGTACTCTGTTTATTCAAGAAATATAGTAAATAACGAATTGGTATTGTATACAACGACTTAAATAACGAATTGGAGAAGGAAGAGAATCACGCCACGCCACTACGCGTCCGCTACGTGCCATTTACTTGATTTTATTACTATATCTGTTGAATAAACAGATTATAGTCGTACCACTCTACGCTATATGTCCAGAGCAAATTAGTGGCTATCTAGACCGGTTTTTTTTTTATTGAGCACCCGATAATTATTCACTGATTTTGAAGTGACCTATACAACAGAATGTAACTGCGTGATAACTAAAAGTACCCAGTTAGAAAAACAGGCAAAATTTCGTTGTCACAGTTTCCTTTTCGCTTTTATATCTCAAATTGGGTGACACTTCTTCGAATTTTCGCTCATTTTGTTTTGAATGCTCAATCACTGTGCATTTTCATTAAAATTAAATGAACCAAAGAATTCCAAGCTAGGTAGGAGAATTTTAACATAGTTAAAAATCTTTGTCTTATTTGTATCTCAAATTCCATATATTTTTTTAATCAGTTCTGTTCTTTGACCTTGAATATTTATACAATGAATGTTATGGTTGTGTTTGTTATTATGGCACTGTAGATTATGAAATGGAAGGCAACGACTTTTCGCCCATTCGATATTTGAAAATAGCGTTACTGGTAAGTTATTACTAGACTTCGAACATTTCGGAGCATTACCATGGCTACAGCTACACAATGAATAAGAATTTTTCATTGGTCCTCGTATTGCGTAAGCATGGTAACACTCCAAAATGTCCGAAGTCTGGTTATTACTGAGTTGCTGGTGTAGAACTGTTATACAAGAATAACTTTTTGTTAAAGTGTTCTTTGTTACTTTGGAATTTTTAAAAGTGTTCTTGGTTCTGTCGTTGATACTGCTTCGTAATATTATTTGTTTTATTTGTTTTATTTATTGGTTCAGGTGGGTTAATATACTGGAACGAGCGATAATCGAACTGGTGAAGTATCTCATCAATTAGGCGTCACAATCTACTAATTCGATCTCTACTCGCTCCGTATATGTTACCCCACTGTTCGTTCTCGTACATTATCCTCAGTTGAACCTACAAATAGAACAATTCGTACAAATAATAGACGGTCTCTAACTTTAAGAAGCAGTAGCAAAGACAGGAGCATGAAAATGATCGTTAATGGCCCTTAAGAAGTTCTTTTGTAACATCATATTTTCTCTATTTGGTTGTTTTTTCCCATTCCCATTTCGAAAATCACGAGATTTTAAAATGTCTGAAATGTTCTAACATTATTCGCTCTCTAGGTGAAGTAATAAGTTATATTGTTGGGTTACAGTTAAAATGTGATCAGAATTTATTCATTCCCTTGTGAAATAAAGAAGAAATTGTAAAATTGAACAAATTTCATGCAAAGCATATATTTTTTCTTTTCAGGTATCGCAAAAACTTAAGGAGACTAGAAGAAGGCTTAGAAGACACGACTCCATGTATACCAACCGCGGAAACATATTTGCGTTTCAGTCGACAACCTCCGACGTCGATTGTGACTTCTCCAGATCTGGTGTTCTTCTGCCGAAGAGTCTACGACTTTCGCCAGAAGAGGATAGTTAAAAATCCCAGTTAATTTTTTTATAAAGTATTTTATTAACGCTCTGTTGGACCTTGGTCAAAATTCTTGCAACATTCAGTTTTTAACTTTTTTGTGATGACAGTTATCTTTACAATCTGTTGTCAACTAAAAGAAAACAAATCACTACAGTTGTGATGGAAAGACATGTAAGTGGTGTTTCTACATAATTTCTCTGCAGAGGGCGCCTGTAAAATACTGTACAAAATTCATCTCTCTATGATATTTAGGCGTTTGTTAAGTATTGCACAAAATTCGTAGATAAATCAGATCATCATACCTTTCTAAAAATTGCGTTGAGGAACTCCTAATTTGTTATAGTGAGACGGAGCAAATGCAAGTATCTGTAAAAACAGGAGGTGCCTATGAGATTTTACACAAAATTCATGTCTACAAGGTGATGTGTAGAAAGTTGCAATCTATTGTGGAAATCATGGGAGAAACTTTAATCCTGATTTTGGAAAATGCATTGAGAATTGTTGCTTGCTATTTTAAAGTAAATCTAAGAAACTTAAAAACAGTAATACAAATATTTTTTTAAACTTTTAATTGACTTTTTATGTTAAGGTACCCAATACTTTACCACAGGAGCAAAAACACACTCTGTATTCCCCACATGTTTGCGTACCCAACGGATATTTCGGTACGCTGCAATCACTAACGGCATCAGAATTTCCTGTTTAGTACTGATATTGATTGTATCAAAATCGAATGATTGTCATACAATCAAGAAAAGAGACGGAAGTGTCCCCTTCGATTTTGATAAGTATTTGTTATGTTGTATTCTAAGTCAAAATAAAGGGCGCACTTGTTCATGCCTGTTTGCGGAGGAACATCCTTTCAAAAGAAAACTAATTCTTTCGAGATATAAGTATGTCGACAAAAAAATTAATTTTAGGTGGTTTGAAAATATTTTAAAAGAATAAGAAAAAAATTGTTCCTTTACATAAAAAAGAAAGATTCCACCATTTAGAATTGTTTTCTTATAGCGCTGTCAATTCATTATTTTAGAGAAATTTTTAAATATTCTTATTTTGTTTTGACCTCATGTAATAATAGGAGATGGAGGTACTCTGAAAGTACTACAGAAACATTATTAATATTTTAAAGTCATTAAATCATTTAATTTCTGTTCGGAAATTGAAAAAATTAAAAGTGAAAAATCATTTTATTTTTCGTTAACATAAAAATATGTATTAACTCTAATCGAGAGTATAACACTATTAAGAACTTATCAAAATTGCATTTTGCTGTTTTCTTCGTGACATTTAAATGTGTGTAAGTAGAGGATGTTCATTACAGTAAATGCTTGTTATAGTATTTTCGTCACTTTTTAAATGTAAATTATTATTTTGTCACTTTCTTTAATTTAATATTAATTGTAGGTCGAATGTTGCAGGAACTTTGTATGTAGTGCACAAATGTTATTCTTTGATCATTAAGTTTGAGAGTTCGTAGAATATTCTAAACTTTAATAAAAAAGAAAGAGAAAAAACAAATCGAGCCCGAAATTATATCTTTTCTAAAATTTCAGAAAAAAAATTCGCTGATTGTGATTCGGTCGTCCGTTGCCGACTGACCTCCCCAAGTAACCGATAAAAACAAAAAAAATTAATAAAAACAAAAATCAAACACCCATTTGTCACATAGTTCTTATAATATAATTTGATACGTACATAAGTACATATTGTTGCATAATATAAAGAAAGGGAACATTTGTATTATATTAGTTGACTAAATAATCTTGTATAGAAAGTATAGATTATTATATATTTAACACAAGAATAAATCATATTTATAAATTAGTTTATAGTTGCTGGTGTAAATGGTGTGAGCTTCTAGTGTCTGTAGTAGTCAGTGTCGTCAATATTTTTAATTTAGGGCGCAAATAGATTCCTCCCCAATTTGATAAACGCATCTGGTTTTACATATAAAGAAAAACAGTAAAAACAAACAACTTCAGGTCAACATATTCCTTCTTCATCACATGTGAATACTAGTCATCGTTAATGTGTAAAAAACTTGACGATTCAGCTTGAAAATCTAGTCGTTTTAATCATGATCATCATGAATACTTACGACTTACAGTATTTTATTCGTTACTATCATTAACAAAACTGTTTATTATAGAGCCAGCAGCTTGAAACTGACGTGGTCACATTTTTTTCATTTAGATTCAAAAAAATTCAACTCTTAATAAAATTAAAATGTTGCTCGCTCAGTACAAAATAATTTTGTACATTAAATTGATTTAATTATGAATTTTTATGGACCTGAGGCTTGAATTCAAATGGGAAGTAGTTAAACACTTTCTATTTGCGCCGAACTGTAGTTGCAAACTGTGTTTTTTGCAAGTTTAGTTATTTTTTTATCTTACTACTATGTTTGTACCTTTAAACTATTACTTTACATTTTAAGAACTGTGTTTTGTAATTTTATTCATTTTTTTTAATTAAAAATAATCTTAATATATTTGCGATTCTGTTATGTGAGTAATATATTTCTGTTTGCTCTTTGAGCTCTAAAATTGTTAATAAATAAATTCGTAGCCAAAGTTAACGTTATTTCTTATTTATTGTGTACCTAATTTGTAGGCGATTCTTGTTCTTTTGTATCTCGTTGGTTGATTGTAGTACGCCAACTGATTCTTCGTTACGATGATGCGATGATGACATAATCAAAATGTTTCGGTTCATGTTTTAATTGTTCAGTTTGTAGCCTGTTGTTAAGGAAGAGAAATATTAGTTCCCAGTAATATAACGTGTAATGTTTTATTTTTAGGTTTTACCTACGCCTTTTTAGGTGCCTTCCTGTGCTCTCCTTATGATCGCTTGTCTCTTATCAATTGTCATTCATTGTTTTATGTCCATTCTTCTGAATAAATGTGTGGAAGTACAACCGTTTTTTCTTACTACAGTTACATACAGAAGGGGTTAAGTTAAATAAGCAGATGCAACAACATGCACTCAAATTTTCTGAAACTTACTAATGAGGGCCAAATGGAATAAAGACCATTTTCAAAATCTATTAAAATTAGTAAAAAAATATAAAAATTATTTGTTTTATTAAGGTCCAGTTATACAATTTCAGTTTAAATTTAGAAGTTTAAACCCGTAACAATGATTATTTCAACAATTGTTTTAAGGGTTTAAGCCCTTGACTTAAAGTTAAGCTAGAATTGTACAACCGAGCCTAAGTAAAGTTTTATTTTTAAATTTTTGAGTTGTTAAAGCATCTGTCACCTACCAAAAGTAAAACAAAGATAAAAGTTGCTCGACAGTTTATAAGAAAACTTGCTTTTGATTCACATATTATTTATATTTTAAAATTATGTTTGAAAATCTGTTAAAGTAGAAACTTGCTGATTTATAATTAATTTCATTCAATAATTAATTTCGTTGCATTAATATAATCAATTCAATGCTTTTTTAAATTTTGGCCACAAATTTGGAGTAAGTATTCATACCATAGTTCAATGTGGTTCAATGGAAGGGTAATTAATATGGTTGAAGATCCTATTTAATAATAATTCATACAAGACTTTGTTATTTACAAACACTCACATAAACCGTCCCGGTGCTTTTGATTTGATAGTTAAATCAAAATTGTATGAACGAAAAGTTGATAAAAAAGCGTCCATTCAATTTTTTCATAAAGAATAGAAATATTCTACATTTTTGTCAAACCCTTTGTCTTATACAACGTGTCCCAAAAAAAGTGCTCAAATGAAAATGGTAGAAAGTAGACGACACTTTACTGATGAAAAACCTACATTGTCAGGGTCAGAAAGTCTTAGTTTTTTTTAATGGTCACTTGAATTTCATTCCCAAAGAAAATGTTATTCTTTCAAAATTGGCACATAGTTCATAAACTATTCGGTCAATTTAAATCAACAAAACAGTTTTTGAAAGCTAATTAATACCTTTTTGATTTAAGGATAATATCGCGATAATCATCGCGAACAAATTATTTTGATTAAAAAAAAGTATATCAAAAAATTAATGAAAATGCAATTATTTTTCGTTAGTTCTCGTTCATATCTCGAAAAAAAAAAATACTAGTTTTGCAATAAAAGTACATCCAAAACCCATACAATAAAAAAAGATTCAATGTTCTGTCCCTGTTACTTTATGAGCAGTGACGGTATGAAAAGTACACTGCTCAATATTTTGAACTCTTAAACCCAGTTTTACAATCGTGAAATAAGGACGGTATAACTGTTTGCTGAATATCCTTTAAAGTTCCTCCATATCTACATCACACCTACGTCACGTTATTCTAAGAATAATGCTTATCCGACAATTGTAAAATCGGGCCTTAAT
The DNA here is from genome assembly GCA_033060865.1 of Dorcus hopei. Taxonomy (NCBI): domain Eukaryota; kingdom Metazoa; phylum Arthropoda; class Insecta; order Coleoptera; family Lucanidae; genus Dorcus; species Dorcus hopei. The sequence continues at coordinate 27,457,658 of CM065419.1, read as the reverse complement.
AATTGAAAATATATTTTTTTAATAAAATGTTAGTCATCGAGCATCCAGCTATTACAAGTGTGAATACCACCTTTAAGGTTGTAGAAGAAGAAAAAGGTGTAAAGCAGAATAATAAGAATAAATTTAATAGAGTATGAGGTAAGGGCAGTAGGTAAATAAGGATATAAAATAAAACTCTGTATTTGTCAGCTGATAAAAGACACGTCTCCGAGTTGTCCAAGCGGAAGACCTCTTTTTGCAGCAAAGACTAGGCAACACATTAAGCATTAAACAAATGTTTCTGAATGTGTAGCGGGGGTGATACAACTGATGAGGGGAACAAAAAGAGACGAGATGGAAAATGAAAGTCCTTTCGGAAGAAGTAAGAGGACTGCAGGAACTCCTAATGAAGTGGAGCAGGAGAAAGAGGACAAATTGCTGTCAATGACAACAAACTTATCTGAGCAGATGAAAAATTGAACAACAGAAGTGCAAAATTTAAGAAAGAAACGGCAGAGGAAATAACAATGCTGAAAGCAGAAAATAATAAATAAAAAATTAAAATGATAATATAAAAAATGGAAATGATAAAATAAAAACTGAAAATGAAAAAATTAAAGAAGAAAGTACAATAATAAAAAATGAGCTGATTAAAATTAGTACAAAAGTAGAAAGTCTGGAAAAGGATAACAGAGAGAATAATGTAGTAGTAGTAGCAAGTCTAGAGATAGAAGAAAAAAAGGCAATGGAAAAACTTTTTGGAGACTGATATAAAGGTAAAAGTGGGAATTAAAGTTGTCCACAAACTTGGATCTAAAATGTGGTTGCTAGAACTGAAGAACAAAGGGGATGAAATGAAGGTTATGCAAAATAAACAAAAATTAAAAGACATAAAAGGCGAAAGGACATGTATTAATAATAGGTCTGTTCCACTTGACAGAATTTCAAGTTCTGAACCGTTCAAATCATGCGCAGTATGAGATTTATATCCAATTTTGTGCACTGCTCATGCTCAGTACGATTTTGAACGGTTCAGAACTCGAAATCCTTAATGATTTGACCCTAGAAGAGACACACACAGAAAAGATTATTAGAAAGGTAACAAAAACGGAAAGGCAGAGAAGAAAAAAAGTGAAGGTGGGTTACAAGAAATTAAGTACCTACTGAGGACAAGATCTTTAAGAGAAACAGCACCAAAGAAGCTTTGGAAGAGGTAAAGAAATGGAAGGCTAAAGGGTAAAGAAATGGAAAATGGAACAAATAAAGGAAATAACGTGAAAGAACGACTTAGCGCGGAAATAGGGAGATTAACAGGAACATTTGAAGTAAAAAAATAAATGCAGTCGGAAAATGGAAAAATTATTAGAATAGGATCCTGGAACGCGAGAGGAACAAACAGGGAGGGTGCCTTAAAGGTGCTCGAAAGGGTAATAAAGAAATACTCACGTTAGTAGCAGTACAGGAGACTAAACAAGCAAGTAATGAAATAATAGAATTGGAACATAATGCATTCTTTAATAGTGGCAGTGAGAAGAAAATAAATGGCGTAGGTTTTTTAATAAAAAAGATTTGGAAGCATGCAATTATCAAGTTCGAGGCTCTGTCAGAAAGAATATGTTTACTAAGAATTAATGGAATGTTCGAAAATTAACAATAATTAATAAATGTGCATGTACCTACGGAGGACAAAGAAAAAGTAGGAAAGCAAGAATTCTATAAGTCACTAGTTGATATAATGAAAAGAGTTACTGGATGTAATATGAAAATAATAATGGGTGATTTCAACGCAAAAGTGGGCAAGGAAGTTTTATCGACCGGTAATAGGTAAATATAGTACCTAAACACATTGTAAGTAATAATAATAGAAAAAAGTTAATTGAATTTGTCACAGAAAGCTCTTTAAGAATTATGAGTACATATTTCCCCCCATAAAAATATTCATAAAGGAAAATGGACCTCGCCGGATAGTAAGACAGTGAGCCAAATAGACCATGTTTTAATAAATAGGAGTCAGATGTCCTCGGTGTTAGATGTAAAGACATGTAGTGGAGCAACTGCAGACACGGATCATTTCTTAGTGAGAGTTTGTATAAAACAGCAATTACCCAAAAGAAGAAAAGAAGCCCAGAAGCAAAAAGCGGTAAATTTGAAAATTAATTGGAATGAAGAAGTGAAACGGAAATATAGAAAAGAAGTTGGGAGAGCATTAGAAGATATAGAAGAAAAGGGTGAGATTGCTACAATTGTACAACTGGGCCTTGTGTTGTGAGTTTACCGGTAACATTGGAAATTTACCTTGCTAACCTTACCTTTTTGTGACCGATTTACTTCTTAGGCCCGATTTTACAATCGTCGGATAAGCATTATTATTGGTATAACGTGACGTAGATATGGAGGAACATTAAAGTATATGTGGCGAATAGTTGTTCTGTTCTTATTCCACGATTGTAAAACTGGGCCTTAGTGTTGTGAATCGGTAAGAATAGCACGATAAATTTCCAACACTACAGTTGTGAATCGGTTAGATTAGCACGGTAAATTTCCAGTGTTACCGGTAAACTCACAAATCACAACACTAGGGATGGGTTTACAGAAAGCAAATCAAATATTTAATTTCGAATTAAACTAATCACGATTAAGTTGCCATAAGAATTACATTGCGAACTGTCAAATTAACAACGTCATTAAAATTTGATTGCAATTAAATTTTCTGTAAACTGGCTCTAGATTTATCATTCAAATTGACATAAAGGTGCGTTGGGTGCTCATAAGCAGTGCTTAAGCCATTCCCTTTGGCTTTGCAAACGCTCATAAAGCCCTAGAAGACGAAGTTGCAACGTCATTATGACGTCATAGTCTTCGCTCACGATCGCTTATTCCATTGGCCGCATTCAGGTAACTGCAGCAGCTGAGTTGCTTACTAAGCAATTGTTTGTGATTGGCTATTACTTTAATTTGAACCAATCACAAACGATTGCTTAGTCAGCAACTCAGCTGCTGCAGTTACCTGAACGCGGCCATTGATAAGTAGGGCAGCAAAAGCGTAAGCGCTTATGTTCCAAACGGAACGTATGCAATCAGCTGATCATAGTTAGGTAAAGATAACGTAGGTTATAAACAAACGTTACACTTTAGAAACAGCGGCAGCTGCGATTGGTTGAATTTCACTAATGAAGTTATATTTTTAAGGTTATGAATTCGTTGTGCAAACAGTAGTCAAAAGAAACATCTTACAACAAATTAAGCGACTGAACGCCAAATGACACGACAGAAAATAGCGCTCGTAAGCGTGAGCGCTTAAAGCGTGTGAGCGCGCAAACGAAACGCATCCATAAAGTAGCGCTTGTAAGCGTAAGGGCTTAAAGCGTGTGAGCCCGCAAGAGAAACGCAGCCAAAATATGTAAAATTCAAATTCAAAATGTAACATTAAACACGGTAACCGTGGCAACAATGCGAAATTGTACAGAGGGAGCCATACTTATTCTTTTATTTTGTAACTCATAAGGATAATCGTTAAGTGACATATTTTTGACCAATCAGTACATAGAAATGCGTTGTATCCTTCGACGACTAATCAAGATAGACTGGTAATGCCACTGCAAAGTAGGACGGTTTGTTTGAAAGCAACATCAACAGATCTTGCGGTGGGAGGGAAAGGTGGGGTACTATTTAATTTACTCGTCCCTAGTGCACATAGGCGGCGTTCATTAAATGGAAGTAAAAATCGAATATTACAAAAAATATAATAAATTTGTTAATTGAAATAATAACAGATTATTCATTACGAAATAGAATTGCTAAATTAATTCATTAGTTAATCATATTGAATTAATTCATTAAATACAGATACACGCAATAAAAATAGTATCTACGCCTATGAGTTTTGTTACGTTACACGATATCCCCTGAAAATTATCGACTGCAATTTGAAAGTAACCAATCACCAATCAGTTAGTCTTAGGGCGTGTACCGAAATTACCAAATTGTAACCAGGGTTGGTTGTGGTAGCTAAATATTGCGTTTCTTAAATGGAATCTGTTATTTAGGGAACGCAATATTTAGCAACCACAACCAACCTGGTTACAATTTGGTAATTTCGGTACACGCCCTTAGTAAACAGATCCCCTTTCACCCCTGTGAATATGTTGGCTACATTTTAAAGCCCGCTTGCCCAGTCTATCTTGATTATTCGTCGGAGGTTGTAACTAAGTACTGATTGGTAAAAATATGTCACTTAACGATTGTCGTTATATAACGGTGTCGTTATGAGTTACAAAATAAAGGGTTTTAACAGATTTTCTTCAAACTATTGCTTCACACGGATAAATGATTGGTCATTTATTGTTCTAGGTGGCCGTGACTAGTAATAATTAATTTGCATTCACAACATAAAGATGGCGCGATAATCAATAAGCATCTCAAACTCGGTTGGTAATATAAATTGTAAAACGTAGACTCTCCAATTCGTGTCATGTAATATTAATTTCTTTTTATAAATTATTTATCGGTTATCCAATAAAATAACAGGAGTAAACAAACACGAAAACTTGATTATCTAGTCGTGATTCACATAATTGAAGATGTGGCTCAACAGTTTTATACTTTTGCTATTGGACTATAAATGGCGGGAGCATCGAGAAAAATTTCTGCGTAATCGGTATTGCAGGAGCATGTGTTATCTACAAAGTGGTAGTAAGACGTAGTTGCGATTCTACCCGATTGGGTCAATGCCTGAGCATCTGAAAATTGATGGCGAAGTGAAGCCCGTCGCGAATTTAAAATGGTCTAAAACAATGACTCCCCGTCTTGTACGTAGTGTGGGTGTAATAATTAAGTGCGCCTGAGTGGTAGTTTGCCCTTCGGGACCTGTATGCGGTCGAATGTTCGTCTGAAGTGCGCCAAAGAGGTGTAAAAGGAGGACAGTGAGCCGTAGGTCGGAAGTTAGTGAGAAGGGTGTCAGCAAGAAATGTAATAAATCTATGAAGATAGCAGAAGTTGGATTGACGCTTTAGCTAGAGACATGAGTGGCGGACGTCCCAGGACTACGTCCTTCGCAGAGGGCAACAAACAGTCGCTCAATCCTCCCCTGGGAGGCGTGAAAATTAGTAGTAAGTTGCACCTCTGTTCTGTTGTTCTGAGAATGACGTCGCTACCAGCGTAGCCTCGCGTTCAACATGGCTGCGCTTAGCGCCTATCGAGCGCCCCGTCAGCTGTCATTCACTTGTCATAACCGAATTTCGTGCTCCGTGTAAAATCCGCTCGCGTCATCGATCGTCCTTTGTCATCGACGAATTAGAATCATCGCGATCGCTCGCCGACCGAAACTTAATTCCGCGGCCCGCGGTCCCTCATTGGGCCTTAGGTGTGTGCTCCTGCACCTGTTTTTTTCGTTCACCATCAGGTGAAGACCATTGCGATCGTATCTTTAGCGCCACTGCACCGCGATCCCCGCCCACCGTCTTTATTACTGGGTCATTGCATTTATTTTCTGCGTTCTTCAACTGTTATTAACGCAAATACTTGAAAATCTACACTCACTCCTCTCTTAATACATAGTAGTAATTAAAAACCCACTTCAACTTTAAAACCCAATTACACGTATTACTCACAGGCATCTCCGATATTCGGCGCCAATCATTAACGAAATATCGTTAATCGTTTATGTAATTAATTTTAAGCCATGCTTGATACTGTTGGTTAGAATTTTATTAGAATATGAATTTAGATTTTCGGTCACGTGATTTGTTTCAATGGTTGCAACCGATTCATTAGCAGTGTCAAATTTGATGTCTTATAAAATGCGTACGCGTATACGTCGTCATAGCGTAAATATTCAACGATGACGTCAAGAACTGTACCGTGTAAAACTCAGCGGGGTTGCCAAATCCATCGAACTTTTGACATGAAATCACATTGTTCAGGATAAATTTTTCTCTCGAATCCAGAATATTTCTTATGGTAATGAAAGTGACTTGCCCATGGTCTCAACTAATTTTTAATAATATAATTGTATTTTTTGTCAAAAGATGGCGTTAAATCTACGCGGAGATGAAGCAGGTTTATATTGACGCACAAATTGCGACGTAGATGTTCAGCAGTGAAAACATTATCATAATATTTCAATTTTAGGACACTAAGAGCCAGTATTTCACCCAGAGTTTAACTCAGAGCTTCGTTTTATTCCCATAGTAATTATTGTAAAGACAATTGTTTCCGCAGAAATAAAACTAAGTTTAAAGTTAAACTCCGAACGAAATACTGAGCCTAACTGAAAACTTACTTAATTGTATTTTTTGTTATAAAATATCAATTCGAATGAAATTCGTTCCTGGTGTTACCCCAATTCCAGTGAAAATGAAGAACCAATATTTTAGCAAATTTTTTATCAGAATATTTTTTATGTTAATAAAAAGTTCCTCACAAGTTTGATCTGTTGAATATTTAATAATTTAATTACGTTGTTTGGCAAGAGATGGCGCGTTACCTAAACAGTTAACAATGGTTGTGTTTAACAGATTGCTTCTTTCCCATTTGAATCCATAGGGCGAATCTTTCCCTTCACAAACAGTAGCTCATATTGCTATACGACAAATCTCTACTATTGTCAGTACCAAATGAATTTGAGAAATGTTTTCTTTGCAGTAATAAGAACGGGCCTTTATGTAAGTGCAGAAACGAATCAAAATATTTACAAATTATCTCACTAGTAGCGCTAGTAGGTTTATCCCTTGGCTAGGCCATAATGTTGTAACATTGAGGGAGGCTTGTATACAGGCAAGTTAACTTTGACTGTCGGTTTACTCCCATGGTAACAATTGTGAAAACAATTCTGTGGTTGGCAGTTAAAAGGGCATAAGTCACATTTTCTGCAAAACGGAGTTATGCACGTAAATGCATTTCGTCCGTTTTGATCGCCCGAATGTGAAATACTATAATGAATAACTATAGTTAAACCCTCATCTTGGACGAAATATTCACAAATTTCATTTTTGAATACATTCAAGTTCATAACTCCGTTTTGCAGAAAATGTGACTTATGCCCTTTTAACTGCCAACCACAGAATTGTTACCATGGGAGTAAACCGACAGTCAGTAAGTGCCAAGTTACAACTAGACAGATTAGCGCAATGCGTTGGCCTATCTTTAAACTGTCAAGTAACATATGATTCAATAAATTTCAGGTCACAGGTGGCTATGGAATAAAATTTCATGTCAAATTAGCTAAATACAGATTTTGCTGTCAACTTGACATTTGGGTTTCATTTATCAATTTTGAACATAATCTTTCGTAACTCAAATGTTAAAACGCTAAAAATTTTTGTGCAAATCGGTTTTGATTGCAGCGGATTCCTCGAGCAGGCTCTGTACAGCTGCCTCAGGCCTAGTTGGGCCTTCGTCAGCAGAAACGTAGCTCGAGAACTCCACTGCAAACCAAACCGATCTGTCCGAGGTTATTCGCCATTACGATGTGAAAGTAATGGATATTTTAAGTAGCGACATCTTTCGATCGCTTTTTGACCTGACATTGCAGTAGGATAAACAAATTGAAGCCAGTTCGCTACATAATAAGTCATCCCATGCAAGCATGGCCGCCTTGCATGGGATGACTTATTATGTAGCGAACTGGCTTCAATTTGTCTATCCTACTGCCATGGCCAGCTACATTAACATTCATTGACGTGTATGGCCGTTTCAATTCGACTTTTAAAATTTTTGACGGGTACTCCCCTCAGCGTCTCTTGTGAGTTTTTAAGTAATTGCAGTTGCCATTAAGTTACTGTCAGTAGTTCTGTAGTATCTTTAATAGGGAGCGCTGAGGGGAGTACTCCAAGGCATGCTTTCTCGGAACCGAATTTTAGGCGAATTGAAACGGCCATACATACACGTCAGTGAATGTTAATAGAGCTGGCCATGCTACTGCCAATGTCAGGTCAAAAAGCGATCGAAAGATGTCGCTACTTAAAATATCCGTTAAAACGCTAGTTTAATTAAACTAATTTTTATTTTATACTTTTACAAAATGGTTTTTACAACTGAACAGAGGGCTTACATCGTGGAATCTTACTTTCATTTGGCGAAACAGCGCTGTAATCCAAATGCGTCTGTTCTAAGTTAAAATATGAGTTTTTTTTCACAGTCGCCTGTGTCCTGAAATTTATTGAATCATACGTTAGGTTGGCCACTTATTGAGAGAGATGAATAGATCGAGCCTTAATGAAATGTATTATTGGGCCATGGTCTATCAATGGATTCAGTTTTCTAGGCGTAATAGAGCATGTATGACGTAATGAGTTTCTTGCTGTACTTTTATAAATATTGAGGCAACCTGCTAAATACAATTTCCGTTGTATTTATTAACCTTGAATGACGATAAGTGATAAAGTCTATTGATGCCTAAATAATCATAGAACCTCAACCTAAAACTTACTTACTAAATGGATGAGTTGTCAGATCTATGGAATGTTTGATCGTCAATTTTAGCGAATAATTAACATTTTTTTCCTTATTAATAAAAATGGATCTCACAAGTAGACTGTGCGGAATATGTAATAATTTAATTATTTTTAAAGTTGTATATCATATTAATAATATGTACTATCGCGGCCTTAAAATTTCGCACGATTCAATTTCCCCCTGTAAATATGGCTTTCTTTGACGGCTTGTCAAAAATAATCATTTTAAACGTCAGATTTCAAATGTAGCATCACAATTCCAAATTACGTGCTTTCTGAAGAAAAGAAGGGTTTTGCAATCGCAGAATTAGAAGATGGTTAGTCGCTGCTTTTATTCTGTTATTTCTGTTCTAATACTTTACTATCTTGCTGTTCTTAAAATATAACCAAACGATCTGACTTTTAGTTAGATGTCTTTAGTGTCAAAATTGAGGAAAGAACCTGTTCTACAAAACTACAATTTAGAGAAATTCTGGCTACTTAAAAATAAAAAATAAAATAAAAAATCGTGCGAAATTTTAAGGCCCCGATAGTACCTATGCAGAACAATCAATTAGGGTACCAAAAATGTTCTTGTAATTTTCTTCTCGGTAATGTGTTTACTCACACCATAACTAGGTATGATCAAAGTACATATTGGATATTCACGATATACTGAAAAAAAAAAGAAAAAATACTGTAAGTATTTCAGTATTAAATAATAATAACTTCTTTATTTCCCCGTAAAGTGCAATACAGTAAGTACAATGTAGGCAATACAAATGAATAGGGAAACCCTAAGGCGGGGTTCACAAAATGTGGTCTTCCACCCAAACCTTACACAAAGGAATTTAAAGGTCTTGATTTAGACATTATTAGGGATTATTATGCGTTTAAAATTGAGATTTAACCTGTAGTGAAATTACTTATGTAAAAATTAAATATGAAAGAATTTTCGAATGGTGTGAGTATAACCTTTTCTTCACTTAAATGAGCTGACTTATATTCAAAAGTTCAAAAATGCATTTATCTTCATAAATTTAATTTTTTTCCCCTTCAGAATGTTTTATATTAATAATTTGCTCTACATATTTTAAATAATTTAATTAACTAAACTTTTTGCCAAAAGATGATGTTTAATCTAAACGGCTGTAAAGCGTATACACTTAAATGTATTTTAGTTACTAGATGGCGCAATTGCCATATTTACTGAGCTATTGATTCGTGGTTGTTTCACTTTGTATGCTTTTTATGTGAATAAAAATGCCTTACAAGTGGACGATTTAATTGCGCTCTTCGCTGAAAATTGGCGCTTAATTGCTGGTAAAATAACGGGTACTTTTTTTTTTTAATTTGGTGTCAAAGTTGTCGGTGACGTCGGATTAAAAAAACACAAACATCGTGCGAAGTATTCATAGAAAACCAGAATTGCGGTACTATGTTATCAAATGTTAGAAGTGACAATGTAACAATTTACAGCTTATAAAAAAAAACGGGAAATGAAATGTTTCCAATAATAATTGTAAATTTGGTTCTATTTCTATTTGTCAATCTACTTGAAAAAAAAAAAAATTCTGTTATTGTCTTTAAATTTAGAGCAAGTTTCGCAATGCCTCATTTAAGCGAAATAATAATTATTATTGTTATGCAAAACTTACACTAGGTAAGTCCTACTGTTTCCACATCGTTATTGTTAGTGAGTAGTAAAAAAATACTTTGTTCAAATTTAACCTATTTATTATTTATAAACTGACATACCGTCAAATAATTCTAACCTATTTCTAATATAAATTATTATTAAACTTTATTGCTTTCAATGAAACACCCTATATATTTCTTCATATTTCGATAGAATTCTATGTTTTCATTGCATTGGTATCAAACTTGCCAACTTGCCACAGGTTTCGTTACTAAACTGGAAAATATTGATATTTAAATATACCGTTGTTACCTCTCAAATGAAATCTAATGGGGTATTTGTTTATAATTTTGTTTCCAAAATTGAATAACTTAACTATCCTAATATTGGAAAAGTTTGTAATTTGTAATGTAATTTTTTTGACTCTTTTCACGTTATTTTGTTAGAATAAAAATCTAAAACGTGTTTTTCAGTGTTTAAAAAAAATAGAAACAGGGTAAACGAAAATACAATATTTTAAGTCTTTATTAACAGAGGGAGGGTCTGCGGTCATTGAAAATTGGACAATCCTATAAGATTCCTGGATAAGCTTTGGAACCAGAGTTCTGCGGGAACGTTAATTTCTTTTTCTTTTTTCTTTTTTTTTTAAATATTGGAAACTCCAACTTTAGCGACTACAGCAAGAAGTTTAACTAACTTTATTAAAACACTATTAATTGAATGATTTTAAGAAAAAAGTGAATTATGCTGCAATATTATTTTTTCTTGTTTCCTTGTTTCCTTGTTTCCTTGTATAAAAATCAAATACAGCTTACATACTTTTTCATAAATCCTATTATTTTTAAAACTGCAATTAATTCCATGTGTAAGTGTAGTATCTGATAATGGAACACAATTTAAATCGAATTTATTTCAACGTTTTTGTAAATTAAATGGTATTTGTCACCTCACTACTGCACCTTTCCATCCTGCTTCTAATGGAGAAGCAGAGCGTTTTGTACGTACTTTTAAAACAGCCATGAACAAATGCATGTGGGGAGGAGTAAACAAGCAAGTTGCACTTGGAAAACTATTATTCACTTATCGAACAATGCCAAATCCTAACACTGAAAAAACTCCTGCAGAGCTTTTGCATGGTCGTGAATTTCGAATTCAGTTTTCGTTAATGACTTCAACATCAGATACGATATCAGAATATTGAACAAAATTCTCCAAGAACGATATAGTCTACATAAAAATGGATAAAGGGTATAATAATACGTTGTCTGGGTCAAATGCTGTATCTTGTCGAGTCTCCAAAAGGTTGTCATCGTCGACATCAAAATCAAATGAGGAAAATAGGAATTTCACATAACGAGAACGATCAACAACCTAAGCGAAACATTAAGGAAAGTTATCATTCTGAACCGGAAGAAACAAAACTGCCCACGACTCTTGAATCTACGTTGAAGAGACGAAGATCACAAAGGAAACGGCGTTCACCGCTACGTTTTGTGCCAAACTTGTGAAATTTGGAAGGGAGGAAGTTGTAACATTCTAAAAAGTTAAAAAGTGAGCTTTGAAAAATTATTAATATTATTTTAATTACATTGACATGTAACTTCTTAATAAGTTGGTTGAAAATAAAGAAACTACAGATACAAAGGAATTTTAAAAACTAAAACACTTACGAGAATAAAATACGAAGGCGTATTTGTATGTTATCTATCTAACTATGAAACAAAAGAGCGGCGATGTCAAACCAGTTATTAAAAGCTAGCTGCGACATTTAGAAGTACCATTGCGAGATAAATATTTGGTACGGCAGATTTTTCCCTATTTAAGTAGGACTTTCTGGCTTCTGCGATTTCGTACTAAAAATATAAAATTATTATAAAATTGGAAATTGTTACTGTCAAAAGTCAGTGTAAGTTATTAAGATCCCTTACAAGATTCTTTCAGAGATTGAAAGAACAATCGCCATTGCTAATTCTAGTATTTAAGAGCATTTCAATATGCTAAAATTTTGAAAATTGAGCCTACTTTACAAAGCAACCGTACCAATTTATTTATCTCGCAGTTGTACATGTGCTAAGTTCTGTTTAATTTGTGATATTTAAAGGGATTAGGGAAAGTTTATTTGTTAATAAAACGAGTAAATTTAAGATGAAAGGTCGCAGTGTTATAAAGTTCCTAACAAAAGAACGCAACGGCCTAAAAATTATGAAACAACAGCTGCTGTGTATGTGGAAGATGTACCATCTTATCGATGGCGTAGATGCAATAGGACGTAACCCACAATTTTTGAGAATTTCATGTTTTGGCGGTTTGTTATTGATAATTTCACTTTCCACAAGTGTGCAAAAGTTGGTTACACTGCGGTTATCAGAAATACCGATTATTGATCAAGAACGACAAAGAACTTCTATAGTCTTGTTAGACTCAGTTCAGCAGTTTTTTGCGATTCCTGAAAAATTTTCTGGCAATGAGTTACGCCCTATTGCATCTACGCCATCGTTATTTTCAGTTAAATTTTGGTCTAAACTCTTTCAATGGTAAGGAATCAATTCTGAATTCTCTGAATGAATTCTCAAATTGCTAACACCTGAGCAAAAGCAAGTCAGAAAAGAAAATTTTCAAGGAAATTTGGCCGCGTTGGTAAGGGACAGAAATTTTCTTTTCTCGAATTATCACCGGGGATGAGACTTGAGTATGTCACTGAGACCCTCTCACTAAACAGTAATCCATGTAGTGGTCCATAGAGTATTTCTACTACCAAAAAGCGCCAAAACAATTTTCTGAAAAAAATTGGAAATACAATTCAAAATTTAAAAACTGCTCTGCAGGAAAAATGCCCACTTTCTTGTTCGCAAAAATTTGTTATTACACAACAGTTATCGGGTTCACAAGCCAAACAAAGTGTATCAAATACTGTGGGTTCATAGAGTTAAGGTATCTACTTTATAGTCCTGACCTAGCTCCGTCAGACTTTTTTTTATTCAAAAACTTAAAAAAAATATCTGAAGAGAAAGCGTTTTGCATCTGATGAAGCACTTAAAGAAAGTGGTCAACAGTATTTTTTAGAGTAGCCGAAGGAATCTTTTTCTGGGGGTTCGGGACAGTTGAAAAAAAGGTGGAATAAGTGTATAAGTGTTGAAGGAAGTTACGTAGAAAAATAAAGGGTCGTTGATGCGATACGCAGTTATTTTCATGACTAGGTAGATAACATAAAAATAAGTCCTCGAAAAAGCCACGAAAATAAATAAATCTTCGCTTTCGCAATTTTTAAATATTTTCTGTTTTTGTTAGTGGGAAACTACTGATTTACATGATGATCGCATAAATCATTCAAATTATTTAAAGCATCTCATTTTTTATAATCACATAAAAGCCTGCAGGGTATTTCTGAAACTCGATTTCAAATGCGAGTAAAGCCGGAGTCCTAAGGTTATTGATTTTTATGCGTCTATTTTTGGCAAGTGTATTACGATGTAGCACCCGAAACGAAACCAGCATCGATTCAAAAACTGATCTACGCTCGCCCCAAGCCGGATGACTAATAATAAACTGGCGAAAAGTTGTGAAAAACAGTGTTTCCCCTCTGGTTTTCCTACAGCGTTGAGTAAGTTTCTTCGAACTATTGATAAATAGCCTTGAAATTTATACATGGTGTTGCGAGAGTCTGGTCGCTCATAAGTTATGTCAAACAGGTTTTTTAAAATAGGTTTCAGAATTCTCACTTGAAATCTTGAATTATATTGTAACATATAACATCCTTCATTAGGTCCTTCTGATATATGGCAGGTATTAACTCAGAATTGCACAAATGTTGTTCACTGTCAAATTTCACATAAGTAATTCCTCTCGACAGTGTACCTGAACCGACACTTAAGTAAATCTTTGAAATTAATCTTGACAGTTGCAGAATTTTTTCGTTTGAAAGTTTGCGATCTAAATTAATAATGCAAGTATAAATGAAAAAATCTTGAATGTTGGCAAACATCAGCGACATTTTCAATTAATATTAAGCGATACCCAGATTTTTTAAACTACAATTTCTTTTTATTTGTTTTCAAGCGTGATTTTTATACAGTAAATAAAAAAAAGTAATGAATATTTGTTGCTCGAAAGAAGACAATTTAAAAGTTCACCATTAAATCTATTCTTTTACTCATTTTTTACTATCAAGAACTTTATTATTGTTTTGTTTTATTTATTATTTTATTTTATTTATTATTGTTTTATTTATTATTTCTAGCCGTCTTTCTATATCTTTACAATATTCTTACAGGAAAATCTAGAAATTTTTCTTCTAGAAAATCAAATTTTAATTAAGCCTTTACGAAAAAAGTTTGGCGAAACACTCAAAATATATCAATAAAATCTGAAGTAGTAAATCTGATATTTTTATATAGAGTGTCCCGTAAATAAGGGACCATAATGCAAGGGCTAACACAATGATACATTATAGAGTCCGTGAAAGTAAATGAGAATGGTCTGCTTCCGTAAATTTTTCGTGAACATTCTCGGAGAAATTACGAACGGAGTACGATCCTGTTTGCTTATAAATTCTTTGCGTCAAGTCACGCAGATGTGATTTAAAACGATAATAAAACTGACCTGCTCAACATAATGATACGTATTGTTGGGGTCTTTGGATTCCGATCGTTATGCAATTACTTATCGCGATGTTTACAGCAAGTGTGCGAAATGCCCTCCGTTGGCTCCCAAGCAAGCGTCCATATGTCGACGAAAATTTGTTTGCACTAAAGTTTGCTGCTGCCAATTGTTGTTGCATCTACCGGCGAAAGACGCATCGTTCATGAGAATCCCCTTCTATCAACTGTTGCACACGTTGCATCATGTGATAGGGATGTAACAAATTTTCTCTCAGAATACAGTGCATAGCAGTATGTGGCATGCCAATTTCACATGTAGGTACTGTGCTTTGGATTATCAATATGTATTATTATACATTAGAAGCGTATCCGCATATTCTACAGTCGTAAACATGTTGCGATAAGTGGTTATACATCTATAGTCACAAATGAACTGATTAACTTTTGTGATTCACTGAAAGCTTTCACCTTGCGGCACAATAGGGACCGGGTTGCGCAGGTAAGGGAAGCCAGGTTCGTACTGAGTATTATTCTTTAGCATATCTCCCAAACGGTGCCCTTTTCCTAATTTTGTTAGAGGAAGAAAGTTTTTATACAGGGTGAGTTTTTTCGATGTTTAGCATGGGGATCTCGGAAACTAGCAGAGCTAGAGAGACGGCTAAATGGGGAAAGATTTGTAGTTCTATGAGCCTAGTTTAATGCAGCTTTTGTTTTTTTCTTAAAGTTCATGGCTAGATATTTCCAATTTACTGATTACCACCAATTTTCACTTAATAAGTGTTAGGTTTGTCATTGAATTGAATTTTTCAAATCAAGAAAAGCGTGATATGATCGAGTGTTACATTCAGTGCTAATAAATGCTGTCTAAGCTGCACAGTTCCATCCTTACAAATTATCGATTTCGCAAACAATGCATGCAGGTGATAACGATCTGCGTATTGAGTTTTTTTTGTACGTTGTTTAGAGATAAATGTTTAAGCGACGCACAGTTCAAATTTAAAGTTCTTTTTACAGATGAAACCCGATTTATAAATTGTGGCACGTTTAATGGACACAACGAACATCTTTGGTTAAAAGAAAATCCGCATCATGTTGAGCAAAGAAGACTACAACTTAAATTTGGATTTCATGTTTGGTGCGGTTTCATTGGATCAATAATTCTCGGTCCATACATTTTTAATGATACCTTAACCGGTAATCGCTATCTTCATTTCTTACAGAATGATTTTGAAAATATGTTGGACGAATTAAATTTACAGATTCGAGGAATGTTCCAACATGATGGTGCACCGCCGCATAATCAATTAACAGTGCGAAGTTATTTAAATGAAAGTCTTCTAAACTTTGGATTGGAAGAAATGCACCAGTTACTTGGCTATCTCGATCTCCATATCTCTCTGTTGTAGACTTTTATTTATGGGGAGCGATAAAAAAATAAGGTCTATCGAAGGCCGTATGCAACAATAGAAGACCTGAAAGGAAGCTTTTGCTTATTGACAAACGTTCTACTAGGAAAGCAGTAAATTCGATTTTAAAGAGGTGTAATTTATGTATTGCAAATAATGGTGGTCTTTTTGAACATCTTTAGAAATATGTATTTTTAGTTTATTTTTGTTCTTGATAGTTTAGATTTGTTAAAAAGGCTTCTGATTTGTAACACGAAGGTCAAGTCCTTCTCTCCGATCCTGGTATACTTGCAGTGGTTCTTCCGGTGAATTTTGAAAGGTTCTTTTCAGAACCACAAGAATGATCTTCCAAGGTTTCGCTGCTTCGTGTTTGTAAACTATAAAGTAATTTATACGTACGAATTATTGGTTTTGCATTTCAATATGTTTCACACAGCTGTTTGATACTTAACGTAATTTTGAGTTGCTGATGAAAATGAACTCTTTCTCAACAAAAAACGGTCATAAAGTGAGTGTTAAAAAAAAGAGTTAACATTAAATCAATTTTAAAACTTCCAAAATTGAAGAAAACATGAAATTATAGTGATACTGAAGTTTTCTCAGCCGTAAATAAAAGATATGCAGAGATTGAGGGTTCTTCTAGGTTCTAGGAGACTATTGAAATGTTGAACCATTGTTGGTATTAGAGTTTTAGTTCTGAAACGTAGGTATGTAAAAAAGAAACTGCGAACAAAACTTCAAAGTAATATAATTTGCATTTGTCCATAAACTTGTTTCCATGGCCAACTATATTAACAATTTCGAAAGAGAAAAATCGTTTTTTAAATAACCATGTCGAATGTTACATCGTTGGAAAGGTTAAAAAAGCCCATTTTTTTTCATTCATGGCTTATTATGGTTTCCATAAAAAAAAACTGATGTTTATGTCATAACTGAAAAATAGGAGTTTACATGGAAAATTTAGTTCGACTGTTTTATTAAGAACTTAATTCTGTACAACTTTTGTCTCTGCAACTTTTCTCTAAAATTAAGAATAACCGAGCTATATCCATTTAGCGAATTTATTTATACAGGGTGTTTAAAAAAAACGTTCGGATACTGTAACCATGAATAGTACTCATCAAGAGCAACAAAAAAGTCTTAGTAAGTATAGGTCCGCAAATAATTTTTTTCAAGGATAGAGTTGATTTTGCATTGAAGTTAAAAAATTGTATTATTATAAAGAAACAAACAGTAAACGTGTCATTATGTAGACAAAAAATATTTAAAGAAAATGTTCTATATGTCCACCTCCCGCTTGCACACAGGCTTCACATCTTCGACGAAAAGAAGCTCTTATTCTTTCGAATAGTCCTTGATTTTCTTGAATGGTTTGGCAGTTATGTTCTATTCGCTGCTGCAGCTCATTTACGTTATTAACGGGTCTTGAATACACCAGAGATTTTAAATATCCCCAAATGCAAAAATCAAGTGGGTTTAAATCAGGAGATCTAGGTGGCCACGGCACTGGGCCTCCTCTTCCTATCCAGTTATTGTTGTACGTTGCATTTAAGAAATTTCTTACAACGATAGCGAAATGTGGAGGAGCCCCATCATGTTTTTATTTTTCTTGGAAAACGTGATTGAAGCCACCTAGATCTCCTAATTTAATCCCATTAGACTTCTGCATTTGGGGATATTTAAAATCTCTGGTGTAATCAAGACCCGTTAATAACGTAAATGAGCTGCAGCAGCGAATAGAACATAACTGCTAAACCTTTCGACAAAATCAAGGATTTTCGAAAGAATGATAGCTTCTTTTCTACGAAGCGAGAGAGGTGGACATTTACTTTAATTATTTTTTGTGTCTAGATAATCACATGTTTACTGTTTGCTTCTTCATAATAATGTAATTTTTTAACTTCAATGCAAAATCAACTCTATCCTTGAAAAAAATTATTTGCGGACCTTATACTTATAAGACTTTTTTGTTTCTCTTGGCGAGTACTATTCATGGTTACAGTATCCGAACGTTTTTTTTAAACACCCTGTATTTATTTATAAAGAATGAGTTTTTTTGAAATGTCTAGCCAGCCATGAACTTTAAGAAAAAAACAAAAGCTGCATTAAACTGGGCTCCTAAAACTACAAATCTTTTCCCATTTAACTGTCTCCCTAGCTCTGCTAGTTTCCGAGATTCCCATGCTAAACATCGAAAAAAAACTTAGCCTGTATATGGTCACCTATCCACTGCTGCCGTATCGCCCCTGATTTATGGGATAGCCTGTATATTTCGACATTCATCGTTTTGATAAATTTTCTTTGTTCATCATTATTTAAGTCTACACTTTTGACTCAAGTAGATCTAAGTATGTAAAAGAAATGGGCCCATTAACATTCGGTAATTGGACCCATACACAAACACGTATATTAAACATCATGTTCATGGTGGCGAGGAGTGATCGTACTGCATAATTGATGCTAAATAGTACGCGAGTTGTGAGTGGAATATTTCGCGCTTGGTTAGCATACGACTACGAATATTGAGCCGAAAATATTTAATTATCGTGTTTAAAAATATTTTCTCTATTTTTGTAGGCGGTCGTTAATTTATCGGTTTATTTTTGTTGCTCCCTAAGTGTAACTTCATTGTCAACGGTGCGGCCCAATTTTTTAATTGGAAGAGATAATTGGGAAGTTCGTCTAGCAAAAAGAAAATGTAATTTTTATTTTCTTATTTGATCCAAGGTAAAGAAGTATACAGGGTATTACTGAACTTGGGATATTTATTGATCGAAAACGGGCAAAAGTCAGTAAAACATCAATTTTCTTTTTTAGAACAAAAACGACTTTGAAATACTAATATCAATTTAGTGACAAGTTGATAGAAAGTTCTACTGCTACGACGTAGAGCACAGTTAAGGTGAGTCAGGAACAAACATTTTTGGTCCACGGTTAAATTTTTTTAATCTGAATTCAGCCTTGCAATTGTGCGTTTATAGTTTTATTTGTAAGAGAGTGTAATTCTGTGAGTATCATTGATCTTTTTAATTTATACTGAAACATATTTGCAGATTTTTAAAGTTTTAGGAATTTATTGTTACGATAATACTTACTTTGTTGTATCAAATGATGTCCGTGTAATGTTAAACGTTTATAGTCTACTTTTTAGAAACAGTTTAAATAATATACTGTGCAATTACGGATCTGCAACAAGCAAATGTCTTTAAGAATAGCTGCATTAAATGTTAAGGGCTACAATCTTTAGAACTCCTATGACCTCAATCTTCAGGGGTCGTTCGAAATAAAATATATTGGTTAGCATGTAAGAAAAACAAGTATACGATCAGCTCATCAAACTTTGTACATATTGTCGAACGCATTGGTGAAGCGTGGAATCAGATATAACCACAAAATGAAATTGCCAACATTTATATACCTCCGAATTGTGATCTTCTGACTTTATGAAGGGGGTTGAAGGCATTGAATACGTATTTGTTCAATTTAGAAGTGAATATCTACTCAAAATATAGAGTTTAAGACAGATATTTTTTGCAGCACAAATCGTGAATGTGCGAAATAAATCACTTTCCGCCCGGCTCCAATATTATTGAGACTGAAAGCCTTGTCAAATTGTAATTTATTGCTGTTGTTTTGTATTCTTACCTCAGTACGTTTTAATTTTAATGGTTACGGACATAAAAACCTTATGGGCATGTTCAGGAATTTTGTAACCAAGTATCGAGTTGGTTAAAGCTAGATAGATATACTCCGAGCGTTACCTAGGCATTTTCAAACGAGGGTAACATAAAACATCGAGTTTATACACCCTGCTTCTCGAACGCTGCAGATATAACTCTTAACCAATTTCTCTCATTTTCGAACGCACTCCACTTGTTTCAAAGCGGCCATATCTCCTGTCTTTTAAATAACATGGTGATTTTAATAGATGTTTAAGAACTGTGTTTATCTGTGTAAATTTACCCCCAAGATAGATAGATAATTAAAATTTAAAAAAATGCGATAAACTATTACGTCGTGTTGGTCCTGTATTTTTAAAACAACTTTCTTATTTGGGCAGGTAGAGCAAAAAGTGTTTAAGAAAAGTTGCACTAGTTGTTAAAGGCTACAATCCTTACTACTTCTAAGACCTCGAATTTCAATAGTTTCAAAGCGGTCACGCCTTCTTCTGTTTCTTAAATAGCATGGGTATATTTTTATGACGGATTTTTAATAGACATTTGAAACCTGTGTACCTTTATAAAAACTTTATACCAAGCCCTTAACATTCAATGTAACTTTTCTTAGAGATTGTTTGCTTTATTTTCCTAAATAAAAAACTTATTTTAAAAATAAGAACCGTGTTTCATCCTGCATAGTTAAAGCAGAGGCAACTTCGGTAGTTTTTGACCATTTGATTTGGATACTGATTTTTTTTATAACGGGAAACATACTATTAATAAAGGATTAAAGCATATTTGTATTGTCAATTAATTAATTGTAATATCTGTTTAGTGTATCCCTTTTACAGTTTTCTTCTCTTGTGCTTTATGTTGCCAAGTCTTGGACTATAGTATCCTAGCTCATCTACATAAGGTGAGTTCGGCAATGCGCTCGGCGATTCGAGCAGAGCTAGTGAGATTTTAATCAGCTGATCACAGAGTGCTCCACATGAGCAAACTTAATGACGAACGGTTTCGAGCATATTTCGAGCAATTGGAGTATAGATTCTGACAATTGAGTTTACAAATAAACAGAATTTTATTAATTCTTCTCTTGAAGACAATCTTAATATTTGAAATACTTTATTTTCTTCCAGCAGTCACTTTTATTATTCACTTTTAGAAATTGGTTGTATTCCTCATCATCAAACACTATTTCTTGAAATTAGCTATGCTCATTATAATGTTGAGATTCGTCTTAATTTCGTTATTTAATAGACGATTATTGTTAATTCATGAAAATATGTAAACATAACCTGCTTGACAAGTTCTAAATCTAAGAGCTCCTCCAAAATATTCCGATCTGAGCGAGCGCGATCTTTTTCATCTGATCTGTATTTGTCGCACGCTCCAGATCTGTGAAAGTAAGCTCAACTTTTCATTACCGAACGATTCAGAGGTGATTGATGAAAAAGATCGCATTGCCGAACTCAGCTATAGTGAATTGTGATCTTTTCCTAACTGGTCTTTCTCATTTCCTTAGTATGCGAGACCTCCTTGCTTCATATTTTTAGTTGCTTTGATATTGTTGGGCAGTGGTTTTATTGCATACACTGTTGTTTTCTCTGTAGTACGTCTAACATGAATTTCTTTGAAATGTAAATCGGTTTTGGCCAGTTTACTCTGCTTTTAATACATACTGTAATCCTTCATTAATACACTGCTGAAAATTTACTAGTATACTCAAAATCCAACTAATAGAGACCACCACATTAGATCAGATTTTTTTCTGGGACCTTCTTTTTATGATCTTGTTTTCTTCATTTATTCATTGCAGACTAATTTCAGAGGGTAGGCTATTGCTTCATTATGACTTTCGTTTTTTTTGACGTACTACATTATATTTATTAGAATAAGAATAAATTTAAAAGATAAAAGTGAAGAAAAGCATAGAAAACATAAAAATTTTGATGACTAACATGATGTACGTAGCAACAGAAAATGGAAAAATATTGCAAGTATAAGATGAGCAAATGGTAAAGGATGACAAGAGTATATTGAAGACCATATTAGTAGAAGGGAAATCAAGACGACGAAAAATAGAACATCATAAAAAAGTTGAGGAACATCAAGAATGGAATACATGAAACATATTATGGACAACAAAATGTAAGTACGTATACTGGTTGCAGTGCAGAAAGTTGGTTAACTTGGCCACGAATTGATTTCACCGCTTTCGTATATTGACAATATTCATTTGATTATAACTTGTTTCCAAAGCAAAGAAAAGACATCATGAAGCTTTCCATGGATTAGTCCTGCATCTTCTATTGTTACCCAATGTTAAAACAAGATGAGAATACTCTGAGATTGCTTTGAGCAGTAATCGAAAGCGCTTCAAGTAATAGTGAGATCTTCCAAATCAGTGTATTTCACAAATATAATTTGTTTGTTTGCCTTATGTATAGAGCCCAGGGAAACGCTTCCGTCTCTCCTTCTCTTATGCTTATCTATCATAGTAACCATGTTTTACTCATTGGAGCTTTACTTATGTGCAATCTATAAAAAAAAAATAGTTATTTCTCCAGAGAGAAATAAAAGCAATCGAGATGTGAAGATTAATTTTAAGAAAACTTTCTATTTTATTTACTTAACCCTAAAAGAATCCCCTGGTAAGACATAAAAATTAGAAATTATTTCCATCCTTTGATTTAATTGTAAATGACAGATTAGTTTTCGTTGAACTTCAAAATAAGATAAAGAGTTTCGTAATTCTTTTCGAATTCTTTGTTTGTCTTTGTTTGCTTTCGCGCACATGTCGGACGCAATTTCAGATAACGCTTTAAGTAATTGTTCGTTATCAGTTTGGCCACATACTTATTTTACTAGAAAACAATTGGTTTAATCGATTCATGTGAGTATTCATATCTAATCGCATTTTCTTTTTATAAATAAAGTGCTTGTTTAGTGTTTTTCTTTCATGTTTGCGCTCGCGCCTGCCACGTTGGGTTACGTAATCCGGTTACGGTAAGTTGTTTAAGTGATGTAATCTGGTATCGTTTGGCCTTTTCTGGAAGTTTATTTGCTTATTTTTGATACATGTGTTAATAATTACATCACAAACCAGTCGAAATACAGAACTCGTAAATATTTTTTTAGTTCTTTTATAATTTGCAATAAAAAAACAACATTTTGAGTAGTAGATAAATTTCTTAGGAACTTATTGCAGTTGATCTATGCATGGTATGTATGTTAAAATGTACAACTTTGCTGGTCCTTAATGATTTATTTCTTGCTTAAATATATTTTCAAAGTAATAGTAAAAATTTGTATGGCATTATTTAGTCAGTGGTGGTTAAACATTGAAAATTTAGGCAAAGATAATTTCCAATAGTTAGTAACCATGTTCCAAAGCTTTACATTTTACCCAGAAAAGGTACTTACATACCAGAACGTTAGTTAATTACTTTACTGCTTGTCTAACGAGGTTTTCATTGAGTTGGTAAACAGCAATATTATGCTCTTCTAGAATCTAGTAGTGTGCCTTGACCGGGGCTAATACTAAAGAAAAATGCTCCGACATGACTTTGGGAATATAAAAAATTGACCAGAACGTCACATTTCTTAAATCCTTTAAGGGCTGACGGAACAACATTCAGGGTCATTTAAATTTTTGCTAAAATTCAAATTTAAGCTGTGTCTATGCACTTGAGCTGATGACTTTCTCTTGTCCTCTTAACCCCAAGACCTTTGCTAAGAACAGGTTTGGTCACTTTAATTTCCTTCTTTGGGATAAAAATATTACGCTTTGAAATGCAAAAACTGCACGTCACTGTTGTCTAAAAAATCAACACTCTCATCTTATGCATAATTTTGAGTCGGAGTTCTGAGTGATTTAGGTCCGTATTCATAAAGAAAACTTACGCTATGCGTTCACCAAAACATTGCTAATATGTGCTTATGCGCTGCAAAGATGTCTTTTACGGAATGTAATTCATAAACTGTTGTTAAACTCTTGTTGGTTGTGCGTCCATTACACGTGAAATGTGTACATTTCATGAATTATTAGCAAATTATTATCGTGCGCATAGCGTAAGTTTTGTTTATGAATACGGGCCTAGTCTACAGGAAAGTAGAAAAACAAGAAATAACTTGTTCCTACTTCGAAACTAACCATTTTTGTAAAAACTTCCTAAAACGGGCCTGTTTTAATCTATACGGCGAACCATTAATCTTCAAGGAGACGTTTAATGAGGCGTAACATACTTTTATGTAAAGCTTTGCATGTTATTTATTCATTAACGCAAGTAACTATAGCGGTTACATAAGACATATTCATTAGCATGGAAAAACAATTAACAATGAATGTGAGCAGTTCTCAATAATGTTTAAGTGCCCGACGACGATCTTTCGATTGAAAGCGTTTTTACATTTTGGCTCTCTCTGTATAAGTGAACTTCGCACAAATACCTACCATTGGAAAGTAGCTCCACATTTATTACCCATTACCTCGATCGTCCTGCCAGTCTTCTCTCGACTTCGTAAAGTGGACCACGCGTTTATGATCGCAACAGAATATGTTTTTCAATTCGTGTAAATGTAAAAACAAAAAAGTGTGCGGGTGTCAAGTGCCGTTTACATGGAGAAACACGACCTCGTTTGTTGTGTTGCTCTTTTGTATTCTGACCGTTATTAATAGACTATTACACAATCCGCGTGGTCAAATTGTTAATCACCTAATCAAGTTTGCCGAGTTTGCTCAAGCGATTCGCAGGTGCCCTGTTTATCTGGAAATCTTCGGTTACTGGTCTATCTAATGTTTACCAATGAATTTTGCAAACACCCAATTATGGTTTGTTTGTGTCTTCAAGTGATTATGCAGTTCGTTAAAAGTGTTGACGTATCAATTCTCAACGAGTCTTGAATACGAAAATTGGATGAGGTGCCAGAGGTTTCAAAAATTTAATTATTTTTTATTTGTATACGAACACGTGGGTAACAACATTCATTCTAAAACAGCTAGTCTGATTTTTTTTTTAAATATTGCAACGGTTTCTTCTGTGAGCTACTAAATTTAACAACCTGATACTTAATGCACACTGATAATATTCCTAATTATATCAAATTCAAATGCTCCAATGTAAATGTGTCCGAAATTGGTTGTAAGGTGTGTACGGTTATTTTGATCTTTATGGTACTTCCACCATGAACTGGTAGGTGTTAAGACACTCGTTCAAAAACAGACCTGAAGAGGCGTTGAAATATTCTTGGTGTTATGTAAGGTAACGGATTTTTTATTAGGTTTTTTTAATGTGCGATTAGAAAACAGTTGTCTTTCATCTACACTGTCACTATTTGAATTTTAATTGTCGTGATTAACCCAAATTAAATTAATATTACAACATTTGAATTACTTCGAGATTTTATTTAAGGGACAGCAAGTAACAAGCGAGAGGACGAAACATCTGAAACTAAGGACCGATTTTACAATCGTCAAATAAGCATTATTCTTAGAATTACGTGACCTAGGTGTGACGTAGATGTGGAGGAACATTAAAGGATATTCGCCGAACAGTCTATCGTCCTTATTCCACGATTGTAAAACTGGGACTATGTACAGTAGATTTATCTGAAGACTTGAATCAAAACTTGGAGAAAGCAGACAGTTTTAAAACATTTATGGACAAGAGATGTTGTATTCCGTTAATACTAATAGACCAAATGTGATCTTAAATAAATTAATAAAAGATTCGGAATTGTATTCATGAATTAGA
The DNA here is from genome assembly GCA_033060865.1 of Dorcus hopei. Taxonomy (NCBI): domain Eukaryota; kingdom Metazoa; phylum Arthropoda; class Insecta; order Coleoptera; family Lucanidae; genus Dorcus; species Dorcus hopei. The sequence goes on along the minus strand of CM065419.1, from coordinate 27,432,189 downwards.
TATTCCACTGAGGAACTTATATTAGGACTCCACTTCAGAAACTAAATGTATTTTGAGCTTAAGAGACCATAATTTTGTTGTTTACCCAAGTTCTAGAAAGAACTGTCAGGGAGAACAACATTACCGTTGAAACAAAGGTTTATAACCATCGACCCCAATGCGTATTATGTAGATGATGTAGTTTTCATTGCAAGGAATATGGGAGAACTGAAAGAGATCTTTCGAAGATTGGACAAAAAGGCCATAGAATAGAAGGAAGTAGAAAATCTAAGAAAATTACAAGAAAAGTTAAAACGCGACTGTATCAAACCGTCATTAGGCCTATCGTCTTATGTGGGTGTGGGATGTGGATTTTAACTAAAAGCCTGGAAAAGAAACTCGACGTGAGAGAAAGGAAATGTTTAAGGAAAATAAGAAGGCGTAAAAGTAGGGAAACTATGGAGAAGAAGAACGAATGATTAGTTAATGCAAATACATATTTAAAAGTCAGAAGATTACTACTGCAGTAAAGATACAGATACTTAGAAGGTTAGGTCATTTGTACCGACTCCCAACAGAATAAAAGTATATGGTAATATAAAGTTTCACTGGATGTAAAAGAAAGGAAGGTAGATCGAGAAGAAGATAGTTAGCAGCGGTGGAAGATGATCTCAGAGAATGGCAAGTTTTGAATTAGAAAGACGCGCACAGCCAGTCCCAAGGAATGGAGGAATTTAGTGGTATCCAGGGCCTGTAGAGTTGATATGCATATTCAAGAAGCTTTTACATGGGGATGATCACGATTTCGAACTTGATTTTGAAGAAACACAAAACTAATCGTCTGTATCATTCTTTGTTGTTTGCCCATGTTTCCATTTCTTACTTTTATAAAGTTTAAATACCATCAGTACTCTTCCTGTATGAATTTTAATTTAAATTAAGAGAGCTATATTCATATATCAAAGACACGAAATAGGTGTTTGACGGACAATGTAACAAGTAAACTAAATGGGAGAATTAGATTAGTTATCCTTTCTTGCTGGTTTGTCATAAATCCGGGTTGTTATACATCATTCATTATTATAGATTCGTGCCGTTTTTTGTTGTTGAAAGTTTTCTGAAAAAAGAGTGACATAAACATAACTTTTGAAACTAACAACACAAGAACTAAGTTGACACAATACATTGAAGAGTTATCAGTTCAATAAGAGGATTACCAGCCTAATGTGAGCCTGGATGTAATATGTCGTAGAGAACGAACATTACAAAAGAGACCTGGAACATCTATTTTACAAGATAACCAAATGATAAATATCAAAAACTTCAGACCAAATGCAGGACGGCAAGTATTTTTGTTGCAATAGAGAATAGACGATATAATAGTAGTTCGAACCCTTCAGGACAACTACATTTTGCTAAAGAAATAAATCGTTAAGAATCCACCTTAACGTAAAACGTTTGATACTACTGTTGTTAAAAAGCGTTTGGAATATGAAAGAATGTGAAGCCTTGATGAATCAAGACAATCCATACAAGTGACTTTCACAAGGTGATGACATTGTTGGATTATTTTGACGACAATCTTCACTACGTGATAGTAAATTGATGAATTTACTATGATGTTAAAGTTAAAGAAGGAATACTGTCTACACTTCAGATACATCTAGTCTATAGAGAATACGAAAGAATCTAGCCCTTCACGTCGTCATTCCTTAGGAGTGTTGGATGGCTTTTTAAGGTTTAAGATTTTGATGATCAGGAATATGGACTAAAGCAGGTTAAAGATAATTTTTTTTTCGAAAACAATTATTTCAACTCGTAATTTTTTGCATAATTTTTCGGAAGCAGTCACATTTCACTTGGAAATTATTGTTATCACTTTCGTCTTCTTACATTTACATATTCAAACTAAACGTATGGTGGTGCAACTTGTTTAATAAACCCATGACATTGTTTTACGAGCTTTTTGATTAGAAGTGGTCTCCAGCTTAATGGCGGAATTATTCGATAACACTAAATTGGAATATCCAAACGACATTTTCCCACAAAATTCCAGTAATAAAACTCATTATCCTTGTTACCTATCATCTCGAAAGGAGACCGATATGATAAAAAAGTGATAACACGCATACGTCTGCGAATTGTGAGATAAATCATAGTCGTCTAGGTCATACCAATCCAATTGTGGAGTAAATGGGGCGAATCAGTAATACCGCAAAACGAGATAACTTTTATCTGTTATCAGCTGGGCTTTACGTTGAACAAGCAAATGAGATTAACAGTAAGCCGCGAATATAAATACAGTCTGGAGCAGATCGGTTTCGTAGTATGACCTTTAATGTACTTACAAACAGGCTCGTTTTATTTTAAATACGCGTCGAAGACGCATGACCACATCAGAGTTTAATGTATGCTAATAGCAATCACATGATGTTTAAATTAGCAATTATTCAGTATTAATGCGACTTTTCAATATTATTCCAGCGTTGTTTATGCTTTTTGTTAGACGGAACGTGAACGAAAACACTTCTCAAATGAAACTCAGCCGGTGAGTGGCGTTTTTCCGTCGGTGGTGTTAAAGTGTTAAACAACTTGAAGTAGTGATTTTTTTAAATAAATGGCACCTCAGTTGGAAATTTGGTCCGACTCGTTTAAGATGTGCGAAAGCGAGGAGAAGACCATCACCAACAATTTCTGCGGAGAACGCTCGAAATCAGTTAGTGATTTAAATGTTTTGGATAGCAAAACCTGCGAAGGTGTAAGATTTCGTTTTGAAAATGATGAGATGTGTGCGTGTGATAAAGTGACTAATGTCGTTCCAAAAAAACTCGAAAATCAAAGGCCCAAATATGCGAGGTCCGTATCTGTATGGGACTTGAGCTTGGAGGACGTTCCTGAGAAACCCAGGGGGTCGGTGTATGACATAAATGGTGGTGGTTTGAAGGTGACGAAAGCACGTGCGTCTTTTGGCTGTGTTGCGAGGAACAAGGGGGAGAAGCAGAAAAACGCATATACTAAGTTGCTGTATTTTTGGAAGCGCTTCCAGAAGTCACTCGGCAGTAGTAAGTTATTTTTGTCACGTATTTTATTATTGGACGTGGTTTCTAGACGTAAACTCAAAATATTTTGACTCGGCGCACTTAATTAAAAATAACCCCCGTTGATCTATAATTATGAGTGGATTGCATTTCTAATTGAACATTTCCAAGGTAGTAGAATTTGAATTGCTTTCCGCATTTGATGTTTATTTTGCAGTAGTGGTAGAAGTGCTTTATTCGATAATAACAATAACGTTATGTGAATAACAAATAAATTGGAGAACAAAATACAACAAATACGAAAATCATAAATGATATCACAGTCATAATAAGGTACATTATACAAACTTGAATTTCAAATCTGCACGAGAATTTGATCAATTATGAAGAACCCTTGAGAAAAATGTGATAACGTTAAGATCTTATTAGAAATAAAATTCGTAGCGTTGGCATTGGGTGAAAAAATATTATCGCTTATTTAAGGACAGATATGTACATAGAGAACGAACAATAATGATTGAAGGTCACATGTCTCTCGTCCGCATATATTTCACATAAGGACGAATACAGACGTAACCTTCAATCACTGTTGCTCGCTCTTTATGTGTAACTTTTAAAAAAATCCCGTTTAAAATATTTCAGATTAACCGTTAATTATTATTTCGAAAAGAGGTAATCATGTAATAAATACGAGTTTAATACTTAGGAATTTCCATTAACGAATAATAATTACTGAATGAAAATTATATGAACGTGAGTATTAAAGAGATATTTTGAGTTATTGAGTTATTTGAGAGTTATTATAATAGAAGATTTAAAATGTGTGTCTTGTAAATCTTTATGAATAAAGATGGATTATGGGGCTAGTTATTATTAGGTTTGTTCGTAGAGCAGTTTCTGACTAGTTCGGAACCGTCAGAATCATTTGCCCACCGAAATAATAATCGATTTTAGCACAGCGCCGTCAAGTGTACAACTTCGATGAATGCATGCTATTGTGATTTCGAATGGTACCGGATGATTCTAGAATATTACTCCGGATGAAACAGCAGAAAGAAAAAACGCCACCTCAAAAAGAATTCCGTTAGATGATAAACTGTCATAAAAAAAAGGTCATCACAATGTTTTTGCTTGTTTCAAACGATCTGATATCGAAAAAAGACAAATTTGAAACTAGTCTTTTCAATTTATAGCTAAATATGGTTTATTTTTTTCGAAATGTAATCTACCCACATAATTTTAATATAAATACAATACAAAACGGTGCAGAATAAAAAAAGAACAGATTCCTTGTACACGTGTTCCTTCAGTACACGTTCAAAACCTACTAGACTCTAATGTACATTTGTTCAATATGGTTGAGAAGCGAGAAACAGGAAGTATTTCCCTTAAAGTGTTTTCATTTTTAATTACCCTGTTAAAAGTCTACATTATTTGTATTAACCAGTTTCTGTTGTGTACAAGCCATTCGTGTTGGAAATATTTATAAATTCTGCACGTTCTCTTTTTTATTTTAAAACAAACATAGAAGCTTCAAAAATAAGTATAGTTGGGCTAATTATTTCATCAAATATTTGATATTAGATTATCAAATAGAAATGTAAAGACGATATGTTCATAACACACGCCATAACTGGATACGTTCGGTAGCATCAGCATGAATATGTTTAGTACAATAATTTTAACAAAGTTGTCGATGAGATAAAGAAACGAAAGACGAGATTTTCTTCGTATGTAACTTCATAAGATACGTACTATGAAAGCCTCATCATCAGCTTGTGGTACTTGTGAGTTCGAACTTTGCTCTTACTTGGATTTCCTTAATAAAGCTAGAAAATTGTCTAATTTCTTTTTCTTTGATAGTCATTTGTTTTTTCACTAAAATTTCCATATGTGAATGAGCAATTATGGGAAAGTAATTATGGCGAAGACGAGATGAAAAGTTCGTGAAATGAAAATAAGAAACAGAACATTGCGATTTGAAATCATGTTTATTTTTCAACAATTTCTCCTGCCACCTCAATAAATTTAGACCAATGATTTTATCTAAAGCCTTTTAGGGCTAGATAAAATTTAGAACTCTCAAGATCTTCAAAATAGGTATCCACAGCAGCTTAAATATCGTCATCCGTTAAAAATTATTTGCCTACTGTGTATTTTTTCAGACATGGAAATAGGTGGTAGTCCGACGGTGCGAATAAGGCGAGTGTGGTAGCAAATCGAAGCCCAAGTCGTTATTTTTTGTCATGGCAACAACACTTGTATGGGATCATGCGTTATCTCGGTGATCTTTTTCTTCTCTTAAATTTTTTATTTTAATTTATCTAAAAGGCTCGCGTAGTATTCGCCTGACAGTTTGGCCTTTTGGAAGAAGGTAAACAATCAAAAGAAAACCTTTTACATCCCAAAAATTGAAGCCCTTACCTTTCCTGTAGATAGAACAGCTACTTTTTTTCTTTGGGGGAGGAGGAGAATCACTGTACCGCCACTGTTTAGATTGTTGTTTTATTTCTGCCGTGTAATGGTGGACCCAAGTTTCATCTGTGGTGATAAATCATCGCATAATATCCACTTTATTCTATCGAAAACGCTCCAAGTGCATAGTTTTGATCAAGATTGAGTAATCACTCACCTGGCGGACAGCTTCTTCATTGCTAACTGTTCATTCAAACTGTACGTGGCGCGTTCTTTGGAAATGTTTACAGTCTTCGCTATCTCAGACATCTTCTTCAATCAAAGGTCTTTTAATACCGTGGTATAGTAGCATGCACTTTATCAAGACGTTGTTCCACAATTTCCACTTCGCAAAGGAAGCCGACCGTCAATAAATAAGTTTATGACACCTTTGTGGACGCGTTGCCACTAACAAAAACAGATTATGCTTTGCAGTGCTTTCAGTCAATCTCAATAAAAGAAAAGAATAAACTACTTATGGTTCTAAATATGATAGAATGATAGATCAAACTATTAGGTGTAATTTCTCGATTTTGCAACGTAATTGACTAATAATGTAAACAGAACTCTTGCTTCAAATTGCATTTCTATTATACGCGAGAAGGTATAATATAAATTAGACAACGTGGACTTGAGAATGCGTATAAAGAGGCTTTTTTTTGATCCATGATACTTGGTACTTGATAAAGTACATGTTACTAGTTATAATAACGTGTCCAACAATAATAGTCCTGGGTGGCTGCGGAATCAAACATAAATGTTGATTCTTACTTCATATCGTTGAATTGACGTCTCAAATATTCAAATAACAAATAAATTCTTGTTTACGTATTTAAGGTTTTATTGTCATTTGAAACATAATTAGTTAAAAATGTTTGACTCCACAACCACCCAGGACTACAATAATTATTGAACACATGTTAGTACTTTTTCAATAATTTCTGGTACAGAGGCAGATTTGGGCGACCACTTCGGGGTGCATCTTCAACACTTGTGCGACCACATTTAAACTCAAGAACCCATTTATCAATAATGGAAAATGAAGGAGCCGAGTTCTTCAGACCATTCAAAATTTTATAAATTTGTTTAAAAATTTTCTTTGTTGTTTATTTTTGACCTCATTAAGGATAGCTTGGCGAATACATTTTTTTAGTAGAAATTTTTTGATTAGATGCTCATCGATTTTAAAACACACTTAATGGAATAAAACATGCGAATGCAAATGTATCAATAAAAGTTTATCTCTATTTTTACGCGAATTGAATTATCCACGAACGCCATTAATTGATGCCGACATTAAACATGCCAGCTGCTGTATGTGTTGACCTGCTGGTAAAGAAACTTCAAGTCTTTAATTGTCTTTAGGTGAATGTCTTTCGTTGTATTTTCATTGAGTTGCTGTGGCAATGAAAGTGACCAATTAGGAAACTGGTTTCGGGTTGAAGTTTTCCGACTACCATCTTTTTTTGAAAGAAGATTCAGATTAAATTTATCTGAAGAAAGTACGTTTTATAGATTTTATAGGTAACAGTTCACGAGCGATTGATTCAACTTAAGTGGCCGTTAAATTGCGAACAGACTTATTAAAATGAGATATATGAGCAACAACTTAACCTGTAGAAAGTCGTTCGGAACGACGACCTAGAAACATCAGACGTTGTTACACTTCCGCTGGCGATTTAAACCTTTTCCATCTTTTGACTTTCATTGTGGTGAAAATATCGCGCGCGCCATCTGCGAGGCGGTTTCAAATCGATACTTAGGGTTGTCTCTGTCCTTTGAGTTTTTTTTTCTAATTCTACTGTCATCCTAGTTTGACGTTTGGACATAATGGATTATTGCTTTTTGGTTGTAATTGAGCCTGCGATGTTTTTAGCAAGTACGTGATAATCGCGCACTAATCGAATTCCGTATTGTGTTGCTCGAATTGTTATTTTTAGATCTCTCAGTTTAGAATGGCATTGTCAAATGATAGTGTGGTCAAGACCGGAGGTAAGAAGGCCTTCAGCGAACATGTTGTCCTTACGGTCGAAACGGAAAACAAAGGTATTTTTTTTGTTTATCGCTTATTCGCAAGAGCTGTAAGCTCAACTACTTTGTATTAAAAATATCACGGCTTCATATAGGTGTTCATTTAGATTTCTTTTATTAACATTAATTATTTTGTATGATAGTCGTTAAATGTTACAAATGATTTTGTAGTTGCAGTTTTACAATGCCAGTTTAAATTGAAGCTGAAGCTTAAAACAACGATTATTTCAACAATTGTGGTTAAGGATTTAAGCTTTTTCTTAAAGTTAAGCTAAAATTGTACAACTGTACAAAATGAATTTTCCATACATCACATTGCTGTTCCGGCGAATAGTGATACATCTGTAAAACGTTAAATTTTTCAAGAGAGGCAAAAAACTTATGAATTTGTTGAATTGCTACCTTAAGTCTAAATGAAAAGTTATAACTTGGAAAATCCCGAGTGTATTAGTTGAAGGTGCGTTGATTTAAAGAGTGTAGAGCCCAATAAATTAATCTATAAACTTAAATCTACAGACTTAACTCAAAATGTGAAAAATTTGCATTTGCGTCTCTATTCCGCCGGAACAGCAATATAGAATCTTCAACCTTTTGTCCTTTGTGCAAAAGTGTTTTAATTGGAAAGAAAATGATATGCGAAACTTGTATAATGTTGTGAAACAATAGAAATATTTATCAGAAGACATAATGATCAAATACTTAGTAGAGATGATGGTATGGCTTTTGGGTAGCGATATTAGTTAAAAAAAGCATGTGAGTCGATGCTATCCGAATTTGAAGTAATATTAGTAAAAGAAAATATAAAATCAAAAATTCAGATCCAATGGAAATAGAATGAATAGAAGGAAGTAATGGTGTTGCACTAAAACAGGGATAATAATTTTTTTTTTAAATTTTATATCTGCGTGAAGAAAATAAAACTACCAGAATATGTATATTAGGTACTAAATCGTGATAGACGAGGTGTGTAAATAAAGTAATGAGACGGGAAGCGTAACGTTCCACCCGGCAACACTGTGGACTTGTCTTTTAGAGGGGTGAGAGGTCAACATCCAATGCGTCTTCAGTATGAGTTTCAACTCCCTAGCGTCACTAGGTGATCCATATCGAATTTTTTTGCATAATTATTTTTTCTAGTGCGTTCCGAAAACGAGTGACAGCAATTTCGAGCAATGTTATACTATCAGGTTTTGCTTCAGACTCGGGCACACCGCGAGTGAAAGTTTTGCAAAACTTCAGCAGGCGTATAGAGAGAATGTTTTGTCAAGGACCCAGGTTTTCAGGTGGTTTAAGGCATTTTCGAAATGCCGAGAATTGATTGAAGACGAACCTCGTAGTGAAAAGCCATTGAGAACTGATCAGAATGTCGATAGAATCTGCTCTGACCGTCGGTTAACAACAAGAATGATTGGGGAAGAGTTGAATTTTCCGAACGCACTAGAAAAAACAACTTTACAAAAAAAAATTGCTACAGATCACCTAATGACGCTAGGGAGTTGAAACTTATACTGAAGACGCATTGCATGTTGACCTATCATCCCTCTAAAAGACAAGCCCATCACAGTGTTACCGCTTGGAACGTTACGCTTCCAGTCTCAGTACTTTATTTACACACCTCGTAGGACAAGCAAAGCGTCTGGATAGATGAAACCAACTTCTGTGTATTTTGTCGTTCAATACCTTTCAGCAGCAAGAGGATTCAATATCCACTTTATTTATGGAAGCAATTTCGACGGCAGATGTTATAGGAAAGGAACACTTAAGAAGTTCGTTTACTTCAAATTTAACCAATGCGATGCTTCGAGTGCCGAGCTATTATAGTGTTGGGAAAAATGGAAGATTAGTTTGAGAGCAATTTATATTGTGATTTATCTTGTCATTAATTATGAAAGGGAAGCAACTTTATAGCGCTTGGAATCACATTTTCGAATGTTAAAAACTCTGTCGCGTCCTAAAGTGAAATTTTAACTAAAACTCGTTTGTAAGTCCCTTATGTAGGAAACTCTTGATCAGGTCCAATCTACGCCGTTGGAGACTGTATTCTCTTCGTACGAAAAATTAATTTTTCTGTGTAGTGTATGGTTGTTTAATAGTTATTTATGTATCAAGGGCATAATTAGGAGTATATAGCCTGAGAATATGTTTTAAAGCACGACGCGAAGCGGAGTGCTTTTAAATGCTCGAGGGCTATTATCTACAATTATGCACGTGGTACATACAACGTTTTATTTTATTTTGGCCAAAATTATGCCTTTCAGAGTATGTATCGAAACAATTAGAAATTTTATCCGCCCTAATCTTATAAGAGAACGCGTTCGAGATTTTTATAAAAGGTAATCGACACGATTTCTCTTAATCTTTTTGGACTTTACACGAGAAGGCTGATTACTATTTGCATTTTCAATGGAAGACAATAGGTTTGTTCGAGTTCGAAATTTCAGAAGGGTTCAGGGATTGCGCAGAACTGTAAGCACAATGAACAAAATTCTGTAACTGTCTCAGAACACGAGAAAATTCGATAAAACCAAAGCGCTTCGTTCATTTTATAAAATAGCGTGTAGATGGCGAAACTAGATACGCCAACTTTTATATTATTATTTCCTAAACGTTCTACAAATTCGGCATCTCTTCTACTGTATTCTCTACACATACCACAGTTTTTGTGTGGAAATGAATTACTTCTGCTAACTCTTGAAAATTATCAACGCAGCTGCATTAAATTCAAAATGCGCAGGCGCTCCAGAACCAGTTCTCAATCGTCCGCACTTCGGAGCAAGTACTGTTTAGAACGGTTCCATAACAGTTCTGGACTATCCTAAGAAAAACGAAAACACCAGATTACTTGATCCGTGACAGTTCTGAAAAAACATTTTTTGTTATGCGCATGCTCCGGACGGTTCTAGGACTGTTTTTGTGCGAACCCGAACAAACCTAATGACTTTTAAAAAGAGAGCTGTTGGGATCACTGGTTCCACTGCTTTACATCTTTTAAGAAGAGGCGATTAACACGACCTCGCTTGAGTTTAAAGGCGCTGCTAGAACTGTATGGAATTAATCTTCTTCTAAGTTTCCAGCATCCAGGAGGCAGCAACAGCCATGACTTTTATTACATTTTCAAGAAAAGAAAGGCTTTGGAGCTTTCTAAACAGGATAATTTCTTTTTAAATTTATTTTAAACATCTATCAAAAATGAGTACGTCAAGATAACTCAACATCTGTTGCCGTTAGAGAGCATATACCGTTTGATTTTGCTATTTAGTAGAGTTTAATGGACGAAAGTTGGCCTTGTTGATATTAACTTTATTTCTAAAAATATTTTTAAAGCGCGCAATAATTTAATAGCGTTTTCAATTCGCTGCTCTAGACTAGAACACTCTCAGAGTATTCTCATCTTGTTAACCTCATGTAATAATAGAAGATGGAGATATTCTGAGACTGAGAGCAGCGAATCGAAAACGCCATAAGTGTTTTATTTGATGACTTATGTCATGGTCATTTGTACCAAACACTAAGCTGAATTTAAATGTAAGTGGTGATGAAAATGTGATATTTTTAGGTTACACAGCATTGCGGAAATCATATTGTAAATCATTTAATGGCCGTATGCATAGACAAATCTCAAGGTGGACTTGATACTTAAAGCTAACTTCATATCAAACTGTTCGCCGTATAGTTACATTGTTCAAAGTAAAGGTTTACTTTGGCTTAAGTCTAAAGATTTGTCTGTGCATACGGCCATAAGTGATGCTTAAAGTTAAGTTGAGCTTAAGCGTTTGGCTCAAATGATCATTAGTGGAAGCATAATAATCGGTTTTTTAATTCAGAAGTCGCTACATTTTTTTACTTTTGAGTAAGTGAATTTTTCTTGTAGATAGAAAGGTGTGAAGAAATTTTGTTTTGCTGAAATGTCCAAGAAAATCGTTAAAGAAATAAAAAATATGACATATTTTGCTGAAATAGTTTCATAACAAATATTTCGTCTACGGATATAATTTACGTAACCCAACCTGTATGTAGCCTAATTGCCGAGTGACCTAGTTCGAAACGTTACTTTAAATGCTATAATCGAAAAACTTTAATCCAATTAAAATGAATTCAAAACCGGAATTCGGTGAGTGCTTTCACAAGTTCGGATTAAATTTGTCGCTATTTACTATATTGTATTGATTTGTTCTTTACTATTTGAAATATTAAAAAGGGTTAAAATGAAGTTTTCACAAATTCAGAACGTAATCGATCGTAAGCATGCATTTGCCCAAAAGGTTTGATGTTACAAAGGATGATAAATTTGTACCATGTAAACACATTTTAAATTTTGATTATTATAATAGGTTTGTTTGTTATTCTGCACTGGTGTACACTTTTTTTACGAAATATGCTTTAATGAAGCCTGAATTCTTTGACAAGGTGTCAATACGAATCATATACATCCATACTGACATGCTACACAAAGCGTATTTTGCGAAAAAGTATGCATTGGTGTACACCAGTTCAGGATAACAAACAGATCTCATGATTGTAGTAACGCAGTAAAATACAAGGTATTTTTGTCGTTCGCGATTAGTCGTTTGATTTGGTTTGCTCCGTGAACAAGTGATCGTAGAGAATTGAATTAATTTATTCCCTAATGGTCAGTTGCACTTAAACTCAACTTAACTTTAAGCGTCACTAATGGCCATTTGCACCAAGCACTTAAGCTCACCTTAACTTGAAGGATCATTTAGAATATGACTTACACAATGCTGTATAACCTAAAAATGTCATTATAAACACCGCTTAAATTTAAGCTCAGGTTAAGTGTTTGGTGCAAATGTCCATTAGAATATGATTTACACAATGCTGTGTTACCTAAAAATGGCACATATAAACATCACTTAAATTTAAGCTCAGCCGTTTGGTGCAAATGGCCATAAGCAGCCTAGGTGTAGTTTAGTCTTCGTACTTAACTCCTAAAAGCTTAAGAATGGAGCACATAATCCAAAATTCGTGTATCCATGTTGCTTTTCCTAAACTTTCATTTTGCCCGCACGTGTACATTCAGATTGCCAATATAAGATCATTTTCGTAAACTTGAATGTTTTTACTATAGCAAATAAAAAAATGTAGGTACATAAAAAGCTAGTTCTAGAATGATCAGTCGATCACACAAAACTGTTCGAACTGTGACAAAGAGCAAGATCAACTGGAAATGACCTGGGGGGTTATTCTCGAACTGGAGAGAAGCGATCGCTCCCGAAAATGACGTCAAAATGACGTAGGCTCTCGTATAAAAGTATACAAATCTTTGGAGATTTGCGTCATTTTGACGTCATTTTTGGGAACGATCATTTCTCTCCAGTTCGAGAATAAGCCCCCTGATAAATAAATGAACAAAGTATTCTCAAAAAAAAAATGTTCCTAACTAATGAACTCCAGCAGTTCGAAAGCCAAAGCGTAGTCATACTGCCCGAATTAACTTTGTAAAATTCGATTAAATAGTAACTAGAAACGATTTTTATTCTAAAAACGTTTACTTTCAGTGCTTTCGTGCATTTTTCAAAAGTTCTCGATTTGATTTCAGTTTAAAGTCTCTGAGATTATTTTGTACTTTTACTTCATTGAGTTATTCATAGGGTAAAACGTATTGTCTCATTTAGATTTAGGGGTCCATTATATGACAGTTTCAAATTTTATTTCTTGCTTAACTATCAAAGTTATTGTAGATTTACGATGAAATAAGAATTTTCATAAATAATACTGCTTTTGTATGAATTTACTTATCATCTATCGATTTTGTTGCTTTCGTTAGCTACTCTGTCATAGAAAAGAGTTTTTATTAATAATAACGTACAGTACGAATAAGTACCTAGTTGTTGTAAACTACATACGAAATGCACCATCTAGAAGGAGTTAACGTACAAAGCTGAAATTTGCACAGATTATGTACAGGATGTCATTGAACGACTTGGCCAAACTTTAGCGTCGTATTCTACTCTTCAAATTAAATAAAAATTCTTATAAATTGTCCGGAAACGACTCTTTAAAAAGTTGAAATTTAAGACATGATAAAGTGTGAAAATGTTTATTAAATATTTTTTAATAGTAATATGCCTTGAATATTTGATGCAATAGTAAGTGACATTACCTTCAGTAAATTTGCAATTATTTTTTTAAATCTTTCATTTTACATAAATACAGTAAGTGACCATAACTTTTTAAAGAACCTTTTCCAGACAATGTTTATGAGAATTTTTATCATTAAATTGAAGACTAGAATACGACGATAAAGCTTCTCCAAGTCATTCAGTGACACCCTGTATATTAACATGCAAAGTAAGTGATTAAAATTGGGACTAAAAAGGTTCAATATTAATTTAAAAAAATTAATAATGAGTTGCATCATCGTGGGATTCAATGGGTCTTGCTGCGGATGACATGGTCTATATCCTCTTTGGGTATTTCATCCCAGGCTTCTTGTAAATGACAATGTAGCTGCGCTAAGTTGTCTGCGAGTTGAGCAAAATGTCTTAAGCGGCGACCCATCGTATTCCATACATTCAATGGGATCTAAGTCGAGCTGGACGCGGCAACAGCTCTACGTATTCTTGTTCCAGGAAGTGCTTACAACATTGTGCATTTGAGGTTTGGTGTTATCTTGCTGAAAATGGCAACAGCGTGTTCGTTATATGTAAGTAACAAAATGGACCTCGAAATCTCGTTGATGTATGTACGGGCATTTAACCAACCCTTGATAAAAACTGAAGGTGACCTTTACCCCGAGCATATGGCACCGTATATCAAACACTTGTCGTTATGTCACAATATCCTCTCACAAAACTCTTAAACGCCCACCATTTTGCCACAAACAAAATCGAGATGCGTCACTAAAGATAACCTGATGTACCCATTCATCAACCTAGTGCTGTCTTTCGAGAGCACTTATTGAAGCTTAGCCGCCTTATGAAATTTGGCCAACGGGAGACGTTGGTATGACCGGAGATTAAACGATGTACTGTTTGTGTGAGTACCCTGAGTCTCAGACCTTGCACCCAATCCGCCCCAAATGGGACAGTAGGGTCAAATCTATCCCTTAAGGCAGGGACGGGCACGAGCTTGCCGAAAGCTCGACCCCCCACCCCCCACTCCCAATTATTTGCGACGATCTCGATGTTTCAGACAAACAAGCGCCGGCACGTATCGACTCATTGCGAAGTATCTCGAACCGAAAATTCAAATTGAAACTTTGTGGTTTAGTCATCCTGGTAAGACGGAGCCATTTTTTATCGGCCTGTAACGCGGGAAAGCACCCCGACAGCCCGCGATTGGTTTTCGAATAACTGGTAACCAGCAGATAAAAATGTACTATGGCAAACATTTGTCTTTCACGCCCATCACACATGTACTTGCCGCCCTCATATTTGAAAATCAACCAACTTACCACCCAATCTGAGAGGTCAAAAATAATTCATTGCTCTGGGTGAGTAGTCCACTTCGAGTGGAGTGCAGCCAAATTTTTAACACTCGGAAAAATTTTAGGGGTGAAACACGTCTCATACGTTCTATAACCTGAGGTGGCAATCTTAATACCAGAGCGCCATTATTGCATGTCAAAGCATTAATTTAGAAGTGATTTGCTGAAAGTCATTTTAAATATTAGCATCGATTACAGTTCAGAAATCTAGCATCTTTATCATTACTAATCTAACGCACGTATAAGTACATACAGGGTTAGTTTATTAATGTTAACCCCCTTTATTATTTTAACTGTTAACCGATTCAAAAAAATTAAAATTGCTCTTACATGGATTTTCATGCAGATTTCACTTATTCTATCAGCCCTGCGGTAGCGTTTATATATACCAAGTGACAAAAAAGTATATAAATATCGTGTAATTGGTTTACTAGTTTTTGTGTTATTCGTTAATTTATTGAAAACTTGATTGTCGTTTTTTAAATATTTTGCAGCTTACCTAGAAGTATTATTTTAAGAGACAGAGAAAAACTTTAAATACAATAGTTGTAGGATTTTGTATGTAATATCTTTTAGAGCTCTCACAAAAAACAAAAGCGAATCGCAATGTGGAGAAAAATTAATTTTTTGTTTTTCAATTGTATTTGTATTCAATATAATGAAATATCATTGTTTGCTTTCAAAAACATATAATAGTATGTTGATAATTAGATCAGCTGTTTGTAATACTTTTGAGTTTAAAGAATCAATGTACATATTAACATGTAAACATTTAAGGAAAAAATGCAGTTTTAGTTAGCAAATGACAACATATTTGAAACGATTATAACAATAAAAACACTTTTACAAGCCCTGACTTTTTAAATATGTATTAATTTATTGAATTTTAAAATCAAATATCTCATAAACCGGTAATCCAAGTATCAAAATATTATATATTTTTGAAATCAGCAAACAGTGATATTTCATTGTATTGAAAAATATACATTGCTGGCCTATTCAACAGTATCTATGCGCTTCTTGTGAGTAAATGAAGGAGAGGCTCATTGAAACTTATCAATCGACAACGTCGATTGATGTAGCTATTTCGTTTACTCATGCGGTTTCTACTATTCTATCCTTCATTTACTCACGAAAAACGCATAGATAGTGTTAGTCAGGCCAACTGTGTATAGTTTTCCATTTAAAAAACAAAAATTTAATTTTTTTCACTTTGCAATGCGCTTTTGTTTTTTGAGAGAGCTCTAAAAGATATTACATACAAAATCCTACAACTATTGTATTTAAAGTTTTTCTCTGTCTCTTAAAATAATACTTCTAGGTAAGCTGCAAAATATTTAAAAAACGACAATCAAGTTTTCAATAAATTGACGAATAACACAAAAACTAGTAAACCAATTATACGATATTTATATACGTTTTTTTATCCACCCGGTATATATAAAACGCTACCGCAAAACTGATAGAATAGCGAGTTATCGCAACCATCACGTTAACTTACGGTAAACGTTAAAATTACGTGGCCCCATTCATTTTCCATTGGATCACATGATCTTAACGTTTACCGTAAGTTAACGTAATGGTTGCGATAACTCGCTAATAAGTGAAATCTACATGAAAATCCATATAAGAGCAATTTTTTAATTTTTTTGAATCGGTTAACAGTTAAAATAATAAAGGGGGGTTAACATTAATAAAACTAACCCTGTATGTACTTATACGTGCGTTAGATTAGTAATGTGATAAAGATATGCCTAGATTTCTGAACTGTAATCGATGCTAATATTTAAAAATGACTTTCACAAATCACTTCTAAATTAATACTTTGACATGCAATATTAAACGCTCTGGTATTAAGATTGCCAAGTACTCAAAATTATAGAACGTATGAAACGTGTTTTCACCCCCTAAAAATTTTTTCCGAGTGTTGAAAAAATTTAGCTGCACTCCACCCGAAGTGGACTACTCACCCAGAGCAATGAATTATTTTTTTGACTTCTCAGATTGGGGTGGTAGGGGGTAAGTTTTGATTTTCAAATTATAAGGGGCGGCAATTTTTACATATGTGATAGAGCATTGAAAGACAAATATTTTGCCATATAATTTTAATTTTTATCTCTGCTGGTTACCGAGTTATTCGCAGAAAACCGAAAATCGCAGAAATTTCCAAGGGTGCTTTTCCCCACTTAAAGCGATTTTGGGCCGATAAAAAAAATGGCTCCGTGCTTACCCTAGGGTGAACTACTAACCCACAAAGTTTCAAATTTTTTTGAATTTTCGGGTTCGGATACTTCCCTTGTCAGTCGTATCAACGAAATCAAAAACAGAAAGCGCCGAGCGAGTTAGTTCATGTTGGTTTATTAGCGTTTAACAGTGTCGTACAAGTTCGAGACCATTTTAAATTGAAAAACAAACCTTTTTTAAACAATATTTATAATAATTTTCGGTTTAATTCAATATGAACAGCATCAAAACGAATACACCGCGCCGCCGCCGTCTACAATTTTATATTTCGTGGGACCAAGCTAGCTGCAATCGACACTCGTTTGACCTATTGCTTAGCGTAGTGGGAGATACTTTCCCTTTCCATGCCCATGCCTGCTTTAAGGTCTTTTTGCCGAAGTGATATTCCTCACGCTCGCTTGTGTTTCGCGGTCGTCCATTACCCAAACAGTGATGCTGTATATCTTCCTCGGACCATGGAATTTCACACCCGAAGCACCGTAGAATGACTGGTCCAAACGGCACCGGCGCGCGGCGACCAATTTCCCGAAAGGCTGAGAATTGTGTAAAACGTTGTCTTCTGGTAATTCTAGGCACCTTTAGACCCTAATACTAACAAACACTGGTTATTTTGCACGTGCTTTTTGAAAATTGGCGATAAGTTACCTACTTCATGCATAAAACTCTTTAGAGAAACGAATATTTATCTGGATTTTTATCATTAACTTTTTATAAGTAGTTAATTATTGTGTGAAAATTTAGCTTTGTATAGCTGTTTTCATAAGAGAAGAGTTCTGCGTCAAATAAAACGCGTCTGGTGTTGCATCATCAGACTTAAGAATCATAACTCCGTCCTTCTTTCTCATTCATCGTTAACAAAGAAATAATACTGAAATAATTGTCGGTTGTAACTTCGGCGATTGATTACGCAGAGCTCAAGTTCAACTGAACTTCTTCTGGGTGGTGCACTTTTTATGTCCTGTAGTTTATATTCAACGCACAGTTCTAACGTGAATTACGTAATTAATTAAAAAATGTAATTTTAGAGTACGTGCCCTAGTATATTTTTACTAAATCTTTGGCGTATGTAACAGAGAATTACGTTACGTACGCATCGATGAGATTGTAATTAGTAGACGATATTTAGTAAATGATTCTGAAAAATGAGAAGGTATTTGGAAATTCGTGCTTCGATGTGTGAAGCAACTTGCTATGGTAACGGTTCGTTTACAGCCTTGAACATGAATAGCGGAATTTATTCTCCACGTAAGATACAATTGTGGGAAAATCGGAGTTTCTTGTGCATGCTTGTGGAAAATTGGTTCTTACTTGCTAGGAAAAATAATGTTTTTGGTTTCTAAAATATATATATTTTTTTCTGAATTCTGTACATTTTGTACATTTTACATATATCGTTAAGTACGAGAGTTATATGTATACTGAAAATTCAGGCCATAAGTCTATTCTTATTATTTTTATTACTGCATACTTTAACATAGTCTTCAGAAATGGCGACGTATTTGCGCTACCGTTAGCCCGCCTGGCAGTCACTTTAATTCAAGTTTTAATTATATACAGTATCATTTTTGTTACCGATTTACTTACGAGCTCCAAATATGTATACTAATTTCTTAGGTAAGGCGTGTTCAGGTAGTCATTTATACATATTGTTCATTGCGACTGCGATCCATTTACTGTTGTTATTTATTCGTTGGCAATCGCCTTACAAACGACGAATTTGAACTCACACCTTCGTTTTCTTCTACTTCTCTCTTCTAAAATGTCGCAGTTTTTTAAAAAAATATTTTTTAGCTCTTCTCTTAAAATCAAAAACCAGATATTTACGATAGTGTTATGACGAAAAGAGATCTTTAAATCCTTCGCGATTATTATAAGCTCTGTTGCTTTACTTAAATAATCTAGGCTATTGTGAGAATTATTTACACGACCGGCAAATCGATTGAACTTGAAAATAACGAATTAAAATAAAATTGGAGAGCATCGTAAACGAAGAGCTAATGTAAACTATTATTATTCTTAATGTAAACTGTTATTATTCTTTATGCCGCCGGGTACATAAACAACCTATTAACGCCAAATAAATCACTTTTCACTTAAAATTGCAAGTTAGTTTTACCATGTCGGAGGATGTCTACGAAATCGCGATTTTATTGGCACAACCCTCGTAATGTAATGTAATAATGATTTTCCCTTTGTTGGTGGTTACTCAGGTAAGGACGGCGGCAAAGTGACCACGGTGGTGGCAACTCCAGGACAGGGACCAGACCGACCGCAAGAAGTTTCCTATACGGACACCAAAGTCATCGGAAATGGCAGTTTCGGTGTGGTATACCAGGCCAAATTATGTGATACGGGCGAAATGGTCGCCATCAAAAAGGTTCTTCAGGACAAAAGGTTTAAAGTGAGTTGACTAAATTTGTCTGTTTTATTAATTAAATCGTACTAACTTCAAAAATTAGCGCTGAAGTGGAGCTTGTTGTAAAAAAAATAGAATTCTTGTATATTTCAAACAATCATGTTCAGATATTATTTAAAATCTACAACTTGTCAAGTACTGATTTGTAAAATGTCATTAAATCTGTTCTTTTGCATTATTTTCATCCTAAAACCTGATCCCTTTTCTCCCATTATTTGCACAAGCACCTCTGGAAGATTTTCATTAGATTGCAGACGACCTGTATAATCGACATGCTTACAGTGTGTCAATACGAGGTTTCCCACTCCCTTTAACTTTCTTGTTCATGTCGACGCTACTGGCAAACGAATAAATCCAAATAAAGTTAATTTTTAATGAACACCTTCTAGGTAAATTATTATTTGTATTTAATGTAAGTTAAGTTAAATACATATACAAATATACCAAGTGTTCATTCAAGGCGTTTACGAAAATTCACCGGGTGTACACCGCATAAACCGAATGCTTTCGATAATTCAATCGGTTACTTTTGTACCGCATTCGATAATTTACCACGTGTACCGAACTCATGCACCTGGTGCATGATTTGTGCACCGAAGACAGTTAATGGTCCATGCGGTCGGTACATTAAACATAACCTAAAAAAAGTTATTAGTTGTAGGCAGCGTTTTGTAAAATTAAAATAATTACTAGTTGCAATGGATGTGGAGTTGGGATATGTTCAAAAATAAAATATCAGTTTCAGATATGGAAAATATCATTAAATATGCTTATTTTCAAATGTTATTATAGGTTTTGTTTGGTTAGTTCACCGAAGTTTATCTACCGAAGCGTTTTTAAATTCAGTCAACCGATCTCTGCACCGGTGTATCAGCTGATTACCGATCGGTAAATTTGGTGTACCCACCGGGTGAATTTTCGTAAATGCCTTCAGTTTATATTTCGCTTATTATTTATCAGTAAGCTTCGTGTTATACATTTCTTTATAAATTCAAAAATAAAGAGAGTTAAAAGGGGTGGGAATTCTTCTTGTACCTACCATCTGTCTTCATTTATATTTTGAATATATGGCTTTTTCTAAAGTTACATTTTACGTACTCAAATATTCTCTTCGTATAACTTATACAAAAGACTTTTTGTTACAGAATCGAGAACTACAAATAATGAGGAGATTAGAACACTGTAACATAGTAAAACTAAAATATTTCTTCTATTCGAGTGGAGACAAGGTAAGACTCGTTTTTGATTGAAACAATTTGAACGTTCAGACGATCTGTTCCTCTCAGAATCGAACAAATTTTGAATACATGTAATTTACAAGTGTTTGTGTGTTTAGCGTGCTGAAATACCGAGCGGTTTGAGTATATTTATGGCTACGAGCGTGGAGGTACGAACAGCATTTCCCCGCATTGCAATCCCTCGCTAAGTATAGTACTTGTTCTCGTACAGGCTTAATCATTTTGCTATTTAATGTTGACAACATCAATCCAGGAGAATTTGCGCCCATTCATTAACTGCGACCCTATTAACATGCAAGCACTTGTAAGTTGCTAGTTGTCATTACGTTTTTTGGACCGTGATTAAGCGCCCTTGAACAAAACGCATGAGTGGGCAAAGAAGAATTTGAAATACGAGAATATGACTCATACTATAGGATGCTCTGGCGTGTATTTGATATCCAATTCCGTCTTGTATTATATTACTTAAATCAAACCAACAACACGGATATAGTATATATATATTTGTGAAGACCCGGATGATTCGCTAAGTAATTTGATCATATCCATTTAAAACTGCGTTTTTTCCTTCATTATGGACTGTGTAACTTAACACTTTTATAGAAAAGAAAGTAAAACTAGTAGGTAGATCAGATAATTTCAGTTACATATTCGAATATTTATATTAAAAAAAGGTATAAAATATTTTGTAATTCTACTGTTAACTATATTTTTTAATTCTCAGTTTTCAGTTATGCCACGGTCACATGTAACGCCTAACGTGATTTTTAACATCTAGTTTGACATACATCTGTGGTTATACTAGCTTAATATCAAATTACTCGTTATAAATTTGTTTTCTTTTCCATATTATCATATTACCAGCAAAAACTACACCAAACTAGTCAAATTATACTTTGAAAATCACGTTAGGCGTTACGTTAAACGTAAATGTGGCCGTGGAATTAGAAACTTAAAACAAATAGTCCACTCATGCGAAGTATAGGTACAAGAATTACGTTTTGTTGGTGTTTAAACACGGTCTCGAAAGCCCCGCATTACGAAAAGAGTAATCCGGATTCAAATAATAAATTATCACCCTTAGCAATTAATATAAACGCTGATCTTCTCCGGTGATGTTTATGTTGAAATCTGTGTTAACTCTGTAACAGTATGCTGGGTGGCGATCTTCATGTTGTCTTTTATTCATTTCATGTTGCATTTTTTTTCTAGAATAGAAACGAGCTTTCAAAAAACAAGTAATAGTAGATTCTAATCCTTTGTTAAAGTCCGACCTTACGATTATGTTTAACCAATGTCGAGAGCTTAAATTAGTGCCGAGTCAGATAGGTGTGACTGAACTAGTGTATTCGTGCACATAACTTCGGTGTACGTAAAGAAACGTTTATAAAGATGTTTCTGGGACTGGAACGAATAATATTTGTGATTTTGTAGGGGGGAATGCCCTATTCAATCAAAATTGGGAATACTCAATAGTAGTTACTTATTGCGATATATTATTTTGAGAAGGATTTCGTAAATTATTCCAAACATAAATGATTACAGAACCAGGACATATAAATATTAAATAATAAAACAATAAGCTTGAAGCTTTTATGTCTAATGATGATTAAAGTCTTGGCCTAAAAGTTAACTGAATTTCATTTGATTCGTTACTTTCCTCAAATGTTTGTTGTAGTCTATACAGACTGTTCTAATTGAAGGCAGGACAAAAACCACCTGTTCTTGTGAATTGCCTTTGAACTTACAACATTATCAATTTGAACCATCAGCTTGTTAACTGGCAAAGCATGTTAACGTTATTTTTTTTTAATTTTTGGAGTGCGAACTTATCAGTTTTTAATAACTAATCTGGAAAATTGATAAATTTCATGAACAAAGTCATCCATGGTGTTTTCATTTCTTTCTTTGTAGATCTGACTGTACTGTTTCCATTAACTGATGGATGCAATTTATTAGGTCTTTAAAAAAATTTCCAATTGTTTTTTCTTCTAATACTATCATTATGGAAATGATCATTTTATTAAAAAATATTTGCTTACGCTTTTGCTATCCCTCGGGCAACAAACGAATGTTTCGTTACGAATTTCGAAGTACGTACCCAAGAGACTGTGCAATACGAATCGAAACTAGTGGTTATCAGAAAGAAGGCAAAAGAGAGGTTCTTGGATACACGTAGAGTGGATACCCTTCCATTTGAGATAGAACATAATTTGTTAACTTCAATAGAAAGTTACAGTCTCCTGTAGTCGTGAAGCAAGAGATAATTTTATGTCATTTCATCAATCATACCGGACGTTTTTCACTACCTCAGACGATTTAACGACAGTTTTCACCGTACTAATACAGACGGATGCCAAATGTTCGTGTTCGTTTTCCTTTTGGTATCGATGTAATCAAGCTTTTTGACAATACACATTTAGCTTTCATCTCCTGACATAATTTCCTACTAACTGTCTTCTTTTATAGATTGATTGAAAGTGTAGAGCCGTTTAAAAATGATGTACACAATAGTCTTCGATCAATCATACTGCACTTTCTTTCTTTCTTTCTCATTTCTTTTTACCAAATAAATCGATAAAGAAATCCAAGAAACACTGTGTACACAGACCATTAAAAAAGATATGCTCCACATGATATGGCGAAACTTACATTTGATTTTTTTTTTGTAAAATGAGTAACTAAAAAGTTATGAAAGAAATCGTATTAAGGGGAACACCCGTACATTATATTATATTACGTTACCGACATACCGTTTAAGATACAGTGTGTCCAGATGAGGTTTGCCGATATAGTTTTTTAGTTTCAAAGTTATTAATATATCACGTCAACAATTAATGTTTTCTTGTTTTTGAAAAAACCCCTTTCGCCAAATAAATGACTGAATTAGTTTCCACGTGGTTTCAACTGTAGCATATCTTTGTAAGCCTATATGTTAATAAGGGAAAAGGTTAATACTTGTATGGCATTTCTTCCGTTTTGATAATTTGTGTGCTAACTTGTAACAAAGTTGTGAATACACTAGTTTATGTCGCTATCGGTCATCCAAAAACAACGTATCAGCTTACAGTTAATATTTTGTTACGCTTCAGAAGGACGAAGTTTATCTGAACTTGGTGCTAGAATACATCCCAGAAACAGTATACAAAGTGGCGAGGCATTATAGTAAATCAAAACAAACAATACCCATCAGCTTTATTAAGGTGAGTTCGCCTCTCTTTATTCTGACCTTCGACCCTCGAAATTTTTTTTCTTTTTTTACAGTTGTATATGTACCAGTTGTTCCGATCGCTGGCTTACATACACTCGTTAGGCATCTGCCATCGGGACATCAAACCACAGAATCTTCTGCTGGACCCGGAGACGGGCGTTTTAAAACTGTGCGACTTCGGAAGCGCCAAACATTTGGTGAAAGGAGAGCCGAATGTGTCGTACATCTGCAGCAGGTACTACAGGGCTCCGGAACTCATCTTCGGGGCCATCGATTACACGACCAAGATCGACGTGTGGAGTGCCGGATGCGTCTTGGCGGAACTCCTGCTCGGACAGCCGATATTTCCGGGCGACTCCGGGGTCGATCAGTTAGTCGAAATTATCAAAGTGTTGGGCACGCCGACAAGAGAACAAATTAGAGAAATGAATCCTAACTATACAGAGTTCAAGTTTCCGCAGATCAAGTCTCATCCCTGGCAACAGGTGTGTAGTATATTTTTGATTCTTATTTTAATTACAATTAAGTGTGCGACGACCATAATTAGAACAGACTCTGTGTGCCTCATATTATCGACACAAGTAATATTTAAAAATAAAAAGCAAACAAGAAAGAAGATATTGACTTAATAGTTATTTTTGATTCTAGATTGCGAAATGACTTTTGCATTGAGAATGAATTTTGTTTTGCGAGCGGAGCATTTTAAAATTCAAAAGATTTCGCAATCGAGTATCAAACAACATTTTTTCGAAAACTGCGGCCAGACATTAGTAAATGTTATCCATCAGTTCATCATACAATTATATTGGCATCAAATCGATTGTGATAGCAAGAGCAACCATACAAATAATAAAACATTGCAGGATGCGAAATACTTTTACGTTTTGGATGTAAAACGGTCGCTTCGCGTCATAATACATAGTTTATAAATATAAACTTTTATTGTCAGTTTTCGAAAAAGGTCCTAGGCCTAGTTTGTAAACTTGCGGCTAAAAAAGTGACCTGTCACATTGAAATTTAATGACGTGTTGATTATATTTACATATTGTGTACCAGCCTTGCAGTTTTGGAGATCATACTAAATGTCGTGTTACAATGCTATTCCACTTTTCCCTTCACCTTTTGTATTAGTGACATTGCGCTCAAGATGAACTTCATTTAAGTAGACCATTATTCCAAGCAGCAAATTAAATGCGACACAATATGACAGCTCCAATAATTTACTACTTTGACAGATCGAAAGCCAATTTACAATACAAGATAATAATGAGTCAGTTTTTTTGTCCGCAAGTTTACAATGCCAGCTTAAATTTAAGCTGAAGCTTAAACCTACTTTGATTATTATTTCAACAATTGTTGTTAAGGTTTAGCTCAAAGTTAAGCTGGAATTGTACAACTGGGTCTAGACGTACCAGTATAGTGATGGAATATGTAAGTTCAGAGTTCAAGGATTTGTTAACAGTATACATATCAATAGAAAAAAAAAACTAGAGATTTATCTATGAATTTGGTAAAAATATGTAGAGAAAATTTCAGGAATACAAAAATATGAAACTGTGTGAAAATGTGAAACTAATCCACAGAAGCGAGAATTGTTATAAATAAATATTTTATACCAGATGACATACATACATAATTAATTATGTCGAAAATATGTATGTGTATATGAAATTAAAGAAAATCATCATTACACTGTTGCAAAACCTACATTTGATTGTTTAATAAATAAAAGCCATGTATATTTTTTCCAAAAATATATGTCAGAAAATTAACATAAAATTTATTTAAAATACAACTACTAAATAAACTATTAGTAATAATAATAATTCGCACATGTTTACATTGTAAAGAAGATAATTTCGGTGTAATTGTTTTAGAAATCGCCTGTTAATATACCAATCTTATTGCTCGTAATAAAAGATTTTATTTTAAACAATTAACAGAGGAAATGATCCGCATCTGTTTCACATAAATTTGTCGTAAAAAGTTTTGTATGTCTTTCGACTGTAAATAGTCCGTTAGTACACGTTTCTAAAACAAGAAAATAAATAGAAATTAAGTGAAAGTTTAACTACCAACTTGATGACAATTTGTATCTAAATTTAAATGAAATTATCTTATTTATTTCTGGCAATTTTTAAAATAATATTGAACCTTCAATTCAAAGTGACTAAATATCTTATGTGAAATTATGACCTCTACATCCCTTTCCTAGATAAATGAATTCCTTCAATTCATGCTTAGATCATGTTATGAAACATGATAAAACGAAAAATGTCAAGTAAGTATTTTAACATAGTACAGTGAAACCTCTCTCTGTCCGCCTATTAGAGGTGTTCATAAGAGGTATAAATGCATGTAAATTACATACAGGGGGAATTAAAAACTGTTCAACTAAGAGAGGTGCCTGCATAAGAGAGGTGTCCACCATGGGAGGTTTTACTGTAGAATTATTTACTCGATCTAAAGTTGTTTCATTTTTCATATATTTTTTTGTATATGTGCGAGGCCGAGAATTACAATTTATTACGTTGCAGCTTTCAATATTGATTTAAGCCATGGAATATATTTTTTTTTGTTTTCTTTACTGTCATTTTAAATTGTCAAAATTATTTATCTTTTATTACATTAATTAAATAAATGACTGATTGTATTTTCGTTTTGAATTGTTATAGAAAACGATTGATTATTATTGTTAATTGAATTTCCATTTATCTAAAAAAAAGTATTTTAAATAACGATCAAAGACTATAGAATTCTCTGGGCAGAGTTTGTTCTAATTATGATAATTTTTTGCATGTTTCTCCACGTGTGTGTACACCATTAGAGCCTACATAGAAAATTATTTTGAATTAACCACAACTAATTTCTGCTTTTATAAAAACACACGTTTTTACTTTTAATTGATTAGGATATAATTTCAAGTTAATGCAAACTCAACATGTAAATGAAATGTAAATAAACAGTTTTCAATACTAATCGCTGTGAAAATGTAAAAGTACGTCTTACAATTAGTTAATGTCATAGTTAATAATTTTCTTCAAATCAAAATTAGTTTAAATTAAAAGGTTTTTTCTTGACATGGCATGTACTGCTTTTTTATAATCAATTTTCATTCAAATATTTAAATTTCTACGAAAGGTTGATGAACCTTAACGCGATTTTTCACCCTTCATTTTCTATGTACTTCCATTTATTGTAGCACCTTATTTGAGGTCACATTGTTTTAGGATTGTAAAGACGTTATACAATCCGTAACCATAGGACTAAGGCCCAGTATTTCATTCGGAGTTTAACTTTAAGCTTCGTTTTATTCATAGTAATAATTGTAAGGTCAATTGTTTCCGTAGAAATAAAACGAAGCTTAAAGTTAAACTCTGAATGAAATACTGGGCCTAAGAGAGTTTTGGATACTCATTAATTATATTTCTTATTAAATTTGCCATCAATATACAAAGTGGCTATAAAATAATTACGCCCAGTAGGTTTTCAATTTTTTTGTATGTAAATTTTTATTAGCCATCTTGTTTTGTATTGTCAAAGTAAACAATGTTATTAAAAGTCAATTTCTGGCAATCAATCTAGTTAATTTGTTTATATCTGTTTCTTAATAAAGAGCATGTACACTACAAGGCTATACGAAAACACTTTTATTATTAATGAGCAGTGGCAATTTTTGTACATCACATTATAGTTTCTGAATAAGATTTCATTTCACTGTGTAACATATCTTAATATTACATGGGAAATTCACTACCTACTAGTTATAATCACTTTGTAACATGATATGTGTTCATTTAATAATTCGGTAGCATTACCTATGAAAGTATTTTGTTTTGGAAAACGTATGTCGCAGTATTAAAATTGAAAATAACCTGATTTTTAAATGCCAGCATGACATAAATCGTAAAATAACAATTACTACTCACTCACAAATTAAATAAATGATTATATAAGATTCACAGAAAGACGGTCTCTGTATGGGATCACGGGGCAGCAATTCTTGCACCAATAATCATGTGGTAAGGATGGAGCTGAACATCTTTATGTAACAATTTGTGGTACGTTCCCACAGAAAGCACAATCTGTCGTGATAATTGGCGGATAGTGATGTGAGAAGCATTTCTCATTGTCTTGCAGTTTCGATAACTTCAGCAGTACGTTTTTGAGGTTGACCCGTTGTTTTTCTTCGGAAAAGACCTCCAGTTTCATGAAACAACTGTACACACCGATGCATTGTGTTCGAGTGTTCTGTGGTCAATAATGACAACGGGAAATTCAACTCTAAACTCTTCCAAATAGTTTCATACTCAGTATGCAAATGCCCCATCGATTTTTGAACTATTACGAAAATAACTTTCAGTCAGAAAAGTTTTCTCTAATGTAAACACTATTTTGTAGTTCAATAAATGTAGCTCAGTAAATTAATCCTGAAAATAAACTAATTTTTATATAAAACCAACAAACAATGCAAATAAAACACGAAAACACTTACTCGACAGTTGACAGGACGAACGACATTAGTGAGAATTGTGTTCGCGGTGAGCTTAAGCTACGACATGTCTTTACGAACACAAAATATTTCCATAGTCAATACTACCGGAATATTAAATGAACACATGATAGTATCGTTGCAAAATTTTACTATACATGTAAGTACGTACAAAATATTCAACCTCGAATTATATTATCCACGTGATTCTATTTATTTATATTCACAGGTTGTGTTTGCATGTTTAATTGTGAGCCAGCAGATTAACTAAGATTTAATCTTTCTCATGAGATAGTGGAAAATATGTTTTATTTCGTGTGCGATGTGGTTACATTTTATGTTATTTAGTCAATACAGTACCTACCAAGTGATCGAAAAAGAGATTCAGACTACTAGCTTTCAAGTTCATTTTATCAATTGCATATTTAAACTATGATGGTTCTGAAGGTATAAATATTTTATCGTTTACTTTCTTTCTGTTTTCAATTTAGACGTATCATTTGGTTTTAAGACGTAGAAATTAAAAAAAGATGCTTAAAAACTACAGTGTTTCAGTCTGTAATTGATTGTCTGAATTATAAAGCAGTGAGGGAGAGCAAAATAATTTTTTTCGGTTTTCATCATTCTTTATTTTTATTTTTGTGTATTACTCATTTTATCATGTTATCATGCACACACATATCTTGTCTGACAGTAACTTCAAACGTAGGGTCCATTCCGATTAGTTTTCTTATCCCTTGAACATTGATACTATTGGTGATATAATTAACATACTAACGTGTTAGTTGTTGTGCACTGGACGGAAAACAACGGTTGTTTGAGCGTTCTCTTTTGTAACACACTGAGGGAATAAGACGTGGGCCTTTGTTTGCAGTTATTGCTGACTAGAATGTCTCTCCCGAAATGCACGACAGAACATCAAAGAATTCGCGTAAGTACGTGACTGTACCGTTTTTTTCCTCACAGTGGTTAATTTTTTTTTTTACTAACGCCACTTGTGTAGCACATTTTGTACGCTTTTTTTCAGTGTGTGAAATTTTTTGCCTCGTTGCCTCACTGTTTAAGATTAGCAATTAGTTTTACGTTAGAATCATAATTGCTTTTCTTTTTTAGGAGCATCCAATAAAAACTAAATTAAAATGTTCTTAGTCTCTTCTAGATTCGTCTTTAGATACAACAAACGCAACCAGACGTGGCCAAGGGTGAGGTTTGCACAGTAACGTATTTTTGAAAGTATTTGCCTCCTCAACAAACTGACTTTTGACATAATACAAAATGTTCCCTCTCTTTGCCACGTCTCGTTGCGGGTACTGTATTTGTATAATAAAAATAAAAGTTTAAATTTACTCCTTCACCATTTAAGACTTACTATAAAACTAAAATATAAACACTAATTATATGCCCAATGTATTTTATTATTTTAGAAACTTTATTTACATTTTTATTTGAGAATTTTAACAATATTTAACCACATTTATTACATACTAACAAGAAACTAATGCGGTTACTAATTCTTTGGAATTTTATTTATTTTCGTAGTATTTTTAAATCCGTCATTTGTACATTGGTAACTTTCTGATTAATTACGGGTAAGTTTTACATTAAATCTTGAGAAAGTTGGTAATGTCATTGGAATATTTTTTTAAAACGTATTATAAAATTTATCTTAGGTATATTAAAATTTGTCTTAAAATTTGTGAAGTGGCTGTAGGATTTTAAAATGAGAAACCAGGATAAATTTGTTCATTACAGGCGGAAATATTATGATGTCTAAAATATTTTGATACCGAATTTACAATATTTAGTCGTTAATTATTTAGAAATTAAGAAAAAATAATTAATTTTTTTCTTAAGAGATGATAATATTTGATATTTCTCTTCAATGACGGTTAGTTGATTTGAATTTTTATTAATTCTTGACGATAGCAGCCTGATGATAGAAGGTAGATAGATTTACCTGTAGTGTCGAAACATGGTAGCAAAATATCACGGTAATCAAAAGGTTTGTTCGAATCGATGGTTCTGACCAGTTCAGAACCGTTCGAATCAGTTGGCCTTCGAAGTAATGAATTATTTTGACAGCTGTTTGAGAAGTACATCTCTGATGAGTGAATGTTTTGAACGGTTCGTAACTAGTTAGAACTCGCGGTTCGAACAGACTTAAAATATTACAGTAGTCAACACGTGACATAAATAAAATATCACAGTAGTTAGAATATTACGATAATAAACAGAAGTTACATAAGTAAGTACCTTTAATGATAAAACCGTGCTCCATAACATACATATCCTAAAAGATTTGTGCATTAGACATTTCTACTAAGTATAAAATTCATAAGTTATGAGTTAATGAGTTAATGTATTCCTCAACAGTGTAATAAACAGATTTTAGAAAATATTCTTTAATCTTGGACCTGAACAGAAGAACCCCTGAGTCGCAATTATTGGTTTGCAACTTTTTAAATTTTACAAAAGACAGAAAAGAGATGGCACCATCCCCTGAATGTACTGCCTGGAATTCGTTTCGTCTCGTGTTATAATTACGTACGCACATCATTGTTTAATAAAAAAATATTTTTGTTCTTAAAAATGAATAAAATACATAAGGCCAGTTTACAGAAAATTTAATTGCAATCAAATTTTGAGGACGTTGTTAATTTGACAGTTCGCAATGTAATTCTTATGGCAACTTAATCGTGATTAGTTTAATTCGAAATTAAATATTTGATTTGCTTTCTGTAAACCCACCCATAGTTTCTTAAATTGACTGCGGTCATTATACGCAATTCTTTAGATGCCTTTCTACAGCTATCTCTAATATCCAATTTCGCAATTGTGCTAATAACTCTCTTTTGTAGTTTTACTATCTCATGAAAATGCAAGGATTTTTAATAATCTTCATTGATTATGAAAATCGAAAGCAGTAGCTAAATTAAAATATACAAAAAATTAAGAAGTACTTTACCTCAACTTTACGATCAACATTATCAAAATTTAATTATTGATTAAATTTTGAAATAATTAATGTGGCTACTTCTTGCAGGTTTTCAGGGCTCGTACTCCTCCGGAAGCCATCGAATTGGTGGCCAGATTGTTAGAGTACACCCCATCATCACGCATCAGTCCTTTACAGGCGTGTGCGCACTCCTTCTTCAACGAGCTGCGTGAACCGAACACACGTCTACCAAACGGCAATGAATTGCCACCACTTTTTAATTTTACTGAACAAGGTACGTATAAACATGAAATTTAGTTTTTATATACACATGTTCCAAAAATAAGTCACCAAATTGCAAGGGTTTTTTACTTGAGTAAAAATAAAAAGAAATGTAAAAAAAAGGAATCTAACAACCTCTGTTTAAGGAGGCGGCGGTGGCGGCGCCTAAAATGGGCGTATTCAGTTTTTTTTTAAATAATAATTCTTGTTACTTTGCATTATACCTCAAAAGCTTACTCAAAAAAAATCGCAACAGTAGAGTATATTAAAAAACAAACTTCATAAGACGTGTTTTTCTATTTTGGTTCTTTAATGACTACATTATGAAACTCATTTGGGTTTCATAAAGTAACTCATTATTAAAGGATTCAGAATTTTCTTTTGTTATTTTAGCGACAACATGGATGTGTACTGTATCTTCGAGTACCTTCGAGTATACTATCTTGGGCATGGGCGTGTAATCGCATCTTTCTCACTCACTGTATTTAACATATTTTGTATCTCGCTCATCTGTTTCAAGAAGTCTTGTGTTTACATTAATTCCATGATAACACATCCCACTTTTAAGTAAGGTGAACATAAAGTAGTAATGATGAAATATAAACCATAGTTTTAATTGAGGGACAAATTGAGAAGAACCACGTTCCTTTCGTAAGTGAAACAATCATTCGAGCAACATTCTTTCCCGTATTTAAATGTTGTTTCTTTAATAACTTTATTAAGTTTCCAAACAAAAAAAAAATCGTATTATTTAGAAGACAAATTTTACCATATAGTATGGGCTACATATCTGCTTTTTCATTACCATAAATGTCTTTATGACCGGAGATCCAACAAAGAACCATTCTTTTCGCTTTTCTATTTTAATTCTAAATGACTCGGTAGGGTAAACTTGCCTAATTCGTACCCCTTAAGAACATATGCCTATAACTTTACGAAATTTGAAGAAAAATAAACCGCAATAGCAATAATAAACTCTTTGTTAACAAAGTCAACAATTTTGCAAGAAAACAAAAATGAAAAATTACGAATTCTTAAAGAAACAAAAGTTTTTCAAAAACACGAAATAAGGTCGATTTAAGATCAATGTTTTAAAATCGTACCGAACCAGTTTTCGGCGTTTTTGCCTATTTTTTTCTTCGTTTTCTCTTGTTGTCTTTATTGGCTGCCTTTTTTTAACGCTGTTTTTCTTTTTGCGAGTCTCATTTGCTCTTAAGTTCTGAGGTGTGCTTTTCTTCTTTACTTTAGTGAACTTTTCATGAAAATTGTTTTGTATGAATTTTCTGTTAGAATTCGAATGTCCATAGTTCTCTGGGATAGTTTATTTGATAGTTTATTTGTATTTAAAACCTCGGAAATATGTTTTCTATTTCAGTGCGAATTGATACAGAACTATTTTCAGCTATTGGTACGAAATACGATGGTACGCCATCGTGAGTTTAGATTTGCCAAGGAAAATTTTAATAACTGGCCGGCGGTTAACAGTACCAAAAATAACATTGCAGATAGGTGTACCTTTGCACAAAAACTTGTTTCATTCTTTATCTTCACTAGAATTGATACAAAATCATTACTAGTGGCGTAAAAGTCTTACTGAAAACTAGTCAAAAACTTATTTTTTTCAATAATTTTCCATAGTGTGCTACCACAATAACTTGGCTAGGTTAAAATCATGTAGTTCGCTGTTATTCACTGTTAAAGCGCTAAAAGCGCTTATCACCATTACGGCGTACGAGAAATTGTGGAGGTACGATTTAGGCGCAGGTACGAATTAGGCAAGTTTACCCTACTCTTTTTCTTATGTCGTTGATACGGGTGTTGTAGACACCTGTCTGTCTGGACGCCGAAGCTACTACGTATTTGGATTCTCACAAACATTCGAGAGTGGGGAGAGCGCTTTCGAGGCGCCCGTGAGCATAGCTGTTTTACAGTAAAGCCAAGACATGCCGTGCAAATTTCATGGTAACAGTTATTAAAAATCTGTCAATGTTTTGCATTTAATTCCAATGAAACTATTAGTAAAAAGTGACAAAATTTTAGCAAAAGATCTCAAAAAGTTGTTTTCTTTTTTCAGGTTTGATCTGTTTAATTTTTTACTTAAAGAAAAATGTGCTTAGCTGGTGCAGCCAAGAATTTGTTTTCGTAGAAATTTTATAAAAGTTATACTTGTATTTCAGAGTTGAACATCCAGCCATCTTTAAATTCGATATTAATACCGAGAGGAGCACATGAGGCGAGCAACAGTCCCCAGGACGGTGCAGGCGCGTCCACAACAGGCGACGTCAGTGACGCCCCATCTGCGCCAGTTCAGGCGGCGGCGTCGGGCATAGCTTAGGTAGTCGAATCCCTCAGTCAAGGGTGGCCAGAATAGGTTCCACCTGATCCCTAGGTATACCATAGCAAACGATCTGTGTGAGATTGTTAATCGGGACAGCTGTACTATAGGTTAATTAAATACTACGTGCGTTGTACAGAATATAAATGTTTTTAAGCTGGCATTTTGTGTTTAATGCCTTTTGTTTTTAATAAATTACTTCGCGAGAGTCCTTCATCGAAGATGCATGTAACATCATCTTCCGTGTGCTGTAAAATCCAACGAAACACGCGCGCGTTTGTTTTATTATTATAGTATTGTGACCACGGTTATTTATTTCCTGGCGGGGCGCTAAATTCGTTGCGAAAGGAGTTTTCCAGCACAGGAAACAAACTAGGTTTACTCAGTGTTATTATAATATTGTTAGTGCTGTCAATATTATTTGTTTAATTTAGAAAAAGGAACGTAAATTATTAAAGTAGATCTATTATTCAAGGCATTGATTGATTGATTGATTGATTTCCGGCGTTTTTTTTTCTTTTTCGTTCTGTTACGTTACGTGTGTAAGTGGTTTTTTTTTTTTAGTTGATTGTACATGTTATCAACATAGTTTGGTGTTATTATCGTTTAAGGTACTAAATTGACGAGTTAATTTTTCGGGTTAAAAATTCGAGCGAGCGAAGCACATAGGTCTTTTGTCGCAGTAGCGCAGTTTTTCAGTAGTAGAAAAAAAGCCACAGCCAGTGTGATACGTCTGCAAAATACGATTATTAAAAAGAGATGATCTTTCTGGATGGATTCGCATACAATGTGTAACTCTAGCTTACGCTTTAGAAAAAAAAATTATAAAAATAAAACAAGAGTGAAATTAATGTAGTTTAAAGAAGTAAACTTGTTCGTTCTAGCTTAAGAGTGCAATGCGTGCATATTCAAGTTTCTTATTAAGTCACAGAAGCCACGCCTGTGTAACAACTACAATGGACTTTAGGTAAATTTTAACATTATACATATATATACATACGTTTAAGTTATTATTTATATAGACGAGCACTCTGTATTTTATTTTATTTTTTTTTTGATTTTTCAAAAATTTTTTAACGCTAATTGTATAGAAGAGAAATAAAAGAGTGTAAAATATCTCATACTAATCTGTATCGGTCTTTCTAAGTTTTGAACAAGGCTCCTTCTTGCACCACGTGCTTGTAAGTAGCTTTGCTTCCGCTAATTAATTTTTACAAAACACGACGGCTGTCATTCTATTTATGTTATGATTTCCAATAAACAGACAAGTTTTGAAGATTCACATGTATTTCTTGTGTCTTTCACAAACAATTCTGCAATAAAATATTGATTACTGAAACGAATTGCGTCAGGTTTATTTTGGTAATTTTCGAACAAAAAATTATTTCTCCGCAAATTTTGTGTGGCATTTCTTCTAAGGCTATTTAAGGTCATGTGTACACAAATCCTCAGCATGTAATTACATGAAATAATGTATGAGATTATTTAGTGAAAAGGAGGAAAATTTACTTGAATTTCTGTTGGGTGGATTTCTCTGTAAGTACATTTTTGTCTCTGTTTTGTGTACAGGGTGACGAAATTGACTCCCTATTTATGTGT
Organism: Dorcus hopei; assembly: GCA_033060865.1. Taxonomy (NCBI): domain Eukaryota; kingdom Metazoa; phylum Arthropoda; class Insecta; order Coleoptera; family Lucanidae; genus Dorcus; species Dorcus hopei. Next base: position 27,396,485 of record CM065419.1, on the reverse strand, counting down.
AATTTAATATAGAAAATTGTGCAATTATTTTTTTTTATTTCTAGGCATTTCTTCACCTTCATTTGGCTTTGACTGTTCCTTCCAGTGTTTTATATTCGGTGATTTCAATGAGTCAAAGAAAAGTAATTCAGAACAGAAATAATAGATCGAATTGGAATATATTAAGTTTACCATAAATTGTGTAACAAATACCACATTTGCGTTGTCCCCATATACAGTTTTCACAAGATATTTTTCTCTTTTGGAAGGTTTTGTATGAGTAGGAGTGAAATAAATAATATTAAGAAAGAAGAAATCATGAAGCACAAATTTTGTTAATAGTATGCTGTGGGTGTGATCACATATACAACTTGAGAATTATTTTCTCCATTATCTCTTATTGAGAGTAGCGTTCAATGACGAACTTTGCTTTATATTCTATTATATACATACAGGGTAATCACTCATACGTACTTCTCTTAATTCTGGCTACAGATAAATTTAATTAAATGATTTCCTTAATCTTATGGTGCTGTGTTAAATTAAGATTTCTATAGTGTGTTTGTAACAAATTAATTTTACTTTTTAAAGAAATTACTTTTCCTAATTTTAAATTAGTTTCATAAGCAAATTAATTTCACTTTTTTTTAAATTTAATTAATTCTATTTGTAAAGGACGAAATACAATTTTTTTTATATGTTGCATTTTACTGTTTACTAGGGTAACTAATGAATTCAATTTGAACGAGAAACCGGTGAAAGTAAACGATATTTAAAGCTTAACGCATAAAGAAAATATCATACCTGAATGTGTACATAGACGGTACCACTTGAATTTTTTTATTTTCTTAATTTTATTTTTAAGTTCGTTTTATTGTCGCGATTAAAGCCTTGGATACATACGCGATCTCGATCACGATCGCGATAGCGCTAGCGATGGCGATCAAACGCTTTTTAGTAAATAAGTGAGTCCGCACATACTGTTGCGACTTGGCGATACAGTGTAATTTTGCTATCGTTATCTTGATCGTGGTCGCGATTGCCTATATGTGTTCTTTGCTTAAAGCGTTTCAGAAATACATACATTTTTGATAATGAAGGCCATGTAAATGAACACTGTATGGTGTGTAATACAGGGAGTCGTTTGGTCTAAAGGCTGTTTTCGACTACCCTATTTCTTGTACAAGATCCGGTTTAATTTCTTGAACAATTTAAATTATGAGGGAAGGTGCAGCAAAATTTAAATTGAATCAAAAACTATCTGAAAAAAAAATAGAACGTGTTTTATCTCCAAACCATATCTGCAGCTCAAAAAATTTCTGATTATTATTGTACAAATTGAACCAACCACACACTAGAAATAGGATTGTGTAAATATCCTTTAGTTTAGAATTTTCTTTCGAAATTCTTAGTAGAGGTATGGGAACCAGGGTTGAGGTGTTTTAAATTAATCACGTTTAAAATCATATAACAAACATTAAGGTGATGGCAAACTAGGAAGTGAAACAGATTTAAATCATTTGATAAATCACTATTAAAATCATGTAAGAAATATTGAAGGTGATAATAAACTATCTGAGTTCGTTTTATATTGTAAAATATTTAGTGTGCTTAATTTTATTGCACAAAATATAATTATGTAAATTGCAATTTTTTCATCATATTTCCAGTATTCTGAATTATACAAGTTTATGGCAAATTCTGACAAAAATTCTACAAGATAAGTTCATTTTTACAATACGTTTTATTTTCAGACGATTTAGAAGTAACGCTTCAGAAATATGGTTTAAGAAGTATGCACATACTTGGGGACAGTTTTTCGTTTCTATATGTATAGTCAGAAGATTGTTGGTCTTGTTTAAGGTGCCGTTCCAATAGCATCTCCACAACAATTACTCTCAAATAGAGCGGCACCTTTAGGAAGGTTCCATAATTACATTTGAATATTTTTTTTAGAAACTAGAAGATATTTCTTCTTTTTGGATTGTTTTACTGAAAATTTTGATTCATCATGCACATTATAATAGAACATGATTAATTTTTTGAAAAACCTCGAGGTTGTACCTTCAAGAATTTTTTTTAAGAGTTCTTCATAATAATTAATTAATTCTCAGGTTGTAATGGTTAAATTAAAGTGTTTTTTCGTGCGTGGGAAATATGTGCATTCTTAAAATGGTAAAACAAATATCTTTTATAGAACCTAAGAAAAATGTGCAACTGTAAAGCTTAGTTTAGATATATCCGGATACGCAAAATAATTATTACCGATCTTTTCCTGATTGGTTGGTTATTAATAACGAACCAATTATGAAACGATCCGCAATAAATATTTTTGCGTATCCGGATGCATCTGAACTAAGCTTAAGTATAGAGATAAGCGTTAGAGTCGCCCTTAAACTGCGTTATTTCTTTATTTAATTACATGATACGTTTAGATGTAATTAGTGGTGAAACTGTTTTTGCTACCTGAGTGTATCTTTTATGTTTTGGTTTACATGGTGGTAACTGTGTTAAAATTTTGAGATTTTTTTCCCCCAAAAACAAGGAAGCGGACATAGGCAGGTACGTTTAAGAATTCAAAAAGTTCTGCTGAGCGGTTGTCACAAATTATTTTTTTATTCAATCACATGAACGAGCTACAATAATTATTACAAATAGCAAATAGGATTGTAATTTGAACGAAAGTCACGTGAACTTTAAGTCGTTGCTGCTCGTTCTGCATATCTGTGCAACAATTTTTTTGCATTTATTGTGATTATGTGAGAAAAAAAGATGTTTTGGGTAAAGTTGTTTGAAAAACTTGCCAGTAATGCAAGGAAGCGACGAACGGGGGCACGTTTCAATTTAGAATTCACTTTTCTAAATTTTAGGTCATTACTGCTGCTTTTTTTATTCGATTATATGGTAGATAGCAATACGATTGAGTGATAATTTAAGTGAGTTTTTATGTGAAGTAAGTCTCAACCACATTTGTGGAAATTGTTCTCCAGTAACTTTAAACAATAAGTTTGCAATTTTTTTTCTTCATAGCTCTCTTAGGGAAAAATGTATAATTTTTTTCTAATTTGAAAAATATGAACATATTGGATATTGAAAAAAATTAATCACATTTGAATTCACGCCGAAATGAACTTTAGATAATAAATAAAACAAAAATGTATATGATTTCGTTTTCATAAGAGCGTGATTTCAGTCTTGTTGCACTCTGTATATGGAATAGTTTTTCTCCATTTATTAATTCTATCATACATTCTCCAAGGCTTATGTTTTTTATTCGACGAGAAATGTACCTAATTTTTAATATTGCCGTTTTTTTTTAAAAATTATACCTGTTGCTTAGTTTGAGCGTGCACTGAAAGGACACACATGAAAAGTATCTGGCGAAAGTTGAATCAAAATTTTGTATTATTTATAATAAAAGAAATGTATAGAAAATTAACTTTTTAACATCTTCACTCGAGAATAAGGAAAGCAAAATTGATTATGTTCTTAAACGTGAAATAGACACTGATTGGTGCATCCTCTCTTTAGTTTAAATGCACATTCATTTGAAACAGCAAATCTACATGAAAGGAAAGTAAGAGGTGTTTGACACATTATCTACATTAAATATCCGTATGTATCTCAAGCCCATTAATCATAAATTCTCGAAACCTATTTTTATTTCTTTTTTCAGTTTCTACCTGTGCTCGTTGATTTTATTTATCACCATTTTGACATTGTCTAATTAAATCAAATTATAATTAAATATTTTAAACTAAATTAAAATTGTTTTAAAGCCGTATTAATTTGCAAATCCAATGGTTACTTAAAAGGTAAATTTTGTTTTTTTTATCTTTCCATATTTCTAAAAACTTGTCCTTGATATAAAGCTAATATGCAGGGTGTTTCATAACAGGTGAAAAAATGAAAACACTTATGATAATCTCATATGTATCTCAACAAGCTAAAGTGAAACAATAAAAAATTTCAAATTTTGCTTAGTTTCGAGTTTTAGATAATCAGAAATATTTATGCAACTAGTGTGTAAAGTAGGTCTTTTTAATCGAGTGCAAAAATTTTTGCACTGGAGACGTCAGCCGAGTGCGCAAATAGTAGCACGAGATAATAAAAAAATACGTTTACACACGTGTTGTATACAATATTTTTTCTACAACCGAACAGATTTTACATTTTTTTAATCAATTGCTTGGTTTATGTTTTAAATAAATTATTTCAGTTTTTTATTTTCACACTTCGAAACTAAGCAAGATTTGAAATTTTTTTATTTCAGTTTAACATAAAATGAGATTTTGTACAGTTGCGGACAGAAGTTTTGCATGTCATAGTCGTTCATCTGACGTATTCATAAAGGAATTTTTCAACTTTTACGTCAGTGGAATGACAACGACATCCGAAATTTTCTGTCCGCAACTGTATATGAGATTTAATTTTTTTTTTCATCTGTTATTCGTTCCCAATCATATATAAAGGCGAATGTGGACGAACGGAAGAATTGCTTACTGGCGGAGTTTTTTTTTTTTGCTCGCTGTGTGTTGTTATCTAATGATTTTATTATTTGCCTAATTTTACTACATAAAAAGGGACTCAATAACCCCATCACCTTGTACACACCCACATACAAATAAGTCTGCATTACATTGCTAATGTCAGATGTATATTAAACAACATATCACCAATGATTTCCTGAGGCAAGTGATGTAGTTTCTCACCGACTCTAACCGTTTTACTTGAACAACGTCGTTCGGTTTTTCCTCCTCCTAATTAAAAAAAAAGAAAAACAGCTGTAGATGAATTACTTAAGGTATTTATTGAATTTTGCATTCTATGAATGCTTCTTTCACATTTATGAGTAGTAGTTTGTAGAAAGTTGGTCGCGGAAAATCGACGCGCTCGTTTTCAACCGCGCCGGTGTAATTTTGAGTTTGGGGTGGAACATTTCACGCTTTCTCCGCCACCAATTTTATATTTTAATTTAGAACGTGCGATTGAATAGGAAACCTATCGAAGCCCGGACCCTGTCACCCAAAAAAACTGCTTCGATTGGCTTTTTATTTTAAAACATTTTACATAAATTAACAAGAGATTCGTTTAAGCGTAGATGTAGAGAAGAAAAAAAGTAAATAAGTTTTGTTCACCTCACGTTCACTTACGTATTTATTATTATTAAATGGTGTTTTTCGTTTTTCCTTTAATGTAAATAAATATGAAGAGACCTTGTTTTTTTTTTTTAGATTTAAAGAGATATTAAAAATTAAATGTATTTGCGGGCAAACAAACTTTAGCGTAGTAAGAATAGTGGCGAATAATACTATTGTAACCCTATTGTCATAAATATATAGGTGAAAATTTTTGCACGGCTTACATCATCTCGTAAACTGGAACTTTCTGGACAGCCAAATATATTCTACTGTTTACAAGGGCGGGCAGTGTAAATTTGTGTATATACATACGAGGCCGGTTCAAATTCACGGCGAGGAAACGGAAAGAAAATGGAAAAGTGAGATATGTTTGGTTGTCGGCCGTCTGAGAATCAGAGCTGCGAAACCAAAAACGACCGCGTTGCAAGAATTCTGTTTTAATTTATTTACGAAATTGTCTTAGTGCGAATTTCTATAAATGTTAGGTTATTCTTTTTCTTTCTGATCGATGTTTTATGATGCTGTATATATCTATTGCTTATTGTATGTTCATTACACTGCAATATATAAATAATTAAAATATAATTAAACTATTTAAATGTTAGTTTTTATTCTGTTGTCCCAATTAGATAAAGTACACTGTGATCGACAATGATTGAAGGTTTGCATCTAAAATATTTACGAAATATTCATTCCGCAACAGCTACTCCTGTTTACTATCTATAAGGACATCAATACATAACGCCACACATACAGACAATAAAAAAATATTGTAGAGCATTCACACATTCAATCAGCGTTAATTACAGTGTGTATTAAACCAGATCTTCACAATTTAAAATAAATTTCTGAAAGCAGTCAGATCGTGGCACCACTCATATAACAGCCTAGACCTTTTGTTTGAATTATCGCTGCTATTCACCATAAGGTGACGGAAATATTTTTTGAGGTTCTACAAGCAGGGCCGGTCTTCTAAATGCTGGGGCCCAGGTCCAATAAGAATTGTGGAACTCTTTTTTTAAGGACAGTGTGTTGGTGTAAAAAACCGGAATTCTGTACAAAAATTTATTACTTCAAAATTAGAAAAGAAATTGCAAAATGTAAAATTTAAATGTAATTTTGCGCAACGAGTTGAAACTGTAACAATCAGTCCCTGTGGTTAGAGTAGACAAACAATTCGAAGAAAATACTCTGAGCTGCAAACCTTGAGAAACATTCTGGTATCCGCAAATGGATGTGCTAAGAAGAGATAAACGGAATAGAGAACGCCCTCTACCGGTAAATACATTTTCATTCGGAAGCTATGAGCGAGATGGAAATATTTTGAATTTGACTGTTACGGGTGATGTCATTTTACCCCTCTTAGAGACGCTAGATAGATTATATAAATAATGTGAGTTGTGTTTAAATCTCGTCGCGATTTTTCTCCAGTTCGGTTTCTTGATAAATAAATAAATTTTCTCTTTAGCTTTATTTATATTCGGTAAGAAAGATAAAATTCTTTCTGCGAGTGTTTTTTTTTGTTTGGTTTTAATAAATTTAAGTAAGTAGTAAACAAAACGTCCTCGAAATTAAAATCGACCTTCGATAAGCCGAAAAGTATTTCATTTATCTAGAGAAACATCAGAAACTAACAAAAGCCTTAAATCTACAGAATACCGTTTCTTCTCTCCTCGAATTAATTTTGAATGTATTGTGTGTATTTTTATTATTGTACTTTGAAACTTGAATCTCTTTCTCACTCTCGTCGTGGTATCTAGAGGAGAAAAGCATCTCGAGGAGTTCTTATGAAATTAATTATATTGAAAGTATAGGATTCTTTGTTCTACTATCTTTAATCATTTATTTTCAAGTCCGTCCGATCATTACAATGGTATGGAGTACGGGGGCCCCTGAGTAGTGCGGGGCCCGGGTGCTTTACACCCGGTGCACCACCGGCTTTGTCTACAAGCTATGAACGTGGCTATTGAGGTCCACATGTTTTAAAAATTCAATAAAATGCTCTAATAGATTCAAACTGTGAAAACTATGTGAGTTCTATTTATATGAGAGTTTTAAAATTATTTTAACGCGATCAATAATAGGCGTCTTTTATTTGCATCGCAGATCAATTCTCTTTTATTCTGTCTCACTTTTTCATCATATTTACATACATGTTTTATTTAGCTGAGCTGATCTTGTGTAAAGAGATTTGTTTGATCAATTATTGAGAGGATAGGATTACTTACATGGTAGTTTTATTTGTTATTAAAGTTGCATTCGATTCGCATCCGAAATCAATTCGTTTTTATCAGTAGATCACTTAGGCCCAGTTTTACAATCGTGGAATAAGGCCAAATATCCTTTAATGTTCCTCCATACCTACTTCACACCTACGTCACGTTATTCTAAGAATAATGCTTATCCGACGATTATAAAATCGGGCCTTAGAAGTGTTTCAATACGTTTCATTTATGGTGAATTTTGCACGAATCGAATGCGTAAATTCGTTTTGATTCGATTTAAATCGATCCAAATCGCTGAATCCTATACACCTTAAATCGATACACTTAAGATCATTTCATTCGTGATTAATACTGCCATTGCTTTGGATACTGATAATACTACTAACCCTGTATGGTTCATAATGTTATGCCATCAGCAATACTGGAGACTTATTTACACATTTTGAGTAAAGTAACCGACCACAAGTCCCCCTTTTGGCGAGACAGTCCCGATTTTTAACAATTTGTCTCGCAAGTTTTAAAAAAGTTCCGCTTTTTGGGAAGAATATACTTTTTGTTAGTCTATAAACAATTAAAATACATTTTTAATTAACGATCCCAACCTTTAAAAAAAATTACTCGAGCAAAGTTGCATAATCTGGATATATAATTTTTTTTACATTTTTAATATTGTCCATTAAATTTCTAAAGTTCATATAAATGTATTTTTTCTTATGTATACAGATGTATGTTAAAATGTTCTGTTTTTGAAATGTTTTTTTTTTAAGTATTTTTTGAGTAATAAATAAAGTTTTGATGCGGTATTTTTAATTCCATTTAAAAAAATTCAATCGTTACGGAATCAAACCTTTTTAGCAAGAATTGATATTTTCTTAAGTTATTCTGCATTATTTTTACTGGGCAATTGCTACCTAATGGGCAGGACCGGCCGCAAGGGGGGTGCACCGGGTGCAATGCACCCGGGCCCCGGACTACCAGGGCCCCCGTACTTTATACCATTGTAACGACCGGACGTAATTGAAAATAAATGATTAAAGAAAGAAGATTGAAGAAACCTGAAATTTCAATATAATTAATTTCATAAGGACTTCTCGAGGCACCTCTAGATACCAAGACGACAGTGAGAAAGAGATTCAAATATCAAAGTACAATAATAAAAATACATACATAGAGTCAAAATTAATTCGAGGAGAGAAGATACGGTATTCTGTACATTTAAAGCTTTTGTTAGTTTCTGATATTTCTCTAGGTTTCAGCTTATCGATCGTTGATTCTGAATTCATTCAATAATACAAAATTTGGGACAACTTTAATTTCGAGGACGTTCCCTTTACGACTTACCAAACAAAAAAAAGCACTCGAAGAAAATTAATTTATTTATCAAGAAACAGATTTGTAAGAAAAATCGCAAGGAGATTTAAAATTGAAGCGGTAAAATAACATCATCCGTAACAGTCAAATTCAAAATATTCCATCTCGCGCATAGCTTCCAAATGAAAATGTATTTACCGGTAGAGGGCGTGCCATTTCTCTGTTCCGTTTTTTTTTTCCTAGTATGCCCAGACGTGTCCATTTGCGGATACCATAATGTTTCTCAAAGTTTGCATTTCGGAGTATATTTTTCGAATTGTTTGTCTACTCTAACCACATTGTTACAGTTTCAACTCATTGTACAACTTTACAAATTTTGTTTTAACTTGACCGCTTTGCTCTAATTCAGACTCATACGTTTAAATTTTATGATTGCAATATTTATTTTTTAATTATTACACTGTAAAAAAAGGGTCCCACAATTCTTACTGCACCCGGGCCCCGGCATTTAGAAAGCCGGCCCTGCAAACGGGTTACATTCTAATCGGTGAGTATTTCCTTATCACGTTACATATTAATTTTTCTTAACTGTCATATTAATGGGTGTTTTTTTAGGAGTTTTAATGGGATAATCCATGCAGTATAATTTTAGTAAAAAATAGCACGAATGGATTAAGTTGAAGAGAAATCATGCATTGGGTACTACCGAATTCTTCCCCTGGAATTAAAAAACAAAATAATCAATCGATCATTAGATAAATATTTTATTAATGTTTATATTACGTATAGGTACATAATCAAAATAAATAGTGACTTTATGTATCAGGACTGCAAAATGATGCTTTCTCGCCCCAAAAATGTTTATCAATTTAGCTGAACACGAGGTTATAGTAACATATTTCAAAGTCAAGTAAATAAAAATGATGTGGATTTGAATTAATAGACTAGTGAGCTTTTTTGAAAAATGGATTTTTTATGAAGATATTTGGTTCATATCTAGAAAGGAAATTGTGGCCCTAAATGCATCCCAAAAAATTGGAAATTACAAATAAAAAAATAACTAAATTAAAGTGAAGTATACCTCTTGAAATTTTAACATATTAAATTTGATACCTTTTCAAGTGATAAGGGTTTAAGTTGCTGCCAGGCGATTGAAAAATTGCCCTCTTATGGGCTTATATTTAAAATATTTTATTCCGCCTATCATATGTACAGGATAATTTTGTAATGCTACTACATAATAATAAATCTTGCAAGCCAAGCGATTTTCATAACAGCAACAGCGCGAATAGTATTAAAGATGCAACGGAGAAAAGATTAACAGAGCGCACGTACGACAGTGAAATTTTTTAAAAAGATTGAGGTAAATTTAGGGCTAGGATTGACCAGCCTGGTCGTAGATTTCTTTTTTTTTAGATGTGAACCAAATACGTTCATAAAAAATTTCAAAAAAGTTCGCTAGCGCTTGTAACATTTTCGATTGACTGCTCTCAGAGTGTGCTCATCATATTATAACCTCATTTAATAATAAAGGATGGGGATATTCTAAGACTGCTCTAGAGCAGTCAATCGGAAATATCAATAGATTATAATATTGTGTCATAATAGTACACTATTATAACTATGCATAAATATTGTTGTTATTTAGGGCCAGTTGTATAAAGGAAGTTTAAACTGACGTTCAACTAAACCAGGTTCAAAGTGAACAAAATAGCATCAAATTTTGCTTATGAATGCATTAATTTCCATGTGTCCTTAAGATCCTATGCGAATTTGTTTACTTTCAACCTGGTTCAGTTAAACTTAAGTTTAAACCTACATTGTACAACTGGCCCATAGGCCCAGTATTTCATTCAGAGTTTAACTTTAAGCATCGCTTTATTACTACGGAAACAATTGTCCTTACAATTATTACTATGGGAATAAAACGACGCTTAAAGTTAAACTCTGAGTGAAATACTGGGCCTTAGTAATATTGTTATGGAAACCGTATGTTTTACATCAGTCATCTAAAGAGCTGCCATGATAACTTTAGCAGCTATCATTCTGCGGGTGGTTTATAAAACATAAAACAGGTATGTTATTGAATAAATGGAAAGAAGATAATGAAACTATTTTAACAATAGATTCTTGTATCTTCTCGATGATAGGAACGTGTGGAGTGATAATCGGGTCAGCCCAGGAGCACTTTTCGCATCAAGTAACTTCTACTTGGTTGAACCATGTCTTCGCCTCTTGTAATACATTTGGATGAACATAAATACTGCATCAAGGGGATGCGATATTTCCCGCAGAAGTCTACGAATTTGATGTGCTCCACTCTATTGTCGAAGAAAACACCTAGAAAATTGTTTTTTTACACACCCATAGAACACTACAGATTATATAGGGCTATTCACGTAAAGCGTTCATTAAAAGTTTTTAGGGTGTCCAAAATATATCACTCAACTGAATGAAGTCTCAACTAATACATCAGTTGTTATAAATAACACTATCTCAACAATAGCCGTATTATTCTTTAAAAGTTAGGTTGCAGGATTAAATTTTTAAGAAAATTACACCAAGATTTTTAAGAAAAAAAAGTGCAATTTAGAGATGCGGAGATGTACTGCAGTTTTTTTTATTTATTTTTTTACCTGTAAAAAGTATAGCATGCCAATTAAATGAGCAAGTTGATAGCTACTTCCGACATAACCGGAACAAACTGAAAGTCGAATCTTATTTTATTTGAAAGTTCTTCCTGAACTACCTGTGCTCTGCAAATTTCTGATTTCTATCTAAACTTCTTCCTTGAAAATTTTTAATGAACAATGTACGTGACTGTGTACGAGCCCCGTCAACTATAGGTTCGGACATTTTAACTTTTTGTCTTTTTGCTAGGTAACTGACCAAGTTCTTAATAAAATGAAAATATGTTTTAACATGCTATTGAAAGTATACATCATATAAGTACGATACAACAGAAAAATTATTAAAAAGGAATCTAAATTTGGTTTCAGTAGCTATAATACATTTTACCCAAGAAATAACTAAAACCGAACCTATATAGTTGACGGGGCTTGTAAAAGTTGTTTATGAAAGGTAATGTAAATTTGGTTCCTTGGACCGATTCTTTTACGTTTCGAATTCAGCTGGAACTGAATTTGATGGGAATTTTCAAATATTTTGATTTTGAATTAGTTTAGATTTCTCCTTAAGAATATAGTTCTAGGAAACAGAGTCTTATTTACTAATAGTTCTCTGTGACAACGTAATTTTTTGTTAATGATTTTAATGAGTATAGGAGTTTCGATTTCACTTTTTTAAAATTGAATAACCTACCTTTGCATTTGGGATTCAAGCATCTGTTTGCACAATGTAGATAATTTACTAGAGATTTTGGAATGTCCCCGGGGTGCACGGTCAAACTGTGCAGTTTTATTATTCGTGCCGATAATTCCAATAAAGTGGCAGGATTGTGCAACATGTCACTGACGAATCGAACCACTAAAGGATTTTCTCTCAAACTTAGCTGGAATAACAAAGATTCATATTACTAACAAAAATTATTAGGCCAAATTGCAAGAGTGTATTCCTTACATAAAAATAAGAAAAAAATCAAATAAGCAAACTTGAGATATCCCTTATTAAGTAGGGGCCCCCTAAAGTTGCCCCCACTCAAATTCTAAAATTGGAATATTTCGGTAACTGTCTGAGCTGCTGAGTTATTGTTATTTGTGTCTAGTAAGTTTACTAACAATTTTTCAAGAAATTTACTTACCCCAGTGGCACTTTCTTTTTTAAGAAATTTGTTGAAATTTTTGCTTTCTCGTATTATGTTCAATAGTAAGAAATTCATAATAGGTAATAAGAATTTCAATTTTGGCATCGAAAACAATATGTTTTTAAAGAATAAATTATGTCGAGGCCAAAAATAGTAGTATAAAAATATTTAGACTTAGAATTACCTAAAGCGTTGAGTTTACCTCAGTCAAGTTTTTCAGGGTAACAATTTCCTGCGGTAACGTCCTCAGCTTATTCTTGTGTAACAGGAGGGACTTTAGATGTTTCAGATTGGCGATGTATGCCGGCAAACTTTCGATTAGGTTGTCGCAAAGCACCAACGCGTGCAGCATTTTTAACTGTCCGACTGTGGAGGGCACTTCCGTCAAATAATTTCCGCCCATTGACAGAACATGCAAACTGAAATACAAGTATAAAATTTTATCCACATTTATCGATGTTGAATTTATACCGGATAAGTCTAAAATTCGGAAGCACGGTGTGACTTTTGTTTATCAATTATTTAAAATGATTGCATAATCTACAGGTTGATTTTATTGCAAAGAAGACACATTTTGGTAGCTTTAGGTACATTACAAAAAAATTTCTCATGTTTTTTTTTCACAAAAGTAAGCTTAAGCTTTGTATAAAAAAATGCAGAGATGCATTCGGTATTAAAATGCAAACAATAAAAGCGTACGAGATTTACTCCATTGTGTTTTATTATTTACATAAAGTAAACTTCATACAGTGTTTAAATATGTGGAAAATATTATTTATTCTAAACTCGGCACTCACAATCCAGCACTGCAGTCTGACAATGTTGGACAAGAATGTTCTACGATTCTATCGAAATTTTCATCGAACAAGAAAAGGCGTTTTGAGGGAGAAAAGGAAAGCAAACCTAAATATAAATATGTAACACGTATTAGTACATTTCTGTTGTTTATCTTATTCTTTATTCGCAGAAAAACAAAAAGAGTGTCATACCAATCTGAAGTGAGCGAAAACCAACAACATTGGTCAACAGGTCAACAATTTAAGAAAATATTTGCATGCTTCGTGCGAATTAAACAAAAAAAAAAAAGAAAACAAACTCACTTACTTCGCAAGTTTCCATATGTTCCTCGAAATAGACGTTATTTGGTTCCCGCCTAGATACAGATACTTCAAACTGTGAAAGTCCAAAACCTGTTCCGGAAACGCGCAAAACTGATTGCCGCTGAGGTTAATCTCTCGTACGCAGGAGCTGATGGTGAAGGCCTTCGGAAGAGACTCATTCTTGAGGCTGTTGTTTTTTGCAATAAGCGTTGTGAGTGGGCAATGCTCGAAAATGTCTGGCAAGATCGTCAGCCCGTTTGAGCTGATGTCCAGGCTCTTCAAGTTTGAATATTTCGCGATGTTTTCAGGGAACGTTGTCAACTGATTATGGTGGAGGATGATGGTTTCTACTTCTGAGACGGTCTTTTTCTCATCTTCGTCGAAGAACTCCAAGTTGTGGTCTATGGTGGAAGGGTCAAGCATCAAGTATGAAAAATCTAGAACTCGGTTGTTGCTTTGATCACTGTCACTGGAACTGCTTTCTGAAGTGTAGTTTTCCATTGGCGACGACTCTTCGCACCACAATTACACTCGACGCGAAGCGAAGCAAACAGCCAGACTGATTTACAATGCTCGTTGAAGATGAGATAACGTGACATAAATTTAAATAGCGATAACCATTGACTTTTGAACTGGATGATGTTGCACTTTGTTGAGCGATTTACACTAATTGAACTTGAAGGTGAACGCTTTTGTTCATTTTGATTAAATCATATGTAGCACGTAGAAGCCAATGTGTAAAATACTTATCATAAAGATATCGTGTGTGGACTCCAAACGTTTGCAAAGCTAAAATAAATCCACCGGACAAACACGGGGGACATTTACATAGTAGATCGATCCTAAGGCGCTCTCTGAGAGACAGCGGGCATACGTTCGAGAGATAAAATAAAAATGCAGATCTTATTTGCTAGGGTATAAAGAGAATACGTACGGAAAAGGCGTTTTCAAACGGATCGCAAAAAATAAACGCATCGGGGACGGCTTAAAAGCTCAGAATTTCGACGGGGGGGTTTTCACAAGATTAGTTCCGTTTGCCTTTAAAATTGAAACAGGATGGGCAAAGATTTATTGAAGTTTGAAAGTTAGTTTTGCAGTCACATTTAGCTTCTAATAAATATTGTTTACCTTATAAAAATAAATTACTAGGTGTTTACAAAATTTAATTAGACTTACATTATGATTTTTCAGATCCTTCATCTACATCATGGTCACTACAAAAAAGAGGAAGCGAGAGAAAAATAACAAAAAGTTTTAATAGAGAGAAGGAACGGAATTAAGAGAGAAAGAAAATTTGTTACACAATTCTATTTACGTGACTTTTACTGATAAACATTAGTATGATAATTAAGGCATGAAAGTATGTCAACAGTTAGTAGAGCCTGTCGTTACATGCTCATGTTGTTTTTAAAATATATAACTATTCATTTTCCTGAATATTTTTTCGTTATACATCACTTTCATTTCTCCATTAATACTACAAATTTCAATTGGTTAGTCGATTTCCAATCACCGCCTAATCCTGAAAATCCGAAATCAAATTCTACCGATACAATGACAACCCTACAAAAAATCCATTTAAATGCCGAACCTAATTACAATGAAACAATGATCATCTGCGTGCGAGTATTTTGGTGTCTACATTTTATAATCGAACGCAACCTGTGGATCCAATAAAAGAATATTTTATACGAATACGAATCCGAATCCGGAATCTAACGGATTAATAGAGCAGTTGTATTCAACCTTGATAGAACATTTCCGACTATTGCACTGAGAAAAATGGTATCAAAGAGTACGATTATATTAAGAAGAATTCCGAACATTTTATTCGGATTCGCGTTAAAAAGCGACCCAGCGTACTACTGCAAAATTAACACTGTGGTTTGTTGTTTAGAGTATCATTTCCTGTCATGATAAAATTACCGGAGTAATTAACAAAAAGTCAGACATGACATTTTATTACTAATTTATTCAGCATAATATTTCATTATGGTTTATTATATTTTAACACTACGTATTATGTAGAATGATAATTTTACATTTTTAAACTTAAACAGTTTCATTGTGCTAAGAATCATGGTTAATTTAGAGTAAGATGGATCTTATAACATGACAACATTATACTTTTACATTGTACTTTTATTTTATCGATTTGGGGTGATATTTTATCAAAATCACAAAATTCCATTTTTCTCAGTGTGGACAATGAATCGAAAGACTTGCCTAAAAAAATTAACGGCTAATGCCTTAATAGCTTACAACAATAGTTAAAGCTATTTAGTGTCCGTTTAAAAGATTTTGTCATACAACAATAGTATAACAAAATCTTTTAAGCGGACACTAAATCGCGCACTATAACACTTTACGTTTACGTAAAGTGTTATAGTACGCGATTTAGTGTCCGCTTAAAAGATTTTGTAATACAAATTTCATCGGACAAGAACCAACTGTAAACAATAGTATACATACATTCGAGTACGGGGTATCTATAGGTACTATCACGGACACTATAAACAGAACGAGAAGCAGTAAAACTGTGCCAAACTCGACCTTATTGCACTGACATGATGTGAGCCTAAGACTCAGGTCATAAAATGTGTTAATCCGGGGTAGCAGGTATAGATCTTGGTCAGAAATAAATACACTTTAGGAAATGGATATCAAAATTGAACTAGTAAATATAAATTTGGGGACACTTTCGTATCTTTTATTTCTGCATATTCAGTCAAACACAAACAAAAGAGTTTTAACAATTGTTTAGTTGTAAATAAATATTTCTAGGATTTATTTTTTATAATAAATTATATCCGTTTATCTTGATAACAAGTATTCCAAATACACAGCCTGTGGCATTTAACCGGGTTTCTACATTAACGCCGTTCCTATTGAATATATGGAAAAATGTTTTATACAAAAGTATCATCCTTTCAAGCTCGGCATAATTTAAAATTATTTTCAAATATATAGAGTGCTCCATTTAAAATAACGAAGTTACACATCGTACAGCCAAATTGGGACAGCCTGTATATTTAAAAATAATTTTAAATTATGCGGAGCTTGAAAGGTTGATACTTTTGTATAAAATATTTTTCCATATTTTCAAAAGGAACGGCGTTAATGAAGAAACCCGGTTAAATGCCACATGCTGTATATAGGGTTGAGCAGAGCTGATAACATTTAATGGATATTTCTTTACTTAAAGACGTTTGATTATTTTAGCGTATTAGTCGATGTCCGATGAACATTTTATCACAAATCCTTTAAAACGGACACTAAAAATGCACACTATCACTTAACGTTTCGCAATTGTATGATAGCTTCGTCAGAAGTGAAAAAATATAAACAAGGTTGTCAATGGAAACTGAAATAGTAAATTGATCTTTTTTTAAGTCCAAAAATTAATTTTAAACATATAATAAATATTTTATTGTAATAAAAGGTAAAAAATGATAGCTCTATATCCAGTTTAAAGAATCTAGAAAACTACAAGATAATACTACGGGGGTTACCTTTTTAGTTTTTACAAAAACAATGAAAAAAAATTTTTTTTGGTACAAATAGTTTTATTGCTTTTCAAAATATTCGCCTTTAAGTTTTGCATGCGTTCGAACCAATTCTCGAAACATTTTTTCCATTCTGAAGGTGGTATCTCAAAATCATGATTTTTGAAGGCTTCAACAGCTTCTTGAGGTGATGAAAATCGCTGTCCAGGCATTTTTTGTTTGACATTCGGGAACATAAAGAAGTCGTCAGGCGATAAATCAGGTGAATGAGACATTAATTCGATGTTTTTCTTCTTCAAATAATCAATTGTTAAACGCGCTGTGTGAGAACTGGCATGTCATGATGAAGCATGATGCAACGTTTTCGGTTGTTTCTCCTGATTTTATCGATAACTTCTGACAAACAAATTGTTGTATACCATTTAGCATTAAGTGTTATTCGATCCTCTAAAGCAGAGGTTCCCAAACTTTTTTGTCTCGTAGACCACATGCCAATTTTTCCTGTTTTGGGTAGACCCCCCGCCTTTCCGATATTGAATTGTTACAAATTCATCAACTTCAAATGTGTTTTTGACAGCTGACACTGTGCTACTCACTTTGATAGAGTGAAAAGTTAAAAAAAACACATGTTAAGTTTTATACATTTATGGCCGATATATCAATCACAAGTTAACTTTAACTCTTAGTTTATTCTCAAAGTAACAATTTTATGAAAACAATTATTCCTGTGGCAATAAACTAAAGGTTAAAGTTAACTTGTGATTGAAAAACTGGCCCTTATTAATTAAAACGACAAAATCAAATCTAGTAAAATTCTAATATAAAATAACTATACTTACAAAAAAATAAATGCTTTTAATGGGAGGGATGAGCCTGATACAAAACTCTGGTACAAGTCTGGACAAAAGTTGCTACTTCACGTATGCGCGCAACATATTAGCTAGGCATACACCAGCATTCATTCATGCCAGTCTTTCCTTCGACAATCTTTCCTTTCAAGAAATTGAAACGAAACAAATCCTGTTCTAACCCACTAACACGAACTGAATCTTGGAAATAGTGGAGATATAAACAAGTCTACGCGAAACTAAGTATTTATCGTGTCGGTCAGGAATATTGGAACATCCCTAACATGATTCCCGATGGAAGTAAGAATGTTGGCTAGTCATCACGTACTTCACTAACACACGTTCTTTCCTTCACGATTGCACTTTCCGGCAGGAATGAATGCTGATGTATGGTTAGCTATACATTTACGGAAAGCCAAAATTTCGGTCACGACATGCTTAAATGGGATCCATTCCCGTGGACCCCTATTTATATCTCATGCACCCCCAATTTTTGTTTTCGCTGATATGGACCCCTTGCAGTTCGGCGTCGACCCCTAGGGGTCGATATAGACCACTTTGGGAAGCATTGTTCTAAAGGAATGGTTGCGACATGTCCAGTACAACCGAAGAAACAAGCAATCACTTTCTTGGAAGTGCTTCGTGAACGAACAACTTTTGTTGGATTCGGTTCATCTTGGAACACTCAAACAGTTGATTGTTGCTTAGTTTTCGGCTCGTACGAATATATCCAAGTTTCGTCACCAGGGGCCCGATTCTCGAATCGTGCGAATACATTCGTATGCGAAAATGACGTAATTTTCGAACAATTTGTGTAGTTTTGTACGAAAGTTTACGTCATTTTGACGTCATTTTCGCATACGAATCGTCTCGCACGATTCGAGAATCGGGCCCCTGTTACGATGTTCTATACGGATTTTGCAGTTGCTCGGTCGAATTTTTTGAGCATTTCCTTACACCAATTGACACGAGCCTTTTTCTGAGCTTCGGTCAAATTATGTGGAATTTATCAAGAGCAGATCTTTTTCACACCTAAATGTTCATGCAAAATCGAATGTATTGCAGTCTTCGATATGCCTAAGAATGCCTCTATCTCACGGTAAGTCACATGGCGATCCTCATGTTGCACACAGCATCGATGTTTTTTTGGAATAACAACCGATTTTGGTCGACCTTTACGAAATTCGTCACTGACGAAAGCACGACTACGACGAAATTCTGCAAACCAGTTGTCTTTTCTGATGGTGCTTCATTATCAAAAGATGAACGAAGCGATTCGAGACATTGTTGTTGAGTTAGGCCTTTATTAAAATCGTAAAAAATCATCCAACGAAAACCTTCATGTGAAATTTCTATTTTTTCACAAAATTGCTTTTTTTAAACGCTCACTGTCACGCTCACTGTTTTAACAATAACAAATGTCAAATTTTACGAAAATATTCATGTCTGTGGTCATGTCACTAAGGTTACTGTATTTAGAAGGTATCGCCATTCGTTTCCGTAGCTTCGTCCCCCAAATTAAAAAGGACGCGATGAAACGCTAAAGAAGAAAAAGGATAGATACATAACAAGTTACTGTTGCTAGGGAGTTTATGAATGAATTTGATTAACTCCAAATTAAAAGAGATAGAAAGTTGTTGCTACCTTCTCAATACAGTAACCTTACATATCACTACAATGTCACATCTCAATAGCGCCATCTAAAAAACTTAAAAAGCGGCCCTCGTAACAATAATAAGTTTCACTTTATATGTAATGTAATTATCTGATATTGTTAATTAACTTGTTATAAAAATTTTGTCGCAAATCGGTTTTGATCGCAGGATGTTGCGATTTAAACTTTTCATAAGTTTTTATTTATATCACAAAATCTTCTAAGCGGACACTAAATCGCGCAACTACACACTTTACGTTTCGCAGTCGTTCGACTGCTTCGTCAGAAGTGAAAATTATTTATGTTGTCAAAATAAATAAACAAGGTTGTCAACGGAAACTGAAAAAGTAACTTGATTTTCTTTTTTATATATATTATATTTATTTTTTAATTTAAAAATAATTTGAACATTACAAATGTTAAAAAATTGACAGATCTATGTTCTATTTAAGGAATCGAGAAAACTACAAAATGTATCGTTTAAATTTGCAAAATCAGTACGTTTATTAATAGAATTCGACGACATTTTTATTTTACACATTTCAATAAAACGTCTTTTGAAAATATTAGACTCGTAATATAAAATGTTAGTATTTTCAAAATCAAAATTGTGGTCATTTTCTAATGAATGTTCTACAAGCATTGAATGATTTTGATTATTTTTTTGGATATGATATTTATGTTGGTCTAGACGTTTTTTTAAATTTTGGCTTGTTTCTCCAATATAACATGAATTACAATTGAAACATTTAATTTCATAAACTACGTTTGGCTGTTTTAATTTTGGTGTTTTAGTTTTTAAATTTGAAAAAATACTATTTAAATTATTTACAGATTTGCTAGCTAAAATTAAATTGTGTTTTTTGAATATGTGTTTAAATGTGTCATATAGTGGTTCAATGTAGTAATGATATGTATTTTTTGTTTGAAGTTTGTTTATTGTTATTGTGGATTTTTGAATTTTGTAAATATTTAACACGATTTTTTATTACTGATTCTATAAGATTTATTGGATAAGAATTTTGAACAAGAGTCTTTTTTATTAAATTTAAATTATCATAAATGAAAAGTTTATCTGAAAGTAAAACAGCTCGATCTGTTAAAGAAATAATTGTTGCAATTTTATAGTTTTTAGAAGTATACGAATGAAAATTAATATATCTACCTGACCACGTAGGTTTATGAAACCAATTTGTTATTAATTTGTTATTACGTCTGATGATATTTACATCTAGAAAACTTAGTGAATTGTTAATTTCTTTTCTACTGTAAATTGTAATCTATTATGAAAAGAGTTAAATCTACTTAAAACAAAGTCTACTTTATCTGAAGGCAAAATCAATAAAATATCATCGACGTAACGAAAATATAAAGTTAAATTGAAAGGTAATGAGTTAATGACACTTTTTTCTAGTTCCTGCATGACAATTTCAGCTAAAGCAGGCGATAAAGGAGACCCCATTGCTGTACCGAAAATCTGTTTATAAAATTTATCATTAAAAGCGAAATAAGATGTTTCAAAACATAAAGTAACAATTTCTAAAAAATTTTCTTTGGAAATGTCAGTAAAATCTTTAATTTCTATCCACCTATCATTAATGCTTTTTAAAGCTAACTCTTTTGGAATGTTAGTAAACAAAGAAACAACATCTAAAGAAATTATAATACAGTTATTTGGTATATCTATGTTTTTGTTTAATAAATTTTACATTAATAATTCCTTATATTTAGCAATTGTTCACTAATTAAAACAGTTACCGGAAATTTGGACAAAGATGCCTTAAAATATGAAAATAGCATAGAAAAGCTGCAAGCCACACAATTTTTTGTTTAGTCAATTTTGATGTTGGATTGATTTTGATTTAAACATTTTGTGGAATTTGTTTTTATTTCTCAGGGCGTTAAAGTTCTTTTAACCTTTTAGTCAGAAAGCTTTCTTTGTCTCTCTTTCTTTGAATTTTGTTTTTGTCTCTCGTGTGTGTGTGTATTTTAAGTGTGTGCGTGTGTAATTTCAAGTAGTTCGTATCAACAGTTGTGACCTTGCTAAAGCCGATTCTCGCGAATCGTATATAACTCTTGTCTAGTCTTGTCGCTGATAAGAACATATTGTGTGTTCGTGTATATTGTGTTTGTTCTTTACTTTCTTTGATAATTTTTTAAAATTTTGTTTAAGAACAGGAATCAGAAACTCGTTCGACTTGGAGTGTAGGACCTTGATGTCCTCAGGATCAGAACTTGTTTAGCACACGATGTAGGAGCTCGTTGTGCACAGGACAGAGAAATTTCTCATAAGGAAAAATAACGCTTCACTCACTTGTGATTACTTTAATATCAAAAACAAATTTAACTTTATACAAAAAGAATAAAATTTTCTCTGCGAGGAAGGCTTTAAACTCACACACGCCTCCCAATTTCTAGATATACCAATCTCCTTTTCCTCTTGTTCTTTGCCGCTTGTATGTTCAATGTCTTGCACTTGCCGGATGCTCCAGGCACATTTGATTTTGTTGAGTTTGTTCATGTAGTGCCAAAATTCCATCCAATCGGCTTGTTTCTGGAAATCGTCGATGTTTTCATCAGGAATGTGGATCAGTATTGCCTCTTCGTTCGCTCGATGGTAAATACAAATGTGTTTTAGTTTTTGGTGAGTAGAAAATGTAGCTTTTGATCGTTTTATTGCTGGTGGTTTTAGGTTTGTTCTAGCACCAGTACATAACTGTTAGAAATTGTATTGAACATGCGCAGTAATACTTTAGCGTTCTAGCAGTGAAAATTTTAAGTTTCTTGTTACCAGTTTGATGTTCTAGCAGCTGTGGATTGTAGTTTGCTGATAGTCCAAACAATTCACGTATTCTTTGCGAATTTCTAATGGTGACATGCGCACATCGAATCATCACCGTGCACGGCTGCGCGGTAAAAATATTTATATTAATCAATTCGTGGAAATTTTAGACCTACTATTTGTGTTGAATCCGATGTAATGGATATATCTAATGCATCAAGTACATAGTATTTTAGTTACCACCAGTGAAAGTGATGAGTTATTTGAGGAGAAACCGCGACGAGAAATCAAATTATGTTGAAGTAAATATATTACTAAGACAGAGCACCAAAACAGCGGAAAATATTTATCACATACCTCTATCCTAAGCAATTTATCAAACGAGGTTATTACTTGGCTTAATAAACAAGAACAACAATTTAGAGATACGGATTTAACTGACTTGGCGCGAAATGTCGTATTGTATCTACATACAATCAGGAAAACGTTCTGGCAAAGAAAAGTTTGAAACTAATTCGACAACAATTATGGATTACTCATGCGCATAGGAAAAGTACACAAACTATCAGAAATTGTTTGCTAGAACAAACCTTTTAGTACTCGGTGTTGGTTTGTGACCTCGGCTGAGTATTGAAGCTTCCCCAGAAGATTGCATTTTTGTGTTTAGTAATAATGTTCGTTGTCGAAGAAATTCTGAAGGTCGTGTGGAACGTAATAATTGTCGACGAGGGATATTCTTTCTCGTTGCTGCACGTCTGCTCATTGCAATTGTTAGACATTGTACCTTTTTACCCTCATATTGGTAATATCCCAACAATATATATATCCCTTATAGTATTAGCAATTGAAGAATTTAATTCGTCGATAACAAAATTAATCAGAAATCAGTTGATGTTGAAATCTCGCATGATGCTAACTAAAGAAGTACTAAAAACCACAGCCATTGTATAACACAACATTTATCAATTAATCACTGCCATGAATATTATTTTAATATTGAAAAATATCGAGATTGCAATAGCACTTTCAAAATTAAATGCTCTACGTCTACGCCCTTCAACAATAGAGCCAGAAGGTTTATTGATTGAACTCAAAGGAAATAGAAAAATATTCAACGTAAAATAAATTGTCGTGTGAATCGTATGATCCGATTCCCGGCAATATTTCTATTTTCGTCGAACTTTCCTAAAAGGCCTTCAAATAATTTTTTATAGAAATTAAATTTCATACAATTTTTCAGTTTCAGTATTTTAGTTTTAATTATTTGTAAGCAGATATCTGAATATTATGTTTTAAACTTGCTTGGACAAGTTAATGTGATCTTTTAACGGGCACTACTCTTTATTACCTATCTTTTGAGCAGTGTAGAACGCTATAATTATATTATTATCGTTTGTAGTCTCTCCCAATGGAAACAAAACAAAATGCTTTTCAGTTTATTATTCCTTGAAGCTAAATTCCTTTTCCTAAATGAGCACAGTTACTCGTTGACAAATAGCAAGTGCGATTAAATTAATTCCGGAGAAGCTTTCTGTAAAATATTAAATTCCAAGGTAATTAGCTAAGATTCCACCATGTGATGTGAAACTGCTACGTTTCACAGGAAAATATTTACAGTGTCAATCAGAACATAAATAAAATTAAAAAACTTGGGAAAAATCAGGGGATTGTCATCTTACCACAAGATACACAAAAATTTCGAAAACGCAAATTAATTAAGCAGGTTTCAGTTGGAATTAATTTCGAGTTAATATATTCAAGTAGATAAAGCTGGAAAAATCAGACATAAAAATCAAAACACAATCAATTTGCATGAAATTTGACACTTACAGTAAACTGAATGCGAATGCTAATTTTAAATTGATTAAAACAGCACAAATAATTTCTTGTCTCCTATATCCACGGGCTCACTTGCTTCAATTTAGCCTTTGCTTATTATACTTTGCTTCTGTGCACCTAGGGCGTAATTGTAGGAAGCGAGAATTAAAATTTAAATAAAGGAAAGTCCCGGTTTAGCTGCGCATAATACGTTCATTATTAGCTTCTCGGGCAGGTAATGAGAATTATTATTCGCTGCTAACACTATTATTCGGTGCGCGCCGGATTAAAAATTGATTCGGGCGTAATTGAATTGTCGGGTTACATTTACGGCAAGGGGCACATCCGTACGATCTTTGTGCCCTAATTGCAGGTGATAACGAACGGACGAAAGAGAGTAAAAGAGACGCTAATGATTCGGATTTGCTGCGGGGCGGCCGAATTAGCGCGATTTACGCGATGCCCCCGATTATTTATTAGTTTCCGAAAATAGAGAATTTAATTACGGCACCCTAATTGCGCACTCGCCGGCGTGCTATTTATTTTGCGTAAATAATCTGATAATTGATGCAACAAATTAATTATTAATTGTAGCCCGGTTCGACTGGCATATTTTCGTCGTTTCCGGTGAAAAGCCTCTACACACCCATACATAAACTCGTAGACATGTTGGAAGAAGCAGAAAAGAAAAATATGAAATAGGGGGAAAGTGAGATTTTCTGATGTTCACCTGACCAAACGCAGACAACAACAGATTTAAAATATTTGTGGAAGTAATTAAAGTGTCTTGAGTAATTCAATATTAGCATTAATAGTAATATTTCAAGCACCTTATTACACTTCGACTTGTATAAAACTTACTTTCGTTGTATGGAGTCTTACATCTTTGCATCAACGCAGTCACTGTTGCAAGTTGCTTTCATATATAATATTTTTTTGAATTAATAATATTCGTAAATATATAATTTAATTAAAAACCACGAGCATGTTTACGTGTGTGCGGCCGGTTGAAAGATGCGCACAATTCATCATTGCATATTTCACGCAGAATTAGACCCAATTAACCGCGGCTATCGTGCAGTGTTACCATAAATAATGTACATGCGATTCGCGTATATTGCGCTATTATTTCACGCACTTACATATCTGTTTAGTGCCTCTGTTATTGCATTTACATTGTTAACGATAATAGCCATGTATCACCGAATGTCACGGATGCATTTCACCACAAAATTAGAAAGTTGTTAGCGATAACGTATCTAATTTGACAAATCGGGATGAGTGAACTTTATTGTTTGTTCCGGGAAATTAATGTGATTTTACACAAATAGCAGAGTTACAGTAATAAAATTTTTACAATTTAACTCTCGTTTAATGTAGATAAAGTACATAATTAGGTATTTTGTCTTAATATTGTTAGGTACACTGTGGAGTACAGGCCACCCAAACAACAAGGAAGAATGACATGCAGTGGAATGACTTACTTACTCATTTCCACACCTCTCAAATTCATTTTCAATTTAATAATCGTCGTATCACTACAATGTTACTATTTTGTGTTCTAAAATATTCATTTTCAATTTGACATTCGCCGAACATAGTAAAACAATATACATACCAGTCAAAAATTCCGTTAAAAAATTTGAAAATGTTTTCTCCTACTACGTGGGCGATCTATACAATAAAATGTAGTAGTGCCATATTAATCGAATAAGTTTAAATATTTAAAATAAACTTTTGAATGCTGTTTCTGGCCAGTATAGGGCATTAATTAATTAATTGATTAAAAAATTAATTGAATAATATTTAGTTGCAATTAAATTTAAACACAATTAACATCAATTGCATTTTACGAATGAATTTAATTTCTACTAAATCGTTTAGTTGCAGTTCACAATTAAATTAGTTACAATTAAATTTAATTGCAACTAATTTAATTTCAATTACATATATTTTTTCTAATGACAATTATTTTAAAAAGTTCGTAATAACGTTATCCATTTTAATGTGATATGATCTTTAAATTGATGTTTATTGGATCGTAATTGATGAAAAATATCACAAACTGTTTTATTTTTAGCATTTTAAATTACCTAGGTCATATATAGTATGTAATCAAACAGAAATTGCATTTAAGAACTGATTCAATAATCAAACAGAAACTACATTTAAGAATTAATTAGTAATTAAACCCAATCCAAGAAAAACAACAATTAATTAATTGTAATAGCAGAAGTCCACAATTAAGATTAATTTATTGTAATTGTAAAGACTCAACAAGTATAATTAATTAATTGTTAATTCCCAAGTTAATCTAATTGTGCCCAACACTGCTTGTGGTCTAGTTCTTCTGCTGTAGTGAACTAGTCCCAATCTAATTGACAAATTAGCAGAATTACCAGAAACGGCAATTGCAACAACGCTTTGCGAGAAAGTGAGAAAATGAGATGGTTTCCCTACGAAAGTAGCAATGGCACAGCAACCATCCTGAAGACGTCTTTTATGGGAAAAATTAGAAAATGGACACGATTTCGGCAAGGAAACCAAGAAGTATCGATGGTAGCGAAGACGAAATGTTTCAAACGCGGTCTTAAGCCGGAAATTCCTTCAAAACATTTCGTCCTCGCTGTTTGTTGATACTTCGTGATCTCCGTGCTAGAATTATGTCAGTTTTCTCACTTTCTTCACAATAGACAACTTCAATAATGTTGCTACTTGCTAGTTCTGTTGTGGATAAGTCAAGGTCTAGTCTACTGCAATCTACTGTAACAGGAGAACCAGCAGCAAGAGCAACCTTGAATATATCCCGTGTGAAAGGAACGAAACGAATGGAAGAGGTTGCATCAGTCTGTTTATTCTTCTCTTGTTGCTACGAGGGGTGTTTTTTAAGTTCGCGGAATGGGATATAGAGAGAAGCATATTTCTTAATTTTAATTTTTCATTTTTCAATGTAATCTCCTCGAACAGTAATAAATTTATTACATCTCTGTATTAATTTTTGTAAACCTTCAAAAAAATAATTTTCTGATTTGCTCTCAAAATGTTCATTTACGGCAGCTTCTAGTGACATTTCGTCCTCAAAACGTCTTGCATGAAGGCCCTTTTTTAGGTTGGGAAACAAAAAATAGTCACTAAGAGCCAGGTCGAGACTGTATGGTGGATGATTAATTTTTTCAAAGCCTCACGACACCATAGCAGATACGGCAACGCGAGCCTTGTGAACAGGCGCATTATCGTGGAGTAAGAGAACACCTTTTGCCAACTTTCCTCGCCTTTTCTGTCTTATGGCCTCTCGCAAATGAGTTAGAATATTTGCATAGTATGCTCCTGTAATAATCTCGCCCTTAGCCTTGTAATCTACAAGCACAATTCCTTGAGAGTCCCAGAAAATTGAAGCCATTACTTTTCCAGCCGATTGCTGAACTTTGAATTTTTTTGGGGCTGGTCCACCCTTCACATGCCACTGCTTCGACTTTTCTTTTGATTCAGGATCATAAAAATGAACCCATGTTTCATCCCCAGTCGTAATCCTGCCGATAACGTCTGCCTGATTGTCCCCACAGAGCTCTAAAAAATTGCTTACAACAATCAACGCGGTATTGTTTTTGATGAGGTGTAAGATTTCGGAGGGCCCATCGTGCACTGACCCATGACATTCCAAGATGCTCATGAAGAATTTTGAAGGCCGTTGTTTCGAAAATATTGAACATTTTTGCTATCTCTTTCAGTCTTAGTCGACCATTTTCCATAATGGCAAGTTCAACTTCCATGATCATTTCGTATGTCGTCACGTCATTTGGTCTTCCAAGCCGTTCATCGTCTTCTGAGGATTCTCTGCCTTGTTTAAATAAGCGTGACCACTTATAAATCATAGTTTTACCAGGGCAGGTATCTCCGTAAGCAGCTCTCATTTCGTTTAAAATGATATCTACACTTTTCCCCTGCTCTGTGAGAAATTTAATAACCGCACGAAACTCGATATTCGACATTTTTCAAAGAATTTGATGATATTTCTTCCTTTAATATCATTATTTTCTACTGTTCTTTTCAGCTTCTTCCTTCCATATCGTCGCCTAACTCACGAATAGGCGTAAGCGCCAAAAATTACAAATTCGAGTTACCTATACCCTGAACAAAAGTATGTCACTTCATAGAATTTTCGTTTTCGTTTTGCAGCCTGTAACGCTAAAATTATGAAATTATTTTGTGGCATATGTAAACAAACGCGCATAAACTAGCTCACTGATGCCCGGTTGCACCAACTTTTTAAGCAGAGCTTAAATTTAAGGTATGTTTAGAATGTGACATTTACGTATGGTCAGTATAATGTCAAATACATTCTGATTGACATTTAAACTTCAACTTAAGTATCTTTTAGAATGTGACTAACATTTTGTTAAATCTATAAATAATGTCATAGTCTAAACACTACTTAAATTTAAGCTCTGCTTAAAAAGTTGGTGCAACCGGGCATGAGAGACGTAAATGTAATTAAGAATCACTTCTCCGCCTCATCTGAAACATTATTTTCATATCTATGTATTTACAGAAAAAATATAACTTACAAATATCGCTCCTGAACAATTTATCGAATGGCGCTTACGTGATTTAGGCGACGATATGTTCTTTTGGCTTTCGTCTATGTTTATTTTTTATTCTTGTTTTACATTTTGTTGTTGCAATTTCTTTTTTCCAGTTTAGCTGGCTTTCTTACAACACGTACTATGGCTGGTATCTTTAGTGATAATCTGTGTTTGTGTTTCTGACTTTTCCTTTCATTTTATTCTTTGTCAATGTCATATCCTTAACACTGTTAAAAAGGCTTCCTACCATTCCTGTTCTTTCTTTAATCTCTTTATCCAAGTTGCCATCATTACTTTGATTAATTTAACGCCTAAACGGTCCAGTGGTAAGGGACCGGCCTTGCAATCGCATGGTCGTCGGTTCGAACCGCACTAAGGATTTTTCTCAGGGGTGGTCGGTATCGACTTCAGGCACCCTTCAGTGTTGGGGATAAAATTCAACACTGCTTCCCCTTAAACGGCGAGAAGGTTGGTAGTAACAAAGCCATGGAACACTTTACACACACTCAAATACACTCCCGCTCCTGAGGTCCTGACAAGTCTTTGACTTAGGACCCCGTTGGGCAACCACCACAGATTAAAAAAAAATACAAGAAACAGAATAGATGTTATGAAATGTACAATAAAAAATAGAACATATTCTATTTTTATCACAAAGAATGTGATGTACTCTGTTTTTTCCAGTTCTTTTTCTTTTTTTCATTTCACTTGCATTAATGTTTGGTTCTACGCTACAAATTTGTAGTTTGTTTCTGCGTTACAAGTTGCATGGTACACAAGCAGTGGTGCAAATATAAATTGCAACATATTTTCCTTTCGGGGACGTTTAAAAACGAAACTAATTTGCAGAAACTTCGGATGCATTTCGACAAGAAAAACCATTCATCTAAAATCCAAGCGAAAAAATTCCCAATTCCGTGCACATATATCTCTTTCGTAATCCGTGCGGCAGTGATTCGGTATTAAATAAGCGAAGCGCCTATCCCGGGAGACGCCGAAAATTAAACCTACAACTTTGACATGATCCGGGAAGTTGGAAGGCTTCGGTAATCTCGGAGATGTTTTATGGAATGGAAACCTCACATCCTCGCACTTAACCTTACCTGCTTGTAACGCGTTTATATCTGCGCTGTACGTGAGAGATTGCACCACTTTCAAATTAAATTTCGAACCTTAATTCGCAGAGAAGATACTAATCATATTCCTTTTCTTGTGCTTTAAGAGAAGCGTAAAACGAAGTAGGAATTGGAATTTCTACTCACATGTAATTTCAAAGATGCAGAGGGCCAACTTCATACAGTACGTCCGCCAAAAATATGTAACCTTACACAATTGAAGTATCTTTACATTTCAAACTCTAATTTTGTAACAATATATCAGTTATTATTTGTTGGGTTCTTGAATTTATTATAATTTGTTCTAGTATAGTTCTTCAATTCCTATTAGGCTCTACTATTTCGATTCACAAAGAGCAAATACCACAAATGTAGACCAAGTGGACGAGATAATTTATTGTAGGCAATTTCAACACATATTACCACATCGGTAAGCCCATAAAAACAAAATATGAATTGAAGAAGTATACCTAATATTATTTAGTTAGATAGTTATCTTTGAGTATCTCTTATTTACAGCAATCCTGATAGTGCATCTTTAATAGATATAACCCCTAGACAGATGATGAAAGCTCTTAACGTATACTTATTGGACACACTGTAAGATCCGACCTGGTTGTATTATGATGTTCGGTGATTATAAATGGTGCGGAAATTTAATTAGGTATTTGACGCAGGTGGTCAAGTACTTCGTCAAACATACTAATCCCGGCCAGCTCGAAATCAATCACAGTCTGAGAAGGGTTGCTATTTATAATTAACTGCTGAAATCAACATGTTGTTCGCGCGCAGGTAATCCAGCTACTCGGTCATCTATTATCATTACAAGAACCGCACGAACCGAACCGTGCAGCTACTAAGCAGCATCGGTTTGGCATCTGCGACGTGACAAGTCTTGAAAGCTTCTGGCGTATTAATTTCGGCTCCTTGTAAATTATTTAGAAATTTCTAATTTGGAGAAATCGTTGCCAATGTTTATAATATTTAGATTTTACGGGTTGTTGTTGTTGTTGACTGCAATTGTCGCGGTTAATCTCGGTGGATAGTCAGAAATAGCTCATATTAACTTGTTACTTTTATATAGGGCAATTCAAAGATACGGTGTTGTTTTGCTTTGTCTTGTAGATAGAGATGATTAGAGTCTTCATTACAATTTAAGAATGAAAGGAGCAGTTATTACTTATTAGGTTTATAAAGTATGAAGCAAGATAGTTTATAGTTACTTTTCCTTTTTCAAAATTGACCATTTTGCTTTCATTTTAAAATCACTGAAAAGTAAACCTGGTAAGTTCGGAAACATTCTGGACGATATTTTCTGTACGTTTTCAAAGAATAGGATGACGGCTGACTTTATCAGAGTGATAAACGACATTAACCCTTCGTCGGGCGCGTGCCTTTTTGAAACGTAAGATGTCGCGCTGTATCCCTCAGATACATGCGGTTAATAGTCTATAGTTTTAACTATTTACATGAATTTATTTGTTTATTATATTTATTTATTTAGATTTGTCTATTTAAAACAAAATGTTACTGTATAAATAAATATAAATAAATATTGATGTAAGTCAAGCTGTTTCATCCTACTTAGGCTTAACTCGTATGTACCACTTTTGCTGCGATTTTTGTATGGTTTTGTGTGGTTATTTTAGGTCTGACCATTTTGATAACGAAAAGATGTGAAAAATGAACATACTTATGACTTACGATGAACAAATATGACCAGTCGCGCTGTATCCACTAGACACAAAGCGCATCTTCTGCTTCATTTGCTACACTAAAACTAAAAATTTATAAACCGCAATAGTTGTCCTTTGTTGTCAAATGATCAGGGATAGCATACCTAGAAGGGCAATGGTATTGCACACTAAACACAAAAATGGCAGTAAAAATATAAAGCTGTGTATCTGTGAGATACATGCGCGCCCGATGAAGGGTTAATGTATCCCCTTGATCTGCTCACATGCGAAACTTAAGCAACAACGCCAAATATGTGTCATTAACACCTCATATTTAACACGGTGCAGTCGTACTTTTGGGACGATTCAAGTTTTTGCATTTGCAAATTACTGTTTGGAAACTTGAACATAGTGCACCTGTTTAAATAAAGTGTGCAACCAACTGTAGAACCCTCTTATGACATTTTCAATATGAAGTCGTATGCGCTAACCTCATTCAATAGACTTTGGCGAAGACGAGTTTGTTGGTGCATCATCAATTCATTTATAGCATGGAAACACCTTTATATGGTACTGCTAAGGTGATTTTGTTGGAACTAGTGATGGGGTCGTGATTTTGATAACGTGATTTTGGTACGTTATTTCTCAGTCACGTTCCGGAACGTTCTGCGAGCCGACAAGCGACGTTACAACGTTACTTGAAATGTGAAGCAACACGCTGCGCACAGCGCGACGTACCGAAATGACACTCGTGATCACAACGGAAATTCATTACACAATACACCATGCGATTTATTGAAAGCAGGCCAGAGTGGGCCATGAAATGTGCAAAATGCAAACTTAATATTATAACGAGCGTCTAAATAAAAACCTGGTCAAGTGGGTTGTGATCGAGAATTTTTCCATTGCATTTACATAGCAGAATTACTAAATGTAGCCTACTTGACCAGGTTTTTATTTAGACACGAGTTACGTCTTCGATAAGATTACTTTTAAAATTAACGTCAAAATAATTCAACCTGTTCTGATGTCAAAACATCACAATAAATGTTACAAATATTGTCTTTTACTTGCAAAACATAGTTGAATCCTTTTTAAATTTAAACTTTCTAATTAAAACGATTTTTGTTCATTAGAAAGCATTCCAGAATATTTTAATATTTTTTCCTTGACAAATTTGGAATCTGAAATTTATTTAAGACAAGCATTTGGAGATTCTAAAGCCAACTCTGGCCTGTTTTTAAAAAATCGCACATCGAATCCGCGGTCGTTGCAGGAATGGATTCCGTTCGGCTCCTACGGTCATTTTATTCAAGTTTGTATCAGAGCTCCGAAGCTCTGAAACGAATCCGTTTCACCTCGTTCCACCTTCGGATTCGTTTCGTCGGAACGGGTCCGACCGGACTGACACATCTCTAGATCGAATCACAGTACTCGGAGACGTTCCGAATTCACGTGATTTTGGTACGTGATTTTTAAAGAACGACAACGTGCGGAACGTGCCAACAGCGGAACCGTTTTTTCCATCACTAGCTGGAACGTCCGTTAAGCCAATATATCAATTTATACGCCCTCTGGTTTATTACGTATTTGGCGATTTCCGTCTTAAGTTGGATGAACCAAATATCTTTTTTGGTACATATCCTTAAAAACCTTAGCCATTCCAAAATCTGCCCTTATTTCGATCGGTCAAGGTCGTTGCAACTTTACCTTTTCGCGAAGAATTCGACTTTCATTTCCAGGGACTCATTTTTAGTGATTGTCCATTTTTCAAAACGTAGACTGGAGCATTTTTGAGCCAACGAACTCACCGCCAGAAAGATTAAAAGGAAGGAAAGTATTAAAACATTATTACATTCAATATAATTAAAATAGTGCGACGACGTAAGACCTTCATGAACATCTGCTCTGAAAACACAAAGATGATCTCGGCGTAGTATCAATTTCCAGTGGTATTGAAGAGAGCTCCGTTGGTGTCATGCAAATGATCTTGCTCAGTAAACTCATTATCAGCGTTTGAAGATCTTTTACAACGCCAAGATGTGGTTGATACTTACATTAAAATGACCTTGCTAAATGTAACTGCATATTTCATAATTGTTTTATAAGTAACACGTTTGTATTGCTTTCATGATAATCTTATACTGTTATACAATTTAACTTTCACTGAACCAATCTAACTATCAAATTCCCATTCAAATTGAAGGGTCCATTGCAAAAACCGGCTATCACCATTTTTTGCCGAAATTGAGTTATGCATACAGGCAAGTCAATAACATGATACCTCATCGTCCAGTGCAAGAATTAGGTTTTGTATTTTCTAGTTGGACTGACACTAAGTACCTTATACAGTTTCAGTCATAATTTTGAACTCTGAAGAACTGTGTGTAAATGACGTTTTTTTGTTCTTCTGTAAAATTAGCAAAAATGGAGATAACCAGTTTTTGTATTAGACCCTTTAATTATATAAAAAAAAAACTTGGGCAATCTACTGTTATGAAAATGCTTATACATAGTGGTGTGATCTCAGGTTTTTTTGGCATTTCTTTGTTTTTCCGTTTGTTGAAGTCAATTTATTGCTGTGTATGGCCCACATTGGGCGCCAATTTTTAATGCTGTGATTGATCTCTGTTTTTTTTTGGAATTTCTTTGGTTTTCCGTCTGTTGAAGCTAATTTATTCGGGTACTCGCGAACCTTTTCATTCAAAATATCTTGTGTCATAGTTAAATGTGTGAGTATGTGTAAATAAAATGTCGTCGAAAGCATAAGTAGTATATCTTGCCTGCTAAGGCAAACCAGTATATGTAAAAAGTGAGTTTGGAGGAAAATAACATTTTATCTTTTTTCAAGGCCGTTTAGTCATTTTTAAAGATATATCAACGAAATGTGGAACATACATGGAAAACGGTACAACCATAACTTTTGCAACCAAAATAAGTAAATTAAAAGAATATGCGTAAATTCAAAAATCAATTTTTTTCACATACAGTGTGGTGATAAAGTAACGCACCAAGCGAAAAAACACCCTTAACGTTGACTTTTTCGAAAAACGCTCAGACAAGTCGATTTTATTTAAAAAAAAGACATCTTTTACAACTAATTTTAATTTTATGTCAGTTATCACTTTTGCGCCGTGACGTCATGGACACTTTTTTTTAATGACAACCTATTTTTTTTGAAAATGTCTTTTGAAAGCACCTATTTTTCTGAGTACAAAAATGTTAATGAATCTAGTGATTCATTAGTATGCATAAGAAAATTTTGAAGAAAAAAATTATTGAAAAATGGAGATGTGATTTTTAATCTTAATAAAATTTCAACCTAAAATAATACTTTCTTATAAAAACATAACAAAACAACTTAATAAAATTACAATAAATATTGGAAATGTCCTCCACCAACCACTTGACAGTGACCAGCTCGTGTGTAAACGCTGTTAATGACTCTTGCGATAGTTTCACGGCTAATGTTATTCATTTCCGCTCACCCGACTTAACTTCCCTAGACTTTTTTTATGGACTTATCTAAAAGGTCGAGTGAACAGACCTCAAAATTTGGAAGATTTACAAAACAAAATTAGGATGGAAATGAATAACATTAGCCGTGAAACCATCGCAAAAGTAATTAACAGCGCTTACACATGAGCTGGTCACTGTCAAGTGGTTGGTGGAGGACATTTCCAACATTTATTGTAATTTTATTAAGTTGTTTTGTTATGTTTTTACAAGAAAGTATTATTTTATGTTGAAATTTTATTAAGATTAAAAATCACATTTCCATTTTTCAATAATTTTTTCTTCAACATTTTCGTATGCAACTTAGTGGTTCATTAACATTTTTGTACTCAAAAAATGGGTGCTTTCAAATGATATTTTCAAAAAAAATAGGTTGTCATTAAAAAAAATGTCGATGACGTCACGGCGCAAAAGTGGTGTCAGTTACCACTTTTGCATCACTTAAAATTGGTTTTTACAACCAATTTTAAGTGTCTTTGTTAAAAATAAAATCGACCTGTCCGACCGTTTTTCGAAAAAGTCAACGCTAAGGGTGTTTTTTCGCTTGGTGCGTTACTTTATCACCACACTGTATACTGTTTTGCCTTGGCAGGCAAGATATTGTATCACATGAACAATTAATTTTACAAACTAATTTTTCACAAAAGCAGTGTGAGAATCAGTTTTGGAGTTATAAATACAGTTTATGTGTACATACGTAACACATTGGCTTATATTATATAATTGTAGCTTTTGAATAACGAATATAACGAGTGTACAGATTTTACTTAAAACGTTTCGTCTCGTTCTGACCATCATCAACATCATTTTTTCTTATGGGCGCTACATTGGATTTTAATACCATATATCACACATCCCTACTTAATAATTTGAAACAGCTGGAAATGCAAGAAATTGTTGAAAATAACACTGCAAAGAAAAACATGGTATGCAATGAAAACAAAAACCAAAAAAGTTTGATATACCTTCGGAGTTTTATTTCGTATATCACAAAAGCTGATTTTTAGTAAAATTTTTAGATCTAAAAATGGACGTTATGAATCCAAGAATGACGTAAATTTAAAAACTTATTGTGCTGTTAACAATAACAATTCAGTAAAAACGAGCGAAATTTCCTTCCAACAATATCCAGAAAGACTACTACAAAACAATAGTTGATTAGATTTGTAATTAAATTATATATTATTATTATTAAAGCAAGAAAATATCAAATTAGAAAACTTGTAGCTTAAAAGATATTACTGCTCGAGGAAACATTCCTTCTTGTAGTCTTATAATTTTATACATTTTATAAATAACTATTAATTACCTCTTCTAATAATTCTTCATTCTCATCATCATTAAGGCGATCTCGATACGTCCTTCGAGTTTTATGAAAATATCCATAAAGTGCAATGTTTCTATCTAACTTAATAACATTGTTCTGTGTGGATGGCAACTTTCTAGATATTATTGGAAGTAAATTTCTCTTGCTATTACTAAATTGTTATTAGCACGATACATTTTTAAATTTACAAGAAAGAGAGATTTTTAAAGACATAATTTCTTGTGATACTTTCTTGCTTTAACCATAAAAATGTATAATTTAATTACGAAACTAATTAAATACTGCGTCATCGTCATTGTTGGAAGTAAATTTCTCTTGCGATTACTAAATTGTTGTTAGCACAATACGTTTTAAAAATTTACATCTTTCTTGGATTCATATCATTCATTTTTATATCTAAAAATTTTTCAAAAATCTGCTTTTGTGATAAACGAAATAAAACTTCGAAGGTATATCAAACTTTTTTGGTTTTTGTTTTCACTGCATACCTTGTTTTTCTTTGCAGTGTCATTTTCAACAATTTCTTGCATTTCCAGCTGTTTCAAATTATTAAGTAGGGATGTGTGATATGTGGAAAAGCATCCGAAAAAATAGATCTATTCATTGGTATTAAAACCCAATGTAGCGCCCATAAGAAAAAATGAAGTTGATGATGGTCAGAACGAGACGAAACGTTTTAAGTAAAATCTAATGATATCATCGTAAAGAGCTTAAAAAAGTGCCTGTAGAATGTATTAATTTTGTTATGATACCTGCAATAATAACTTCAGAAAAAAAGAAAAAAGAAAATTACGTTTTCTTGCTTTTTGGAAATATTTCAGAAACTACAAATCGTAGAAGATTTTTCAGAACGGATTATTATTCAGCAACAAAATACGCAACTTTGTCCCAATTTAACCGACTTCGTATCTCTTACCGTTTCCGAGATCCCAATGGTGAGCCTCGAATTTGTAACAGCCTGTATATGTTTCTTGAAGGACACTTAATGCTCTACAACTTTCTTTTTGACGACTAATCTGTAAAACAAAAGGCTCAGGAATTAGAAGGACAAGATTGACGAAAAACGTGAGGCAAAAAAAGTTTTTCGAAAATTATCGATTTTCGCTGGCGAATATCTCGGAAACTTAATTATCTTTAATTTAATTCAATTATCTTTAATTTTGTAATGAATATTTTTTTCGTAGGACGCACAGTTTCCGAGTTATAAGCGAAAAACCGAAAAAAGGGAGCTTCCCCTCCCCCTTCGCCCCCGAAGCGGCATGGGTAGGGGTGGGGACTTTTAGTATGTTTACCTCCTAACTACCCCCAACACATTCCTGAAGAGAAAAATTCTCCCCCCCTCCTCCATGTCCTCTACAACCCCTTCGTTGACTGGACTATAATTCAAATTTCTACGTATTTACACGCTAAAAATCTATATAATTTATTTACAACAAATTGTTTACTTGAAATTAAAAACTTCTAAATAAATTTCCAAAAATACGTTCGGTGCAACATAGTCTCACTTTTTTTATTTACGTCACGATTTTCAGGTGTCGTTCAAGCAGTTCTTGGTAATTTATTCCGACATTCTGTAACTAGGTTGCCTTTACCCTTACTCTCCCGCCATCTTCGAGGTATTTAAGCCTCTTCTTCTTCGTGCTCGTGGCTGCAGTCGAAATAGGCCAGAAGCGTGTTGTGCAAGGGTGTTTCGGTTTCTTGAAGTACTTGGCCGGGTAAATTTGCTAATTCCTCCCAGCCATCTCTTGTCAATTTTTGTTCAACCCACTGTTTTTCTTCTTTGGTCACTTTTATCTTCATTGTTTCCATGGCTCGTCTTAGCATACTGATCGTAATTTAGTGTCAAAGTGTTCGAAGACAACTCTTTGTGCTGGTTGTCTCCCTTTCAGTTGAGTGTATTATTAATGTGTATTATGTTTTTAATGCGTATGTGTTTAGGTCTGGTACATTAACACCGCAATGTTTAATATATCTTGAAACTTAACCTTATGTCATAAAAAACGTCAATTTTTTTTGATCTGTTTAATTGTGGACATAATAGGTTTGTTCTGCACTTTCTACAATTTTCTACTCTACTTTTCTCACTCACTCTACTTATATTGTATACATCTCACTCTCTCAGGAGTGATGGGTGCAAAAAGTGTAGAAAATTGCAGAACAAACGAACGTGTCGCTATTCCAATTTCAGTTGAACGGACTTTTATCTACCTTGATTGGCATCAGTGTGACTGAAGCTATACTCTGATCTCTCTCCCTCCCTCCGCGTAAACGAACATTAACGATGTGACTATAGGCGTGCGACACTTTCTGTATGTGAAAAAGTTCCTGTATGAGAAATAAGCCAAGATTCCTGATTCATTTCCTCGTATTTTTAAAAATAATCCGACAGACTAAGACCTTGTAAGGTAAGTCAAACGGAGAATTTACAAACAAATTAAAAAACCGGCCCTGAATACGACATTCAAATTATAAACGGGAAGCTATTTCCCTTTTGTATCTTTTTACCTCACGATTTTTTAAAATTATCTCTACATCTACATTTAGCTAATGGGGAGATTTTGCATGATTGGATATGCACGCCTACGTTTCAAATAATCTCTTTAGGATTAGTACAGCTTCTATGCAAGTGCCTAATTGAAATGTTTATGAAATAAATGGAAGTGCGAGGTGTTAATCTCACGCCTACATTAATAACAACTGCGTTAAAAGCAAATTGGGAACGCATCTATGGCACTAAGTTTTTGCAATAACGGAGTGTGGATTATTTCGAATTGTGTTGATTAGGGGCACCTACGTTTAGTAGAAACATAATTATTTCGATATTTCAGTTAACATTTTTATTCGTTTGTGAATTCTGAAAAAGAAATGAATTTTCTGTCGTCTTTCGTAT
Source organism: Dorcus hopei (assembly GCA_033060865.1). Classification (NCBI taxonomy): domain Eukaryota; kingdom Metazoa; phylum Arthropoda; class Insecta; order Coleoptera; family Lucanidae; genus Dorcus; species Dorcus hopei. Next base: position 27,357,251 of record CM065419.1, on the reverse strand, counting down.
GAGGGGTACCTGCCCTATTATTTTCGGGTAATTTATTTGAAACACCGGCACGTTGTGTAGTTTTTTTTGCTTTTGGCGCGTGAAGGACGTGATTACGTGAATTTTCTCCGATATCTACATTATTATGCTAATTTAATACTTTTGCACAAACAAATTTTGCTCGAGTTGTTTCACCTAATGATGTTTTGTACAAGAGGGTTGCCTCATATTTGTTTGATACAAGAATAATGAACGTCATATCATTTCATCTGCTAGTTTGCGTCGCCTATGTAAATGCGCTAGTTATGCTAATCTCAACGGTATCGAATACTAACAATCTCTTGAAGGGTTGTTTCATACTCCGTCGCTCTTTGAAATTGAGTTACGAATTCAATGTGATTTTTAATGTCTCGTTAAATAATTGTATGTATTCTTACTTAAATAAGCCGGCATTTGCTTAACGATTAGCATTTAATCCTGGTAATATTTTTTTCCTCCTGGATTTTTTAGCCATCGAACAAACGCGTCAGTATTTGAACAATAAGCGCGTTTAGAGGGGATTAAAAAAAGAGCAAACAATGCGCGATGTTTGAAATGCAAAACATAAATTATAGGCTGGTGATTCTTTTTTTTTGTGGAAACGCGAATAATAATCTTATTTTCTCGGGGCGTAGAAACAAGGCGCTTCTTTTTCGTTCGGCATTAGTTGAGACACTTGTTCACATTCCCATGGTTCTTTATGAGGATGTTCGCTTGCCATCGGTCGTCCCGTGTTTGTTGCTACTTATGGAAAATTGGGCCTTAATATTCCCGGCAAGTTTAATTCTCGACCGTCGCGTCGTTATTATATTTTTTTTTTCAATTTTCACAAAAGAAATTCTAATTATAAACGTTGAAGGCGGCGGTATACTAAACTTATTTTGATTATATTACTTTGCTTTTAGGAAAGTGAGAAAATATTAGCACTGCTCATAAATAAAAAAAATTAGAGGAGCGTTCGATAATTTACTTATTTCATTAGAAGAAGGACAACAAATCAGTTTTCTTGGTTTCTCAGTTTTGTTACGACGAATTCCTAAATTTGAATTTAAACTCCAAAATGAATCCAAGTTATGATTACTGCCCTGGAAAGTAACGAAGAGTTCGCTGTTAATTCGTTTTATTTCTTACATTTAGCTCCGAAAAGTTTCGTTTCCGACGCTGCTCAAAACAGTACTAAAGACGTCTGATGCTGACTGCAACAATAACGCTTTACAAAGAAAAATCTTCCTCGTTGCTCTTTTCCATCTAAAGGAACGAACCGGCGGCATTAACCTTGATTGACATAAGACCTATGTACAATCGGTTTAGAACAGAACCAAGGGATCCGATATCCATTAACAGACGCTGGAATCAATTTGTATTTATGTCATCGGGAAAACGTTCTCGGCTGCACGGACGAAGGTGGAATTTATGTGAGCCATTTTAGCCAACAATGAGGATCGATAAAAACGAAACAAAAAATTCTCCTAAGAAAATTGTTTACTTATATTATGAGTTTTAAGTTGCATTTGTCATTTTTTCTATTAGTGTTTCTCTCTGATATGAAATTTTTCGTCTTCTGAGAGACACTGCCACCTTGTTATCTTTGAAGTTTAAGGCGAATATATATTCATTTTTTATTGTAATTCCTTCACATTTTTTCCCATACTACCACGAGTCAAAAAATAATTATGTAAGACTTGGTCATGGAAAACAAAAGTTATGTCTGCAGTAAGCATTGCAAAAACCATTGTAATTGTAGCTTAATTGAATTTTCAAATGAAACTTATGGCAACAACAGCAGTGATGATATAGGCTGAGAGATATAAGAAGTCCACGATCGGATTAAGTTTCCTGGCATTATTCTTAAGAATTCGGAGAATACGTTTACCTGGCATCCTTATCTTAAAAGCAAGTAAAACAGAGTGTAAAACAGAGGCTCCGCCTCCCGAAACGAGTACTTAATCCGATCGTGGACTTCTTATATCTCTCAGCCTATAGTTAATAAATTTTAAAGCTCGCAGTAGACATTGCTTTTGTTTTCCATGGCCAAGCGATACTTTTCAAATACATGTTATTAGTGGCCAATCAAAAATACTTTGCCTATCCCTCCTATAGATGTGTAATCGTCTAATTTCTGTTCTATGATTCTATGAAATAAATTGTTTTCATGTTTCAATTATAAATCTTTATAGAATTTTCCTTTTATCCTATATAAATGTGTTTCTGTTCTTTTTTTCTTTAATCTATTTGTCCCATTTTCTTCTTTAAACCCAAATCTCTTCTCGGTAATTACGCAGTTGATCGCTTTGCCTTAATTAGTTCTTTGGTTTTTATTCTTTTTCCATAATTTTATAGATTTTCTTTTCAAGCGTATGCAATTCATTCTGATTTTAAATTTCTTCTGCCGTAATTTCATAAAGTTTACTCTTGTACCTTTTCGACGTTTCTCTCCTATCACTTCGTTAAAGTCTTTCTCTAGAATACTAGTTTGATTATGCATTTGGTATCCTTTTTTTATTGGAGCTTATACCAAGAATATTTCCACTGTACTTAACACTATAACATTTGTTTCCCAAAAGAAGCAAATACAAAACATAAACTCAACAGTTTTTAAATTTTGTACATTTTGTACATTCGGTTTAAGTAAAACAGCATACGTTTTGAAAAAGATCCCGAATGTCCAGTAAATATACTTTGGCGCTTAAAACTTTGTAGGCTAAACTTCGCCGATGTCGAATGCTAATAAGGATAGTCTTCCAAACTTTCGGGAACTTTTTCGCATTTACCAGAAGCGAAAGGAAGTCAGTGTAAAACGCTTCGGAACATTCAAAAAATCGAGCATTTCCATTCGATTGTTCGCCGCTACAGTGCGAGTGTGGAATGATCGATAAAAAAATAACCAAATAAAATTCGAGTCACATTTGTAAAAGGTGTAATAGAATGCCTCTATCGGAGGGTGTATGAGACAGGGCGGCGCCGACGCGAAATCCCTCAAAACGTCGGCGTCCTGGCGCAGAACGAATTCAAACCCGCTCGGAGATGTACGTGCATTCCGGCTGAAACTCCACGCCGGATCATCATCCCCTCGGTGGTGCACGTACTTGCAACGTAAACAAAGAGCACGGCGCGAATCTAAAATGTAAACACAGTTCAGTGAAAATGTGTCTGCCAACTATCCCGCGAATGCAATGCAGACAAAATAAAAAGCAAATCTAATTTTAAATGGCTAATTATGGTGAACGCTAAAGTGGTTCTATATTTGAAAGAACCTTTGTGGCGTTTACTCTTTGTGGTGTAATGGTGTGTTAAGAACTCTCGCATTGTTGGAAATGAGTCGAAAGCGGTTGCGATAAACGAAAAAAAAAAAAAGAATTGCGAATAAGAAGCGCGAAGGGCAATAGCGAAAATGAGCTCGCACTTTTAAAAAAATATCTCAAAAGATAATCAGCGAATCGAGTGAAGAAGTCTAGCAATAAAGATAGGATGCAGGATGCGGTAAATGAAAATATGTCGTGGAATTATCATCATGATGAAGACATGAGCTCTGAAAAGATGGAAACCCTGAACGGGTCTTGGTTAGTGAACGGCACAAGAAATGACTCTGAACGAAGGAGCAGGGTATTTTTGGCTAACACTTCAGAAAATTACATGTTGTTATTTGAAGACATCGATCAGTACTTTAACCACCTGAATTTTTCGGTGAATGGGACCGAATACGATAATGCTTACGAGTTGCACATACAAAACTGTTCATTTAACGTTTCGAATTCGACTTGTCCGTTCCACTTCGGCGAAGCGCACACTTTCCACAATTACTGGGCGCTCGTTCTAGTTCTGTTTCCAATTTTCACTTTGTTCGGGAATGTCTTGGTGATACTGAGTGTGTACAGAGAAAGAACACTACAAACAGTAACGAACTATTTTATTGTTAGCCTCGCTTTAGCTGATCTACTTGTCGCCGTTGTTGTAATGCCGTTCGCTGTATATGTGCTGGTAAGTTTGGTGATGTTGCGTAGATATAGTTGCACGAGTTGTTAAATTGTAAGTACACGACGAACTATGGTCGATATCATCTGCGAAATATAAAGTCGGAATTGCTTATCCTTATTTTTGAATGTAACAACGGAAACCTCTAATCTTATAAATTAAAAATCATAATTTTTTAAACTTTGTGGCAATTTATTTTTATTCTCAAAAAAAGGACAATAAACAAATGCATTAGTACTCAATTTACTTAATGTTTTACATAACTTTATATTCCTAGAGATCATTTCCTTTAATAGGTATAGTGCTTATTGAGTTAATTAAATGTGAATAATGTTTAGATTTATAACGATTTGTCTATTTAGCGTATTTGTGTTCCTTCAACCATCCAATCGATAACCAACTGGTTTCAGTGAGGAACAAGTTGGTTGATCTGCTTCTCACTAATCTTCTGATTACATCTTTGACAATTCAGTTTGTAACTTGCTTTATATTTCTTGCGATTCGTTTCAGGTATATGATGTATTATGGATATTAACATAACATTCGACAGTTATGTTATCTTAACTGCACCTGGATAACACCTCTTTTAAATACAGCAACAATTTTTTGTATTATGCATCAATGGTTTAATATCATAACACCACAAAATAGCTGCACAAGTTATTTTACGATGATACATCATGTCAATTTTTGACAGCGAGAGCAGTTACACAAATAACAGTGCTGTTATCCTTAAAACTAATGATACATCATAGACCTGATTTAATATTATGTTTACACTTCAATTTGGTTTTGTTGGATGCTTTTTATTGCTGCTTTTTCTTTGACAAATCAGATACATTCCTACATGTTTTGCAAATTAGGTTTGTGTCATCTCCGAATCATTCAGCTTTTACCATTGCCTATACTGCCCTGCTAAGCGAAAAAGACGTTTGTTCGTTCGATTGTGTCATCGTCTAGGCCAATACCGAACTTTGTGTAATAAACTTTGTTTGTAGATAAGCTGAGATTACTTTTGGACTCATGTGGTAAGCCATTATGGCGGTATTAATTGCAAACTTTGTAATAGGTAGTCTCTTGCGGGTCGTAAGGACAATTTTTATCAAATTTTGGACATTTCATTTGAAACAAAGCATAATAAACAAAAAGCTTGGTGTTGATTGGGATCTTGGGTAGATAAATTCCACTATAAAATTGACTACCTTGTAACGGGGCATTCATAATTTCATTTGGCATTTTTAGATCTAATTAATTCCCTAAGATTTACGATTTGTACATATTACCTCCGGATTGATCCATGGTTTGCGTAAAGCTTAATTGGACTGTCAGACTGTTATCCAGTATTCGTTCTAGCCATGTTTTAAATTCATGAAAAAGATTTTCCAAAATCGATTGATTTCTTTTAATAAATTTCGTATTTCTTTTCCAACCATTGAGAAAGCACTATGTGTATATGCATATCATCCAACTCTCAGTTAATATTCGATTTTCAAAAACTTAGAAGAAGGCTATTCTTTGTTAAACACTATAAATGTACAGTGGCAATCTTAATTCATGTCACAGGAAGAGATCGCTGCGAATTATTGCTTTATCGACCTGTTATAAAGGATAATTCTGATCGATATTGGCAGATTATTTTTAAAAACAGGTCAGTAAAGATAACAGTGTATTGTAGATTCCTTTCTGAATGACGCAGCTAACGGCAAAGAACGTGAAATAAAAACCTTCAATCGTTCGTCGGATATTGTTACCTGTGATATCATTGGCAGATTTCCTTTTTGATTTTTGTCTCACATTTATCTGTTTTTATAAGTTGTTTTCCATCTGAGTAAATCATCTCGCCCTTATTAAATATAAACTTTTATATTTTAATTCTGTTGAACGTAAAACTTTTTGTAGGATTGATCCTTGTTCGGCTATCCAGTTTTGTATTTAATTGAAACTGTTTACTTTTCGTTTAATGTTGCACACTTTAAGCTGGCAGTAGTATATATCTTTTCCATTGTTGCCTTTGAATTTCATTCTTATTCTTCTTCTTTTCTTGAAGCCTGTTTTACCATGAGTTGGAGGATTCTGCGCGATTTATTGCTAACCGACTTTCCATCTTTTCATCTTACTAATGGTTTTCAGTCTTTGCTGTTTTGTATGTGGTCCACTTTATCTTTGTCTATACCTGTAGTATTGGAAATTTTATTTCATATTTCTTTTTTACTTCCTTTTTGTTGCGAAGTTTGTATCCGTTCAATATCGAGACGACCCTGTATTGCTACTCGATATTATGCACATAAAAGAGCAGATTTTTATTTCTAATATCAGTTGATTAAATGTTAACTTGTAAGTGCTTGAAAAGCTGAGACCAGCAAACTTTCTAAATGAGTTTCCAAAGTATTTTGATATAAGATACAACACAAAGTCAAATGAAGTTCTTTTAGTACAAATAGTGTAAACTAAATACTCTTCGCGGCGTTCTTACACTTACATACATATTTTTATCTTCTTCTCCAAGCGGAAGGCGATTTCAGCAGCGAAAGATATTGTACCGAAAAGTTCCAGCTGCTTTAGCAGAGTGAACACGATCAACTATATCATCAAAACATGAAAGCGCTTTTACAACGAACGGCACATGCCTTACTCGACGGTTACTTACAGTGTCATATTCTCTTGACGCTTTTATTAACACATTATGTATGCTCCAGACTCATTATTATTTTCTCTCGCTTCATAATCATTAGTCGAAGGTATTAATAATTCTACTTTATTAAATCATGAATTTTACGTAGATATATTCGTGAAATTTGATTTTTTTTCTTGTTAAACATTTAGTTGGCACTTTAGTAAATTATAATTGCTTTCAAGAACTAGCATTTTTACGTAAATATTTAAATATTAGTTAAAATTTTAGCAGTAGCATTGCACTGATTATTCAACATACCCCTGCATACGAATATTTTATATCTGATTAATACTAATAAAAATAAAATATGTTTTCGTTAAATAAATAAAAGCGGATTCTTTGAATACAGTAAATTCTATATTCTCATTGGTATCTTCTTGATATCCAAAGTATTTCTCAAATTTTATCAATTCTTGGTTATTAGTGTCAGTTTCTGGGAGAATCAGCTGATTTTATCAGCAATATCTTGGTATCAATGAAAATATACAGTGTGTAAAAAAAGGTCCAAATCGGATTAAATTAAGATAACAGAAATACAATTTCTTCGTTGCATATTACTTACAAAAATGTATTAGTGTAGTATTAAACCAACAATTCTCGAAATATTCCATTGGTAAGTTGTAAGGTTATATGTATTTTTAATGTGTTTCATCTTTTTCATCATAGCTAGAATTTGTAATTTTAATTTGTGCCATCGTTAACTGCTAAACTCTTAGAAATAGTTGGTTTGGTATACTGTCTGTTTTATTTTCGATTGGAAGGATTGCAATATTTTCTATAAAGCTGTTTGTGATATATTACAAGTAGAGAACAGTATTGGACCCAACGTACTTCCTTGTGGAACAATTATTCCATTTTTCTATGTAATTTGTTTGTAGGTTGATATCTTTTTCCGCGTAGTTCGGATTTGACAACTACCCAGAACTTCTTATAAAGAGTTGTAGGAAAATATATATGAAAAGCAGATACTAAACGCTTTTCAACACAAATTTAAAATTATACAATATAAAAGAGGGTACGTACGATCCCAAAATCATTCCCATCCATTTCCTTCGACATATAAAAAAAATCAAGTTCCGAAACCAAATAGAACTTTGATAATGGCGAGAGTCAAAACTGGTCAAGAGGTAACAAGAACAAATGTTCTTTAGAATAAGACATCAATATACAGGTAAAATAAGAAGACGATTCGAGAGAAACCAAACAAAACTCTTTGCATATTTCTTTTCGTATTATTAGAAAACATCTATGTGAAAGTTGGAACAAATTATAACAATTACATTAACCTATGGCCGTATGCACCGAGCAAATAAACTGAGCTTAAATTTGAGTGACGTTTATAATATGACATTTGAAGTTTCACAACATTGTGTAAGTCACATTCTAAGTGACGCTTAAAGTTAACCCGAGTTAATTGGTTCGATGTATACGGATACTAGAGTATCATTTCTTATTAGACAAGATAGATGTATAGTTCAAATGTTTTGTAATGATCCGTTTGGATATACAGCGTGTTTCAGACAGCGAAGCACTGATTATATCAGTTGGAGAGTAAAATGTCCTGAAACATTTTCATCTGATTTTTAGATTATAAACTCTGCTATTCCTATGTGATATATTGTGTGAGCAAAAGGAAATGCAAAAAAAAGAAGTCTCAAATATCTGTAGGAACACTGAATACGCAAATATTTTCCAAAGCAATGATGTGCAAACTATAACATTTTCACGTTAGCGGCATATACATTATATCTATACAAAATGTATATCTAGCGCATTTCGAAAAAGAATATTGCAGATTATTAATTTTCACCAGAACTACACGAATTTTGCTTCAAGTTCACAAAAATAGCGCGATGTGAAAATGTTGCCGTTTTTGAACTAGTGCAATAGTGAGATATTTCTCTAAGCGATAACGATGTAATTATCCACATATTGAAAACGAAAACTATGGTCTTCTACGAAACTGCAATGTATGTCGATGACTGACAAGAAATAAATCAAAAATACTTTCACTTGGACAATAAAAAGCTTGTCAGAGTGTTTAGGTTAATTACACCAACGTCGTTGTTAAGTAATCCTATCCATATTGAAGCAATCCGATCGCTCGATAGGGTTGGTGTCGATCGGATCGCTCAAATATCGCCCGAAAGTCACCACGTCAATAGGCACTTTTACAGCCGATATTATAATCTCTAGTTGACCGAAGGATGAAACTCAATTTTTGGTTAAACTACAGTTTGAGTATTATAAACCCCGATCGAAGGTTAAAATGCGTATAATACAAATTTCATCCTAATCGCCCGCCTGTCAAATTACAACCCTCGGTCAGGCAACCGTAGGTTCAATTTTACTTTTATAAAACTGGCTTTTACACTTCTCATTTTCTTGTGTATTTTCTTATTGATCAAACTAAGGGCCGATTTTACGAAAGTACAATTGAACCACCGGTTGTCTGACCGAGGGTTGTAATTCAATCGGCGGCAGTTAGGACGAATTTGTAGTATAAACTCTCCAAACTACGGTCGGGGTCATATTCAAACTGTAGTTTAACCAAAGGTTAACTAGACACTATAATATCGGCCTCGGCCCTAAAGCCCCCCATACACCTGCGAACAAATTGAGCAACAGAGGCTGTCGTGCAAACATTTGTATAGTGTATGGTGTTGTTTGACGTGCTGTGCAACTAGTTGCAGAAATTCAAAGTTGAAATTAATTGCACAACGAGTGGCGTTGTGCAACTATTGGGTTGGGTTGGGTTGGGTTGGCGAGTGGCGTTGTGCAACTATTGGGTCGTGTATGGGCGACACATTGTGCAGTAATTTTTGAATGAGTTTATTGATTTATACCGTCGTCAGACGGCATGTTTCCGTAGGTACACGACAAAAGCAAGTGGAGTTTGCACAATAATGCGTATAGTGTTTGGGTGACCTTGTTTGCACACCAACTTGTGCAACGTCAGTTTGCGCAATTTGTTCGCAGGTGTATGGGAGGCTTAAGAGTCTCGAAGAAAGTGTGATACAATTTTTATTCTTCAAATAATATAGTATTGGAGTGTGTATTGTTTTACAACGTAAATTAGTCTAAATTTATTTTATTTGTTACTACCATGAGTAATTAAATTTTATTTGCAATTTCATTTGCAATTTTATTTGCAACGGTATCTACAAAAAAACCTGCAACATTGCACGCTCATCTCAGAGTGTAATAAAAATAGTAGCCGACATAATAGTAGGTAACTAACCGTTTATGTGACCGCCGGGAATAAAAGGCTCGACCCAGTAATTAGGTTGGTGATTGCTATCATATAACACGGCGGCGAGAAGTTATTCGTGTATTTTAACGAAAATGAAAGGAAATTTCATTATCACCATTTACCACGATGCATGTTTGTTTGAGGATTTACATCTATCTACACGCTGACGGAAATTACCGGCCTTCTAAACGGCGAGTTTGTTACTTTCGGTTAATCTCCAAAGTCGTAAAAATTTCGACCAACTTAACAAGGCAAACTTATTTATCCGCTTATTTTATTGTGCTAACGTAGGTAAAAGCGGTTAACAATGAACGCTAATGGGTAGTTTCACCCAGCTTTTTACAGGACATTTCAATTCATTGCATGTATCCATAATCATAATAAAAATAAGAACCGTACTTACGATTTTATGAGTTTCTAGAGGTTCTTTGTAACCTTTGCGGTTCATAAAATCTGAATCGGCATAAAAAATTCACCAGATTGGTTTTCCGCAGTAACATAATACAAATTAAAAGTTTGCCTTCAGAACTCTGTTTGTCGGCTGAAAATTTAATTAGATCGGCATGATAAAAAAATACTGGTATTTTCGCCTCGCTATATTTGTAAGTAGTTTTATTTAATAAAAATTGGAACATATTCTATTACAGAGCTGAAAGCTTAAGTTTCGTCTATTAGCTTTTTTCTGGAAAACATGTAATCTCTGGGGATGATACTCACCAGCCAGCGGTCAATAATCATCGAAACGGAAAGGGCGGGTTGGATAAAAATAACTTGCACGTGAAATTTATCCATATAGTCGGTTTCCTCTTCTGTTTTCCCGCAATTAACAGCTTACTCGATCATGCATTTGACGTGCAAAAATGACCGCTGTTGAAATTAAAATCCACGTAGTTTGTGCTAATTCCGTTATAAAACAATGCACATGGGAATTATCCGAAGTTTATTTTTATGGCGAATTATTTTTATGAAAATGGTGAAATATGATCGATAAACAATAAACAATAAGTAGAAATGTTGCAATGAATTAAAGACTTCCAGGACACTTGCGTTGAGCTACTATCTTCTGATATGGCAAGTGACTATTTTATCAAATTAAATCTTTTTTTTTTCTTGTCTTTACTAAATTATTATTAATATTTCTTCTCATTACTAAAGTATTACGAAATAATTATCAACAGATGGAGCAAGAGGCACAACATGTGGTTCTAAATTTTTTATTACCACTATTACCACCATTAGTTTGGTGCGAGTTCCATACTAATGCTGCCCCATGCCATAATTGAGCCTTGACCAGAACTTATCTTTGGCACGATAAACCTTACCATCTAGATATTTAAAGACAAAATCTGGACTTGTCAGTGAAATGTATTAGAGCCCATTCTTCAATATATCAGTCTTGGCGAGCAAATCGAAACCGATCTTTTTGGTGTTCTCCGTTTAATAGTGGACCACTTGCAAGTCTTCAGGATTATAATTCGTGCTCTTTTAATTTTTTCTTTTTTTATATTGTAAAATTATCATTTTTTCTACGTTCATCCTTCTCAAGTATTGGAAAATGGAAAATGATAATTACTGTTGAATTTTAGACTGAGTGAAATTAAAAGTAGGGTAGAAGCATCGGTTTTGGCCACTGCACCAGTTATGGCCACCTTGAATTTTTCTATCACAAAATCTTTTAAACGGACACTAAATCGCGCACTGTACACTTAACGTTTCGCAGTCGTTCGACAGCTTCGTCAGAAGTGAAAAATATATTTCACTTCTGACGAAGTTGTCGAACAAATTTCATCGGACAAGAACCAACTGTAAACTTGAATTTTTCATGGTTAAAATCAGGAAAGTATTAATCTAAAGATAAGTTGGAATATTTCCATCAAATGTTCGAAGATGTAGTGGTTTAATTCTGCATTTTCATTACATTGGCGCTATTAGTTTGGCTTTGACATGCACTTGAAGCGTAGAGGACAACTTGATCACTGTTTTCTAAGGAAAATGGTTAAGCAACAGGAGTATATAAGAAAACTTATAATTGCTTAATTTATAACAGTAATCCTCTAACGTTTATGTATTGGATAAGTGCATTTATTAAATTTTTCAATAATTTCTAAAATATTTTAAAGTTAAACTTCAGAATCTGTGAAATGTTGGTAGTCAAAACCAATACATTCATAAATAAAAATGTCTAGTTTTGGCCACTAAAGTGACTAAAATTGGTATAGACATTTTCCAGTTTTGGCCATTAATTATAACTGTCTGCGCACATTTTTGTTTGTGCTACAACAGCTTAAAGAAATTTTCTAAAGATTCCAAACAATAATATGATGCAAAAAACTGTGAAAATAAAAGGTTTGCTGAAGAAAGGAAACAGAATATTCTTTATGATAAGGACCACTTAATGAATGCATCGGATGCCATAACAAATGGAACTTCAATGCAGATTGCCTTAAAAAATTTAATGTAGATTCGTGCTTCAAGTATCTGAATGGAAAGCAATTAAATCGAAATATATCCGAAATGTTATCAATTTCTTTTACTATCTATCAAAAGAACAATAATAATTTCTACACAACGCCGTGCAGAAAAAAAAATTATTGTATTCAATCATTGTTGCTAATAGTGTACTTCTTTTTGTGTTTAATATAAATTTCTGGGGATAATAAACAATTAACATGTGCCATGAAATGGCTAAAACAGGAGCGCAGGTGTGGCCAAAAGTGGTGAATGAGTGGCCAAAACTGGTGAAATTAGCATTTCCAACTTTTTATTTATTTTGCAGTATCAAATAAGATTCAATCCATTTTTTTTTTAATTTGGTAATATCTTCCCAATGTATGTCTATGCCCTTTGGATGTATTTGTTTGGATATATGTTTCAACATGTGACGTAAGGATAATGGTAAAGAGAAAACTTCGTTTGAAGTGGCCAAAACTGGTGCCTTTACCCTACTTACCTATTAAAGTTTTTCTATTTAATGAGATTTTATAATCTTGTAAGAAATCGGCAATTTCGTAATCATTAAGTTCAGTACGAATGTTAAATTCGCCTACGCGACCGTTGAAAAATTCACCCACATAAAAAAGATGTAAGCAAACGTTACAGCGACTCGCTTGATCATGAGCTCATGACTGACCTTTGCAAATTGCATTCGAAGAATTTCAGCTACATAAGTGACTGCGTGAATTTCCGTTATACATATGATCATATAAAAGGAGACTACTTTCCACGAGACATATTAGACAGCTACAAGCCGTTTGGTCGTGACCACCTTCCCGAGTCCGAAGGTGTAATTAGCATTCAAAGAATGTCATAGTCAGTGAACAAAGTCCAAATATCCATCTGTCTCTCTGTATCTAGAATCATGGTTTAGGCGAGAAAACATTAGTTTGTTTGCCAATTAGCTATGTCACAACCTACTGGATTTCATGAGACAGAGCTCTTACCGGCCTGGGCAAAATTTTATTTAACGTAAATTTTCCCCGCTTTGGCGCTAGTTACCCAAAGAAGAACTACCATAAATAATGAAAGAAAAAAAACCACAAGGAAACTATACATATTTGCGCAAAAAATTACAATTGTGCTTAGTATAAATCACGTGAACTTGACATTAATTGAAAATGACTTTTCGGATTTAACTCGTTTTCGATTTTTTGAATTAGTGGCGCTAGCGGAGAGACACTTGAACTAATAAATTGCGCAGGCTGGATAAAGACACATATAATCATGTGAAATCTAGTAGGTCGTGAGCTATGTTATTAAAAACTAACAACTGCTTTATTTTGATTTATGAAAATGCTCTTTTTATCATGAATTCGTTTTGCATTGTCTCGTATGATATCATTTTGACTTTGGATCTACCTTTCTCAAGGATTCTGTAATTACATTTAAATTTTACATGTTCTCTAATAATTTGACCAAATTGTAATACTTATGTATGTAATCATTTTTAAAAGTCTCTAAATCGATTTGTAATTGTTTTTACTTATTCTGAATATACACAGGGAAAAATACGGACTCACTGTAACTCCTTTTTAACTCATTTTGGTAGTTCCCTGGAGACCACCCGTGCAAGGTGTTAGATTTAAAGTAGTTACTTTTCTTAATTCCAAGAAGGAGATAAAGGAGCTAATTCCCACTGCTGTGGTGGCGTGAAATTTAATTCGAAAATATAGTATTTGTTCCATAATTAAAGGTATAACACGCAGGCGCTAAGAAGCAGATGTTCAAACGTAACAAATTTAAAGATTATTTTAACTCTTTCCTAAAAGGTGTCACATTATCACAAGAAATTGTAATAACTTTTACGAAGGTGTTTAACAAATTTCGGTATATCAGAGACCTACAAACAAATTGCTACTTAGGTCCCTTGTGGTTTTATTAAAATTTTGGTAAAAGAGTGAGGAGAAGAAGTGGGAATTGTTGATTATTTTGAGTGGTAATAGAACTTCTCTCTCACTCTCATCGTGACATCTAGAGGAGGCTTTGTAAAATTGATAAACTTGAAAGCAAAGGATAATTCATCCCCTTTTTGTTATCATTTTTAACCACCCGTCCCTAATAATCTTATACTCTTTATAATTTTAATGCTTAAACTGTCTCTATATAAAAAGTAACTTTGTAACACTGGGATTCATCCTACAAAAAACATTCATTATGCGCTTTCGCGCGTAATCCTGATTAACTCGAGGACGTCGAGGATCCATTAACATCCGTACATCAAACGCAAAAATCGATACGTTATAATTGTTGTCTTCATTGTCGGAAAGCTCGTTCGAGTTTACCAAAGTTAAAGCTCCATTAATTATATTATAATCAACCGTCTCAGGCTGTAGAGCTGGAAGCTGGGAAGTATTACGCAAATTAGAATCGAACCGGGCGAAATGGTACTATACATTAATGATGAACGCTCGTTCTCAATAAAGTCGAGAAAGGCAATCGTAAATTCCGGCATTGCTTGCAGGATTTGCGTATTTTTTAATGACCACTTCAGCGTTGATTGCGAAGAAATTTTTAATAATATTATTAATAATCGGCATCGAGATATATAAATGGATGAAGCTTTAAGCCATACATATGCTTACAGACTTGAGCTTATCCGTTATGATTATAAATTGTTCGAGGGGAAGTTGGAAAAATATACGATAGGTTTTTATGGTTCTTTACATAGTGTGACTTCTTAAATGTAAGAAAGATAAATCATGAATTGCGTATTTTTTAATGAGAACTTCAACTTTGATTGCGCAATTAAACTTTTAATAATAATATTTGGAATCACCACAGCACTCGTAAATTTCCCGCAAAATCAGATTCCGCATAAAAATTCGCGATAAACGAAAACATAATTGCAGATGTGATTTAAGTTCAGTTTCGCCCCGACGAATCTTATTTGGGGCGCCTCACTTTTTAATTTGCGCCGCCCTCTGTTGCACGCTTTAATTACGACTTCGGAAAAATCCGAATTCCGCAATTTAAATTATAATTAGTCCTTGATTAAAAATAAATGCGATCGAGAAAGGTCACGCGACGAGGCGTAATTAATTTAATTTTATGTTTCTGTTCTAAAACAATTACTAGAAAGTTTGGAGCAAATATTTTCGAGAGCGGGCAAAAAAATCAAACAAAACCTTCATCATAAATACAATAATTATAACACAAAGGAGCGCTAAATAAGCGAGGGCGAGGATAATGTAATTTTTGCTTTCTTAAATTAATTGAAATTAAGATGTAGTACAAAGGAAATCCGCAACTAAACCGAACCAGCCGCAAGTTTTATTAATATTCTTTACAAGCAATTCTACTTTCTCGGAGTTCCCAAGAGAAAGACTCTGCGGTACAAGAGGGTCGGCCGCCTTCACCTAAATACAAAAAAAAACTTTCTCTATATCAGAGGGAAGGCTCCTTTTTTTGCTTTATTAAAAGAGCACGAAGTTTTCGTTTCGGTTTACGGCAGCAGATCTAAAGAACGTTTCTGAATTCAAGTCACTCGGTTATTACTATTTTTTTTACTTAAATTAAATTGACCAAATATTATTGGCTAAAGCCGGCTCCATACATTTGGCAAATACACGCATATTTGTATACATATTTGTTCCACTGGCTAACTCGCCATCCTCATATTTGCCAATTATTTAATTGGTCGTTTGATTTGGGAATCACAAATATTCACACAGTTTAAAGATGGAAGTGGAAAGCGAAGATGCTTCAGTGGTTGATATGGCATTTTTCAGCTTATGTACTATTCAGCTTATTTACTGTTAAAAAAAAACGTAGAACGCACTATATGCGACTAAACAATCGCCTACAAATATGTGGATCTGCCAGGGATGTGATTGTTTTGCAAATATTTGCGCCTTTGATTTGCGTTAATTTAAAGCGACCACACATTACATGGCAAACTAGTCAAACATTTGCGATGTGTGAAGTTCGCCGAATAGTGTAAAGCCCCATCCAGACGACATGGCCAACGTTAGCCAATGTTGGCTATTGGGTAGTTTGCCATGCCGTGTGGACGAAATACACATGGCCAATGAACGCCAACCAATCGCCAATATTGGCATTAGAATGCATTCGCTATGAGGGCGGTTTTCTCGATACACATCAAAGAGTTTAACCAACGTTGGCCTTCATATGCCATCACGTTTGTTTTTACGTCCAGACGACTCGAACAATTTGCACACGATATTTCTCGAATATTATTTATTTTTGTATATTATGCGCGTTGAGTTGTACTAACTTGGTGGCAAAGTGGGTCTGCTTTCGGTTTACTGTTTTTTTAATTTGACCAGAGAAATGTCGTCATCAGAGACCGAATGGAATTTTGGAATTCCTCAGCTTTATGAAAAATACCCAGTCATTTAGGATCCGAAACAACTACACAAGCACTTGCAACAACCGTATCATATTCTTCGTTCTCCATATCTTTTTAATTTGACAAATGTTGGTAGCTATTCGCTATACATTGGGCGAACTTTTTTATCTTTGAAGTTTGACAAGCAAATCCAATCATGTGGACAGGCAATGTGCAAATGGTAAACTTGAGCAACGTTGGTTAAAAATTTTGTTGCCAATGTAATTGCAATGCAATGGTTGACGTTGGCCATGTCGTCTGGATGCGGCATAATGGTAGAGCATTTGCCAAACTCCTTCCAACGTTTGCATTCGTCTAGGTTCCGATAGAAGTCGGTAAATGAGACCCGAGTCAAAGAAATGTTTGCCGCTTGTACTTAAACGCGATCCGACAACACCATCGCACATTATTTGACAAACACTTGGAAAACGTATTCATATTTTTTTCATATCTTCATCGTTTTGTTCAGTTTTCACGATTTGGTGTCATTATACATCCAACATGGAGTGGTCCAATAATTTAATTATAGAGTTTTTGACTCTTTATGACAAATACCCCGTAATTTGGAACCCATAACAGCACACATTATCAAAGCACTTGCAGCAATAATGATTGTATCGTCATCACTGTTCTCTATCTTCACTCACTACTTTAATTATTATTTTTTAAATGTAGGTACAAACGTGTATGCTTTTCCCACTACGAATGTCAAACTATTCAAATGTCAGGTGATTCGACATCATTCGACATATTATTTGTATGGACCATTCGACAAACGTCACTTGACATGGAAAAATGTACACATCACCAACGTTCGACATTCGCCTAGTTTGCCATGTAATGTGTGGTCGCCTTACCGACTTCGAACGGGAAATATTTATATCTGCCGAATATACCTTTTTGTGCAAATATTTGTCTTTGAACAGCCGATCTACATATTCGTGTATTTGCCAAATACACAAGTATTTGTGACAAGTACCTGAATATGTGGCACCGGCTTAATACGAATCGAAATAAGTTACGTAAGGTAAAAAAATGACTTGTCAAAATTTTCTCATGAATATGAAACAGTGTTACAGTACTTGAGGCGTAAATCAGAATTGAAAAAAAAATTTTTTTCTTTCTTTACAAAGACTGTTTGGACACTGCTGGATTACTTCAGAAGCATCTCTGATGACCACACTTTGTTTTCTATATCATCTGGTCATACACTTAGAAAATCGCCGATTGAATTTAAATTGTGGTATTTATATTATCCTGCCATCAGCTTTCAAATCGATTTTTATCCATAAGTGGTATTTATTGTTGTTTTTGTTAACTTACCTTCATCTGTAAAAGTGAAATGTTTTAGATTTAGATTTAATGGTTATCCTAAGTGGTCGTTTAATTTACGCGCCATTTGCTGTCATTTGATTGTTACTTTAAGTTGGTACCTTTTAAGAACTTTTGTTCGCTAGATGTTTTTAGGTTCTCGCACTGTCTCTCTTTCAATTTAAGTTAAAATGGCCACGTGCCTGTAAAGTCAGGTTAGTCTCAAACTCTTTTATTACTTTTAATTATGTATAAAGCGCAAATTCATTAATTGCAGATTTGAGAATGGTTGATTTTAGAACCGAAACATGTCATCCAGTTTAGCCTTGTACTAATGAAGCAAATATAAGTCAAAATTCCAACAAAGTTTTTTGTGACCTTGGCACGTCGTTTTCCAAATTTATTTTAAATCAGTCACAAACATCATGGACAATCCATTATTAATTTAAATTATTATACGATAGGCAAATCATAGATTTCGAAACAGGCTCACATCCTGAAGACCATTTCTTTCTGTTTCCGTTACATTAAGAATTCATTTCATAATGATCACATTTCGGTGTGTTGATGGTGATGATTGTGTTTGTCTTTGAACTTGTCCATTTTTCAGAAAACGATTCCATTCCAGAAATACATTGGTTCGATCCACGCTCTTAGGTAATAGCTTCCTTTCAACTAACTTATGGCTTTCCAAACTTCTAATTCAAGTAATGCTATTCCATTCTTAAGTGCGATAAAAATTAAAAATCGCCCTGGTATCTAACAAAGCGCCTCTTTTATACTTTACAGCGATAATAGTAGCAGTACAAATAAAGTCACATTTAACAATGCGTTCGCTTTCTACTTTAAAATATTCATTGACTATCTCTTTAGTGGTTCGTTCAGGAATTGAATGATCTATAGGACGACAATCCCAAAGGCGTATTTAATTGTTTAACTTAAACAAATTGAAGGTGAAACACAAGTAAACCTTTTACAGCATTTATTGGATTAAATTTATAGTTTAACATACTAATGAAAAAAACATGTTTTATTTATTTATTCTAGCTGGAGTTATAAAACAGAACTACAATATGAAATTACAACCAAAAAATTTGGTGAAGGATGTAAGAGGCAATACCTTGTTTCATAGAATAAGAATGAGTGAGACATGTTTCCTGCTAGAGATATACGTGAGAGAAGGATGGAAGGAAACGTTCTACCGGGCTCTAGTAATTAAATTATTCAAAAGAATTCACAATTATATATGTCGAAGATTTTTTACTAACTGCACTTTATTTTGTTATTGACAGACGAAATTTAAAGTGTAGGGAAATTTTAAACATTTATCGAAACGGATTGGAAATTATTCCACTTTCATGAATTTTCGTAGTATCTGGATAAAAGATTTGTTTCCCGTTAAAATCTAGTAGAAATAGTAATAGTACTAAAAGAATTTAAGTCATCGTATTTAGAGAATAAGTACACTAATATTTTGTTACTTTGAACTTTAAAATATTAGTAAAAGATTCGAGTAAGGAAGCTCATTAGGTTTAAATACAATTGATTTTTCGTCAACCATAAATTCCTCTTTTCTTTATCATAAAGCTCTTCTAATAACGCACAAAGAGACTTCCTAAGATAAAAGGAGTTGCAACAAAAGCCCTTTTTTTTACAAAACATCTGCTAATTAGATTCCCAAATTAATGCATTCACTTTGATTTACGTTAATAATGTTCATTAAAATGTATTTATATTCATATTTGATTGAAGGCAAAGCTTTACTGTCTGGCAGAGAATGAATCGTTCGACAATACTTTTGCAATTTTGAATTTAAGTGTAAATGGTGTTTTAAATAAGAAATTTACAGGTAAGTTTAACACAATCAATAAATTTTACTATGTATTTACAATAAACAATTCAAGGTAAAGTATGTACAGTACACATTCTATTTACCCTACACGTTAGAGACAGCTTTACCCTAACTTTTCTAACGTTCGTTAGGAAGATCAACTTTTTTTTTCGTGAGTTCTTTCATGCGACTGCAGGCCAATGCTAAGCTGTTAATAGTGGATGAGCAGTTTTCTGGATTGGATCAATCTGAATTAAGAATACAACGTGATCTCTGACTGCAAGCGGCAAAACTATTTCCCGAAAGTTAAAAGGAGATAGCTATATAAAACTTATTAAATCTATCAATCGAACATATAATAACAAAATGACGTGAACACAACATTTTATTTAAAAAATTGCATTTATAAGGCTATATCCTAGCTGGACGGGCAATCTGGTTACATTGTTCTGTGACTTTCGTAAATGGATATCAATTTCCTGTGTAACCGGATGATGCAAGGCAAAATATGCCCCATAGAGAGTTCTTTCGCGATAAGTTATTTTCCCTGAACATTAAGCTTATTATTGGATTGAGCGTCGAAGTAACTCGCATCTCCTAACGCCATTCAATGTAGCAAAGTAAACAACGCGTAATTTATGGCCGCCGATAGTTCGAAGCTTGGTGAATTAAGCTGGACAGGCAACGCGGGCGGTGCGAGCGACGCGTTTAGAGCGGATGGGCGTTTTAAGAGACAAAACTTTGCAAATAGTTTTTAATGTCCAACGTGAACGCAATTCAAAAGCGGAAGGAATGGGCGGTTTAGAATTGCGTTCACGTTGGACATTAACAACTGTTTGCAAAGTTTTGTTTCTTAAAACGTCCGGTCCGTCCGCTCTAAACGCGTGATTCGCACCGCCCGCGTTGCCCGTCCAGGTAGGACAGCGTAAGGCTGAGTTTTTATTACTGTTACATACGAGCCGCCGTGCCGATAATTCAATTTTAGCCTGGTCACGCCATCTGCTTTCTCGATTATTTTAGTGGGTTTCAAGTCAAACGCCAGGTACTCTTCTACATAAGCAAGGATTGGCGCGCTATTTAAATCAGTTGTTATTCCGAAAGCGATAAGTTGGAATAGTAGAACGTTTATGTTATAGAAGTGTTATTTGTTAGACAAATGTCGCAGCTCATTATTCTCGTGTTTTTATTGTGGACATTAAAGCTTTTTTAAAAGTAAACGATTATTTTCTGCAAACCTCGAATATAAAGCAAATTGAATACTATTCGATGTAAAAGAACAAAATATGTAATAACTACCGAGTTATGAGATAATTTGAATTTTAAATGCCGGGACGGAGTCTGAGTGTAAGTCGAAAATAATAGCCAATCAATATTCAGTTTTTCGAACCAATAATTTAACTCAAAACGAAATTTATAATAGGAACGAATCGATTCCGTGCAGGGAAATAATAAACGAATTTAACTTTTAGGCTTTTTTAACGTAACCTCGAGGAAAGTCAGCAGCGTTAAGAAGATGGAGAGAAAAATTTACTGCTCGAAGATGTGTGCCTGCGATAGAAAGTATTTACGTAGAAACGTGCGCAGATAAACTCCATGGTAATAAAACTCCAACAATAGTATCGATAAGGAAATAAAACTCCCCAGATGAGGGAGAGTTAATGGGGGCTAATTTGTCTTGTAGGAAGGTTCGTTGGTTTTCGTTTTGTGCCCTCAAAGTGACGGAGATACCGCGCAGAGTGAGACGTGTACATAGAAAATTGCGCTAATTAAACGCCTGACGTCTGTATTGATCGTTTACTGTTAAAACTATTAACTGCATGATTAATTAATAAAATTTCTCTTTCATTTGTATACTTCAAAAATCTTGGTTAAGTAAACAGTATTGCACCCCATAATCAATACCGGTCCTAGTAATAACGGAATAATTGAGAATTTAATTTTAAAGCAACCGACGTTTATTTAAATTGCACTTGGCAGAATATGCAGAAAGGACTGTGATGTAAAATCAGATTTGCACTTTCATCTTAATATATGCTAGTTTATTCCTATTCGTTTTAAATTGATATTTTAGTTAAGTTGTGTAAAATTTAATTAGGGTGCTATTGCGTTTGAGGCACCTACTATTGATCGTTAGTCTTGCATGCTACATCATTAGTAAAATTGGTTTGAAACGTTGTCAGTCCTAATTGTATATGTGGGGTAACGTTTGGATTACAAATTCCCATAATCCTGTGAAACATCGGGAATTAATGCAAAATGCACTTTGAGGTTATAAGTCTTATGCATAATTGATAAGTACTTAGTTGCGCGTTTTGTTTAAAATTAGTAATGGCTGACTGGATATGAATTTCAGCGGATTTGTTAAAAATTAAAGATCTGAAGTGTTAAGAGCTAAAGAAGAACTATTCAGAGAAAATTTGAATGAGAAAAGCTAAATGTAACTAACTACTTTCAATTGCCCAGAACATTGACAGAGAGCAACACTGGATGACAAAGGCGTCATTGAAAGGTAGTGAAGAAAAAATCAGTTGAGAATCGAGGACAGACAGAAGAATTAAAGTAAAGATGTAAATGGGGTAAGCGTAGACTGACGTAATTGGAGAGAGACATAATAAATAATTTTCTTTATATAATGGAATGGAGATTAATAGTACTAGAATTTAATTTAAAAAATTAATTTCAGTTTTGCTTTATGACGCAATTTGGTGGCCATAACCCTGGGAAAAAAGACAAGTAGGTAAAAAATGACAGCAAAGCTGAACTTCCAATAACACGACAATATGTGATAACGATTTTGAGTTTTACTCTTAACAACCTTGAGGAAGAAATAAAAAAAATCAGGCCGGTGTAGTTTGTTGTATAACCATCATCTTAAAAAAATCCATTAGATAGTTAAGATCTTTTGGACAACACATGTCACTGATAGTACCAAGCGAGCAGTATCAGCCTTAATGCCAAGAATTTATGGAGCTTTTGAGTTCCAGGGACAGTTGCGGAGTCATATCCTATTATAGGCGACTCCTATGTGGGCGGAGGAGGTCTGTACAAGGAATAAAGACAGTCGAAGCGCCCCTAATGATTTTAAGAGAAGTCCCTATGGACCTTTTAGCAATAGAAAGAACCAAAATAAAAGGGATAAATAAAGAGTCAAAAACTAGAGTTAAGCAAGAGACCATGAACCTCTGACAAAACAGATGGACTAATACCGTCAATGCAGCTTGGAGAATATGCCTGATTCCTCAAGTTAAACCGTGATACGAGAAGCAGCATAGCAAGTTAAATTAATCAGCAGCCACGGTATAAAATAAAAAAAGTTCAGTTATCTCTATGTCTCGATAGGAGATGGAACATGTCTGTACAGACTTTAGTTAATAGGTTTTTTTAGATTTAAGGAATTTAATGTAATATTTAATTTTATCCTCAAGCGAAAGTACAAGTGCTAAAATCCGAACTTCTTAGAAAGTTACCCCAGATGTTGACGGCAAGGCGTTGTACAGCGTTTCCGATTATTTTCCTAGAAGTCGCAGTAGAAAGCCATCACTACGCCACCCACGGTCAAGGGTGCGGTTTTAAAAGGGCACTTTCGGCATTTTTTAGACATTCATTCATTTACTTTCGTTTCATTCGTTTCAATTCATTCAAGCCAACAAGTATTCATAACGACGACACAAGTCATAATTTTCAATATGTGCAACAGCATATATGTCCTTTAAATTTTGTATTAGTGTATTAGTGTAAAGTAAAATAAACTAAGTTAAAATCAACAAAAACTTTTCTTTTACATCAATAAACGTGTGAAAGCCCCAACATTGGTCCTTCGAGCGAGCCGGATCCGGAAGTAGTTTCATCGCAGCTATATTCTACACTAGTCTACGATTCGAAAACAATTTCGGAAAGCTCATCAACAATCAAGAAAGGAAGCTATCAAGCGAGTATTCAGAATCGAACAGAACTACGATAATTCACGTAAGTGCGTTCCTAATTATCCATTCTTAGTCATTAAGGCAGGTTTTGCACGAAATTTGCACGAAACAGTGTTTTTCTAACGTGTCAAATTATTATCACATTTAGTAATCTCAGTAATCATGGCTGAACAAAAGCAGCTAATTTCAAAACGCGGTCAAGTAAAATCTCAGTTGACTAGATTTGCAAATTATTTAAATAATTTCAATGTTGCATCACAAGACGAATCACTATTTGTTCAGTTGAAATTTCGCCTAGAAAAAATCGAGGGAATTTTAGACGAGTTTAATAACATTCAGAGTCAAATTGAAATTAATAACGAAGAAATTAACCTTGAATTGCATGACGCTGAAAGAAATCATTTTGAAGAAGAATATTATACAGTAGTCTCTTCAGCTAAAATGTTAATCGATAAACATAGCGAAGCAGTTAATTCAGGTGTTAAAAATTCGTTGTCTGAACATCCGAAGGTTAGTTCTGATCAAAAATCACTCGGAGTTAAATTACCTAGAATTGAACTACCCACCTTTGCCGGAAATTATGAAAGTTGGACCGAATTCTATGATACCTTTAATAGTTTAATTCATATGAATAATTCTATCTCGGATATTCAAAAATTTCATTATTTACGATCTTGCTTAAAACAAGAAGCCGCTATAGTTATCAAATCATTAGAAGTATCAGCGGCAAATTATTTAGTTGCATGGCAGTTATTGCGCGAGCGTTTTCAAAATAAACGTCTAATTATTCATAATCACGTGAAAGAAATATTTAATCTACAACAGGTAACATCAGAATCATATCGTGCATTACGCCAGCTTCACGACAATACCTTAAAACATTTAAGGTCTTTGAAGGCACTTGAGCAGCCCACTGATCACTGGGACACCTTGCTTATTTATATCATTAGTAATAAATTAGATGCAGTTACGAGACGCGAATGGGAGTTATTAAAAATAGAAAACGAATTACCAACTTTTAACGAATTAATGACATTTTTGCGCGAAAGATGCGAATTTTTAGAGACATTATCACTTGATCCTAAATCCTATCGAGCCACTGATAAAAGGTCAATTACATATAAATCTAATTCAAACTGTCTTCTCAGCAATAGTCTCAACTGCCCCATATGTAAGGAATCACATTCCATTTATAATTGCAAGAATTTTCTACACTTGTCTGTCAATGATCGAATCGCTCGAATTAAAACTCTCAATTTATGTAACAATTGCCTCAGAAAAGGTCACGCCAATAAAGATTGCAAAGCGGGTTCTTGTAAAAAATGTCATCAGCGTCATAACTCTCTTCTTCATATTGAGCGCACCATCGGTATGCCTGGAGCATCTTCTGAAGTACCTCCTCCACCAGCACTGTCACATCATGCTACATCAAACAGTGTAATGCAAATTTTATTATCCACGGCACTAGTCAAGGTGTATGATAATCAAGGTCAAGATTATAATTGTAGAGTCCTTCTAGATTCCGGTTCTCAATCAAATTTTATTACCCAGGATATGGCTGAACTTTTACACTGCAAGAAAATTCCGATTAATTCTTCCATATCAGGCATTCAACAAGTACCATTGTCAATTAAGTACAAGACGACGGTCAATGTTTCATCTAACTCCAACGCATTTAAAGTAAATGTGTCTTGCTTAATATTGAATCAAATTACTGAGTCCCTACCGACATTATCATTTGACCCATCGGTCCTCAACATTCCTAAGAACATTCACTTAGCTGACCCAGAATTCTATAGATGTGGAAAAATCGATATGCTACTTGGCGCAGAGATCTTTTGGCAATTATTATCCGTGGGACAAATCAAATTGGGCAAGCAGAAACCAATTCTTCAAAAAACTCAATTGGGCTGGGTTGTCTCAGGAAATATCCCATCTCTTCCGAGATTAAACAATCCTAACACATTATGCAGTTTCACCCATCTTGAGGAACAAATCAACAAATTTTGGAACATTGAGAATTTTAGCTCATCTCCAATTACTAAAGAGAATCAATTTTGTGAGGATTTCTTCAAAACCACAACTCAAAGAAATAACGATGGTAAATTTGTTGTGAAATTACCATTAATTAAGGATCCTTGTGAACTTGGTGACTCAAAGCAAACAGCTATCAGACGGTTAATCAGCATGGAACGGAAGTTAGAAAGCAATCCAGAGTTAAATATTGACTATAAAAAATTCATGAAAGAATATCAGGATCTAGGTCACATGTCAAAAGTCCTGTCCCCAGATTCTTCCGATGATATTCTTTTCTACTTACCCCATCATGCGGTAGTCAAGGACACTAGTATCACAACCAAGGTCAGAGTTGTTTTTGATGGATCCTCAAAGTCCTCGTCAGGAATCTCTCTCAATGATATTCAAGCTGTAGGTCCACCTTTGCAACAAGATCTAGTTTCCATTTTAATCCGTTTCCGCATGCATCAATACGTTATCTCAGCAGATATTACCAAGGTGTACCGTCAAATCCTTGTTCATAATTCACATCGCAATTTGCAAAGAATTGTATGGCGCAACAGTACAACCGAACCTATTCAAAGTTTTACATTAAACACGGTGACATATGGTACAGCATCGGCACCCTTTCTAGCCATGAGGTGTTTAAAGCAGCTGGCTTTGGAGAACGCAGAGATTCATCCAAAGGTGTGCGACATTATTCTAAACGATTTCTATGTCGACGATCTACTAACAGGCGCTAATTCAAAAGAGGAAGTATTACAAATCTACAGAACCATTACATCCATATTAGAACAAGCTTCATTTGATTTGCGCAAATGGACATCAAATGATAAGGAAATCTTGAAAACAATTTCTGATTCAAGCATTACTTCACAAGAACACAAAATTAAATTAACGGAAGACTCTAAAACTTTAGGAATAATGTGGATTCCAACTTCAGACATTTTACAATACCAAATAAAAGATCAAAAATTAAATCGTGCTACTAAAAGAAATATTTTGTCCATCGTTGCCCAGATATATGACCCATTAGGCCTATTAAGTCCAGTTACAATCTCAGCAAAAATTCTCATTCAGCAGCTATGGAAATTAAATCTAAATTGGGATGAATCGATTCCGCTTGAACTTGCAACTAAGTGGAAAATGTTTCTATATGCACTCCCTAAACTTAATAATATTCGTATACCTAGGCATGTCTTATGCAACAATGTTAAAACAATTCAGCTACACGGTTTCTGTGATTCATCAGAATCTGCTTACGGTGTTTGTGTATATCTCAGATCTCTAAACCATGACGATAAGGTTTGCATCAAGCTATTATGTTCAAAGTCTAAGGTAACTCCAGTCAAAAATATTTCTCTTCCACGATTAGAGTTATGTGGGGCGTTGTTGCTGGCACAAGTGGTTAGTAAAATTAAAACATGTATCCCTATTGTTTGCGACTGCTATTATTGGTGCGACTCAACAATAGCATTAGGATGGATCAGGGCTCCATCACATCGCTGGAAGACATTTGTAGCAAATAGAACTGCAATGATTCAAGAACTGACCGAAGTCAATCAATGGCATCATGTACGTTCTAATCAAAATCCAGCGGACCTTGTCTCCCGTGGCGTAACACCTGGTGCGCTAGAACGTTCAGAACTTTGGTGGTCTGGACCTTCATGGCTTCAGCAATCCGAGTTATCGTGGCCATCTCAAGAAAATCTTTGTAACGAAACTCTCGATGTCACGAACGAAAGTCGAACAATTACCTTGACCTGCTCAGTAAGCAATCTGCCAGATTTTCTAGAACGATACTCGTCTCTTGACAAACTAAAGCGTGTAGTTGCGTACGCACTCCGATTTATCCACAATTGCAGATCTCTTAAATCAGAGCGTAAAGATGGTAGTTTGTCAGTAGAAGAATTAAATATCGCCATAAAAAAAATTATAAAACTCACACAGTTGCATTGTTTCGCTAAAGATTATATGAATTTGCAAAAAAATAACTGTGTCGGAAACAAAAGTACTTTGCTATCTTTACATCCATTCCTGGATAAAGAAGGTATTATTCGCGTGGGTGGAAGATTAAACCTTTCATCATATCCGTATCAAAAGAAACATCCCGCAATATTGCCAGCAAGTCATTCAATCACAAATTTAATTGCTCGAAACGAGCACGTACGCTTACTTCACTGTGGGCCTCAAGCACTTTTAGCATCTTTGAGAGATAATTATTGGCCAATTTCGGGAAGAAACTTAGCTAGAAAAATCACCCGAAATTGCGTCACTTGCTTTAGAACAAACCCAGTAATTGACGTTCAAGTTATGGGTGACTTGCCTAGCGCTAGATTACTTCCGAGTAGGCCGTTTATAAAATGCGGAACTGATTATGCGGGTCCATTTTTCATAAAAAATCGCAAAGGTCGAGAAGCGAAGCTAATCAAAGCCTATACATGTATTTTTATTTGTTTCGTAACAAAAGCCGTTCACCTAGAATTGGTCAGTGATTTGAGCACTGACATCTTTCTTAGCGCATTACGCAGATTTTTCTCTAGACGAGGAAAGAGTACAGATATTTATTCTGATAACGCGACTAATTTCATCGGAGCAAATCGTGAATTACAGGAAATTTATCAGTTTCTAATCAATAATTCTAATGCAATAACTGACTCATTAAGTGCAGAAGGAATTTCGTGGCATTTCATTCCACCGAAATCACCTAATTTTGGTGGCCTGTGGGAAGCGGGAATTAAAAGTACCAAATATCACTTGAGGCGGGTTTTAGGTAATGTTAAATTAACGTTTGAAGAACTTAACACTGTTGTAGTGCAAATAGAAGCCTGTCTTAATTCTCGTCCTTTATCCCCGTTATCAAGCGACCCTAATGACATAAACCCACTCACTCCTGCGCACTTCTTGATTGGCGAAAAATTAACCGCAATTCCGGATGTACAGTTACGACAAATAACAGAATCTCGCCTAAACATATTTCAAAGAATTCAACAGCTCCAGCAACATTTCTGGGAGCGATGGTCTAAAGAGTATGTCTCCGAGTTACAACAACGTCGTCGATGGAAAGCCACCGCGTCGGAACAACTCCAAGTCGGGACCATGGTCATCCTGAAGGAAGAAAATAAACCGCCTCTTCAATGGAGCCTTGGTCGTGTAACGGAAGTACATCCCGGTAAAGACGGTGTAGTGAGAGTTGTGTCCGTAAAGACTGCTACCGGAGTTTACAAACGTGCAGTGTCCAAGATTTGTGCGTTACCGATAAGCTAAAATTTAAATTGAAGCCGCGTTGCAAGCTATTCTTTTGAAAGGGACCTTTCAAGACGGGCGGCAATGTACAGACTTTAGTTAATAGGTTTTTTAGATTTAAGGAATTTAATGTAATATTTAATTTTATCCTCAAGCGAAAGTACAAGTGCTAAAATCCGAACTTCTTAGAAAGTTACCCCAGATGTTGACGGCAAGGCGTTGTACAGCGTTTCCGATTATTTTCCTAGAAGTCGCAGTAGAAAGCCATCACTACGCCACCCACGGTCAAGGGTGCGGTTTTAAAAGGGCACTTTCGGCATTTTTTAGACATTCATTCATTTACTTTCGTTTCATTCGTTTCAATTCATTCAAGCCAACAAGTATTCATAACGACGACACAAGTCATAATTTTCAATATGTGCAACAGCATATATGTCCTTTAAATTTTGTATTAGTGTATTAGTGTAAAGTAAAATAAGTAAAAGTTAAAATCAACAAAAACTTTTCTTTTACATCAATAAACGTGTGAAAGCCCCAACAATGTCTATGATTAGGGTAGTAAATAAAATTGGCTGTCTAATAGTTCCGGAAAATATATTAAGTCTAATACTGAACACTTAGGAAAACTGGATACTGTCGAAATTCTTCTAACCAAAGAGAAAGACAAAAGGAATTCTAGCTAGGAATGCTCAGATGCGATCATGAGGTATAATGCTTTCGGGAGTTCCATGGCAGATCTTAGTGGTCTAAGAGGAAAGTAGCTTAGTTGGTAGACGTATGGGTGGTCTCGGCGGTGCTAACATCCAACACGTCCCTGTACTGCAAGAGTTCCTATGATGAGTTTATAAGTGAAATAACCTTCTCATATTGAAATTAGGTGCTTTGAAGACATTAAAATGAAATAACGGTAACAGGTACAGGGTGAAAGGGAATTGAATACAATAGAGTCTAACAAAACCGTACCACAGTCCGATCATGGCTGAAAGTATTTTATGCTTTTATTTATTTCTTCATAACGGAAAACGGTTTACTGCACCGTATTATATAACAATTTTTCGTCGTACATTTATGTACTCAATTTCCTTGCACCCTATTCAATATGATTACAGAGGAACTTACTAAACCACCATGCAAAAAGCTACTATCAATGTTAGTAATAAGGCGTGTCGATCCGTCACGAGGACGTTAAGTAAGTCGGATATTAGGCGCAGAATACTAATGAAATGGCAGGAAAGGTGGAATTTGTACCCTGGTCAATTAGGAAACATTAAACCGCAAACGCGTCCTTGGCTCTTACCAACTTCTCTCACAAGAAGGGAAACCGTTGTTATTACACGACTGTGCATCGGGCATACAAATTTTTCATTCTTAAAACTTCTCAGAAACGAGAACCAACCCGACTGCACAGCATGCAAAATCCCTTTAACACATTCTTGTGAATTGCCCGAATTTACCGATGTCTTCAGTATCTGAGGTACACTGTCCGAAATCCTTAGCAACGATCCGGAAAGGATCAGATTGGTTCTTGCCTTCCTAAGGGCTTCTGGTCTATTTGAACATGTCTAAAACTGACAGTTAATTAAGTACTGCTATCGTAGTATAATACTAGTCAACCATCTGTGATATTTACATATACCTGAGCTGCGATATTTATTTTTGGTTCGATTTGTGCGTTGCCTCGCCTACACATCGATGTTTTCACTCTCCCTTTATGACTCAAGCTCTCTGTGGCGAAAGGACGAAATTTTCCATGTATAGTTCGCTCAGGACTAATGACCACTGCAGTCGACGTCCTAAAATCAAATAAAAATAATAATAAAAAAATAAGGAAAACAAATTGGCTTGTAGTAAGAAGACTTGTGATAAGAAGGAAGAAATATGTAACGAAATATTGTTCCAGAATAATATCCAATTTATTCTGATACAAATTACTTCAGATTTTAGAACGTCCAAATCGTATTTGTCAAATTATTACAAACCTCGTGTCGTTATTAATTGTAATAATCAACTAACGGGTATAGTCGTCCCAGCTTTGTATCGGTTTTATGGTCTTGCTATAAAAGTGACAGAGAGGCGACATACAGAACGCAGTGCCGGTCTCTTTGCCGCTTTTTTAAAGCAAGACCATAAAACCGATACAAATATATCTTGAACTCAGTAAAGGTATTTTCTAACCTAAATATTAGTCCTTTCGCCTAAAAATAAAGAATAACTTTTACTGTATTTAACACAAAAAAGTATAAGGAAAGATCTGTAAAAATTATTTTCTTAAAAAAAATTATGAAATTTGTAAAATGAGCGAATGCCTTCTCAATGAAATTGAGTTTCTTTTTTTCAAAATATAGGGAAACTTATAGGTTTTAGGCTATACAATAAAGGCAATTCTCTTGTATACTGAATGAAACGTGTGTTAAAGACAAAACACTTATTAGAAATAAACACAAGATATAAATATGTGGCTATATTGGTTATCTAGAAAAATTGCTTTCTCTATATAGAATAGGAAAAGAAAAGACAAGAAATACGGTTTCTCAAAATCTGATGTTTACGGTTATACGACTATGTATGTATGTCCTCTTGCAATTGAAAAACTTTAATATCAAATAGCAATTTAAGTTAGTAACTGGAAATGGCTGCACCTTTCTGATGACAACTAAAGTCAAGGAACGTTCATTTCAACACCTGTTCATAAATGAGAAATCAATAACTTGCGCTCTAACAGATTAAGGTGAGAAGCGTAAAACTTCCTGGATATGCAAATAATTTCTTCTTTGTCGAAAATTAATTTAGTAATTCGCAGTAAGAATAATAAAATATACTGTCTTTAACACAGTTATTATAATATTTAACGTAGCTCTATTGAATTCTGTTCAAAAATGAGCTACATGTTAGCAGATACATTAAGGAACAAAAAACATTTAGGAAATAAAGTTGCATCTCATTTCCAGTATTCGTTTTCAGCTTTCTTAAACAAACAAAATACTGAGCGCAAGTACAATTGATAACAACTAAAGAGTTTCCTTTATAAGTATAAGAAAGACATTGTTTATAAATAATATAACTATGGTGAAAATAAAGATTATCTTCACAAGTTATTAATTTTACTAGTAGAATCTGCTATTTAAAATCATAATTAGCAAATTGGTTTGAAGGATGAATTTTTAGACAGAATTTTTATATAAGAAAATTTGACAACATAAATATCAAGACTTAAGATAAAAAGCAGGATATCCACTAAAATTTAAAATTGCCCTTATCATTAATATAGTTGTTGATAGACAGTTTCTTATCTGCTGTAATATTAATTTGTGGATAAAGTGAGATGAGAATGAACTGTAACTAGGATTTTCGTCTCATATACGCTACAAAAACAAGAAAGAAATTAACACGTTGAAGAAAAATGTATTATAAAATGTCCGACGTCGAAAAATAAACGAGGAAGCTTATTTAATGAACTGAACGAGGCTGTCTTAGCAACATCGGATGCAGGTGTTGTCATTATCACAGATGAGTTGAAGATATAATAATATCTAACCAAGTTATTACTGCAATGTTCCCAGAAGGCATCTACTGCATATAAATATGGTATTGTCATATTCTGTGTTACGTAATTTATAAAAATAATTGAGATGCACGAACACGATCATTTTTTTTAATCCGTGATGACCTTGTTTATTATTGGAACAGAAATTACATGCATACATATTTCAAACCTATTTGTTACCTTTATCTGTTATTGTGTATTACTCGCTCGCATATTTATTACGTAAAAAGCTCTGCGCATGTAATAGAAAGATAATAGCGCTAATAACAATAATAATAATCTGTTACTGTCGATACTGAAACGAATACGTATTTAATGTGAACCTACATATATACCGTATATTTCGATCTAATAAAACCATTAGCACTATTATTTATTTATTAACCAGCTATAGAAATAACCATGAATTATTTATTAGGTAGGTACATAAAATAGAAGTGCTTTGTTCAATGAATTTTATAAAACATGAGTAATTTGAGTTTGGCTTGATTTTTTTCGCTTCTACTTGTTACTTCCTATTCCTAGAGTTCTGTCAATCTTGGTTTCAGTTAATATTATCGACTTTCGGCGTTTATACATTTCTTCTTTATATTTTATTGTTATTTTTTTATTTGAACTTTATCTATTCTAAAAGGTGCAGTAAAATAAATCAAAATAGATTGGAAGTCCAAATGAATGCTAAAGTGTAATAAACAAATATTGTTTAGTAACAAAGTGACTGCAACTGTTTCTGCGAGCTTTAAAATTCTTTTTGGTTTTGATGACTCAGTGTTTTTTCTTTTAATAAAATTTACCAATTTACTGACCATAATGTCGTTACACAGTTTACCCAGTAGCTATGATAATTTCTGTTGCGCTGTAAAATCGCATGACGCTTTACCAGATATTGAGAAGTTAATTGGTAAAACTATTGAGGAGAGTTACGCCAGAGACCATAATAGTGACGATAACGGCAATGGTGTTATGTATGCCAAGCAAAGACGTGCAAATATGAAGACATCATCAAGCAACACTTTTAAACTTTATCAAAGCGGCAAGGCCAATGTGCCTTCAAACCAACGAGAGATCAAGTGCGACTTCTATGGAAAGAAAGGACGCAAAGCCAATAGATTGCAATATTATTAATCAATAGATTTGTTTTTCTTTTGTTGTTATATTACCCAACTTGTATTTTAAAGGAGAGAATCTGTAGGCGAAGCTGGATTTTCTATTTTTAGTAGTTGCCAGTTTTGTACTTCGAAACCCCAAGAACGACTGAAATCAAAATACCTATTTATGGAACACCAATGCAAGAATAAAAGACGATATTCTTGAACCCTCCGTAACCTAAAAGAATATAATCCTCTAAATAACTTCCCATGTTGTCTGCAGTATATGCATACAAAAATGGAAATGAATTTTGCGGAGACGAATATTTATGATGAGTATCCAACGTATACATTGAACTCTCTTCGATGTACGCCGATTACTTTAAAATGGTGACCTTAAATTTTTGCGCAGATATACATGACGAGGATCATGGCAGGACAAAAACGTAGATGTTTCATCAAATATTAAACTCTGCCGGTCGAGGTATTTTATTATTTCGCTCAAAAAAGTCGTCGCAGTGGGGAAATTATTCTCCTGCGACGTCCTGTGACCTGTCTTGAGAATTTTTATGTGCCAATTGAAAAAAATTTACGAGAATTTTCTAGTATCGTCGTTTTTTGTGGAGTCGTCCGGTGCTATCGTATTATAAAAGTTGTGACCTAATAAAGTCAAACATGTCGGGTGTCTTGAAACGCCTCTGTAAAGGTGCTATTACACGAGCAATTTTTATGGCAATTAGTTGCTCGGCGACCTAGTGGAGCTATATCGATCAACATCAAGCGATCCCTAGCAATTATTTCTTCAACGAATGGCAATATTGCTCCATATTGTCACGTGCTGCTTATGTTGCCGCTACGAGTTGCCGTATATCCATCGGGTTTGGAAAACACCCAGCAATTTTTGCTCCTATCGCACTCCTTTATATACTTGCGTCTCTTTCTGTGATCGATGAGTTTTATTAGCACAGGATTCCGATCTCTCATGTTAATAGTTTTTTTTTAATTCACCATTAGTTCAAAATCACTTCGGCACATTCTCCTGAGGCTTTTAAATAAGAAGTCGTTTAAACTTAATAATTTATTACACAATGCTGAAGATAAGTGTTCTCGTCTAGCTAGAAATGTTCGCATCCAAATTCGTCTATTTCTTCTTTTTTTTATTGAATGCATTATAATAAATGCACTTTTGGCGACAGCGAAAAGATAGACGATGGTTATTGTCGACAACAGTTACTCCATTGAATTTATCGTGTACACACTCATTGCCCAATTTCTGGATATCGATCCATATCGCTGGACAATATTGAGCAATTAATTGACAAAGAGTTGCTCCATATATTTCGTTGCCGTATGTTGTCAGATGTTGCCATGACGTAAAAATTGACTGAAGTTGCCGGCAATTGGGCAATTTTAATTGGTGGTGTAAGAAGTTTTTCTCTCTTGAAGGTGTACAAAGAAAAAATATAATTTTGATACAATAAACAAACAAGGATAATTCAGATTATACGCTAACGTGCAATAATTTAGATATATTAAAAAAAAAACATTGGAAACGTGAAGCAAGATCGGGCCAAAATATTGTTTCATCATATTAATGATGAATATTAACAAAAACATTACGCCAGAATAACCAAGGATTTTTTTAAACGAAAGTAACATTAATTTTGTACCAAAAAAAAACCAGTCCCCTAAATGTTCCTCAGGCGAGACCTATTGAAGAATTTTGGGCACATTTCGCTAGAAAAGTTTATGATAATGGTTGAGAAGGCCAAAACAAATACCAGTTGCGGAGAAGAATATTTCAGAAGATTTGGGAAATATATGTTACTTTTGTCCAGCGAAAAATGAGACATATTCGCAGAAAACTGCGCGCCATTGAAGATAATGGTCCTCTGGCAGTTATGTAAAATTAGTTACGTATTACTTTAGGATGTGGGAACAAACCCTAATACTCAAGGATTAATAAAAAAATTGCTACTGTTTGCTTAAGAGCTTTAAATTTTTTCCCAAAACTTATGTTATATACGTTACCTATAAAGATAATCCTGAAATGAAGAAGCTTTTACTTTCAAGAGGCCTTATTTTGGCTATTTTTGACTTTATTAGTATTTTATACTTTCTTTATTCGTCTTATAAATTTTCTAAACATACCTGAAAAATAAATTGTACTTTCATTTGTGAGCAAAGCTCTGCATTTTTATGCGTTCCGCTTTAATTATTTTTTAAACTTAATTTTTCCGTAATTTCCTTTTTTGTTCTAGTATTACTCATGTTCCTCTTTTAGGTCTCATCTTTGCCACGTGTTGTTGTCATTCTCATTAAGTCTGTTCCTTGTTGTCGGTAGAAAAATACATAAATTCCTCAAT
Source organism: Dorcus hopei (assembly GCA_033060865.1). Classification (NCBI taxonomy): domain Eukaryota; kingdom Metazoa; phylum Arthropoda; class Insecta; order Coleoptera; family Lucanidae; genus Dorcus; species Dorcus hopei. The sequence goes on along the minus strand of CM065419.1, from coordinate 27,321,165 downwards.
CTTCTTTAACTTGACTTTTTAGTAAGGTTAATAATCCTAGATCATATTTGCAGAACAATCATCTGAAAAGTATTTCATTGCTACGGATTCTGATTCTGTCTTGTACTTTCTCTTTTAAGCCTACTGTCACTAAAGACGAAGAAAAAAATTCTATTTAAGAAGTTGGAAATTTAAATGTTATTAGAGGTGGTTGAAGAAAATATATAAATTTTGCTTTTGCTGTCAGTTCCAAAATCCAGACGTCTTATCTCTTATAAGAATTAAATTTCGTGTGTGCCATCTTAATACTTCTTTAACGAATTTGGCGAGCACTTATTCCGCTCGCCTTCTGCACATACAAAGTGAGCTGGCCGTTCGATAACTTACGAGTGTGTGAGTGCTTAGGGGTTTTTGTGCGCTCAAATAAGGTTGTTGTGGAGTGAAGGGCATGTCTGATTTGATTTATTTTAAGTTTTTTCATCGGCGACTTCACGTTTTTCTTATTTTCTTTTTTTCCTTGAGGAGGACGCGTCGATTTGTAAGTTATGTTATCTTTTAAAAGTAGGTATTTTTGATTTTAGATATATGCATAAAAATTTATTTTACTTTTGCAAAGTTCTTTGTTTAAATGCTGTTAGATTTGTTCCATTTTGTTTTTCTGTTTATATTTATTCTGTATAGGCTGTATTTATATTTTTATTGAATTGCCTGTTTAGTTCTAGGATAATCTTCGAGTTTTTAAATCTGTTGCGGCATTTTTAATATAACCTAGTACTCCCAAGAATTCCAATAGAATCCAATCGATTATAAATACTTAAACGATTGGCGGCATATTTATACAGTTATGCAGATGCTATAGTTCACGTTCTAGATTATTTATTATTGTGTTGTATATAATAAGAACGAATAATTTGCTAAAGTACATACTATAGTTCAACTGGTGTCGCTTATTTTGGAGTGGAAATTCGTATCAAATTTTAATCCAAAGTATCATCAGTCTAAAATAATTTTCTTTATTTTTATAATTTAAAGTGGGCCTCAATGATACTTCAAGCAGTCGAGCACTATTGTGTGCTCGAACTACGGAAGGAAATTTACCGCTAAATCGAACAGGCCTCGCGCGAAATTAATGAATATCCTGTTTTAGTGGAAATTGCGGTAATTCCTAATTAGAACACTATATTATAGTGTATGCGAATTTCACGGTTAATCAATATTGACGCTGCCTTCCAAGCATTAATAAAACATTGCGTCGCACATCAGTTGTTATTGTTCTATTTCGTTTTCACATCAATTTCGGCGTTTCTGTTACTACTCCCTTTTCACGACAACTCAGTGTTTTCACATTTGTAACTTTTATATTTTATATTTTATTTAGCTGTTTTGGTCCTATTTGGGTCCTCGTCAGCAGAAGCGTCAAAAATCGGTCGTGATCTAAACTATTAATTAATTTTATAATTTTGTTGATAGAAAAACGAAATTTGGTATTACAGGTTTACTAATAGTTTATTTGACTTGAATAAAAAATTATGCAGCATCCTGATTGAGAAAATACATTTGAGTAAACGTGAGTAAAGACAAAGACTGCAACAATTAGCTGTGTAGATACACGATGCGCGCGCGATCCAACTCTCTCCGTCTTTGTTATTAACACGCTTAATACAATTATTTCCTTCACCGTGCAAACCGCTATGTTACATAAATTGATATACATATTGTATAATTTGAACGGCCTAATAGTTCCTAAGTGTACAATCTACAGTATTATTTTTAATTTCTTGAGAACATACAGATTCGGTAAATGTTGAAGTGGACATCCTGTTATAATGCGTGCGACAGGGAATACACTAAAAAAATATAGAGAGAAATTTGACTAATCACGCCCACTTGTTTTCGATGCCGAGATTGCTCACTTTGGAACTAGGACCCTCATTTGTTCATAATAGTTCATATATGTAATAGTAATAGGATGTTCCATTAGAAATAAATATGGTGTGTTATAATTCTGCGAAATAAATCAAAGATTATAGCATTAATTATACTAAACATAGAAATTTTATTTCCGGAGAAATTAAATCCCAGAAATGGCAGGCATTTCTTTCTCTCTAGAGAGAAGAATTTACTACTACGCAAAATAATACATATATTTCAAGTAAACAAGCAAAAATGATATGTATCCTATTAACATAGCACAACTGCTGCAGAGAGTACATACAAAATGACGTTATAATATGTATAATGAATGATGATATATAAATTAAATAGTTCAAATTGTTCTGTAACGTTACTAGAATGTTGAAATGTTATCAAGTTTTCTGTCAGACACGAACAGTACTTGAAGTATTAATCCAGATTCATCGTCGAGTCATGCTCTCACGCAACCTTCCATTATTGCATTTTTCGCGATTCGCGAGCGACGAATTTAATAAACGGGGAATTTCCTTCGCAAATCTATCGATCAGAATACCGACCGAGTAAATAAATATTGGCCGTTCAAATATTAATATCCGTCCTACTCCATTAATTATTTCTTGTTTTCGCAGTTTTGCCCAAGCTCTGCGGCTTGAGCGCGGTAAACCGCAAAATCCTGCCCACGACGTGTGGGTGTCTCTATCAATTCGAAGGATGTGGTAGAGATTTCATTCTGAATTGTGAAGAGAAGTGAGATAAATGAAATCTGCTTTCACATCTCATGCATACAGGAATAGCGGAATGCATACGTGAGGATATATTGGAACCTGCCCTTACTTGAATAATAATTAATTCTTTTATTCTTCTTACTTATTGAAAATTTAACAACACTATTGTTTTTACGCCAGGGCCAACCACCTCTACAATTGTAACATCAAATGTAGGTGGATTTTTTAACGTGGATTTGTAACGAAATCCTTGTTATAATAAAGTATCCTTCGAAGCTGATGTGAAAAATATTGGCTTCGTTATAACTTTTCACTCGGCTGATACAATTAAGTTAGGAGTTGCGGGAGTATAAAAGGTTGACAGCACGGAGCAGGTAGGTGGTCCACTCGTGGCGAAAATGGCAATAAACCTTGACTTCTTTTCGCACGCGCGCTCGATGTCATAAAACGATACGTGCGTCGGTTTAAATTAAAAATATTATTTATGCGGCTTTAATAAAGCGATATACGGAGGGTTGGCGGAAAAATGAAACACGTATCATTTATTGAATGAACAGCAAATTTCAACCCATCGTTTCCTTCCGTTAGCAAAACGTATCGTTTACAATTTATTTAAAAATTTGTAATTATTTTTAAAACTTCTCGAAAAAGCTGCTCTGCGTTTGCCGTTTCAACTTTTTCGCCTTAACTTTGATATTTATGATATATTTGCTTGCTTGTGAGGATCTGAATTTTGTGAGTTATCGAATTGCTCCAGGCGATCTGCGTTATACGAAAATTGAAGTAAAGTTTGCTAAAGGCCCAAGATATTATCCTAGCCATCGCATAATACAAAAAAAAACTGTTTGTATTACAAATCTTACTCTCTACGTAAAACGCAGTTATCGGGCTCAGAAAAAAAGATGGTTGTGTTTTGCATAATATTTGATACGTCGAGTCGTCGTGGATCAGGAACTTAGGTGGAGAGCTTTCGCGTGAGTGCCGCCGATAAATCATGGCCGTTTTTCGAGGCTTCAATTAAAATGTACAGCGGCAATTACCGCTTAATGCTAAGTTTTATTTCGCCGTTTTGCCAGATTAATTCGACACATTTTTCAGAATTTACCGCCACAACTTTCGGTCCTCATAATAAATCGCATAAATTGTACTTGCTAATGGTTTCGTGATCCGTCCTCTCGCCCGGTCTATTTTTTTTCTTGTATTTCGGATGCCGGACGTGATTTATGGACGCTATTTATAGAAGAAAGGACACGCTTTGGATGAATGTGCTGTTTATTGCAACGGAAGAAATGATAAAGAGAAAATTAAGTTGACACGTTGAAATATTTTGGCATTTGCATGAGAATGTTCAATGGACTTCACCCTTGAGAATATCAGATTCTTTCTTTCTGTTTGTGATGCCATACTCCAAAACCAACATAATCTTACCGTGTTTTTATGTTAGAAAGCAAAAAGAAAGAAATTCCTATGGTGATGAATCTGAATTGTAAGGCAATATCTTTCAATAATGTGTAACAAAAATTAGTATCGTAATATTTTTTCTCCAGAGCAAAAAAAAAAATAGTTCTCAAGTTATTGAATTTGGATTGAACGTTTCAATTATAAAAGAAACAAATGATCATGAATACTGACATAAAAATATTATCCAGGGGTAATACAAAGTTCTCCACTTCTGATTTTTCCTAATTCTGCTTTCTTCATTAATCACACTTAACCATTCTAGTTAGATTATTATAACTTCCGGAAAGTTCGACAAACTTATTTTCCGCTTATTATGCCGCTAGTTTTTCAATTAAAAAGTTGGGCGCTGATTTATCTGGTTAGTTCCGTCTGCGGGCGGTTTTAACGGGGCCATTCCGCGCTCCACGTTAATTGACGCTAAATAGGTATAATGCCGTACTAAATCAGCCCCTGAAACTGTCACCGCCGGCTTGTATGTTATCTGAATGTTCACAGATATTGCCCTGCCGTCCTCAGCTGACGCCGAGCAACAAATAAGCCTTAAGTGCAGAACTTTCCGAACTACTTTCGACGAGAATTAGGTCTCTTATGCAATTAGGGCACCAGCTTCAATTCATTTGGACAATTTATGTGCGGCGAGTTGAGTTTTAAAATTTCGTTAACGTCGCAGATTATACATTTATAAATAAACTGATTTCACGTTATAAATTTGTGTGGGGGCTATGTCAGTTGTTGCAAGAAACTAATTTATTAACGGCGTTTTCGATTCGCTGTTGTAGAGCACTCTCAGAGTATCTCCATTTTCTATTATTATAATAACGGGTTTTCAATTAAAAAACTTTTCGTAGTGCGCCATGAAATGACAAAGACCGAAAAAGTCTTAGCTTATAACACGTTTGCGTTATCAGCTGAGAGATACATTTTGGCATTGTTAAAATTTAATTTCTGTCGTACTGTCCTGTGAAATGGTTTTCATGTTAAAGCAGAAATTATTTATGTTTAAATCCTATTTTCGTAATGAACATTTTCACATCTTTTATAAATACGACATTTGAAATATCTGAAGAGTCTTCAAAAGTAAGGATATATTTTCCTTTTACTTGTGCCACATACGCAGACATACATTTCCGACATCATATTTTTCCATAGCATGCTAGAGAAGTTCTTTATTTGAAATCCCGTTACGTGAAGTTAAAACAAGATAAAATTACTCTGAGAGTGCTGTTACGTTTGAAAAATCCAATTAAATTATTCATAGTATTTTCCGAACGCCCTATATTTAAGCAGGCAGTAAAAGTTCAGTGTGCCTACGTGACGGTCGTCACATTTCGCAACATTGCGTCAGCTAGACCATACGCTGTTATTTAATCCTACAGTATATCTCCGTTTCACTCTGTCGCCCGGTTAAAAACTGAGTTCATTCCTAACGACTTCCGTATTAGCGCATATTGGAAGAACGCCGCACTCGTCTCGCGGTCAGACTTGCATCAGCCCTTGAGCCGTGCGCATCGTTTATTTGTTTCTTCAATATTTGTGTTTTTCTCATGGAGTTTTGTGACTGAAACCTGAAACGGAATCCTCTCCGAGATTTGTTAAAGCACGCCGAGTGAATTTCAAGCTTATTAAACAGCTTTGCGAAAGCCTGTCGTTGAAATAAGGAACAGGTATGTCTTGTGGCCATTTTGTGCGATGTTCTGTTGGTAACGCGTTTCTCTCTCTTCTGTTAGGATTCTAGTGGTAGTTTTACCTTGGTTAAGAATACCGTCATTCCTTGGGTGGAAAGAAAAGGCTGGTTTTTCGGCTTTTGAAACGATTTAAGTCCCGCAACACGGCCTTCCCCGTCTGTGAAAGTGGACTCGTTACGGACTTACGGCGCTAACCACCGTGAGAGGGCGCTCCGACACTGTTGACAGCTGACTGCCATGACGCTGGATGTTTAGATTACCAGGTCGGAATAACTTTATCTTTATTGACTTATTTAAACAAAAAAGAAATTATAAAATTTACAAAACTTACAGTCTACAAAACCCCCATATTGACGTGCGGTACAGAAAACTGGGTGTTGATGGACAGGCAAGAAAAAAGATTGCAAGCCGCTGAAATGAGGTATCTGAGAAAAGTAGCAGGAGTAAAAAGAATAGATAAGATAAGAAATTAAGTAGTTAGAACGGAACTCCAAAGAAAGCCTTTAAAAGAAAAGATAGAAGAAAAGAAACTTAAATGGGTAGAATGCATAATAAAGGACAAGTTAAATTGGTATGGGAAGCAAAATGAACGGGGAAAAACAAGAGAGGACGACCTAGAAGGACATGGACTGACAGTATTGTGAAGATCATAAGGAGAAAGAACAAAACTTGGGAAGAAGCTAAAATGATCGCTAGAGACAGAAGGGAATGGTGGATTTTCGTAGAGAATTAATAAATAAGAAGAAGGAACCTCGACACTTACGGGTAGAAGAGGAAATAGATTATGATGATGACTTATTTGTGTTGATTCACCTTACCGCGGTGTTGTTATTTTTATTATTATTATTTTCTTTTATTTGTTAAACAAGTGAATTTATTGAATCGCCTTAAGCGACAATTGTAAACGAAGAACAGATTTGTTGACTTGTTGTTTACTTATTTACATTTCGTGTTTTTTTCATTGGGACCCCTTCTGGGTCGAACTCGATGTTTGTAAATTTATTTTTCTTATTCGTTGTTTAATTTTTAGCATTTTAAGTAAAAGCAAGTGTGTTCAGCTGGTGATTTTTATTTTATTCACTTTGCCCACCTTTTGCCTTGGGGTTTCGTCGAACCCTCCCTTCTCCAAGAGCTTTGCCGAGCGGTGTTGGAGAAACGTCAGTCACTCGCACAATTTGCTGGCTTTCAGATAGGTAGCAGTGCTCTAGAGCAGCGAATAGTAAACGCTATAAGTTTCATGCAAACAGTTCTTTAATGTCAGTATTACCACAAGTTTATTATAAAATTTACTTTTATAAATAATGCAGAAAAACTTAGTAGCTACTGGGCATGGACATACTGAGGTCGTTCTTAATATCATGGATACGAAAAAATATAGCGACGTTCAAGACCTTACTTTACCTTAGGTTTTAGTATTTTTCTTGTAATCAGTCCTTCTTATGTTTTAAATGTATATACTTCTCGCTCCTATTAATATTGTAATGATTCATCGATACCAGCCGGCGTTAGACTGTCTCTTGCGTCACAGCCGACGCGCCTTAGGCGACAGCCTAGAGAATTCCACCGGCGGAATAAATTAGACCAGACAGTCTGTCGCGCTCTAGAAAGTACGAGAACAACAGCTCCGGCTTATAAATGCACGCGGACGCGAGTTCGGGGGAATTCGGCGTTGAGCAGTTCGGCATAAAAGTTCGCGTTACATTTTCGCTCGCCTGTTAAAATAAATTAGATATAAGTTTGTAAATAATTTAGTGTTAGTGTTGTATTTAGTGTGCGTTTATAAATAAATCAGTTTGCTTTTAAATAAATTAGTTATTAACTATATCGTGTTTTGTTCTTAAAATAAAAATTAATAGAACCTTTAAAAACGTTACAATATGATTCCATCATGGCCCTCTCAGTGACAGTGTCTAGCATTACGGAGATTCCAATAAGAGCATCCTAATGTCATTCGGTGAAATTGTATATTTTTTTAACGTGGACAATGAGTTGTTAGATGATCTTCGTGGTAAAGGTGTTGCCAATGTTAGTTTGGGGCAGTAGGTGATTTATGCATTTTCGCCCAGGTTGGGTCGGATAGTCCTTTAAGATGCCCTTTTAGCGTCATCATGACATATATTTGCAAAAATCTCAACAGTATTATCTTTCTTGTAGTTTTTCTGGTTTTCTTCTATAAAATTTTTATTGTTCTTGCGTTTCAATAATGCTTCGGTTTTGTTTTTCTCTTTGCTCCTTTTCTCATCCATCGATGATTTTACTTCTCCTTTCCTCAAATAACTTTTTATTTGGTTCTTGTAGTGAATAGGTCGTGTGTCGTTCTTGTTTTTATGTCTTCACTCTTTGTGGACATTATTCTTCGTTCTATGATTTTTTAAAATCTATTTTCAATCAGACATTCTTTAATAGCATATGAGACAATCTTATAGATCGAGAATTTTATTCTTTTCTCCTAATTTGGTTGTCGCGTTAATAATGTTGTTTAATAATAGCAATAATATAGTATTTCGGTGCCTTGGAGGAGTGCTCTCTTGTCGGTTACGTCAATAGGACGAATGAATTTGAAGAGACTTTTAGTGAGGTCATTTTAATAATGCCACAGCAGAGTACTTATCCTCGAGTATAAGAGTGCTTCTGACTCCCTAGAGAATTAATGCCCTTCCGGTTCTCTTGTCTTTAAAAATTCATATTTTGCGGAGAGAAAACGAAAGGAGAGGACTAGTGTGGAACTACATTGCCAAATGTATTAACCGACAACCAATGGGCACCCCGATTTTCTTCCTCGTCTAAATATATTAAGCTGCCAAATAACAACTATAATTTCTCGAACATGCTCTAAGTATAACGAAGTTGAACCCGAATACTTGAGGGAAGTATTTATCTACTTTTATTAAGAATAAAAATGAAAGTCTAAGAGAATACCGTTCACATTCCTTAAGTTTTGGAGTACTTAGAATTCGTAAATGTCTTATATCATAATTTGTTTACCTTATGTGGTAAATGTATTTTTTTCTTATTTATAACATTTTTAATTTAGTTCTGCAGAGTGACGAAGTTCATTTACTTGTTGCTTTTTTCTTGTTTCATTTTTTCACTTTGTATATACATACGAGGTATGACAATAAAATACGCGGACTCATTTTATTATGTTGCTTTGACAACACTTGGAGGATTGGCAGCAGTGACGCAGTGTTTGTTGACATTTCGTGTAGTCATGTAATTTTTTCCAGTTTTCTTGGCAATCTTGATTTGCGTGTAGAGCTGTTTTTGTACACGTGTGTTTTGATATTGTAACAATGGAAATCGATCGTGATTTTGAGAAGCAGCGAATTGTGATGAAATGATGTAATCACGTTTTCAAAGATGTCCGCATTCTCTAACCACTCTTGACAAACACGCAAACGATTTTCCTTTTGTTCAGTTGGCAAATTTTTCGGGACAATCTTTGCACAAAATTTTGACATCCCCAAATCTTGCGTGAGGATGAGACGCACGGTCTCTCGATTGATTCCGGTAATCTCTGCAACATCTCTGACCGTGAGGCAACGATTTGCGTTGATAGCTTCAACTTTCTGCACAGAGAAGTTATTTCGAGAAGTGGAGGGTCGCCTAGAACGCTCATCGTCCTTCGTTGAAGTTCTCCCCTCTCTGAACCTCGACAACCACTTGAAAAACGAACTTCTTCTCAAAAGACGGTCTCCGTAAACAGGTCTCATCATTTCAAGAATTTCCGAGTTCGTTTTCCCCGCTTTCACAAGGAATTTCATCACAATTCGCTGCTCCTCAAAATCACGATCGATTTCCATCGTCACAATATCAAAACACACGTGTACAAAAACAGCTCTACACTCAAATCAAGATTGCCAAGAGAACTGGAAAAAATTGCATGACTGCACGAAATGTCAACAAACACTGCGTCACTGCTGCCAATCCTCCAAGTGTTGTCAAAGCAACATAATAAAATGAGTCCGCGAATTTTATTGTCAGACCTCGTATTTAAAAATCAGGCTTTGTAGCTTTTTAAGTTCAAAGTTTTCGATATCCTTTCACTAGAACTTGGCTTTATTATATATCTTTCATTCTCTCATTCTATGTGACACTTCTAATATTTACAAGAAGAAGCAACATTCATTGAATATAATCTGTGATTACATATTACACAATTCCGGTTACTGATGAGATCTCTGCTTAAACCGATAATCTTCAAATTTTCAACATACAACCCGATAGGGTGGGTGGTTGAAATACGAGCGCCGATATGTATATGTACATAAACCGATCGAAAGCGTGCATTGTTCATCAGGTTTTCATTTGTTTGGTTTCATATTCTTCTGTGGACAGAGCGAAATAATGGAATTTTTGCCTCACTAGGCTTTAAAGCGGTGAATGTATCCACACGATGGTACTAATGAAAGCAATATATTAAAAATAATTGATTCATTGGTTTCCGAACATCATCACATCGCGTACAATACATATTCACAGCAGAGTTCTGTTTCATTGTTTGGATTTTATTTTATTAAAGGGATTGTCTGTCTACAAATCCATTGTAACGTATAAATAATTGTTATTAATAAAGTTATGATTACCGTATCTTGCTAAAAATATAATTTACATAAAAACACTCAATTTTAGAATGCTCCAACCTCCCTCCCCCCATCCTCCAATTAAGATGAAGAACTGAAACTCTGAAAGCAGACCACTATTATTGTTATCTGTTGGAACAGACATCAACATCATAAATAACAATATAGTGGCTAGTTAATATTCGAAGGTTACAAGTTTTTCGAAAAAAAAGTAATATTTTTAACATAAAACATGCAAACCTATTTTCATCGTCCTACTACAAACAGCCAACCCCTGTGAAAATTTCAAATCGCAAAGAGTGATATGTCAGTGAAAAGATCGTTTGATTCTGTGCATGACAATATACAAGTTCAATACAAATACCAAAAGAAGCAACTCCAAATAAATTTTGAGGCAGTAAATTTTACAACTCGTAAAGGACTCATCGATATTACACTTACTTGCAACCCTTGTCACATTATAATTTAACTCCACATATATTCGAATATAAGACAATAACAATCCGAATTATTTCGTTTCATCTGTAGATAATTCTAATCTTTTACTAACATCGGATTCGATGAATTTCCATTTGGGAATTAATTTCACGAACGAGACGAAATAATTTCGCAAAGCTATTAATTCAAGTCTGCTGTACGAACATCTGAGAAATTAACGAACGTTAAAAGACGGCGGAAATAGATGCGACGTCTTTAATTCGATTTCGAATGCGACGAAACGTATGCTCACCTCTTTGACGAGTGTGTAACAATTTGAAAAATATTCTAGGAATTAATTTTGGCGCGCGGAATTATTCAGTTTCTGTTTACGCTATTCACTTTGATACGCATTCATTTACGTCATTTTAATAATAAACTTGTCGTAGTTGACGCGACCTGCATAAGTTTGTGGCGCCATCGCAGCATGCAAATAGTGCATAGGAGAATATGTAAAACTATTTACTCCGTGTCAACTCTGCGTCTCGTTAACGTTCAAAGCGAAAAAATATCGTTAGGTAAAACCGACATATGTAATTCGTTTTTAACATAAATTTACACTACACGTAACGAGTTTGTGAATATATTCATTTTTGTTTTTGTGTCTTCGCAAGCACATCTAAATTATTACAATTTTCCTTCATATCTATTTATATTGAAATTAAATACAATTTAAAATTTCTGAATGATTTTATAATTGAATTTGAGAATGCAGTTTCATTGTAATTTCAAAACCAATAGACCAAAATTTGCAAATAAGTTTAGTATGAGCGCATATTTTTATGTCATGAAAAAACCACGTATCACATTAACAACCTTTATTTTTTCTATGTAAGGCTTCCCGAGTCCCTATACAACGTACAAATTAAACATAACTTAGCACATGTACTTCTAAATGTCGCTTTTTTTTCGATGACTAGGTAGATGACATAGAAATACGCTCTCGTATCTCCAAAAATGTTCATAGTATCTAATCACACGATTTATGACCTTAGCAATACTAGCATAGGTACTGAGGCTTTCTGTTTATAAAATAAACAAGAACTTGGTTTCGTCAAAGTTTAGAATTAGAGACAATCTGCTGTGCTTGTTTCTGAAATAAAATAAGCTAAATTTAATGTCAATCTCATAGAATAAAAATTTCATCTCATTATATTGTTCTGTGACTTTCGTAAATGGAGATCAATTTCCTATGTAACCGGAAGTTGAAAGGCAAAATTAATTAAAACTCTATTGGTAGTTGTGATATGCCCCGTAGAGAGTTCTTTCGCGATAAGTTATTTTCCCTGAACTTTAAGCTTATTATTGGATTGGGCGTCGAAGTAACTCGCATCTCCTAACGCCATTCAAAGTAGCAAAGTAAACAACGCGTAATTTATGGCCGCCGATAGTTCGAAGCTTGGTGAATTAAGCTGCGAAGGCGGCAAAATGGCAAAATGCCTTTTGCTGGCTCTAGAGCGGCAAAAATGAATTTCAAAAGTTTCGCGCATATTTTCCAGTTTTATTTCCTCTTCGCGGGGCGAATTGAGGATTTCGTCAGCTTTGAGGGCTTGATCAATATGTGACATCGAGAGCGCGGATTTGCGTATTGTGAAGTTGTCGCAGGGACGTCAGTAATAATGGAAATTGATTATTGATGTGTTTGTCAACTTGAGCGAGCGCCTCTTGAACTGTTTTACCTGAGGAATTGCGGCTTTGTTCTGTTGTAATTGGACGGAAAAGTGCCGGAAAATTAAAATCAAGAAAAACAATTGCGAGTAAAAGTGTTTTAGAAGCATCACAAAAGTAGAAGCATATTTTTCATTCAACCCTTAGTAAAGTGCGCGGGTATTCAAATTGCGTTTAAATATAGAATACGCGGCGATCATCATCATTGTGTTTAGCGCTTATATTCCTTTCCATTCAGCGTATCTCTTCACTTCATTTCGCGTCATTTGTATTCACCGGGGCCCTTTGTAAAAAGGTTATTTTTGTTTGTTGGCAAATTTAGGTCATGGCAGAGCGCGACGTTACCTTCGCCTTTAGATTTATCGATGAATAAAAAAAAAATGTTCAAAATTTTCTCACAACACAAATGCTCAGAAGCGAAAATATTCAAGCATTAATGTAAAAATTGAATTATTAGTTTGAAGTTTGAAGAATAAATGTTTCTGAAAATGTGGTAAAAAAGCGTGTTCACAAACGGACGACAGAAGTACTAGCGAAAGGGTAACTTTTTATTAATTGAAAATTAATGGATTAAGTTAAGTTTGTTTTTTGCTGTGACAATTATAGTATAATCAAATAAATTTTTGATAAGAGTAGGCCGTAGATGACAAAAACTTTCACAATATTCTGCCGGAGAAGTCATTTCAGTGGTGCAGAAGAAGTAAATGATTGATTAGTTGATGTTCAAGACCCGCACATCTATGAAGAATTTCGAATAAAATTTCCTAATCATTGACTGCATGGTTCTCTAGATTACGACACACGTTTCAATTCCAGTATTAAGGCGACCACACATTACATGGCATACTAGCCAAACATTTGTGATGTGTGAAGTTCGCCGAATAGTGTGTATGGTAGAGCATTTACCAAACTCCTTCCAACGTTTGCATTCGTCTACGTTTCGATAGAAGTCGGTAAATGAGACCCGAGTCAAAGAAATGTTTGCCGCTTGTATATACTTAAACGCGATCCGACAACACCGTTACACATTATTTGACAAACGTTTGGAAAACGTATTCATATTTTTTTTCACATCTTCATCGTTTTGTTGAGTTTTCACGATTTGGTGTCATTATACATCCAACATGGAGTGGTCCAATAATTTGATTATAGAGTTTTTTACTCTTTATGACAAATACCCCGTAATTTGGAACCCAAAACATGGAATTTGGAACGCATAACAGCACACATTATCAAAGCACTTGCAGCAACAATAATTAATGTATCGTCATCACTGTTCTCCATCTTCACTCACTACTTTAATTATTTTTTTTAAATGGATGTACAAACGTGTGTGCTTTTCCCACTACGAATGTCAAACTATTCAAATGTCAGGTGATTCGACATCATTCGACATATTATTTGTATAGACCACTCGACAAACGTCACTTGACATGGAAAAATGTACATATCACCAACGTTCGACATTCGCCTAGTTTGCCATGTAATGTGTGGCCGCCTTTACAATTTCAATTACTGCAATGTCGTAACGAGGGAAGACTTCCACGAACATCTATTTTGATTAAGATGATCTCGCCCATCAATTTTTCTAGTGCTTTGAAGACACCAGCGACGATGTCACAAAGGCCTTGCCCAACAAATTACTGTAATCAAAGTTTTTCTTCAGACATGCTTATCTGATTTACTTAAGCTAGGATCTCTAGTTTTAATTGACATTTGACATAGGGTTTGAATCATATACTCTTACTGAACTAGTGATTAAAAAAAGTTAACCTTAGCTTTCGATTAATTCCCATAGTAACAGTTATGACAACAAATGTCCTTATGGCATAAATTGAAGGTTAAAGTTAACTGGTGATTGAAAAACCGGCCCTAAATAGTATAAGTAATTATGTTTAGTTTGTCTTCAGTGAAAATATTTAAGTGATCCTAGCTTTTATCAATTGTTGCAAGCTTTGTCCGGAAGGTCATACAGTTAAAGAATGAAACGGGCCAGAGTTACAATTGCCTAATGAACATACTGCAAATGTAAAAATGACAAATAATTTGGTATTTCATAATAAATATTTCAAATTTTCTAAGTGGTGGAAAGGTGGACTAGGTGGTAGAAAGTCAATACCAGTCCTGAGGAACAAATTTACCAGACTGCGAGTTCCAAGGATCATGGTCCTGGAGAATCTTACTTCTTCATTACAAATCTCTTTAAACGATTTGATTTTTCTTCATACTAATATACAGACCCGACAAGATGAAACCATGATAAGAAGCGATGTCCGCGAATATGGTAAATATGATAAAAAATTCTTTCTACTTTAGTTTTCGAGAAAAAATTAATCAAAAATTAGCTCCAAAACGACAATGCGGCCGGCCCTGGTTAACGTCGAGGAGCAGATGTCAGAAATAAATGTTGTCGTAATAGTTTTTTTTTATAGTTTTATGACACGGCGGTGTGGCTTCGTGAAGTTGACAAAATGTAATTTCACAACTCCGTTTTTAGGTCATCGCCCGACGTGAAATACAAACTCGTAAATATTTACTCGACAAATGCATGCAGCAAATTACCTGAAGTAGATTATTCCACGCAAAGGACAACAACGGCCACACTTTGAACACCTGCTCTGACAGGTAAACAAATAAATCAGTAAACTCATTCGTAATCTATTTCGAATGTTAATTATTATAATTTCGTTTTGTGTGTGAGAAATTATTAACACAAATCTATTAAATATTTAACAAATTCAACAACTCCACGTCCTGTGTTTTTGGCGCACTGATAGTAAATCGTTCCTCGTTCTACCGCACGCATTCTTTTCACTTTGAATTAAATTCTTAATTAATTATAAACTGTTCCTTAGAATTTTTTAAACATGATCCCGCAATCTATTACATTCATTCAGGTACGCGTTTTAATTAGAAACTGTACGCATATCACCAACGACGTTTAAAAGATCTGTACATAATAAAGTTTTATAGTCTAATAAACAAAACAAAAAAATTCGTTGGCGATGAGTTTCAGGTCTAATAAATCGTTTCGCATTTTCGGAGAAACCCCATTCATTTAAGCGATTCTTTGCAAATGTAATGAAGTAATCATTCTTTTGTGGCGATAATTATTTATTACCAATTAGTATTACGCATAATACTAACAACGTTTGAAACATTTTACTATCAGCTGCTTGTCGGGCCGTGCATTTGACCCCTGTGATCACCAGATTTAAACCCTTGCGATTTTTTTTTTGTGGACGAAGTAGTTGGTACATTCCGCTATAGTAAATAATCCGCACGACTTAACGAACTGTTCTTTACACAATTATTTGCGAATTTATTATTTGTATGTCATACGCAATTCCAGTTACTTTAGAAATTACAAATAATTACGACGCGTAAAAGAAACTTCCGTTCCTCAGCTGTTGAACGTGTAATAAAAGCAATTGAAATGTGTGTCAAGGTCGCATTGTGTGCAAGCGAGTGGTCAATAAAAAAACTTTATAGTCCTATTATTAGGGATCGGAAAATTTTAAGTCGGCGTCATCTCATCAGTGGCGCGCCTGGTGATCGCAGGCTCGCAGCTCGATGCGTTATTTTAAATGAATAAGTTATAATTTTTTCTTTGTAATTTTGTCAGGAAATTTTATTCTTCTACGCCTATATGGTTCTGACGCAATTATACGGCAAATCCAAAGGTCAGGGTACAATTGACCAGCACTGTGAGTTACGGAATAACTCCACTTTGTGAAAACTAAATTTTACTGTGCGACTGAAGTTGTTTTATGATGCTTTACGAGCCACATTTATGACTTAGTTCGCATCATTATTTTTTCGCGGCAATACTCAATTAACACGCTAGGAGTGTCCGCTGCAGCATAACAACTTTGCCGTTGCATTAGAATTTGAACCGCGCAAAATATATGACACCTATCCGTACCGATTATACTGCCGCATTTGCACAACGTGGCGCCATACTACGTACGAAGTGCCGTAGCTTGATTTTGGGGTTATTTTTTAATTAATTATAAACTGTTCACAAGGATTTTTTAAACATTTCTCCCGTAATCTCTTATACATTTTTTTATCGGTACAATTGTCATTCATCTTGTATGTGTAGGTATCTTGATGATACTGTAGAAAATAATACTGTAGTGTTACGGACAAAAGTTTTTGATTTAATTTACTTAAGTTGCGTAAAAAAAATTGAAGTACCCATCGATTGTAGACGTGTACCCTTGCGTCACGCTTACATCTACCCAATTTCGGGCCATTCATTAAGTTCATTGTGCAAAGTGGGCTTACCTCTAATACCGTCCCGGCGAGCTGAGTGACTGAGGGTGCGTTCCAGAAATAAGTTGTCGCCCTGGCGGACGTGATTTATAAAACACGGCGTTAGGGGTGTTCTCAGCGACTTTCGCAAAATAAATTGCGAAGGAAATGATGCTCGTCGGTTTATCATTGAAGGAATCTAACGAGGCGACGGCCACTCAGTCAGTTATTGGGATAAGCCGGCCCCCGTTCAACCAGTCGCGCTTGTCTTCTTGTTGATTCGGTTAATTAAGTCCTCAGAAATATGCTAATGAAGAAAATGAATTTCTGAGGGGATTTACTTATTCTCCAGCTAACAAAGAATTTGAATAAAGCGCCCTCATTTTTTGTAAATGCGTATCATAAATTCAGGTAAATTTATATTATTTTTAATTACTTTCATAATATACTTTCTGATAATTCTGAGCTTTTCTAATTAAAATTATTTTTCTTTTTGTGTATTTGTATATAATATCCATTTTTGTAGTTATAAGAATCTTAGAGTTTCGCCTATTTAATAGCTTACCTACAACAATTTGCTTACTTACGTTGTCTTAAGCCTTCCTATTTTTAGGTGTAAGGCGTATGCAGGGGGTAGGGTGATTCTACTTCTTTAAAAAAAAATTGGGGTTTCCAAATTCGCTGTGAAACAAGAACTTTCCAAACCATATTGTTTCTCCCTATATTAAAAATAATTGATAGTCGCTGTTCGAAAACAAAAGAAAATCAATTTCCTGCTCGTCAGAATTAAGCTCTGGAGATCGAACTGATTCTGATTCTTTTTATAATATTTTGGGGCTTTTAAATTCGTCTACAAAACAAGACTTTTCTTCCTTTTTTTAAAAAGTTAAAGTCCGGAGACAGAGAAATCAGTTTCGTCAGAGGCTTACATCATCTTCTTTTTTTTCTTTTTAGAGGAGTCTTGACAAGTTCTAAGCTCCTGAGCTTACAACTTCTTTTTTTTAAAGAAAGTTTCTGAAAAGAGCTTCTTTGTACAAAAAATCGAAAGTTGTAGCACGAAAAGAAAGCCGTTTTTCTTCTTTTTTGATTTTTCATTGTTTATAATGCTCGGTTATTATGAATAATGCTGCCTTCCCTTTAGTCATTTTGATTTTCAAAAATAAATTCTGCAACCTACAAATTTATTTATTCTTTTGAATTATTTCAGGATATTTTAAAGGGAGCACTAACCCAGGCAACACTATTTCGTTTATTAGACGGTTTATACAGGGTCCGGCAATAGGTACTGACGGTTTTGTGAGCGCTGTGGTGTGAGTACCAAAATAATCTGGGGGAATATATAATGGGAAAATAATTCGGTATGTTATGCAGTTTTAGTAGCCATGAATTCGTAGCCCGTGCATCAACCCGATCAACGTATTTTTTGTGTTACGGTGTTCATTCAAATGGGATCCATAATCGACGTTCAACGCCAATTTCGACGAGAATCTAATATTCCTCGGCGTGGTAGGATTTCTTCGCGCAATACTACATTTCTGTCTGAAATGTTTAATGCTGTTGCTTGACGCGCTGCTGAATGCGCTGGACTTCGAGTTACCGCTTGACGTACCCTTTCAATATTTTCTGGCGTACGCACTGTTCTCTGAGTACCGCCGTAAATGTTGTTCACGTTTCCAGTTTGATTAAACCGTCGATACCACTGCAAAATTGTGTTGCGCGAAGGAATCCTACCACGCCGAGGAATATTAGATTCTCGTCGAAATTGGCATTAAACGTCGTTTATGGATCCCGTTTGAATGAAAACCGTAACTCAAAAAAATACGTTGCTGCACGGGCCACTAATTCATGGCTACTAAAACTGCATAACACACCGAATGATTTTCTCATTATATTTTCCCCCAGATTATTTTGGTACTCACACCACAGCGCTCACAAAACCGTCAGTACCTATTGCCGGACCCTGTATAAGACAGACAGGTATATTTTTGGTAATGGTACATAGAATACCAAAAATATTCGTATTTTAATGGTACTAGGTGCCCTAGGATATAAGTGTACGTTAGTTAAAGGTTTTCATTAAAATGTAAAAAATGTCGCGACTTGCAAAATACGTTTATCACATTATTAAATTCCATTTTATCACGTAGGCGTAGGCCCTTAACATAAATTTTTCTCAATAAAAATTTAAAATATAATCTAAAAAAGTATAATAAATGTTTAGATGTAACATGTTCAAAATATTTATCCAAATTGGTCTTGTGACCTTTGGTTACATAGTAAATTTTTCATAAAGCTACTAACATTGTATCACTAGGTCTGTTCGATAGCTCTGCACTTTTCTATACTTTTACTTACTATACACCAACCGCTCCTGAGAGAGTGAGATGTATATAATTAATGCGAGTAGGAGTGAGAAAAATAGAGTAAAGGTGTTAAAAGTGTAGAAAGTGCAGAGCTATCGAACAGACCTACTAAATTAGATGAAAGCTTAAAATATGAGTATAAATTTCGCCGCGAGAAGTCGCGTTCTAAACTGTTGCTCACTAAAGTTGTCGTTGAGAAGTCAAAATCGAAGGAAGTTTCTTGTCCATTACAAATGTTCACAAAATATATAATTACTACTAACGATCAGACACTTGGTAAAGTTGAATTAAATTTCAACATTTCCCTGTACATTTGACAGCTTCTTTAGAATAAATTGTAATAATATAAATATATAATTATAATAATTTTATAGTTTCAAAATATACGTCTAGTATAAACCATGTACAGGCTGTCTTACGAAAAACGCCCCAAGCCATAACTCCGTTATTTATGGACTTATCTTAACAAACAAAAAGGCAAATAAAATGCGACTAAAAATACTATAAAGTGAGTTCAGTTTCAATTTTTTTTTAAATTACCTTCAAGGTCAAACGACTGTCAACTTTTATTTTTCAAACGGCTCTGTATATTTTTTATTATTATATCTGATAGAGATTTTTTTTCTAAATCCAATAATGTGCAACACTTTGATATTTAGAAAACATTTTTCGTAAAAAAAAGAAATGAACTAGCCTATTACGCAAAACGTGCTTTTCATAAAAATGTTAAAGTTTGTCGTGAAAACAATGTCACTGAGGTTATTTTTCACAGATGTTTTAAACTATCAAGTTCTTCTACTTGTACGACTTATTGTTTCCTAAAAAAAAGCCGATTATGGATAACAATCACCTGACTGACTTATTGCAAGTATATTGTGAATGCAATAAAAACAGCAATCAAGCAGTACAGAAAACATTAATGAAATAATTAAAATTAAGTCTACAACTGTGTAAGTTGCTTTGGGAAAAAATCTCTGTCTATAGAGACGTACTGCGTGTGTTTTTGTTGCATTCAAAATATGCTTGGAGTAAGTCAATCAACTGAGTATTATCCATAATCAGCTTTTTTTAGGAAACAATAAATCATACAAAGAGAATAACTTGACACTTTGAAACAACTGTGAAAAATAACGCTCAGTGACATTGTTTTCACAACAAACTTTAACATTTTTATGAAAAGCACGTTTTGCGTAATAGACTAGTTCATTTTTTTTAGGAAAAATATTTTTTAAATGTCAAAGTGTTGCACATGATTGGATTTAGAAAAAAAATCTCTAGCAGATATAATAATAAAAAATATACCGAGCCATTTGAAAAATAAAAGTTGACAGTCGTTTGACCTTGAAGGTAATTTTTAAAAAAATTGAAACTGGATTCACCTTATAGTACTTTTAATTTCATTTTATTTGCCTTTTTGTTTGTTAAAATTAATCTATAAATAACGGAGTTACGGCTTGGGGCGTTTTTTGTAAGACAGCCTGTATAAACGTTGCACGTACCCTATAAATATACATTTTGTGTAAAATATTTATCCCATAAAGAGACATTAGTTAGACTGTCACTCATATATATAAATACTAGCCTACAATATTCTGTGTTTTAGACACATGCTACACCTGCTGGTGTGTTACATGGGAACGTCCATATTTACACTAGTATTTTATTTCAGTTCTACAAAAGAAATTTCTATATACCAGTTGAAAAGAATGTCTAGAAACAAAAAAAAAACATTATCTTTACTTAATTACAATAATAACAGCTGCGTTTTTAAAGTTTGAAATTTAAAGAATATATACGTCCAAAGTTTAAGAGGTATATATAAAAAACAATGTAAAACTATGTCATTATACAGGCTGCTTCGCAACTTCATACAAAAAACGCGGGTAATGATAATTTAGGTAAAAATTAACCTTCTTTCGTATAACATTTTATTAATAAATTTTAGAGATGTTAAATGTTTTTTGCGTGACGGTAAACAGTTTGATGGATGGCCCCTGTCTTATTTTTACAACGTCTATGGAAAAATGCTACTAATCAGTTGTTATGTAATCCAGCGTTTACTCGTTCAGTTTTAACCCGCACGTATGCGGTTGCACGTAAATTAGTGTTACAAATTTGGCAAAATTTTCAAATAGTGAAACTGTGGATATGAATTTAATTTATGGCGAAGCTCGGCGTTGGCTGCAAAACGTTTGTACGCAAAATGTTTCGAGGGGAAAACTTCGAACGCTTATTATGAGTAAAGACCCGGCCGGGAAGGTTTTCATACATTTCTTACGGAATTACTGGTTCTGGTTTTTTAAATTTTCGTTTAATTTTGGTCCATTCATGAGATCATAGCGTATACAACACATCACAAATTTTTTTGTATGAACTTGAGAAACATCCTGTATACATTTAAACATTTTAATCATTTACGTTGTGCATCACCCAGTGAAAGTTTCAGGAGAAATTTCGAATTGATTACCCTTATCTCTTCCCTAATAGTTAAATAATGTATCCACCAAAATTCAAAGCAAGAAATTGTACAATTTTTTTACGTATTGCTGTGTTATTTCCTCCTCTAGGATTTAATAAATTTTAAAAGAAAAGGATTCACACGATGAATTTGTTTTATTTTGTTAAATGATTTTTCTTTCGGTTTTTGGTGCCACATTTCTATCATGTTTATATAACAGGGTCCTTTAGAGCTCTAAAAATTAAACTTTCATTAAGATTTTTCTTGTACTTATATTTTTAATTTGTTAAATGCAGAGTATACATAACCTGGAAGACGATCCTTTGAGTCTCGACTCACCAAGTACTACCAATTGGTTAAAGGGCAAGTTCCGACAGCTCTTCGGGGATGACTCGGACACCGAGGCCATGCCTGATTTCGTCACAACACCCGATAGGCCTGTCGTGTCGATGCCTGAGGTCCAGAGCACTTCGGTCAGAGAGGTTGGGTTTTTGGGGGGCTGTTGTGTTGTCGTATTCTTTAGCCAAACAATCGATTGTCACAATTAAGATTCCACCTCTCACCTTGCCACTCGAGCACTCCCATTAGTTGTTAAGTTTAAATATCCGTTCAAACTTACTTGTTCATGCTAACGGAAATGGCGTTTATGTGATCTGAGGTAAGATTTGTTGCAAAAGGAATGCAGTTCAGATATACAGGTTGCGGGCACATTACAGTGACTTTACTAATGAATGTTTTATGTTTGCTATAATATATATACTGCTGTGGTATTGAGCATATACCTTTTTGAAATAAATGAAATCTCAGGGCCTATTGTTTTAATTATTAGACACGTTACAACACTGCTCGGGGTTCCTAGGCAATGAAGTAATTTTAAAATAGCAATGAAACTCTGAAGGGCATTTATTAAATTGATGTTGTGCAAGTTTATGAGCAACGTGGTGAAATGGGTAAGTAAACAAAAATATATCTTTAATAACAAATTTATTTAATTGTGGTATTGGCAATATTGTATGGCAAACGTCAAGTAAAATACAAACATAACCAAAAATAATCATGGGTTACGACACGTACATAAAATTACAAATTGCTTTGTGATGATGAATAGAGATTGATAAAACTTAATCCCACATTCATCAAGAACAAACAGTGATGTTATCCTCAGAGACCGTTAAGGTAATAACCCTCATTCGAGTCCCCCAGAATTCTAGAAATTATTAAATGCAATGAAGCGTTGTAGTGTCGTTGTGTAAATTGACTATGTGGCATGTATACAATGGTTTGTTAAATTATCAAGTGCCGAATAAAACAAAGATGTTGTGTTTGTGTCCGACATTAACCTCGTATGAGACAACCAGCACGTAGTTATTCCGTGTTGTGTTTCCTCAGAACGAGTCTTTGACGTGTCAGAAATGACAATTCGTCTGTCCTGTATACGACACGTTAATAATAATAAGAGTATGGTGTTTGTGTCGGGCATTAACTCCGTATGAGACAACCAGCACGTAGTTATTCCGTGTTGTGTTTCCTCAAACGAATCTTTGACGTATCAGAAATGACAATTCGTCTGTCCTGTATACGACACGTTAATACAAGTGTAAATGGCCAGAAATCAACAATAATAATATTATTAAATTTAAAAACTTTTACCATTCTAGAAGATGTTACCGCAATCACTGCCCAAGGAAGACTTAAATTATAGGTAAAATTTCCCCACTTATATACTAAAATTGGCCCACAAAAACTAACTCAAAAGAAAACATAACCTCAAAATTGGAAATTAAAATCAAAAATTCAACACAATTAACTAAAAAAATCATAACTCTATACAATCCAAAGCACTACCAACTAATTCAGCTCCTTGTAGGCCATGCCACCAGTCCCAATCGAAGTGCCTCCACCTTGAGCATCTTCACTTTGCCCCCATCAGGAAGGCGGAGCAGATATCGGCGCTTGTTCCCTCGTCGGTCCTTGAGGAACTCACGAGGAAGCTTTTTGACGGCTTCCTCGAACTCAGCAGCCTCCATCTGCAGCGGGGCAGGCGTTTGAGAATCCGGCAACCTGTAGCGACCACAGCGCCACCTGCGGCACATCTCTACACCATTGCCACGCACCAAGCTCTAACTCCCTTCCACATCACACTCAGCCCCTCTACAAGATGGATGCCGGGGCTATATAAACGCATGCAGAGCAGCTCGAAGATCATTCCTTCCCCAGCCAGCTGCAAAGTTGGAACCACTGGAACCCAACATGGCACTCGCAAAACTTTCATATTCAAAGAGTTGGCAACCACAACTCACGTCTACATTCGACACGATGCAGTACGAAGTCCTCTACAGCAACCGTACGATGGACCATACAAGGTACTCAAAAGAAACCCCAAAAACTTCATCGTGGAAAGAAATGGACAACGATCAACAATTTCCATAGATCGAATTAAACCAGCATTCATCGAGAACGACATCATCGAACTCTTTGAGCCAGCTAGCATAGTAACACCCAACCCACAACCCAACCCAAAGGAAAACAAGGTCACCCGGAGCGGCCGACAAGTACATTTTCCTAATCGTTATCGTGATTGATGACTCAACCACTGGCAGGGGGGTATGTAGCGACCACAGCGCCACCTGCGGCACATCTCTACACCATTGCCACGCACCAAGCTCTAACTCCCTTCCACATCACACTTAGCCCCTCTACAAGATGGATGCCGGGGCTATATAAACGCATGCAGAGCAGCTCGAAGATCATTCCTTCCCCAGCCAGCTGCAAAGTTGGAACCTCCTAACCCAACCCAGCTGCAAAGTTGGACCTCCTCTCCAAAAGCCAGCCGCGAGGTTGGACTCCTGACCAAACCCAGCTGCAAAGTTGGACCTCCTCTCCAAAAGCCAGCCGCGAGGTTGGACTCCTAACCAAAGCCAGCCGAAAGGTCGGGATATCCTGGTTTCCACGTCCGTCAAACACCTACGACCACCCAGCTTCGTCGGGCACTGAACGCGTCAGCAGAATACGCCGTGCCGTTTCACCGCTTCCCCCGACGCCATAAAAGAAGCCCGTCCGGTCAGAAGACGTCGCCCAGCACACGGCTTATCAACGACCACTCCGCCGAGGAATCCGGTTCAGCACGTCCTCCACCTGCAACCGTAGCACCAGGACAACTGCGAACGCATCCCCGTGGACACACCGTGCACATAACCACCAGGAGTTCTGACATATTAACATCCTTGTATTATTATTATTAATAAAAACATTTTGTTTGTGTTTGTGACAATCGATTGTTTGGCTAAAGAATACGACAACACAACAGCCCCCCAAAAACCCAACCTCTCTGACCGAAGTGCTCTGGACCTCAGGCATCGACACGACAGGCCTATCGGGTGTTGTGACGAAATCAGGCATGGCCTCGGTGTCCGAGTCATCCCCGAAGAGCTGTCGGAACTTGCCCTTTAACCAATTGGTAGTACTTGGTGAGTCGAGACTCAAAGGATCGTCTTCCAGGTTATGTATACTCTGCATTTAACAAATTAAAAATATAAGTACAAGAAAAATCTTAATGAAAGTTTAATTTTTAGAGCTCTAAAGGACCCTGTTATGTGATCTAAGGTAAGATTTGTGGTAAAAGGAAACCACCTCTGGCATCACTACGATCAAATGGGTTTAGAGCTTCTAGTGTGAACTAATTTAGTTGTTTTAAAAGACTTGCATTTAGCTTACACTTGTCGACCTCCCTTTTAATTTTCAATTCCTAAAACAGTATCCTTATAGTGAACTTCTATATTCCATAAAATTATCCTGTTATCAAAATAGCATAAAACATGCATTAGATGCAAGAATGTATTTACGAGCATGAAATCGCCAGTATTAACGGTAGATTTGAAATAGCATTTTTAATTAAACGAATTTTGTAATTCATGTATCAACGTCCAATACTTCATCATTATCAGATTCATTATTTATTTATTAAAGTACGTAACATGCAAATGACATGTTAATAACCGTTCACTTTTTTCATGCTTTTCGGGTTGATGAATTTTATCGGAAAATATTCCCTATGTATATTTTAATTATCACATATATTTAAAATTTTTAATTTAAAACATCTTATGAATCAAATTTTTCTAGAAAAAGAGAATTTAGTGCATACAATCAACGGCATTTTGTTTTCAATTGCGATGTCTGTCGAGCTGCGTCCCGCGCGTTCTTTTTTAATTAAATTATCGACCCGCCACGGCATTAATTATTTAAAAAGTGCCATCGCCTGCATTCACAAAATAATATCGTTGTTGTTGATACCACCCCGCCGTTTGACACGCAGCATGCAAATTAACAGAAAATTATTGTTCATTGTGCGCCGAGCGCGAAACGTTTTCGTTTAATTGCTATTTTGCGAACGAACGAAAGCGAAACAGGCGTTTATCACATTGAAAATGCAAGTCAACTTCTTAATTAAAGTTGCCGACGCCCGTGGAACAAAGTTTTTCTTTAATTCCACCAATAGGCTTGATGAGAATCGCACAACACATTGATTTTCGCCGACATTTCACTTGCATTGTCGCTCTTCTCGTTTAAAAGAAAAATTGACAAATGCTTCCCAATTTATTTCAGACCTTTGATATGTTAGAAGGGGCATAGGAGTGAATATCGATCAATTAGGTCAATTAGGCCATTGTGAATGTACGTATTTGAAATCCACTGTCATTAGAGAGCCTGTTTTATTATTAGAACTGATTTGTTCAACAACTGTCGAAGCGTTTTCGATTCACTGTTCTAGAGCAGTTTCGGAGCATTCCCATTTATTTTCACCTCATTAACAAAAGAAGATGGGATACTCTGAGAGTACTCTCGAAGTCTATAATAGTTAACCAAGAACGTTATAAGATGCATTCTCTTTGCTACTTCCCGGGAACAATCAGAGCACAGATAGTAAGAGTAAACGAAGGAATACAATTCTCTCAACCTAGTATTTTTCTAGGATCTTCTAGAATCTCTTCCTTTCTTTCTTCGCGTCAGATCTCTTTCATTAGCTAATGTTTCTACATTCTTTTAATTTCTTTTACCTTTTTCCAAAAAAGCCAAGGAAACGATATTGAAGTGATGATACTCTTTTGGTACTGTAAAAAAGAACGAAAATGTATTTGAATTGCTCATGTTCAACAAGAAACGAAATCAAAAAGTATAGAGGAATTATTAGAGAAGTACTGATGCGGTTTTAAATTACACGTTCGCTTTTGGGCAATTCATTGAGAAGACTAAAGGCTTCAGCGTGGCCATTTTTATGGAATTTTATGGAATGCCAATAGTAGCCATTATCGGATCAAAAGTTCAATTTTGTACAACTGGTTTCTCCTGTGTTATTTTAATGTCTTTAAAATGGCTTTCCTAGATTTCTACTTCCTTGTGGTTTTCTTTTCCTTTATTTCTTTTTTTTTTGGAAATCTCATTGCAGATATACATACACCTACAAAGAGTGAATGAGCACATTGCAAAAAAATATCTACTCATTAAGTTTTCCAGACACTTTTTAAATTTTATTCTTAATGTCTTAATATGATTTTCTTTGACCTCATTTCTTTAATTTCTTATGAGATTAGAATATTAATATTGCTTTTATCGTGTACTGTTTATAGAATGATCCATATAATTTTCGTCAACTAATGGAATTTGACATAGGCTGCATAGTAGAAAAAATTCAGAAACGCTTTTTGAAGTTCCTGTCTTTCAAGATTGATGGAATCTATCCTGCGCGTGATATTAATTACACCGACCTCTTGGAACGTCATAGTTTTGAGTCTTTGAATGCTCGCAGAGAAGTTATTAGTGCAATTTTCATGGAGAAACTTATGAACAACAGGATTGACTGCATGAATCTGCTGGCTCGCGTTACATCCATACTCCCAGACTGTCCTCTAGAAACAACAATCTATTCGCAGTTAAGAATTTTAGGACTAATGTAATGATTACAGCACCCATCGTTCACTGCTGTATTATTGCTAATAAGTTGATTAGTGATGTTTTTTTTTAAATTATATGACCACGATTAACTCTGCTTGCTATTTTTGTCACTGGATTTCGATTTTTTGTAATTTTGTCCTGCAATTGGATTTGATATTCTGTTGGGCAATTGATAAATTATTATTATTGTTATAGTAGGATTGCGAGAGAGTGATGTTTCCTTTGGGGGAGGATGGATAGCAATATCACTTTAGTCATCAGAAGTTATCGTACGTAGTCGTCGTCAGTATCGTCGCGATGAACCACGGTTTGACAAAGCGTTAAAATTGATTCCTTCGTCTTTTCGCACTTACGGACCATTTTTCTGTGATATGGAGGATAGTAGTTTATATTTGGCATCACGTATCAGGTAGACCGATTCCTGTCAGTAGTGATATTTTGCAGAATGCGATCTTTCAGAGTCCGTTGGTATTGCTTGGCCATTCTACTAAAAGGACGACAGCACCTCCGATGGAGGATTCAATCAAGTAACAACTACAGATTCATGACGAACACCAAACAGTTAGAAGTCGAAGCATTCTTTAGAAAGTCGTATTGTGGGGTTGGTGATGTTGTCGTACGCCCGCCTTTTGTTGAAATGAAGAGACTTCGTTTTTCTTATTATTTATTTCTTTTCACTACACTTATTAATTTGAAATATAAGATGAACGAATTGAATCAGTGTGAATCGAATGAGTTAAATTGAAAGAATGAATTTGAAAGAATGCATAGGAATGAATGTGTGTTTCAGAAAAAGCGTCTTTCAAAAAGTGTCCTTAAAATTAAGAGTTGTGGTTTTTATAACCTCAGCCCGGATGGTGCAGCAGGGGTGAGTACGTGATACCTCGGGTTGCGTTGCATCTTCCCTTAGCCTGACTACATAATATTTATCGTTTAAGGCACGTAACAAATATCCTGGATGTCTTGAAGTTCCCTTTCTTAACAATAGAAATCTATTAGCATTCTACCCGTACTTTCAAAAATTTTAGAGAAGATTATAGCTTCTCAGCTTCGAGAATACGCAGTCTCACATAACATACTGCCGGATACTCAATCTGGGTTCCGTCCTCGCCACAGTTGTGAGACTGTCCTGTTGGATATCACTGACGATATTTTGAGGGGAATAGATGACAATAAGATCACAGTATTAACCCTGCAGGATTTCTCGAAAGCATTTGACACCATAAATCATCAGACTCTATTGGCCATTTTAAAGTTTATTGGTTTATCTCAACACGCAGTTAATTTTTTTCGGAGTTATTTACATAATCGTACCCATCAAATTGAAATTGATAATCAAGTTTCTTCCCCTCTGGTGTCGTCATGTGGTGTCCCGCAGGGATCAGTCTTAGGCCTTCTATTGTATACCCTTTATACCAGTGACTTTATTAAAGTCATACGTCATTGTAAATTTCACTTATACGCTGATGATACCCAGCTTCTTTATTCTTTCTTGCCTGCTGAATTGCCGAATGCAATTTCTAACATTAATTCTGATTTATCTAGTCTTGCAGATATTTCTGAAAAACATGCGCTTCAATGAAATGCTGCTAAAACCTCTGTACTAGTATTTGGTCCTACGAAACTTCAGTCTCTTATAGAACCTCAAATTGTCTTAAATATAGCAGATCAGCGGATAACGCCTACAAAGTGTGCTAAAAGTTTGGGTTTAATTTTAGATTCATCCTTAAGATTCAAATTCCATATTAATAACTGTATAAGGGAAGCTTACTTTAAATTGAAAATAATTTATACAAATAAACACTTTTTGAACAAAAAACTAAAAATCTTGCTCTACGACTCCTTAGTTTTATCTCGATTTAATTTTGTTGATGCCGTGTACGGTCCAAATCTGGATGCTTCGGATATACGCAGAATTCAGACTCTTCAATCAAACTTAATGAGATAAAATGGCTTAATATGTCCAACAGGCGCTTGTTGCATGCTGCATGTCTTTATCATAGAATTGTTGTTTACAAAGCACCTAAGTATCTTTGTAAGAAAATAATCTTTAGAACAGACGTGCATAATGTTAATATACGTTTTAAAGGCACACTTACACCTCCTGCGCACCACAAGGAATCCTTTAAGCGTTCGTTTACGTATCAAATTGGGAAAGTATACAACTCGATTCCTGATGAGATCAAAGATTTAAACATTAAACAGCGTCTTAAAAATTACCTGCTTCTTCAACAAAGCATGTCTCTGTAGTTAACTAGTGCATCTTCTGACTCCTGTATATTAATATACATGCATATAGTGTTTCTGCTTCTGTTATTTAATGCTATGTATAAAGCAGTTTATTATGTAAGGTAATACTATTAATGTTTGCATACTAAGTTCTAGTTTGTGTAACTGTAGCTATCCAGTTTTTGCTTACCTATTTTGCTTTTATTACACTTCTCATTGCTTAGCCTGAGATGAAAAACAGGGATTTCCTACTTCTTGAGTAGGAAACTATCTGATCTCTGGCTTTTTCCCACTTTTTGTTTATGATCATCACTGTACACTGTACACGTACTCTGATAATTATACACGTACTCTGATATTTGTTAATTGTTAATGATATTGGGATATTGGGAATAAATTATTATATTATTATTATATTATATGCGAATACTAGTCAATTTTGGATCTAAGGTTTTACAAAAGCGCGTTTTCTACTAATGTTCAAGAAGGTAATAAAAGTATCCTTTCTGAAATTTTAGCTATTGTGAGCTGAAATTAAGAATGCAAAAGGTATTGACGATATCTTATTAGAAATACAGAAAATCTTTTAAGTAATAAAAAATGAAGTGACAGTTGAGCAAGAGTCTCACGGACTCTGCAGGTAAAATATAATAGTCGTAAGTCAGACGTAAAAATCCGTAGTTTGAAGTAACATTTTGAATGAGATAAGAATACCTAAAATCGAAGGATAAAACTTGAACATAAGGTACTCTAGTTCTAGTCTAACATGTAATTAATTAAAAAAAATAGAATTACAAAATTGAATGAATTAAAAACTAATTAAAGTACATACTATGTGTTTTTTTAAAAATGCCATAAGGGGGTGGCTGTGGAAAAGAAAATTCATGTCTTAGCTCCATTCATTTACTTTAAATTTTCAGATTTGTTAGATGTCAAGCTACGACATGAGTTTTAATTTCCATCGCCAACCTTTATGGCATTTTTAAAAACAATCATTGTGTAATAAAGTGATGGGTACACAATAATGCGAAGTTCTAATACCACTAAAAAGTAAGTCTCCTTTAATGTTCATCTGGAACATCATGATAGCAGAGGCCATTTGGTCCATTCGGGATGCTTTTTGTCAGAACAAAAGCTCGTCCTGTCATAGCTTAAAGAGCAAGGGATTTATAAGGCTTCCAAGAACTCCTGGGTTTTTAATCAACAATATGCATGAAATATGATAAGTTGAAGGATCAATAATTTACCCCAAATTTCTTGACCTTTGGCTATTCTTCAACATGAATTACAAGTTGCTTGGGATTCTCTGTTCAAAAAGAAATTCACCATCTCATTACACACGTACTCCGACGAGGAATATATAACACAAAGAGGTTTTCTTGAGAAATGTATGACCCTTTGTTGTTGCCTTTGTATTATTTACTACTTTTACTAATTATTATAGATTTTTTTTCGGTTACAAGTATTTTAAATAATAAACATTAATATTTGTGAATGTTCAATTTTTATCCTTTATTTTCGTTTGAAACATAAAAAAGTATAAATGGAAGATTGAAAAATGAAAAAGAATGAAATAGTTTTGCAATTTTATTACCTTACCTGATATGCACTGAAAATCCGTAGTAAATTCCACCGTGCGCACAGTAAAACATAAATCACAGGGCACGCAGGTTATAAACGGGAGGAATTAAGGAAAGAGATAATAATTAAGGAGCGGTATTCTTCGGGGAAGCGGCGAAAAACGGAATTCATCGTGATTTATTCGGGCTCCTTTAAAGCGCCTGACAGCCGGAATATGTGCGTCCACATTCATATTAATAATGCTCATTAATTTAGATTTAGGTAAGCCTGCTATTGGACGTAAATAGTAATTAACCAAATGACCATCATATATTTGGTTGGCGTCACGAACGAGCCAATAAATCCCGGTGCCCGGTGCTTCACAGAATGATTTAAATTAAAATAGTCGGGTTTCCATCAAACATGACCTTAGATATTGGGAAACGATTAAAATTTAATTAAAAATGCAGTCGTCATATCCTGATTCGGAATTAGACTTGAGAGGCGGTTAATTTTCAATTGTTTATTTGCGTGTTCGATAAAGTACTGATGAAATGACGGTTGATGCTCTCATAGCTTAAGACAAGACACGTAAATAAGCTTGTGGATTTGTTCACGGTTAAAATATTATCTGTCTAACACTTGGTAAAACGCTAGAGATGTAGTAGAAAGTTGCAAACAATTCTCATACATTTCGATAGATAGCACATACAGGCTTTCAAGCTTTGTTCAGAACGTGTTATAAGCGACAAAGCTCTTCTGTTTCTAAGAACCAGAGAAGATTCGTCGAGCATGTCTATACGTCTGTAGAAGCTTTCTGTTATTTATTTAGTAGCGACATTAAACTTTAACATTTCACGGAACGTATTTATTTAATCGATAATGAATTTCGTCTTTATCTTTTAATGATCTTTGATTTGATTTATGCGTTTCGCTTTCGACTGAAGGCGGAGTACGCCTTGAGGTAAAGGTAATTGGTATTCCGGTTGGTTAATTTAAATTCGTAAATTCGTATTAGGGCGTTAACTAAAGCGTAGCAGGTGATGTGATCTCGACTTATCCCTTTGGAGATATTTAGATTTGTCGGGGTGCTTTGGAAGTGGAAGTTTTCCCCGAAGCTGCGATGCCGTATGCGAATTAATGTAATTTAATAAGTATCAGCGTGAGGCATTCATTTGCTAATGGATTGCTAGAGGTTGTAGAGAATTTGAGCTTATTATTGAATTAGGTCTAGCATACAAGGAAGAACATGCTCTCAGACATGTCAGGATGCGAGTAAAAAAATTACACACGTGTTCATAGAAATATCCCTGGATTTGCGTTTGAATTTGTTGATAAATATGGAAGCACAATTTGTGTAGTAAGTAGGTACTACTTTACATATAATACATTCGCACCGTCGCGTCATTTACATATGACGAGATGATGTTAAGAAAGAATTAAGTTCGACAACGTTCTGTATACAGTGGTAAAGATACATAAATAAATACATCAACTTTAGGTCTGTTCCAACCACGTTTTGTTACGGTTTCGAAACCATTAGAAGCATGCAATCATCAAAGTTTTACACTTGACGAAGTTGTCAAAATCAATCATTATTTCGGTGGGCAACTGATTATGACGGTTTCGAAACCGTCACAAAGCGTGGTTGGAACAGAGCTTTTATATGCGATTTTTTTCAGAAATGTCACTGAAAAATTAAATTTATTTATTTTTGTTAAATAAATGTAACTCGTTTCAATAATGGATGCAATTTATTAAAGTGCGTTTTGATTAATTTGCGAGTCCTCTTTGTCGTAATTTATCAACCAATAATTAAATTGATTTACAATATTAACTTGTACAATTTACTACCTTTGTCCGCCGTATTGATAAATCTATATTTAATTGCATGTGGCGCTACGCTGTTTTAAAGGCAAATTTAAAAATAATCCTAGAGGCTTTATGTTCGGTCGCTTAATCACTGTTTGATGAGATTAACAACTACGTTTTTTTTTTTTAATTTATTGTTTAGCTGTGAATTTTTTTGAAATATGAAAATAATAATAAAATATAATCCGCTTTTAACCGTGATTTAACTCATCTATTCAATGCAATGTACAGTGAAATACAAAAGTAATGTCTAGCTAATAAAATGATAGGTAAATGGTCGCTATTACAAGTAGTGAGTGTATTGCCCGAAAATAAGATTCGACGAGTGCTTGTTTAAATACCTGCTTGTCCGCCTATTTATAATAGTGGTTAGAAGGGACTACACCGCAATTTAGGGTTTTATTGAGGAGATAATACTTTTTCTTTTTACTGTACATTTACCCATTTCTCAAATACCTACAATTTGCAAATAGCAAAAATGAGAAATTAGTGGTAACAATATTAATTGACGGGGGTATGGAACACGTGCATTTAATAGATGTCAGAAACATGACCTCGACATTAGTTGCTTGCAATGGGATTTAATCGTGCGGAATGGATGCAACAGTTATGTAAATCTAAACGTCAAGAGCACACCTTGAGCATTTGTCTGTTGTATTCGAATGCAGGGGCCCGTAAAATATCACTGCTCGCGTTAAATCGCTCTTAATTTTAACGACTCACTCGTTTCTCAATGGAGTAGCGGTAGAGAGGTTCCGCGGAAACGAGCTGAAAGCCAAATGGATATTTTACTCTTAGAAAAGCAGATTTTGCAGGCAACGTGTTTAATTAAGCGTGCACTATTTATTTTTATTAAAACTCTGAGGCATTTTAATGATACTTATTGTTAGTCAGCGGTACGGGTATGTGATGATAGTCTTGTGATTGATAAAGTATATAGTAATAAAGTATAAAGTCTTGAAATTTAATTTTTCTTTTGCATGTAAAATTAGGGCAACGGCAATGCTCATATTATTCGTCCAATTAACATTTTCAATGTCAATATTTGGATTGGATTGCTTAATTAAGTGTGAGTGATGGGTGGCTAAAGTGATAAAAGAAAAGGGATGAATTATCCTTTACTTTCAGATTTATTAATTTTACATAAGACCTCGTCGAGACAATCCGTTCCTCTAGATGTCTCTAGTGAGAGAGAAGTTCTATTATTAATTCACTTTATAAAAATAATTAAACGATATAATTTTAACATAACTAATTGGCAAATGAATTAATGTTTTCTCTCCCAAACCATGGTACTAGATACAGAGAGGTGGACGGACATTTTAGAGTTTCGTCACACACTATGACATTCGGTGAATATTGATTACGCAGTCGGACTCCGAGTGATGTACTCGACCAAACGACTTGCAGCTGTATGATACGTATCGTGAAACCCAGTCGCCTTTTATATAGTTTATACCGGAAATTCCGATTTCGAAAAACTTTGCATGTGGGCCACTAGCCCTATGCAACGTGCCTATCATGACTTTCCTATACCGTCGCGTCGCACAGTGGTCAATATGCGGACAAAATCAATTTTTTTCAAAATGCTGCAAAGAGCATTTTGATTTTAAATTAGTAATTCTTAATGATTAACTGATATATATTGACAAAATAATCAGATATATTTCCATATTGCATTCTTATACAAGCCCTTAAAGTCGCTTGAGTTGTAATGCTTACTGACAGTGTAAAAATTCA
The DNA here is from genome assembly GCA_033060865.1 of Dorcus hopei. NCBI lineage: Eukaryota > Metazoa > Arthropoda > Insecta > Coleoptera > Lucanidae > Dorcus > Dorcus hopei. The sequence continues at coordinate 27,286,242 of CM065419.1, read as the reverse complement.
TCATATTTTTATACGAATTTCTCTTACGATGTTATTATTACATTAAAGAAATATTTTTTAATGAATAGCAGCACTATTAGAGAATATGTTATGCTGAATAAAAATAATTATTTCAATTGTTGTACCATTACATAGAGGACTGGAAGAATTGTTGAAAAATGTTTTATGAAAAAATTTAATAGAGCATAATTTTTGAGCTCCGTCGAGCGCTATGTTCTAACCTATTTTTCTGCATATATTAGACTTCTAATTAAGTGATAAAATACTTTTTAGCTGCGACCACTTGCGACCCTCGTTTTAGGTTACAGTTGTTCTAATATTTGACATACTGTAAATATCGCTGCAAGTGTCGATCTGTTGATGTGAAACTTTTGTTGTTCATCCAGTGCCTTAGTTTTTAAGTTCTTATGGTGATAAAAATATGAATAAGTTTCTATTTTGTTTTAGATTTAGATTTTTAATAATTAATTTTTTTTTAATTTGGTTTAATTTTCACTCATTTTATTTTATTCATTTAAAGACATAATGCACCAAAAAAAGTAAAATAAATTAAAAATGATAACGGACAATGATAATTTCAAAAATAATTAGTTTTTTCCGCATCTCTATAGAACCTAAACCACTGTGCGTCGTCCGCTCTTAAGCCTGAGTTTACTAGGATGCCGGTACCGTAATGCAAGTCGTAATATGACGGCAAATGACGTCATGTAGCGTTGGAGAATGACGAATATTGATGTAAAGCAAGGAAAGATGTAACGGTGTATATTTCATTCTACTTATTTCAAATATGAAATTCTGAAATACTAAAAGATGAAGAGTCTCAATGATTAACGAGAAGCAGCAGAAACACCACCAGCAGCAATAGCAGTAGAAGAAGTCAACGTGACCTGGTTCCAACCGGAACCCAATTAAAAAAAAACAGATAAAGAGTCATCAAAAGAGGATTCCGAACGTTCAAAAAAAACTTTTGCGTTTTCTTATGTGACGGTGATGTCTACCGCTTTCCAGCAAACCAAATGTACTCAATATTCTTAGCAAGTTTTTTGTAATGTCATTCACTGCCCAGCGAAAACATGTACGTTTATTCAACGTTAATTTCACGTTGTAATGGTGGAAATAACGTTATTCGTTGAAAAATGCAACGTTGTTTTTTGGTTGAATTAGCAACCATAATTATATCACGTTTGTATGACGTGTTTTTTAACGATCAGTTTAATATGGACGTAATTATAACGTGAAATAAATACGTAACAATTTTGTCTTTTTACGACGTGATTTATACTATGAGTAAATGCGATGTATCTACCATACGTTGTTTACCACATCATTTCAACGTTAATTCAACATCTACTATTCTACGTAATAAATGAGAAAAAAATTAACGAAACTAATACGTTAGATAAATCATAATTTACAACTAAATTTTTAACCCACGTTTTGTAACGTTATTTTAACGTATACCGAATAAATATGCCTTACAAAACGTGATGTTGACGTTAGAAAACACTTAATTTTACAGTGATTGTCTATCGTGTTTCACGCCTTTGAATTCTAATTTTACTAAAAATCTATGAAATATGAGGTTCTTCTCCATGCTTGGCAGCTTTGAAATGAAACGAAACAGGTATGAAAAGTACTGCTAATTTGGACATACGAGTCAACCACAACCTCTTTTTAAGTTGACGTAATCTGTCAAATTTTTTTAAGTTTGAATTTGATGCCCAAAATCTGTGATTAAAAATACTAAAGAACGCAATAGTCAATCAATTATACATACATATTGTCACGAATACTCATTGGGGACAGCTGTATAAGAGTGGAAAGTTTAACTGGAATAAATTCTGTAACTTAGAAGATTACGATTTGTAAAAAATTCTTGAACAGGTCAATTTTATTTTAATGGCGCATATTACAAATTGTATTTTTTAAATTTTCAATTATTTGGAGGGGTGAAACGACCCCTAACTATGTTTTTTTTTAATGGAAGGATATGTTGAAAAAATTAAGAATACAGCTACGTTTTATTTTTTTATTTTTCTTTAGCAGTAAAAGGTAAAAAACAAAAAAAAGAATTTTTTTGCTAAAACCGTTTTTAATGCCAAAAATTCAGGAACTCCATTTTTTATTATTTGATGAGAAGAAATAAGCATTCCATATGGTATCGTATTGTTGCGTGCAGCCAATAGATGGCGCTGCCAATGCGCTAAATTTTTAATTGTACGTAATTACTGAGGCGAGCATTTTGAACATCTGATGCGTTAAAATCGTTCTAGTCAAAAATTTATTTTTTATTTTTTCGCCTTTTACTGTTTAAGAAAAATAAAAAAATAAAAACGTAGCTGTATTCCCAATTGAACAAGCTTTAAGAAAAAAAAAATTACTCAACATAACCTTCCATTAAAAAAAATTGTTAGGGGTTGTTTCATCCTTCCAAATAATTGAAAAGTTAAAGAAATCCATTTATAATATGCGCCATAAAAATAAAAATTGACCTGTTCCAAGAATTTTGCTACAAATGGCAATTTTCTAAGTTACAGAATTTATTTCAGTTAAACTTTCACTGCGGTGTTTATGAGCAGCATGTAATTTTTTTAAAATTTCCATAAAGAAATAATTTTGTAAATAATAAAGTAAATTGAGAGTACTGTATTAAATGTGTTTTGTCGAATATTTTATGTTAGTGTAAATATTTTTAGAAATAGGCGATTTAGAATTACATGTTTATTATAAATAAATAATTTAGAATTTTTGAAATGTATATACAAAGAAAATAACCTTAGGATTGTAATAATTAGAAAAATTGATTTAATGATGTTATGATAATATGGATGTTAGAAGGAAACTGTAGGTAGTAAAGAGTTCGGAAATTGAACGAGTGAGGGCGGCGCGTAGCTATTGTAAGTTAAAGTCCCCGGTTCGGCTTTTATTACTACTGAGTAGTCACGGAAGCGATACGGCACTGGGATCTCCAAATGGCTTAGCGGTTCTAGTCTAGCCGACTTGAAAGTCGTGTCACTCGGCGGCGTGGGTTCGAATTCCACCATTAGCCATGTATGTTTGTTCAGTCTAATGATTTAGACCCAGCTTTAATACAAGTCGTAATTGTTCGATTCAACGCTACACGTGGACATTGCCGCGACATTTTTTCGTTGTTTAACGTAACCATAACATTACGAATTCAACGTTTGTTACATGTTATTCCACAACGTTTTTTATACGTATGTATGCACTGGGATTTAACGTAGAAATACCGTGGACAAAGACGTTTAAAAGAAGTTGATTCGAGCGTTGTTAAAACGTATTAATAACACACGAATTCAACGTTGATTAATTGTTATTCTACAACGTTTCTTACACGTGGACAGAGACGTTTAAAAGAAATTGATTGCCGCGACATTTTTTCGTTGTTTCAACGTAACAATACCACACGAATTCAACGTTTGGTTACATGTTATTTTACAACGTTTTTTACACGTACGTGTTTTCGCTGGGTGTCAATATACGGCCGTTACTTTACGGCACCGCTACCCTAGGAAACCAAAGCTTTACTCTCGCATAATGTGACCTTGGCGACTGCTTGATGATACAATATGCAGCCGATATTCTCCGAATGCAGTTTTATTGCAAAGGTCAACGACTCATGATGACAAATTTCTTGAATAAGCAAGTTGCTTGTTTACATATTTTTTTAAGTGGGCGAATGTTCGGCGGTCGCATAGGCGACGTTGTATCGAATTTAACTTACGCAATGAATTTAATGATTTACAAATTGCCGATTTCTTACATCGGTAACTGCTAAAAATAAAAATAAATTGTATTTTAAGTTAAAAGTAGTTTGACACTTGTTACTATAATATGGATATATATCAGCAGAAATTACTTTAGGAATTTGTCTTGTTTAAGACCCATCCAATTCCATGTTGTACATAGAAACAGATATCAAAGTAGAAGGCGTGATTTTAGTCCCGCGCCGAGGCGAGATCTTAATTTTGAAATGTATCTGGTAAGTGCATTGCTTTTCTAATTAATTAAACCGTTGAAGAGCACCGCCAGCGCCGGTTGAATAACATGAGCTCACTTGGATAGGTTCATTAGAGTAATTTCGGTGTTTTGTTATCGGAATCTTAGGCCAGGCGTGATCTAGCATGTTCATCACCGACAGTAATTAATTCGATTTTTCCGTCTCGCCTAATTCGGCGTGGCGTTTTATTAGACGCTAAATATTACTTTAAGGGAGCGCTAGGAACAAAGGCCGACCAGGCGGAGGATAAATGGTTCGCCTATTATGTTGCCGGCGAAAGTTTCCCTGAAATAAAGAACTTCGGTTGGTTGTGTGCGACGTCAGACACGCACAAGTAGTTCGAAATAAGAATGTTTTTCTCTTGTGGTTTCGCTTTAAATTTCGCCGTTATTCAACGGAGGAAATTCGTCTCTTTTTACGGTGGTAATTCATATGATTTGATTTAAAGAGCAAAATTTCATTTAGCTCATAAACTTTGTATGAAGCATTCGTTATACGGAGCTTATTTCAGCGGAAGCAGGAAAAAGTGAATAAAAAAAATAAAGAAAGAAATGAAAGAACTTTTCTTGAAATTTGTCTTGTTTACGCTTTGAATTAAATTGGAAACGTAAGAAAATTGTTTTATGTTTGTTTTGCCAACGTTTCATCTTAGGATGTACTAGATACAGATATTTTCTTTTGTGTAAAAAAATACTTAAACCGTTGGAAAACTTGAACTTTGATTTGAATACAAATTACTAGTACTAGCAAATTTTTCTACTCCATTTGACATTTGAGCGAACAAAGCGAATGTTTAGTCATTCTGTGTTTTGTTTCGACATAGTTCATTTTAGAGTACTCTATTATCATTAAAGAAAAAGGTTTTGTTTCTCTATGCAAATAACTATAATAAAGGGTTTTTCAGTAATAATTGTGTGGAAAATATACATATAATATTTATTTCATAATGAAGTACCAAGGCATTATGTATGGAAAACAATGTCCACGGTTTCGTCTTAAGGCGGCTCTACATTACATGGCAAACTAGCCAAACGTTTGTGATGTGTGAAGGTTCGCCGAATAGTGTGTATGGTAGAGCATTTGTCAAACTCCTTCCAACGTTTGCATTCGTATACGTTCCGATAGAAGTCGGTAAATCAGACACTTAAATGCGATTCAGCAACATCGTACACATTATTTGACAAACGTTTGGAAAACTGTACACATCACCAACGTTCGACATTCGCCTAGTTTGCCATGTAATGTGGAGCCGCCTTTAGAGATTACATTCGAACGGATTTTATTGATGACATTTTTACACCCAGTAGATTGAATTTCACCAATTAAACGAATTACGTAGGCTTGAAACTGTTGAACAGTGCGGACATCACGAGACATCACGTAACCATTAAGAAAAAATCTGAAGGTTTTATTGAAGGAGAAATTCGATGGCTTCATTATCTCGCGTAATGGTGACATCAATTGGCCGCCAAGATCGTGCGATATAACACTTTTAGAAAACGAGCATCCACTGCTAATTAGTTCCTTGTGCAACGTTATAAGTTTGACCTCATTTTTCATTAATGTTTATACCACTTTTCGTGCTATTATAAAACAAAATCGCTTCAGGCAACACGTTGTCATCATTTTCAGTAGCAATTTTCCTTTATTGCTGTTTAATTGAGCAACTAAAATTAGGTTGTCTGTGTTTAGTATGGATTCAGTTAATGAAACGCTCCCATGCCATTTAACAGATGTGACATTTCTGTCTTTTCCCAATACTCGATTAATCAGCTCCTTGCTTTTTTTTCTATTATGACTATAAAGATCTTTCAGGTTGTTTACTGCAATAAATCTCAATATGTAAAAAATAGAGTTTTTCAATTAACTAGGAAAAAAACTTTGGCGTAAGTATTACTTATTGGGCTTAAATAAAATGTACTGACGGACTGACGATGCTGTGTTCTTTGACTGCTGATATTTATTCATCAACTCTTACTGATACTGAAGTTTCTATAACTTTTCAATCTTCCTACAGTCTTTCAAAGTTAGATGTATAATTCTATTTCTGATCTGATTTTCATCTTTCAACTTTCCTACTGCCTTCACAAAATATAACAAAGTTTGATCCTTAATTTTATTTGTGATCTGCTTTTCATCAAATCGGATGCATCGTAATTAAAGATTCTCCTTCATTTTCTACATCTGAGTCAGAACTCAAGGCACCCTGTTCACTTTGAGCGTTGTGATTGCTGAAAACTTTACAAAATGAATCCATCCAAATTAGAGACGATGTCAACCAGAACTTCTTCATCCTAGCCTAGTCTCTGCTCAATGTCATGATCCTAACTGCCGTTCTCTTGCCAAATTTGTTTGAGGAAAAGAGTTCAATTTCTTATTGCAATAATAATAATTTCAAAATAAAAGTATTATAACAACAACTGTTCATTTGAAAAGAACATCAAATTGGTTTTGATTTTTTGATGAAAGAAACGAAAGAACGAAAAAAGAATGACTCCCCAAACCGATTGACGTTTGATGGGATAACAGTTGTGGTTCGCGTTAATCTATAGTTTACCAGAGGGCGGCTCTATAATTGGCACTCATGCACTGAAAGATAGAAAGGTATGATGTATGTATGTATGTACAATATCAAAAAAGATGATAAATTATTTTTTATCTAGTCAGCGCTAAACTATTTATAAAAGAAATAACTAAAATTTTATTGGAAACAATCTGGCTTAGTAACTAATTTGAAAGAGGCTCTACATTTTCCCATTTTTAGATGTTATTTGGAGAAGATTTGTAGTGGAGAGTCTGCATTTTTTAATTTAGTAATTGATGATGTAAGGGAGTTACAAATTATATGTTTACGGACCACGAAACTAAACGACTCGGAAACCCGATTACATTTTTCTTTCATTTTTCGTTAAGGATATTTAACACATAACACGGTACATGAAAACATGGATAATTCTTGATTGTGTGCACTTACAGCTCCAACACTGAAATTATCAGAGAGTTTAAAAATAAATTCCTGCAATTCTGTATTCCTTCCTTAAATCCTTATATTTATCAAAATATCATATTTAACAAAATATCATCCAGTTTAGAAGATTACCTTTTACAAGAATTTTTAGAAAATGTATTAAGGAAAATGAGGAACTCTTACCTATCGTTGTCTTATGTTGTGTACAAGTAATTTTCACTTTGAACCTAAGTCACTTTTACTGGAGGAAGAGTTGACTCAATTTTATTTATTGAAAATTTGGGAATAAGTATTGGAATGAATGAAATGCAGAAAATCTTCGGAAGATGTTCTACAACAAATTTTACAATACTTAAATATCTTTGACGAAAACCGTTGTTTCGAAAATGCAACAGAAAAAATATATAGGAAGACACACCTTTTACAAAATGGCCGAAGCTTATAAAAATTGAAGACTGGTCCAAAAACAAGATAAGTCCATATATTATCAAATTGGTAGCTATACAAAAGTTCTTTGACTTATCGATAGATCGATCGGCATATAGTAAAAAAATGAACTGTAGGTAGATCGGAAAAGGTATTCCCTTAACTATTATATTGGTTAACGTTGGTTTTTGAGATAGGGAAACTTGATATAATAATCTCAGATAAGCACGCATAATTCATAAGTAAATCTAACATTTCGTTAGAAATAAGGAAAGTAATAGCAATTTCCGATACAACGATAAATGACATCAAGACAAAAAAAATTTGTGCAGAAGGAACTCTTCTTTTTAAGGTAATTTTTAGAATTATCCTATATTTCCTTCCTTAAAACCATCTAATAGGCCATTCAACTTGGAGGACCTGTATATGTACACATACATAATTTCTTGTAGCATAATCCTACAAGCTAATATGATACTATCATCGCCGCTCATAATGAGTACACTTAAAATTCACGGCCGTTTTATATCTAGGGGAATTTCCATAACCATAATTAGAATTACGTCGCGTAAGCACTTATGATCCTGCATCCCGCGTTTCTTCCGGAAACGAATTTGAACTTTGCTGAGCAATCTGCATTGCCCTAAAATTTAACGCGTGCATAAAAATCTTTTCCCGCAGGGATATCTAAATTCATCTGCACGAAGCTGACGGCGCTCATTAAAGCTTTTTCACCTTCTCTGAGCTCTTTCATTCAAGATTTATGTAGTAGAGACATATTATTTATCTTGTAATCTTGAGTAATTGAGTGTAACGATAGAACACTTCTTAATATTTAATATCAAGATGTTATTAACACCTCAACTATAGATGCTTGTTAATATCAAATAATCATTATAACGGTTACTATATCATTTATGAATATTAAAAATAGAGGAGGCTCCAAGTTGCTTCCCTGGGGAATACCAGCTTGAATCACTTTCGAAGAGTCATCCTTGTAAAAGACGAACTGACGTTTGTTATACAAAATGTCCCAGAAAACTTTTCCAGCATGGGGATCTCACTTATTATACACTGAGAAAAATGGAATTTTGCGATTTTGATAAAACATCATTCCTATCGATAAAATAAAAGTATAATGCTGTCATGTTATAAGGTCCATCTTACTCTAAATTAATCATGATTCTTAGCATAATGAAACTGTTTAAATTTAAGAATGTAAAATTATCATTCTACATAATACGTATTGTTAAAATAATAAACCATGTAATGAAATATTATGCTGAATAAATTAGTAATAAAATGTCATGTCTGACTTTTTGTTAATTATTTCGGAAATTTTATCATGACGGGAAATGATACTTTAAACAACAAACCACGTAGTGTTAACTTTGCAGGAAGTCGGTTTTTAACGCGAATCCGAATAAAATGTTCGGAATTCTTGTTAATATAAACGTACTCCTTTGTGCCATTTTTCTCAGTGTAAGAGATACGAATTCGGTTAAATGGGACGAAATATTCCTAAGTATTAGGGTAGTTATAAACTATTTTCAAATTTAAGAAATACCATGTGGTTCAGGAGTTAGGTATAGCCAAAAAACAAACATTTTCAAATTTGGTTTTTTTGTAATAACTTCTTTATTGTATAAAGAAGAACCAAAGAACGTCTGTTCTGAATCATTTTGTTTTCTACAAGTCGTGCATTAAATTTGAGGAAAAAATATTTTCATTACTAGAAATATTACATATGTAGAAGCACTGTTTTCCTTTGTTCGATGTAATTTCATTTGCGTCATTATCGAAATAAATAAAAATAAATATTCATAGTGTCAGTGGCGATCCAAATGAAATAAAGTAGCGCTCCCCCAGACGTATATTGCCGATAAAACATTTTGAGCGAATGCTTTCTGGGTCAATTAATTTTATTGGTTCGCCATGCGGATAGATTTCTTTGCTTTTATGATACCTACTTCACTCCGATATATGTCGAAAGCAACGGGAATTTTCTGGGGAAGTGTTTTTCCTGCAATCGATAGATACTCTTTGTGTGTACACTAGTAATCCGATAGTGCTTTAAAACTAAATCATTACGTTTTTGTCTGAAGCTTCATTGTCTGTCATCCTCTTTTTCAGGTCTTAAACATAAAGAATTATCACTAAGAAATGATCTCTTACCACAAATTATACGTACCTGCCGAAACACGTATCTACGGTAAGAGATCAGTTTTTAATTATTTCTAAAACCACTGTCTCCTTTACTATTCTTAGTATAAAGAATTACATACGTTTTATACATGGACGAAATTATGAGTATGACAAATTATACAACTATGAACCTTTGCTTTGCGTTTTTTCTGTCTCATTAGTCATTCTCGTTACATTAGCACGGTGTTTAGGTGAAATGGCGAAGGATGTAGCTGTAGCTGGAAAGAGGTGCCTGTTAAAATTAGCAAGATGGAATTAGAAGTTATTACCCTATTTAAAGGGCCATTAAACTAATGAAGCCTTTATGCAACCGGATAATAATGTTCTAAACTTTTAATGGCGTGGCACTTCATTATGCTAATAACTCTTTTTAACTGCCTAGTTGTAATTGCAATGATCGCAAGCTGCGGGAACAAATTCCTGCTTATGAACGCCGTTAAGGAAATAATGAAATGGGAAGTAAACGTTGGCAAGAACACGCTCGGCAATATACTTTCACTCTGCTTTAAAAGGTGACGCATAGAATAAATGTAGATTTTTACATATTTGAATAATTTTGAATAATTTAAGTATTATTGCAAAATTTTATGAAGGCATCCTTAAACGAATTAAGATTGATGGAACATCTAAAACAAAACATTCTAAATATTGGGAATTTTAATGCGAAAACCATTTTGCAGGATGGAATAGACTTTATAATTAGAATTTATTTTGTTAAATTCACAAACACTTACGAACGCAAACCACAACAAAAGCTCTGTTCCAACCACGCTTTCTGACCGTTTAAGAAACCGTCATAATCAGTTGCCCACCGAAGTAATGATCGATGTTGACAACTTTGTCAAGTGTAAAACATTGATGAGTGCATACTTTTGACGGTTTCTTAAATGGTCAGAAAGCGTGGTTGGAACAGAGCTAAAGATGACTTCTTCGATAACTGACAACATGAACTCATACGTCTTAGCAAAAGATCCGATGTGTCACAGCCACTTGTGAAGAGGAATTTTTTCGAAAGCCCTATATAATTTATTTTTCTAAATTAATTCAATTTACGCACAGTAGCATACATTTTCAAATTCCCCACATAAAAGTTCGGGTGTAAAAGAAAAAACTAAACAACATGCTTTAAGTGCGTATAAAATTCAGGCCTCCTGACGTCCTAAAGCTTTTACTGTCCCGAAATCGACGGACGTTCGGGCCTAAGCCCGGCTCTAAGGAGAAAATCTATTTAAATGCCGTCGTAAAACCTCATGAAACCGAAATCGCCACAATAAAAGGTAAGTTTACGGGCGATTTTGCGCGAAAAGTTCAATTACCTACGGACGTGTGTTTTGTGCTTTTTGTGTGAGTTATTTGGCGCCGCGAAATGGGGGTGTGTGTGTGAATTATTTCGAAAACAATTCGGTTTTCTCGTGTTTAATTGGGCGTTTTGTAGCGAGACGTTGCGGCGAAGTAAATTAGTTTCTAATCGAAAGTTACTTCGTGTTTCATAACCACCCACAAAATTGAGCTGTGATGTAATCATACAAAAGTTCCCAACTATATTAATTACCAGACATTTTAAAGTTCGCAAAACTTATATAAGGCTAAAATTTCATTCTAAATATGAGAAGTATAAGGAGAAAAACGTAAATGTATAACAAATTCTTTTAACGGACACTTAAAATTCGTGCAATCGTTCAACGTTTCATTATCGGTTGATAATTCCGCCAAGAACTATTTTTTACGATATATGATATATTCCTTGTATATAGGTTAGCTGACGTTGTCCCCCACCTATTCTGCCTAATGTATACAGCTTTATTTATTAAGGTCGATCCCTGAATGAGAAGAGTGTGGTCCTTGTGCAAATCCTGACGAATTTGATAAAGGTACATAGATTTTTGAGGTCATATAAGTTTCATTTTTGAGATTTTTTGGAGGCTAATATTACTTAGGCAGTAACTACCCTTTTTGTATTCATTCAGATCTTTTCGGAGATAATATTACTTAGGTATGTAGTAACTACCCAATAGTGACAATTATATTAAAAATCTATATAAAAAAAGCTTTTGGCTGTATTGACAGGGACAGTGATAGCATCACGCAGTGCTAAACTTAGTCCATATCAATTTTGATAGTCGAACTGCTAAATTAAATATGTATTTTCAGAGATGTTCTTTAGAGAAAGCTAAATAAAAAGCTCATATTGCTAGTGTTCATACAAAAATCACTCTCAATACAATCTGAACAAACTTTACATATCTTCTGTTCATAACTTACTGGCCTCCGTTTTCTCAACATATTCCAGTCTCTCATCTCATAATGTTCTTGTGCAGTGAGTTATTATTAATGTACACTAATGCTCTTCATTATTTCGGCTTTACGACCAAATATCGCCCTTAAAAGTTTTCGTTCTAAGATCAGTTTGTCAGTATCACTTTTGTTCAAATTCTTAATTAATATGACTTGAAACAGAACATTAGTGCGTAAACTTGAACATTATCTGGTTAACTGAACCTCAACACCCGTTGCAAGCGCAAGAAATTATCTCCCATATAAATACCAGGACGCTCACGGCTTAAACAGGCAGATCCGGCCTGAAATATGTTCCATTTGCTTACGTAGTTGTAATTTAATATTTCATTTTAACGTCTCACGCTCTGATAACACGTGGCAATTATAAATAACCGTTTTTCGTTGGCCCGCCGAAATTTATGTGTTGAGGGATCCGACCGAATGTACTCGCATTGTTTATTGATCCTTGAAGAAGGCCTCGCACCGACGCCATCCCTTTTACTTAACTGATAAATTTTTATAACGTCCCGATTTTCGCCGTATTTTATCCATAGGTGGCTTAAGTTATATTTATATGCGATTTTTGGGATTTATTCGGGTATTTAATGGTTGCTATCGACTTTTCTAGACGCACACCGAAATCTCTCGGTAATTTGTAAGGTCTATAAAAAGGATATATGTGCTTGTTTTAATTTAAAATTATTTTATGTGTATTCAAGTTTATGAATGTACAGTCGCGAACAAAAATAAATTGCTTGTCATTCTTTGACACAGTGACAAGTGATTTATTATGAAATGGTCGTGATTGTTATAAGCTTTGCATTGCGACATATAATCATGCGTGTTGTATTTGTCAAATTGATTAAACTCTAATACACTTGATATGAAGATATTTTTAATTTGTGACGACTCAAAATCTTCAATCTTTATGTAGCGGTTGTAGCTGTGACATGCTCGCAATTTTCATAAGCCGCTGCGAAGATAAATTAATTTAGATCTTGTTGTAAAATCTATTGTAAGACGAAGACGAAATAACAGTAAGTCGGTCGCCCTGCTTAAATCAAGAGAAATAACCATCCGAATTCTGCTACAAACTTGAAAGCTTGAGACTTTTCAGTAATCTTAGAAAGAAAAAAATACTAATTTACAAAGTTTAGATAAAAGTAAATAATACATTCATTTGTAAGCAAAGTTATAGTATATGTTGACATTTACGTGTTGCCTATTTCACTGACGTTTCTACTATTTTTGTGTGTTCAAGATAAAATATAGTATAAGTAAATATAACAAAAATCGAATCCCGTCACATTTTCAAAAAATAACAATCTACTTTCCAGCCAATAACGAGATAAAATCTAATTGCAAGTTTGCAATATGTACTTACAAATTATGATTTCTTTTGATTGCAACATATTTCTGCCTGCTCGATCTATACTAATTAAAATAATTAATGTAATAATTAGGAAAATGCAGTTGACGTTTCATCAATTCTATGTTATGAATTATATTTTGTAAACTCGGAATGTCTGAAAAGACAAAAAAATTTGAATAAGTCTGTGTGGTTAATAAACCAGATAAAAAATGAAAATCACGTGCTCGATGCAAATTAATTCGCGTATAATTTTCGCAAGATTGTTTCCAGGAGTCGGCGCGAAAATTTCGCCAGTCATAAATATGCAAACCTCATCAGGGCGTTAAAAATGATTTTTACAAAGAAATATGGAAATGGCTCGGGGTTAAATTAAATTTGAATAATTGAATTACGTCCGGGGAACAATAACTTAAGATTGGCGAATCGTCGCTTTTTTTTTTCGACGAGACCCGTCATGGGAGGGGGGGGCGAGATTTTGAATTGTAAATAAAAGTCGGCGTTAATTTCACCGTGAAATTTCGCGACAGCGACTTAATCATTTATATATTATTAAATATTAAATTTTTCAGATTTTATATCGTGTCATTAAACGACAGAAAAATAGGACAGAAAATTTTGTGCTAGCAAGCAATGTTTTGGTTTATGTAAATAACATATTAGCGTTTTAATTGTCAATTAGTTACTTAACTGTCATTTTAAAAAATGTTAATTTTCATTTTTTACTTGCTTTTTTCTGGGGGAAAACGGAAAGGAGGAAATGTATATGTACTATATGTCCAAATATATTTCTGATAAAGGTAGGCTACGGAAGATATTTAGATCAAAATATTGTCTAGCTCTTGAGCAGTTAAGTAAAATTAAAGTTTAATTGCCACATGTTACAGCTTGATGTGTTACTAACTTCAAAAACTGCTTGATGTTGTAGATTAGACATTCGTTTACATTTCCATGACCTACCTTTATCAAAAATCTATTCGGACATTATCATTACATTCACAAATACGAGTTAGAATCATATGAAAACCTTAAAAACGTTGCTAAACATTTATTAAAGCAATTGTTACAGTTTATTTTCCGCCTGTGTACGAACGCACCCTGTATAGTACACATTTCAACGTTCCGATCTATTTTTAACACGCTTCGTTTTGTTTCCCCCATTAGGCGTAGGAATGTGCCATTCCACGTCTACGTAATTCACGCCTAACTTTCTTTTTAACATATTTTCGCTAAAAGCTTCAGACCAGTCGAATAAGTTCATTTTATAAGAATTAACCCCATCCTTGCTTAGGGTCGGAATCGTGTTTACGCGACATTTAATTGTCCAATTTAAATGGTGCTTTTTTGCGACGCGGATGTTAACGGATGATCGAGTTCTGGGCCTAACGGAAAACAGTCGCACTTGAAACCGAGGCGTATGTCTGTAACCCTTGCCCTTTATTCTGATTGGTTCCCGCTGATGTCATGAAAATCAGCTATTGGTAAATTCGAATGTTTCTCTCTTGGTTTTTATTTTGTTCTTTTCTGCCGACCGAGGGAAGAGTCATGTTTCATTAATTTTCTGTTCGTCCCGTGAGCTGCACGTCTCCTTCGCGGAAAATTTGGTGTTGTGTCCACTTCATCTAGGTGGTGAGAGTGAATTTGTACGGCTGTGTGCCGAATTTGTTTGGCTCATTTGGGGGCGAAAAAGCCGCGTTTCTTTTGTGGTTTGTGTCAGCCTAGCCCGACGCGACTAGGTAAGCTTTACGTGCTGTTTCTCTCGATCTGGCCCGGATGTTCGTTTTTTCTTTCCTCGTTTATAGGCTCCTGGTTTTTGTTTTGGTCTAAGTTTTGGATTTGGTTTTGGCTTTTGGCTTACGCTCTTGGTTTCTCGTGGCAACTCGCGACTACTAATCGACGTATCCACACCGAGGAAGCCGATCGTCCACGGAAGCGCCCCATAGCCGGCCGCCTCCATCGCCATCAACGGACGTAACGACGCTGCGTGAACAGGTCATACTTTTATGTTTGCCTAATTTTTGCTTCACGGTGGATTTAATGTAGCCGCATTTGTGCACGTAAATTGCGTATACTCGCGAAGTAAATTCCATTTCGGAGGAATTCACCGGCTATTATGCGTTAAGCGCACAGAACGTAATTCGTCGAACGATTTCTTCGACGTTAGAATAAGCGAATGTTGTCTTTGTCAATTCGATTAACTTTGTATTAGTTTCGGATCCGAAAAGTTAGGAATTATCGTATCACGATTGTTGCTTGGTTTACTTGTTAATTTGTTTGACTTTTGATGTTTAAACGTTTAATAAAATTGTTTCATGCTTTGGACGTATCGTGTTTTTCTTAATTTTTACGCGAATTTCCTTTCAAAAAAAAAATTAAGTGGCGCCTATTTTGGATTGGCCTTCGCGTTATGGTCTGAGAACCCCCCCATCCCACTGCAGCGGCTGGCAACACTGGATCAATTTCGTTCCGGTGTTAAACTACTACTTATCTACACAGGTAGGTAGCACAATGTCAAAAACAAGTATGTCGTTTTTCGACGTAGTTCCCATTACGTTCTATGCACCTCCTCCACCGTTTTGGATGTGCTTGAATACCCGAAGAAAAACATTTCTTTGGTCGTGTGCACCACAGATACTCATGCACCGCCTGAATAACTTCATCATTATTCTGAAATTTCTTCCCACCTAATGCCTCTTTAAGTGGACCAAAGACATGATAATCGCTTCGCTAGGGGGGGAGATCAGAGGAATAAAGAAGATGTGCTAGACACTCAAACTTGGATGGTTTCGCCGTTGCAAGCGCAGTATGTGGTTGCGCGTTGTAGTGTTGCAGAAGAATACCATTACTCAGAGATCCTCGCCTTTTGGTTCTAATGGCAGATTTGAGGCGGTTCTTCAAGAGGTCTGAGTATGTGGCACTAGTAACAGTAACCCCATTAGGCATGTAGTGCTCTAGTGGAGTTGCAATTTTTAAACTGTCACTGTGTCAACACTTTCAATCGCTTCTACGGTATGTCATTATTAAGGCATTCTACATCTCAATTTGTAAGACAAGGTTCCGTTTAGTGCATTCTTTGGGGCACTTTTAAGGTTTTCGTTTGACTCTGCCTCGTATATTTCTCATAGCATTTATTAACAATAAAAACGGTTAAAACAAAATACAAAAAAAAAGTTCAATATACAGGATGAATGACAATTGTACCGACAAAAAAAAACACATAAGAGAATCGATGTCACAGATTGTGAGAAAAAATGTTTTGTGGCGACCAGGAAATATGCGTCACCCAAAAGTTCGAGTTCCAAGTATTCAAGACGACACCCTTCCGGGGAGAAGCTTACCGGACTCGACGGCAGTGCATCCTCAGCCGCCGGGACATTGACATTCACGACGCGTTATATCACTGATATTTTGCTGTACATCTATATCAATGTATATCACATGTTATCGATTAGATATTAAATGGTTTCGATAGTATAGTGAGGTACGACATTTATTCCGTCCAGAAAACCCCACAATTGGTGACCCCGACGTGATCCGAAACCAACGCGCGTCGGCATGTGAAACAAAAATCCAGGTGCATCCACGAGGCCGATAAAGATTCTCGCCCCAGAACAAATCTATCGCGAAACGTACGCGTAGTGAGCGACCTGCTGAGAATATTTTCACGTGGACTAGAATTTTTCGTGACTTAGTGTATGCAACACGTGCCATGCCGAATAACGAAGTAAGACCCCAAGATACCCAAGGCGGTGTCGTGCATCGGATTGGCATCAAAGTACCACCGTTCTGGCCCAAGGAACCTGAGTTGTGGTTCGCACAAATTGAGGCACACCGCGTTAACTGGGCATTACACAGGACACGACCCACCCTACCATGTGGTGTCACACCTCGAACCAAATATCGCGTCAGAGGTAAAAGACATCATAATCGCACCTCCCAGCGAAAATAAATATTATCAAGGAGCAGCTTATAGCTCGATTATCGGTGTCCGCGGAACAACAAATGTTTCGATTATTAGAAGGCGAAGAAATGGGCGACCGACGACCGTCGCAATTCCTCAGCCACTTGCGCAATTTAGCCGGAAGCTCCGTCAACGACACAGTCCTCCGTTCCCTGTGGATGACCCGGCTGCCGATGAACGCACAAGCCATCCTCGCCACACAATTCGACGTATCGTTAGACAAAGCCGCGACGTTAGCGGATAAAATTACCGAGGTAATGGTGCCACAGCAGGTGTCTGCAGTTACGACAACTACGGAAAATAGCCTCCGGCAAGAAATCGACGCCCTCCGGCAACAACTCGCCCGGATGCAAAGCACCACGGCTGATCAGAAGCGGTCGCGTTCGCGTTCTAATTTCTGACATCGCGGGGACATAATCGTTTCGGTACCAAAGCAAAGAAATGCGCTCCACCGTGTAAGTTGGGGTCGGGAAACGCGTACACCAGTCGGTAGACGCGGCCGACACAAAGGAAATAAAATCGCGCCAGTTGTACATAACAGACAGATATTCGAAAATACAATTTTTAGTCGACACACGTGCGGATGTGTCTGTGTTCCCCCGCAATCGAGTTCGTACAAGACTCACTTGTGCCGAATATCAACTTTACGCCGCGAACGGTTCGCTAATTTCAACTTACGGCGATATCACGTTGACGCTCAACCTTGGCCTGCGACGTGAATTCACTTGGCGCTTCATCATCGCGACATTACCGTCCAATAATCGGTGCCGATTTTCTCGCGCATTACGGCTTACCTGTCGATCTCAAGCATCATCGTTTGGCTGACGAGCAGACGAACCTTCGCGTTATCGGACACCCAGAATCGCACGAAGAGACGCCATGCGTGTGAAAACCGTCCTCCGGAACTCGCCGTACCACCGTATTCTCGAAGATTTTCCGGGCCTGACACGACCCAGTGGAATCCCGGCAAAAGCAAAACATTCCACGGTGCATCACATCAGAACAACACCTGACAACCGACAACTTGCAAGGGCACGACGTTCAGCACCAGATAAACTGAAAGCTGCCAAAACGAATTTGATATCATGATTAGAACGGGGATTGCGCGACCATCGGACAGTTGTTGGGCTTCGCCTCTGCACTTTAACGCCCAAGAAATTCATGAATGGCGACCTTGCGGCGACTACAGAGCGCTAAATGCAAGAACCATCCCGGACAAGTACCCGGTGCCACATATTGAGGATTTCGCACACAATCTTGCACAAAAAACGATATTCTCAACAATTGATTTAGTGCGCGCATACCATCAAATCCCAGTGCACGCGGAGGATATCGCAAAAACGGCTATCATTACTCCCTTCGGTCTCTTCGAGTTTCCTGTGATGACGTTCGGCTTACGTAACGCGGCTCAAACGTTCCAACGTTTTATGGACGAAGCACTCCGCGGCCTCGACTTCGCCTATGCGTACATTGACGACATCCTTATCGCATCGTCTTCGGAGGGCGAACACGAAGAACATCTTCGCCAGCTGTTCTCACGACTCGAGGAGTACGAAGTGGTGATTAACACATCGAAGTGCGTTTTCGGCAGAAGTGAGGTGCAATTTCTAGGCTACCGAGTGGCAGAAGAGGGAGTGCGCCCATTAACGGACAAAGTGCGTGCAGTGCTTGATATGCCGGCACCAAAAACAATCAAAGACCTACGCCGTTTTCTCGGCATGGTGAATTTTTACCGACGATTCATCCCGAGAGCGGCGCTTATCCAAGCCCCGCTAAATAAATGTCTCAGCGGACCGAAAACGAGCGGAAAAACACCCGTGCCATGGACCGAGGAACTGGAGGGAGCGTTTCACGCCTGCAAGGAGTCGCTCGCTGAAGCCGCGCTTCTTGCGCACCCGGACATGACGCTACCCCTCGCTATCTTCAGTGACGCGTCCGATCTGGCTATTGGAGCAACGTTGCAACAGAGGTCAACGCACGGATGGGAACCGCTCGGGTTCTTTTCCAAGAACTTGAGCCCTGAACAGCGCAAGCACTCCGCATTCGACCGCGAATTACTCGCGATTTACAAGGCGCTCAAACAGTTCCGGCATATGATAGAGGGCCGAAATGTGATCATTTTTACAGATCACAAACCCCTGACGTTCGCGTTCCAACAGAGACCCGAAAAATGTTCGCCGCGACAATTTCGTTATCTGGACTATATCGGACAGTTTACAACCGACATCCGTCATGTTGCCGGAAAAGACAATATAGTGGCAGATGCTCTATCGCGTATTGAATCGCTAACCGACTGTGTTGATTTCGAAACATTAGCACGATCGCAGGAGAACGACGCTGAACTCCGGGAGCTGCAAGAGCGTGAGACAGCGTTACAACTCCGTCGCATAACCATCCCTGGCTCACAAACGCAATTGTTCTGCGATTTTTTGACTCGCGTAGCCCGCCCATTCGTCACTCAGACCTTTAGACGCCAAGTGTTCGACTCATTGCACGGCCTATCGCATCCTGGTGCTCGAGCTACTGCGCGACTAATCGCCGAACGCTACGTGTGGCCGAACATACAACGCGACTGCAAGCAATGGACTCACGAATGTCTAAAATGCCAGCGGAGCAAAATCTCGCGACACACGTCAAGCCCAATTAGCGAGTTCTCGCACAAAAGTTCACGCTTCGAACACATTCATGTGGATCTCGTTGGCCCGCTCCCATACTCGAATGGCTTTAGATATTGTTTAACATGTGTGGACCGATTCACTCGATGGCCTGAAGCTTTTCCGATCGAGGATATCTCCGCCGAAACAGTCGCGCGAACCGTGTACGAAGGCTGGATTGCGCGATACGGCGTGCCCCTGCGTATAACCACCGATCAGGGAAGGCACCCGAGGCGAACCTTTTTCATGCACTCACGCAAGCGACGGGGATGACACATTGGCGGACAACAGCCTACCATCCGGCAGCCAACGGCATGGTTGAGCGCCACCGTCAATTGAAGGCCGCGATTATGTGTCACGAGGGTGAAGAATGGTCAGAGCGACTCCCGACCGTTCTAATTGGCATTCGCGGTGCCTGAAAGACGACCTCAACGCAACCGCAGCTGAACTCGTTTTCGAGAACCAATACGCCTCCCGGGCGAATTCCTTTGAGCCATCGACAGAACCAGACGATCCCACAGATGTCGCGCGTCTACGCCGTCATTTCCGTGAACTTCAACCGGCAAGAACAAATCGTCATGGTACGCGGAAAGTATTTATATACAAAGACCTGGCATCAACAACCCATGTATTTGTACGAGTTGACGCCGCCCGAAAAGCGCTACAGCAACCATACGAAGGGCCATTCCCAGTAGTAGCACGACGAGAAAAAATTTTCATCGTGCGCATCCGCGAACGGGATGTCACTATCTCAATAGACAGGCTCAAGCCAGCCTACGTCGGCACGCATCGCGACACAGAAGACGTAGCTACATCCGTTCCAAGCACCGGCAACGGAAACGCCCCGACGCCTACACCAGGACCTTCGAGAGCAACACGACGTTCGACACGACACGTGAAGTTCAAGAACGCAAATTCACCCAGTTCTCGGTAGATCCTTACACACTGCCGAGGGGGTGATGTGGCGACCAGGAAATATGCGTCACCCAAAAAGGTCGAGTTCCAAGTATTCAAGACGACACCCTTCCGGGGAGAAGCTTACCGGACTCGACGGCAGTGCATCCTCAGCCGCCGGGACATTGACATTCACGACGCGTTATATCACTGATATTTTGCTGTACATCTATATCAATGTATATCACATGTTATCAATTAGATATTAAATGGTTTCGATAGTATAGTGAGGTACGACATTTATTCCGTCCAGAAAACCCCACAGTTTAAAAATTCTTGTGACCAGTTTATAATTAATTTAAAAATTACCCCAAAATCAAGCTCCGACACTGCGTACGAAATACGGCGCCATGTTCTATAAATGAGGCAGTATAATAGGACTATAAAGTTTTTTTTATTGACCACACATATCTCAATTGCTTTTATTACACGTTTAACAGTTGAGCAACGGAAGTTTCTTTTACGCAACGTAATTATTATTCATTTCTAAAATAACTGGAATTGCGTATGAAGTACGAATAATAAATTCGCAAATAATTGTGTAAATAATTGTTTGTTAATTCGTGTGGATTATTTACTAGAGCGGAAAGTACCAGTCGCTTCGTCCACAAAAAAAATCACAAGGATTTAAATCTGATGATCGCAGGGGTCAAATGTACGGCCCGACAGGCAACTAATAGTAAACTGTTCGTCTCCTTAATGAAACTCTTAGGATACAATCTGTTGTTTTAAATGTCACTATTATTATGCGTAACACTAACTCTACTGGTAATAAATAATATTCGCCAAAAAAGAAGGATTATTTAATTACATCCGCAAGAATCGCTTAAACGAGAAGGTTTTCTCCGGAAATGTGAAACGATTTATTAAATCTGAAATTGATCGCCGACAACTTTTTTGTTTATTAGACTCTAAAAACTTTATTATGTACAGCTATTTTAAACATCGTTGGTGATATGCGTACATTTTCTAATTAAATCGCTTACGTGAATGAATGTAATAGATCATGGGATCATGTTTAAAAAATTCTAAGGAACAGTTTACAATTAATTAAGAGTTTAATTCAAAGTGAAAAGAATGCGTACGTTAGAACGAGAAACGATTTACTACCAATGCGCCAAAAACACAGGATGTGCAGCTGTAAACGCATCTTGAATTTGTTAAATTTTGATAGATTTGTGTTAATAATTCCTCAGACACAAAAGGAAATTATAACAATTAATCACACATAAAAGAAAATTATAATAATTAACATTCGAAACAGATTACGAATGATTTATTTGTTTATTTGTTAGAGCAGGTGTTCAACGTGTGACCGTTGTTATCCTTTGCGCAGAATTATCTACTTCAGGTGATTTGCTGCATGCATTTGTCAAGTAAATATTTTCGACTTCATATTTCACATCGGGCGTTGACCTAAAAACGGAGTTGTGAAATTCCACTTAAAGATCAAACTCACGAAGCCATGCCGCTGTATCATAAAACTATCAAAAAGTTTTATGACAGCATTTATTTCGTTCATCTGCTCCTCGACTTTTTAACCAAGGGCATAATCGTCGTTAGTTTTTAATTATTAATTAATTATTTCTCGAAAACTAAAGTAGGAAGAGTTTTCTCAACATTTTCCCCATACTCTCGGACATCGCTTCTTATCGTGGTTTCAATTTGTCGGGTTAATTAAAAGTCACCTTATAGGTCCTACTTAAAGAAACGAGACGATCCTTGTCAAATGCTTGTGGGATAAAATCTGACTGACAAGGATTTCTGCTTATCATTCGAAGTAAACACTTTGTGGGAGGTGCATTTCTTCTGAGAAATATGCTTTTATAAGCAAGATGGAGAGACTCGTGCACATTTATTGAAAAAAAAACAAACTTTTTGAGAAACACAAAAATATAAATAGAATTTCTCCGCGCTAGCAAAACAGTAAGCCGAAGTTTCGTGCACTCCATTTTTCAGAGTGATTGATCAGGAACATATTTAATGCAATATTTAATGTGAATATTTTTGCGCACTTACATGTACTCATCAATCACCTTGAAATTTCTCGAACTTGCCTGCGTTACAAATTTTAGCCCTGAGAGGCAAACTAAAATTTATGCACATCCTCAATAATCGGATATTGTGCTGGAGTGCATTATCGTGAAATGCACTACGAAGGATAATTTCTATTTATGTATACTGAGACATAAACTTTAAATGAAAACGTAGAAAAAGGTTTGGAGAGTTATCTTATATCTTAATTAAATGGTTAGGTTTTAGACACACCAATAGGCATAAAACATGTGAGCTAGATTTTTTAAGCATTTATTAGAATGATTTTTTTTGATACTCTGTAAGTACATTTCATTCTTTGCGTAACTGGTTCTCGTTGTATAAACTATCTGCATTAAAATAGTCGTTTTTGCAACTAGATTGTCTGGTTTCCATTCACGAAAGTCAGTGATTAAATTTTATATATCCATTGAATCTATGCATGCTGATAGGAGTTTTCAAAGGTTATTGTGTGACTATCAATGCTTTGGGTTTTTATTATTTATTTATTTATTGTTAAGCCGCAGCAAAAAGTTTATTTCGTGGAAGCGCAGCTTCCATGGCTAGGAATGAAATAGTTATAAAGCTGTGCAACAATGGGGATCGATACGGTCGATGCAAAAGTTCCTGATTTATTGCAAGCCGGGCCGATCGGACCCAGTGATTTCTTGAATGGACGCAGAGGAAATAAAATAAGTGACTGCATTTTATTACATCTCAAGAGGTTACGTTATCAATGCTTAGAAAGATTGCGGACACGAGGAAGAGGGAAAAAGGTGTCTGCTGTAAATGCTCTTGCTGCATACAGGATTTACCGAAGTTGACTAAATTGCTGAGACTTCAAGCAATGATTAAGAAATTGTTGAACTTGTTACATAATTGTTAATAAAAAATAAGTAATTAGTTAGTTTTCTTTCTTAGGGAAATGTTTAGTCAACCCTATTAACGAAAATTTGCTTAATATTAAGTACATACACGATCATAAAATTAAAAAGTTGCTAATTCTGCAGTGAGATAAATCATAAAAAATTAACGTTGAAATTTTAAATTAAAAAGCTTTTAGTTTTTAGTACAGTACACGCAAAGTTGTGGCGTTATTTATACATTGCTTTCTTAGTGTAGTCATTTTTTTTGTCTGTAAATTATTTCAATATTGGTATGAAATCAAAGATATAATTTCGAAGAAGTAAAATTATTTAGTTACTTTGGAATGGCGATTGACAGAAGAAATGAAAGCACAGAGGTATGCGAAATAATACAAAAAGGGTATATAGTATTCTACTGCAACAAGCTGCTAAGGGATAAGAAACTAAATAATAAGAATAAAATGAAAATCTACGAAACGATGGTAAAACCACTATTAGTCAGCACAAATCTTCATACCAAGAACGAGAGAAGAAAAGTTAAAAGCTTTTGAATGAAAAATAATCAGAACAATAATGGAACCGAAGAGAATGGAAGATAATGAGTATAGGGCACTGATGAATATTGAAATTGATGAGACGTCAGGAAGAGAGAAAACAGTTAATAGAATTAAAGCGCAAAGAATAAGGTCGTACGAACACACTGAGAAGTGAAAAAAAGAACATGCCAATAAGAGAAAGCAAAAACTGTGACAGAGAGGACATGAAGAAATGTGGACTTATCCACCCCGGGAGGAGGATAAACAAAGCTCCGTTATTTCACTAGAAATTGCTACCTACCTGCGTAGATAGGCAGAAGTTTTACATTGGAGCGAAACTTTACTCCAATGTTGCCAGCCAGCTTCAGTGGGACGGGGGGTTCTCTAACCAAAACGCGAAGGCCAAACCAAAAACAGGCGCCACTTAATTTTTTTTTGTAAAAGGAAACGCGTGAAAAATTAAGAAAACACGTTACGTCCAAAACATGAACACTTTTATTAATAGAAGCACAGAACAAATAAAATAAAATCAAAGCAAATCGAACGATTTAAATAAACAACAAGGCCATAAACATAATACGACATTACCTAACTTTTCGGATCCGAAAACTATTAAAATGACGCAAAATGGTAATCGTCTATTCTAGCGGCAAAGAGCCCGCGGTGTGCGCTTGATGCGCGTTATTCGAAGAATCCTCCGCTAATCGAAACTTAATTTCGCGAGTGTACGCGAACACGTGCACAAATGCGGCTACATTCAATCCACCGAGAGCCGAAGAAAATTACATTAGTCAATAGAAACATATGACCTGCTAAATAGCGTCGTTACGTCCGTCTAGGGGCGTCTCCGTAGACGTCGGCTTCTCCCCGGGTGGATGCGTCGCTTTGCAGTCGCACAGGGCCACGAGATGCTGGAGTTCGGGCCAATCCAAGATCAACAATAGGAGGTTGGCCTTACTTGAAATCAGCCGAAAGCTGGTCGAAAACAGTAGTCAAACGAAAGGCCAATGTCGTAACCAAGAGCCTATAAACGAAGGAAGAGAAAAACGAACGTCAGAGTCAGGTCGAGAGAAAAGAGCATCTTGCAGAACTTACCCAGTCGCAAAACTGGGCTGTCACAAACTGCGGGGCAACTGCAGCTTTCCTGTCCTCAAATGAACTTAGAAGTCCGGCATAAAGCCGTATCAATCACTTTCACCTCCTCGATGAAGCGAACACGACACTAAATTTTCCACGACAGGCACATGTAGTTCATGGGACAGACAGATTCGTACTGAGACAATGACGCTACCCCCGACCGGTGGAAAAGAAAAAAACTGCTAAAGAGAGAGATATATTCGAATATGCCAATGACAGATTTTAAGTCGTCAACATAAGCCAATCAAGATAAAGGACACAGGTTACTAGCATCGACGACAATTTCCGGTCCTAACCACATTCTTTAAGCGTGAACTCGTTCGACCGCTGATATACGCGTCTCCAAATAGGACCATGTAAATTGGACAATTAAAAATTACGCAGACTCAAACTTGACACAAAGCAAGGATGGGGTTATTTATTATAATATGTAATTATTCGGCTGGTCTGAAATTTTTTGTAAAAATATTTTAAAAAGAGAATGTTGAGTGAAATGCGTAGGCATGGAATGGCGCATTCCTACGCCTAGTGGAGAAACAGAACAAAACGGGTTAAAATTAGCTCGAATCGTTGAAATATGCATTATACAGGGTGTGCTCGCGCACGATCGAAAATAAATTGTAACAAAATGTATAGAAGCAAGAAAAAAACATAAAGTGGACTTAAATAAAAAAATTAGCAAGACGGCAAAAATATTCGATTCAACCAAGAACAAGTTTAAAAGCAGAAAAGAAATATGAAGCAAAGTCAAGATGATCGTATTTATTGCTACTTGTCATTTGGCTCTCACAAATAGATGCGAATCTTAGATACTGGTAAGAATGAAGAGCAAAATACAAATGCCGAAACTGAAATATTTAAGAAGGGTGAAAGAAATGACGTGGCAATACCGAAATAGTTTTGTGGGTGGTCATGGACGGAATGGTAGAAAACAGACCTGCGAAAAATATATGGGAAGCCAAAATGCACAAAAGAAAGAGGAAGGCCTACAGAAGATTATAAATAATGGTGAAATAATACTGCACACAGGTATAATAAAAGTGAAGCAAATAGAGATAGAAGTAAACAGGCAAAATTGATACACACGCAAATATTAATTGTCCCTCATTGAATGATGCATGAGATTTGGACTATATACATAGGTACATTTCAATAGATGACTAAACTTCAGTAACACTTTTTGTAAGCGATTTTATAAATTTCCATTTTAAGTCGAAATTGTATTTAGGGATCGGAATTTTATATTTTATTCGATTAATTGTAAACGAAACGTCAATGGTACAGTTGTAGAAAATATAAAATTCCGATTCCTAATAATAATAAATCATGACCGCCTGTTTTATGAATGACGATTGCGCTGGTGATTTTCCGGGCAATATGCACGCTCTAATATAATTTTGTGGCAAAATGTGTCATGTTGTTACCGAAACAATGTTGTCGAGCGAGTGTTAAATGAGCTATATTTATGGAGAATTCTGCGAAATCGCAGCGTTATTGTGGCCAAATATTATGTAAACGAATGCTTCATTCACACAATTTGTTTGTGGGTATATGGTCTGAAAATGGTATAACTACAAATAATAATATGAAACAAATTTCTGAAGAATCTTCCTTGCAGGAGACTTCTTCATTATTTTACTTTTCCTTTCATAGTTTGGCGTGACCGTAAAATCTCTTGTCGCAGAAAATTTAAAACGCTCGAAGTTCATCAAATTTCAATAAAGAAAAAGGTATTAAAAGTTCACATTCAAGTAAACAGCCATTTTCGAAACGAACGACTAATTCGAATATAAAAGGTTCGCAAAAAGTTATCCCATTCTGCCTCCCTTTCGCACGAAATCTTCCTGTGTCGATCGATCGCATGCAGAAATAAGCCGCTTCGTAAAAGGGGCATTTATTATTATTGGTCCTGACAAATGGAATTTCGCCGGCGAAATTCTGTTACTTAATGATACGCCTACGCCGGGCTGCATTTTACAAAGTGACGTGGGACAAAGACAACAAAATCATCCCCCGCTTTTAAGTGGTCCATAGGCGTGCTGAAATTGTGTATATGATATTTAATGTTTTAATAAGATCAAGTGTTCACATAGACAGACATTCTTTCGTCTGTCTCAAATTGTGTTTCTGAAAGGGAGATATACAGCTTGCGAATAGCTGCTAGAGTCATACATATACTTCGACGACGCGACGCTCTCGCATCAATATTTTGCTCTACTTTAGTTTGCCTGATGAGTGCGTGACCCATTCGCTGTATTTTTACAACTTTTCTTAATATTTATATTTAAAGTAATCTACTATTGACTTGTTTCGGCGATACAGTTAACTTGTCAGATAAAAGGGCTATTCATTCTGTAAATACACACTCATATGTATGTATAAGCCAACTGTTGACTTATACAGATACAATTTTTTGTAAGTTATCTACTATTATTATCGCCACTTTATAAATAAACGATAGCAGTTCTATATACAGTGAAGACAGACACGGTTCGTTCCGGATCTTGTGTCTGATTAAAAGGAATATTCGCGTAAATGAGTGTCTCTCTCTTCACTATACATCATGTTGTACAGTTCATGGATTCATTATTATACATACATATATCTTGTTGATGATTGAATATCGCTTTGAAAATATAAGCCTTTGCAACGAACGAGTTTGCGCTACGCACCAATCGAACAAAGTTAAGCACAGCCGAGACCCCCTAATTCTATTCGAATAACAAGTGTAAAAGGGCGAGCTAATTTAAATTCCTGACGTCGCAGGCCCTTACACATCGCCGGAGTTAATTTCAGTTAACGCAAAAGTTTTTAATGATTTACATTAGTCGGTTTTAATTGCGCAGCGCTTACATTTCATTTTAATTACTCTTTGTGGCGGTGCGTATCAAAAACAAAGGTAGTAGCGAGTTAGTTTAACTAAAAGCACCGCCGACATTTTTACTAACGCTGATTAGTTAAATAACAAACTGGATTATTGAAATTTTGCTCATATTCGAATCATTTATGATAACACACAAAAGTGATTGGAATGAATTTAATGAAGGTCTACTAAAATTCGCGTTGCCGAAATTTACCAACAATGCGATGATTTTCAAAAGAATATTTACGTGTGCAATTTGTATGTATTCGATTAGGGAAATTTGGAAACATTTTAAAATACTGAGAGAAAGTATATCTTAGAATTTACATTTCCATTGTCTTTGGACTAATCAGTTCTTTGATTTGGCGACTTAATTAGTCAGATCAAGTAGTCTCAGTCTCCATGTGAATTACAATTGATTGATTTTTGATCCTTGGAACTTGTTTCATTGCCGCGATATTAACCGTTATGTAACTTTCTTCTTTAAGCTGAAGCATAATTGATTGACCACAGCAGACTCAGCATCTCAAGGATTTATTATTTTAACTACTGGGAGGTGGCTTCATTGCATCCTATTTTATTTCAATAATTGCTCTGTTCATCAAATTCATACCGAGTGGTTTCTTCGTATACATGGCACAGGACTGCATCGAAGAATAGTGTCGAAAGAATCTAAGTAAAATTTAGACAGAAATGATTTAGTAAAGGGAAAAAGACCTCATGGAAGTAAATTGGACTGATAAAAGAGTGATGTTCACGAACGAGTGAGTTTCTGAAATTGATAATGATTAATAATAGGTTTTCTCAACTTCAAAAAATTATTAAAACAATATTTTTCTAGTATCTAGAAATATAACTTATAATTTATAGCTTCTTTCTGGTATCATTACTTACAAGAACGCAGTATTAAGGTAATAAATCCTAGCGCAAAATATTAAATTTTTCAAGCTTGTTGCACACTCTCGTCCTCGCTTCAAACTTGCGGGATACATTTTTCGCAAAAACGAGCAAGATGCAATTAAAGGCATGGTCGAAAATAATTTCAAAACTGCGCCCATCCTCCCTCGTCTGTCTCACTTCCTTCCGAGCGGTAAGTTTTAATTATTATCGGAGTGCCGCTGTACATTAAACGTCCTCGTTGTACAGTCCATTTCTCGCCAGACGTTGACTAAGCTCGATTTAATTAAAATAGTTCTCGTATCGGCAACGCGATTGTCTGAAATTTAATCAAAATCGCGCACTCCGAGTGCAAATCAAACGCAATTATCTGAAAATTATTAGGTTGCTGCCTGCAGTCGCTGACTTCGGAGAACCTGACGGGAATTCCTACAAATCAGCATTCATAATTTATTCTGGTCACTTCGGAGCTCGTTCGTGTGATATTCAGAAGGATAATATAACTTTCTTTTCTCCAAGTCATCCATTAATTGTTTTGATTAAAAAAAAAAAATTAAAAGTTATTTTATTATCCTCTTGTACATGTCAGCAAACAATCACGCCACTCTGGGAGCCTCAAAAGTCCAGTGACAATCAAAGTCAGATAAAAAATTAACGAATATATAAAATAGTACACGTTTGTAAAAAAGGAAATAACCTAGCTATTCAGTTAAAGTTGATTGCATATTTAATGAATAAATCTGCAGTGGCAATTATTAATCAAAAAGTAAATAAACAGAACGAAACGATTTATCTTTTTAAGCTCCCCGGAGAAGCAGTTACGTAGTTTTAAACTCCCGTTCCGAACATTTATGCAAATGGCGCTAAATAAAGTTCTCGGAGAACTCGACCGGATATCTTCGAACACAGATCCCTTACGTAAAATACAATCGCAAACTACATAAAATTTGCATAAGAGGATTCAGTAAATTGTCTCAAAACTACAAGAAATAGAGACCGCCAGGTACCCTTGCCAAAATCTTCCAGATACTTATCTCTTACCTCTTTGCGTAATAAATTGGAATCGAATTTCGTTTTAAGAGAAGAGATTACGTTGGTTGCAAAGCAAGTTGGCTCAAGTAACAATACTAAAGAAAATATAAAATCATTTTCCCTGGGCTAAGCTCACCTAATTTTTCACTTTTCCTCCGGTTATGAAGATTTTTCGCCCGACTAATGTAATTAGGGCGTCACGCAGCAACAGTTGTTGCGAGATTATAATTTTGCGAGCCGCATTTACACTTGCCGACGAAACGGAGTTAAGATAAATTACACTCTGCTCCTCTAAGTTACTCACGAAGAAGGCGGCGGCGAAGTCATCTCGTAAACTTTGTCCCACCGCCTTTTTTTTCGTCCAATTTCATGCCGCCTTTAAAATATTGCCGCCTTAATATTTCAGTGATATCATCGGAAACTGCGCAGATACTACTTCTAACTTATTAATCTAAGTTATTTCGTGTTTGTAGGTGATAAAGGGAAATTTAAAGAAGTTTCTAAATTATTATGAATTACGGTCTTGATTACATTTCGGACCGTAGATTTTGTTTCAAAATCGAGTGTGTTTATTGAGGATGATAAATAAAATCTGTCGGTCAATATCAGTTTTATATGCAGCAATCGGTGGTTCTTGCGAACATCTTTTTTTGGTTGGTTGTTTGTTCTCCGATATTTGCTCAGATTTGCAGGGGATCACAGCAGAGTTTTTCTTTGTTTTTTTTTCTTTGAACGACTACTTGGGTTACGTAAACAGATCCGGCGACACAAGACAGAATCTAATGAAAAAAGAACAAAATATTACGGGAATTATATACCCTAACATGTACGTAATTTACAGCATTTTAACAAATAGTCAATTTGTCAATCGATAAAAAGTTTGTAATTATTTCTTGAACCATAAAATTTTTATGGTAGGATACATTATATAAAAGATGGCAAATGTAATTCTATGCAAGGCGACATTAATAGGTATATTATTTCTCCTTAAATAACTCAGGAAACCTATGCTCGCACATACCCCAAGGAAATACGAATAACTTTGAGTTGAAGCCTTTGTAAACTAAGTTCAAGGTCTTGAGGATACCGAGAATTGAATGAACAACTGAGGAGCAGAATTTCAAAACGTATTTTGTCCAAGTATACAAATTATCAGGAAAGGTTTACTGCCAGAGAGTGGCAAATTTTTAAAGAAGATTCTGACTGCCGCTACACACGTGATATGTTCTTTTTTATTGGGTAATTTGTAAAACATTTAAACGGTTTTTTTTGTTTTTCAATAAAAGATTAAACTTAAGTGCGTTTAAATTTGGGACAATAAGCGTTTTCGAAGACTGCTCCTCAACTGTTGTAAAGACTTGGGTGAAAGAGAAAGGGAAAAGCGAATGTAAAATATACAGAATATTAGTTTATAGAATAATAGTTTAAGTTTTCTTTTTTTAGACAATTTTGTACGTCTGTTGTTCTTATATGGTTTAGGTAGTAGAATAGGCTATAGCAATGGTGGGCAACCTTTACTAAATAACGAGTCAGAATTAATTCCATTCTTCGTCCGCGAGCCATACGATACACATTTTTTGGTAATATTTATTTTATATTTTTTTATTACTTAACTGTCAGTTAGTGGCTACTAGTAGAAGCACATATTGTTTCACATTTTTGTTTTTATTAATATTTGCCATCAATATAATAATTAATACGAAAAAAATTAAAGTAAACAACACTAACAAATATTGGCAGAAAAATATTTCCGCCGCTATCGAGATTTGAACTCGAGTCTTCTAGTTACATGCCAGTTGCTTTATCAATTAAGCTATAGCGACCAGAAGTTCGAATATCATCGTCTCATTAGAATCGGATGGTAAATGTGCATTTAAGCAAGACAAACATTATTAATATTATTTAAAAAAAAATCAGAAAGTGTCGCGTCGGACTATAAACATCGTATAAAAGCAAAAATTTAGTTAATGTTATGCGATAAAGACAATTAATTATTATTGCTAATATAAAAAAAAAAACTGAGGAATAGGTGAGAATGCTGGAGAACTTGACTAAAATGTATATATACATATCAACAAGCCTTGAAGACGCAAAACTTATTTTCTTTGTTATCCCTCTTAATATTCTTCTCCATAAGATCCGATTTTGAGCTGTCCTTCTCCAATTCATATCAATTTTTCTTTCGTCTGCCAAGACTGCATCTAACCATTTCTTCCTTGGCCTTCCTCCCCCTTTCTTCCCGTCTGCTTCCACAACCAGTGCTCTTTTTAAATGCCTCTCCTTTGCCATACGTTCCACATGCCCCAACCACCTTACTCTTTGGGCTCTTACGTATTGAGTTATGCTTGGGTGACCATAGATTTTTTTGACCTCATCGTTAGTTCTTTTCCTTCCTTGTCTTTACTCTGTGAGTATTCCTCCAAATATCGTTCTTAATGTTTTCTCTTCCCAAGTCTCCAGCTTTATTTCTTTTTTCTTGGTTAATATCCAAACTTCGAACCCATACGTTACAGTCGGTCGTATCACTGTTCTGTATATTCTAATTTTTGCTGCTCTAGATATTTGCTTTGCTCTCACTAGTTTTCTTAGGCTCCGTGCCGCTCTACTTCTTTTTGTCACATGTTCTTGTACCTCCCTTTCTTCTTCGTTTTTATTTGTCATCGCTACGCCTCCGCTTTCTCAAATTTACATTTTTAATTTCCTGTTCTAAATTCTACATCTTCCCTTCCTTCCTCTAGTGCTTGCCTGAATACCATATACTTAGTTTTGTCTTCATTTATCCTTAACCCGTACTTCTCTGCGTTTTGCGTTAGTGCCAAAATCACTTTTTACATTTCACTTTTCGATCTGGTGAGTAGGGGCTACCTCATCTGCACAGAGAGAAATGACAAAGTGAAATTTTCTACAATTATATGCAAAAAGGAGTTGTAGATATTTTTAACACAATTGTAGAGATTTTTTCAAAAAATTCAGATTTTTTTCCTCCTCTGTTTGATAAATGTTTACATATGTTTGTAATAAAATTATTACTCAATTTTGGAGTAAAAAAGTAAACAGCCATTTGACTTTTGTACTACAATAAATTCCTACAGGTTTGAAGAGAAAATTTGCATACTTTATTGTATAAAATTCTACAATGGAAGGAAAAATATACCAATATTGCATGAAAACGTTTTCTATATTTTGAAAATATCGAAATTACTAACCCTCTAGAAAAAATTACTATTGAATGTGTTAACAGTTAACGTTTTAATTCAAACTGTTTGTATAGGATGAAAGTGGGGTACGAATCACCTATTTGCATCGTTTTTATTAGTTTTTGATGAGCACATCAGTCTAATCGTCTAGTCCATTGTTGCCAGGATTCGGGGAAAATTTTGTGCCACGTCAGCTCTATGCTCTTTACAATCGCTCATGAACATAAATGCGTCACTTCGATGTGCCTACGTAGCGGAAAAAAGTACGCGCAAATGTTATTGCAAACAAGAACGAACTTGTAACGACTACTACATATTACTACAATTTTTTCCCAAATAAACTAATTCTACATAAAACAGAATTCAAACCAACATATAATGTAGAACACGTTTACAGTGTATTTACAAATTTAATTTACATACTTTAGGATTACACGTTCATAAATAAATGTGTTCTTCAATAAAATGTATTATTTTACCACAAATATTACTTTACAATCGCATGTAAACGTTTCACATTTATTATTCCAATACATTTGTAGACACAAAGTCTACAATTGTATTAACAAACACCATTGTTTTTTCTCTGTGTGCATATGCAATAATTTTTTGTCTTTGGTGATATATCATGCCCTTTAATGCAGTTTTAGTCTCCCTTACTATTTTTTCCAATACCAAGTTAAAAAATATTGTCGGTAATGGGTCCCCTTGCCTTATTCCTTTTTTTCCTAAGAATTTCGCCGACAAACTTCCTTCCATCATTACTTTGTTGCAGGGGTTTTCAAGGTAATTTTTATGAGGTTTACTATTTTTGTTTAGTGCTTCCAAGCTGGATATTGCGCTATACATTGTATTTCTCCGGACTGAGGCATATGCTTGTTTAAAATCGATAAATAGTACATGTAATCCCAGATTTTGTTCATAGCTTTTATCCATTACCATCTTTAGATTAAATATTTGCTCCACAATTCCCCTTCCTTTTCTAAACTCCCCTTGATAATCTCCTACTATTTCTTCCTGGAACTCATTCAGTCTATTTCCTAAATTCTTGTTAAAATCTTATGTACTACATCCAGCAATGAAATTCCTCTGCTGTTTCCTCATATGGCACTATCCCCTTTCTAGTGGATAGGACATACTACCGCATCGTTTCATCCGTTTGTATTTCCTCTTCACTCCACACTCTCCGTATTATCTCGTATATCTTTTCCTGTTGGTCTTTCTCGTACTTGATAACCTCTGCTGGAATCCCATTTCAACCTGCACTTTTATAAAATTTCCTCATCTGTTGTTTCTTTTGTCTCTTGGTCATTTTTTTGAAGATTAAAATGTAAAGACTACATAAAATAGAATAATAAAAATATCTTGTATTCAAGGAACATAAGGAACAGCTAAGCTTAAACTGTATAAGATCACATCACTACAAAAATTCGAGTTAGATGACAAGGAAAGATGCACAGAAAAGGTTTGAACTCTTACAGGTAGTAGCAGGAAAAGAAGAAAAATGAAAAGAATTCTGGTAAAGGGAAGAAAAAGCCGTAGTGCTAAGAGATAAGTGATGTAATTTTTTAAAACATCGTCATTTTTATATTTTAAAGAAGAATCAGCATAATTTGCTGAACGAGTTCAATCAATGTTTTTATCTTTAAAAGTAAATTTCTAAAGAAATATTAAAACAGAATTTAATTTGCAAGCTAATTAAAAAAATAATAGGAATTTTTTAGGAAATTAATGGAACCTTTGCTAAATATTTTCGGCGATGTGAACTCGTGTCCCTGTCGTTGTTGACCTCGTTTGCGAGCGCTTGACATGCAATTTTAGTAAAACCGATTAATAATTTTACTAATTTAAAAGCCAAATATAAATTTTGATATTCTTTTACAAACATGAAAATATGTTATTCAACAACCCGTCAATCATCACATCAAATATTCAGGCACGTCTGTCAAGTTTTTAGAGTCATTTGATATGACTGCATTGCAATAAATAATTTTGAAACTCAATTAAAATTAGTTTGGTTCAGGCTCGTATAAAGCGAAACTGGAAACAAGAAAACCAAATTTCTCGTTACACGTTCATTCTAATTCATATTTCAGGAGCTCAATTAAACTTTGAGAAAATTAGTTTTTACCCGGTTGAGCAGGCAACTCTAGCGCACGCTTTACATATAAGTTCGTAATCGTGTATTTATAAACTTACAAATGGATTATTCCATAGCGGCAGGGTTCAACGAAGTTCAGTCCGGAAAATTATTATTTTATTCATTTGGTCTATACTGTTACAGAGGCTCTGCTTTAAACCGAATTAGATTTTTTCTGCGGGTTTATGTGTACGCGAGTCGGAAATTTAAAAATTTGTCACATACATACACCGCGAATTCCGGGCGTGCCTGAAGCGTATTGGATTTAGAGCGCTGAATAAATAAACACTTCGTATGATTTCAAGTGGGGAAGTGAAATCCCGACGGATTCCGGTACACATGTTAATTTCATTTTCGCCGTTCGCCGGCAAAATTCCCATCAAAAAGCACTGAAACCCGCCATTAATAAATAATCGCCCTTCTTGCAGTGCGCCTCCGTTTTTCCTATACCTCGGAACCGAAATTTTGTCAGACTTATCTATCTCTAGATTGCTGCTCAGATATTTTATTCTATTTAATAAAACTCCACTCATACTTGAGTGATAAGTTAACGTGGAGAACATGATGATCGATCAATCTCACACTAACATTGTATCCATCTTTGTAATAAGAAGAACATTTCTTCTTTTTCTTTCATCTAAGGTGTTTACCAGTTATTTTTGCTTTACTCTTTACTTTGCTTGGCATTTCATATCGATGGTACATACAATATATTCGAAAATACCACGGTCTACTTTGATATACAGAATCGGAAATTTGGGGACTGGACAAAGCAAGTTTGCTTCGATTCTATTCGCGGAGAACTAATTGCAAACGGCCCGGAGAGGCGGTCTGTCGCCGGCATCAAACACAATTGAGCTACGAACACAAGTTGGCGTGATTATTCAAATTTCTCTCTTTATTTTTCTAGTGCGTTCCCTGTCGTACGCATTATAACAGGATGTCCAGTTGAACATTTACCGAATCTGTATCTCCTGCTCAAGTAGCTCGTTGAATTAAATGGATCGTTTCTTATACTTTCGCAACATTACAGTCTTTTTCTTTTGCTTTTCCCCTTTTGTCAATTATGTTTCCGAATATGTCAAATGTCTTTCCATTCTGCAGGCCTACTGTACTTTGAACGGACTGGAAAGTCATTTGACAAATTGGGAAACACATTAGACAAAAGAGGAAAAGCAATAGAAAAAGACTGTAAAGGTAAGCGTTCACAGGCTCGCATCGCACGCGTCGCACGCACGAATCGCAAGAATCGCAGAAGTTGCTCTCTCGAGAATGCTAGTCGCATTTTCAGTAATGTGATCGCTGCTCTATGCGGCCTAGTTAACGCAGCGTCATATAAAACTATAGAAAAGATCATTTATGCGATGCGTGCGACGCGTGCGATGCGAGCCTGTGAACGCTTGCCTTGATAATGCGATCGATTAGTGCGTTCCTCGTTCCATTCCTGTTGCATAAGTCAACGATTTTATCTATCCTCAAAGGCAATAGTCAAGTGGGTTTTGATCTGAATAGCCAATTTTTCTGACCACCTTGTCAATCCAACGATTAGGGAAACAAGTGCCATATTTAAAAAGTAGGGAGACGCTCAGTTATGTTGGAGATACATTCGATGATAATATTCAGAATTACATCGTCTATATTTCTTAAAAAAACATAAAAAAAGGACCAAACGATTTATTTGTAACTACGTAAGCACCATATGTATGTGCTAAGTAAAATTTCATTTTAATGTAACATGAGGGTTTTCGTCAGATCATCGATGATCATTGAGACAATTATGAACTCCATCGTGAGAAACTGAGTTTATTCGCCAAATAAAATGTACTCGCGTAACCCTATCCTGCTTCTTGTACAAGATTTGGTTCAATTTCTTAAACAATAGCTGCTTTCTTTCGTTTCATCCAAACGCGTTTAGATTTAAAGATGGATACTTTCTTGCAAATTGATCTTTGTGAAATTTCAATTCCGATCAGTAATCCCACTTTCCCTTTCAATCTTCCAATTTTACGATCCTTTTGGATTGAAATGCAGAGCGGGAATCGAAAAATTATTCGAATCACTTTTCAGCGAAAGAAAGCAGCAAATTGTGTGCAGTAAATTGTATCAAAATTTAAATTAAATTAAAAACTATCTGGAAAAATAGAACATGTTCTATCTGCAGTTCAAGAATTTCCTGTTCTAAATTTTTACTGTAGAAATTTCAACAAAGTCTTGTACAAGAAATAAAACGGTCTTAAGGTCATCCGTGGATGATTTTTTTCAAGATTTTAAACACACAGATAAAAATCTGGAGTTCCCTCGCGTCTGGTGTTTCCTCGCGTACATCCGTTTTTGGTGTTAAAATAAACGGAGTTAGGACGTTTAACTTTAGAAAGTGTTAACGTGGTTTACAAAAGTGGCATTTTAATCCTTGCGGTAGTTATTTCTATATATGTATTATATATATATATAATTTTTTAACACCCATTTTTAGACGCATTTTAATCAGGAAAAGATTTTAATATCACTAAATGAGATGAGCTTTACAACTTTTCAAGTAAAACTCTATCCGTATTTTTTAACACCGATTAGGAGGAGAACATTTTATCCCAAACATTTTTATGTGTGCAGGTTGAACACATAAGATTGCAAATCATTTTTTTTAATTGGACATCAATCTGCCCCATACTTATGTCTGGGTTATCTTCGTCACATCGAGAATATTTTTTTGAAGCTCCACATCATACTGCCTTTTAGAAGCATTCCTCGCACTTGGAAGCAGTTTCAGTTTTCTTAACGCTTACGTATAATATTTACAACATCTTTCTGTTAGGAACTTTTAGTTTGGAAAACGATGTCAATATTTCTCATGCGCTTCAATGTCAACACCTGTCAACATATTGCCCGAAACAAACGTATTGCGAATGAAAAATTAAAGCATCCCCAGTCAATTTCAAGCAAATAACAAAAGAAATAGCAAGCAAAGTAAATGTATACATATTCCCATTATGCCTGCGAAATTTGAATACGCAATCAGAGAGACGTGAGCGTGATTACAGAATTGTTTTGTGGGTTACAAAAGACAGCATTACTTTCTAATGGTAGTTGTTACTTCTAGAGTAAAAATAGTAAATACGCTATGTGCATGCAGATTATTTCAATGAAGTTTGAAATGGACGGTGTTAGGACATTACTTACTCCTAAAGCACTCCTGCTACACTACACTTTCTGGTTAGGCAATCAAAGAATTTAAAAAAGTGCGCTTAAGAAATTCGTATATATGTATTTCGAATTCAAAATGAAACGTGGTATATTCGCATGCGAAATATTTGAGGTAATTGTGTAGTCACAAATCAACATTTTCCCGACGCTTTTTTTCGTGATGACTTACTGGCTATAAAACGTTTTAAAAAAAATTCTGTTATTGATAAGTTAAATCAGACGTTTTTGGCATCCCTGAGGCCGCTGCACCCTAATATAATTACAATCCCCGCTTCCCCAATCGCTACACCATTTGCTTTTCTCGACCACGAAGAAAAAGTTTATTGCACGATTGATCGTTTATCATTCATTTGACTTTATTTTTCGGAAAATGATTTCTTTAACTAAAATATAATACGATCGAAAGTTGACATAATTTCACGCGGCCTATAAAGCGCTTAAAATTTCCTATTAGTGATGAGTAAAATGAGACATCTTTAATGCCGCTTAGGCCCAGTATTTCATTCATAGTTTAACTTTAACCTTCGTTTTATTCCCATAGTAATAATAGTAAAGACAATTGTTTCTATAGAAATAAAACGAAGCTTAAAGTTAAACTCTGAATGAAATACTGGGCCTTAGGCCACTGCACCAGTACAGTTGCACCTATTGCCCCCCCCGCCCCAGTTGCTACGCCCCTAAATCGAATAGTCTGGTGAAAGCTACTAATATAAAATTTTTACCAAAATTTATTTATCAGTCACTATTATCATAGATAACACGTTAATATCTACTAATATAACCTTAAACTTTGTGAACGATCAAATTCTAATCAAAGAAGTGCTAAATTTAAAACATACATTAGACAAAGAAACAACTATTTAGTTGACATTAATATTACCGTTCCTTCAAATGAATTCTTGATTAAAGTAAGCTGTGATTTTTTTAAAATAAAGTTGGCGGTACGCAATACAAGAGTGAGAGGGCAGCTGTCAATAACTGTCAATGTCATATTGTCACGAGGGGGATTTTCTAAAAACCACGAGGGGGTTTTTCGAATAAAAAACATAAAAAGTATTTAAACACGAACTTGTGTAATCGAGGGCAAATTGCGACTGTGTCGAAATGTAAACATAATAAGGAGGTAATCGATATAACGTAAAGGTTCACATTTCATAATAACACATCAGCGGAATTTGTTACAAACGGGGCCACGCGCGTACACTATCGTATACGAATGACGCAAATGGACACAAAGCAGGTGACGAAAAAATGCAATGCTCGAATAGGCAAAAAGCGTGTATTTAAAGTGCGGGCCAAAATTGGGAAGGCATTCGAGCCACCGGATCGACTCAGTGGGCACTAGTGCCAACTCAACGAGGGGACCACCAACATCGCCGTCGCCGCCGCCCACATCAGCGTCGCTGCAGCCACATCATCTGCCACTGCCGCCGACAATATTGTCGAACCGTCCTAAGAGAACGAGGACCATCTCCCTCGCCAGCTGTCCAAGAGAAGACGCCACCGGAGCCTGCTCTGGCCACGCTGTTCCAACCCAATCACCCGTAGGCTGAGCAAAGACGTATCGTGTTCCATTCCATCCAATGAACGTTGTCACCGAGACCGACCTTGACCAACCACTCCAGTCACGGACTGGCCACGAGCTTCGCCAGTTTTCCCCGGCTAAGGAAACGTCGCCCGCTGTTCCGTCTTAGACGAATCAACAACCCCAGTCGCCGCGAACGACCCAGGACCGCATCCCCAATTAACGGACAAACCACCCTCAACTAAATTAATTATTTAACGTAATAAAGAGGTATTAATTTTTTAAAATCATTGTCTTAAAGCTCTACCTTCTGATAAACCTACGTACTCCGAATTAATCCCGAAGGCTAAGGATACACCGTCGCGACATAGTGGACATGGCAGCCGCCCTTAGCGTGACAATAGTCTTTTTCTTTTGGTTTTCCCCTTTTGTCAAATGTGTTTCCGAATTTGTCAAGTGACTTTCCAATCTGTTCAAAGTATAGTAGGCCTGCGGGTTGGAAAGTCATTTGACAAATTCGGAAACATAATTGACAAAAGGGGAAAACCAAAAGAAAAAGACTGTATTATCTGATCATAACATTACATATAAAATGTGCAAGGTAAGAGCAAAACACTTAATTAGTTTATTTCAAAACAACACTAAAGCTTAAAGCAGATGCTGAAATTGTTGTCCTTCAGCTTGAATGCACAAACGTACCCTGCGCTTCATGTTTTCAAACTTCAAATGCGTTTGTTAGATGTTGGGGGGTTATGTTACCATGAAAAAATAATTTGACAACTGTCAGTGCTGCAAACCTTTAGGAAAAAAACATTGAAATCAGAGCCTACTTTAATTTGGAATTTAATTGAAAATTGAATGCACGCTATAAGTGATATTAATCACTGTACAGCATATTTCATTTGAAGAAAGAGAGGAACGCATACTTTTGGTTTTAAGAGACAAGAGAAGTAAAGAAAATGAGAAACACTCTAAGCGAGCTATCTGTTCAATCATCTAAAATATCAGTAGCGTAACTATGATAACTACGCCCCCCTCCCGCAACTGGAATTGTTGCGTCCTTACTATTTACACATTTAATATCCTAACTCCTATTGAAATTCCATTTCAATAAAGTAAAGATAAATAAGGAATTATTTAATACAATGATTAATATTTATTTGCACAAAACTAATAATACAGAGTAAATAATATGTTAAATAAATTCTAAATTTCAAAAATAACCAAATGTAAAAAATAATTAGAGGAGTATTAAATTTGCAACAAGCTTATTCTTTTCTTGGAGCTTTTCTTTCACCAGAACATCTAAATCAAGATTCCGCGCCCAATCATTTTCAATGCTTATTACGGCCATTCCACTTAATCTAATTTACGTCATGGTATTTCTAAGGTACGACTTTATTAGTTTTAACTTAGAGAAGGATCTTTCAGCAGAGGAGGACGTGACCGGCAAAGTCAAATATAATATTAGAGCAGTGCATACAGGTTGAATTTTAAAACTAGGTGGATATAAGTAAATTCGGACGAAGTCGTATAGGAGTAGAGGGGGTTCTAGCGTGTATCAGCTAACGCCTTCAGTTCGAAGCATGCAGTTTTTAGAGCTGTTTTTTAGCTACATTATTATATTACAAACAATAATAATTGCGTTATGCAATTAGAACAACATTTTACATGAATTATTGAAATCCTAGTTAAAATAAAATTATTAAATACGCGCTTATCATTTCGCTTCCCAATGCGAGACAAGGCCGGCCGTTCGAATACATCCGAGGTACGCGTCGCCAACCTACTTGCTTCACTCAAGCTGTATATTTGGTAAACTAGCGCTCAAAACCTTATTTTCAACTAACAAAAATTCGGCCACAATTTGCAATAGTCAATAGTTTTCGTTCTTTAATTTCTGGTGATGCTATATCCCTAAACGAAATAATTTCTGTAGTTATAAGCATAGTTACATCTTGTTCATACTTCTCGTAAAACGCATTTGTAACTTTAATCAGTTCTTTATCAGACATTTCAACTAGCGCTTTGGGACTTAGAAAGACGAAGTTTTCTCTAATTTGTTTCATACTTTCAAATCTTTTATTAATTTGACCAAGAATTATATCAAGGACACGATTAAAAACTTTTATCCCGAAACTGACAATTGGATCCTGGAAAATAACATCATCTGCTAGTTCTTTAAAAATATTTTTAATTTTTTTAACACGTTTATTAGGTAGGAAAATTTCTATTTGCCAACTCGCAGCAACTTCTTTAGCTTCTGCTTCAACTGCGATAATTTTTTTTCGAAGATATTGTAGCTTAATTACAACTTTTTCAAGTAAATTACATGCTTCATCTATCGTTACCTTAGGATTCTGTAGTATTTTTGAAACAATGTTAACCAGTTCTAAAATGAAACACAAGCATCAAAACCAAAGCCATTTTTGTTCTAAGTGCAGTAGCTTCAACAATTTCTTTACTCTTTTTTGACGTCAAAACAATCTTTTTAGAGTTTTTCTGATAAAACAATTTTCAGTCACGCTTTCGTTTAGTTTTTGCCATCTTGGCACGCTTTCACTAAAGAATACGTAAATTTCATTAATCAAATCGTAAAACACAGATGTTCTGTAAGTTCTGTTACTGCATCATTAAGTACTAAATTAAGATTATGTGAGACACAGTGTACCTACATAATCAGCGTTTGATGACTTTTCTTTTATCCTAGCTTGAAGCCCAGCGTATTTGCTACTCATAACAGTGGCACCATCATATCCCTGTCCCTGTAAACGAATACATTTGTTAAATAGTGATGAGTCTACCCCGTCGCCAAGTATTGTTTTGAACGACGTAACAACCTCAGGTGATATAGAAGAAATTACTGTATCAAAAGTTGTTCATAATAGATAAATAGATAAATGTATAAATAAATAGATAAATTTGGTTAGGTGTCTGTTTGTTTACTGTTTCTACTCTTTTAGTGCGCTCACAGTGGGCGGAATCGCAAATCTAGGCTGACAAAATTCGAAAAATGAAGTAAGAAATATTTCTAATTTATTTCTCAATAGATATATTATTATTGACCAAAAATTTACTAACTTCATACTCTAAACCTTCGGCTGATTGGTCTGAAAGTGCAATAAAACCCAAAAATGATTCATTTATTAAAATTTTTTCGTCCGATTTATTCGAAATATACCGTATTATCAATGAAAGCTGGTCAGTTTTAGAAACATCTCGAGTTGTATCTAAAATAAGTGAAAAAAATGGTGCTTCCTGAATATTTCTTATAATACCAGCTATAACATGTTTTGATGCAATGCTGAGGACTTAAATATTTTGTTTTACTTTGTTGATTCTCGAGATGATCTTTTATGAGTGGATCGTATCTTGACAACAGATCTAATTTATAATATATTAAGAAAGTTTCCAGATCTATTCTGTACATTATGTCCAGTTTCACTACGATGTCCGCCTAGCGGCAAATTATAAACAGATAAGGTAATTATTACATCCAAAATTCGCTTCAGTATCTCCCGCCACTTCGAGAAATTTGTTTGCATCATTGAACCGATATCTTGTCTGGTTTTCCAGTGACTGTATGTTATGCAGGCAGTCATGTGAATTTTCGTGATTTCATGTTCTGTAATTTTTTTACTTAATCCTTGCCAATCGTTTATTATTCCTTTACACCATGCGTGGTTAAAACTTTTATGTTGCCTGTTAGCAAACAACCAACAAAGTTCACAATAA
Source organism: Dorcus hopei (assembly GCA_033060865.1). Classification (NCBI taxonomy): domain Eukaryota; kingdom Metazoa; phylum Arthropoda; class Insecta; order Coleoptera; family Lucanidae; genus Dorcus; species Dorcus hopei. The sequence continues at coordinate 27,242,244 of CM065419.1, read as the reverse complement.
ACAGCGTTCATTATAGACGAATAACACAACCAAAATCTCTCTATTTTTTTGTCCAGTTCTTGCTTTAAAATCATAGATAAAGGAAGATAGAAGATTGGTAACTCAATAATAAAAATCCACCACACTATTTTTAGCGCTACAGGTGGTCGTTAGCTGAAGCTCAGTAATAGGCGGGAATTATTTAAATTTGAAAGTTGACTACACTCGTATCTTCTATAACATTAAGGCGTCGTCATCCTACTTCAACACTACTCTATACTTTTCCAACCTTCAATTTTCAGTTTTAATAAAAAAGAAGCATGTAAGGTGGCAAAAGTAATATTGAGTGAGCATATCGAAGGAATGACGGCTCATAACGCTAAGTTATTGTTTAATTTATTTAGTTGTTGTTTAATTTTATTTAGTTGTATTAATCAGCGGAGAACTAGTGAAATGTAATAATTATTAAGAAAAATAATAATGACCTGCTTGAGGGTGCTGTACGATTTTGCTTACGAATAGTCTCCTTGATACACAAAAAATAATTTCACCAAGAAATTTCTTGTTCTGAATGTATGAATTAATAATCATGGCACCAGAAGGAGAAACGAAAGATGTTCTCTTAAATTTGCTGTCATATGAATAAAACATAAACTCTTGTGTAATATATATTTAATAGGTCAAGTTATATGTATACAGGCAGAGCATTCAAAGCTAACTAGTAATCTACAAATAAGAAAAGATATGCCATTGTGAAAACAACCAATCTTCCTTTTAATCAAAACTTCTTAAATATTTCTGGTGTACGAACTTAAATATTTCTAAACTATACGATGTTTGATTTGGATAGTTTTTGGCAACAAGAAATGATGTTGAGACAATCTTCAAAACGTATTATGTATAACACAAATTCCGCATAAAATATCACTCATTTGACAAAGAACTGTGTACTCCTCCTAAGCAGCAGTTCATCTTTCCTGCAAAGACAAAGTAAATAAATCTATAAATAGAATAGTAACAATAACCCATTCTTATGTTATAAATGCAATAGCTATAAATTAAAAAATGTAATTATTGCTTGAAAACGAACAGAAAAAGCACAATAGGTATTGAAATTTAGGCGTACATTTTTAGAATTTTTTCTGTTCGTTTTCAAGCAGTAATTAGACATTTTCTAATATATAACAATTATTAGCTTATGACATTTTAGCAGTTTACAAAATATTCACTCGACACTCGAGGTAAAAATGTGAGTAAGAATGACTGCGTTTCAATGCAAGTAAGAGTGAAAATATAAATTAACCGTAGTGCATCGAGTTAATTTTCAGTAAGATAAATTTTTTCATGATACTGATGTCTGACCTATTGACAAAATGTATTATTTCGTTATTACTTATGCTACTGCTAATTATTTTTCATTTACTTAAGTAGAAACTAAAACTTTACCTTGTACATATAAAGTTGGAACTGCATTATATTTTAAATTTCTTTTGTTTCGTACAAGCAGGTCTTCAGTGAAATGTCTGCCACAAACCCTTTTGTTTGCATAGATACTTTCTATCGGTAAATGTACTAATTCTGGACTATTAATAATTTGCAACCATACTTGCAAACGGTTTCTGCCAGATTTTGGATGTGGAAAACGAAATCTTCGTGACACTCTATCAACACATCCTGGTACACAACACTTTACCCATGGTCTCGCCTATAACAATAATTTTACTTTAATCCTTAAATGCAATACCTAGCCTAGATTATAAATTATAACACACAATCAGAGGAATTTCATCGAGCTTACATGCATATTTAATTTTAATTTACATACATACTTACTTGGCGCATAAAAAAGTTTCTGCTTCTTTAAATATACACACGAATTTTTGCAAAAAGATATCCCATACGAAGCCCAGAATGCGAATTTGTCAATATGGTGGAACATGGGAATACCTCAGGTGCATCCGCTCAGGAAGCGAAAGTTAGATGTTGGATGTTGCGCGCGTAATTTAAATCACGCGACTGAAGTGCTTTAGTGGTCGGTAGCTGTACTATAACTTTGTAGCCGCTGTTGTCATTTAAGTTATCATACCGTGTTTAAAATAATAGTAATCAGAATTAAAAGATCTGTTGATTTTAGGGCCCTTTGGAAAAGGTCCTTGAGGTTTGCATGTTTTTGAGAATATAATAGATATTTTAACGTCTTTCCCAAGGACATCGTTATCTACATTATAAATCTATATCAGTATTTATTTCACTAAAACGTATCAATTGTACTATCAGACATAATATTCGCGTCAATATTAACTTCTTTATTTTTATAAACAAATTCTTCCATACCTGCAGCGTTGAAATTGACTGCATTCTACTAAGTCATCATCAATTTCGTCATCAGTATTATGAATGTCCATTCTTGCACATTTCTTGCTTTTTCTTCGACTTCCTTTTTGCGTTTCTTAAGCGGCCCCTAGACTGTCAATAATATTGCACAATATTTCATATTGTGCAATATTCTGTGAATGATATTGAAATATTGTGCAATATATTGAGCAGATCAAGGAAGGTTTGATATTTATTGCGCAATCTGAAAAAAGGGTGCAGTGTGTGGTTAATATTGTGCAATATTATTCAGTATTTCCTCGAGTGCAGAAGTCATGGCAACAAAAGAGGAGGAAAGGCGGTTCATCGAGGTGTCTAGAAATTTGCCAGCCTTGTAGGATATAAAATCAAAAAATTACAGCAACAGGGTAAAAAGATGAACAGTCTTTCAACCATCTGCGCTTTTTCTTTTTCCGTTTATTACGAAAGCTCACAGACAATGCGATGGCAACACAAGCTGTTTCAACATCAATTAGCATGTTTGCCGCTAAAAAGTTAACAACTAACTGACTGCTGTATATTGTGCAATCGTAGTCGGCTGTCTAGGGCAAATCTCAATTTTATTGTACAATATTATTGCACATTATTATTGACAGTCTAGGGGCCGCTTTAAATTCAGCTCCACTCGGACGTTTATTTTTAAATATTTTATAATTTCTTTTTTGACCTGACAGAAATATTTGGCGAGGGCATTATAAACAGCAGTAAGATGTATATATCCAACGCCCCCTAAATAATGACTAGATAACTATTTAGTTAATTCCTACAGAACTATTTAGGAGGCGTTGACATAACTAACAGCAGAAGTTTTCAATCAAAGTTATATGAACTATTTTCTTCCTCCTGCTTGATGTGCCCTCAGGAAGCCCCTTGTGGCGGGAGTCGTGCGGGGGTCGCGGGGGCGTTATTTACGCAGATAATGTTGACTTGTTAGAGAATGTTTGGAATAATTAGAAGAAATTGTCAAAAATTCATTAATTACCACAAAACAAAAATAAAAGTCAACAAAATTTTAGATAAACTATACACGAGAATAAGAACCATCGAAATTGAGAGAAAAATAAAACAAGCCAGACCAGTACTCGGAAATTAGAACAAGATATTGAAAAACAAGAAAATACCCTTTACACTTTTGTCGAAATGTGTACATATAATATACTTTTATCCAACAGTTGCATGTTTTTAGGTGTTTTATACGTTAGTTTTGAGTGACTAAAATCAAATTTCAATCACTAGCACTCAAAGTGCAAAATCAACAACTATCCATGATGATCGACCATGACTGCTTTAAGTAATGTCACTTCAAAAATATCTTTTCAAGATCTTTTGTTGTTAAAAAAATGCAACTGTTGGACAAAACGTTATATATCACACGTGAGCGAAATGCAATTATACACTCGAGAATTGTCTCACTCGTGCTTCGCACTCGTGAGTCAACATTCTCACTCATGTATAATTTTGCATTTCTCTCACTTATAATATAATCTACTATTTTAAAATTCACACAAATAATTAAGCTTTTTCTAGTAAAATTTTGCAGAGAAGATCTAATTATAAATTTACGCTTTTATCGTTCAAAAATATTAGACACCTTTTAAATAGAAGCTGTTATCTCTAAAAATATTTTATTTTAAGGGTAGAATTAAAATCAAGCAATAAGTCTTATTTTTATTATTGTGTATATTGCACATGGTGCATGTACGAGTATATTTCACGGGCAATAACAAATCACCTAACGTTTATTATATTTACGCATCGTAACGTAACCAATGATAACAAGCGGGCATTGTAGCCGTCGGTCCGGCAAATATTTCATCTGCGGCTTTTATGCCGTACTCTTCCTGGAACGTAATACGCCACGCTCTGGATATCCCGATCCAATATCCGAATCTTTTCAGGGAAGATTGCCGTAATACTGGATAAGTTATAAAATATGTTTGCCGCCTACTTGCGCGAAATTGATTGACGAGCGCCGCGGAAATTCGGTCGTAAAATATGCCCGACCGCGACGTGAAACATCGCCGTCTGCAATGGAACTTACGTTAAGTGCGGCCCTGCTCCCAGCTATTTTATTTCTGTTTCAGAGTTCGTTCCGGCTCCGCTTTTCAGCGACGCTTTGATTCTTAAATGAAATTACTTTTGTTGCGTTAATAGCAGTCTCCTTTCCTACTTATTATTATAAAGCGTACATTTTCCGGAGATTTTATCTTTGCTTATTTCTTTGTATGCACAATAGTTGAATAGGAATCAGTTCTGACAAAACATGAACTCGCCTGACAAGTTTACTTATTTTATTTTAAAACTTTTCATTCTTTTTGTAGTCTCAAATAAGTATACTGTACAATATTGTGTTAATTACTAGATTTAGTATTAATTTCCCGTTCTTTTGTTGAAAGTGTATATTGTTCTGTTATAGGATCTGTTGGTTGACTGCCTCGTTGGGTACCAAAAATGTATTGTTGATAATTTTGAAGATTATTGCCTTCAGAAATTTTTTATTCTTTTTTTATTCTCATGGTTTCTGGTGTTCGCCTTAATTCACATAGTAAAATTTTCTCTAGTCTTTTATTTAATTTGTTTTGTTTTGTTTAAATGAGTACCGAATTAAACACATAAATATCTCAAAGCGACACCTCGATGTCACTCACTTATTTAGGATAAAGTCACGCGTTTGCACAGCAATGATCTTCCCTTTTTAATTTAATTTGTTTTTATTTAATGGGGAGAGTATTATTTATTTTTAAAATAACTAGGACATGGCGCGTTCGCACAGTTTATTTTAAATTGATTCGAATTGTATTAAGGAAATAAATAACTAAAGATTCTATTTGTTTGTTCGCTTTAGTTTTTCTTCAGTAACTGACACTTATTCTTTAAATTCTGTAAGAAATCGTCAATTTGTAAATCATTAAGTTCAATGCGTTAAGTTAAATTCAATAACATGTCGTCTACGCGACCGCGGGAAAATTCACTCAGCTAAAAATGAAGTAAACAAACAACTTGTTTTCTCAAAGGCCTTGCCATTCATAAGTCAGGACTGACCTTTGCAATAAAACTGCATTCACAGAATATCAGCTGCATATAGCAACACAAAACAGTCGCGCAGGTTATTCTCAAAGAAACCGACTTGTGCAAACATAACTAAAAACGAATGATCCAGGAAAATCACGGTGACTCATAGGGCAAGCATTCCATACGAAATATTTTTCAAAATCGGAATTTCCGGTGTAAGCCATATAAAAGAGGACTGGGTTTCACGATACTTACCACATAGCTACAAGTAGTGTGGTCGAGAACATCACCCAAAGTTCGAAGCCGAAAGTAGTATTCACCGAGTGTCATACTGTGATCAAACTCCGAAAATTCATCAGTCTCTCTGTATTCAGTACCATGGTTTGAGTGAGAAAACATTAATTCATTTGCTAATTAGTTATGTTACTAGAAACTAACAACTGCTTTATTTGATTTACAAAATGCTGTTCCTTCTCGTTATAAGATTATTTTGAATTTGCTTTGCATTGTGTCGTACGATATCGTTCTGAAGTAATCTTCAATTACAATTAAATTTTACATCTGTCTAAATTATTATAAGTATTCACTTTTCTACTTTCTTAAAATTGTCGAATTGTTACATGACTTTGAGTTATTGTTTACTGTTTAGAATTTTGCTTTAAGCCAAATTCCTTAATTTGATTTTAACTGTTTTACCTATTTCGAATAGTATGTACATTTATATATATTTTCTCTTTATTTTTAACTAGTTTCATTTAAAAGAAAAGAGCGTAGTTTCTCGTTAATCCCGAAAAATATACACGGTGGTGATAAAGTCCCGCACCAAGCTCATAATTTGTTTATTTAGTGTTTTCCTTTTCCAAAATCCTGAAACAGGTAAATTTTTAATTTTAAAAAGACACATTTTAAGGCAAACATCTTTTCTTGATCGACATTTGTTTTTCCGCTGTGACGTCATCATTAATTTTTTTAAATAGCAACCCTAATTTTCTTATGGAGATTTTGATAGTCCTTTTGATAGTCAGCAAAATGTTGATGTAAATTTTTTTTCGAAAATACAATGTTATTTTACTTTATTTTAACGACAATCTTGAAATTGAAAACAAAAACAAGTAAAAATTAACGAAAATATTGAAGCTGTTCCCCAGGAACCAATTGTTCAGGTTTGCATTGCAAGAACTAAAATCTCATTCCATATAAAGGGGACACTGAGAGCAATCTCTGGTTAAATAAAGCCCAGACGAGGCGCGCACAAATAAAGAAATTACCACTTGATTCCTTTATGGTTCATTAAAATTCTGGTAAAAGAGTGAGGAGAAGAAGAAGTGGAAATTGTTGATTATTTTTGTGCAATTATTTTGTGAATTAAAACATAGAGTAGTAGTAATAGAATTTCTCTCTCACTGTCGTCATGGTATCTAGCATAGTGTCTTGACGAAGCCTTGTAAAATTGATAAATTTGAAAGTAAAGAATAATTCATCCCCTTTCTTTTATAATTTTTAATCACCCGTCATCCCATCATTTACAAAATGAAACACGAAATGGAAAAAAAGGTTTCGCGTTTAAAAGTCGAAATAAAAAAGTACCGCGGACGCGCTTTGTACCGGTATTAATACGGAAAAACAAATGAATTTTCAATATGGTTTACCCTCCGATTCCTGCTATATACGAATCAACCACGACCGCAACCGTTTGGAGTGACGGTGCAATCCACGCCAATTTGCTTAAGTTATGTTGCTTCCAGTCTTGATCGTGAGGGCAGTTTAATGTTGCATATACCCTTTCAGTTACAATGTTTAAGCTAAAGGTAGACCTTCAGCATCCAAAATAAGATCGGCGTTAATGTAGACAAAATTTCCAACCGTCCTCAATTCCTCCAGTGATGCCTCATAAAAAATCATTATAGGTTGGTGTTGGTTTGTCTCAAAATTTCGTATGGCTTCTGTTGAAATCTTCCGCCTCTATTTTGTGTAACGTTCTATTTGCTCCTTCAACTTGGGATATGTTTTCTTATTATCTTAAGAAGTTGCTTAAACGGTGTAGGTAATGTTAACTTACTGCAATAAAATGATTTCAGGTTTGATTAATATTGTTTCAACTTGCTGTAGGGTCAAATGGTTATAGGTTGTTCAGAATTTGGGGGTTGGCGCCGAAATTTGTGGCGTTGCGGGCGAGGTATTGTGCGAAAGGGGGTCCGCATGAGCGATGTCGGATCTGACGTTGAACGGCAAGTGTGAAAAGTTACCCCGCCATACAACTCGTTTCGCCTGTCAAACATACCTACGTTTACCCTCGCAGAGAAATTCTTAACGTGCTGAACTTTGCGGAGGAATTACGTGGCCCCGCGTCAAAGGAAGGGCATCCGAGGGTAGTTAACACGTAAAAACATAAATACGGCGAATTCCGACTCGTCTTCTTTGACTGCTAATACATTAAAGGAGGGCCCCCTCGACCTGACCCGCCTGCTAAAGTTTCTGCTTGACCTCCGTGAGGGTCATGAGCGGAATATTTTACACATTCGCTTACATAATTGATCAGGAGACGCTTCCGAAATTAAAAGCGCACCGTCGTAAAGTCGGAGGTTTATATGCAGTGAGAATATTTGAAATTTATTGTTCGTATAAAATTTTTACCCATAAGATCCCAAAACGAAAGAAAATTTATAATTCCATTTAGGAATTCGCTCTACTTATATCATCCTGTATCAAATAGACATTACCTATGAAAACATTAAACAAATTTGGTATTCAACACAGAGCCAACTTAATGTTTAGGTAGATACAGTTTTCCAATTCTCCCTTGTGCTTGTTTAAAAAAAAAATAAAAAATAAAATAGAAATTGGAGAAGTATACAGTTTATGTGACACAAAAAAAAGAAACCTTTTCAAATGTTGTAATGCCATTCACTTACATATTTCGCCCTCTTATTCTGAAGATTTTGTTTATGTTGTGAATACCTAAAAAGGGAAATATTCTTTCAATTTTTTTTAATGAAAGGCTACCTTGGGAATTTTATTTGGAAATCCATTAATTAAGTCTTCCGCTCTCCGGAGAGCAATATTATAAATTGACCGCCAGGGCTCGGTCTTCGCCGAATAAACGTGCCGGAAATTTTAATAAAACGGCCGGGATGCGGCGCAACTTTCGTAACCTCGGTGCATTTTAATTAAAATCTGTACTGCTGCAGCTTTCAGTTTTCGAACCTTCTGGGAGAAGCAACGTTTGTCGTGCCTTATGTGCGGTGATGACAAACAGCTACTTCATTGAGGTAACATTTTAATGAAAATTGTTCTATCGCTCGTTTTAAGGGCAGACAATATTATACATGATTATTATTTTAACAAAATTACGTATATGACATTTTTTATTCAACGTGCATCATTTGTATCTATAATTTACAATTTCCAAGAACTGAAAAGGAATTAAACTTGTCTTACTATTTTTTCAGTGGTCTAAGAATAATCGTGTCAATCCTCAAAATGATGGCTGCTTTAAACTAAAATAAAAGAGAAAATAATTCCTAATTAACCCCATAATGACTTCGATAGTAGGACGTACTGAATTTAACTGCAAGCAAAATCTTAATAAAAAAGCGTTTGTATCAATTGGCTTTCAACAGCATATTGTAATGATGCGTGTTAAGCCCTTCGTTGACAAGCCAACTATGTAATGTTGTGTAGTCGAGCTGGACGGTGGGTGCAAGAATTGTAATGATTTGTGTATGAGGTACTTGCCTTTACTTTTTGCTTTTATTTTTCCTTTTAAAATTTGCTTTGTGGTTGAACATACTGTTTTTATCTCGTGTGGCTCTTCTTCTCAGGGCGGATTCTTCGAAATGAATTTTTGTGGACTTTCAGTCAGATTGTCGAAATGGAAAAGGATGTGTGAAATTGTGTGTGTGGTATGTGTGTAGGACTGTTCGTGTGTGAGTGTGTGGCAAATACTCCGATATCATAGAAGGGATCGGATTCACCAGACCTAGCGTTCAATGCTGAACAATAATCCCTCTAAGACACCCGAGATATTTGTTAGTGTGCGTGGATGGTCAAACCTTCGTATAAAAGGTCAGATCGTATTCAGCAGACCTAGCGTTCAATGCTGAACAATAATCCTCCTTAGATACGTTGATTTTGTGTTTCGTCTAAATGTGTGTGTGTGTGTGTGTGTGTAATGATATGGAATCTGACTTACTTTGCTTTGTCTTTCTATTTTGTCCCTTTTCTTTCTCCTTTTGTAGAATTTTGTGATCGGTTTAAAGGATATAAGGAATGTTGGGAAAATTCTCTTCTGGTAGGTTCTTCTTTATTAAATAAAATTGTAAAATTTCTCAAAAATCCAGTTTTATTTTCTTCCAGTGTCAAAGGCAAAATTGTCGCGAAGAAAAATCTAATTACAGCCAGTTCGAAAACTCGCGGAATTAATTTCAAATTTCCAGTTCGCGGATTTAATTTACATGTTGCTCGGTTGAAATCTAGACGAACAATCCTTTTACATGTCGTCGGATGAAAATCTAACGAAGAATGCTTTTACATGTTGCTCAGATGAAAATCTAACGAAGAATCCTCCTGAAGCGACGCGAACGCCCTTTTATAGCTGTAGAAATGTGGACAGTCACCGTCACCATGGCAACCTTCAACATACTGAAGCCTCGAACCCGGTGCGCATTTTGCCTATGACAGTTTGTTTGTTTACAAAATTCGAAAATACACAAATTTTTACGTAAAATACAATAGTATGGTTGAAATTAATATTTACAACATTGTTTGGATTATACTTCTTCTGGTAAGTAACATTTCATTTGACTAAATAATGATAATTTTTACTATTATGACATAATCTCATTTTTAGAAATTTCAAATTGTTAAACAAATTAAACGAAAAACAACACAAAATGGAAAAGTCTAGCACTGGTTCACCGTAATTGTTCATGCACAAACGTTGATGGTTCACAAAATCCTCTGGAACTCGTCCAACTGGATACGAATACGTGGACCCGACACCTACGTCGATGGCTTACAGGGAAATCAGCATCACTCTCTCGTTGTTCACCCAAATGAAGTGGATCATACTTGTTGTGGTATTGGAATGTTATTTGTTGCATTCCGATGTGTTTAATGTGATTTAGTTTGTAGAATGAAGAGACTTTGCACGATGTGATGGTTTCTATTTACGATGTACACTTATAGCTGTGGACGATGCTCTCCTTCACTCTGGTATGCTGAATTCTCTTCCAAGGAATCTTTTTATGTAAACGTAGAGGTGCTTTCTCCGCTCTGGTGGTCCTTCGCTCATCATGGATCGTCTTGTACACTTGACGTGGAACTTGGTGCTCTTTTCTGATTTTTTATTAATTACGATTATTTCTTTTTATTTCACTGTACTCAGGTAATTATCACTGCAATATGTATTTCTGGATTTTCTAATATATATTTATCATTTGTTGACATAGAAATATAATATGTTTTTGAAACCAAAAACCACTACCATAAGTGTGCAACATAAAATGTGCAATTGCATCCCAAAGACCTTCCCTTCATTCTAGTCGATTGTAAGAATTCTAGAATACATGGCAAAACAGACAAGGTAGACATGAAGACAAATCAATGTACATATAAAGGGTCCTTCACTAAAATATCAGAGCTTTTGCATAAAATCGTAATCAAAATGGAAGACGAAAAAGCGCTAATTCAAGTAAGCACCAATTCACCCCTTAGAAATGTCTCGAAGAGGAAAGGCTGTTAAGCGCTAATTCAAGTAAGCAGCAATACACCCCTTAGAAATGTCTCGAAAAGGAAAAGCTGTTTGTTAATGCTGTTGATGGTTAATCAATGGGCAAAAAAAAACATATTCGAAAATCAATTCTGTCAGTAAAATGAAGAAAATAACGGAAAACAGGAAACAAGAAAAGATTGCAATGTTAAAAGTGAATGAAAATCCGTGCCGGGCTCAGAAAGGTGAAGCAATAATCATGATGCAGTTTTAGTTAAAACGAAGAGGGTTTAAGCACATAATCTCCACCGTAATGTAGAAGAAGATATGCGTTTAAACCCTCTTCGTTTTGATGGAAAAAATTGCCAAAATTTACGTTATGAGAAAATATTGAGTTGTAACTGCATCATAAAAGTACAACAAAAAGAAAATACACAAAAAAGAGGTAATCAAGACTAGAAGAAACTTAGATCATCGAGTAAGAAATCATAATCTGACAGTACTGTATTATAGACTGATTCTAATTCCATTGACAATCGTCAAAATGTGAATAGATGTGATGTTATTGAAACAGAAGAATATTTGGTTAACTTGCTCGTATTTATATCCCCAAGAAAATGGAGAAAATATTGTAATGATTCGTCGACACCAGCCGGTGCCAAATTGTCTCTTGCGTCACAGCCGTCTAGTCGACGAATTTTAGGCGACAGCCTAGAGAATTCTGCCGAGAATGTTCGCGAGAAACAACCCCGGCATATAAAAATGCACGCGGCCGGGGAGTGGGAATTCAACGTTAGACGGAATAAAAGTCGCGTTATAAACTTTCGCTCGGCTGTTAAAATAAATTAAATTATCTAGTGTTAAATGTTAGTGTTAATTAGTTTGCTTGTTAATAAATTAGTTTATTAACTATTTTGTGTTTCTATTTTAAAATAAAAATTAATAGAACGTTTAAAATCGTTACAATATTAATAAATGCGTATTGTCAATCTTTACCTATTTTATATCATTTATTGGATTATTATTTTGTCTTTGCTATATTCGAAAATATAATGCTGCTGGCTAGTCGGAACACAGTTAAAAGACGTAAAATAATCTCAAACAACTCTTTCGAGCTTTACTGACTGTTATAAATAAAATGAAACATTGCAATATCTCAATTCTATACGTGGTCAACTACTTATTTAGAGCGGAAGCACTGGACTAATATCCATGAAACGGCGTTTCTCCCTCATTCTCTATTGTATTGTTTTTAGAAATGATTCATATTTACTTTCTAGGCTTAGCTATTTTTAGTATCTTATCGTCGTCAGATTTTTTTATGTTCTTTCTTTTTATGATCGTTCTCTTGTATTATATGTAAATGTGACAATCTCTTTGACGACTTACATATCTTTCTTAAATACGACGGAAGTATTCATCAACCAACTTGTCCTCGCCGGAGTAAAAGAAAATGTTTTGACATGGTTGTCCAAGTTGATAATAGATGACATTTACGTCGTAAATCGCGTGTAAAGAATATTCGAAACTCATAAGATACTTTACGTGGTATCTGTTATGGTCAAAAACAAATGGCGCTTAATAATCTTAATAATTTTACAATCGGTTTTATGAGTTTCAAATATTCTGAAACGCTCTTTACCGTGAGCCAAAGAACACCGAATGACAAATGGACGCCAAAAATCGAAGTTGAATTCCAGTGCAATAGACAAGGGGTTGAAGAAATAATTACCTAACCAACACTTTGAAGGATAAATAATCAATCTATAAGGGTTCACCGGATGCGACCCTTACCTTTGGAAGACGCGAAGAGAATGACAAGGAGATCCAGTTTTCCACGAACTAAACTTTTAATTCTGATTCGTTATTTTACACACTCAAAATCACAATTTTGTGTAAACTGTAGGTTTCCCGTCTGAGTATTAGATTGCTTCCACCGTCTTCTTTATAGAAAGTCGAACTTGCCCTTGCTTTGACGTTACTTTTACTTAAAGTTGCACCTCTCGTTCTCTATTTGCTTATATAATTTTTTTGATTAAAACGGCTTCTGATCGCGACTGCGAACTTAAGGAAAAGTTGTTAGTTCTAGCAGGATAGCAGTCAGTAATTTTTTTGATGCAAATATCGTTCAACTGTTTATGATGATGTATATTCACATAATCAATGATGCTTAAATGAAATGCATTGATAATTTTCTACGAGAAAATGGTCAAGCATTTTATAAATTACTATGAAGCTCTAATTCTAATATTCAGCTAAATTTGAAATTACGTCGTTTTCGCTGCGTTTAATTTCGAAACTGTTTGGTCACAACATGCCTATATCGTTTTACGCGTCGTTCTGTGGTAAGTGCACAATTGCTGCCCATCCTCTTTGATTTACAATGTGCACAATATGGAACGCTTTTGTAACCGGAAACTTTGTGTTACGAACATGAATTACATGAGTTTGTGCTGTATTATTATCATTTTTCAGCTCTTCAAGTTTTAAGGCTAATTTCACACACAGCGGTTTCATACGTACGGAATTCGTACGGTTCCTGCCGGATAAAGTACGTAGTAGAACATTAAGTAGAGCTTTCACACATGACGTCATCCGGATAACAGCCGGACAAGTCTACGCAAGTTCTTGCAGTTGAATATACAATATAATGTTGTGAGTTGTAAATCACACACAGCGACTTTGTCCGTACGGTTTACGGCGATAATTAAAACGTTGGTGTTAAAGCTATTTGTGGTGAAATTTTTTAAAAATGTGCACTGGAAAGATGAATAAAGAACTGCTCATCACATTGGTCGAAGAAAGGCCAGTATTGTGGGACATGAGCGAAGAAATTTATAAGGATAGGAATGCTTGGCATGAGGTTTGTGTTGCACTTGCAGAAGATTTCGAAACTTGTGGAAAATCCACAAAAAATGTATTCGGTGAGTATCTAAATTCATATTTATTGAAATACATTATTTCTGATGCCAGCAAACATTTTGCATAACAATTTAAATAAATCATATCATTGACATCTGCCAGGAAACAGAACCAGCATCAGATTGGAAGTACTCAGAAAATATATTTCTTATGTTGTTTGCCAACAATCCACGTCGTGCAGACTCCTCTCTCGGCAAATCCTCAAATAGGTTCCTACCTGTAGGGTCATCTGTAATGTCATCAACTGTGACTCTATCTCTGTCGCGAATAAAATTGTGCAAAACAACACAAGCCTTTACAATGCCCACGACGAAATCTGGTTCAACATTTATCGGTCTGTGGAAAATTCACCATCTATTATTTAAAATGCCGAACGAGCATTCAACAAACCTGCGTGCTCTGCTTAAACGGTAGTTAAAAATTCGTTTTTTTACAGATATATTTGCCTCGCCAAAAGGGCGAAGTACATGTTTATGTAGTGCGAAGGCCTCGTCACCGACAAAAACATATGGCACAACTGGACCATTCGTTGACGGTAAACATTTTGCTTCAGACAGGTCATGGCTTCCTGATAAGATCGGATTGTTTAAAAATGGCCGAATCGCTATCTTTGCCATAACTTCCAATATTTACATTGACAAAGCGATATTCTGAGTCTACAACTGCCATTAATACAAATGAATAATATTCTTTATAACTGAAAAACAAAGAACCACTTGGACATATAACTTCTATGTGTTTTCCGTCCACAGCCCCGATGCAGTGTGGAAAATTTGCATTTTTTTCAAAGCCAGAGGCAATTGACTTCCACTTTTGTCTAGTCGGTGTAGGTATGCATTCTGATCGCATGACAGACCATATGGCTTTGCATACATCTCTGACGATTTCACTGGCAGTTGAAATTCCAATCCTAAACATGTAATGAAGATCAGTAAACGTGCAACCACTTGCTAGGTATCTGGGAAGAAATGAATCTTATTTAGTTCACGTTCTTGTATATAACTACATATAATATAAGATCTGTTCGTCATCCTTCACCGGTGTACATTAAATATGCTTTAATGAAATCTCAATTATTTTATAATGTGTCAATATGAATCATACTCATTCATACCGACAAACCACACAAACATTTCAGTTGCATTAAAGCATATTTTGCGAAAAACTATACATTGGTGTACATCAGTGCAGGATAATGAACATACCAATAATGTATATATTTATTTCTTTAATATAATATGATCAAATAATCATTTTTCAGACAAAGAGGTAATAAAAATGTGGAGAAATATGCGAGATGCTTATATGAAAACCTGCCGAAAAATAAGAGAAGTGAAAACAAGCGGAAAAGGGGGCGTC
This sequence comes from Dorcus hopei, assembly GCA_033060865.1. Lineage (NCBI taxonomy): Eukaryota > Metazoa > Arthropoda > Insecta > Coleoptera > Lucanidae > Dorcus > Dorcus hopei. Next base: position 27,226,889 of record CM065419.1, on the reverse strand, counting down.
AAGTACGAGTATAAAAAATACGTATACAGCGAACAACTCAAGTTTTTGTCAAAATTGAATATTGTAAGGGAAACAACAGAAGTATGGTGATTGCGGACAACCTCGAATAAAATGATCATGAACATGATACCTCTTCCACTACTTCTCCAGAAGGGACTGCTAACACAAACTTTAAAAAAACCTCCTACTGCCAAACAGATGTCAAAAAAGAAGCGCGAACCGGATGAGGTTGAATTGAAAATTTTGGCCGCGCTGGAGAATGAACAGTCAAACAGGCACTTACCGTTTTTTAAAGGCATCGTACCGTCCCTTACATCGTTTGACGAGAACGATGTCATCCAATTTCAGATGGGAGTCCTACAATTAATTAGGGACATCAAACAGCAAAAGAGAGTGATGAAACATGCTCAAACTGCCCCAATGTCCCGAGGGCAACTTTGGTCATCTACCTCACAGCAAACAACGACACAATACTGTCGAAATGTCAGTGCACAACCTATTCAATTTGTATCTCCTGTTGCCCACTCAACTGAATTATCCACAGCTTACTACAACAGCAGACTTGAATCCATAGATTTTGGAAAGCATTAAGTTTTTTCTTGAAAGGATGGAAAGAAAAGAAATAATTAATTTAATTAATTAATTAATGAAGTCAGAGTATCTGCCGCGAAAGCAGAAGGTCTCGAGTTTGATTCTCGGTTGCGGCGCAAAAAATTTTCCGTCAAAAATTTATGTCAGTGTTTCTTTCAATATATTATAAAGAAATAATTTTTAAGTTTAGTGATTTAAATAATTTGATAATTTACTTGTTTTAGGCCCAGTTGTAGATTACCAGTTTAAATTTAAGCTGAAGCTTAAACCCTAGACAACAATTATTTCAACAATTGTTGCTAATGGTTTATGCTTTGGCTTAAAGTTAAGCTGGAATTGTACAATTAGGCCTTAGTCGCTTAATAATTTATTAATTTTGCATCAAGGAAAGGATACGACAAGCTCTTCAGCTGCACGCACAATTAAAAGCAAAAATAAATTTAAATTAGACAACAAAAAGAATTACGAAACGCTTATTATATTTTTAATTAATCATTTAATTATTTAAATTAATTTGTTTTCGTCTAAATATTTTTTTTTTCGTCTAAACGAGGTATCTAAAAGTGAATTTAAGAAATTTGCACGAAACTGAGGCATTATTTTTATTGTAAACATTTTCGCTAACTTTAGAGAGATGGGAAATTACAGCCGGTATGGTTTATGCCATAGATAGGAAAGATCAATTTGCTTGTAAAATACTTTATTTGTCCTTGAAAGGCGGTTGACTTCAGCTACTATAATTCTTTCGTGTATTTACACCCTTAGTATGTGGACAATAATTATTTTTTTGTTATTTTTGAAGATTTGCGTTCGTACAGAAATCCTATTTCCTTCTTCTTCTTCTCCTTCTTCGCTTTGCGTAGTGGTAGAAACTGGCTCTAAATCTAGACAGTACAAGCATCCATGGCCCTGATGGGATTCGAACCCATACCGCTGAGTGGCACGATCTCATAAAGCCGGCTATGCTAACCGCTAAGCTATCCGACAGCCCTAATCCTATTTCAGTTAAAGAATAAATATAATATTGTAACAGAGTGGCAACCCTGAGATTGAGACGGTTGGCAGCCTGGAAAAGGAACGCTAACTTCAGATGAAATAGTAAATAGTGCGAATTTAGACACATTAGAATAATAACGTGTAACTTTGAACGCTGTAATAAAAATAGTTTATTTGCATATTCTTTCAACGGGAACCTACTTCCTTCGACGAGCCCAAAATACGAGTCGTCTATAATATGTAATTTATAAATTACAAAGTATTTTGATGGGTTTCATATTTATGCCTCAACGTAATAGCTTTTATTCTTTTATATATTTAGTATTCTTTTTTTATTTCTCGTTGTAACTCGTATACTTGTGCTATGTCACAAGCAGTTAGCCATTTTTAATTGTTTGGTTCTCACTAACTTCAGGAAAATTTTCCTGAATGTTTTACTGTCTGATGATTTTAGTATCAATTTGAAAAATTTTGCTATTTTTCGTGAATCCTCCAGTATAATAATAGTTTTTTGTTTTCAGGTGAGTTTCTCCAAACTTTCCACAAGCGCTTCGGTTTTGGTAAGCGATCATTCAATAGTTACTAGTTTTTTGGCAACAGTAAAACTGCTAGTCATTAATTAGTCGAATCCGAAACGATTAATCACTTTAAGTCCCATTGACAACACGCCAATAAATTCAAACTGCACGGAACTAAATCAAATCTCGCTTTCCATCCTTTTAATATTTCGCCCGCATTCGTCAAAACTTGCTCTTTTTTTTTCGCCTATGCAATAAACAATCGGCGTGCGCTCGTAAACAAAGCATTTTCAAAACGTATTTTTTTTCTTTTTATCAGCGCATCGACGGCGAGATTTTATGTGATTTCATTTGCGAACCCAACATACCTACCTTCGCAGTCGTTAGCTTTGTTTGTTCGGCTAATTATCAAACGTACCTGGCCGCCGAAGCGGATAAAACCGCTTCATGTGGCACATACAAATTGACCGAATGCGAATGATGCGATTCCCTGGAAAGAACGTAATGGGAAATCGAGTTTGAACAAAACGGAATATTTTTCGGATAGTTCAAAGATGTTTATTGAGCGTTCATCTGAATTAAGTGAATACCTTGTTTTGAAATCCAAACTAGGTATTTTATATGTAGTTAATGAACTGAGATAACATCATTCCTGTGAACCCATATATTCTTATATTTTAAACACAAATATTCCAGTTAGATGCTGATAAATATTTCAAAGCTGAAATAAGCAGAAATATAAAAGTTACTTTCAATATAAAAGTAACATGTACAAAAGTATATTTAGTTATTTATTTATTTATTATATTGGGAATATTACGCAAGCAGTTTGGATAAAATTACATACAATATAATTATAAAAAGAAAGAATGTCATTAAGATCAAATTGAGATCACATGAAAGTTTACAGCACACGAATATAATTTGATCTATGAAAATTATTTTTATTGTTTAGTGGACTCATAACGTGTTCAATTAGATTTAATCACTCTGTACAGATGTACAATGATTTTACAATCGTCGGATAGATTGAGTATAACAGTATTCTTGGAAAGACGTGGTGTAGATATGGAAGAAGGTTAAAACATATTCGGCGGATAATTATTCTGCTTTAAATCTGTGTTTGTAAAACTGGGCCTTAATGTAAATTGCATACTTAAAGTAGCGTCATCATTTTTTATAATAGCTTTTACATTAGCGTATGTTATTTAAAATTAATTCCCCTGTGTTTCAGTACTAAATTTTTCGGCAAACAATTTGCTTTTCTTTCACCACATACCTATTTTGTGAACTCTGCAAATTCGCCGTTAATACAAATACACCGAGTGAATAATGACGCAAACAACGAATTTCCACCTTCACTTCAGAGACCGCCGGATACGAGATTTCGACCTTAGATTAAATTTCGTTCGTATTTACAAAGCCGTTGTACTAGCGATTTGTTTACACTAGAGTGAATTATTGTCACTTAAGGGTAAAGGTGATCAAATCCTAATCTTCATTAAATGCTAATTTAATTAAATTTACTATCAAAGATATGACTTTTATTTTATAAAATATTAGCTACAGTTCATTTTTTTATTATATGCCCAACGATCGATCGTTAAGTCAAAGAATTTTTATATAGCTATCTCCTTCTAACTTCCGTGAAACATTTCGTCGAATATTTTCTTAACTCAGATCTATACGATCGATGTATAATAAAACTCTGTTCATAAGATTGTTTATACTAACGAAAATATACACATAATGTAAAATTTTTTTTGCTAAAATAATATTATTTTAGTTTCGAGACACGTTAGTATAAGTGAAACATACCAAAGTTAGAGTGTTGAAGTGTTGCCGCCATTTGTCTAATTATACACGCGCGCACGGCCTTCCTTTTCATAAGGAGCAACATTGCATTGCTTCGGTTATCTATCTTCTTCTACGCTTTTTATATATTATTGTTTCTCTATCTAACATACACGATTCTCCTGATTTTCATTCTAAAAATGCGCAATGTGTATATTTTTTATTTACTTTTGAAAAATTTTCATCATTGTATTATTTTATATAAATTGAGTTAATTAAAAGACTTTAATTTTTTTTTTATTATTATTATTATCCAACCGTGGATCTCAAAGAGATATCGGCATCGTCGAGTATATATTTATATTGTATATGTATTGTAAATCAATTAACAAAATCATTGTAGTCATAGAAACAATTGTCTAATAAAAATGTCTTTAATCTTTTTTTAAAACTAGTCAAAGACTCTAGCATTGTTATGGAAGTAGGCAATGTTTTATAAATTTTCAGTGCCTTGCAGTAAGCACAGTGTTCAAAAAGAGCAGTGTTGTGCTTGGGAATTGAGAGACAATTGCAATTTCTAGTTTGTACTGATACACTGGATGCATATTTTTCTTTATTACTTGGACATAATTGGAGATTAGTTCTAGCAAAGACAGCTAATTTATAGATATATAGACTCGCTAACGGTAGGATTTTGAGTTGTTTGAATAAGGGTCTACATGAATCCGTATATTTCTTATCCAGAATCGTTCTGACGATGGATTTTTGCGAGATGAAAGCTTGTTGGATATTTGGTGATCCTCCTCAGAATATTAATCCATACGATAAAGTAGACTGTACGTAGGACATATAATATATTCTTAACATATCTGCTGAAACATGATTTTTAAGATTTTTTAAAACAAAATTGAATCGAGATAGTTTAGTGCAAACAAATTCAATGTGCTTATTAAACTTTAAAGCAGCCTCGATATGCAAGCCTAAAAATTTTACATTGTCTAACACCGGAACAGATTTTCCATTATATTTGATAAGTATATTAGACTGTAACAAGCTGTTTTTAAATTCTAACGCCATAGTTTTGGTTGGATTTAGTTGAAGATGATTAGTCTCATACCAACTAGCCATCTGAGAAATTGAGGCAGAGGCAAGTTCAGAACACGAAGCCTGAGAGGTACCTGTCACTACACAAGAGGTGTCATCAGCGTACTGATATAGTGAAGCAAATGGAAATTGTTGTTCCAGATTATTGACATATATTATAAAGAACAACGGGCTAAGAATTGAACCCTGAGGCACGCCTTTGCTGATACGTTTAGAGTCAGATAGAATGTCCTCAATTACACCATCATTTATGTGTTTGATACATACTTGCTGAGATCTTCCAGTAAGATAAGATCGAAACAGGTGCAGTTCCTTTGACACCAATATTATAAAGTTTAGACAATAATAATTCATGATCCAAAGTGTCAAAGGCTTTCGATAGATCAAAATAGATACCGATGGGCGACTCACCTTTATCTAAACAAGAAGTTATATGATGCAGACACTCAAAAATAGCAGATTCTGTGTTTTTACCTTTAATGAAGCCATGTTGAGATTTAGATATAAAATAATAAAACGCACCAAATACAGTCTATTATATAAAAGCCTTTCAAACAATTTTGAGAAAATAGGAAGTAATGATATTGGACGGTAGTTGTTTATGTCCGACTTACAACCTTTGTTTTTATAGACAGGTATAACTTTGGCGTGTTTGAGAGGATCAGGAAAGATTCCGGTTGCAAAGGAATTATTAACGGCGGCTGTAAGGTTAGGGGATAATATATCGGTAACGTCCGCAAGAATGGTGCCAGGAATTCCGTCATAGCCTGGGGTCTTTTTTAAGGATATATTCTTTAAAATGTCTCTGACTTCAACGCTATCAGTTGAAAACAGGAAAAAAATTGATTCTTGATTTTTTTTTTTTAATTTTGCCATATACCTAATACTGAGACAGTAAGATTATCATTAAGTAGTCAGTTATTGGTACAAGATCGATAGACGTTATTGTATGAAATTGCAAAACGTTAAATTTTTCAGAAGAGACAAAAATCTAATGAATTTGTTCAACTGCTACCATAACTCTAAATGACAAGTAATACATTTGAAAATTCCGACTTTACTGGTTGAAGGTACGTTGATTTAAAGAGTGTAGAGCACAAAATTTAATCTATAAAGTTATCTACAAATTTAACTCAGAATGTGAAAAATTTGCATTTGCGTCACTATTCCGTCTATTTGCTTTTACTTCTTTGGCAAAATATTGCAAAATTGAACCCTCAAACTCGAACTAAAAAATAAAATAAAAAAAATAACTCGTAACAGTAAAAAATAACAGGTAATTCGTCGATGTATTGTGTAAGAAGGTCACCAGCTTCGACGAGAATTTCCCGATGATATATATAACATACACACATAAGTATCCGAAGGTACGCGAAAGAAATTGTGCTCCGAAATTGAGTTATTGAAACGTACAAGCGTATTTCATTTCGCGTATAAATCGAGTATCTTGAAATATATTGCGAATCTTGGATTTGACCTGAAAGCCAAATACATCGCGAAAACTGAAATGCATTTCGTTTATTGCAGTTTATATCAATTATGATATACATACATCATGATGAAGAATGAATCTCTGACAAAAGCAGAAGGAAATTACACAGTTAAAAAACAAACTGAAATAAGTATGTATATTATACATATATGCATATACATACATATCAAGCATAATAGATGAAGGTGTATTAAGGTAATTCGTGCATGCATACAACGGCTGGGCTAATGAATATTTATGGCGGAAAATAATTAAAAACATGTTGGAAAGATTTAGAGTGATCTCGTGATACGACTACTTTAGATTGAGCCAGGTCCTGAATATAATATGAGTAGCACACACGTCGGCATTCAAAAGCTCTTAGATGGGAGATATTTTATCCATTCTTTTTTTTTACTGTCCCGGGAAATTTTTACAGGAAATTTAATGCACTTTTCTCTAATATACTTGTTGATTTTAAGTAAATTGAGTAATTTGATATTACTTTCAAATCGAATGCAAAAAAATCTGTCTTAAAATTGACCATTTATTTAAGTAAATGCGATTTCCACTACCCCATTTTTATTAAATTATATCAAAATTTAAATTGAATCAAAAACTATGTGGAAAATAGAACGTGTTCTAACTGTCTTAAACCGTACCTGCAACCCAAAATTTTCTTATTCTAAATATTTATTGTAGAAATTGAACCAAATCGTATAGTAGTATAAGAACTGGGATAGTCTAAAACAACATTAAGAGAACTACGTTAAATAAATATTACTGTAAATAAAGTTGAGATTTTCTTGTTTGTTAAGAACAAAGTAAGTTATATTACGTAGAAACTAAAAGCGTCGTAGATATTCAACGTGTGAAACTTCCTTTCATCTTAAACTACTCCTACGTGTTCCACGGCGTTCTTTTTTATAGGTTCCTTCGGAACTGAATCCTCTCTGAAGCACGGTGCGGGCCGTATAATTTTAATTTCGCAATGTGTTAGGCGTTGTAAAGTTTAACGTGGCACGTAGATTTCCTCTCAGAGTAAAATTTCTTGTACCTTGTTTCGGCATATGTTCTTTTCACCACATCTACTAACTACATTTTATGACTACTTTATAGTAAGTACGCTTTAGCTTTTTCGTTTTGGTTCGTTACTAAGGAAGTTGCCACAACTTCTATTACTTATTCATACCTTATATTCCTTATCGTAAAAATCAGATTTTCATTTTTTGATTGGGCTAACCGAAGTCGATTTTTTTACTTACACGAAGAATATTTGATCTTGAGGATTTAGTTGACCTTTCAAAGCTACAATAACGGATCCATTTTAGTCCGATGATTTTCTTTACCACTTTTTTTATTTCACGGTGTTTTGAATTTCCATACAGTTGTCTTGTCCTGTAAAGTGTACATAAACTACATTTTTCATACTTCCTCAGAACTTTGGGTTATCTGCGTTCCATTAAAAGAAAAACGTAACTTCAGATTTTGAAAGAAAGCATGTACAAATCGTAATAATAAAACGGCGTTTGATCGCAACTGCAAACTTAAGGAAGACTTGAGAGTTCTAGCAGGATAGCAGTCAATGCTATATGTTTTTGAACCATTTCTCTTGTGTGTCCAATTTCGAATCCTCAACCTGTTGTAAATGTTTGAGTTTTTTTAGATTAATGTGTTTAGACGTGTGAAAGTGTTTGTTATATATTTTGGCTTGTCTGTTTTTAAATTCATTGAAAATTTCAAGTGGGACATTTTTGATAATTTGATGTGCCAGGACCTCTCTGTGTATGATACTGTTTTTTAGTGTAGGACGCGTAGACTTAATTTCTAAATTTAGCAACTGTTTCCTTAACTTTGTTTATAAATTGCAGGTCTTCTGGTCTATCCATGAGTTTGTGGTATCTATGGTGTGCGTCAGCTTCTTAGTTTGAAATGTTATATGGTTGCGTGTGAGTCCTCTATAACGACATTGGAGTAGAAATATTTTCTTGTTTGTCCAGGTGACAACTTTGATGTTGGTTTTGGGCCCATTTTGCAATTGTTTGTCACTTTCAGTACCATAACGTTGTTGGATATGCTGGTAAAATCCCATCCTGTAATGATAAAACGACGTCTGATCGCGACTGCGAACTTAAGGAAGAGTTGAGAGTTCTAGCAGGATAGCGGTCTGACTGCTATCCTGCTAGAACTCTCAACTCTTCCAAATCGTAATAGGTGTAAGAAGTTTTAGAGGAACTGATGCAGACAGCGATTACATGTTAGTTGTAACGAAACTAAAACAAAACGTTCTATAGTGAAATAAAAACATCGACAGGAATAGAAGGAAGAGGTACAATACGGAGAAATTGAAGGACAGAACGATGTCAATATACTTAGAAAAAGAAATGACAAAAAATGGAAATAAGAACAAATGGTTTGATGAGGAATGCAGGAAACTACTGGAACATAGAAACAAAGCCAGATTAAGACTGTTGGAGGAACATAACGAAGAAAATAAGAAACAACATAAACAAACGAGAAGTGCAGTGAGAAGAGCTTGTGGAAGAAAGAAAGGAATTATATGGAGCGAAAACTAGAGAAAATAGAAAAAGGAAATAAAGACTCCTACTATTAGAGGAACGAAAAGGGGCATTTAGTGGGAGATAAAGAAGGGCAATTAAACAAGTACAAATGGTTTAATGAGGAATACAAGAAACTACTGGAATATAAAAACAAAGCCGGATTAAGATTGTTGGAGGAACATAACGAAGAAAATAAGAAACAATATGAACAACCGAGAAGTGCAGTGAATAGAGCTTGTAGAAGAGAAAAAGGAATTATATAGAGCGAAAACTAGAGAAAATATAAGAAGGAAATAAAGATTCCTACTATTGGAGGAATGAAGAAGGGCATTTAGTCGGAGATAAAGAAGAGAAATTAAACAGTTTGCCCAGTATTTTGAGTAGCTGCTAAATGAAGATGAGAGAATAGTAGGTGAGCGAAGATACGAATCGGAGAAGGAACACTGAAATATAATCACGGAAAAGAAGATGTAAGTGAATGCATAAAACAGTTAAGAACTATAATAGCGCGGGAGAAAACAACATACCAGCGGAAACCTTAAAATACGGCCGTGAAGTAGTATCTCAAGGACTTGAGAGTTAATAAAAACTTGAGAATTTGAAAGAATATCAGAAGAGTGGAACAAAGCCTTATTTCTAGCTCTACATAAAAAGTAAACCAAAGAAGATTGTAACAATTATCGAAGGAAAGCAATTTTGGACGTAACGTACAGTCGCGAGTATTATAACGTGTGTCCAACAATTATTGTAGTCCTGGGTGGCTGTAGAGTCAAACATTTTTAACTAATTATTGTTTCAAATGGCATTAAAACATTAAATGCGTAAAGAAACATTTATTTGTTGTCTAACAGTCAATATTTGAGACTTCAATTCAACGATACGAAGTAAAAATCGGCATATATGTATGTGTGATACCACAGCCACCCGGGACTACAATAGTTGTTGGACGCATGATATTTTGGTCGTCACTGCCAATTAAAACGTCAGTTTTTAATTAAATGAAATCATTTCAGTGCAAAAAAGTATCGAAATAAATTTTTAAGAGATTATTCCCAGCAATCAAAATTAAGACATCAACTTCCTTATTTTTAATAAAACACAAGTCAGGTACAAATCTTTGAGAGCAATGACGACCAGAATTTATTGCTCGCGACTGTACAAGGTGCTATCTAAGATTTTATCAGAAGCCTGCTAAATAAATATCACAATGAATTGGTAGGAGAATACCAGGGAGGATTTAAGAAAGGCGAGTACAGAAAAAGAGCAAATAAGGAACTGGGGGATGTCTATAAAAACTCGAACATCACCCAAATAGTGAGGACACAAAGAGCCAGGTAGTTGGGACGGATGGGTGAAGACAGTTTTGTTGGGAGAAGAAAGAAGGAAAAGAAAACGACGCCCTAGAAAAAGATGGCTGGAAGAATATTCGGAAGGTCGGAGTAAAGGACTGAAGAGATGTGGCGGAGAAGAGTGAGAAACCTCGAAGTCAAGATCCACTAGGCCTGTAGATTTTGTATAATATGTAACGTACTGCTACCTACCTGAAGGACAGCAAATTGTGCTAGTACAAACAATGATCTCCAGCACCGTCGGCTAAACTTCTGGAGAAGGGGGGGGGTCAACGTAACCCCAAAAGCAAAAGGGGAAAAGTTAAATAAAGTAAAAGTCACCAGTTGAGCACAATTGTCTTTATTTGAAACCGCTCAAAAATGTAATATACGGAAGGAGAAGGAGTCACAATGAGTTGAGCAAAAAATAAATAAACTTGTCATCAGTTTAATGATGATTAATTCAAAACTTTGAAACAGATCTGCATTTTGTTTACAAAAACTACAAAAAGTAGAAGCTCAAAATTACTCAGTTAAAATTAAATTAGCGCAATACAGCGTTTATACGACGCAAACAAATAAATAAAATAATTCCGATCTTTCAAAGAAATCCACACTTGGACACTCAGCTGTCAAGGTGAGGTGGGGAAAACCAAGCGTGATACAATTCAGCGGAGGAGGAGTGCTGCCAATTACGAAGGCCTCAATATATTACGTCACGGTTCCCCCTGTTGCGGCGCCGCGTCTAAGGTCGATTCCAACTTTTACATCAAGAGGGGTGGACCGCGATGCCAGGACCGTTAGCAGCCAAAACTTCGCTTACCGCATTCTTTCCACACGGAAGGTCGTTGTTAATTGTCAAGGAGGAGGTACGACTACCACTGGAAGCCTGTTCTTTTGTCCTAGGAACAGGCTTAGAGAAGTTTATAAGGAGCTTGAATTTGCTTGACTTAAGCAGATCTCAGAGTAAATTCCGTATCGGGCTTCAATCAAAATATTCACATGAAGAGAAGTACAAAAATCGTGAACACACACTAACAATAGATGTGCACGCCGAGAAATCTTCCACGGCAATGAGTGCGTCGTAGAAAGAAGGCACTCTCACCAACTATCCTGGGACGGGGGTCGTTTCGAGATGACTGTTTTAACCGGGCGAAAGAGTGAAATAGAGTATACCGTGGGGCTTAGGTAGCGGCGCATGGTTTTTTGATGCAATATGATGAAATGTGATGACCGGCGCATAGGCCCAAACTAACCTTTCGATTCACGCCAAATATAGGGAGGGCGACTGGCAGAATTGTAAATAACTTAAGTGAATTTTTCACCCGTAACAATACTTATTACATTACTAAAATAAGGGACTCGCCTCACTTAAACAATACATTTATTAGGAGTAATAATGAATAGGCTTACATGGTTTTACACTACACTATGATACACAAGAGGAATTTCCCTCTGACTAGATTAACACTTTAATGATTTTCAGGCGAATTTTCCGAGTATTTATAGCGTGAATTTGGGAAACCTCCACCGTAGAGATTATGTAATTCGAAAGTTGTTTTCAGTGACTTATAATAAATAGGTCACTTTTGGTGGTCTAAAACGCCAGATGGTCATTTGTTTATATTACGTTTTTCCTAAACTTTTGCCAGTCGTAGGCTGATTGTTTGACAACAGATATTGTATTCTACACCTTTTCCAATTGTATTTCAGATAATTTCAGTTGTATTTCAGATTAGTAAATTGTATTTAAGAAATCGTCAAATGTGGTTCAGATTAGTAAGTTATATTTAAGAAATCGTCAAATGTAGTTCAGATTAGTAAATTGTATTTAAGAAATCGTCAAATGTAGTTCAGATTAATAAATTGTATTTCCAAAAGTAGTAGGTATTTATATCACAAAATCTTCTAAGCGGACACTAAATCGCGCAACTATATACTTTACGTTTCGCAGTCGTTCGACTGCTTCGTCAGAAGTGAAAATTTTCACTTCTGACGAAGCAGTCGAACGACTGCGAAACGTAAAGTATATAGTTGCGCGATTTAGTGTCCGCTTAGAAGATTTTGTGATACAAATTTCATCGGACAAGAACCAACTGCAAATATAGGTATTTATAGTTTAGATCGGCAAATTGTATTTCAGAAAACGTCATATGAAATTCAGAAAATATCATTTGTAAATCAAGCAGCATCATTTGTAATCAGAAATCATTTTTAATTAAGTTTTATTAGAAAAAAATTACGTCTCTGTGTATGTCCTACGTAAATACATACATAATATTAAGAAAGATATTAAGATATTATAAATAAAATGTAAGCACTGCATTGTTAACGCCCTACTTGCGTATTTTGCATTGCTAAAGCGCCGGCATGATAAACAGTTGTATGTTGTGCTGCTCGGGCACAGTCTCCTCCAACAATTGTGTCTTTTGCCATATCTATAATTTGTTTATCACATATAATCACTAAATCAGGTAATTGATTTCCCATATCCTGCCATCGTTGCAATAAATTTGTTATCCAAATATTAGTAGAGTTCGATGAAAAAGAACCTCTACGACGTTCCATTGTCACAACTCCTGCTGCAGAAATTGCACCTATCGAGTGAACATTAGGACCTCTTGCAGCTGGTAGGTGTTGAACAGCTCGCTCATCAGCTCGAGCCCGACCTCTTGTTCGACGACAAAACAGATTGAAATTTGTTTCATCAATCCACACAATTTGCTTTCCCTGCTCAATATATCGATTTAAGGCTGCAACATTCAGCTCGCTTCCTTTTGTTTTCTTCCGAATTCATCGTAATTGGTTGTTTATAAACTCCTTTCATTGTGAATAATCTACCCTCTAAATAATTTCCAATGGTAGATATAGATGCAATTTTTTGAAAATTTTCGAATATATTTTCTTTTATTTGCTTTAATGTTAGACCACAATCTTGTTCAATCCATTCAATGATGGCATTTATTTCGTTTTCGCCAAGTGCTCTAGGTTTTATACCTCCTTTCTTTAACATTACTTCACGTCCGGAACGTACCCAATGGTACGCAGTCTTGTATTTTATTCCCAGTGTTTTAGCGAAATCATCCCCTCTGTTAGCACACGCTACAATTCTTTCTCTGTCTTGATTGTAATATTTCTTATATTTTTTTCTTTCGACCTACTCGCTCCCAATTGCATCATTTCTGCAAATCGGACAAACTCTCTCAGGTTCGTTATTTAAATATTCAGCACATTTCACATGAAGTAAGTGCCTGCATGGTAATAAGCGAAGAACTGCATTTCTTAGCATGGACACCCTACAAATTCCACAATTATCGGTTAAATTCATTATAAAGTTTATTTTAATGCAACTGTGACAGTAGTACTAAGCCACGTAAATCTGTTGATGGTTACTATGCTAGTGTAAGACTTATTTACTATGGTATGCTGATAAAATATATATAATAATTATTTTCTGAAATACAAATGATATTTTCTGAAATACAATTCACCTTTTCTGAAATCTATTTTATTTTTCGGAACTACAATTAACACATTCTGAAATACATCTTATGTTTCTGAAATACAATTGATACTTTCTAAAATTCATTTCTTGCATCTGAAAAACACTGTCTGAAATTAATCTGTTACTTTCTGAACTACACTTGGAAAAGGTGTAGATCGCGCGTCGGCGTTGTGCTAAATTCTCAGTTACAATATATCGAGGGCGTTATATCAGAAGGGCGTATCAGCCGAAAGTTAAATTTTTCAGGAAAGTGAAAAAACGTTTAAAAATTTAATTCCAGATGATATAGAGCTTATGCGGTGCTCTTGTTTTCTTGTAATCAACAAAAACTTTGTATTAGTCTGTATATGTTTTGTATTTTAAGTGTTTTTGTATTTTGCATTTCTGCTTCTTTCTAAATTTAAAAATAAATATGTGATGGGGATGAGAATTCTTGTGTATAGAAATTTTCGTATTTTGACGAATTATTTTTTTCAGTTATTTTTAAGTTTCATACGACGGTTTCCACACGTAGCCGGCAAAAACGTTTTATTGACTTTCCACAGTAGCGTTCCTTCACACGTCGCACTACGTGCTCGAGCACGTCAAGATTAGAAAAACCGCAATTCGAGAAAATCGCGTCATAAATTTGAAGTTTATGTATTTTATTTGCGTCACTTCGGAGACGTAATTTTTCCTTTCATGTCGGAGTTCCCAGTGATATATAATCTGAAACGTAAATCGCGGCCTGAAATACGTCGACTTTGCGTTATCTAGTCCATATTTTAAGCAGTTCGCTCTTCACAAGTTATTAAAGTTTAAATCTTGAGAAGTTTAACACAAAATTACGGCGTAGAGTTTGCGCCGGCACCATTAAAGACTACGTGTGCCTCATGTAATGATTCAAATTTAGTTGCCATATTGTTTTCATAGAAATAGATTCCGCAGCAGAAACGTAATTATGTCGATTAGAAGAAACAGTGAGTAAACAATCTGTATGTCTTATGAAGATATTTTATTTGTACGAGTATTAACAATGATGAAAGAAATCGGAATTCTGTACAAAAATTTATTGTTTCGAAATTAGAATAGGAAAATAATAAAAATAGTGCAAAATAAATTGCAATTATAATATTCAAACGTATGAGTCTGTGACTCTGAATCAACGTATATAAAGGGACCGATTTATTATCCAAGTTAAAACAAACTATGTCACATTGTGCAATGATGTGCAACTAACTCGAACAAGGAAACCTTGAGGAAAATTGCTGAGACTGCAACTGGTCACAAGTGCGTAGGCGCAATAAGAAAAAAAAAGCAAACGTTATGGACACCTGTTACTGTGAAGTCACTTTAACCGTTTTCAGACTAATTATTAAATACGATAATCCTAAAAGAAAAGTCAGCTCCTATTTGTTTCTCGTCGCAAATTCTTCTACAAGTTCGATTTCGTGAAAAATTAATTAGTTTTACTTTATTTTATTCCGTAGAAAATAAACAATTCTTTTCGTGAGAGTTTTCTTTTAACTAGTTTGAATAAATCGTAAGCGTAGTCGCTATAAATTTTAAAACTAAAGTATCCCAAAGTTGGAATTGCGAAAAGATAATAATCAGACTCAACAAGACTGTTTGGACCTCTAAGCAAACATAATTGAAGAAGAAAATGCTTATGCTTTCGTGTAGATGAAGTAAAAGAATTTTTTGTTTGCCCCAATTTTAGTGCAACACTGTCTGGACATCATACAAAACCGTCAGTATGAAATTCAAATAATTTGTTATACGCAGATAATAAAAAAATCTGAACACTTTTAAGACATTCTGCCTTTTCGAAAAATTAAACGAAAGAAAGAAAGCAAACAAGGAGCAAAACACTCCCGACTATGAATAATTGATGCGGATGGTTTTTACACAAACCGATGTAACTTGCGGCGTTAGACAGAGTAAAGCGCGAATCTCCTTGAATTCATTTGAATACTTTTCTCCGTGAAATGTCAATAGCGTTATCATGATAAACGACATACGGCAGAGCTTTTCAGCTCGCATTCTAAGCGCGCGTCTTTAATACTCGTCGGCAAGAGTGTATTAAACGCCATCTCGTGAAACGATCGGTAGCTTTTGGCCCTGGGGCTGCGCTTTATGAAAACAAAAACGACTGCTAATCGCCGGAATAACGCGGGTAAACCTTTCGCTCATAATCTGAAATTGGACGAGCTAATATTGGCAGTGAATTTGTACGTGAAAGTGAACATAGGTTTTCGTTAATTAATTATTATATTCGCCGAAAGTTACACACAGAGCTGTTAACGTAGTTTTCATTTGCAAAATGCTTACACCAATGTATTATAAACACTGTGTTTCTCAAGTTCTCTAACATTTTGCATCTTTTAAAATGTGTTTAACAGAATTTGCAGTCTTTGCGTACCTATCACTTGTGGATGTCTCGCAGACTTTTTGCTTGATGGTTAAGACAAACCAAGAAATATAGTATCACGCAATCAAAAACTCTCATGTTTAGAGTTGGCGTTGATTCGTTAACACTCATAACCAGTTGATTTCACTGTTCACCTTCTAAGGTCAAAGCTAGATCTCCTATGTAAGTTATTAGTTTATTTATTAAAAATAAAAGGTTGAAAAGGTGGAAGAAAACCTAGTCGAACGAGGCCAGTCCGCCACTGCTTTTCTAGCGCATTTGCAATGACGTGTCAATACTTCACTAATCACTTTATTAAAGATCGAGCCAAGATACAAGAAAATTATACACCAGTTGTTGTAAAAGCATCGCGTGCTCTTAAATTTACTAACAAAACGATATGAAATAATGCAATTTAAAATAATGACAAAGTTCTTGCAAATCACTCGCCGTTTCCAACAAAGAACACCTGAAGTAGTTTCCATTTGTTTCCAACATGAAATCGTTTTGCTAAAATTAATGATGTCTGCAGGATTTGTTTCATGTTATTTATTAGTGAGGTTTAATATTTGATAGAGTCATATATAATTTTAATGCATGTACATGGTGTTACTGTACTTGAGTCATTTGTTGAAAATATGTGTTTTTTTTTTCTGTGGCACGCATGATTC
Source organism: Dorcus hopei (assembly GCA_033060865.1). Lineage (NCBI taxonomy): Eukaryota > Metazoa > Arthropoda > Insecta > Coleoptera > Lucanidae > Dorcus > Dorcus hopei. The sequence goes on along the minus strand of CM065419.1, from coordinate 27,209,961 downwards.
ATTCTTTAAATTGAGATGTTTAAATATGTTAAACGAAAACCAACCTACTATATGAGTTGATTTCCGATGGGCCCTAGGGATCAAATCTGGTGAGCGGGACTGGCGCCCCGGGGTTCATAGCTGAGCTGCCGCTTACTTCAACTAGTCTGAATGCGGAGCTGCTTACCTGTAACTTTCCTGTCAGGCCCCGCCCTAGGGCCAATTCTTGTTCTTTTCAGAACCCGACATCGCGCCAGCGGCGTGAAGTTTCCGTCGGGCCCCCGGCTTGGCAAGCGCCTGCAGGGCACCCACCACTGTCGGAGGGGTGGGAGTCCCGAAACCTCATTCTTTAGGCGGTGTAAGGGCGTGGAGTTGCCTGGGGGTTGAGAAATCTCGGGGGTTGAGAAATCTTGGGCGGCAGGGACTGGTGCTGGGGGGGGGGGAACTCCCAGGAGGCGGCGGTGATCCCGTCGTCTTGGGTATACCCCACCAGGATTGCCCTGCGGGTCAGGGACAAAAACATCAATGATGAATTTAAACACCAAAAAAACCTAATCATATTGTAAACAAAGAGACCAATGTGCAGAAGGGGCACCCCGCACATAGCAGGCTAAATGCGACAAGCCAACTCCCGCGATGCAACTCGCAGGGGGAGGCGACCAAAAAACGAAGAATAATAGACCTCTCGCAGGAGAGCATAGGCATAGACTTGGACTCGGATCCCCTACAGGGGATTGATCCTTACCAACGGAGGGAGAGTTCAATTGTCTTTACCATGACCGAGGCACATAAGCAAAGAAACAAGAACTTGAAAGAACTAGAAAGGGTGATAGAGGAGAATCCAAACACCAAACGGGAGATAAAGAAGTTGGCTGGAAAGCTGAAACGAAGGGTAGAATTTATAAATAGGGACTCTGTTAGGAAATGGCTAGCCGCCCACAAATGGGAGCCAGTAGAGAAAATGACCCACCAGTTAGACTCCCAAACCGTGGGAGTCAACAAAAAGAGCGTGGAAACACAGACCACCGTCTGGTATAGAGGAGCAGAGCAGATGGTAGATCCAACGGGAATAAAAACTCTGGAGGAGTTCAAAACGGTGGCTGAGAAAAAGTGGGCGGAAGACGTTTTTCAGGTAACCTTGATGGAGGACAGTAATCCGCTGGAAAAGTACTCGGAGGCGACACAGGCCATTTTTACTAATGAGGCCAATGTGGGTCTTCTGAAGGGATTAAGAAAACAATACAGGAACAGGCAACCGGAGCTAGCTAAAGCAAAAGGAAACTTCGAGATAGTTGAGGAGACGATAAAGATCAGAAATAAGGCTGAAATGGATCGTGTGGACCGTAAGGCTGTGAAAATGGTAGTGGAAGACACGGACGAAAGCTTCTGGGACAGTCTACAACAGCTCAAGGAGGAAACGGCCGAGGATGAGCACGTCGCCATGTATCTCCATAAAGGGATAGGCGAAGAGAGATGGAGGAAGATCGTAGAATGCGTCTTCGCGGCAACCGGAAAAAGGTTACCATCCACCGAGAGGAGTCCACACGTAAGGAAAAAGAAAAGAGGACAGATGAGCGCAAAACCTACGCCCTGGTGGTAGAAAACGAAGGCAAGAAGTACGTCAAGGCCCATGGGCATGGTAAAGGAAGCAATAAAAGGGGACCTCTCAGCAAGGGCGGTAAAAGGGCTGCGAAGTACTCGGGAAGGTAACCTTCTGATTATAGTTCAAAAGGACGAAGCAGCCCTGGAGAGTCTTAAGACCAGACTCACATCCCAACCCACGTCGAGCCAAAAACAATTAGAAAAATTGGAAACGTCGACAGACTCGAGACCGTCCACATGAGGGGGATCGATGCCCTTGCAGACAAATCAGAAATCGAGGCAGCGTTACAGGAAGCACTAGGCAAGCCACTAGATTGAACAGTAAAAGTGGGGACCTGAGACCCAACCTGGGAATACGCAGGCCATCACAATAGTGTTGCCAGAAAAAGACGCCAAAGGACTGGTGGAGGCCGGAGAGGTCTTTGTGGGACCGATTCCATGCCGAGTGGAAACAAGGGTCAAGGTTCCCTGATGCAAGAAGTGCTGGTCATACCAGCACGCTACAGAGGGACGCAAGGGTCCAGCGAGACAGGAATGCTGTCACAACTGCGGACAGCTGGGCCATAGCAGCAAAGACTGTAAAAATGGGGCTGGATGCCCGCTGTGCGAGACCACGGGGCATAGTCACATGTGTGTTTTAATTCATACACATAGTGTTACTGTACTTGAGGCATTTAGTAAAAATTATAAGATGTTTAAAAATTAAATGAAAACTTATCTACAACAAGAGGCGATTTTCCTTCTTTTGTGTAAATACTATGTTTATTTTTCTTTATACGCACAATGAAACCAGATCAAATTTCCGATGGCTTAATTGCACATGCCTTGGCAACACAATTACGTGTTAATACTTCCCCTAGTCACTTTATTAAAGATCGAGTCAAGAAAATTATACGCCAGTTGTTCTAAAGCAACGTGGCGTGTTCTTTAATTTATTAACAAGACGTTACGAAGTACTTGCGAACACGAAGTCTGTGAAAGTTTTTAATTAATTTTAATATTCTCTGGAGAATTTATTTTAAATTATTTATAGCTGTAAATTTGTGCCCTAATTATTGATTGCACGTAACTTGTTACTTGATCCGGTTGAGTACAGAGAAAATAAAACTAACTTCCTTATTCTATAACTCATAACGACATCGTTAAATAACGATAATCGTTAAGTGATTTATTTTCACCAATCAGTGCTTAGATATAACGCATTTCTGGGTGTGTTCGACGTTACGCTCGGGGTACGCTCTGAGCAGAAGTGTGAGGGAAAGCGAATGAGTTTCAGTGCATGTAAGAGTGAGACAAAGGAGGACCCCGAGCGCTCCGAGTGTGATGTCAAATGCACCTTCTATGTACTGATTGGTCAAAATATGTCACTTAACGATTATTGTTATTTAACGATGTCGTTATGAGTTACAGAATAAGGGGCTAAATCATTCAGGTGACAGGTTCGGTATGTTTTGTAACCTTCATCAGAACTTCAATAACATTAAAATCACAGCTTAAAAATATCAGGTTTTGATGAAGGCTACAAAGTATAACGAAACCGTCAATTGAATGATTTAAGGTTGGTTTATAAAACATTTAATTTAAGAGTTAAAGTAGTGTATATGATAAGAAATATTTGTAAAGTGGAAATGCTTTATTGATATTATAGGTGGACATTTTACGTATTTAACAATTTACAGATAGTATTTAACACTTACATTCTCGTGAACACTGGAATGTATTTTACCTCAACGTAGTAACTAATATACTATGAATATTTTTGATAAGTAATAAATTGTTTCTGTGTTTTGTATCGTAAACAGTGTTTTCTTTAAAATGTCAAAATTCCGGACGTGTTTTAATTGTAATCATTTGAGGCTGATAAAGTCTGCGTACTGAAACGGTCGCGAATTTGTTTATAAAACAAAAAGCATGTTTGATGTAATTTTGATTGTAAGATAACAAACAAGCGGAGGCAATTTCGTCACGGCAGGGTGGTCCTTACGACGGTCGGTCAATGTGCAATATAACGAGGGGATGCCATAAATTCTTGTAACACTGTGGGACTTTAAAATTTTTCTTGAGTTGAAATTATATAAATCTGTCATACGAGTTTCTTAAGGGTCATCTGGTGTTCTTTAGAAATTATACAATTTGACTCGGTTAAGTTTCTGTAAAAGAATACGGCTATTGAAAACTAAAATATCGCCGGGGCGTAACGGGAAATAACATGCTGATTTTCAAGTGCGTCTAAACAAAAAGCAGTCAGGGCGCCGAATTTCTCCTATAAGCGGAAAACATAAAGATGTCAGAGGGTACTTGTAGTTAAGAAGTTTGTTGTGAATTTGGAAAGACAGCACACGTGGGCTGCTCACGGGGGGTCGTTAAAAGCTTAGAAAAAAAAATACATTCTTGGAATCGGAGGGCGTTATCTTTCTGAACGCAAAACACAGCTCTATTGGTCAGGGGGTGTTTGAATTTAGTTTTCTAATAGGAGGAAGGGAAATTAATTTTGTTCAGCCGAAAAATGAAAATTAAAATGACAGATAGCTCCGAGCTTTTAACACGATCAGTCGTATTATTTGGGCTTGACGAATTTGCGTTGTGTACTTGTTTTCTGATTTAGATTTCACAATAGAGTTAAATCATTTTATATCGGGACGTCTAAAGTTCTAGTGTTTGAGAGGCGATCTAATCAAATTTAAAACTAGCCGGTCGCGTACGGTAAATTAACCGCGAGGGTATTTAAAAACTTCAGTGCAGTGAGTGTATCGGATCTTAACTTCGCGGGCGCGGGCTTAGGTAAACATTTTGTTTATATTTCTTCTTCACATATTTGGTGGTATAAATTGTTTTCAGAATTATTTTTAATTGATTCCTTAATTTTGTATTAACGGATACTGAAAGTTCAGTATTGCCGAGCTTAGACCGATTATAATTAAAGTATCATTGGCAAACAAGTCGAAGCCGTAATCACATTTGTAAAACTTGTAATTTAGTTGTTGTATAATTTCTTAGATCGGTGTGCGTATTGAATAAGTATATGTACAGGGTGTGTCATTCAGTTCGCGTGATTGCACGTTTCTGCACATTAACCAACCAACTCAATTTAACTATTTTATATCTATTTGGAAATTCTGATCACAGTGTATTTTTGTGAAATATAATTCTACCTGTCGAGATATTCTTTGTCAAGTTGGGAACACGTTAACCGGTGTATTCCGGCTTGCTCAGGAAATCTCCGTTTTACACCACGAGTCAGAGGTATTAATATTCTGCCGATAAATCACGAGTGCATAGCACCGTCCAATTACAGAAATCAAGGCCAATTTATTGTCTTTACGAATCTCGTAAAATTACGAGGCCGAACAACTCTGAATCACATTCATAGCCATCTTTCTTAACTGAGCTTCTCTCACACCCTGTGTGTGGACCGAAGTGTAGTCCTTGTCAGGAGATTTGCGGGTTAATTAGAAGTAATTCGCTGAGAGACCGAAAGATCATAACTACACATAGTAGAGTATCAAATAAAACGGTCAATTCTTGTCATTGCGCATAGGGTTATATAATCGTCGAAAACAACGCAATCAGAGGTTAACAAATGAAGTGAGAGTCACTGTACCTCCACCTCTTAGCGATAGGAGCGGTTGAGAATCTCCCCCTTCGCTGCGTTATTAGGTTAGAAACAAATCGGGTCCGACGCCTACTCAGTAGGGTCACCTCCCTTGAAAAACTAGCGATTACTATTAATCCTCTCGCAAATTGATCGCCTGGGCGACATTTTGTATCACGTATCAAATATCTGATTAATTAATTACGATCATTAATTAAGTACACTGTAGACACACGGTCACGCTGTACGTTGGTTGATTGAGCAGAGCGTGTCTTAGGGTACGATCTGAAGTGACAAACACTAGTACCAAGACCGATCTAAATTGAATACAATTAATTGTTAATTAATTGAGGAACAGAGTTTTCCAAATACTAATTGCTGGTTGCATAAACAAAGCCACCAACTGTGTGATTTTGAAGTCAGTACGCCGCTACGAAATTCGGAAGTGAATACTTTTAAGCGGACCCCACTGTACTTCTCGTATTGTTTATTTGTGTCTGTAATTGTTTAAACGACAAGGTTTTTCCGCTCATTTTTCTAGACTGCAGTGCGGCTAGAAATCGGAGTTTTTTACCTTGCTTTGCAATAAATAATTAATTAAATTTAAATTCCGTATTTTAATTATCAGTAGTTAATCCCTAAAACTCTCTCAAGTTATATTTTACCGTCTCACCAAAAGGACTGAGTTAGATAACAACGTAGGACAGGTAGGACAAGGCAAGCTAATTAGAGTGATCACGCGCTAAATCAAATATTACTAGATATCAAAGTATTTCTGGGAGTGTCGCCGCACGGCGTAGTATTATTACATTTAGGTCATTGACGCATCTGTAGCTAGCAGGTACTTAGTCCCTTCGTCGGGGTAGATAAACTTGCATGTTGTAGGAAGGCAATAAAACTAATAGCGATTCGTCTCAGGAATACTGGCCGAGCAAACTGTACAGTAATTACGAGTTAAAATCCTTCAGATAATAAATTTTCGGTCCAGTTAATTATATTGTCAAATTAATTCAAATTGTTTAATTGTTTGGACAATTTTATTAGTTGTTTAGTTGTCCGGAAGTAGTAAACAAAAACAGTAGCACGTCGGCGTGTTACACTACTTATTATTAAATTAATTCTTATAGGGTCAGTTAAAGGGAATGTGAGGGCCATTTAAGAGGAATGTGTGATTAAAAAGCTTGAAAAAAAAATGGTGAACTTATTTCGGTACCACCCTATATTTTCTAGACTGAATAAAACGAAATAAAGAGTAATCTTTTCTTGTTTATTTACTGCTGCTAAAAAAAGTTATTAATCTCATTTGTCAACTCTGAATTTCCTGCAGACCTTTTCCACCGCAACAGAAGTCAAACGAGAGCCGGAGCCAGTGGGTCTTAATACGCGCACATTAATTATTCCTTTGCACGCCTAATTTAATATCAAACTCTAATTGTGTTTATCCGAAAGTTATATTCCTGTCGGGATGTTTGTGTATAGGCAGATACAAATTAAGCTGGCTGTTCGCCAGCCAACTGCTTGAATTGAGTAATTAGAAAGTCTGCTTGGCTAATATTATAAGGCGTTATCGTAATAAGTTAGTGTTCCTAATCAGGTTCTGTTTGGTTTGGTTTGTTTGGAGGTACACGAGAATTTTGGGATAAGTAGTTCTCGGTGAACCACCGTCATGGACAGAATTTGGAAACTTATATTACGAGGGTAATGCAAATATAAATTTCTGTATAAACCAGTGTAATATATTTGAAAACACTTTAGTTCCAGTATTCAGAAAGTTTTTTTTTTTATCATCTGTCTATTCAATCTTATGCAGTTGTAAGAATTTCTTTTTTGGTGTGCAAGTTATGTTTCAGATTACATAAAATACATATGTCTCTTTAAAGTAGTGAAAGCATCGATTTTGTTTTGTATTTATTTTTAAACAAATATGGATTCTCGCTCTCAAAAATTCAGGAAACTTCTGACTAGTTAAAACTTGAAGGTTTATTCTAATTCGTTGGTTGGTGCATACAAATTATTCTCTACAATTTTTGATTTCTTTTGAAAAGTTTTGTTCGGATCCATTTTGTTATTAATAGCAAGTTTGTATATGCGTACATATATCCGATTTAGAGCCTGAAACGTCAATTACGTGTGATATAGGGTTGTATGACTCGTATTGGCTTAACCTGCTACAAATCCACATACAACACAGAATATGCGTTATTCCTCGGTTACATGGATAGATAGTTTCAAACTCCACCCTCTGTAACGTGCGAAACTTACTTGAGGCTACCAGTTAGATTTGAACTGGAAATGCTTTACGAGATGATCCTCGAAATTCAATGTCAATTTTGTCACAGACTACATGTATTACATAAAAGTTTTCTTAATAAAATTCTAGACGCACGTAGGTATGAAAAAGTCTAATGAAATCAAGATAAACTTAACTCACAATATTAGTACTTATAAATATTTAGTTTCATCGAAATTTTCAAATACCTATCCAAAAAGTTTTATGTAATTTTAACTTATCCCGAGGAGGTCTTGCTTCGAATTCCTTTAAATATTTGATACACATAATCCGAGTTAATATTGACTTATAGCTGCTTGCTCAGGCATTCATTCAAATCGGGCGAAGTTTTCAAAACGCCATTCGACATTCCGGATCATTTTTCGAACTAAACTCTCAAACTTTTGAGACATTTAAAGTTGTTCCTATGGATATGTTTGCCTTTGTTCGAGTTCACGAACGTACGAATAAACGTTAAACAAATCCCGTCTAATCCGTTCACCTGTTACCACCAACGAATCTTGCTCTAACTGATACTATTTGGGAAACATTCGTAACTGGATTATTCTTGGTTATGGCAATTCTCGAACTTTAATTCCGTGATTAGTGATTCGTACCCTTACAGTTGTAATTGTAAGAGTGAAATATTATTTGCAAAATAGGATTAAACTGGTAGGATCAGTTTAAACTTAAGCAAATTCTTTTTGATAATTTTTTTTAAACAGTAATAAAGCGTCGCAGACAGAAAGGTTGTTTATTAAAATAAAAATATCCCGACTAATTTTCCGCTTGTGGCAACAAAGAACTTGTCGTATCAGCAGACCTGGGCTATATTATTTATTTATTCGAGATCTCAACGCTTAGAATTCTGTTTTCTGCACGCGCATATTTCAAAGGAAAACGTCGCGTTCCGAGGAGCCTTTGTGTCTTGTGCGATATGATAAAATTGATTTGTGTACTTTAAAAGCCCCAGTCGGCATGAAAGAATAATCGGAAGCGTATTTGAATACATATAATATATAATACAAGTCGTAGGTTTTGATATTCAGTGCAATGAAATGTTTGAAGATAGATAGGTACTGCAAAACAACTTTTTCTCTCGTAATTATATTTTCTATAAGTTTTTCGTAAAGAGAACATAAAGTAAACAAATTCTTTATTACTGTTGTCGTTGTATATTTTATCAAGTTTAGAATTTAAGAAAGTTTACGCATTTTCAATATATCCTTAAAACACGAGCACGTTTGTTTATTTTATCTTATGGTTTGGGATAAGATACGGGGTGCGTCTCAGGTAGAGAGATGCAAGGAAAGAAGGAACGAAAGCACTTCAGTCTCCGCCAGCGGTTCTTGTAGGGCGGACGTCTTGATAATGTTGCGCTAATTACGCAGACGGGCCCGCGAGTGTTGTAATAAATTGCAATGACATGTGATGAAGTAATTGTGCAAGCGTAAAAGGTTTGCTGATGGTAGATGATGCTCTGAGGTAGAGTAAGGTGCCAATCACGTTGTGTCCGCTGATGGCTCGGACAGAGAGTAAAAGATTGGGCATTCTTTCATAAGGGTGATCGGATTCGCCCATAAATGGGAGAGAGTCGAGGATCATTCCACCTGTATACGGTATTTGACCCTATCCGCTACTGCAGGTGCGTGAGTAGTAGATACCGGAAATACAACTAGTTGTAATACCTGACCAAGTGATTGCCTTGTGCTTTCAAAACGGTCATGACTTGGTGTTAACTGTGCTTGGGCCGGTGTAGCAACACTGTAGGAGGCAGTAGCACCAATGATTCTGAGAACGTACGCTCAGAAGGCAAGGTATGCTAATATCCATCTGGGGTTCGTCTTTATGCATGCGAAGTACGAAGATGGACATTCGAGGACACCTCCGTAAATTCGCATCCCAGAAGGGAACTACCGCATCTAGAGTCTCCGCTGGATGGTGCGGGGCCGGGAGAGGGCCCCGGTAAGTAAACAAGTCCTATAGTCTTGAGTAGATGCTCGTAAATGGTTATTTGTAATTTTGCATGACATCCTTATCGAATCGAAAAGCGAAGCCCAGATGTTAAGACGTTTACCCTCAGCTCCGCAGTGGACGAGAAAGAGAGAAAGAAAGCGGAAAAGAGAGATCTAACCAAAGGGTGAGTGAATGTTTATTGTAACTCGGTCCTCTGACATTGTTATTAGTCGAAAATGTTTAACAAAAAAAAAAAAACTATCCAACATTACAGATTGTCATTTTTCTCGAGTATATCCCAATGTAGAAAGAATATGAAATCGTACAATGTTTACATTGTTACGAATTCGGGGTTCCACACACACTTTAACACATTAGAACCAAAACCTAATGACACTTTTCTAATAAATAACACTTCTACTACTTATTGTTTTACTAATCGCTCTCCAAATAATAACTGACTAAAAATTGCACCCAGGATTTTGTTTTTGTAATAACCTAATAACATTCTTCTATTCTTAAACATTTTGTTCAGAAACCGGTGCCATCGAGCATTCTATTCTAAACTTCCTGGAGTAATCGAGAAGGTAGATGGCGTAACAATTCTAAAAAATAGATAGATCGGCGGTTGAGATGTAACAACATAGAGAACAAATGTAAGGTCGGCCGAAATTACCAACATATTTTTTTTTCCAGTATTATTAAAATGTGGTAACGCGTATACATAAATGTAAGTAATCAAAACGCTCACCATTTCCTTTGGCTACCGGGCACCGTTCGCTATCATCACCTCCCATTGAGATGGTGCGTTCATGCAACAATAACATGTGTTTACAATCATTTGCAAGAGACAACAGTTATTTACTCACCGGGGACCCCAGTCCCCTGGCCCCAACGGTCTCAACCCCTTGGTCAATTCACAAATCAATATAGTGCCTCCACCATCTCTCCTGATGATGTCCAACCTTGGGCCTTCAGTATAATATCTGTTGCTCTTTCATAAACTATTGCTCTGAAATGTTATTTCCAGAAACACACGCCACATGCAGCACAGATAGCCTCAATGACATGCAAACATACTCTACCCTACGTCTTTGTCATATCCGACCCGTGGATTCTCTACCACCAATCCACTCTTCCGCCAGGTGGCACAAATCAACGTCAACGTGGCATCCCACCAGGTTACGTCCCCTCCACCTGGCACGTAGGGGTGGTGACAATTTAATAACCTTAGGGCTCCCAATCCGCTGCACCGGGTCCCTAAGGGGTCACCATGGGACCGTGAACAGTACGTCGTTCACTCTCGGTAGCGCTTTCCACCTTGTTAGTACGATTTCCCTTACGAAGTAACCACTAATCATGCAAGTGACGTCACAATCCCTACGCCACCGTGGTTACCCCAGTCGACCTACTAGCCAACGGTAAGGTGATGCAGCACCTGCCACGACAACCGAGCCTCACCCGAGGAAATCGCTTCATTCATACACCATGCAGGAAATACTTCAAGCTAATTCTCTACATATCATGCATTAGCTACAATTAATAACATATCTCTAGATACCGCTTTCCTGCTCCTACCAGTGTAGCGCACAATACTTTCCGAACACACCCTGTATACGCACGCCAGGAATATAATACACGCGTACTATACAATTCACGCGAGTTGCGCGATACAAGCGCAAGTTACAAGTTGCTAGTTGGCTAACTTTAAGCGCGTGTATTAATTAATCACTTTCCGCACCTTTCTGTCATATGAATTAATACCGCAAACTCTTATTAATGCGCCTATCGATTACGTATCATAAACTCGACTGTCCCATTCCCAAAGCAAATCTTTGTTGCCCGAAAAACTGTTTATTGTTTATATAAAGTCAAGAGCATTCCAGCATCCTAAACCGTCTGCGTGAACGTAGATAAAACTCGATGTATTGCAGGCAAACGTTTATAATTCTTTAATTCTAAACGCGTTATATTTTTTCTTAAAAATGAATATCTAACACAAAGCTTCATAATGATAGACTGAGTTTATGTAGGATTCGCGAGAATCGGCAAGGTCATACCTGTTGATATGTACTATTTGAAATTAAACACACACATACACGAAAGACAAAAACAAAATTCAAAGAAAAACTAAAAGAAAGAGAACTTTCTGAGTAAAAGGCTAAAAGAATTTATTGCCCTGAGATTCGACGCCACTAACAAAGTTTAAAACAAAATTTACATTTACTTCATACAAAAATTACATAAAAATTGGCGCCCATCATGGGGCCAATAAGATTTTTTTTGCAATAGCGGCTCTTGTATTCTCGAACACTTTGTGCAAAATCCGGTGCCATCTAGCATACTATTCGAAACTTTCTGGAATAATCGAGAAGGTAGATGGTGTAACAATTCTAAAAAAAATAAACTCATCGGCGGTTCGGATGTAACGATATAGAGAACAAAGCTCCATAATGATAGTTTCTTAAGGAGAAATTGATTAAGATTAAAGGTGGTCTTTGAAATGAAACACTAATAAATTTGTTCTATTATTTCCTTGAATTAAATTGAAATAAACTTCCAGCAAGACGTTACCATTAAGTGCCCTTTTGTTTACTTTTCTTTTGTATAAATAATTAATAACCAAGTGGTTCAGTCTTTTGAATTTAAAACTAAACTCCTTCGTTCTTTCACCTCAATGTTTGCACTTCACAATGAATACTTCTGCTTCAGTCGTTTATCTTATTGATTTAACTGTTACGTTTTATATTTAGAGATATGTTTCGGATCGTGACGTGAATAAACTATAGCTTGCAAGAAAAACATGTTTACGAGTGCTTCAGTTTTTTATTTTACTAATTTTATTAGGATCGAGGTGATACATCATGTTAGTAAAAAATGCTTGGGGGAAAGAGATTGGCTGAATCACAATTCTTTATTTGTTTCCCAATATTTTATTCAATGAATTTTTCTTTGCACTTATCACAATTTTTAAGAATTTGTCAACTTATCCTTTGCTGCTGACATACTTGTTTACTATTTACTTCATTAAGTAATTGTTTATTATATACCTTCTGCCTCTTGTTTTGTTTTTCTCTTGAGCGCCACCTTTATCTTCTTCTAACGTATAACTAACTTTTTTTGATTTATTAAAAATAGCGATTTTTATTGGTTTGAAAAATCATTTACATTTGAATCACCTACACTTGTTTAATAAAGACAACTAGAAAAAGCTCTTATAACTCTTTTTGCCTATATTTATTCCTTCTATGCTGGTTTTTCTTTAATTTTTTGACATATTTTTTTTATTCATATATAAATTATGTGTATAATCTTTCGTTAATCCATCGTACGCAAGCTAATCATCAGAACAGGAAAATAAATGTTATGCGTACTTATTATTTAAAAAAAATATTTTACGCAATTCCATACATGCAAGATTATTACAGCGTTAAAACTCGACCCCAAATATGACAGGGAATTATATTTACGTTGCTGATCCATGACCTTAAATCCTTGTTTTACTAATCAGACTGAAATGAAATTTCACACTGCTGTTAATATTTTAAAGTTGGCACACAACTTGGAATCAAAATGGCAGAAAATTGCGCTGCTTTGATAGGTTAAGGAACTTTAGTTCTTTATATTTTAATGTTATTATAAACAAATAAATTATTACACTATAAACAAATTATTACTCATACTTATTACACTGTATTAGATGTTAAAGATCAAAGTATTTAAACATTAACTAAAGTGGCAATAAAAATTGCAGCAAGTGTACGCTGCACTGCTTGGAAATGCATAAGTGTGAATTCCACTTTATAATTATTATTTATAACACACATGACACAGTCAGTGTATTCAACAATTTAGTTGTTGGACAACACAATCATATTTAAGTACTTGACATAATTCTTCCATAAATTATTATAAATACATTAGCATCGATGAATTTTCAAGATAGGCATGCATAGGAATTATTTCATAGACATTAAAAGGATCGATTTTCTGACAAAGTTATTTGCCATGGCTCTCATTAAATTTTGCCCCAGGGCTATTCACATTGAAGAGGACGTGCGCCAACCAGCACTGACCGTAACGCAGATAGGTAGATCCATTGCAAAGCACTAACGAATTCAATTATGCGAGACAAAACTCGCCGTTCGAAACGTAATGTAATGACATCGAAACGTAATCGAAGCGAAAGCTATGCACACATGCTATCTCCATAAAAGACAAAGTCTTTTCTGCTAAAGCGCGCGTTATAGATTAAGGCCTTCAGGCTTTCAAATTAATTCAAAAGTTTCCTCGAGGAATTTGACAAATAACGTCGGCCCTATTTTGAATGCCGGACCGATATTTTCATGTTTCGCGTCTCTTCTTCCACCTTCGTTCCGCAATCCGCGTGACATTTTTATCCAGATTGAGTGATTCCGTTCTCATTGAGGTTTACGGCCCTTTCCTTCCATACAGTCTCGTGAGAATACAGTGGTCAGTCCGCGAAGGTTTTACGGTCCTTCTGCGAATTTTATTGCGGATCCGTTGCGCCCTTATCGTGTTAAAAAGCAACGAAAAAATTCATGCATTTTAGATTTTATGTTATTTATATGGATGTTTTCCCATCAAGATATTGTATGATAAGAGAAACGAAGTTTTGATAATAAACACAAAGTAGATATTATACATTTTTTGACAGGAACGGATCTAAAATGTTGTTTACATATGCTTGACATTTTGAACCAAATTTAATGATTTATTTTTACTTTGGTTGAAACAACGAACTTAATCTGAACTTATTAACTGTCAAAATGAGAAGATAATTTTGTAACAATTAGACGCAGTTAACTTGGATCCTTCAGTGTCATGTAAATTAAATTTTGTCTAAATTTTGTCTTTATTTGTAATTGTTTTGTGAGATGTGTACTTACAAGTTCTGTGCGATTAAAGCGTTTTGTTTTCGGTATAATACAGTCGCTTCCCCTTACATTTAAAAATTTTGACGTGCGACTTGTTTTACTGTTGCAACCCCATTTGCGGCGATAAACCCTCTTTTTTATGAAGGCTCCCTCTCGTAGTTCACAGCGAGCGGAATTAATTCGATGCGGTGGGGAGTTACCGTCGCATAAAATGCACTGTGCACTTTTTAATTTCGGTTTTCAGAGCCCTCGTCCTTCCAGCGTGCAATATCTACTGAAAATATGTTGCTGGCTGACAGTAAACATTTTACGGCCAAATCGCATTTTGTAATTAAAAAATACTGTTCGAATATTTGAGGTTTTATAAAAATTGAATTATGAAGAGTGATACAAATATACCGGTAAAAAAGTAAATACCGGAAACGTAATTGTTAAAATAAATTAACTAGTTTATTTATATGTACATACATAATTAAATTTTAACATTTTCCTTACAAATTCATGATATTGGTAGATTAGTGTGAAGCTACTTTAGTACAAGCAGTTAAAATTGTAGTTTGCTTAAAGGGCGTTTTAGATTACCCTATTTCTTGTACAAGATTTGGTTCGATTTCTCGAACAATTTAAATTTTATAGTAAATTTTATCAAAAATTAAACTGAAAAAATAGAACGAGTTCTATCTCCAAACCATATCTGCAGCCCAAAAATTTCTTGTTCCAAATGTTTATTATTCAAATTGAACCAAATCTTGTACAAGAAATAGGCTAGTCTAAAACAGCCTTAAGATTACGATGCTAGGTAATTGTTGATTTAATATTTATACAAAACTATATTAAGAAAATGGTGACATCTTTGTGTCAGGTAGATTATACGAAATGAAATTCTGCGAATAAATTGGTATATATTATCTCATAACTTTTTTCCGTAATGTACTATGATGCTAAGCTAAAACGATAGGGATCGTTAATTACATGATCCTTTTAATAATTCAGAGAGAACACGGCTTCAATTATTCAATTATTCTGCAGATGTTATTAAGAAATTATTTATTAAAAATACATAGAATTTTCAGGAATATTTAAATTGAATTTTCCAAACAATCAATAGGCATTTTATTTATTTCTGAATTTCTGAATTGTTATTATTTAATAACCGAACGGTGTTGAAAAGAAATGATTAAAGAAACTACTAGAAATATATACTTTTAAGATTGTGCATTTCACAAGGACTCGTCCAGATACTTTTCTTTTACTGCTAGATACCACGACGAGAGTGAAAAATAGATTCAAATATCGAAGCCTGAAATCTCCGACTTCATACAAAACTTTATACAAAGAAAAAACTAATTTCTTTCTTTCTCACTCACCGAATTTTTGTCAAACTGTAAAATTTCTTTGTTTCTCTCTCAGCCCCTTTGTATATCGAATGAAATTATCCCTACCGCTACTGTATAATTTCGGGACTGACGAAATTTCCACCTCTTCTTCTCTCTTTCTTACTTATGTCAAATGAATTTTTGTATTCAATAAAATACTGGATTTTTAAAAAGTAGTTATGTATATTTAATTAAAATTACATAAATTAAATAAATTTGTAACGATAAAATAATATTTAAAAAATCGGTGCCTTTCTTCATGGTGACGGACAAATAATACATGATGATATCTGCAGAAGCCACTGTATTGGTACAATCAAATTAATTCAAAGAAATAAATTGATTTCAAAGTTCACCGAATGTTGAAACTGTTTATTCTTCCCTCAATCCAAATTTTTTGAAATTTTAATTTCGAAGATTTTTCGCTTACGACTTATTCAAATTTATTACAACAAAGCTAAAACACTCGTCCACATCGAATTCATCTAATGGCAACTACTGACGGTTTCTTTTGTTGAGTTCCGACTGGTGATCATCATCATCTGATTGATGATGATGAAAACCAATTTGTCCGGTCATGTACAGATGTCCGTTTATACTTTTTGTACTTTGGCCACTGCCTGCTCTTCTTTTAGCCTCGAATGGGCAGCCTTAATCCTGTCTTTCACAGGCGTATCTATTTCACGAAAACAGATCTCAGATTGTTTCGAGCAACTATTATTGAAGATTGAAACTCTCTTGACAAGAATCCATCTGTTCCAACATTAAAGTGGATACAGTGTTTGCAGCGATGAAGTCACTCCGGCATCTCTAGAGGAAAATATTTCTAGCTTCCGAAAGGCCAAATGTCACCGATGTCTTCTGAAAATTGTCCATAACATTTGTTTTCTTAGTGAATTCAGTGATGCAGGAATTGCAATGTGTTGATATCAACATTTTCCGTGGGACACTTCAGCTGAACAGTTCAAACTGACAATTGCTTCATCCAAAGACGTTCAAAGTTAAGAAACGATGTCCGACATCATTCATTTTTTAATCAATTTACTTGGGTAATAATAAATTCACATAAAATTTCACAACGCGAAAGTACCTACGAATGTATAAAACATTTTAGGGAGAAAAGCGGGAGAAAAACTTATCCACTTACAGAATTTCCAAGTCAAAATGACTTCAATACCATAAAAACAAACACTTACCTCAATTCAAAACGAAAACCACAAAACTACTGTCATTTTTCCGTTGGAGATAAAGATAGTTAGTTGTGCCATCTATGTTCCAAGCAATTGCACCTAATTAATTATTTTTACGCGAAAGAAATTAGCCACGTTCAATAGTATTGGTCTAATATCAAAGGTACCCCTTATTCTCCCTATTTATTAAAGAATACAAAAATTTAATTCCTGTTATTTAAATTAAATTTTCCAAGCAACCAATACGCATTTTATTTATTTCTGTATTTCTGAAATGTAATTATTTAACGGCCGAACGGTGTTGAAAAGAAATATCGAAGACGTTTCGTTTACAGCTTATTCAAATTTATTTCAACAAAACTAAAAAGAAAAGAATTATTTCTTTTCCATCGAATAAAAAAGTAAACTAAGGAGGAATTTAATTGATTATTTCACGAAAACCGATCTGAGATACATTCGAGAATAAGCATGTAGAGAGAAGATTGAAACTCTCTTGACAGGAATTGACTTTTCATTAAAACTACAGTATTTAAATAATCTCTCCGGCATCTCTAGAGGGTAAAACGACATCACCTGTAATAGCTTCCGAACGAAATTTTTTCACCGATAGATATCGTGCAATTGTCCATAACATTTGTTTTTTCTTAGTACGCCCACTCAGTGATGCAGGTATGCATTTGTGATATCAACGTTTTCCGCAAGGACCTTCAGGTACAAGCACAGGGAGACTGACAATTGCTCCTCCAAAGACAAACCACGAGAGACTGACAATTGCTCCTCCAGAGACAAACCACGATAAGAAACGATGTCCGAGAGTATGAGAATTTTTTTTTATAATTCTATGTACTTTACACACATCTCAATTTCGAAATGTTCAAAACTTTTGAACAGCTGTAGTCAGAGAGACGGAAGTACCCTGAGTTATGAAGCCTTATGCGGCATAGAATTGTTAATGAAGTCCTTCGTAACAAATTAACAAATAATTGTTCTCTCATGACTCGGCACCGTTATTTACTAGAGCGGAATGTACCATCTACTACGTCCACAAAAACAGTCGGAAGGATTTAAATCTGGTGATCGCAGGGGTCAATGCAAGGCCCTTAACGTCCGATCCATTTATTGGTGTAATTAGTATTTAACCTATCTGACAATTAACAAGCGTGTACTAAAATCTTTCGCCTCGTTAACGCACGGACACAATAAAACTATTAGGACACAGTTGTTTTAATCTTCCCTAATGTCATGCGTACAATTTTTGATTAAATCGCGTACGTGAATGCATGTCACAGATTACGAGAAAATGTATAAAAAATTCTGGGTAACAGTTTGTAATAATAAATTATAAATTTACCCAAAAAGTAGGTATGTTTAGACTAAAACGCCAAATTCACAGCATACGTATGTCATAAACGTTTTATGATAATTACTCAGAATAGAGCTTGTAAAACTTGTTCTTCCTTAATAGACGTGTTAAGCTGTATGTAGACAGCATGGCTCGGGATGTGCGGCGTACGACCTTGGGTTGATACAAATGCTGTCGGTGCTCGGTGTGGATGTAATATTTTATATCAAAATTTGTTTACTGACGAATTCAGACTGGGTCAACAGCGAACACTCTCATACGGAATTTTTACAAGAGCGCGACGAGCCAATTCGCGTCCTTGCTCAAGTCTGTACACAGCTTTAATCAGCTGACAAAATAATGCGAATAAGTGCGCCAAAAACACAGGTTAGGGGGTTGCAACGCGTCTTGAATTTGTTAAACTTTTAATAGATTTGTATTAATAATTCGTCACAGGCAAGAAAAAAGTTATAATGATTATTTATCAATCGAAACAGATTACGAATGAGTTTATTGATTGTAAAGTTTTAAATTTTGGTGATGAAGGACACGTTTCTTGTGGAAATAAACTTTATTTACAATACAATTAAAATTAATATTAAAGAAGTGTAGGTGCTAGGAATTCTTAACACGGAGATTTTAATTGTTTTTCGTTTTTGTAATTTATTTGTTTACCTGTCAAAACAGGTGCTCAAAGTGGAGCCGTTGTTATCCTTTGTATGGTAAACTTGTTCAACAAGTCTTGTTGACTCATGAAGAAGTTATAGGTATATATGTATAAGGGATAAAAACGAAATTAATTAATGAAAAATAAAACTCTCCGACTTTGATTTTACTGAACCGTAGAAGCTTTTTTGATCGTGTTGTTTTTGTGTTGAAACAAGTTGGGTTTATTACGTACGATTCGAAATAAAAATAAGATGTCATGATTTTAAATGGTTTTGAAAAATTTAAACTGAAAATTGTCTCTGATATTAACCGAAATCATTCGAATCAAAGACTTTACTTATTGCTGAAAATAAGTAATTTCATCTGAATTAAACGCACAAAAATTTAAATAATTTTGATTCTGTATTCATGTTGACCAATTCTTCCATTCCTAATGCGCGGCAAAGCAGAAGCAATAATCCCTATTATTATTTTTCGGTCGGCTGCCCAACTTTTTAATTCGATTAGGCCGTAAACGAAAGCACAATCGTATTCGTAAATGAGCGCTCGGGGGCCTCGCAATTAAAATGTTTGTCTTCTGCTCAATTTCAAACGAATCTGACTGTTCACTTCGGTCGCCCGCCGCCTAACGCATTCTGTGTTCTTGGCTAGAAAATTAGATTTATGTGAGTCAGTGAACCGCGAACTCAGATTATAAGACGGCGACGAATATATTTCATTGCAAACCGAAAAGCGGAAAACACGATGCGCCATTCCGTTAATACCGCATGATTAACAAATATCGTAATTTAAATACACGTCTTTCAAGTCCTGGATGATGTACGAGACAAAATATCCTAGTCTGAGATAAACGGCCGACTTGAAAATTGTTTCTACCGTGACCTGTCCTGAATTTCCATTCTTTGGCCAAGGTTGGGGGAAACTTTCTGCGGACTCTGCAAGTCGAATGCAACGGAACCACTGACACATATCGAGGAGACGTCTTTAAACTTGCGTTTGAATTTCCAGGCGTTGCACTTCGAAGTCGAAGTGTCTCAAACTCTAAAACTGTTTAAGATGATCTGATTTCTGGGAAACTTTCCGGCCCTGCGGTACAAAGCCCCTGGCATCGACAGGAGATATTCTATAAGGCGATTAATTCGGAGTGGAAAGTTGGAATAAAAGCGGGAAAGTTAGCATTTGATTGCATGTGTTTAAAACCTAAAGATAGAAGTAGATTTGAATTTCATTTTGTCTCACTTTACTGTTAAGTCTGCTGCAACACACAAAGAACTACAATGATATCGTGAGAGATTACGGTTTCCTCGAAAACTTACGTTTATGGCGACAAGATGGCCTCGTCAGTCGTTAGCAATTTTGGAAAGTGTAACTCTACTTCTCTATGACAAACTCGTTAGTCGTTAGCAATTTTGGAAAGTGTAACTCTACTTCTCTATGACAAACCAAAAAGATACTTTGCATATCTGGTAACTTTGACCAGAATATGCTGTCAATTTTGACTGATTCTTCAAACAATTTTAATTCTTCTTATGGTGCGTATTCACCAACAACTGCTTTTGAACTAGCTCGGAGTTAGTTTAAAACTATCGAGTTCAAAGCAGGTTAAGAACTTTTCAGTCTCTACACACCAAAATCTGTTTGAGTTCGGAATTACTTCAGAACGAAAGCCTCGAACTGGTTCGCTATTATTCAGTTGTCTTTAATTTTAAAAAACACGTCCATACTGCAAATGGATGGCTTCCAACTTGTTTGAACTCCGAGCCCTTTGATCTTACCGCTGGTTCACGGACGGGTTCGATTTGCGAAAAGTTTAGAACCGGCGAACATGAGAAGCGTCCTCACCAAGTTCAGATCTTTCGTCTGAGCTTTGGTGAATACGTGCCTTTTCATTTTAGTATTTCAACGTTTCTACTGGACGACCTTATTGAAACGACTTGCGCAATAGTATTAAATTTGAAAAATATAATTCTCATTTCCTATAACATTCTTTACGTTATTTTGTAGCTCAAATGAAAAACAATTTCAAAGGAAAGAATGACGATGACAGGCCTCAAAGAGTTTGTTCAACCTTATCAAGAACTTATATGTATTGTAATTAGAATAAATGCTATTTAGTTTACTTCCATTTGTATTTATAGACTGAACCGTTTTTTTTAACTTAATAACTAACAGCACCAAATGAAAAAGAATTAAAAAAGCAGTTGAAGTAAGGCAAGATACCCTAAGGCTTTGGGATGGAAATAAAAGAAGGAAAACCGAAAATTTTCATTGTATCAAAAGAAGATGTAAATTTGAATATAGACGGACACAGCATAAACACCTTACGAAGGATTTGAAGTGCTTGGGAGCAGTTAAAGATGGCAAGAGTAAAATAGAAAAAAGATAACAGAATAAAAGCAACGACAAAATTTTTCTATACCCTAAAATCAGTATTCTTAAGCAAGAGGCAAGTATCCAAACGGGCCCAAGTAAAAAATTTTAGATCAGTTTTCATTCCCAATAAGTGTTCCACAAAAAATACCTCAAGTTAGCCTTGGAAAGAAATCGTATGTCGTAACTTGCATATTCATTTCTCGTATGTCAAAAAAATTGATTAATGTCAAAATGTTCGTACGCAGACAAGATCTAGTTTTTTAATTTCTCCTGTTGGACGACACATATTCGTTGGCGGAAGTGGCCAACGCAAAAAGATGTTTTGAAAGTAATATTTTCGTTTTTAAAAGAATATACCGTGAATATATCTTATTCTGAAACATGCAAAACACACATATCCGTTTGTTGCTAGAGTAACGTAATAATTAAATGACAGCAATGTATTAAAGCGTGTATTTTATTTTGAAACATAGGTTGTCAAAATAACTTCAGCTTGTTTAAATTTTGAAAGAATGGACAGGAGAAAGATATTTAGAATTGCTTGAGCACAGAGTTCTGCCGGCCCTCAAGGTCTTAAATTAAATATTGATGGTGAGGTTTGGATAGGACGTGGAGGAGCAGTAGATTCGTCCGCAAGGTCACCCGACCTGTCTCCAAACGATTTCTTTCTTTGGGCATGTATCAAAAATAAGTTTTTAATGGAGAACCTATAAACAATATCGTTTAAAAAATGAAATACGAGTGGATGCAAGAGAAATACCTCCTGAGCATATACGAAATACGATAAATTGAATTTTACAATCCCTAATGGTCCGTTTTCACGCTCAAGCAATTTGCGCAAATGGATTTGTTCAAGCATTGGCGCATGCAAATTTGCTTGCGCAAATGCATGTGCAAATACATGCAGTTTACCGAACTTTCTAGCTAGTGCAAACAAAAAAATTACGTTTACATGCAACGACTTCCTTGTGCAAATTTGTGTGCACAAGCACATTTGCGCAAATTGCATGAGCGTGAAAACGGACCTTTAGGATACTGTTTGATTTTTTTAAATTTTGTTCCGTTACTTTATTTCTCCTATGGGCAAGTTCGCGTTTACGCTCGGAGTACGCTCTGATCAAAAGTGTGAGGGAGAGCGACTGCGTTTCACTGCATGTAAGGTTAAGAGTGAGAAAAAAAAATTCGATCGATCCGAGCGTAAATGCGAACTCACTCCTATGTTTCAAAATAAAATACACGCTTTAATACATTGCTGTCATTTAATAATTACGTTACTCTAGCAACAAACGTATGTGTGTGTTTTGCATGTTTCAGAATAAGATACATTCACGGTATTAAAATAAATTTTCTGAATTCAGTCCCTTTGCGTAACCTACATTTTTTATTCTGATAGTACTTGCGTTAATCGCAACACCTGTATAGTTCAATCTACGATACGTACCTTTGTTTCCAAGGCTGACTCGAGGTAGGATTTTGTTGAACGCTATTAATTTATGGAAGCGAATCATGGGTCCAACGAAAAAAACCAAATCAAAAATTACTGCATTGGAAATAGAATATTGAGAAAGATAGAGAAGAGATAGGTTAAAAAAAAGTCAACATAATAACGAGCGTCTAAATAAAAACCTGGTCAAGTGTTGTGATTGAGAATTTATCCATTGCATTTACATAGCAGAATTACTAAATGTAGCCTACTTGACCAGGTTTTTATTTAGACACGAGTTAGGAAGATTAGAAGTGATACTTCAACAAGTTTGTTAGAGGAACGTCAGCTAAGTTGATTCTGACATTTAGTTAGAATGAAAGACGACAATCCAGTCAAAGAAATCTGTCAAGCAGGTTGGGATAGAAAGAAATGCCGTGGAAGACCAATGAAATCTTGGAACCAGGAAATAGCACAAGTACTTAAATCCCGTCACTGTAACGGGAGCGAAGCTTGCAGTAAGGTTAAGTCCAGGAAAACATGGATAGAGTTTTGCGGAGCAAAACAGTCCTGGACAACTAACGGTACAGGAGGCTTCGGATAAGTAAGTAAGTAACTAAATGTGTTTCCGAGAAAATAAAGTAGGAGTAAATTATTCTAAATATCTAGCACAATCACATCTGCATATCGCTCTCTCCCTTTACGAATGTACTGCAATGTGAGTCAAACCTCTTCGTTTATACAGTCAGAATTAAAAATAAAGCCTCCCTAATAAATTGCTAAATTGCGGTCTAATCCCTTCTGACCACTATAGCTAGCAAGCGGATGCATTGCCTCGAAATAAAATTCAACGGATATTCGTTTCCCTGCTTGCTCAGTTGCTTGTCCACCTACTCGTAGCAGTAGTCAGAAGGAATTAGGACACCGTTTGACATTTTATTGGAGAGACATTATTTTTAATTCTGACTGTATATTAAATGTGAAGTTCGAACGCATAATTAGGACGTTATCAAATTACCATTGCTAATTCTTATTTACACGAGCTTTTCCTATTTCGAATTCATCACGTTATTTTGCGTTCCTTTTTCTTATAAGTATTTTTTCTGTCTTCACTAATCAGCATTTATTAAAGAGATTTCTTAAAATTCAAAATCGTACGTTAAGATCATAACCAAGTGGTCTGCTTGGATATGCACATGCTTGTTTAATAGAAAAAGAGGATTAACTTGGACACTTGAATTTGAATGTTAAGTGAGAAACCGATCTTCTAGTACTTGTGGATTTGTGCCAGGAAATTAGGTTATGTATTAAGTATTACACTATTTAATGTATATCTTAACCGTTGTTTTAATCTAGTATTCGCAAGTTCTTGCAAATATCGCATAGTCCTAAAGTTTTCGGAAAAAATTAGATACTGATAAAGTTTTCAAAACTGTTTTACTTTTTGAACTAAATGTTATAGCCATTTACGGTAAATACAACAATAAATTACTTAATATTCTTAATATTAAAATTACTTAATTAAATTACTTAATATTCAAATTATTGATAGTGGGTTGAGATGGTCTTCACTATTCTTCTGACTTGTTCCATCATCCTCTGGACAATTTAGCAGGATCGATTTCTGGAATATTTTGAAAAATGCGACGTCGTAATTAGTCTTCGTCTAAAGTGAAATATTTCTCATCATCCATTGTAATTTGTTTATTGATAAAATGGATGCGCCTTAGCGCACGATAACATCTAGAAATTCTTTCTAACTGGGCGTATTTGTATATTTTGGTGCCTTTCTTCTTTTTAAAAACACTATCATTACTATCATTTCGAGAAATTGTCCCAAAAACAGTGGTCTTTGAAATCCCGAATCTTCGAGAAAATTTCGCTGTGAAACTCCGACTTTACCTTTAACGGCTTTAATCAGTCTTCGATGCCTCACGTGGCTCAACATTTTTGGTCGATCACTTTTGGGTAAATTAATGCAGGGTATAACGTTTTCACAATCCTTTATTCCTGCAGTTTCCAAATTCCAGCGCCAGTCGCTCAAAGAATGTATAGTTTAATGGTGATTAGGTCTGTTCCAGCAAGAGTTCGTAACTAGTTCGGAACTGTTAAAAACAGTTGCCCATCGAAGTAATGACCGATTTTAACGGCGCCGTCAAACGTACAATTTTGATGACTGCATGCTTTTGACGGTTTCGAACTAGTTATGAACTATTGCTGAAACAAACCTAGTCTTTTTTGTATAACTTTCGTCTTAGGAATTAACTTTGCTTTAATTGTATTAGAATCGGCGTGTTATATATCTAAAAGCTTGCATGTATATGTAAGAGCTTTCAACGCAACTCGCGTTAGCAAACTGATTTCAATCAGGAAATCACTCCGAGTGTCAGCAAGTAAATACGTGTTATTTGCCTTCGTGTGCAAACGCGGTTTTTCAAGACGGAACGTAGACAGTTCCTTGGGGCCGCCGCCGCCGAATGAAATTAGTTCAAATATTGATTCCCTCGTTGTTTGAACTGAGCGAACGCGGGATAAAACTGTCTCGAACATGTGCTTTGTTGTTGGCACACATTCACACTGCTTCGCTTCCTGGTGCGCGACGGCTTTAGGCGATCACCGTCGGAATTCAAATAGAAAACTTGCTTTCAGTTTCCCTTCAAAACAACATAGTTAGTTAATATACCGGTTCTTAACAATATAGTTACTTACGTTTTCTGTTTTAACAACGATTTTCAGAACAGTTCTGTATATCGTAATTCTAAATCATCCCCATGCGCACGAATCTGTTGGAAATCTCAAACGACGCCGGCGCTCGAATTTGCATACATCGTCGAAAACCATGTTTCATGCTTCGAACATCTTCAATTATGGCGCGCAGTTTGCGAGCTTCGTTTCCGGTGTACGTTCCATCTAACTTGCAAATGAACACATGGCTGAAAACAATGCGAATTTCAAATATGTCCTTGAAGTCCTTGGCTCGGCGTTGACGCCAGCCACCATCAGATTCCCTTCATTTCGTGATGCGAATCGCGGCTGTTGCCGTTCGCGTCCTATGGAAATTTCAGGCGTAATCGCCTGATATCGCTTCTTATTGGATAATTAGGATGCAACTCGGAGCATGTAATTAATTCCGTTTTGGATTGGAGATGAGTTGGGGCGTTCTACAACTGACTGATATTAATCAATTGAATTCAGTGATGTCGTAAATGACGTTTGTTGCAAAGTGCATCGCTTAATTTGAAATTCAGGAACTACAAGCAGACTTGCAGTTATGGTGAACGCAACGGAGGATTGTTATTAATGAATGTCGTTAAAACGGAAAGAAAATGGAAAAATAATTCAAAAAGTGGATCCAGCAGTTCGAAATACAAAGGGAGTATAGATTTGACCCGGACTTTTTAAATTTCTGATTGATGACAATGATTAATATCCAAATTTACTTCATAGTAATCAAGACACTTTTCTAAAGTTGATAAACACCAAAGACTGTTTTATTTCCATAAATATTGACAATTGTATCAAACAGTTTGTGGGTAATGTACCTAGTTCTGTTGCACCGCGAATTATTTATCAATAAATTTTTGTGTGTTGAGGTTGAGAAACCTGGAACGAATTATTACCGTTGATAAATCATGGGTGCACAATTAAATCTCGGAAAACAAACGGAGTGTATGGAATGACGCCACTCAAATTCATCGCCGCCAAAATTCAAAGCTGTACCGTCAGCAAGCAACGTGAATGTTACGGTATATTGGGATATTCACGGTCCAATTTTAACAGATTTTTTAACTGACCGACAGACTATAAATTCAGAGTTTAGGCCTCTTAGCAGGTACTTGGGACGTAAGAAATTTATGTCGAATAATAATAGAAGCGGCGCAAAATTGGTTTTGCGGACAATCTAAAGAATTTGTCTCTATCGGTATTTACAAGTTGCTCGGTCGTTGGGATAAATTTATATTATTAAAGAAAGGACATTATTTTAAAAAAATAAAAATTGTTTCATTAACTTTGTGTTATTATTCTCATCGCTGTATAAGTCCTGGTCAAATCTATACTACCCTCGTAGGTCGTGCGATCTAAACCATGAACTTGAGGATAAGGATAAAATTACTAACAAAAGAAAAAGATATCTAAAATCAAAACGTTTTAGTTAACTTCGTACATGTGTCTAAGTTTTGGAACACTTGATTTTTCTCATTTTAAGCTGTAAACGACTTAAAAGCAAACAAACTTGTCTCAGAGATATTAATATCGTAAAATATTAAATGATATGTTTAAATTAATTTTGTTAGGTGCATTTTTTCTGAAGAATTTTCAATCATACAAATTTCCAAACATTAGTAACCTTTGACAAATGTGAAGGAATTTTTATTAAAACCGTAAGCGTAAACGATGATTTATTTATTTCGCTAAAGCGTCGAAACTCCGTCGGCGTCCGCCAAGGTGAGCAATCACTTTCGCTGAGATTGCGCCTTAAATAACAAAAAGTTTTAATAACTTTTCGGCGCTCGCAGGGCCCGCTTTAATTTGCAAATCAAGTATACCGCAGCACGACACGACGCAGAACTTTTTCGACGGCCTCCCCGGGCGCAAATATTTCATTTTCGCGTGAGTGTTCCGAACAACTCGTTGTTTCATTTCTGTGTTTCGCCGTTTAATTTCGCTAATCGTGAGGGTTACTGGGTCGCCGTAATGCGAAAAGAAACGGTCGGGAACAAGTTAAACAAAAATCTGCTTCGAGATGCGTTTCATGAACGTTTCAGGAACATTTCAGGTGCGCAGTTTAATTAGTTTTATATTGTGCGGATACTAAAGCGAGA
Organism: Dorcus hopei; assembly: GCA_033060865.1. NCBI lineage: Eukaryota > Metazoa > Arthropoda > Insecta > Coleoptera > Lucanidae > Dorcus > Dorcus hopei. Next base: position 27,182,469 of record CM065419.1, on the reverse strand, counting down.
ATAACGCTTAATTAGATGTAGTCTCGTTTGCTGTTTATTTAAATTACTATGCGATTGTTCTGAGCTAAATACTTTTATTATCTAAACTTACTTACTTTTTTGAAAAATAATTTTTAATTTCAAACTATGTTTACTTTGCAGTGATTATAAATCAAGTATACAAATCTCAGATTTTCATAACAGTAATAAAGTTATAATATATTTGTTGTAAATTACTATTTTTCCCCGAATTGAATACGAGCAGAAACGTAATTAAGTTTTATTTTACTTTTTCTAGAAACAAATGGTACTTTTATTGTAGCAATTGCAATTTGAATGTGTAAATATTTAAAAGGTTATAGAAAAGCAATGGAGAAGTTTACATTTTTTTTTAAGAAACGAAAGCTAAAGAAAATTATTGTTACCACAAACCTATTATTTCTCTTCCTCAGTGAAGCTTTATCATCATATCTTTTTTTGTTTGAAGTATCTTGTTGTAGATTCCTCATATTACTTGGGCTGCTTGAATAATAAATACGTGGCACGTACTTACCAGCAAAGCATTTTTTTACTATTGAATAAATATTTAAAAAATAAAACTAAGAAAAAACATGAAAATGAAAATTTACAAGAAGTAAATTAAACAGATTTTGATTATGGAGACGACTTCAACTGAAAAAGAAGAACAAAATATGAAGGACTATGAAAGACTAAGTACTAGGTGGTAAACACGAATGCGGAAAAGGTCTTGAGAACGGTAGATACGAGCTACAAGAAGGACAGAAACAGGTATAAGGCGAGTCGGAAAAAAAAACAAATCTAGCAAAAAAGTCTATAACCCACATCAGAAAATGGAATTGAAAAAATTTCACAGTGCAGCGAGCAGTGGAGTGTAGTGCCATTATTAAACTATTTTATCTGCAACGAGAAATGACGTAAGTAATAAAAATATATTCACTTATTTATATTTTCTATCAGCGACGAAGACATTGAAAACATCAGTAAAGACAACCCTTGGCAAGGAGTTAAGAATGTAAAAAGAAGGAAAACTTTTGCTAACGAGAAAACACAAAATAACATAACCCTAAGTAATAGATATAGCTCCTTAGCCAAGTACAACGAAAATAAAAAAAGAGAAGAAGGTAAAAGACAGGAACAAGCAAAAGAAAAAATGCCAAAGCCCCACCTATTTTTGTGTACGGTGTAGTAAATTTCCCCAGATGATACAAAGCTTAAATGATATTATGGAGCAAGAACAATACGTTATAAAGGCCATGGCAAATAATACAATTAAAATAAATACAAGTGGACCAGAAACATAATATAGAAAAATTATACATTTTATGAAAGAGAAGAAATTGGTTTTCCACACTTGCCAACCCAAACAGGAACGATCGTACAGGTTGGTCATAAAATATTTACATCATTCTATAAACACCGATGAAATCATAGAAGAAATTGAAACACAAGGTCATAAAGTTAAAAACATAGTGAACATTAAACATTACCAAACAAAAGAACAATTAAATATGTTTTATATTGATTTGGAACTGGAAGTACTGAACCAAATTATACAAATTGAACTACCGAGACGAGAAAATAATGTGATTCAGTGTATGAAGTGCCAAATGTATGGTCATTCCAAAAACATATTGTAATAGACCATATTGCAATGATAATTACCTGCGTACACTACAAAAAACAATCATTGTAATTATTAAAGTCAGAAAAGTGCACCAAGTTCAACGTCAAGTGTACAAGACGATCCATGTCGAGCGAAGGACCACCATAAGCGGAGAAAGCACCTCTACGTTTATATGAAAAGGTTCCTTGGAAGAGTGTTCAGCATACCAGAGTAAAAGAGATCATCGTACGCAGCTATAAGTGTACATCGTAAGCAAAAACGTTACATCGAGCAAGTTCTCTTCATTCTACAAACAAAAACCACATTAAATGAATCGGATTGCAACAATACAACACTCCACAACCACAACAAATAAAATCCACTTCATTTGGGTGAACAGCGAGAGAGTGATGCTGATTTCCATGCAAGCCATCGACGTAGGGTTCGGGCCCACGTATTCGTATTCACTTGGACGAGTGAACCATCAACGTTTGTGCATGAACATTTACGGTGAACCGGTGCTAGACTTTGCATTTAGTGTTATTTTTCGTTTTATTTTGTTAATTATTTGAAGTTCCCTGAAAATAAGTTTTTGTCATTTGAGGTTAGGTTTCATGTTTATGTGTTGAATGCTTGTAATTTGTTAATATCATTAATTATTGAAAAGAAATGTTACTTACCAAACGTGGAATAATCCAAATATGTTGTAAATATTAATTTCAACCATTTTATTGTATATATTATGTAAATATTATGTATTTTAAAAATTTGTAATTACAGGCAAAATGCACATCGGGTTCGAGGCTATTTACGAGGCTTTTAGACCGGAGTGTTGATGGTTGCCATGACTACGGTGACTGTCAACAAACCAAAACCTATAAAAAGGCGAGCGCGTCGTTTTCAAATAAATTCGCGTTAGATCTTCGAACTGGTAACAACTAAATGAATTCGCTTTGAGCTTTCGAACTGGTAACTTGAAATTTAATTCCGCGTCGATCTTCGAATTAGCAACAACTAAAACAAGTCCGTCGACCGTTTAAACATTTCCGCGATTATTTTTATTTTGCCTTTGACACACTAAGATGGAAATAAAGCTGGATTGTTAGAAAAATTCTATTTTAATTAAAAGAAAATCAAACACAAGAAAAAACCTTATCCAGAAGAACCCTCCTAGATTTTCCTATGGACCTTAGAGCTGATTATAAAATTTCAAAAGGGGAAAAATGACAGTAATGGGAGAGGAAGCAAAGTAAGTCAGATTCCATATCGTCATACACACATACACGCATACACATTTACACTAATCACAAAATCATCGTATCTGAGGAAGATTATTGTTCAGCATTGAGCGCTAAGTCTGCTGAATACGATCTGACTTTTGATACGAAGGTTTGACCATCCATGCACACTAATGAATATTTCAGGTATCATAGAGGGATTATTGTTCAGCATTGAGCGCTAGGTCTGGTGAATACGATCCCATCTGTGATACCGGAGTATTTGCCACACACACACACACACACACACGAATACACACACCTACAAACCCACACACACCATTTCACCCATTCCTTTTTCGTTTCTTCAATCTGACTGAAAGCGAAGTCCATTAAAATTCGTTTCGAGGAATCCACTCTGAGCAATAGAGCTATACGAGATACACTAACACAGTACGTACAACTAACACATTACATATTGGAACCACGTGGCGATCATAAAAGGAAAATATAAAAATAAAAAGGTAAAAACAAACTACCCCACGCCCCAAAACATTACAATATGTATGCGTTAAATGTGGAGGTTCACATAGTACTACCACTTGCAAGAAATCCAAAGACACTCTAGCAACAGTTGCCCTGTTGGAGGCTCACATCCAGCAAACTACAGAGGCTGTGAGCCTTTACAAGACTAACAACAACAATGTCAGATCATTAACATCCCCATGTGACCCAAAATCAAACCAATGGCCTTCCAACAAGTCAACAGAGAACACAAATACAAAGTAATCATCAACAACTAAGCTATGCGCAGGTTGTAAAAAACCAAGAAGCCAACGCAAGTGACAGCATTTTCTCCAGTGCCATGCTCAACAAATTTTTTGACTAATTCGAGAGCACGTTTAATCAGTTACTCCAGCAAAATAGCATGTTATTAAACATGGTCACAATGAGCTCCCAAAAAAGGGTTAATACTGTTAACGTATTTATATATTCAGCTCAATCTTCAGACTCCGGTATAGTAATGGAAAATATCAACAGAGAACACAAATACAAAGTAATCATCAACAACTAAGCTATGCGCAGGTTGTAAAAGACCAAGAAGCCAACGCAAGTGACAGCACTTCCTCCAATGCTTAACAAATTTTTGGACTAATTCAAGAGCATGTTTAATCAGTTACTCCAGAAAAATAGCATGGTGTTAAACATGGTCACAATGAGCTCCGAAAAAAGGGTTAATACTGTTAACGTATATATTCAGCTCAATCCTCAGACTCCAGTATAGTAATGGAAAATATCTGATATAATTCTTGTGCCAAAACCAGGAAAAAACTTAAATATCGTAAACTTATATAGGCCAAGAAGTCTACTTTCTACCATATCTAAACCATTGGAAAAAATGTTGCTCCAAAAAGTCATCGACCAACAAAATTTAATCCCTGATCAGTGATCACCAGTTTGGATTCCGCCGTGAGCATTCTTCAATCCAGCAGTGTCCGGTGACACTCAAATGCAATAAACGACGCCATGGATGAAAAAAAGCGTTCCTCGACGTTAATAAGGCCTTTGATAAGACCTGGCACGACGACCTATTATACCGGGTGTTTCACGATCTTTCCGACAAACTTCGGAGTATAATATTAGAGACACTACAGAGTAGGAAAGGCATGTAATAATTTTTTTTTCCGATCTCGGTTACCGAGATAAGAATTCTTGAAAAGCGACCCGCGCCGGTCGCACCGTTTGTAAACCGCTGTGCTTTCATTAATTCTCCGTATACTCGATGCAAGACGGTGCTGGACGTGCTCCGACACTTGTCTATAACATGTAAATATGTATATATCATGTGCAGTCTCTGCAGTTCCCAACCGTTTGGGTCAGATTCGCTAGAAAAAAAAAGCTTCCAAGACAAAATTGGTAGGGGACTTTTTTTTATCCCCTTTAACTCTACTATCACCTCCTGCAATTTACCGGAAAGGTCGTGAAAGAACCTGTATAAAATTAAGCAAGTGCTACCTATTCAATTCTACAATCTCTTCAAATCATATCTCATGGACAAACGCTTTAGAACGAGAGTTAACGGTCACGTCTCTAATTATTGCCCAATCAAGTCTGGAGTACCACAAGGCAGCGTTCTTGGCCCGTTCTTGTACCTAATCTACACATCTGACCCACAATGAATAGTACATTGATAGGAACCTTCGCAGATGACACTGTGATAATAGTTACAAATGAAAATCCACAAATGGCATCCACTAACTTGCAAGACCACCTCCATCTTCTTGAAGACTGGATGAAAAAATGGAAAATTAAAATCAACGAGGCTAAGTCGCAACACATAACTTTTACAAACACGTTGACTGCCGTAATAGTCAGAAATATCTTGTCCCTTCTGGCCAAAGCTATTTTATCCTTGAATATGACAGCAATGAGATTGTTTTAAGCGTAAATGATTATATTTTTCCCAAAAACATATTTTTCACTGTTTTTGAGCTGAGAAGCATCCTTGATTCACGCGGCTGATATAGCTAAAGTTTACACTAATGGCCGTAAGAATCATATGTCGATTCAATCAGGTCCAGGCCAAAAGTAGTTTACACAGCTTACAGCCGCGTACTATCGGTTGCATAAGAGTTATATTGATCTGAGAAACAAATGTTGGTCTTCCTGGCCATTAACACTCACAGTCCTTGAGAATCAATTGTTGATACTCATGGCTACTGAGTTGAATTTTCCGTGCATCACGTTGTGCTTCTCACGGCAGCCAACGTGTTAAAAAAAGGAAAATGTCCGCCAGTATTTATAAATAACATACAAATACCAGAATCAACAAGTGTTAAATATCTCGGAGTTCATCTGGATAGCAGACGTGGAGAGAACACATAAAAAAAGGAGAAAACAAATTGACCTAAGGCTAAGAGAAATATATTGGCTACTTGGAAGAAAATCCAGACTACCACTTGAAAATAAAATTTTATTATACAAAGCCATAATAAAGCCAATATGGACGTATGGTATTGAGCTGTGGGGTTGTGCCAGTAAATCGAGTATTGCTATGACACAAAGATTTCAGTCGAAAATCCTTCGAGCCATTACTGATGCTCCTTGGTATGTTACCAACGTAATGTTATATAATGATTTGGGAATACCCTTCTTTCAAGATGTTATTCGAAACAGAAGCACCAAACACCACAACAGACTAGAATACCATCCGAATGTACTGCTTCGGCCCCTTTTAGACAACAGAGACCACAAGAGACTTAAAAGATGTTGGCCAATTGACCTTAAATGAGGGGAAGAGGTTTTGTTACAGTCCATTTTCTATTTCTGTTCCGAATACACCATGTATATATGCATTGCTCCCGTTCTTTTTTTTTATTTCTGTTCTAAACACACCCTGTACACGCGTAATGCGACGTTCCGGAGTGTTTCTTGGAACGCGTCGTTGTGCGCATTGCATTCGGTGTAGGAATCCACTGTATTTCGCTGGCGTAATTTTCTTAAAATTACATCCCAGCATATTTCCATTAACAGGACCTTCATTTAATTAAACAAATTCATTTTATATAAGTAATCCATCCTTATTTAGGGGCAAAATCGTGCGTTTGTGAGTCGTCGGACAAATTGTGACGAAGTTCTACTTCGCGACGCGTATTATGCGTGATCTTTGCCCTTTCAGCCGATTGGTTTCCACTGTTACTAAGAAAGTTCCCCGGTGGTAAAATTAGAAGGTGTCTCGCTTGTTTATAATCGTTCCTTTTCTGTCAAACGAGAAATGTTGCGCCATTGTCAGAACGAAACTTGCCGTCTCCTGGGTCGCACTTTCTTTTCGTCAAATACGATATTTGTGTGTGCCATTACATCGAAGGGATGTTAGTGCATATCTACGGCTAATTGCCGACTCTGATTAGACCCACTTGTGAGACAGGAAAAGCCGCGTGTTCCGTGGTTTGTCCCAGCTTCGGTGAAATACCGGGGCTTTTCGTTGGGAGTTATTTTATCAGGAATTCTCGTATCAGACGCTAATCTAACGTAGATTGTTCTGCGGGAGGTTACGGAAGTTGGTCCTGATCCGGTCCTGCGATTGCGTTGTAAACTACGACGTTGGAAGTTCCCCTCGCCCCTCTACGCGGAGGCCGGCACATCACCGAGTGACGCCGCTGTTTCCCCGCGAAGATACCGACAAACGAATCGGACATCAGAGGAAAAACAGGTCGGAGCGTTATAATTATATTTTCGAGCAGTAATACGCGAATTTAATTTCCAATTCATTTCTTTGAAGCTGCCGCAATTAAACATGTAACTTATTGCGTACACTTCTCCGTTAATCACCGATGATTGTTCGTTCTGTCGCAAATAGGATATAAGCAGACGAACGTTGTCGTGCGCACTTAACTAGAGATACTTTTCTTTACGTGCTTGGTTAATTGTAATTTAGATTAATGCGAAGTTCGGATTCGACAAACCACTAGTATTTTGAAAAGTAATTTTGTTCTTTTGTTGTCCATTTATTATTTATTTGTCTGTGTTTCTTGTGTTGATTGACTAATTAAAATCAACGTGTCTTGGACGTAACGTGTTTTCTTAATTTTTCACTGATCCCCGTACAAAAAAATTAAGTGGCGCCTATTTTGAAATGGCCTTCGCGGTTTGGATTCGTCCCACTGAAGCTGGCTGGCAGCACCGGAATATTCCGTTCCGGTGTTAAAACTTCTGCCTATTTGCTCAGGTAGGTAGCAGTTTCTCGCTGGAGTACAATTGTGAATACAGGATAATTGTGAATTTATTCTACTGGATTCCATGATGGCACAATAGCTTATATGAATTATTCTGATTGCTGTTTAATAAATTTAAAAAAAAATGTTTATATGACCTACTATAACAGTCATATAAACAATTTCATTTCTCGTTGCACATGAAACAGTTTAATAATGGCACTATACTCCACTGCTCTCTGCACTGTGAAATTTGGAAATTGTGAAGGTTTGTCGATGTTATAATTAACGTCAACAAACTTTCATAATTTTTAAATAACAACAAAAGTTTCTGTTCATTTTAGGACCTTTTATATCCATTAAACTAAAGAAAAAACCATTTCTTTACTTCCTTTTCATTTCTCAAACCTAAACTAATATTTCTTCGAAACTCCGCAATTTCCCAAGTCATTTAAATAAAAAAAAAACCTTGAAATAAATCCATTTCTCTTAAACCTCGCATCTTTAAGTTTTCCAATTTATTTTTCCTCAGAAATTACGTATGTAAGTAGCACGTAACCGCGTCTTAACGGCCGCTGTTCTGGAACTAGGTAAACGGAATTCATTTACTTACTTCCACCGGCTAAATTAATGTATATTCAAACCGGTTTTGAAATTGCCAAAGTTTGGCTGGGAGCGCGCCGGATTAATTAATCCCGCCCCTGTAGTTTGGATTATTCGTAAATAACTTCTGCTTTTCCACACTGCTAATTCGGAATCTATTTTGACAGAATTTCTCAGGTGAAAAAAAAAATTAGAGAAATTATTCCTCTTGGCAGGCGAATGATTAATAGATTTTAAGAGCCAGAAAAAATATCAATTTTTCAACTTTTCCCCCCACGATTTAATGAAGTCCAAGGCAAATAAAATTTTTTTAATTTGTTCGATCGTTAAGGACGCCTTAGATTCTTTGAACCTTTTTAGAGACCTAAATGCATACAATTGCTTTCGCTACGTAATTTACTGCAAAAAGCGTGGGGTTAATACTTATCGACTTTCGCGTTTAACAAATAGTTCCTTGGGAAGATCTCGATGTTAAGTAAGTAGTACCTTGTTTTAACTATAGGGACATAAATGGAAAGGAAAATGTACGGCTGTCATAAAAGTTTCCGGGTTTAACGATATTAGCAACGTCTACTTTAAGACCCCCAGGCAGCAGAATTAATGTGGTTACTACCTCGTATTGTTAAACTCAAGACTTCTGTAAACCTTCCGTCTGCATTTACTGCATTAACTTAAATTATTTATGAACGGCTGACGGGAAATGATGTAATATTCGAAGAACATATAAATTTTCCGACCGTCCATAAATGTTAAATTTTTGAACTTAGAACTTACACTAAATAGACAGAGTATTAGTTTTGCATAAAAATATGTCTCTTTTCGAATGTGTTGTGGTTTATAATAACCGAATATTTCGTGTTTTTAACTTGTAAATGTGTGCGTATTGAAGATGGCATATACGGATACGTATCTACGGACATAAAAAAATGATCTCTTGCCAAAATTAGCTTATCATAAATTTCTCGTTTAGAGTCGGTTTTTCAATGGTGATTTAAACTCCAGTTCAACTAAGCTCAGTTTATCTCTTGATCTCAGTTCTTTCAATTTCAAATGAATGTGTTGCTTGATCTTTAATGTAAGCAAACGTTACAGCGATTCGCTTTGTGAGTCATGACTAACCTTTGCAAATTGCACTCGAAGAATTTCAGCTGCATAGGTGACTCATCGAGAAAGCCGGGCATTATGCAAAGCATATGAGCAGACGGTATCGGAAAATCACGATGAATTATAGTGCAACTGGCCCACATGTAAAGTGTTACGTAATCGGAATTTCCGTTGTAAAACCATATAAAAGGCGACTGCGTTGACGATGGATATCATACAGCAAGTAGCCGTATGGTCGTGAACACCTCCGAGTCCGAAGGCGAATTGTAGGAACTCGTAAAGCCAGAATTGATGTAGTGTTTAATCTCTAGGCATTGAAATAAGAGTTTCTATGTCCTTGCAAACTAAGGCCCGGTCTTTTTTCTAATTTTTTGATTTAATTTTTTTGTGAACGTATCATACAGATTATAAAGGAGTGAATGAAAATGGCAACCTCTGTAGCAATCAAGTCCTTTAAAAAACTGACGTTTACTTTTCAATTATTGAGTATTTTTCGAATATTTGATCTGACGTCTATAGAATAGTCTTATTCTCGCAGAAATCAGCCTCATCCGTTCCTTTTGTTTCGCAAAAGAGCAAAGCGTAACAATTGTCAAAACAGATGTAATCGCTCGGTTTCGTTCTTCATTTCGAGCTAATTAATACTTTCTCGCTCGAAATAATTAATTACCTTCGAAAGCAAATTTACTGGAGTGTATTTTTTGGTCGTCATTATCATCATCAGCTCATTATCTTTCACTGTATCGAGTGAATGCAGACGCGTTCGGCGACAACTGCTCTTAATTAAAACTTCTTATCGCATTAATCACGGCCGTCGTCGGTGTTTTCAAATAAAATTCGTTCACACTTTCGCGAACTTTGATAATGTGCCCGCGACGGGAATCCGCGTTTCCATTCGCTTTTTATTCATGCAGGCGTCGGCCTTCCATTCTCATAAATAAATTATACACCGCCCGAATTTTGTACCAGTTATTATGAGTAATGTATAATTTCTCAAGAATATTTTCTTCACAATATAAAAGCCCCAAGCTATTTCAGTTTATTGAGGAGGCGTATTCAGCTAAGCATTCGTTTATTGTCTTAATGCGGCTGCGTCTAACTTAATATAATAGGTTTTTTCTTTTTAGGCTTTTACTTTACAAACTATAGGAAGAAACTCAATTCAACTGAATTCAAAAAAGTCCGACGATTCTAAGTTAGAACATTACAAATGATTTGACACTCGTAAAATACTCAACGTGCTATGATGGTTAAGGGCAAATTGCGATTTGTAACGTTTAATAATCTTAATTACTTTACAATCCGCTTTATGGGTTTCAAATAATTTGAAATGTTCTGTGCCACATAAAACACAGACGAGATCGAAACCTTACCTGTAGGTTCGATTAATTTCCATACCAACTGAGGGTGTTATTTTAATCGGGGTTGCAAGTTACAACTTGGTATGATCCAAATTCCGAACATTATCGAGATTGCACAATATTGTATCTTTTTCTTTTTTTGAGGTCGGGGGATATCTTCATAAGATGACCCCTGCTTTCGGACGGCCATGTTTGATTCATCCGAGCCATAGGCTCGAACGCCTACCAACTAAAAACCTCTTTCCTCTTTCTCCTGATGATCGCTGGGGTACCACCTTTCGGAATTTCTTCGTAGCGATTATCTGACTACTATTTTTCCTTCTTTTCATCTGTCTCCTTTTTCTCCATTATGGCCTCTAAAAGTATTCTACATGTCTCCCACGCTTCTTCTTTTTGCAGCATTATTTATACCATGTTCTCGGGTTTCAGATTTATCCCTAGGTCTTCCTCTAGCTTCTCCCTCTTCTTTCCCCATGCTGGACATTGAAACGCAGTGTGATAAGAATTATCCGGGTCACCTTGGCAATACCTACATTGACTGGAGTTAACTTTCTTTATCTTCTTATATTCTTCAAAGCAGCCGTGGCCACTGATCACTTGGGTCAGATAATAGCTAAGTTGGCCATGCTTTCTGTTGAACCATGCTTCAACTTCGGGGATAAGTACTTTTGTCCATGCCTTGACATTGTTGTCATCTTTCTTGCCATATCCTTAAAGTGTTCTCCCAGGCTAATTTTCTCTCCTCAGTGTTCTTATGGTACGTAACTGCTTTTTCTTGGATCAAAATGTCCATTGGTATCATTCTGGCTATTATGCAGATTCCCTCCGCTGCAACGGTTCTGTAACCGTTAGTGCCTACAGAACCGTTGCAACGGAGGGAATCTGCATAATAGCCAGAATGATACCATTGAACATTTTGATCCAAGATACAATAGCAGCTGTTCTCTGACATAATCGTAATTTGGCAGCGTATTTTTTAACATCGCACACCTCGTGCCAGATTGGTGCTGCGTACAACGCTATTGATTCAAAGACTGACACTAGAACTAAAAATAAAATCAAAATCAAAATAAAAAGAACTTTTCTTTTATTTCTCACTCGGCCCTTCCTTGCTCGGCATAATTCTTGATAAGGCAGTAACGGCTCTCTGAGCTTTCTGTGTTGTGTACTCTACATGTTTACCGAAATGTACTCTTCTGTCTCCTAGATGTTTAATTTCCGACTTTTTGGCTATCGCCTCACCTTCGACTTGCAAATTCAATTTAGGACATTACTTTTTGCCAGACAACATTAAAAATTCTGTTTTTTCGGCTGCTACTTCTAATTTACTTTCATGCACCAATTTCTGGCTGCCTAATTTTCCGCTTCTTCATGACGATCCTATAGCCGTTTCCCCAGATATCGTCTTCTATTTCGTCGCGCAATTGTTTCCACTTCTGATCTATTGCCTTGCATATAGCTTTCTTCAGGGTTGTTTTTACTTCTTTATATTTTTGAATAGCGTAATTTATTGCCACATAGCTAGTTTGTTTTTTGTTTTCGCTTCCCATCTCTCTTCTATTTCTAATGCGTTCCTTTCTCAGTTGTGCAATGTTCTCATTCCATCAATATACCGCTCTCTTTTGTCTCTATTTTTGTTTTGTACCTATGGTTTTATCACACGCCTTTTTCAAGGCGTCTACCAGTTCTTCAGGATTATATTTTGGTTCGCGCATATTATTTACTGTAGCTTTCCACGATTTTGTAAACTTTCCGTGAGAAAATCCTCTGAACTTCCAGCCTATTTTGTTTCCTTATTGTTGTTTTAAACAGTCGTATTTTCAAAAAAGATAAATTTGTGATCACTTAAGTTCTCCTCGTGGTTTACATACCAGTTTCCTATTTTCCCCACTAGCCCTCCAGTGGTAATGGCAATGTCGATTATTGATTTACTGTTTCCTTTCTCGAAAGTTGGCGAATCTCAGTTATTTTGCATCACCCAGTTTCTTTGGGCTATCCATTCTCCCAGGATGTTGCCTCTCTGGTCTCTTCTGCTTTCGTTCCATTCTGGTGACTTGGCATTAAAATCTCTCATAATTACCGCATCTTTTCCATTTATGTTAATGTCGTCTCCTAATCTGTCCAAAAAGATTTCAAAATCTTCCAAAACAACATCTAGGGACACATAACCGTAATAAATTATGTCGTCAATCTCGAGCCACACATACCCCTTGCCTTTCCCTTTGTTTCTTATCTTGCATTTTTTGTCATTATTCTTATTGCTACAACGTTCTATCCTGCTAACATCGAACATTGCCGAGATTGTAGTTTCTTACCGGTTGCTAAGGAGGTAGCACCGTTGGTAGTTGCAAATCCGTTTAGAATGACCCCCTTAAGTGATCTAATCAACTTAGTTGTGCAATTGTATTGGTATCATTAAACACAAAGTTTTTAATAAATTGAAAGAATTTCAAGGGCAAATACTTTAGTAATGGACGGTAGAAAAGTGAAAAGGATTACATCAAGAACGAGCATCAGTCCATCAAGTATACCATGGAGATTTAATAGGAAAAAGAAATATTCGTTTAGTGTCAGAAACTTTGATTAATTATATAGAGATTGAAAAAAAAACATTTGTTTTTTCTGTATTAAAAGCTGTGATTGACTCGTTGTTTAAAGATTAATAACAATATCTGTCAAGTATAATCCAGTATGCCAAAGATGGATAAACACATAGAAACAATAGCAGCCTTTACAGATATAGAAAAATAAATTTCCATTTATTCGGTGGAATAAATCCAGGTACATATATCGCAGCGCTCTGAATTCCGGGTGATTTATGTCCCGGATTTTCTGAAAACAGACGAGACGCTTAATCAAAATTAAACATTTTCGCTTACGTGCAACTGATAAGCCCATTCCGGACGGGCCGCGCATGTTTAATTTAATTTTTTGGACGGTTCTATTGCCGTGTAATTGATTTTGATTTACGAAATGATCGCCCGGAGCCATGAAACCGTCAGGCCGAAGTAAATATCGCAGTGCAGTTTGTTGTGCGTAATTGCTTTTGCTGTTTGTAAATTTTATATTTGCTTTTAAACGTTGATATGTTTGTAAAAAAATGCTGTCATTGCATCAGAGAGTTACGTTTAATTATTGCTGGTAAAACTGAATTTTTTAAAATGTAAATTTTCTCTGTGAACAAAAAAAAATAGATCGCTTAAACTTTTACTTATCACGTGAAGAAACTAAAATCGATGATTCACATTACAATTTTCACATTTAAATTACTACTGAATGCGTGTTGGTTTTCTTTTTCCATTTGTGAAGTGATGAGGTTGGTTAATACCGCGCTATTTTTTGCTCGCGTTCGCGTTTCATTCGAAAGGGATTTCATTCTGTAATAGGCGGAAAATGAAAATTGTAAAGACTGGAAGTGTAATTCGGATTTTTTCGGTTTCCTTTATACTCGAGAATGAGCTTGGGGGAGACAATATTTACACCATTTCACCGTGAAACTATATTAGAATTTATTAAAATGGAATCTATTTTTTTTATTTCTAAATGAGCTCGGAGACGACGATTATTCTTGACGCGGACGGTATATTTCTACTTCCGGGACGCATTTTACGACACAGAAGATATGACGTTCTGCGGCAAAGCACTTCAAATAAAAACAAATATTTTTCTCTTTGAAAGCGGCGCTGCATTCGAGATAGTAACTTCCAGGATGCGCTGCGAACGTTGATAACAATTTTCTGCTCCGCTCTGCCGTAAGAATCATAAATTTTGCTTGTTTGTTGGCTCTCAGATATCAAGATAAGGGAAATTGTCAGGACAACCCCGCGAATATCGCCCACCACTCTTAATTTTCTCAGCCTGAGAGCTTATCAAGACGCTTCGACTCTTCTTTATTAAAAGGGAAAGAGAATTCCGAAAAGATTTCTTCGTAGAATCGAAAAGTTGATTTTATACACAAACTTACAGTCTGAAAATATAAGAGATCAGATATTTTAAATGCGAGGGTAAGTCTAAAAACTCAGTGTATTTTTCGTCTTTAAAAGGCAACATTAATTTCTTTATTGGTTAATTTACAGTTGGTTCTTGTCCGATGAAATTTGTATCACAAAATCTTTTCGAAGCTGTCGAACGACTGCGAAACGAAAGTGTATAGTGTGCAATTTAGTGTCCGCTTAAAAGATTTTGTGATATTTATTGGTTAACATGATTTTAAAATATCATTTTGTATTAGAAATTGTAATTTTTTTGCATATCTCTTTTATTGTTATTTTAAATCAATTTAAAATGAGTAGTTTAACCACATGTTAAACAATGGCAGTGTTATTCCCTATGTGAGCCACAATCTTTGCATTTTGAAATGCATGTCGATATATTTCAGACATACACCCATAAATCTCACAGTCAGTCTGTCGATGCGACAGGTAGTGTTTTCAAAAAAAAAAACTCCTATCTTCACCGTGATTAACTTTCCGTGTGCAATTAAACGTGAGTTACGAGCGGAGGCTACAAAATACGAAAAACTTTTGGCCAGGGACGTGGGCGCCGCCGCCGCAAAACCGGCCGAAAGTTAAATGTTGCGGCGATAATTTTTGCGAATATAGAGCGGCGATAAAGTTAACTAGCATGCACCGAATTAAAAGTTACTCTTTTGAATATATGTATTTTCCCTTTGGTATAGTTCCAAACTATAAAGTACTGCAAAAAAATCAACTTTTTTTACATATAAATTTAATTGAATTTAGGTACGAGCAAACGAAATTATAGTTTATTTTTTATGTTCTACAAGCAGTAGTACATGTGATGTCTATCAAGAAGTAGCTACTTAAAGTAAAATTAATTGCGAAAAAGTGTAGTTTAAAAATTTATCAACGAAATCGTAATGCATGTAATTTATATTCTGCTGACCTAGGCCGGGAGTGAAAAAAGTACGTGTTTTTATTAGTCCCGAAGTTAATGATTGCTAATTATAAAGATGTAGAATCTATAGTATTAATAATTGACTAAAGTTTGGTAGCACTCTGTGTAAGTCCAGTACTGATAGGAACAGTGTTTTCATTTTTACCTCCTCGATTAAATACAGTAAAAGCAAAGTGCATGAAATTGTAGTACACCAAGTTGTTTACACCCGGTTTAATCCTTAGAAACATTAACTAACTTATATAAATATTATGCTTTGCAAAACAGACCGGTTTAAGTAAAGTCGGCTTTTAAAGTCAACTACGTCTATACAACACACACAGTAATTTGTTTGCATGTTTCACTATCACGTATGTCAACGAACACGAAGCTATGGCACTAAATTCTCATTACGCCAAGTAAGATAGTGCAAAGCACAAAATTTTATTAGTCCCGAAATATTAAATATACCTACCTGCTGCTAAAAATGCGCGATGAATAGTGCAAGTCAGGGATAATAGAAAACGAACACAATGCCCCTTGTAAGGTAATTCGAGTTATAATTATTTCTAACGGAAACACGAAGCGGCTACATTTGTAATAACAATTACGTGTTGTTAGTTCAAACAAGAAGCAAGTGCACGTGTTTGTGCATGTTAATGGCGTGTACATATTCCTTAAAATTTATGCATGTGTTGTGCATTCTACTTCGGCTTAATCAAACAGATTTGGTTCAGATCGTATGTGAAATATCTCAGGGGAAAAACTACTTCGTTAAAGCGAAGCTGAAATTAAAAAAGATTAAAAAGGCAATGTAATTAACTCGTGCACGGTGAATGATTGCTGTATTAAAGAGCAAGGATAATTAATTAACTGTTACGTACACAGCGTGTCATTTTGATAACTTCAAACGATTAATTAAACTTCTGTTTTAAACAAAGTCTGACTATGGTAGATTGACGTCGTAGGGCAACATATTTTGATTTTAACGGAATTTTTCCTTTAACATCAGGTAATTTTTAATTCTCGGAAAAAAATTGTGAAATTTCATTCGCAAGAAACAATAACTTTGTGAAATAATCATTAATAGAAATACTATGCTAATAAATCTAATGAAAACAGACAATATTATTTAAACGATGTATTTATATGTATTTTATACACTTTCCATTTTCTAGGCAATTTGTTGCAATTTTCCAAAAGAAGGGTTAGAATATACAGGCTGTTTCACGATTTTACCGACAAATTGCAGGAGGTGATAGTAGAGTTAAAGGGGATAAAAAAAGTCCCCTACCAGTTTTGTCTTGGAAGCTTTTTTTTTCTGGCGAATCTGACTCAAACGGTTGGGAACTGCAGAGACTGCACGTAATACATATTTACATGTTATAAGCAAGTGTCAGAGCACGTCCAGCACCGTCTCGCATCGAGTATACGGAGAATTAATGAAAACACAACGGTTTTCAAACGGTGAGGGTCGCTTTTCAAAAATTCTTTTTTTTTTTTTTTATCTGTGGTGGTTGCCCAACGGGGTCCTAAGTCAAAGACTTGTCAGGACCTCAGGAGCGGGAGTGTATTTTGAGTGTGTGTAAAGTGTTCCAGGGCTTTGTTACTTCCAACCTTCTCGCCGTTTAAGGGGAAGCAGTGTCGAATTTTATCCCCAACACTGAAGGGTGCCTAAAGTCCATACCGACCACCCCCGAGAAAAATCCCGAGTGCTGTTCAAACCGACGACCATGCGATTGCAAGGCCGGTACTCTTACCACTGGACCGTTCAGGCGTTAACGAGTTTTTTTTCTTATCTCGGTAACTGAGAAAAAACGAAAAAAAATTATTACATGCCTTTCTTACTCTGTAGTGTCTCTAATATTATACCCCGAAGTTTATCGGAAAGGTCGTGAAACACCCAGTACACTCACAGCCACTTCTACATGTAATCTATATAACCAGATTCATACTTGTATAAATACAGAAGTAGATTTTCTGTTTTGTTCACTTTTTATTTGTTACGAAATAGTAGTGATAGTTGTCATATAATTTTGCTGGAAATTGTACCAACGCTTCAAGTCAGTCACACGACATTTTCTACGATTTTATAAGCAAAAGTTGACACAGCTTTTGATATGCAAACCGATGTTATATTGTTTTTTTTAAACGTGTCCCGTCTTACACATCACGATATGTTGAAGAGGATGAACGACCTACGCTTGAAGATCAGGAAGGATTTTTTGAAGAGGAAGAAACACTCTATGCAGATGAAAATGATAAAGTAATCGTGAACAAGACGCTGCCGACTATTGGAAAAGTAGGAAGAAAATGCCCTCACTTTGTCTAATGCTTGTCATGGATTTGAAAATGTTCATTACTTACTGTTCACTGTTATACAGATTTGACATTTTGTTAGAGCAAGACGACTTGCGGACGAAAAGGCTTTTGAAAGTAGCACATTATGTCTTTAATAAATTCAATGTTGCTATGGAATTTGGAACCACCGTTCATGCAATAGATTTAAGAAGAGGAACAATACAAGACAATCAAGATCTTCAATTGAAAGACTTTAAAGCATCAAAGAAGTGGATATTACATTTCACATGAATACAGGGGCTGTTTCGAATTTAATAGCAGATCGTACCTCGAAATTATAGGAAATCGCAAATAATTTTATAAATTAAACAAACCGCATTTAAAGAACTATGGTATAGGTAATAACCACCGGCTGTTTCACTAATGGGATGGATCTCCTACACCGTAAACTACAATTATACAAATATAAACTACAATTGTTTTTTACCAACGTAACAATAATAAAGTGTCCAGTATGAAGAATTTATTCTGTTCTGTAGTCATGAGTTTTCTGCTAATCTTTTTGCTCCACTACAATCGCAATAACTCAAAATTTGTAATAAAATTACAATGATTGCGTTAAACTAAAAAATTCGAATAAGAAGATGAGTGTTTTTATAGCTCTCGTTGAGAATAAGAAATGCAAGTTTGCACTAAAAATATAAAATACACTTGAAGTGCTCTTTTAAGGACAATGGTTGTCCAGAACATCTTTAAAACTCCTCTTTCCTTTATCCCAATTCACCGAAATAACACTTCGGATACTGTCTCGTTTAACAAATAAAAAACATTTACATATCTACCCTAAATCTTTTTTGTGCACGGAGTGCGAACATTAAAAATCATTTTATGACGGCGAAAACAATGCGAATGCTGAAGAGCGGCTCTTGAAAAAAAATCTCGAGCATTTCGCATTTACAAAGTCGATAATCCGCGCGCACGCAGAAAAAATGCCTACGGAGGTAGCGCGAAAATGTGATTTCGTATCCGTTTGTTCCGAAAACAAAATTGGTTTTGTTTTGCTTTTGCGATGTCGCCGCCGCGAAAAAATATTTTCGCATATGGGTCACTTTTGTGCGAGCTTTTACGTGCGTGCAGAACAGCGAAATTTACATGCAATAATATTTGAACAGAATAATGGCCCCTGCTTTACTTTCCGGGCGGAGGGAATTTATTATCGTTGCGTAATAACAATTTCGCGAATGGTTCATGTATGTGTATTTTTTTATATGAATTTTCTGTTACGATGTAGTACGTTTTCGATTTTAATTATCGCCAATTACTAAACTGATCCAAGTTCTTTCCCATTAATTTCAATGTATATGCCACGAACATTGAAAGAATAAAAGGATTGGACCGAATATCGTAAACAAGAGAGTATCTTAAATCCACTGCTACTTTTTTTAATGAAACAATATAAACAATTCAAAAATGGAGAAAAGAATACAACTTGAAAAAAGTTACTTGAAGATGGATATCGCAGGAATTCTTATTCTTGCCACTTGTTCCGGATATAGCTAATCATCCTGTATATCCTCAATTTGTTGACTACTGAAGTATAGAAATCAAGATACCACAAGTCCAAGTAAATTAATAATCCAAGAAACAAAAATTATTTCTCCCAAGACACGCAAGACTTTTCAGATTTTCTCTTTTGTTGGTAGATTTTTGTACAACAGCTGAGAAGAAAAGCTGAAATTTTTTTGTCTACAAAATCTATTCCACATGTTTTACTTATGAGAGGAGCTTAGGAGCATTTTACAATTCGGTTTTCAATTTTTCGACAATTTATTCTTTTGGTATATCTGGTTCCGAATGCTTTTCCTTGTTACTACTACCAAAATAATTCGACTGCGTCAAGATAGATTACTTCAGAAAATACGCGAAGTCAATTTTCATAGTCTTCTAACCAGTCAACTAGACAGACTAGGCCAGTAACTAGTCAATGTCAGACTGCTAAAGTAATTTAGCGACATTAAAAATAAAATTGTTATTGTTAACATGCTACGTCTCTTTCCCTTGTTTTACTCTTAGGGTGGAAAAATAATCTCCAGTCATTGTTGTAAAAAATCGGAATTCTGTACAAAATTTATTATTTCAAAATTAGAAAATAAATTGCAAAATGTTGTAATCATAAAATTCAAACGTATAAGTCTGAATCAACGGACTGGTTTATTATTCAAGTTAAAACAAAACATGTCACATAGCGGAATGATTTGAAACGTGACTTAAGACAACAGGGTGCCTTGCATGTCGTGGATATGTGCTAAGAAAAATATTACACTTATCGCTACTTGGTTCAAAGAATTGCAACTGCGAACCTTGAAAAATATTGCTGAGATTGCAACCGGACACAAGCGATAAATATCTGCGTAGGCATAATAAAATGTCATGGACAATTGCGCGACATGTATCGGTGAAAACATTTCGCTCAAAATGGAAATGTTTTGAATTTGAATGTTACGGTGATGTTAGTATACCCCTCCTAGAGAGCCGAACTTTTTATTTAAATACTCCAGTGCGCAGAGAAAAAGTCAGTTCCCATTTTAATTTTCGTCAAAGTTTTTCATCTTCTCCCTGTGTATTTAAATAATCGTCGCCAATGTTTCTCTTTCGGTTTTTCGTGAAATAAAATCGATTAAATTCCCCCTTTTTTATTCGGTAGAAAAAATAAAATCTTTTTTCTTGGGTTTTGTTTTAATTAGTTTAAGTAAGACGTAAACGAGTCGTTTTTGAAAGTAACACTAAAGTGTACCTACCAAACGCACAGAATGCCGTTATTTCTCACTTCGAATTTCGTTTGATTGTATTTCTATTTGTTTTTTTTTTTGTATTTCGAGTTATTTGCCATGTTCATTTTATGAACGTTTTACTTATTAATATTATAAATTTTTTTTATTATTCTATACAGGGTGTCCTAACAGTGTGTTCTCGGGCAATATCTCGTTAACTACTGAAGATAGAAAAAAATTTCAACACAATTTATTTTTTAATTGTAGAGGTCTACAACACAAAATTATTTTTATCTGTACAGAGTGAATCAAAACAGTGGTGCCGGACACAACTTTTTTATTTCAAATGGCATACCCTATATATGAAACCAAATTTGGACTGCCCATAAAATTCTATACATTTTCTGCATAACATTGCCTATACCTAAACCGTTCTTGAGATATTTTACATTTTGTCTAAAAACTGCCATTTGCAGCCACTATTTTATTTATTTTTTCTTATTAACTTTAAGAAAAAGATTTTTGGTACAGATGTAGTTGATTCATAAGCTTATTATAACCCATTATTATATGTACTTTTATCGCTATAGGGTGGTCATGCTAATAAATGACAGAAATCAATTTTCTTAAATAGCGTGCTCTATATTTTTCTATCCTAAATTCCTCGTTTAATAAAGTATTTTCATTTTTGTTAAGCATGTCTTATACCTATCTGCGATATTTTCTGAGATTTTTAGATTTATTTGAATTATTTCTTTTAAAACGAGTTATTGGCAGTGGAAAACCGGCAAACAATGAACATTAGTACATTAATAATTACTTTTCGAATTGTTAGACTGTTAGGAAGTTTTAGTTATGAACTTGTTAAGATACGAATTTTTAGATTTATTGAATTATTTCTTTATTAAATGCTTGCATAGCCAAGTTGGTTGGATCCGCTGGCAACGGGCTTGAGGCTTGGTCGGGCAACTATAGGTGTGCGTTCGAATCCCCTCCTGGTGCATATAGGTCCTATGTGAGAGATGGAACTCTTATGTGTCGGATTGTGTTCAGGATTTATATCGGTCCCTTCGAACTAGGTTTGTCTGCGTTTCCCCAGTTTGTAAGATGAATGCCAAAGGAAAACACCTAGTAGGTCGGTCGCAGCCGCAGCTAGCAATATTAGAATAGCTAGCTTAACGCCACTCTGACAAGCTCATAGAGAGCTTGGGGCATTTATGATGTAAGTACAAAAAATGTATAAGTGTTTAGAGGAGTCACGTACTTAAAATACCTAATGCTTGTACATTACTGTCGCTTGAAAATTAATTATTAAAGTCAATAGTTTCATTTGTTTTCCGTTTTCCATGACCACCTTAAACAACAATTCGTTTTAAAAGAAATAATTCAAATAGATCTAAAAATTTCAAAAAATATCGCAGATAAGTATAAGGCATACTTAACAAGAATGAAAGTACTTTATTAAACGAAGAATTTAATATAGAAATATATAGGGTATGCTATTTAAGAAAACTGAGTTTTGTCATTTTGAAATTTCTGATATTTTGTTTATTACCATAACCACCCTATAGCAACAAAAGTCCATTTAATAATGACTTATGATAAGCTTATGTATCAACTACATCTGTACCAAAAATCTTTTTCTTAGAGTTAAAAATAAATAAAATATGAATAAATAGTGACTGCAAATGGGATTTTTTAGACAAAATGTTAAATATTTTACGAACGGTTAGGTTTAGGTATAGATAATGGTATATAGAAAATATGGAGAATTTTATGGGAAATAGAAATTTGATTTCTTATATACGGTGTGCCATTTGAAATAAAAAAGTTTTGTCCGGCACTACTGTTTTAATTTAATTTACTCGGTATATATGAAAATAATTTTATATTGTAGAATTCTGAAACTAAAAACAAAACTGCCTGGAAAGTTTTTTGTATCTTTAGTAGTTATCCAGATATTGCCTGATAACACACTGTTGGGACATTCTGTATACAGGCTGTTACAAATTCGAGGCTCACCATTGGGATCTCGGAAACGGTAAGAGATACGAAGTCGGTTAAATTGGGGCAAAGTTGCGTATTTTGGTGCTCAGTAATAATCCGTTCTGGAAAATCTTCTACGATTTATAGTTTTTGAAATATTTCCAAAAAACCGAAAAACGAAATTTTCTTTTTTATTTTTTTCTGAAGTTATTATTGCAGGAATCTTAACAAAATTAACACATTCTAGAGGCACTTTTTTAAGCTCTTTACGATGATATTATTAGATTTTACTTGAAACGTTTCGTCTCGTTCTGATCATCATCAACTTCATTTTTTCTTATGGGCGCTACATTGGGTTTTAATACCAATGAATAGATCTATTTTTTCTGATGCTTTTCCATATATCACACATCCCTATTTAATAATTTGAAACAGCTGGAAATGCAAGAAATTGTTGAAAATAACACTGCAACGAAAAACATGGTATGCAATGAAAACAAAAACCAAAAAAAGTTTGATACACCTTCGGAGTTTTATTTCGTTTATCATAAAAACAGATTTTTGAAAAAATTTTAGATATAAAAATGAAGGATGTGAATCCAAGAAAGACGTAGACTTTTAAAACGTATTGTGCTGACAGCAACAATTTAGTAATAGCAAGAGAAATTTACTTCCAAGAATGACGATGACGCCTTACTTTCGTAATTACTTTCGATTACTTTCGTAATTAAATTACACATTTTTATGATTAAAGCAAGAAAGCATTACAAGAAATTATGTCTTTAAAAATCTCTCATTCTTGTAAATTTAAAAATGTATTGTGCTAACAACAATTTAGTAATAGCAAGATAAATTTACTTCCAATAATACCCAGAAAGATGCCATCCAGACAGAACAATATTATTAAGTTAGATAGAAACATTGCACTTTATGGATATTTTCATAAAACTCGAAGGACTTATCGAGATCGCCTTAATGATGATGATAATGAAGAATTATTAGAAGAGGTAATTCATAGTTATTTATAAAATGTTTAAAAATATGACACTACAAGAAAGAATGTTTCCTCGAGCAGTAACATCTTTTAAGATACGAGTTTTCTAAAGACATGCGCATAATTTAATTTGATATTTTCTAGCTTTTTAATAATAATAATAATGAATAATTTAATTACAAATCTAATCAGCTATTGTTTTGTAGTTGTCTTTCTGGATATTGTTGGAAGGAAATTTCGCTCGTTATTACTGAATTGTTGTTGTTAAGACCACAATAAATTTTTACGTCTTTCTTGGATTCATAACATTCATTTTTAGATCTAAAATTTTTTCAAAAATCTGTTTTTATGATAAACGAAATAAAACTCCGAAGGTATATCAAACTTTTCTGGTTTTTATCTTCACTGCGTACCATGTTTTTCTTTGCAGTGTTATTTTCAACAATTTCTTGCATTTCCAGCTGTTTCAAATTATTAAATAGGGATGTGTGATATATGGAAAAGCATCAGAAAAAATAGATCTATTCAATGGTATTAAAACCCAATGTAGCGCCCATAAGAAAAAATGAAATTGATGATGATCAGAACGAGACAAAACGTTTTAAGTAAAATCTAATAATATCATCGTAAAGAGCTTAAAAGAGTGCCTGTAGAATGTATTAATTTTGTTAAGATCCCTACAATAATAACTTCAGAAAAAAATAAAAAAGAAAATTTCGTTTTTCGGTTTTTTGGGAATATTTCAAAAACTACAAATCGTAGAAGATTTTCCAGAACGGATTATTACTGAGCACCAAAATACGCAACTTTGCCCCAATTTAACCGACTTCGTATCTCTTACCGTTTCCGAGATCCCAATGGTGAGCCTCGAATTTGTAACAGCCTGTATATTTGATTTCTAAAGTTTATAAACATTGTTTTATTTGAATATGTTTTTTAAGAAATTCTAGAATTTGATTGAATACAAAAATTCGTAAGACATAAATATATAAGAGAGAAGGAAATCTTGTGAATCCCAAAATTATTTGTACAGTAAAAGTACGGAAAAAGGGGCCAAAATTCATTCCATATAAAAAGGATGCTGAGGGCCATTCCTAGCTACTTAAAAACTAAATCCAGAAACTCTAAAACAAAGGAATTGCGACTCGTGTTCTTTATGGTTTTGCCGAAATATTGGTAAAACATCAAGAGAAAGGTGAAAGGAAATTATTGTTGTTTACTGAATAAAGCTTATGTTCAGAAATCAGAAATTTTAAACTTCTGTCTCTTAGGCCTTTTTGATCACTTTTTGCTACCCCATCCGGCCGTTACAGGTCTTTTTCTTGACAATCGATCGTCGTAATTACTTCACTTCAGTTACTTCCCAAAAACCTGAAGCAAGGACTTTTCCAGCGGATTTTCGATCTCGAAACTTCTTAGGTCTTAGAGAACCATCGACTGCTGTTTCGTTTCTTTGTCGTAAAAATGGACCCAAGTTTCGTCCTTGGTCACAACATAGCTCAAAAAGTCTGCACCTTTTTCAAAACGGGCACAGATTCAGCGCAATGCTTCCACTCTTGCTCGCTTTTCATCGACATTCAAGCGTTTCGGGGTTCCATTTAGGAGAAATTTTTTTCACATCTAAATCGACGTGAACTATGACGGACATATTCATACAAAATCTACATATAGTGTATCAGTGCATATGTTTCAGTCCAAGATAATCACATGTATTCTGTATTTTCATTTCAAATTTCAATTGATGTCTAACAATAATCGAAGAGAAACTAATTGATAGGTAACCATAGCAACCACAGCAATTCTCCAAAGACGTTTCAATATGTAGTAACAATCAATTGAAGAGAAAATTGATTTACTAAAAACCATATTCTCTTCAACTGATTGTTAGATATGTTAGATTGTTACGTCATTGGTGAATTGTTGTGGTTGCTATGATTACTTATCAATTCGTTTCTCTTCAATTATTGTTAGATATCAGATATCGGTTGAAATGAGTTGATGCTTACAGAATACACGTGAATGCCATATCATGAAATGCAGCAACATTTTCGGTCTTCCTAGTCTCTTCTCCTCTTCAACGGAAAGTTTCCCTCTTTTGAATGACGGATCCAATTTTTCTCAGTCGCGTATGAATAGCACTGATCACCAAGTGTATTAAGAATATCTTCGTAAATCTACTTACCCCTTAACAGTCGACATGCTTTCTTTCAAATTTTATTCAGCTTCTTGAAGTAAAATTTCACAGTGACATTTCTAATAAGTCATTGTTTTTTGTCATGGTAACACCATTTTGTTTTGTTCAAGAGAAACGGCTTAGGTTAACTAGATATCAATACGCCCTGGTTAAAATGCAGCTGACATATGATCGGTATTCCAGTTACAATTTAACGTTAATCTTTAATTTGAAGCGTATAGATGCAAAAGCAGACATTTGACATTTTTTTAAAAATCAGTTACTTATGAATTCCTCATTGTAAAATTGGCCAGGAATATGATTAACTGTCCTTCAGAGGCAGAAACAGACATTTGAATCCGTTAATAATATTTGAAATTTAGCAAATGGTATTGTCACGCTAAGGGCCTTCACCACGTCGCGCTAAGCCTCCACTATGTCGCGACGGTGCGTCCTTAGCCTTTGGGTTGACTGGGGTGCGTAGGTTTATCAGAGGGTAGAGCTTTAAAGACAATGATTTACAAAATTGATACCTCTTTATTTACGTAAAGGATTAATTTGGTTGAGGGTGGTTTTGTCCGTGAAACTTGGGGTGCGGTCCTGGGGCGTTCGCGGCGACTGGGGTTGTGGATTCGACTAAGACGGAGCAGCGGCGCCAGTGCAGAACTACGGTGATGTCTTCTCTCGGCAGCTGGCGGGGGAGATGGTCCTCGTACTTCTTTAGGACGAACGGCAATGTTGTCGGCGGCCGTAACAGATGATGGGGGCTGCAGCAATGCTGATGCTGGGGTAGCGACGACGATGAAGCGGGCGACGGCGTCGGCGTCGGCGTTGTTGAGCGTTGGCGGCGGCAATGTTGGCGTCCCCTCGTTGGTTGGCACTAGTGCCCCCTGAGTCGGTCCGGGGAAAACGACTGACTTCCTAATTTTAGCCCGCACTTTAAATACACGTTTTTTGCCTAGTCGCGCGTTGCATTTTTTCATCACCTGCTTTGTGTCCGTTTGCGTCATTTATATACACGCGTATAAGCACGTGGCCCCGTTTGAAATGAATTTCGCTGATGTGATGAAATATGAACATTTACGTATCAGTTACCTCCTTATTGTGTTTACATTTCAACACGGTCGTAAGCTGCCCTCAATTACACAAGTCCGCGTTCAAATACTTTTTATGATTTTTATCCGCGGAACATAGAAAAAACCTCCTTATGGTTTTTAGAAAATTCCCCCTCGTGACAGTATCTTATCTCATAAGATTTGGACAGGTTTTTTGCGTTTTACTCAGAAATACTTATGCGTCAAATGTCTGCTTTTGCATCTATATGCTTCATTTATACTCATAGGCCCTGTATTTCATTCAGAGTTTAACTTTAAGCTTCGTTTTATTCCCATAGTAATAATTGTAAAGACAATTGTTTCCGTAGAAATAAAACGAAGCTTAAAGTTAAACTCCGAATGAAATACTGGGCCATAGTAATAATTACCAAAATAATTGTTTCTATGGGAATAAACTGAAGATTAAAGTTAAACTATAATGGCCATTTACACCAAACGCTTAAGTAGAGCTTAAATTTAAGTGGTATTTATAATGTGACATTTTTATGTTACACAGCATTGTGTAAGTATATTCTAAGTGACACTTAAAGTTAAATTGAGCTTAATGTTTGATACAACTGGCCATAACTGGAATACTTGGCCATAGTCTGCCTAAGGCGATCCTGACTGCTTCTGTTAAAACAATTTCCATAGGCACTTTGTTGACAGGATTTCCTAAAAGGCATCTTTCTAATATGCATATGCATTTTATGTAGTTATGACAATAAACGGTCCATAAAAGCTAAAAAGGCCAAGAAGGTATTATTTTGCTTTCTTGATACGTAAATAACTTTTTGGAGCCAAGGAATAAAATTTAACAGGCGTAGTTGTCTCTTTGTCCTTGTGGTTGGACTTTTGTTACCACTGAAACCTGTTCACTTAAGGTGATAAACAATGAATAAAATTTACAACTGCTTTTGTAATGTAAGTAACTGACAGAGTTTCAAAAATTTGTTCCAAGTCGGTTTTGATTACAATGGATTCCTCGAACATCCTCTATACAGCTGTTTCGGTCCTATTTGGGACATCTTAAGCTTTGGCTTCTTAGAACTGTGAGCGACGTACGACTTACGCAGTTTCCTATTCCACCAATGTATTCGCTGTGCAGAAAGTCACAGGTCAGCGGACTGTAAATACATTGGCGGCATAGGAATCTGCGTAAGTTGTGCGTCGCGCACGGTTCTAAGAAGCCTCGGCTTAAAGCTTCAGTTTGTAAAAAACGGTGCGCGGCGCAAAACTTACGCAGTTTCCTATGCTACCAATGTATTTAGAGTCTGCTGACCTGTGAAATTCTGTACAGTCAATACATTGGTAGCATAAAAACGGTAAGGTGTGCGTCGCACACGGTTTTAACAAACCCAAGCTTTAGAAGAAGAGTAGCTCGAGAACTCCACTGCAGTCAAACCAGCCTGTCTTAGTTAGCTCGCAATCGAGCAAATTATGCAGGATGTCGCGACCTAAACTATTGGTAACAGAATTTCTTTAGAAATGGCGTTTTTCTTTTCAAAAAGATGAAACTCAAACTTTAATTTCAACACTAGGAGTTAATGAATTACAAATCGGTGATGTATTTAAAGGAAGTAAGCGCAACCTGGACGAATTTAAAATTTAATTCGAATTAACTTTCCACAGGTAGTAAATCCATCAGACCAGTCGGAAAACTACGATAAATTAACGGCTAAACGGCGCGGAGCGATACGCAGTGCCGCCGCTTAATTCTTTATATAGGAGTAAATTAATGCGAGTAATTAGAAAAGTTTTTCTGCGCTTTCGATGAATTCCTTCTTTTGCCGCCGGAAACTCGCGCATTGTTTCGAAGTCTTAGCCGAGAAATAAACTTTCCCTTCTTGCTTTCCGAGTGATTAATTGTTTATGCTGATCAATAATATTTACGCGCCTAAAATTAAAATTATTGTGAATATTTTGCCTTGGCGAAACTCTAGAGATAAATTTTCCTGTCCGTTGATACTGACAGTTTTAACGTTAACTGGCAGTAGTAAGATAAGTATTTGAAACCCTTGTTTGTAATCTGTTTTCTTTCATTATTATTTCCGTTCACGTCTATCGACTGTCACAACGATCTTTAAATCTTTACATGGATTTGGACTTACATGGATATCAACATCAGGTATACAAGATGCAGTCCAAAGGTTACAAAGTGTTCACCTTTGATTCAAATGATACCAAATCTGAAATTGATTCACTGCCATCATCACCTTCAAAATAATCTTACTCTAGAAACCCTTTTGGATGAGGGCCTCTACTTCAACTTAATTTTAATTTGGAGGAAATGAAAGGAGATAAACGAATAGATTATGGAAGCAATAATGAAATTCATTTGATAAATTGGAGAACAATTCTTTGCTAACAAAAATAAAGACCCCCATCTCACATGCTTCAGGTGATTACGTCTAAATACGTCCGCGCTTATTTACGAGTCTATTGAAGTCGTTTGTTTCGTCCAATTTATCTTTAATCGCAAATAAAAGCGTTCAGTTGCTAACAAGCTTATTTAGCTAAAAGCATTCGCAGCATCCATTCGGTCGTCGTAAGAAGAGAGCACCCCTGATACTGAAATATAAATAAACGCACTTAGGCGAGCAGGACATCACAAAAGGGAATTCAGCCTGCGTGCATTGTATCCATTTCATTGTCGACTGACCATTTCCGTTCTGTATATGAAGGAGCCGCCCTTTATTTCACGCTTGTTTGAGTTATACGGTTATTACAAGATAGCAACATGGCGTCTGGTTTCTTGTCGTCTACCTGAACCGCACATCGTCTGACAATGTGCCATAAATTATTCAAGAGGGAGAGTTCACCTACTTACTTCCCTTCTCCTCTCGAAACAATTAGAACGCGTCGACAGACGTAATTACTTTCGCAAGAATAAAAATATATTCGACGCGTTTATTTCGACAAAGAACTGCAGTACCGTTGTAATTCGTCAAGTAAATTTCGCCCGTTTTATCTCTGTCTACATCATTTATTTACATCGGTAATTAGTGAAAGCCCCGGGGCGGTACGTTTTAATTTTCTTTAAGTGAAAAGTAATTATTGAGGGAGAAAATAATATTTCAGGTTCTTTCCTTGCCGGGGATGCTGCCTTAATTACAACGGCTCGGTGGCACTAATTTTCATTTCTAGAAAATCCATAAACCGCACTCGTAGCTTGAAATGAAATAAATTTAACAAAGTTGTCAGATTTGAAGATTGAGAATTTTATGTAAAATTAATTCAGAAGAGTATAGGGCACTTTACAAACCTAGTTATGCTCCAAATTCTAAGAATCTTTATTTTTCTTCTTCGCTCGCTTTGAATTAAATAGCTTAAAAATAAGTGAGCACTCGCTAAGGGTAATAATGTTTTAGGTCATGACTAGAGCACGGATTTAAGTGCATTTTTAGGTCATGAGTAATCTTTTTGTCGGAATTACGAGTTGTAGACTGATGATGATGACTCATGTCTCGTGACCCAAACATGCACCAAAATCCGTACTTTAATCATGACAAAAGTGATGACAATCAAAAGATTTTTAATTAAGTAATAACAATGAATTAAATAGATAAAGTACTTGTCAAATTATTAATATTTGTGCGGTAAACCCGTGGACTTTGCTGAAGCTTCGTGTCACCCGCAAGCAATTCCGTATTTGCTCGCAACAGGACATCACAAGGCGAAGCTCTCCGATTGTGCGCGGGCATTTGCATTTATATTGTTTTCGCAAATTGTTTAGAAATCTGCGGCCTTACACGAATCATATTTCGGTGTTAAACAGCTTCGACCTCGTGTCGTTATTAAGCGGATGAATTTATGAAGTGAAACCGAATTGTCCAAAGCTGATGAATTTTGAGATTTCAAATTCAAGTAAAATGAACAACACAATCTAAATCTTTTAGAAAGTATGAACTCAAAAATAAA
The DNA here is from genome assembly GCA_033060865.1 of Dorcus hopei. Lineage (NCBI taxonomy): Eukaryota > Metazoa > Arthropoda > Insecta > Coleoptera > Lucanidae > Dorcus > Dorcus hopei. Next base: position 27,151,730 of record CM065419.1, on the reverse strand, counting down.
CTGAAACTATATCAGAAAAATGCAAAGAGTAAATAAACAATAAAGTTTCTCGCTAAGCTTGCTTTTGTAATTATATAATTACTAGGGGCCGGACACGAGAGAGCGATGATTGTCCACCAACGTATTGCTTAAAACCGTCGTTAATTTTATTTCTGTGAATCGGACGCAAGTGGTGGTGTCCTATAAATAAAAGTAATTCAATTCGACGCTGTTAAACAGGAACTTAAGATCTAACGTTATAAAGAAAAATCCATAAGCACAAAACTCGCCCCTATGCATTATTGCCTCCGCAAACAGATCGACAACAATCCGCAAAACACAACTGTAGCCATTATACAGTGTTGTAACAGATACATTTTTCAAAGTATTTAGATTCAGATACAGATACTTACCCTAATTTGTAACTCGATACAGTTACATATACTTCTTTTTTAAAAGTAATTAGATCGAGATACAAATATAGTATAAATGTATCTAAATACCTTTGCATAATAATAAAAATAATAATGTTTTTTATTTCAATAAAAAAGAACTGACAAAGCATCAATGTTTGAAATTGAAAAATGTAAACAGAAAGAACATATCGTTTTGTGACATAAAAAAAATTACACTGAAAAGTAGTACAAAACATCAAATGAACAAATTCACAAGTTCGAAATACAGTAGAGGCTCGATACAGTGAACTAATTGATGAACGGCTTTGTCACTCCACCGAGGTTGTTCACTGTTTAGAGTGCAGATAAAAACACATAACAGTGATACTTACAGTGTGGTTATTACTTTATTTATTATTATTATGTTATTACTGTTAATTTTGTTTGCTTCTCCAGACGTAAGCGCGTTATCACGCTTTCGGGGAAATCCCTATGTATGTACTGTTTGTGCAATTCACTCTAGCGAGGGACAATTTGTTCACTGTTTAGAGGTTAATGTATATTTTTGTGTTCACTGCAGTGGATAGTTCACTATGTGGTATGTTCACTATATCGAGACTCTACTGTAGATTACATTGTATACAGGGTGAATGACAATTGTGCCGACAAAAGAAAAACGCATAAGAGAATCGATGTCACAGATTACGGGAAGAATGTTTGAAAAATTCTGGTAAACAGTTTATAATTAATTAAAAAATTACGGCAAAATCAAGCTCTGGCACTGCGTACAAAATACGGCGACCACGGCTGTATAATAGGACTATAAAATTTTTTACTGACTCTGGCTTGCACACAATGCGACTTTGACAAACATTTCAATTTATTTTATTACTCGTTTAATAGCTGGGGAAGCCAACTTTCTTTAACGCGACGTAATTAAATATATGAGATTAAAAAGGGCGCAAGACCAGATTGTATATATCTATTATTTTGGTAAAATTTAAATAAGATCTTTCTCTAATTATGTGATCCAGGCACACAGAAATTTAATATAGTAACAGATGAAAGAAAAAGTTTACATAATAAAAAAATAACAACTTCCAAAAACTTTTTTTTTCAATTCCTTATAATCAATCATTCAAGCAGAACTTGGGCCCCTTTTAACCTCATATATTCAATTATTAGTAATTTCTAAAATTGCGTACGAAATACGAATAATAAATTCGCAAATAATTGTGTAAATAATTGTTTGTTAATTTACTAGAGCGAAATATACCAACCGTTTCGTCAACAAAAAAAAATCGCAAGGATTTAAATCTGGTCATCACAGGGGTTATATGACCGGCTCGTCAGGCATCTAATAGTAAATAAATAGTAATAAAACTATTAGGATATAATCTGTTGTTTTAAACGTGGCGTCGCTAGTATTATGCGAAATACTAATTGGTAATAATTATCACCACAAACGAATGATTACTTGATTACATTTACAAAGTATTGCTTAAATGAATCGGTTTTCTCCGAAAATGTGAATAGATTTATTAGACCTGAAGTTATCGCCGACTATAAAAACTTTATGAATGTAATAGATTACGGGATCATGTTTAAAAAATTCTAAGGAAGAGTTTATAATTAATTAAGAATTTGTTAAAGTTTTATTAGATTTGTGTTAATAATTCCTCACACACAAAACGAAATTATAATAATTAATATTCGAAACAAATTACGAATGAGTTTACTGATTTATTTGTTTACCAGGTCTTCAAAGTGTTGTTATTCTTTGCGTGGAATAATCTATTTTAGGTAATTTGCTGCATGCATTATTTGTCAAGTAAATATTTTCGAGTTCGCATTCACGTCGGGCGTTGACCTAAAAACGGAGTTGTGGTATTCCACTTAAAAGTCAAGTTCACTAAGCCATACTGCAGTACCATAAAACTATAAAAAACTTTTATGACAGCATTTATTTCGTTCATCTCGACTTTGTAACCAGTAACTAAAGTAGAAATAATTTTTTAAACATTTTTCCCATACTCTCGGGCATCGCTTCTTTTCGTGGTTTCATTCTGTCGGTATAATTAACAGTCACCCTGTATATTCTTCTACTAAATATGGCTCCAAAGTTAATAGTAGTCAATATATATATTTCCATACGAAAGCTTCTACTGTTGGTTAAGCTACGTACTCAGTTAAGCAGATAGCGTTTTGCGGCTCTCGTGCAGCATTTGTGATTGGTTCATTCAAAATCATTCAAAATTATAATTAATCACAAATGCTGCACGAGAACCATAAAACGCTCTCCGCTTAGCCGAGTAGATAGTTTTACTGATTTATCCGTTGTGGAAGTTTATTATAAAAAGGCATTGCACAATATAAAGGAGATCTTTCCATGAACGGTTACAGATACCAAGTACTACAATGTAACTAACTCGTGTCTAAATAAAAACCTGATCAAGTAGGCTACATTTAGTAATTCTGCTATGTAAATGCAATGGAAAAAGTCTCGATCACAACCCACTTCACCAGGTTTTTATTTAGACGCTCGTTAGTTATAGATACAGATACACTCAAAGTATCTAGATGCTGTATCTAAATACTTGTAACTAAATATGTTACAACACTGGCCATTAAATATTCGTAAGCAATATCTGCCTGACATTATAGACCATTTATACAGGGGGGGGGGGCGGTGATAGTACACCTCAAAAGAAGTCGATACACCTTAAAACGTCTTAGTAAAAGTCGTGTCATAAGCACGTACATTAAATGATAAAAATAATCTTGGACGCTTGCAAAAATTATTGTTCAATTGTTATTACGTTGTTATTTGACAGGTAAAGTTGTTATCAATAATCTAGTTTTATTATCACCTTTGTTTGACTAAAAATTCGTCAAGAAGGTTTGGGCCTTGCACAGTATGTGGAGTCGTAGGTACGCCGAACAAGACTTTGTATACAACATGGTGATAACTTCGAACATCTTTTGTAGTAGGCAATGCTGATTAAGTAGTAGATTACTAGAGTTTAAAACAAATTAACTGTTTAATCTAAAAAAATAAAAGATATATTATCTCGCTTATGAGACGACTTTTACTAAGGTGTCTTAAGGTTTATCGACTCCTTCTGAGGTGTACTATCGCCCCTTAAAAGGATACAGAGAAGACCATAAACACCCTGTATAGACGTTTGATTCTTCGCTCTCTCGTGTCCGGCTCCAATAATAATTGTTGTTCATATTATACTAGAATTGACAGGTATATGAAATGACATTGCTAACTCAGCTCAGAGTAATTGAAATCAAGTCAGTCCAACTTATTCCATGATTTAAAACCGATATTTTCTAATTTTATAAATTCAGTTTATTCGTACCTCAGTTAACGAAGACGTCTTCTCATGTCGTTAATGACCCAAGAACGTTGGAATTAAAATTCTTATAAGGGAGAAAATTGCACGAAGTTACGACTTTTTAAAGGCGGGTTTAGGCTTTCACATAATTCGTGAAAACTGGTTTGCGCAAGCTATTTTGTACAAAATTTGTACAAAGCAGTAAATTGTCAACTTTTGTTTACAGATTCAGCTAAGTTAGTGCGGTTCTAGTTATTTGACGCTTTAAAGTTTCTCAAAACGTGATAATGAATTATTATTATCCTCTGCTGCAGTCTGCATAATTTTGAAAAAAAAAGTCAGAAAAAAAGAAAAGAAAATGGTCGAAATCTTGGCTACTTCAAGGAGAAGAGCTTTCAATTAACGTCAAAATTGACTGTCCAATTTATCTCAATCACGTTTACACTGTCAGATCTCTGTACCAACCTCAGTTAATTTTCAAGGCGAAACAGATTTCATACAAGCTAAATTTTTGAACTGCACAAATTATTAATTTTCGTTTACACTTACCAACTTATTTGCACCAATTGGCTTGCCCAAGCCAATTTATGCAAATTATCTGAGAGTGTACACTAGTCTTTAATAGTGAGCAGAATTATAAACGTGTGATGCAATAATCTATTGACTATGTGAATTATATTATTTTCATTCCTAATATTACTTAATGTGTTCCTTTAAGGTAGACAATTACATAGGCATATGACTAAAGGGTTATTTAGTAATTATGTTATTAAACTGATAGCTGAAAAAGGTAGTAGATAAAGAAATATAGAATTGTAAATTAAAAAAGTAGAATAAAACAAGAAGTTGAAACAGAGGAAGAGATACACGATGGCAATACATAACATACAACAGAAGCAGAAATGATTAATGGTTAAAAAATACAGGCTGATCTATGACGTCGGGGAAAAACTTCACCGGTTGATTCCTATGAGTAATTCAAACAAAAAACTTCTAATAAACATGTGTCCGATAATGCTTTTTAACGGAAGTGTAACCTTTAAAGTTTATAACATGTAACGTCAATCAATCAAAGCAATAGTTATAGGCTTATTTCTTGTTTCATTTGTTACCTATGAAAACAAAAATTAGTATCTTAACTTCGTCTTACACTTCTGTTAAAAAGCATTATCGGATACATGTTTATTAGAGTTTTTTGTTTGAATTACTCATAGGAATCAACCGGTGAAGTTTTTGCCCGACGTCATAGATCAGCCTGTATAACAAGCAGATAGTGTTAATCACTTTAAACAATTACAATGCAAGTGAGTAAGCATAAGCCCAGTAAGAAACTTTTTAGGAAGTCGTAGATGATGATCAAGAGATAATAGAGAGAAAGAAGATCAGAAAATGTGGTTAGATAAAATATTATAGATTAGAAAGGAACATGGATGATCCAAAACGTAGTAAAATAGATAAACAGACAATAAACAATTGTATAGATATTAGAACTTACAAGTTAAATATAAAAATATATAAGCAAAATTTGGAAAAATTATAAACCAGAAAACAGAAAAAGTAATAGACAACCTACAAGAAGTGGACACAGAAGAATTGTGGACCAACTTCAAAGAAATTGTGAGGGAAGCAGCCAAGCAAGTGTGTGGTGTATATAGAAGAGGTGGCAATAAAAAACACACTGCATGGTGGAATCAAGAAATGCAGAACGAAGTTAAAGTAAAGAAAAATAAATGGAAAAGATACTTAGCAGACACAACAAGTGAAAAGTACGAGGAGTACAAACAGCAGAGAAGAATAGTTAAAAATATGGTTAGGATTGCAAAAAAAACAATGTGGAAATAATTTGGAGAAAAATTAGAAAAAGATAGTAAAAGTAACCATAAACTTTTCTACAAAGCAATGAAACAACTTAGAACGAATCGGACGAAACATCCAATAACAATAAAAAATAAAAAAGGAGAGACACTTATAAGGGAGGAGGAAATTTTGGGAGTAAGAGAAGATGACGAAACACAGAAGGAAAGAAATAACAGGGAAGTCGGTCCCGAAGAGGAAGAAAATGAAGAAATAACAGAAAGAGAACTGGCACAAGCTATTAAGAAACTAAAAAACGGAAACTCTCCAGGGAAAGATAAAATTACAGCGGAAATGATTAAAAATTTGGGCCCGAAAGGAACACAACTACTACTAACGATTTTGAACAAGGCATGGGAAAATGAGATAATACCAAAGGATTGGGAAATAGGATTAATAGTCCTAATTTTTAAGAAAGGGGATCCGAAAGACTGTAACAACTATAGAGGAATAACACTTCTAAGCATGGTAATGAAAGTGTATTAATTAATACTAGACGAAAAATTAAGAGCTCTGACAGAACCTGCACTGTCGGAATCACAAAGCGGTTTCAGAAAAGGAAGAAGTGTCCAGGATCATATCTTTACATTTAAGCAAATAATTGACAAAACCATACTAAAGCAAGAAGAAGCCTACTTCGCTTTTATCGATCTAGAGAAGGCTTTCGACAAAGTACCGCGATAGACTGTTTGGGAAATACTAAAAAAATGGGGAGTAAACAATAAACTTATTACAGTAATTCAAAGCTTATATAGAAGTACCTTGAATTGCATTATTTCCAAAAGCAGGGTATCAGAAACAGGGTATTTGAAACAACGGACGGACTAAGACAAGGTGGAGGAATGAGTCCCGCTCTGTTCACAATCTTCATGGACGACCGACATAATTAAGAACTGCAATGGAAAAGTAAAGCATCTACACGTTGGGCACAGAAAATTACAAAGAATAGACATAACAGAATGCGCCTTTGCTGACGATGTAGTAATAATGGCTAGAAGTGAGAATGATTTACAGACTAACTTAAATGTGTGGAGAGATGTACTAGAAAAGTACTGTAAGAATGTTCGAAAAACTAAAATAATGGCAGTGACCCAAAGAAATCGGAAACTGGATATAAGACTAAACGGCGAACAATTGGAGCAAATACAACACTTTGAATACCTAAGTGTAATAATAGAGAAGTCAGGAAAAAAAGATATGGAAATTAATAAGAGAATAGAAAAAGCAATTAAAAGTTCCTATGCAATAAACGAAAAAGAGTTTCATTAAGAAAAAAGAAATATCGAGAAAAACAAAACTACAGGTGTACAGCACAATCTATAAACCAATCCTTACATTTGGATGTGAATCGTGGACAGTAACAAGACAACAGTGTAGTAAAATACAAGCAGCAGAAATGAAATACCTTAGGCGAGTACTGGGTGTATCAAAGCAGGAGAGACTGAGAAACGAACAAATAAGGAACCAAGTAGGAGTTAAATCTATTGAAGAGTTTATCCAACAAAGGCAATTGGGTTGGTGGGGACATCTGGCAAGAATGAGTGATACGCGGACAGTGAAGAGAGTATGGGAGGCTAAGATACAAATGAGAAGAGAAAGAGGAAGGCCGAGGGAAATATGGGAAGAAGCTGTAAAGAAAATTTTGGAAGGAAAAGGAACAACGTGGAAGGACGCAACAAAGATGGCAAGGAACAAGAAAGAATGGCGCAATTTTGTATACGAAATGTAAATGTTGATATATTCCCGACACCGCAACGTTCGGTTAAAGGGAGCATGATTATATATACCGTGAGTTTTTTATATCTCTGAACATACATAAATATTCCTATGTTCAGTTTAAAAAAAAAACATGTCAATGCATTGCAGGATATGGAAGCAATTTCCTAGCAATTTTCAACAAAATAAATGTGCTGTCAATGTTAATTATGAAATGTCATGATTTAAATCCCGAAATCTTGCGAAAATCTTTCTAAGTATAAGATAATTGGTTAGCACATTGTTTAAAACGTGAAGGAGAACATTTCGAACATTTATTACAGTGTTTTTGTTAACAAAATAAATCTTAAAATTACTTTACTGAAACTCGTTTTGTTTCATCATAGGTGGCCTGGATACCCTTGCAATCCTTGCAATGCATTGACTCGTTTTTTTTTTAAATTGAACATAGGAATATTTACATTGTATGTTCAGAGTTAAAAAAAACTCACGGTATATAGATATTAGAAAGAAAACTAATAAAAATGATAGACAAGCAACAGATTAAAGAGAGAGGGAGAGAGAAAGAGAAATTTTATAGTAAGAGACAAAGAGTACAGAAATTAATAATAAATAGAAAAATAGAACAGGCAAATTAGACTGTAGACAATCGGACAAAAATTAGAAAACAAAAAAAGATATAAACGCAGATAGAAAATAGATCACCGAAAAAAGGATAATGGACCAACACCTGATAACAAAATATGATGGTCAGAAAAATTAAATAAATTAAGTAAATGAGACAAATGATGGACATTCAAATCATGATTGTTAGATAAATATATTATACAGGGTGTCCCAACAGTGTGTTCTCGGGCCATATCTCCATAACTACTGAAGATAGAAAAAAATTTTCAACACAATTTCTTTCTTAATTTAAGAGATCTACAACACAAAATTATTTTCATCTATACAGAGTGAATCAAAACAGTGGTGCTGGATACAACTTTTTTAGTTCAAATGGCATGCCCTATATATGAAACCAAATTTGGATTGCCCATAGAATTCTACACATTTTCTGTATACCATTGCCTATACCTAAACCTAACCGTTCTTGAGATATTTAACATTTTGTCTAAAAACTGCCACTAATTTATTTATTCATATTTTATTTATTTTTAACTCAAAGAAAAAGATTTTTGGTACAGATGTAGTTGATACATAAGCTTATCATAAGCCATTATTAAATCTACTTTTATGGCTACAGGGTGGTCATGGTAATAAACAGAATCTCAGAAATTTCAAAATGACAAAACTCAATTTTCTTAAATACACAGTAAAAAATTAGTGAAAATTTTAAACACTAAAACCGGTGTGTTTAAGTCCAATCAGTTTAGAGTTAAATATTTACTAGGTCCAATTTATGAAATCGTAGAGTTCGTTTTAATAACCGTAGTGTACAACACTCTGTGTTAGAGAACTTATAGATAAATTAGTTATCTCTATTTGGTAAATCTTTCATAGAAATTTATAAGAATTTAATACTTTGTAGTGAATATTTAGAGTAATTTTGTAAATAGATTATTTTTTCTACGGCAATTAGAGTAATTTTAAAGGCAGAGAGAAATTAGAGAAAATAGTTTTTACATTTTATAGTAGTGTAAAAAATAGTGTTTGCTGTACTCTAGAAATTTCATCTAAAATTTTTACCAGGTACACTACACATTTTACACGACTCATATTTTTTGCTGTGTAGCATGCTCTATATTTTTCTATCCTAAATTCTTCGTTTAATAAAGTACTTTCATTTTTGTTAAGTATGTCTTATACCTATCTGAGATATTTTCTGAGATTTTTAGATTTATTTGAATTATTTCTTTTAAAACGAGTTATTGTCTAAGGTGGCCGTGGAAAACGGCAAACAAATGAAGCTGTTGACTTTAATAATTAATTTTCAAGTGACAATAATGTACAGGCATTAGTTAGTTCAAGTACGTGACTCCTTTAAACGGTTATACATTTTTTTTGTACTTACGTCATACATGCCCCAAGCTCTCTATGAGCTTGTCAGGGATGCATTAAGCTGTCTATTGTAATATTGCCCGATGCGGCTGCAACCGATCTACTAGGTGTTTTCCATCGGCATTCGTCTTACAAACCGGGAAAACGCAGAAAACCTAGTTCGAAGGGGCCGAAATGAATCCTGAACACAATCCGACACATAAGTTTTCCATTTCTCACATAGGACCCATATGTACCAGGAGGGGATTCGAACACACCTATAATTGCCCGATCAAGCGTCAAGCCCGTTGCCAGCGGATCGAACCAACTTTGGCTATGCAACCATTTAGTAAAGAAATAATTCAATAAATCTAATAATTCATGTCTTAACAAGTTCCCAACAGTCTAACACTTTGAAAATTAATTATTAAAGTCAACAGCTTCATTTGTTTGCCGTTTTCCACGGCCACCTTAGACAATAACTCGTTTTAAAAGAAATAATTCAAATAAATCTAAAAATCTCAGAAAATATCTCAGATAGGTATAAGACATACTTAACAAAAATGAAAGTATTTTATTAAACGAAAAATTTAGGATAGAAAAACATAGGGCATGGTATTTAAGAAAATTGAGTTTTGTCATTTTGAAATTTCTAAGATTTTGTTTATTACCATGACCACCCTGTAGCGATAAAAGTACATTTAATAATGGCTTATGATAAGCTTATGTATCAACTACATCTGTACCAAAAATCTTTTTCTTAGAGTTAAAAATAAATAAAATATGAATAAATAAAGTAGTGGCTGCATATGGCAGTTTTTAGACAAAATGTTAAATATCTCAAGAACGGTTTGGTTTAGGTATAGGCAATGGTATATAGAAAATGTGTAGAATTTTATGGGCAATCCAAATTTGGTTTCATATATAGGGCATGCCATTTGAACTAAAAAAGTTGTATCCGGTACCACTGTTTTGATTCACTCTGTATAGATGAAAATAATTTTGTGTTGTAGATCTCTTAAATTAAAAAAGAAATTGTGTTCAAAATTTTTGTATCTTCAGTAGTTATGGAGATATGGCCCGAGAACACACTGTTGGGACACCCTGTATAATATATAATAAATCAAATAAAAATGTAAATTTATTTGTATCTTAAAAGTGAAGCTCTTGCCTACCATGTTAAGCATTGGGCAAGGAGAGCGACAGAGGTCGATTTTGTCCACGCGACGTAAGAAATAGAATACGGCGCGGCGTGTTTTGTAATTACATTTTTTTTAATTGGAATTTAATATTGCTTTTGTAAACACATCCATTGTGCATAACCCTATTTATTTAAAATTCTCGCTCTTGTGCCTGTTTAAAAAAATATTCGCTCTTCTATTTTAATGTTAATTGACACGGTATCGAGAGTGGATAGTTACTCTTTTCGAGCTCTTTGCTTTTGATTTAGACGATTCAGGACAGTGATCGAATATTATTATAAACAATAAACAATCTTGGACAATACAGGTTCGTTTAAGAAAGGGTATATTAATCTGCCCGTCTATTTGTTTAACATTTCCATATTTAAGGATCATCTATTGATCGTTCTTTCAGTGACACATTAATTGGCTGCAATTGTGACTAAAGAAATAATGGCAAAATAGAAACTACAGTTGATTAACACTTTATTATTTTAAAACGAATGAACAAATAATAAATGTTGAAATTATATACACAGATTATGATGATGTCATGGTATGTTTTAGCAAATAAAATAAAATGAACATTTTGGAATAAATTACTCATTCAAAAAATTAATTTAGAATTTCTGTCATTTTAAATTTGCAAAATTAATATTATCACGAATCCTGTCTGTCCAACTGTGGAATAACGTGCTGTTCAATATTTTCACAACTTTCTAGGATTACTGTACTGTTTGAGATCTTCCAAATTGATTACGAAAAATATAATGTGCGAGATAATCAAAGCGATTATACACACAGTGCGTGGGTATACATATGTATGTTCACAAAGGGATAAGTAGAATTGTTAAATATTTAATGTTAGTGCTTGTTCAATTATTCCTGCTCATTTATTTCTTTGTGCTGTATTCGACTATGTGTAAATAATTAAATTATTTTAATTTTAATTGGAAACGTTTATTTTGGAACTCGAAATCGTAACAATAATAGTCATTTGCCTTGCTTTTCCAAAGTTAATTGTTCCTTTAAGTTTCCCTCATAGTCTAACAAGTTTTGACTGAAAATATCTCCTAAAGTCCTGAGAATTCAGCGAGAGAAGCATAAAATCTTAAAATTAAATCTCGCATCATAAAAGAAATAACGACGTCGTTCATTCCACGTAAAGTTGAAGGTAAACGTGACAGTTGGTATTAAATTACCAAACATATTGCGAATTCTCTGGCGGTCCAAATAAAAAAACTCTTTGTGTTAATTTAATTATATGAGCATTATAAGTTATTAATTTTCAAGAGTGTATGACTTCAAGAAACGAAACAGGTGATCGTTAATTTTATTTCACCAAAGGAAACAAAAAATAATTCCACCGTCTGAAATCTCACTTTATTAGAATCTCTCATTTTCTCTGTGGGCAAACATGACCGTCAAGGTTAGAACGAAACGTCGCCGTCGCTTTCAAGTAAATAAGTAATAAAACGACTGAAATGAATGTAATTGCGTGATTTTAATTAGTACTGTATCCGTCTGGCAGAAAAAGGGATGAAGGCCGGGGCAATTAAAAGCCTTAAAATTCTTCTCTGAGCTTTCTCTCATTTTCCAGTTTAGAAGTCTGATTAATTTCGCCTAATTTTCTCGGCAGAAAACTGTTTTTACTGATAAAATTTATGCTAACAATTAATATATTTTTGTTTTTCAAACTGCTAACTTTCCGGTAGCAAAAACATGAAAAACGCTGCGCACAACAGAAAAATAAATAATTTGCTATTTGCATAAGTTGCTCGCCATGTTGAAATTTATTTACATAATCGTGCCGTTTCATCATTACGCGAGATGCGGTTAAATACAAGACTTCGTCGAGGTATTCTGCAGAAAACTAATTAGCTGGACAAAAAGTAGAACTCCGAAGCGAATGCAGCGCGGACGGTCTTTTTAAAAATGCAACACACTTAGCGGAAGGTCCAAATTAAAATTCAAAGACCTCCTGCACTGAAACAATTTTAGAGTAAAGCGAAAAATTAATTAAAGTGCAACAAAATCCTGATCAAGTTAACATTGTAAATATACTGGACAGTTGAATACCATGCGTGACACTTTCGTGTTGCTCACTTTAAGTGAACAGATTAGGAATAAAGTGTTTCAGTCTAGAACACATAATTTATTAAACCTGTACTCAATGAAGTCTACTATATTAAGCTTAGTCATGCAAGACACGCAACATTTTAAATTTTATATGATACAAACTGTTTAGAGTATAGAAGAATATTGTCTCAAGAATTACAATTATAAGTTAATATCTAAAATACCGTAAGTTTTATTATAAAGTGCCGTTCATAAACTTTGTAACGTGAGAAAATTTTTATCCACGACTACTCAATAATATGTCAATTATTCGTGTGTTTGGTCAAGGATAATGCTATCCATAATTCACTACCGGCAGTGAATAATCATTATTCACGGTGTCATGGTAACCATTATTGTTTGTGGTGTATAATGAAGTAAATAGGTAGGTTATGAACCGTAATTTATAGAAGAAATGCAGTTTTATCATATTTATGTACAGAACAACCAACATTTTTTTAAATAAAACTTTGTGGAAATGCTTCAAATCTCAAAATTAATACAATTACTTATTTATTTATATTAATATTAATATTTACATTTGAACAATTAGATTAGATGTTTGTAGTCGTCGACAAAGTATAGTATACGGACTCGCTATAATGGCTATTATTAATTATAGCATCGTGTATAATAGGTATACTATTATTATTGATTTCTGCGAAAATGTTTTATTAGATTAGCGAATTTTATGTTTCTGAACTGTGCAACTATTTATGTATCCAGCGAAATACCCTTATTGAGTTCCATAATATTTAAATTAAAAATTTTACAACAACAAAATTCTCATTTTTGAAACATTTTTAATTAAAAAGTAGCGAAGCGTTTATCCGTAACCACCTCAAAGTTAGAAAACGCCAACAGCAGCAGCATTTTAATTGCGCTCCACGTCAGATATAGGATCTGATGTATCTCATCAATTTAGACCAATTCCGGTTAATTAACTGCCATTCCATTACGTACTTTACATCCTAGACTTCCGAGTTGCTCTTTGAACAATAGCTAAACACACGAAATTAAACCGAACTCCGAATGTTAACAGATATAGATATTTTCAAGCGTGAGTATTATTACTACTACTATTATCGTCCTATTGACGTTGTTTCAATGTTACTAAGCCAGAATGTGATAAGAATGCAGACAAGGAGATGCAATTAACAATTAAAAGGTGAGCAATATAAAAGTGAATTAAATACTTGATCATGCACGTCTTTAATTAATACAAACACATACTCTGCTTCATTTTTTTTTCAATTTGACGAATGAATGAAACAAAAGGTAGTAAACAAAAGCGTACAGGGTGTTCTTCAAGTTCGTGCAAAAAATTAATGGCGTATTTGGTAACAGATATTCTCACGAATGCACCAAAATTAAAACGAAAAAAAAATCAAAAAATTCATACCGACATCCGGCAATTCCTTGTGAAATGTTTAGAACCGCTAGACGCAACGGACGGTGATCTTCACCCACAATAAGAGTTCGAAGTTCTCCCCCTGCGCGAGACGTAAACATACCGATTAAGTGCCGTTTAACATAATAATAATAACATAACATACCTGCCCACAGATTTTCTTCTGCCCACACATGCATGTTGTGAAAATTAAACATACCATCCCTTATGAGCATTGATTCGTCGGTGAAGAGAATGTTATTAACAAAGTTCGGGTTGTCCGTCCGTTCTCGGAATAACCACCGATAAAATCGCATGCGTTGGATGTAATCTGCGGGCATCAGAGCTTGTGCTCCTTGAAAATGGAACGGGTAATTGTTCCTCACGAATAATTTGCCAAACAATACACACAACACTGCACAACTGAGACAAAGGATTTGCTATTTGGCAAAGGGCGATCTGGGTAACGCTGTGTATACAAACGTCTTGCAGCCAACGCATTTCGACCACATTCGCCGTAAATTAAAATCATGTCCATAATAACACTATTGGAAAATTCGGCCATGTTTTCAACACTGTAATCTGCGACGACGTGCATTTGAGAACTGACCCCCTTTAACAGCGGATGCTGACACACCACCATACTTTTCCGATTACGTAATTACGTAATGAAAATAAACCAGGGACTATCAAACTGTTTCATCGTTCGCCGAAAACATTTATTATCTCTAATATTTATTAATCAATTGTTATACAAAAACTGCTTCATTCTATCACTTTTAATGTCAACTTTCACTGGTTTCATTTTTTGCATGAAGTTAAAAAACAGCCTGTATATTTGATTTTTAATTTTGAAAATGTATAAATGGCTATAGACCACGGTATGACCCTTTTGAACTCTTATCAACAGTACGAGGTCTGTTGCAAAATAGTTGGCTTACATATTTATTTTAAATATTTAGCTAAAAACAATATTATGATCATAGACGTAGTATATTTATAACTGGACTGATTATAGAGAGAGATAAGAGTCTCAACATAGTAGAGGATCACCGATCATGGGGTTGGATGGCAGAACCCGGATTGGTACATTTGTCGCCGGAAAGTATTAAAAATATCGTTTTGTGTGTTTATTTTGCTAAAAAATATAAAAATCAACATGTACTGTCAAAATTGTGTACAATATTTAATTCCGTTGCCTAAGTTAACGTATTGTTACATTCCGTGATGCAAATTATATTTTAGACTGGTCGCGCCACCTATGATGCAGACAGGATTCTAGTGTTTTCCAGATTCGCAACGGATGGTAGTAGAATTTGCTGGAGTGTTCGCTGTTTGTTCCCCGCTGCTCTAGAAAGAGTAAATTACTGTATAAGCCCGGGGGGCGGGATATTTAAATCAGTTTTTATTTAGATAGCGATGAGTGTAGATAGCGAATTAGTAGAACGATTAAGTTATAGAAGTGTTATTTCTTAGACAAGTGTGGAGCTCAATATTATTTGTGCTTTCATAGTGTTAAATGATCGTAGACATTAAAGTGTTTTTAAAATAAACAACGATTATAATTTGTGAACCCCGAAGTCGTAACAGTATAATAAAGGGATGTCTTTCTTGCATTTCACCTACTTACCTGAATGGCAGCAAATTGCAACAGGGCAATTTAAGATCTCCAGCACAGCCGGCTAACTCCTGGGGAGGTCGTACGGAACACCAAAAGTACAAGGTCAAATAATTATTAAAATTAAAAATTCCCCAGTACGGCACTAATTGTTTTTACTTAAAATAATAACAAACACGCTATAAAATAGTGAAATTAAAAATCCAAAAGTCAAAATAAATGCAAAAACAAAACGCAACGAGGTTGTCAAAAAAAATCTAAATCCGAAAACTCGGTACCGACTTTACGTTACGCAAGTCAAAACAAAATTAACTAACCTCGGCAACAAACGGTTGCTTAATTTACAAAAGAATTTAGGAGCGTGCGTTACCGCAATTCAAATTAAAATATTCCGACCTTGGTTAAGGTAACTGTCCACTTGTGACAAAATACTCTCGAGATTCAGTCTTGAGACTCAATCACCAATGGACAAAGACCTGAGAGCACTCTCGGAGACAGAGCTCTGTCTGCAAGATTGCTCTCAATCCTTTGTCCATTGGTGATTGAATCTCAAGACTGAATCTCGAGAGTATTTTGTCACAAGTGGACACTTACTTTAAATCCTCGCGTCTCCAACGGCAACTATCCTCGTCAAAGTCCGTCGAGTATCTAATCCGAGGGAGGACCACTGAAGCCAAGACGGAGTCTCCAATTTCCAGCGACCTCTCACGATGCAACTCACCAACAGCGGGGGAGTAATGGCGATAAATGTAATCGTTATCGCATGCGGTAACTTAAAGATAGAGGGATCCACGAAATCAATTCCAACGGTTCGGGTAGCCACAGATGTGATGCTCGTAGTAATCGTAAAAGTTCGAAAAGTAGAAGAAAGACCTACATACAGCAAAACGTAGGGCCAATGCAGATAGAAACAAAAAAAACCTTAAAGAAAAGAACACATGTGTTACAATTTGGACCACGCCCCAGTACGCGCCATATTTACCTAATCTCGAACTGCCGGGATTAAGCTTGGACAAGCATTAAACAATGCTTACAAATGCAGGGGTGACGATTTATAAAATCCGGTGAACAAAGTACCGTAGACATTCATCTTCAGGTGATTTCAACCAAATGAATTTCCAAAACACAAACCAACAACAACACATCTAGCCTCCACAACGAGCCACGAAAGACTGGCTTGCATGCAAACCCAGCGTAACCATCTTTTTTTAAGAGAATCTATTACATCTATGGGTTAAAAACTATTAAAATCTACCAAGTCTTAAAAAGAAAATACCAAAAAATCTACCGATTCATTAATAGCACTGAAATATACGTATAAATCATACCATGATTATTATGTTTGACACCCTGAAATGTTGTGTTGTTTAAATGGCAATCAAAGCCACTGATTTACGTGATATTCCATCGTAAAATGTTGCGGCTAGTTTAAAAACATAAAATGATATATCCATATGATAAGACAGGTTAAATATCTCGCATCTCTTTTTAGTGTTTTTTATCCTTTGTCTTGGACGCACAGCTCTGGCCTAATACAAAACGCATAATGTAATCAAAATATTTTTAATTAAAATAATTAATATTACACATTTGAAATATTATTATATTAATTACAATTTATTATTCACATATATAAATATTGTTACTTATGAATCACTATAACATTAATCTCGTTACCCATATTTAGGTACCCAGTGTGTGCAGTGTGTGCTTATGCATTTCACCAACTTCAAAAAAATTGAAAGGCGGGAAATTTAAACTATCAAACATTTTCGCTCATACTGTATATGTAACTAGTCCAGTGCAGTTGTTAAATTGTTCCTACTTATGCCATAATTTAATTTCTAATATAAAGTACAGTAATTGCTGAGACCTATCAGTGAAGGAACGAAGTCCATTACTTTGAAAATGTTAGTAAATTAAAATAAAAAATCATGTAAGAAATACACCGTGACCAACAATGATTGAAGGTTTGCATTTGAAATATGTATTTCCGAAATATTATCAATTTTTCATTTCGCAACAGATATTTACTACCTATAAGAACAATTTTCATCGAACAAGAACCTGCTTTAATTATAAGGACATTAATAATAATTTTTACACAATGCCGTGCATTGTTGATCACAGGTATTTAAAGCGTTTATTACTTATTAAAGCACGGAACTGAAAAATTCGAAAAATGTATTGAAGGTGGAGCCACCTTAAATTCTTACAATATTCAATAAATTTTCCAATTTCAAAAGCTAAATATCGCATATTGGATCTCGATTTTGAAGTGACTGAAAGATGTGGCAGTGTCTACTAAAATCTACTCGAAATTTCTTGTCTACTAAAATTTTCTAGTTATTGTAAAAAATCTACTAAATCTACTAAAAAAGTAAATTTCTACTTAATGTGGTCACGCTGTGCAAACCTCTTCAATGCATGTAAGACAGATAGAAGAAGAGAAGTAACTCACTTCAGGACAGAGGGAGATGGCAACAATTTCATATTGCGTATTGCAGGCCATCGTTTAATCGACGTAAGTACAAATAATGCAATGCGCTTGGCAGAATAACGGAATGTTTCTGTTATTTCACAATACAGGGTGTCTGATAATACTGAAAATATTTTAACGGGATTTTCACCCGTAACAATTTCCTCCCGGATTTGACTATCATTTTTGCATGTTGCTAACGCTTTTGACAGCGCATTTAACGCGCAATGTTATATCGGTCAGTTATTAAATCTGTGAATATTAGACCTTGGTATATATGCAAACTGTTAATCTTCAGTTTTAATTTTTTCGTGAAATATGTATGCTATTTTATTAAATTCAGTAATTACTAACTTAATTAACAATAATTAATTTGTATTTATAAAATTCAACAAAATGGCATATTGATTTTGCGAAAACATTAGAATTGCATATTTTTATGCTGCATATTTTCCAAGCTCTAAGTGATTGTAATACACACATCAATAAACGGACTTCATAACTGAAATATATTTTTAATATTATATACTCAAACCGTTAATTATACTTAAAATAAACATAACATTTTTACACAACAATACTCAATTTTAAATGCGATATAATAGTTCGCCTAAAATGTTATTACGTCTCTTTTCTTTTCAATTTTAGCTTTTCATCGTTTGGGCAGACTTGCAATTAAGGTTTCGCAAAATTGGGGTAGAGAATTATTTCAAATATTTTCAATTAAGGCTTTTTAAAATCATGTAAAGTCTTCACTGGCATTTTACGAAATTCTTTCTTCGTAACACCCCAAAATGTCTCAATCTTATATTGTATTTATATTTTAAACATATAAACAAGCAGGTTAATAGTATACCTACAAGGATGTTGAAAAAATTATCTGATTATCAACACAATTTTCTATAGTTTATTTTGATTATTACAAACTTGATTAGATAGGCCAACTCGTTTGCAATAGGGCTCTATACTTTAGTTAACCTAAAAGGAACATAGGTATTTATGCCTCAATTTTTGCGTAATAAATCTATGTATTACATTTTTATTTGTAACTACATGTTCATCTACTTGTTCACCATCTCTTGATACCCTTGATAAATTAATCGAGGACGATGAAGTTTTAATTTTATGTAAAACCAGATGTGATGACTGAAAAACTCAAAAACCTTTGTAAAGGATTATTCATGATAATAGTGACTAATCGAAAAATTAAATTTGCAAAAGTGTAATTGCCTTAAGTCACTATAAACATTTATAGTGATTTAAAACAAATACATTTTTTCATTTGAAAAATTTTTTAAAAGCCTTTCTTATTGTGGACCACTTTTTCCAAGTTTGAAACAATAACAGCTCAAGCACTGAAGCGTGAAATATTTAAGTAATTTATTTAACCAGGAACATGCAAATTTTAGCGAAAGAGTTAATTAAATTTGCTCGTCCAAATACCAAAGATGAAACTAAAATAAATTAATCGTAAAGGCTTTGTTCTTGTTTATAAAAAAGTTCTTTCATTGAGTGATTTTATGTGAGTCTGGGATATTTCTTTTTAATTTCCTCTAGAAAATTGGACATAATAAAAGTTCTTATCAGTATGCAAAGAATTCATAAACGAAAATAGGAAACTCGTGAAGCGCACACTTTGTTTCCTTAAACATGTACAAAATATCGATTTTATTTAAATCAGATTTTAGTAAAACCAGCAATGGATGACCGTAAAAATTGATTGAATTTCAGATAATATCTACATATCCGACTTCGAAGTGTAGCCATTTGGATTTGAGTGCTTTGCCCATTAAATATATTACTCAGTTTATTTAATTTAAGTTTCCGCGTTTATTAAAAATATATCGAAATTGAAATTAAAAAGAGCTGCGACTATTTCCAGGTTTTGTAAGGTAAAAAGTAATTCTAAGAAAAGAAAATTAAACAAAAACGTAATAACAAGAGAGCAAGTTATCTCGTGCAATAAAATACTTAATAAATCCAACGATGAGTAACGTTCACTTTGACGTTTAATAAAGAAAACTATTTCGCTGCTTATCTGGTCTCAAGAGAATTTCTTTTCCTAAAGTCATTTTAAAACGCTACGTTGGCAATAGTAAAAAATGCGAGCACGAGCTTTAGCCTTTGCGAATGACAATTTTGCATGTTTAAACAGAATATTGCTGCATTCCTTTTATTACATCTTTGGAATCTCTGTCGAGCGTAAATTTCGAAACGACGAACGTAAATGTTTGTCGTTGCGTATCACATGACATTAAAAAATAAATATTTCGTTTGAAAATTTTAATTTACTGGGTGAACACTATTTCATTGGAAATCGACGAAATTAACAATTTAACGCATTTTTAGCATTGCATCAATTAATTTGAAATTATTGCTATAGAATAGATAGATATTAACAATGGCGAAATAAATTTTCACTGTGTAAATGGAATCATAAAACGACTTCAATTGTAAATTAACACTCGTCTGAATTCACGCCATCTAAACAATGCAGGTGGGCTTTATGATAAAACAAAATCGGAACGTGCAAATTATAATTACATGTTGAAATAGTATTTGAATTGAAATTTAATTATAAATTATTATTATTTGATTTCTTTGTAAATTTAATCAGAATTCCATGATATCCCAATGTATAATATTTATCGATATTCTCGGAACGTGTGATTGTTTCGTTATCCCCATTAAAACGCCTGAACGGTCCAGTGGTAAGAGGACCGGCCTTGCAATCACATGGTCGTCGGTTCGAACCGCACTCGGGATTTCTCTCGGGAGTGGTCGGTATCGACTTCAGGCACCCTTCAGTGTTGGGGATAAAATTCGACACTGCTTCTCCTTAAAACGGCGAGAAGGTTGGAAGTAACAAAGCCATGGAACACTTTACACACACTCAAAATACACTCCTGAGGTCCTGACAAGTCTTTGACTTAGGACCCCGTTGGGCAACCACCACAGATTAAAAAAAAAATACACTGAGAAAAATGAAACAAAATAACAAACAATTCATTTGATCTCATTTTGTTAATGGATAAATTACTGGTAAACTGCAAACAATTAACTGTATATCTCGAGCAAATAAATGCGTATCTTTGGTAGGAGTCTTTAACTTTTATGTACCAATATGTTTACGTATGGCAAAAGTTTAATTGCAACAAATAAATGCTTACACTAAGAACAATATATATTAATAGAAAGACTTTTTACTAAAAATATTCATGTTATAATAACTAATATTCAAATCATTTAGTGTTATGAGCACAAATATATAATTTTTCTCTTATATTAGAAAATGCAAGTTTATTTGTAGCTAATAATTCTTTAATAAAGAAGCTTTGTCACCAAATACATGCGAAACTGCTTCGTTGGCATTCGGACTTTTTTATGTAAGGAATGTTTAATTTCACAGTCGGCATTTTTTACGATTTGTGTCTTTTCGTGTTCCGATGAGATCATTTTCTACGCAACTGCAAGGAAAGTTAAATGAAATAATCTTTCAGACGTAAATACATTCAGACATCTTATCCAGATATCCGTCTTCTTGTTGATATAAGTATCTTTCTATAATAACAAATAAAGTGATTCAGACTAAACGTTTTATTAATTGCAAGAAAACAGTTATTTTGTCCCTCATTTTATAGAAATTTTTCATAATGTTTATGGAAGTTTTCATAAAGAACAGTGAATATTTTTCTCAGTATAGTTAATTATAAAATACAAGACAGAAGGATTTTACGACCGGAAAAGCGCACAAAATTTCGGAAAATTACGAGATTCCGAGACGTTTTTGCAGTTTTGTCTTCCCTCTGTGTGAGGCATGTATATTTCGATTTAAACGCTTGGTAATTTCCTCTTAGGATTCACTTCAAAGCGACTTAACAATACCTGTCATTACCAGATAACACTCGGTTTCGCGTTATAAGTTCGCACGTTCGCTGATCATGTCATTCATTACAACGGAATCCAATATAATGTGTTTAATCGTATTTACGTTGGGTTCGTTCTATTTCCAGTTAGCAAAAATAGCAGAGTTTTTCTGAGGTGGTTTATGAATTAAAAAAAAAAAGTTAATAATATCGTTCGGTTTAAGTAGCAAGTAACAAGTGATATTGTCACGATAAGCGACTACAATGTATTTTGTGGTGAGCTTTATTCTAAAGACATTTCGATTATCACACCTTCATATCTTTCACTGGAAAAATCTATATTCCATGTATTCCAGGATAAGGATTGTCTTTCAGAATTCACTATTCTTAAGTTCGTCCAGCAGTCGACTTTTTAAGATTATTAATTATTCGATCGAAATAATGTTCTACTTGATTTTGATGATCCAATTCCCTTCATCTAAGCCCTTATCCAGTAGATTGTTGAAATGTGTATATCTAGTATGGCAATTTTGGAGGCACATATATTTCAGGAGTTACAAATTTAAAAGTAGTTCTGATTCCTAATATTTATGCAGTGATTGTGTTCGGTACTTCTGCATAGACATTAAAAAACCAAATCTAGACCAGTTTAGTCAGGGGATCCGGACCTAGCAAGCAACTCCACTGCCTCAATTGACCTGTCAACCTGGAAAGTGTTACATTAAATAGTTCCTCGCATCAATACTATTAAGGAATAGTGCTTCTCCATGTTATAAAATATTTAAAAAATTGTAAGTAGGTGTATCTGAATTAATTTTGCCTTTAGAGAAGTGAGCTCATATGGTAATATGCGTTCTTAAAAAAATTGGTTGATTGTTTATACTCGTATAGGAATGCATACAGGGTGAGTTCTTAAGCGCCCTTTCTTCGATAGCGCCTTTGTACAATGACATGTTTCTTTTTCTTTGGCAGACCGTTTCTACCTCTTGGATACTATAACTTAAAATTATGGAGACACGTACAGAGTGTTCCGTAAAACATGACAGTACACAACATATATTTTTTAAAATTAGACGCCCTGTACATTTTGTCATATAAAGGTTTAGTAGTTGACCCTCTAAACGATGCTGTATGAAATAATAATAATAATAATAAGTTTATTTAATCTAACTCCAATACAATGCTCAAAACCATGAACTAAAAGTTACCCACCAACAGAGTTCCATTATCGAATAATCTAAATTTAAAAATTAAAATTGTGCTTATTATACAGGATTGTGAGATAAATAGGGATTACATTGTAAGAAAAAACAATGCTAATATGTCACTTAATTCTACTGAATTGTGTGTGACACAATATGTACAGTATTAAGTAGTTATGTAGAATGTAGTTATGTGTAAAGGGTGAGTCGGTATACTTAATAATATTTTTAATTTATTTCCTGAATAGATTACAAATATCAATTTTATGTTGTCGTATCCATCGTTTAATTTTTATTAAATACCTTTTTTTTATAGTTTGTAGATTTCAAATTTGGCGGAAGTAAATTATATAATTTTATAGCAAAATAATTAAAATTTCTTTGGCCAATAGTTTTATTCGCTATATATGTGTTAGAGAGTAGATGAAGTTTTGATCTAGAATTGTGATCATGATTAATAATGGAGATTATGTGTTTATTTTTGTAGAAATACTTTAAAATTTCATAAGCGTAAATTTGTTCTATATCAAAAATATCAAGATCACTGAATAACAAATTACTTGAATATCTTGAACTTTTACCAGTCATAACTTTCAATATTATTTTTTGGGTTACTATTAATTTATGTAAAGTAGATGTATAAATACCACCCCAACCTATTATACCATAAGATAATATTGACTGACATAAAGCGAAATATATTTGTTTCATTAATTTGTTATTTATAATATTACGTAACGTTTTAAAAATATATATAAGTTTTCTAAGTTTTTTACACAGTTCGTCAATATGATAGTTCCATCTGAGGTGACTGTGTAAATGTATTCCTAAGTATTTAACTATTTGGGCCTTGTTAATGCTACCTCTACAATCGCAAAATAACTCTGAACACAACACATTGTGCATTTGTAGAGCACTTTATGGAGGAAGTCCACTTGAATATGAGGTAAAAGGCAAAAATTTAGTTTTTTCCTCATTTAGCACCAAAAGATTTTTCTGTAGCCATATTTTTACTTTGCGGAGTGCTTTTTCAGCTTTCAATTTTACCTCACCCAAGAGACTCCTTCCACGTAGAGTACAGTATCATCCGCAAATGAGATGATTTTACAATTATCTATATCAAGACTGAGTAAGTCATTAATGAAACCACTTCATTTATTTTTACTTTTTGTGTACGATTTTCTAGGTAATTAGTTAATAACATCAAGGAAACCCCTCTGATCCCGTAACGTTCCAGTTTCTGTAACAAGATTTTATGACACACGGTATCGAAGGCTTTAGCTAGATCGAGGAAAATACCAACTGCAGGAATAGATGTGTCCAAGCTTTTGTAAATTTTGTTTGTTAAATCTGCAATAGCATCCTGAGTTCCCATATTGATTCTGAATCCATATTGATTTGAGGATAAAATATTATATTTGCTGATGAACTGACTCAATCTATTTTTAATATTTTTTTCAAGTATTTTGGCTACATTAGAGATTAATGATATGGACCTATAGTTAGTGGAATTTGTACTCTCTCCTCCTTTATACAGTGGTACTACTACTGCTATGTCTACCATTACTTAGAAATTTAAGAGTTATTAACCATTTTCTTAAACATGTTCGAAATTTTTACTTCCGTTTAAAAAATTACTATAAATATATTTCTTGACATTCAGAAATGAAAGTCGATAATAACAATAACCAAGTTATGAGGAACAACCTGGATACAAATTTATTTAACTACATTAACTATCCTTAAAGCAGAGGTCTGTGAAATTGTTTAATCTTTAAGCTGCCGCAAATCAATTTTTGTTAACGCAATGCCATTTATATTTTTCCATAAGTGGATAGCCCCTACATTTCTCTTTATTTTCAACGTGGGTGTCCTATAGCTAATCCTTACAGTTCTTTAGTTATTAAATGTTATTTTCACTTATACACCTAAATAGGTTGTACGTGCTTGTTTATTCCGTCGGATTTCTTTTTTTTTCACGTAACGCTTACGCGTATTTAGTGTGTAAAATGTTCCATGGTTTTGTTACTTCCAAACGTACTCGCCGTTGAAGGGCAAGCAGTGTTGCTCTCCTGATGGCTACATGAAGTTAATACCAACCAGTCCGAGAGGCGGTTCATACCAGGACCATGCGATTACAGGGCCGGTCCTCCCTCTTACCGATAAATAAAATAATCTGATGCAACAAAATTATAATCTTATTGTACGAACACTTTAACACACATTACAGGATATTTTCAAAATGACCACCTTGCACGTCTCTACAGGCTTCAATTTTTCTAAGAAAAGAATCATGAACGTTTTCTAAGATACCATCATTTACAGAACGAAATGTCTATTATTTTCAGCTTCTTTCCGAATTACCCAGTCACAGAAAGGTAAACGGTTTTGAAAATCGTCTTAATTTAAGGCTTATGATAATTGTATGTGGTATGGGTGATGTTTATGTTTTCGAAGTATCCTCGTAACTAACGATGGGCATATTTCTGTATTACGTGCAATACTAGTGGAACTTATGTGTGGATTTTCTACAACACTTCTTGCGATTATTCTGAATTCATTTTCGCCGTTACATCTCCGTTTGTGACGTGCTTTCTTTATTTAATACTGCCCGTACATTCGAATCTCTTTTTTAATTCGAGAAAACTTCTTTGATCCGGATGTCTTTCCGTCGATTTTTGGGCATAAATTCTAGATGCAAGTAAAGGATTTCTTTCTGCTTCACCAAGAACATAAATCATGTCAACTAATTCTTCTTGACTCTACCTCATTTAAAAAAATCAATCAATTTCTTGAAGGGATAAACTTTGGGAAAAACGAGCCTGAAGTTCTAACAAATTTAGACTTGACCATTAATGCACTTGTATTGTGATTGTTTATGTTGTGAAATACAGCGCGTTACGTGAAAAAAAAAGAAATCCGACGGAATAAACAAATACGTACAACCTATTGAGGCGTATAAGTGAAAACAACATTTAATAAGGATTAGCTAAAGGAAACCTATGATGAACATAAAAAGAAATGTAGGAGCTATCCACTTATGGAAGAATATAAATGGCATTGTATTTAAAAATATTGACTTACGGCAGCTTAAAGATGAAACAATTTAACAGGCCTCTGCTTTAAGAATAGTTAATGTAATTAAATAAATTTGTGTCCAGGTTATTCCTCATAGCTTGGTTATTGTTACTATCGACTTTCATTTCAGGATGTCAAGAAATAAATTTATAGTAAATTTTTAAACACAAGTAAAAATTTCGAACGTTTTTAAGAAAATGGTTAATAACTCTTAAATATTTAAGTAACATTTACAAAATTATCTACTGATTTCCATTACTGAATGGAAATAAATACATTATTAATAAATATATAAACAAAAGTAAAAAAAAAACCAAAACGTTCTTAACAAAATTTTAACATTTTTTTTGCAAAATTTCCATTGCTCATGTCATCTTATTTATATTTGTATTTTATATCCTTAAAGTAAGATTCGATTAAATTACTTTTTTAACTGATGACATGACATGTTCTTTAGTACTGATACTTTTGTTTAAAATGAGTGCTCGTGCCTAGTATATTTTTCAAAATGTAAATTTATAAAGAAATATTTGTAGGTATGTAGGATTTTCCTTAAAACCGAGGAAAACAGATTTTCATGTGATTATCATAAAAAATCACTTTGCCCCATTATTTAACCGGAAAACTCCTGTAAATACTTTTCCTACAAAAATTCAATGTAACTGTAAATGGAAAACCAATGTCTTACATTCACTTTTGATCTCATCGCATGAAAAGCTGAAAAGTCGTGCGATTAAAGTTGGCACTTATATCTTTCACTCTTGCCCTATGTGCGTTTCAAGAGTAAAAAGAGCGACAAGTTCGTTCAATGGATCTTTATACGCACGTCATTATCAAACGACACTGGTAAGTACAATTTGTATATGTAGCTAAGCTATCTACATCACTCGTTCAGATTGAAAAGGGTAAGTCTTTATACGAATGTCTTTAGAGTTTTTCAATTTTCTATAACATTCATCACCGTAAAATTCAAAATTCGATTCTGTCCAGGAAAAAAGAGACCTCCTTTTAAATAAAATAAACACATAAACACATGATTTGAGAGTGCTAAAATGGTAAGAATACCTTCATGTCACATAACAAAATTTGACACGTAACAGTTTTATAACCTTTCTTAGAGTTTTGTTTGTTTGTTGCTGTAGCTTTGCGCAGTACCCACCAGATCTGCTGGCCGAGCTTACTTGAAGCTCATTTTGCCATTCACAGAGTAAATTTTAGCTGGCTCTGAGACATTTAAATAACACAAACATCCATGGCCCTGGAAGGATTCGAACCTACGCCGCGAACGACACGACTTCCAAAGTCGGTTAGGCTGACCGCTAGCCACTCGGCGACCCTTTTTTTAGAGTTACCATTTAAATAGTATTTGAATTGCTTAGAAATTATTGATTTGTTTCACACGGATAAAATAAAAATACGAGCGTAAAATGTTTAATTGAACAAAATATACCTAACTGTTTAATCTCAAAATCACGGAACTTGAGTTCTGTGTCATCAATCACCGAAGTTACAATCGACAATTATTTCAGTATTATTTCTTTGTTAACGGTGAATGAGAGAAAAGGATGGAGTTTTATGCTTCTTATGTCTGATGATGCAACATCAGACGCGTTTTATTTATGATGCAGAGCTCTTCTCTTATGAAAACAACTATACTATGTGTCTGATTGCAAAAATTTTCTGTCCGAAGTTTTTTCATTCGAATAACGTCACTTATAACGCCATCGATAGTTAATTCGGTCGTTCCAGTTCGTATGATGTGGTTGTCTATGACGTATCATCTTGGTAGATAATAGCTTTGTTCCTACACAGTTCTAAATCAGTTCGGAACTGTACTGCTCATGCGCTCTTGCTAAATACACAGCATTTTTAATAAGAGCACATGACCTGTAGCAAGAGCGCATGAGCAGTGCAATTCCGAACTGATTTAGAACTGTGTAGGAACAAAACTATTATTACATCGCGAAATACTTGGGACCATGTCACAGACAACAAAAAATAGCTTTACATTTATGGGTTCTATATTTTAATTGCTCTGAAAGTAGTTTTCAATTAAAAAAAAAATCAAATTGAATAAAACCTAGGTATTAAGTTCACTAATTCAAGTTAACTTTCATCTTCGGATTATTTTGTTACTGTGGGAATGAATAATTACAGTAGATTCTTGTCCGATGAAAGTTGTATAACAAATTCTTTTAAGGGACACTTAAAATTTTATTTGGATTTGTAAAAGAAGTACCGAAGAAGAGTTACTTAGTGACTCACCCTATATAATTATGCGAATTTTTTAACAAACTAGTTTATGTAAACGTTAGAACCACGTTAACATGAAAGTGTTTTAAGGTGGCTACAGACTATGCGTGAATTCGCGATTCGTGATGCGCAATTCGTGGACAATTCGTGAATAGTGTGTAGGGACTTATTCGTTTAAAATCTATTCGTAAACAACGTGGTTCGTGTGTTCGCAGTGATTCGCTCTTGGAGGCGGTAAGTTGACGAACATTAAAGGCTGCGCATTTCCGCGAACCACGAAATTCGCGCTTGATGCATGCTAGTTTGCTTATTCGTGTTTAAATGCGTTCGTGATTCTTCATTTTATTCTAACGTCCCGCGGGTAATGAAGTATTTTTGTCATTTTAACGATGGCTCAAGAATATTCAGAGTCCCAACAAGAATAAGAGTGGTCTGATGGCCGCGTCCTTGACCTAATATATGACATTGAACAATTACGTCATTTGTGGGATCCAAGGGATCAAGATAAGAAAAATAAAAATAAGAAAATTGAGGCCTTCAAAGGTTTGGCCAAGAAGTACGGAATAACTGCTGAAGTAATTAAAAATTACAATGAATTACAATGAACTTGACAAATCACGAATCGCGAATTCACGCATAGTCTGTAGCACCTTTAAACAATCCTAGTTACAATATTCGGTGCTGAATGACATTAATTCATTTTATTATGAAAGACTGTTTTTTTATTATCGCTTAAAAAGTGACAAGGTTTGTCGTTAGGTCTTTAGTGAGGCCATTGCTTCAGCACCAAAATCGCTGTTCATGTCTTTTTTCATTGCAACTCGAGGTGGAACGAATCTTAAATGTTTTCGAATTCCAATTCTAGAAATTCTCAGATCCTCGAGTCTGCCAAACCTGGAATCCCTCCAACCCCTCATATGAGAATAATAATATTGGCTAGTCCTATCCACTATTGTAGCAAAAAAGGATTAATTAAAGATTGTTATTATTATAAGAGTAAAGAAAAAAATGACATCACCTTAAATTTAAAAGTTTTTATTGGAAGCAAAATTTGTAATCTGTGTTTTGTACCTATTTCCTTCCGCCGAAATCTAGTGGAAGGAAAAATTGTTTTTCTACTTTGCGTTCACAATGAACTCATTGTGACACCAAAAACAGTTTCACAATGAAGCTCATTGTGAAACTGTTTTTGGGGAAATTTTAGTCAATTTTTAATTGAAAATATTTAATAGATTTTACAAAATAACTCATTATTTATTTGTTACTTAACAGAATACTCACAATGAAGCTGGATAAGACAAATTAATAACTGGTTAATGTGACTTTTGATTAAAACGAAAGGTTTTCAGTGTTGCCACGCATTACAACTAAAATTCCCCATATACTAAGGAGATCCAATTTTTGACAGTATTTTTCATATTTTTGTTCAATAAGTGACGCAAAGTAGAAAAAATAGTATATTATACACGTTTCACAAGAGGCATTGTAACACTCGTTCCGTTGGGGCACTCCTAGCTCGCTACGCTTCGCTAGTCGTACCCCAACCCCACTCGTGTTACAATAAGCCTTCTTGTGAAACTTGTATAATAATATACTATTGGCCTTTTCGGTTTCCGCCCCTAATTGTTCCGCCTTTTCAGTAACATAACCACGATTTTCGCTAATTTGCTTTTTGCTTAACTGAGCGGCATTTGTGGACACACTCGAAACGCTTTCATGTCCTCAGCGAAATAACGTCCAAACGAGTGTGGTGCGACAGTTAATTTGCGCCTTGCACTGTTTAATTGCTCGTGGTCGTACTGCAAAGCGCACGCTTTATTTACCCTGAGAAATTAGTTCTTGCATTCGTAAACCGGAAGCGATTCGGTAAAGGGATGAAAGACTTTCAGAATCAAAAGGGTCTGAAAATTGCTTACATTTTAAAAGAGGTTTTTGGATTATAGTTTTTTTTTTCTTATCTGATATTTTATGTTTATATTCAGCTTTTACTGTATCATGCCTTCAACAATTTACAATAATAGATTAATCCGCGCACCTTCTTTTATGATAGGGTTGTTACTTAACAATAATTTGCAGTATTTGTTCTTTGTTAACCGAATTAACTTTTACACAATACGTAGGTAGAGCCTGTCAAAAAAACGTAATAGGAGTTGGAGAATTATACACTAATTTATACACTAGTGTACTCTGCATATTTATTTTAAACTAAAGAACTTTAAAAATTTTAAAAAGAAGTGTTCCATAAAAATAGAATCAATTCTCGATTAGATGTGATGAATTTTTCATGTCACCGTGGTTATTTAAGCCATTGATTTAAGTTTAACCGACGAATGATCATTTTCTAACTATGCACCTATAAGAGAATTTAATTTGGATTACAAACTCCAAGAAATTAGGACATCTTAGCGTTGGTTGTTATAAAAAAGGTATTAGTGTAGTCAGTAGATTTATTTTTCTATTTGAAAACAGTCACTAACCCTGAGTGGTTTAAAAATGAGATCACGTACTCAATTTATCTATTGTTATGGAACGGAATTAAATAATATTATTTTTCCGGCGTTATATTAGAAAATAACTCATCGGAGAGAACGTGCTCAAAATATCGGTGCGTCAATTATTCAGGCGTCGGATAAATATGTTAGGGGCGCCCGATGTTTCCGCCATGATAGATTCCATAAGGAAATTCAATTTTTTTTTAACAAGATATGTTTTATACGCATCGAATTTTTATGATAGCGTAAGTGCGTCGCTTTTTTTAATATTGGACCGGCCCGAACAATCCGGTTTATGACATAATAAAGAAACGCGTAATTTTTTTTCTGTAGGAATTTTTAGTGGCGTCGGAAGTGCCCAGTAAAATGTTAGTATGTGCGTGCCATCTGCTCCAACTTAACGGTATTGGCACGTGCCTGCATAAGTCTTGAGGAGTAAATTTTTAAAAATTAAACTAACTCTGAAATTCAGTATTAAAATTGGTTCAAATTAGGTCAACCAGAAACATTATTTTTGAGATTTAATACGAAAAACATTCAATATTCGAATTATGTACAAATTTGTATGCGTATTTGAATGTCCATTATGTCGACATTAATAACACAATCATGTTAGTTAAATAGTGCACCGCGTTATTCAGAGATTAATAAAAATCAATATGATTGTGGTGATGTGTGCTGAAATTTGCATATCGCAGCAGCAGCATAACGCTTAAATAACTTACGTAATAACTAATAACTAACAGGGAAATATCCAGTTTGAAATGAAAGCAAAAAGTAAGTTTGCACGGAATTACTAGTTTAATCCGGTAAAGGGAAAGTTTAATAGAACAGTCCGGAAAGTTGGAAACCTGAACATGCTAGGCTACGGTTTTGTATAAAAGACGAATATCTGAAAAGTAGGTTTTGTTAGTTTGTACTTTCAGGAAAAGCATTATGCATTGTTAAATAAAGG
Source organism: Dorcus hopei (assembly GCA_033060865.1). NCBI lineage: Eukaryota > Metazoa > Arthropoda > Insecta > Coleoptera > Lucanidae > Dorcus > Dorcus hopei. The sequence goes on along the minus strand of CM065419.1, from coordinate 27,119,830 downwards.
TTATGTTATAAAAAAGTATTTACTTTACTAAGATTTTCGTCAAACGTAAATTTAATTGCATAAATCACAGAATGTGATTCGGTGGCAGATAATTTTGTAGATCTGAGTATTTATTTGAATAGTTAAATAATACCTATTTGGACGAGAATTATAATTCCAACTTCACTGAAATATGGTACGTCTGACAGAGTATCATAACATAATCGATGCCTTTCGGAAAATAAACTTCAAATTTAATTTCCAAACATCAAATGACAAGAAAAACTGGTTACATCAAGTGAGTCAGTGAACTAACGGTGGAGTTCGAAATTTTCTGCCTGCAACTGTACGTTGTGAATTAAAATAATTCGCAATTTTGATTTGATTTTTTTTAAACGAGCTCTGGCTCGTAAATGATTGTAAATTTTTTGTAGTTTCAAGTATACCATGCACAACATGTGTTTAGACAGCACCTTTATGAGTTATGGCCGTTATTGATGCTTGAAATCAAAGACCTGAGAGAATCTTTAACGCAGAAGAGTCTAGATCAGTAGTTCAAGGCAAGCGAGAAGAATATTTCCGGAATAGTAGTTAGTTGTACCTGAACCAAATTCAAAAAGTGTAACAGGCACATTTCTGTACCACAAAACACACTATACCATAAAGACAAAATTCTCATCCAGCTTCGTCAAGTCTTTTCTCTACTGAAGGAATACAGTTCGTCGAAAAGCGCTTTATCCGAACTCTTTCTTCATTCTAGGGAACAACTGGTAATTGCAAAGCACTAGATTTGGGTCATAAGGTACAGGTAGCCACATTTCCCAGATGTTCACCTTTATCACATATGTCATGAAGGTGTGGCACCTGCCTTAAGAGAGCTAAATAATACTTAAGTCCTAAGCGTTAAAAATGTAAACTCTATGAATTAGATTTATAATTTTCATATAAAATTTGCAGTTGAAATTTTTAAATTTATACGTGAATCGCACTTGTATAACCGTGTTCCTGGAATTCAACGTTAAAAAGTATCTTTGCATCAAATAGCATTTCTATCTGTGGACTCATGGCAATGGAAAAATAAAAAAAAGTGTATGCAAATACTTGATGGGTGAGATATTATCTCGTAAAATTAAGTTGGCAGCACGTAACATCCACTCGGTGTTCCTCGCATGAAATTCCCCTGATGGAGTGAACAAAGCGCGAACCGTGCTACGTAAACTTTTGTTTGTCAACAAGGAAGTTGACTCACGGGCGATTATTAAAGTTCCCAACTTTCCGGCCGTTTTCTTCGATCGCGTCTTCTGTGTTCCACCGAGGAGGCTTATAATTACTGAACAACAGCTTTAAGATAGATCGATAATCTCTCAAGGATCTCTGCACGAAAGGGAACACGCATTTGCAAGTATACTTTTACACTTTTGACTTTGGTAGTTTCTTCAAGCAATTACACTATTTCTATCGGAGGTTTATATCATGATATCACCAGTTTGTCATTTAGGATTATAAATAGGCTTGCTCAATCATGTTGTAATTACTGAATGTACTTTTTGATTGTTTATACTTTTTAGAAATACTTCAGAAAATAAAGCAATTTGAAATGCTGTGCCACCCACGCACAAAACATACAGCAGAATAACAAGTGGTTAAAAGCTCACCGTGCCGTCCACGAACGGAATAATAATAATCGGATAAAAGTTCGGCGGTCAATTCATTCGGAATTAATCACTTTTAGGCCGGTCGCGAGTCAAGCTTACGCAGCAGCTTATTCTAAGACCATTATTTCGTCTATATATAGCTCTCAGATAATGATGAGCGCGTTTGTTAATAATTAGCGAAGTCAGAGTGCGCTGATTGTGAGAAAATTTAATTAGGGCAGGGGGATGCGAAGTCGTAATCTGTTGCAGGGACGACGACTCCGAAACGATATAAATAGCTGACGTAAGAAATAGACTAAGTTCATAATTTCCCACGTATCTATGCAGGTGATGTTTAATTAACCCAACAAGATTAAACCAATAAAAGAATCGATATCCGAGATTAACGGAAAAATGTTAAAATAATTCTACGTGTTTTAATGTGATCAGTTGAAATAAACGTTCCAAAATATTTACAAATGTATGCAACTCAGCTGAAATATCTTATTCAGTACAAATTGTATAAAATAGGGATAACTTGCACTTTGAATACCTGATTTGTCAGGTAAACAAATCACTACAACACGAAAACTATTCTATTCCCTATGTTAAGGATTCATAATGTTTTTCTTTAATTTTAATTTTAATTGTATTAAAAGTACAGTTGCAAATATGTAGTTTATTTCCACGAGCAATGTGTCCGTAATTTACAACATCAATCATAAATATCATAAATACATAGTTCGACTTCTTTGTATGGCCACTCAGAATTAAAAATAATATTTCCAATAAAATGTAAATTGCCGTCTAATCCACCATAATCCTGTTACGAGGAGGACGAGCAGGTAAATAAACATGCCTTCAGTTTTATTCCCAGTTAATACCCATATTATTCCTTCTAAACTTCAAAAGGTCGGAAGGGATTAACATTTAATATTTTATTGAAGGGACATTACTTTTAATTCTGACTGTACATTCTGGTATATCGTTTCATTTGCTATGTAATCACTTACTAGAATTTTGCGGTATTCACAGAAAATTCGTTTTGTGTATGGCGTTTGTTGAGGATATTGGGGATTGTACCACTAAAACGCCGATATAATAATAATTATATTTTGATAACTTTTTATATGTGACATTACTATCAACAACTTAACAACTATTACAAAGTGATCTTGATTCAATGGGAATTGGAAATTGAATATTATTCTCAACACTCCCCCTCAATTGAACACTTCTCCATTGTCTCTTGAAGTCCTATGCCCTTCAGGCAAACTTGTAGTTTTGGAAAAGTAATCGCCTTAGTCAAGAAATCTGCGAACATATCTTCAGTCGAAATATATTTCAGGTCGATCAAGTAGTTCTTCAGAGCTTGACGCACAAAATGATGGCGAATGTCTATATGTTTAGAGCGACTATGGAAAACTGGGTTCCGAGCAAGTTTTCCAGCTCCTTGATTATCATTAAATAAATCAACATGGCTTAGTTTTTCAAATCCTAATTCGGTTAAAAATTTAATTAAATAAATGGATTCTTTTATAGCATCTGTGAGACCCATATATTCCGCCTCGGTGGAAGATAAGGCGACAGTATGCTGTTTTCGGCTTTCCCATGAGATAGAACTTCCAGCTAGAATGAATGTGAATCCTGTATAAGAACGTCGATCAATTATACAGCCACCCCAGTCAGCATCTACAAAACCTTGCAAAGGTTTTTCCGTTTTTCGATAAATTAATGTCAAATTCATGGTACCTTTGAGGTATCTGAGCACTCTTTTAGCTGCGGTCCAGTGGATTTTTTTAAAATTAGTGTTGAATTGGCTCAGATAACTCACTGCGTATGATATATCTGGTCTGGTTGCCATAGCGAGATACATTAAACCTCCTATCAGCTCGCGATACGGATATGGTTTGCTTTGATCATCGTCATCATTTGAATCTACAGTCAACTTGATTCCTACAGCCAGTGGGGTGCAGAGCACTGCGCGATGCGGGTCGAGACCGCGGCGGCCCGCACACCGCAAGACCGCGGTGCGCGGTTTGCGGGCTTGCGGTTAAAGCGGGTTTTTGCGGGCTGCCGCTAAGCCCGCAATATATAAAAAAAGTGTACAAATTTAATTTACAGGTCGATTCGCTAAGTTCATAACGACGTAACGATTATCGTAAACCAACAAGTTGTTATTTTATACCTTTTACTAAATAATTCCATACAAAACCTTACTTATCCAGGCGAAACCAGTAATAAACTTTTTTTGGAGCTCAACGAATTAATGCTAAAATCGGTCAGGAGGATACGTATCCGAAGGAGATTCCCGGTATTTGAGAGAGTTTTAAAAAAATTCCTGCAGCCGTTTCGAAAAGTTCAAAAATCGGTTTCGAGATCCCGTCCAAATCGGGTCGATGATCATATTCAACGTAAGAGCTCATTTCGATGAAAACTACGGGCCACCGAGTACGCTCCAATTCAATCCGATTCGAGATCGGCATTTTTGCAGTACAGACCACGGTTTAATTAAAGGATGGTTAAAAAGAAAGATTTTAGCACTTTTTAGCGTAAAGATACAGAATACGGCCTTAGTGTTTTATTTTAAGAAATATATTACATGTTATAGTACGATAAGTAGATCCTTTTGCGTGTTGAGAAACTGCGGGTACGAGCCGAAAGCCCGTATCCGCGGGTTTGCCAGTGCAAGCCCGCACCGCAAAAAGCGGCTTGCGGGCTCAAACCCGCATAGGGCAGTTTTGGGCGGATTGCGGTGTAAGCCCGCACCGCAAAAAAAGCGGTGCGGGCTTGCGGTCTTAAACCCGCGTTGCGCAGTGCTCTGGTGGGGTGTTCACAGGCTTGCAGTCCGCCCTGAGCTACTACACGTGCTTTTCTCCTTTCCAGAGTTCCGTCGGCCTTATATTTATTGCGAAGGACAGTCTGGCAGCCGATTACTTTATCGTTTGGTCTTGCCACTAATTCCCAGGTATCGTTCATGACCAAGCTTTTCATTTCAGAATAGATTGCGTCTTTCCATTCTTCACGGTCTGATCCGTTTATTGCTAGTTTAAAAGGAAATTCGGATGCAAGCATCGCTTCCGGATTATTCTGCCATTCCCGTTCACAACTATCTTGTTCTATTCAGTCTTATTTAATTCGACTTTGTTTCCTTTGTTTTCTTCTGGTCTCGGTTGAACGTTATTTTGCCAGTTATACTGTTTTGCGGGACGACCTCGTTTTCCAGTAAAAATCTTTCTAGGGCGTCCTTGACCTCGTTTTTGTTGAGATTTTTCGACAGTATTTTCAACATTTTGCATATTGGAATGAATATTTATGTTTGTATTTTCTTTCTCTATCTCTTGTTTTTCAGGTTTCTTTGTTTCTACGCTAGCGTTTTGAAAAATATCTATAGTCGATATCGGGGCATCCAGCAACGAAAAATTATCACCAGTCTTCGTTGTTTCGGTAATAAAATATTCGTAGTTATCTTGTGAATTAAAATGTTCGAAGAATTTTACGTCCCTCGCGACATGAACTTTTCTTTCGTTTGGTACCCATATTTTGTATCCTTTACACACATTGGAATATCCGATGAACGTACCTTCTTTTGCTCTAGGCTCGAATTTTCCTAGATTCGGCGACTTGTTTAGTAAAAATGCCTTACAACCAAAATCTCAGATGATTGACAATTGGTTTATTTCCGGTCCATCTTTCATATGGTGTTTTGTTACCCAAACTTCTTGAAATACAACGGTTGCGTATGTAGTTGGCCGTGGCGATAGCTTCTGCCCAGAATGTTGGGGGTAGAAAAGACTGGATCAACATATATCTGGCAGCCTCCACAAGCGTGCGATTTCGGCGTTCCGCGACACCATTTTGCTCTGGGGTATGTGCTACGGTTAGACGTCTACGTATACCTTCCTCTCTGAACAATTTGTCCATGTTAGAGTTGCAGTATTCTTTCCCGTTATCAGATTGTACGGCTTTCATTTTGTGACTTGTTTGAGTTTCAGCCATCTTCTTGAATTCCAAAAATTTCGATGGAACTTCACTCTTATTTTGGATAAAGAATACCTCATACCATCCGCTGCAGTCATCAATCATAGTGACGAAATAGCGAGCCCCACTAAGGGATTTGGTTCGCATAGGACCACATACATCTGTATGTATAAGATCTAACACCTCAGTCGATCTCCGATTACGTAACTGAAAAGGAGAAGACGTTAGTTTTCCGATCGTACAAATTTTACAGGATAAATTGTCCTTTTCGGATTAAATTTTAACTGAGTTATCTTTGTTCATCGTAATGAGATCTCTTATGTTAAGATGTCCCATTCGATCATGCCATATATCTTGTTTAGAACGTTTTTCGACCGCTGCTGCAAGGGCTTGTGACTGTTGTTCTCGTAGGTAGAACAGTCCCCTTCTGGACCTTTTACGATTGCTCGTTCTTTTGTGAATATAACCCGATTTCCCTTATTAACTATTTTTGCGATAGATAATAAATTTGTTCTTAATTCCGGAACAAATAACGCTTTTTCCAAAGTAATGTTTTTGTTGTAATTGTTTACTGATGCTGTAATTTTAACATCACCTTTAGCAGCAACCCGTGTGTCGCTTCCATTGGCAAGTTTCAAATCGCTCGAGACATTTGTCAGATTCAGAAAAAGTTGCCTGTCATGGCAAAGGTGTGACGTACAGCCACTGTCAATACACCATCGACTTTTGCTTTGTATGAAATTAGCATGGTGGCATGAGTGATAATCTGTAGCATTCATCGAAAGCGTTTCTTCAGCACAGTTAGCCTTTTGCATAGATTTATTCTTCTTTAGATAGCAGTCTGCAGTTTTATGACCAATCTTTTTGCAATAATTGCACTTGTATTTTGTGCGTTGTCTGTTTTTATCCAGATTGTCTCTGGGTCTGGGTTTCGGATTATGACACTTCACATATAGTGCTCCATGTCCATTTTGGCGGAAATCTTCAGTAACAGATTCACTTGCTTCAATTATTTTAGTTTTCAATAATTCTATGTCAGGAAGATTGTCTCGTGATTCGATAGCTCGCTTGAAGATTTCGAAATTGCTTGGTAGACTCTGTAGCAGCATTAACGAGAGGAGTTTTTCGTTTATCTCGACATCCATTGTTTCGAGCTTATCTACCGTTTCGAAGAAGCAGGCTAAGTGTTCTCGTACATCACCACCTTCGGGCATCTTTTGCTGTAGCAATTGCTTCAAAAGTGTAGCCATACGTGCAGGACCTTTTGGAGCGTAAACGGATTCCACCTTTTTCCAAACATCTTTCGATGTGTTACATCCGCGAATATGTTTTAGTTCAGACGCACTAATTGATAAAAGGATATCTGCTTTTGCTTTCAGATCTTGTCTTGTCCACTCCTTAAGAGCTTCCAGTTGTTCTGTTGTTGGTTTTTCAGGTAAAATTGGTTTCGAAATGTCACCCGATACATATCCCCACATGTCACTTTTTATTAAAAGAGCTTGTGCATGAATTTTCCATGTTTCGAAATTTTCTTTGGTCAGCATTTCTAAGCGTATTGAGTTCATCATACTTGATTGTGCCATGGTACTAATTCTGTGAGCTTCCGGAAATATAGAAAAACACTAATATCAGTTTTCGATGCAGTTCGTGCCCGACACCAACGTGTAGTTATGTTTTGCACTAAACACTCGCGTTTACTTTCAAATAAATTGCTTGCAATATCTGGGCCCGTAACCTGTTGAGGATATTGGGGATTGTACCACTAAAACGCCGATATAATAATAATTATATTTTGATAACTTTTTATATGTGACATTACTATCAACAACTTAACAACTATTACGAAGTGATCTTGATTCAATGGGAATTGGAAATTGAATATTATTCTCAACAGCGTTCAATGAGAAACAATTTTTATTATTATAAAAGACAAATTATATTAATACAAGCTTAATAAAATTCAAGGATGCTTTGCAACATCCTATCGTTAATTTTTTTTACCCGTTGTAATTCACAGTAAGCATTACTTTTACTTTTGTGCGATTTTGAAGAACATTACTTACTTATTACTTAAATCCATCTACCGTCTATTTAATAATAATAATAATAATAATAATAATAATAATAATAACAATAAGCCATTTATTAACACATTAGTAAATAAATTAACCCAACAGTTGGCACAGTTACAATGTGCTAAAAGGTTGTATTCAGCATATCTGTCGGGACAGAATTGCTGCTTTTAAAAACAACCTGGAATAAATACAGATTAAAATTAACATTAAATGCTGTCAATGTAAGAAAAACAAAAGTGAAGAAAAACAGAAGAGGAGAGAAAAGAAAATAAGAAGACGGAAGAAAACGAGAGAAGCTGTGAAGTGTATACAATCACAAATATGTAAATATGTATAAAATGCTTGTAATTATAAAAATTGGGCATTAAATAACTTGACACGCAGGCGCAACAAATGCATGCACTGAAAGTTGTTTCACTTCAAATGACAACGCATTATACATTCTAGAAACATTGCAGGAAAATGATCTTTCATAAAGGGTGGTTTTATGATACGGAGGTGTGATGAAATGAGGATGTCTAATATTGATGTTGTGTACATGCGAGCGGAAAATAATTTTATTATAAAGATAAGGAAGTGTTTTATACATCAATAGTTTATGATAAAAGCAAAATAAATGTAACTTACGACGATTTTCCATATGCAGCCAATTCAGAAGTGGAAGTTTATGAGAGAGACTCGTTGCGTTCGTCTGATACCATAAATCAATCGAATACACGAGTTTTGAATTTTCTGAATTCTGTTAGTGGTTAATTTATCCAAGCAAGGGCTATAGATTGTATCGCAGAAGTTAAAATGAGATAAAACTAAAACATCGCATAATAGTTTTTTTGGACCTTTCAGTCAGAAAGTCTTTATTAGAGTAGATCGTTCTCAAATTACAATATGCCTTTCTAATAGCATTTTCCATTGACTGCACTAGTGCACACTCATTGCATCTTCATCTCTTATTATTATTACATGAGGTTAAAATGAGATGAAAATATAACGAGTGTGCATAGTGCAGCCAGTGGAAAACGGTGTAAGATAAGTAGAAATATGTTCGCGAAATCTGAGAGAATAATCAGTTTGAAGGCCAAGATTGCGGACTGAATCTATAATTTTTAAGAGTACATCTTTTACAGTTAACTTTAGAATGGATTTGATTCAGTCTCAGTCATGATTCTTAGGTTGCGCTCACACTGATGAAGCAAAAACGTTTTCGCACAAAACATTTTTCACTAATTTTGTTAAAAAGCGTTTTTTTTTCCATGCTTTAAATAGAATCAGGCACACACTGATATATCAAAACAAAACACAGTTTAAAACACGCTAAAACAGTTACTGCAAAGTTTAAAGCACGCTAAAACAGTTACTGTTTTAGCGTGTTTTTTGTTTGAAAACGTTTTGCTTCATCAGTGTGAGCGCAGCCTTACAAAACAACATAGCTACAGATTTATTAGAATTTAAAGAAAAATGATGTTTTTCTGATTACGTAACGATGCTGTTTAAGTCTCAATTCACAAGAATGTTTGCTGCAAGGATATCTTTCTTCTCAAATGAGTACAAAAGCTGTAAATCATCAGCATAAAAGTGATTGAAGAACAAGTGTTTTAAATTATTTTCATGCTTTATTCATACAAGTATCAATAGCGATGCGTTCCCATCTATTACGTGTAACGGTCAAGTTTTACCGCTTTCTACAGCTCTGTGTATTATCATAAAATATTATTTATATGTAATACACTTACAGCTATAAACTCGGTGTTTCAATCTCTATGTATACACAGGCGTGCCATACTTTTTGGGTAAATTTTTAATTAATTATAAACATATAAACATTTTCCCCTAATCTGTAACTTCCCTTCTTTTACGCGTTTTTGTCGAAAGTAATCTCAGTCGTCCTGTGTAGATCTAGATAACAGTAAGCCTTAAATAATCCTTACGGTAGATCAATTTGCAGTATTTCACTTTACATCTGGTATGGAATATGTTGAAAGTTTTCTGCTGTTTATCTCAGAGAATTGGTAATGGGTTCTCAATTAAAAAATTTCTTGCAGTGTGCCAAGACGGAAAAGGACTTGTCTTAACACGTTTGCGTTGTCAACTGACAGATACATTTTGGCGTTGTTAAAATTTAATTTCTGTCGTACTGTCCTGGTTTTCATGTTAAACGAAAAATAGTTTTTGTTTAAATCCTATTTTCGTAATGAACATTTTCACATCCTTTTATAAATACACAACATAAGAAATATCTGAAGAGTCTTCTTTCTTCAAAAGTAAGGTTATATTTCCCTATTACTTGTGCCACATACGCAGACATACGTTTTCGACATAATATTTTTCCATAGCAAGTTTTCTTTTATTTGAAAGCCCTTTAGGTTTGGCGACGGCAGTACTTCTTTTTCAAACATTCTAACAGGTACTTACTTCGCTTATAGAGAGTTAAGGAGTGTTATTGTCAGACACATAAACGATTGTTAATATTAAATATTTGTTGAAGACTCAATTATTTCAAAACGTTTTGTAAGATAACTAAGGATTTACTGAGTGCTTACCAATTTGGTAAATAAATAGTTATGTTATGTTACGCCTTCAAAGTTGACAATTTTTAACAAATTTGTAAGTATGTAATCATTCGGAAATTACTGGTTATTTGTGTAATTATAATTTTTGAAGTTACTTAACGCGTCCAAGACATGGTGATGAAATGACGTCACAAACGCTTAAATAAAATAAAAATGGTTGTTTACGTCTCTTCAAATAATTTCTGTTTCTTAGATGTCATATTCGAAATAAATTCAACAATTTTTGTTTATTGTTTTTGATATTGTTTGTTTGATAAGTGATTTTATTATTTCGTTATTTTTCTATGAACTGGGAAACAAGTTCTTCCTCTTTTTTCTTGAGTGCCTATTTAGTCCGAATTTTGGCGAAAAAGTAGACTCTTATTAATTTGCTTACTGCAGTTCTAAGAACCTAGTTGTTGATTATTCACAAACACTTTCCTAGGTCTTTCAACCAAGAGTTACGACTTGGTCCTGGTAAGCTTTTTCCAATTTCGTCCTAGAGAATTCATTGTATAAGGATCTTATTGATGATTACTTTACATGATGTGACTTACGTACTTAAAGTTTCCTACTTTTCGCAATGTTTAATACTCGTACCTAAAGCCCTTTACGACTTCATTTGTAAGACAACTTGGCTAGTTAGACAGTTTGGCAAAGATTGTACGATGCAGCTGTATCATCAATGTATTCAAAATTATCAAGTTATAAAATTATTTCAATTTGGTAACATATTACATAAAATTATTCAATGTTAGTAGTCTATTAAAATTATTCAGAGTTGGCACCCTGTAAAAATTATTTTAAAGTTTAGCACCTTATACATATTACGCAGAGTTAGTAAAATTTAAAAGTGATACAAAATTAGCAACCCATAGAAAAAATAAAATTTTAATATTCTGTTAATGGAATGCATGACAAATCGGTTCCTTTTGTTAAACAATTCGCACTTTCAATTAGAAAAGTAGAAATTGGTCCATATACGAATTGCAGATGAAACCATTCCAATGACGGAAACAATTCAATTAGTGAAAAGAGTTGGAATATACTGCCTTAGGCATGGTGGTAGAAATTATACGAACTGAGAGTCACATACAAACTATCAAGAATTAACCAAAGACGTAACCAAGCAAACACTAAAGCAACCCTTATGACTGAAACGTCATAATCATTATCTGGAACGACTTTTGTATCTTTTTCTGAATGAAAACATTCTCCTCAATTTCGCTATATTTGTGGAGACGTACATACATACGGTCTATGTAAATCGAAGTGCGAGTTATTGTGTCTACAATTCAAATTTGATTTTTGATCGCGCGAGTGGTACGTGGGGTCGGGGGTTAATTTACACTCGTCGCGCCGTAATTTTTACGCCGTTAGGGCGTGCAACTCCAAATTTAATCAACGCACGATGAAATTTATTGCACTCACCGCACTTGCTTCCCATTGTTGTTGGACTTATCTGTAATGAAATTTTGTTAATTAAGAGAGAGTTTTTGATCCTACGCGTTAATTGCTATAGACCAAGGACATTTACTTTTTTTATATTCCATCCCAAGCCAATACAGTAGATACTAAATTTGAAACCAATAAATGTGTAATTTATGCTTATTATTAGTTTGTTTACCTACACCTGCTTCATAATAGCTATATTATGTACCTCATTTGGGTTGTATAATGAGACTTATTTTAACACTAGTTATATAATGAGACTCATTATAACACTAGTTATATAATGAAAAAATTTATTAGTTATTTATTTTTCATTTTTATAAATATTGATAGTAACATTTTTACATTTCAAAATCTTAAATCCAGATGAAGGCCATTTTGTTGGACTTCCACCCACCGCGGTGCCGCGGCCGTTTTGTTGTTAAAATATCTGCCCCAGAGTTGGCGAGAAGAGAAGCAGATGATCTTCTGTAGCAATGTCCAGTATAACTTTCTTCATGTTCATTTGTAACGTTTGGATAAATGTTCAAAATAAGCCAAAAGTACTTTCTCATTAGCTTCATTCTGAATTTGCTTCTCAGCACACCATTTTTTCAATCGTTCGTAAGTTTCCTCATACACACATTTTGTCTTCTCAGGTACAAGGGTTGAAGCTGCATTTGCTGCAGACTCTTCTACATCCGACGGAAGACTCTCCGAATCACTGATAATGCTTTTCAACTTGGTTTTGTAAGGAATTTCTTCACAATAGATGCACGAAATTACAAACAAATTGTGATTTTTCACTGTTGTTTACAACAAAATTATGCGATTACTATGGATTTGCGCTATAACCAGGCTATTGCGATTTTCGTTTACTGATGGCTTCCGACAATATTTTTTAAATTAATAAAAATAAAAACCATGTTGCAGGTGTAGATAAAACGTTGTATATTACACGTGGTATAGTGCATCATTATAATATTCGTGCTCTTATCCTGAACTCGAGCTGACGCCCTCGTCAGGATAACTCATTGCACTCATATTATAAGGATGTCTCTATCCCTCTTCAAACAAGTGACTTGGATAGTAGACCAGGGTAACTAACGAGATCAAATTGAGGAAGCCTATGTACCGTCATGAGAAAGGGGAGGAAAAAAACATCTTCTTCTAATAGCAGTGTTATTAAACAAGGCTTAGGAAATAACATTTGCACCCACATTACTTACAACTGGTTTAAGCTTTAAATGAAAGAAAACTTATAAAGGGAACAGGCACTGTAATTTTAGTAAAGTTTTGTACAAATCGGTTTCGATTATTTCGATCTCAGCCAAATGGCCATCTCAGCTCCAGTTTCAGACAGCTACTCTTTGAGCAGAATTTTCAATAACGGATACGTACTGCAATGACACGAGTGATGTTGACGTACACGTAACCCCAGAGAAAAAAAATTACAGCAGTCAAATGTGCAGTTGAAGCACAACAACGTTGTGGAAATGTGATCCTGTGATATAATTCCTTTAGATTCGGGGTTATGTTAAATCTCAAGTGTATGTCAAGAATCCAAAAACCATCTATAACCTTAAATCCAACATCACTCATATCATTGCAGATGTACATATCCATTTATGTGAAACCATTATTGAAAATTTTGCTCAAAGAGTAACCATCAGGAGCTGAGGTGGTCATTTGGCTGATATCACTTTCCACACATAATTTCCATTGATACTAACAAACTTGCTTTTTTTTTAATTGATTTAAAATTGTAGTTCCTGTTGCGCTATCCTTTATAAAGAGGAATATTTTATCATAAAATTGAACACAAATTGAAAAATAAGATTCTTAATTGTCAAAATGGACACGAGTGGAGTAATGAAATATCCCATGCATTAATTGAAAGTCACCATCAATTAATATACAGGGTGAGTTTTTAAGCGCCCCTTCTGCCATAGCTCATTTATAGAACGAGGTAGAATTTTTTTTCTTTTACAAGGGCATTCTACCTTTTGAGCACTATAACTTAAAGCCGAATTACACCTGCCGAGTGCTGGGCCGAGTGTTCGGCTAATGTGATCAATACAGTTAGTACTCGGCCTAGTAGAGCGGACGAGTGATCTGACCGAGACAGTGGATAGAACGTTGTTCTATTTTCTCGGCTGAATAAGTACTCCCTCCACAACACGTTCACCTCGGGTGCTCTACTCGCTCTTTACACGGTCAATGTGATCAGCCGAGAGTCGAGTCAATTAAGTGGATTGGCTCGTCCCGTATCTGTTCCACGTGTAATTATCTACTTCAATAACAGTTTCTCGGCCGATAACAAAGCGAGTGACTCGGCCCAGCACTCGGCAGGTATAATTCGGCCTTTAAAATTATTTTGATACAGACAGAGTGTTACGTAAAATAATGGCAGAGCTATGGAAGAAAGGGCGCTTAAAAACTCACCCTGTATATAAATTTACATATCTTCTTATCTTGAGTTCCTTCAAAATATATAGTACGAATTTTTGTAACGATGTGCCTTTAGCCGTTAGATAAAATTCACCAATTTTATACAAGATGGAGCATTTTTCGAGAGACTTTAGGACCAATTAGAATGCCGCTTTTGGGAACAACTGATTTCCGTTTCTTGACCATCTCGCTCATTAGATTTGAACCACGGTGATTTTTGTGAAGGTATAGTTATTTAATGAAAAGAAGAAGATCAGAAATTTGAAATTAACTTTGACAAAACCAAATATATGGTTGCCCGTGGTCAAGGAGGAGATTTAGAAATGGTAGGTGGGAAACAATAAGACAGTGTCACTGTTACCTTGGAACGGTAGAAAAAAATGATACCAAAAGGTTAATATGCTAAAAGCACATGAGAAGAATGCCAAAAGAAAGATGGCCCCAAAAGCTCTATGAATGGCACGACTACGAATACGTTGGAAAGAAAGAGTGAAACTGGCAATGGATTTTAGAAACTTACAAGAAAAAAATTGATAGTGTTTTCAATCTATCAGAAAAAAGTATTGATTTTTCTAAAGTGATCTTGGCTGCTAAATTTTGACATGATAAACTAAATGATTTTTGGCTTCTAATGACAGATGTGCCAGAGATAGATTTCTTATCTCGAACATGTTTTTCCGAAAAGTTCAGAAAGTTTGGAGCTTGTGTCAGGAAGACATTGACATATAACATTTTTTAAAAATTTCTATATAATTAATTTTTCTTATTTCAATGAATTATTATTGTTGTTAAATTATGTTTTTTTAAACTTATTTCTGTGTATGAAAAGCACATCGGGCTATCTCGCCGAAGACAAGAAGATTCCAATTTGCGTCATTCAATTTGTCTCCCTTCAGCTGGTTGAAGACCAATAAACTTGTGAAAGATTTATGTGTTTCGTTTAATCAAGGTTCCTGACTTCTCTCAGCCCTCATCAGTCATAAGTGCTGACGTCGACATCTATATTACACGCGTGGAAATTTAATGAGTCTTTTATAATTGCTGATAGAAATTACAACTGGTGTAGTAACAGCCTGTTGTTTCGAATAAGAAATAACTAGAGAAGAGAAAATAAATACATGTCTCATATCTTGTTCTAATACCTGTCAGTATCAAAATTCTAGGGTTTCTGTTGAAAGCCTGCTTTTATCCCTAAATGTTAACCAGAAATTTTTGCAATTTCCTGACATTGAGGTAACAGGTATCGACATAACAAACATTTGACAGGTATTATAGAAAAAAAATTATATACAGGCTGGAACAAAAGTATCGAATAATGGCTGTAAATTTTTTATTTGAAAAGTATTCAACAATTCCGAAATAGGGTGAAGAGATTTTTGATTAAACAATGTTTCTATTCGATAGATGAGTATCTCTCTACGAGTAGTAATAATAATTCTCAGATGTAAAAGTTTTGATATTTAATCAGCACACTTCAATTTCTTTTCTTTTTCTTTTTTATTTGCTGTTATTGTCCTCAATATTGTTAATTTCATACATTGTGAGTAATTTTGAATTCCTTTCTTTTGTTTTTATTGTATTAATTTGATGTAACCTTTCTTGGGTTGAAATATATCAATCAATGAACGGTCCAGTGGTAAGAGGACCGGCCTTGCAATCACATGGTCGTCGGTTCGAACCGCACTCGGGATTTTTCTCGGGGGTAGTCGGTATCGAGTTCAGGCACCCTTCAGTGTTGGGGATAAAATTCGACACTGCTTCCCCTTAAACGGCGAGAAGGTTGGAAATAACAAAGCCATGGAACACTTTACACACACTCAAATACACCCCCGCTCCTGAGGTCCTGACAAGTCTTTGACTTAGGACCCCGTTGGGCAACCACTACAGATAAAAAAAAATCAATCATAAATGAAAGAAGGAAATACTTCAATTTTCCTTACATTAGCGAATTACCTGTAATAAAAGATTCTTTTAGTTTGAACGAACATGTTCACTCAGTTTACTAATTATACACAATTTTGTATCAATTTTGGGGGGTTGATAAATAAAATACAACTCGTGTAGAAGCTACTGGAAACAGAGAACATGACGAATGGCATCTCTTGGCTGCAGCGTTCACACTTCTTATGCATGAATCTCTCTTTTTCAAAGATTCTCAAGCTAGAAAATGTCCAAACCGTATATCAACCATGACAAGGATCATGATCTCACGAATCCTGCACCATTCCAGTGAAGCTATATTCTCATCACGTACTCAAGGTTTCTCAAAAGTAGTGTCAATGCTTTTGAGGTTCGATTCAGGCAGCTGAAAGAAATCCATACCTAATTTTTAGAAGAGATGTTCAAATAGGTTTCCTCCTACTTCAATGCAAACTTGAACATGACCTAACGTGGAACTATGTACTAGCATACTAATGCATGTCCTCTATTATGTCTTCGATATTTTCGGCATCCACAGTAAGTTGAAGTAAACTTTTCATTAATGAAACTAAAAAAAAAGAAACTAAAATATTTACATTGGGCGATCTAGAACGCCATATGAGTCTAGTTCTTCCAAGCCACCTTCTAAGAAAAATTTCGCTTAGATAATTTCTTACGCGTAAACCATAATGTGATGGTGTTCTATCACATTATTATATTGAAACCAATATTAATGAACAAAGCTATGCTAGAGAGCGTTAAACTTAAATCCTACATCGTGCTAATGTTTGCAATGTTTTCAGTTAGATGTGGGTATTATTTTTTGTTAACAAAAATAAACAAGTGTTATAACGAAATATGAAAACGCAAATATGGGTTTACGTTGGTACGCAAGCAACACTTGTTGAACTGATGCACTTCGTAGTTTATTACGTTTGAGTTTATTTCAGAAGATACAAAACAATAGAAGACCCGAGGAACTGCGAACATATTACGTTATTCGTCGTCTGTCAATCAGGACTAGCTCGCCTTGTTTCATACGAGCTCCGTAATTACTTCCGCTTGCGGGAATCAGTTTCTCTCTGAAATTGCTAGTTTCAAAAGCCTGTGCTTCAGCATTATTTTCGCCACAGAATTTCTACAATTTAAGAAAAAAATTACATATGACACTCGAATAAGCTTCTTGAGAACAAATACATTTTATTCAGAATAGTATAATGTAGAAGATTTATTTTAATATCCTCGTACTACTTAAATACTGGACACTTAAAATTAATTATTAAGTAGCTATGAATTTTCTGAAATTGAAAAAATATTATCATTTAATGCCTATCTCGTATCCAATAAAAAAATCGAAAATGATTCGAGAAAGATGAATAATAAATAATCAATATTTGTTGTAATATATGCAACAAGTTCAGAGATTTAAAAATTGCTTCCGTGTATTTAGAGTGAATTTTCTCAATTATTCCATTTAATAATCCCTGTTAACTTTTCTTATTTTCATTCAGAAGTTTTAAATGTTAAAGTGCACTCTATAAATTATTCCTTGCATCACAGCGTGCAGACACACAAACAACTCCTGAACTAAATTAGTCTGACATAAAATAATGCAGCTTTGAAATCTAATTAATTAAGCAAAATGTTTATTTGGCGGTAGCGAACTAATTCGTAATTCTATTAAATTAATTTTCAGTTAGATTTAATAATTAAAATGTTTAAAATTGTGTAAAGAAACTGTTGAACAATCACTTAAAAGAAAAGACAAAGATGTGAAGACGAAAAGGAATGGATTTTTCGGAAGCAGTGATTGCACTGAGAATGACAAGAATCTACTTAGAATGCGAGAAGCTATTTTCAATATTCACTGGAATGCTTTAGCTCCATATTACAAAAATAATAATAATAATAATAATAAGAAGCTATACGAGCAAGAACAAATTATAAGTAAATCTTCGTTATTTGTTTCAAAGAGATTTTCTTAAGTTTCAAAATTTTATTTATTCATTTTATTTACGGTTTGCATTTATTTCAATAAGGAAGTTTATTAAAAAGATCTTGAACTTAGTGTGTTTAATTTAATTGTTTTACGACATTGACCGTGTATGTGTAAACTGTGCATTACAGTTGTTCTACTTACTACCACTATAATATTTTGAAATATAGGAAAAAAGAAAAATGGGAAAGTTGCTAACTCTGAATGTAGATATTTCTTCTGCGAAATGCTCCATCAAACAATTGACTTCATTGATGAAATTTTACAAGACTGTGGATGAAAAAGAACTTCTCGAGTGTCGTAAAAAGAAAAGTGACATTTTAATACCACATAATAAGAACTAAGCTATCATCAGAAAACTGACATACAGATCTATGTTACGTAGTTTACAATCTGAAGAATCCCATTTAAAATAACACTGGTTCGCATTCACATCCAAGTTGACTGATAGTTTATGGCATTTTCAACTGATTGCTCCAGAGCACTCTAAGGTCCATATTCATAAACAAAACTTACGCTATGCGTTCACTAAAACATTGTGAATATACATTTATGTACTGCAAAGATTTTTTTTATGGAAAGTAATTGATAAAGTGTACTTAAATCCATATTGGTTGTGCGTCTGCAACACGTTGAAATGCGTACAGATCAAGAATTACAAGCGAATTATTATAGAACGCATAGCCTAAGTTTTGTTTATGAATACGGGCCTAAGAGTATCTCCATCTCCTCTTATTAAATGAGGTTAAAATAAGTTGAAAATACTTTAGAAGCCGTTAGTTGAAAACGCTATTAGTAGTATTAAGCGAATTGGACAGCTCCATTCTTATTCACGTGGTTAAACGCAAACCTGTTCGCTGTACCCTTAAATAAATCAGCATCTGAGAAGGTTTAATTAAAAAGTTGAAACTACTCCGAAATGTAAGTAAACAAAAAAATCTAATTGGTTCACCCATTACATCGTAAGACAAAATATAATAACACTGAAGTGGAAGTGGCATGTGCATAAGATGGGTCAAGCTGTTTGCCCTTCACCAAGAAGTGTCGTCCTACTATGGATCGTCTGCGTGTGCGATATTAACCACTTGCTATTGATTTTACCAGCTACTATTTTCAGCTTCAGGGACTTTCGTTTTTTTTTCGTTCTCATTACAGCAAAGATATTTATTTGTGGAATAAATCTCGTAGCGCCGGCAACACGCCCGCATAGGGGTGGTTTCTATATTGACCTGCAGCGCACCCCTGCGCGATGTTGTACACATCTGACGTATTTTACGTTCGTTATCAGGATTTCAGAGACCCTTACTTAACACCACGACCTCAAATTACGAGACTGTCCTTTAATCCTTATGAAACATTTTATTTCTGCCGTTTTATTATCAAAATATAATTAGATTTTAAATTTAAAGCTTTTTATAACCTACAGTTTCGAATTCGAAAATAATTTTGTTCTGAAAAGAATTCATTATAAAGCCAAGTTAGCTTTAACTATCGGTTTATTCCCATGGTAACAATTGTGGACACAATTGTTGTTATGGCAATAAACTGGGAGTTAAAGTTAACTTGCTTTTATAATACTAGGCTTTAATTGAATACCACATTCTTTTTGTTATTACTCCCTTTTATCACACCCACGCAAGTTCATTCATTCAATGATTTTTGTGAGGCCTCTTTAGGTCAAAATTGTTAATGAGTCAAAACGGTTACTGTTGTTGTTGCTATTGAAATTGTGTTAGTAGTGGCAGACGCAGATGTGGTGAAGTTCCATTAATGAGGTTAGCTTAACAGTGTCAGAGACAGATACTTGCATAAGTTCTGTCTGTTTGCTTCAGTATGATGAAAAACGGTTAAGAAGGTTACCTATATACACATTAATAATTATCTTATAATGAAAAAAGAAAAAGTGGAAAATGGAGCAACACGGAACAAAAATATAACTGTATTTAACGAGGATTTAAAACTATATATCATAGGCGACACGATAAGAGGCAGAAGAAGAATCGACGAGGGGCTAAAGAATCAATGGTACCTGATTAAGAATATTTCATTCATGTGTGCAATAAAATTTTAATTTATATACGACTAGAGTAATTAGTATATTAACAGTTGCAGTATTCCCATTTCTGTTTTTGAACAGATTCGAATACCGACCGTTTTTTCTACCTTTTACATTTTAAATTTTCCCGTCGGGAAGCTTCGATCGTTCGATAAATCCTTTCGTGCCCACAATCTATTAGGGCATTTATTATTTAAATATACGACCGTAGAAGCGGCAAAACGTAAGAAGATCGGCCATTCGACGAATAAATTGCTTCAATCGATTTCGAGATTATTCGGCGCCGTTATATCTAGGTACACATTTTTTCAGGGAAAAAATGCCGAGACTTATCTAGCATCAATACAGTAAAAATATTTTCGAACTTGTACTTCGATAAATTGACAAATCTTAAATACTTATAATGTAGTACTTTCGAATGAATAATTCCGTTTCAAACAATGAAAAATTAAACGTATGCATCAAAAATAAGATTAAACAAGATTGAATGAATCGTTGCATGCAAATATATCAGCGTTCAAATACATTGAGATACCTACTGTAGAGGTAGCATTTGAAGAACCCTGTAGAGTTAAAGTTGATTAAAAATACGCCATTGTTCTGCTTAGATATGAGATAATAACCAATATATTAGAGTAATTAAAAACCTAAACAAAATCAAGTTAATTAATTTTAAATTCGTATTTAGATAAAGGGCCAGCTCGAATCCGACACTTTTTAAAGAAATGGTGAAGGTTACTAAATGGTTAACAAATCTCTCCAAACTCTATGACATATTGAAGGTGGTTTCCATGGTCGTTGTAAATCAGTAATTCTTGAAACTTTTTGAAACCGCATTAATCTTCTTTCATCTGCTGACGTTCCACAAGAGATGTATTCAAGATATATTCGATGTACATATACTGTTGCTATATCACTGCTGCTGATACAACAAGCATAACATCCTACAGCAGCAATCTTAAAGGTATCCAGTGTGATCGAGGATGAAGTATCGGCAAAAAAAAGATCAATGCGATTTAAACCCAGAAGCCAAGAAGTACGAATAAGAAGTAATGAAGATGGACTAACGTCTTCTGTCTGGTATGTATGGTAATCTTGAAAGGTTATTTTCGACGTAAATTGATAGACAGCCATAACAAATATCCAACAACTGAAACTGAATAAAGAAAACGGGAGCTAGTCGAATGTAATATGTCCATGGAGATTTGTAGGACCTGTATGAAATCGTTTGCGACGTATGCTCGGAAAACTCGCGCAAGAAACTTTTGAAATCAAGAAACTGAGGTACATAGAAAATCAATGAAAGGAGGGAGCTTGCAACGTCATACGCGAAAATGCAGTTACTTCGGTTAGAAGAGGCCTGTGAACAGGATAGATTCAAATACCGAATTGCGAATGGATCTGGACTCAAAAATCCTAAAGTAATAGAAAGACCTTGAAAAATCAATGGAGACCTGGATGTAGGCCAAGAAGAATCTTCTTCTAAGTGGTCTGCCTGTGTTCTCAACAGAATGGCTGGTAATAGGCAAGTATTTTCTTCGGAATTTTAGGTATTCATGGCTGTGGGTGATTCTCTCTCCACTCTCATTCTACTACTTTCATTAAAATCAAAACGAATTTGAGTTAAAATCTGGTTCTCATTATTTCGCGTACATAAAAAAATTATGGTGGCCGCTTTACATCCGTATACATGGATCGACTCAACGAGCGAGTAAATTCCAAAACGATTAACTCGAAATCCAACCGGCGCTGGCGATAATACTAGCGAATCGGAATCCGAATTCGACACACCAATTTTGTATAATTCTCAGTTAAAGGCAGAAGCGTTTAACCTAAATTACACTTTACGTACACGATAGCAATTGAGCCGCCGACACTTCCCATTGTTCGCTGTCGTAAATCACAATTCATTGTGGGAGCCATCGAACTATATTAAATTTCCAATGCAAGAGGCGATTTACACTGTCGAAATGAACAGGAATTATGTTAGGCAATTGGAAGAAGTCCGTATGGACTGGATTAAGAAACAGGATGTTTATAAATTAGTGCAGAAGTTACACAATCAAAGGATGAGTGACCACCACTTTCTCTTATAAAACTTCTTTAACTTGTCCAAAGTTGTACATATACTAGTACATTAAAAGCTAGTTTAAACGTGTGTAGTCCAATTATAACTTGAAATATTTCGTGTAGTTCTATATTTTCCAAATTTTATGATGGCTATTTTGAATGTGCTTGCTTAAATGATGACAATGATGCTCCTTATTTAACTAGTATATTAGAATGATTAATTCTTCGACAGCTAATGCTAGACTAAGCTAATGCTGACAAGACAAGCGAGTGACTTCGCCATGGCTATTTAAACTAAACGTCTCCATGACCATTTTTCGTAAATTGAAAACTATGACTAAATAGATTTGGATGTGAAAGCAAGACTTTCTATCTGAGAACAAGGCAGGTTTTAGACTCTTTATCCACAATTGAAAAACCAATCAGCGGATTGGAGATTTGAACCCATATCATTTGGGTCCGAAAGCAAACATGCACGCTTTATCAAAAAGCGAACATACATACAAAAATAGAGAAATACAAAATTGGAGCTATTCTCACACTCCAGTTCTTGGTACAGTTTTTGTTAATGTTAGATAGCAGCAATGAAACTATGAAAGGCAGAACCATTCTAGATTTTAAAACTCTATTAAGAGACTGCAGGAGTCATCAAAAGTAGAACCTTGAGATGGCTAACATGTTCCCTTGTAACTGTCATTGTGGAAACTATATACTTCGTGAAGTCACATTATCTTTTAATACAGAAGGCAAATATTGCCTCGAAATGCGTGATCGGATTGGAATGTCATTTAGATTAATGTTAACGGAGCTTAATGGATGCAATCTGGAAGGCCAAACTATTACACTAGCTAGAAAGCCAGATCTGGATAAATCTAATATTATTCTGGAGTTTCCTACAGAGGAGTACTAGAAGTTGCACTCTCAAAGTTGGAGAATTTCTTTGGAGAAGTGGTAGGCCTACCAACATCACCAATCATCCACCGATAATGATAAATTATCCTTATACAATGAAAATCACGGAACTTGAGTGTTGCGTAATCAATCGCCGAAGCAAGAACCGACAATTATTTCAGTATTATTTCTTTGTTAACGGTGAATGAGAAAAAAGGACGGAGTTACGATTCATAAGTCTGTTGGTGCAACACCAGACAATGACGCAACGGTCTTCTCTTGTGAATAATACTGTAATTTACTTTAAATAAATAAAAATATAAAATAACTTTACAAGCCATGTTACGATGATATATCATGTCAAAAAATAACATTTTACTTGAATCGCTTCATTTGGATTGATCTTTAACAAGAAATTTAAAAACGAATCAAAATATTTCGATATGGTTTATCGTCCGCCTTCTTTGCAAAAATAAAACCCATTAAAAACACTCCGTATTAAACACAAATTGGAGTCGTTTGTGATCCCCCCTTAACAGATTCTTTGAACTCGTGTTTAGTTACGTATCCGAGTTGTTTACGGTTTATTTCTCTTTCATCGTCTTCATATTTGTTTCACGCACAGTTTTATCTAGATAATGGAAAGGTATTCTGGCGCGGACGCCATAAAATATTGCCAGAGATATTCTCGTTTCGCCTCGCTCCGCACGCGAACAAGAAACTTCTAGTATTCACTTTGAAGGGGAATTTCAATAAAACACGGGCCGCTTTCATATCTCCTCCGACGGGGGCGGCGACGTGTATTAGACGCTTTGTTTAATAATAAAAACGACGCTTTGATTTTCGCTTAAGAACTGAAAAAATTCGCAGCTCGTAATTATACATGAAAATTTTATTTTACGCTCTCGTTCTGGAGCATATCTCAAAATTTGTTCGTCTTGTTACTATAAAACTCAATGTGCTGGAAACTATCGCTGCCTAACGCGTTAAGTGCAAGCCTCTCTAAATATCCTGATTAGATACTTTGGATATTTAGCTTTTAACGGTGCGACCCATATCATTGTGCATCGGTTTTACGGCTTTGGAGGATCTATAAAATACGACTGCATTATACCAAGAATTTTATTACTCCTCGTAACCTTTACGCTCTACGTGTCAGTGGGTCAAGCCGGTTAAGAGTCAAAACACACGGACCACTTTTAGTAATCGAGGTCGATGGTTAAAAATAGTTCATCTGTGGAATATATTGTGCAACTGCGTGGAGCAATCCATTTTCAACACTGAAGATTGTATGTAACTGCAATTCTTCGAGATCACTTAATAATATCTTTTTCGTTGGTGCAATTCCAATGCTTATATTCGAGCCAACACCAAAACTATATAACAGAGTTGGCAGGTAACATTCATTTAAATAACATCACAAACGAATTTTTTTATTTTTAATTATTTCAAAAGCGTGTTGTTACAAAGTGAATAAAAATTTCATGATTGTAATAACTGCATTTAGCAAATTTATGCGAACACATGTACATGTAAATTCTGACACCGCTTTGGCCAAGCGCGAGCCGAAAAACCTGAAATATTAAAACAATAACGACCCAGCGGCGCATAAACTGACCGTGTCCATGTAAAATGCATGGAACACATCACTGAATAAAATTTATAGTTACGCTGCGAAATTTTCGACAGACCAGTGAACATTGTAATGACAACTAATTGCCGTTTTAGCAACGCCATTTTGTAGGAGTTGGGCAAAAATGGAAAGCTAAGTGGGCTAGAATTACACTTCCTTCAGACCTCATCATCGATTGTAGCCGTTATATGTAGCTACAAGGGACAACGGCTTTGAAATGCAGGAACGGGGCGATCGGTTACGTAATGTAATTATGACGGTATTCGGCTGATGATCTTGTACTAAAATTGATTATCTACGCAATGAGAGCCATGCTTTGTTATCTAAATACATAATTGTGACACCCGGTAATCACCACTAACAATACGAACAATGTGAGACCTCAATGATGTTATCGAAACACCCAGCTAAAGTCTATTCTGAGACAGAATTCCGACATGATTATTCATAACGGTAATTTATTATTTAGAAAGACAAAGCTTTGTATATTGAATCTGTTTATGCAAATCGTAGATTACTTTTTCTAGAAAGCATTAATCCCAGTCAAATGTTCATAATTTGGCTTTCATCTAAAGAACACAATCGACTACACTCTACTCTAAGAAATGAACCTTTCATGGCTGCGCATATTTCGTCTATTGCATGAATATCAAGCTCGTGAAACATTCAGCTACGTTTTGCAAAATTTCCCCCTTTGTTCTGTCAATTTATATTAGAGGAGCGGTTAACTTTCGCGACAATGCAAATTCTGTATAACTGTGAATGCTCTGGCGGGTGAAAAATTCCGACGTTCCAATTAAAGTGTAAATTTTAGAATAACCGGCGGGTGGCGAAATGCAACCGTAAATTTGGGACATTAAACATGTGGGCAACCCGAGAAAGCAAGCGGTCTGGTTTGCTCTATTATGCATTTGGAGAATCTTACTTTGCAAGTGCTCCCTCCTGCAGTAAAATTTGGTCATTTATGTTTACAATTTCGGAAACAAATAATACGTTACCAAATACCTTTAGAAAAACTGGATCTATCAGTGACACCTAAAAGACCTAAGGTGAGAACTGACATTGCAGTACACATGGAAAGTTACCTAATAGAAGAAAATTCTATTGAATTATGTTACTCGTATACTTAATCCATGGGAAGCGATTTGACAACAAGGCTTACCCTGCTACGTTCTTTTTAAGTTCACGAATATAGGCTCTGGAGGCTGAACCATGTGGAGCGCATCTCCAGGGGTGCGTTCATAAAGTCCACTGGAGTTAATTCGGAGTTAACTCGAATAACTTTACACCGTTCATAAATTGCCCGAGTTAATGGAGTAAACTCTACTCACAGCGTTCATATTCGAAGTTAAAATTACTCAAAGTTAACTTTTTCTACTCACCTCTGAGATGTAGGTAAAGTTTACTCGACATGCGCAGTTAAAGAAAATTTACACGCGCTACGCGCCTCATAACCTGTGATCATAACTCATATGCAATTGAATCAACACAGGTTAACTAATCCCATTAAAATCAAAGTTATGAATAGAGTGAATTCTAATAAAATAACAATTGTAGCGAACAATGAGCATTCAGTAAGCCAAGTAGGTTATATATTGGTGCAAAATGTGGATGGTAAGTAATGATTTAATTGATTTGACTTACATATTTAGATATATTTTTATTCAGATATGAATTTCTATGTCATAGAAGATGAAGCGCAAAACATTCAACATATTAGGGAAGACATACCCGTATGGTTGAGCTACCCGGGTACCCGAATAAACTACCCGGATACTACCCGGGTAGTCATATCGTGCTCGGGTAATTTTATGAGCTCGGGTACCCGTATAAATTCGAGTACCCGTGTAAAACTGAGGTCCGGATCTGACACGGGTACCCGTATAAATTCAGGTACCCGGGTAAGTACGGGTATAAGTTTGGATATTTTAACATAAACGGATTCACGAATTTTACATGAGTGTCCAAATGTCAAGTTTTCATCTTGTAATAACAGATAGGTAGATGTTTTTCCGAGATTATGTGTTGACAAATTGTACAGGTAATAACGAGTACCCGTATAAAGACATGATACCCGGGTAATAATCGCACGGGTAGTATTCGGATACCCGATGTACCCGGGTAATAACGGGTACCCGTGTAAAGAAATGATACCTGAGTAATAATTTCACGGGTATTATTCGGGTACCTGATGTACCTGGGTAATAACGGGTACCCGGATAAAAAAAATGATACCCAGGCAACAATTATACGGGTAGTATTCGGGTACCCGGGTACCCGATGTCTTCCCTACAACATATACAAGAACAAGCTCTTGAAAGTACGAGGTGGACTCATAATGCTGTATTAGCATTAACTGACCAATATGATAAACTGCGAAGTATGTTTAGTAGCACCGTTGTTAGAAAAGAAACAGTGTGGAAAAGAATTTCTAATAATTTGAAGCAGCAGAATTTTAACTATTCGCATAAACAAGCTGAATTTAAATTTAAGAATTTGAAAAAACAATATTTCAAAAAATTAGAGAATGAAACAACACAAATTGGTGCTGGTAAAGTAAATTTTCATTATTTTGAAGAGTTCCACAATATTTTTGGAAAAATGCCAACTGTAGGACCAGTTGCACTGTGTTCCCTATGAATCCAAATGTGTATAATTTAGAAGAAGCAAATGAAGAAATTCTAGAAGATGATCAAAATAAAGATAATCAAAATACAGAAGATCCTCAGAATAGAAAAAAGGAAACGGATAAACATAGGTTCTAAAACGGAAAAAAAGAAAGACAAAATAATTAGCGGAATTATTACATAAAGAATTATTACATAAAGAATTATTACATAAAGAAAAAGAAGAAGCTAGAGAAAGACGGCAGAAGGAAATATTAGACTTGCAGAAAGAAATTACAGGAAAATTTTGTGATACACTTAACAAGTTGAATCAGAAATAGTAGCATGTTAGTTTTATACCAAAACGTATCCCAATTAGTTCCTCTAAATGGTACCTTTAATTTATTAGAATGAATATTTTAGTTTTCTTGTCAGATGTTATCAGAGTTAGTTTTATTTTGTTAGTTGTATGTATTACTTTGAGTTAATAGATTAAAAAGACATTGCAAGTTGTTTTTGTACTATATTCATAATGTAAAAAATAAGTATAAAAAAAGTCAAATACAATAAATTCCAATATCAGTACTCGTCTGTGGCACATATGTAAGTCAGCCAGTTCATTCCTCTTCCTAATCCCACACAAATCTATGGCTTCGTCAACGTCAGCCACTTGGTTGGAGTCATTATCAATGGTGCCTTCGGCAATATATTCATTAATTTGGATGTCGTCATGAGTTTTTTTTTGTTTTTTAATCTGTGGTGATTGCCCAACGGGGTCCTAAGTCAAAGACTTGTCAGGACCTCAGGAGCGGGAGTGTATTTGAGTGTGTGTAAAGTGTTCCATGGCTTTGTTACTTCCAACCTTCTCGCCGTTTAAGGGGAAGCAGTGTCGTATTTTATCCCCAACACTGAAGGGTGCCTGAAGTCGATACTGACCACCCCCGAGAAAAATTCCGAGTGCGGTTCGAACCGACGACCATGCGATTGCAAGGCCGGTCCTCTTACCACTGGACCGTTCAGGCGTTTATTATTATTAGTGAAAAAGCCGCTCAACAGGCCAATGCCCAATTACTGAGCGACTATGTACAGGCTGTCTTACGAAAAACGCCCCAAGCCATAACTCCGTTATTTATGGACTTATCTTAACAAACAAAAAGGCAAATAAAATGAGACTAAAAGTACTATAAAGTGAATCCAGTTTCAATTTTTTTAAAAATTACCTTCAAGGTCAAACGACTGTCAACTTTTATTTTTCAAATGGCTCTGTATATTTTTTATTATTATATCTGGTAGAGATTTTTTTCTAAGTCCAATAATGTGCAACACTTTGATATTTAGAAAACATTTTTCGTAAAAAAAAGAAATGAACTAGTCTATTACGCAAAACGTGCTTTTCAAAAAAATGTTAAAGTTTGCCGTGAAAACAATGTCACTGAGGTTATTTTTCACAGATGTTTTAAACTATCAAGTTCTTCTACTTGTACGACTTATTGTTTCCTAAAAAAAAGCCGATTATGGATAACAATCATCTGACTGATTTATTGCAAGTACATTTTGAATGCAATAAAAACAGCAAGCATTACAGAAAACATTAATGAAATAATTAAAATTAAGTCTACAACTGTGTAAGTTGCTTTGGGAAAAAATCCTTGTCTATAGAGACGCACTGCTTGTGTTTTTATTGCATTCAAAATATGCTTGGAGTAAGTCAATCAACGGAGTATTATCCATAATCGGCTTTTTTTAGGAAACAATGAATCATACAAAGAGAATAACTTGACAACTTGAAACAACTGTGAAAAATAACGCTCAGTGACATTGTTTTCACGACAAACTTTAACATTTTTATGAAAAGCACGTTTTGCGTAATAGACTAGTTCATTGTTCTTTTACGAAAAATATTTTTTAAATGTCAAAGTGTTGCGCATTATTGGATTTAGAAAAAAAATCTCTACCAGATATAATAATAAAAAATATACAGAGCCATTTGAAAAATAAAAGTTGACAGTCATTTGACCTTGAAAGTAATTTAAAAAAAAATTGAAACTGGACTCACCTTATAGTACTTTTAGTCTCATTTTATTTGCCTTTTTGTTTGTTAAAATTAATCTATAAATAACGGAGTTACGGCTTGGGGCGTTTTTCGTAAGACAGCCTGTATATGTATATTCAGTAAGCAGGTTTATACCGCAAAAAAATTAGCAATTAGTTGTAGCGTGCAATCGAAAATATCAATTTCATTTTCAATTAATCGATGATTACGGCACATTACATATAATGATGAATTCTCAAATAAATTTGTTCTAGCAGTAGAAGTCAGTATTAAAGAGTGGAAACGAGCACAAAGACGTGGTACACGACAAGACAGGTCACTTAGCAATTCAGGAACGTAAATGTCCCCTATTACCAGTTTGACTAAAAACACCAACGAAACACGACGTGTTTGAAGACTTTTTAATTCAAACATGTTTAAGAGACACTCTTGAGGAATTCCTTGATTTGGATAATTGCCCTCCTTCCTAAAATAAAGATATTTCAAGAATTTGCGCTGAACTCTCTCAATGCTATCAATGTGAACGCCATAAGTAGGATTCCAAACTAGAGACCCATACTCAAGAAGAGATCTAACATAACTTCAATATAATTGTGTAATTGTAGCTGGATTGTTAAAATATTTTGAAGTTCTAATTATCAAACCTAGAGTTCTAAACGCAGCATTCGTAATATTGTCAATGTGGCGAATGGATGTCAATTTATAGTCAAATGTGACTCCTAAATCTTTAATATTATCACAGCGATTGATAGTTTCATCGTTAATTGTATAATTATGAAATAATAAATTTTTCCGTCTACTAAAGGAGACAACAGAACATTTGGATGGATTTAGAGACAACTTATTAGATGAACACCATTGACAAATATTATTCAAAGCAGTTTGCACATTAAGACAGTCCAGAGGATTATCCACTTGTGAAAATAATTTAATATCATCTGCATACATAAGGCAACGAACCCCAACATCCTTAATAATATCATTGACGAAAATAATGAATAACAGTGGCCCAAGTACAGAGCCTTGTGGAACTCCCGAATTCAGTTGATTTTATGCCATTATAC
The DNA here is from genome assembly GCA_033060865.1 of Dorcus hopei. Classification (NCBI taxonomy): domain Eukaryota; kingdom Metazoa; phylum Arthropoda; class Insecta; order Coleoptera; family Lucanidae; genus Dorcus; species Dorcus hopei. Next base: position 27,089,444 of record CM065419.1, on the reverse strand, counting down.
TCAACAAATTGTCGTCGATCAGTAAGATAAGAAGCAAGAAGGTGGACTAAATTAGAAGACAAGCCACCGGCGTTTAGTTTTTGAAGAAGAAAATGATGATCAAGACGATCAAATGCCGTGGTCATGTTTATATAAACAACATCAACACTTTTACAAAGAAACTGCGAAACAGAGATTAAGTTTGTCATAGTAGATTTACCGGGCATAAAACCATGTTGAATGGGTGAGATTAATGACGAAAAATGATGGCGCAGAATGGGTTCAAGAATATGTTCAAAGATTTTGGCAAAGTTACATATAATAGCAATAGGTCGATAATTATCAATTTGTGACTTGTCATCTTTTTTGAAAACAGGAACAATCCGGGATAATTTCCAAGCATTAGGAATAGTGTTGCATTGTAATATTAAATTATAGATTATAGTTAATGGTTTAACCAAAACATGTGCACAATCACGGATTATAAATGCAGAAATTTGGTCAGGGCCTGCTGTATTTGTGGCTTTCAAAGTTTTTTGATAGCTTTCAGAACATCTTCCTCGCAACTTGTTTAAGAAATAATGTGTTTGCATTACCTTTGTTATCATTTATAGAGGAGACTTTCAAATCACTTGCAGAATATGATTGAGAGAAATATTGTGCAAACCCATTAACAATTGCTTGAATATTAACCAAAACAGCACCATTATATGTCATAGATGTTGGCAGAGATTTATCTTTAAATACAGTATTAATATGTGACCAAAAATTCTTACGTTCTTTGAGCATCATTTCTTCTGTTTTGTGCAAATAGGATTTCATTGCCTTATCAATATCAACTTTGATCTTACGGCGAAGTTTAAACATATGTTGTGTAATACTAATACACAACTGGCTAATATACTAGGCGGTATCCAATCTGTTCGGTTCATATGTAAATACTTCAAGCGCCTAAACTGTCCCTTCAACAATGCAAACGCTCTTTCTATAGCTTGTCTATCACGGGATAAGTTCACATTAATTTTTTTGTATATTTGTCAAATTCCCACGATCTATGTAGGGTGTAATAAGCCTATTTAATATTGGATATGTTTCATCACCTAATAAATGTCTGTCATTAGCAAAGAAAGACAGTGGGTTAGCCACGACTGAGTGGTATATGTATATCAGAATTCCGAAAAATTCGTGTATCGCTCACAGAACTTGGATAGCCCACATAACAATCAATAAATTTTAAATGAGGATTGCAAATAGCTTGCAATATCATTGCATAGTACCATTTCCGATCAATATACCGTGAATATATCTTATTCTGAAACATGCAAAATGCACGTATCCGTTTGTTGCTAGAGTAACGTAATAATTAAATGACAGCAATGTATTAAAGCGTGTATTTTATTTTGAAACATATTTTGTTCCATGACTTTATTTCTCCTACGGGCAAGTTCGCGTTTACCTCGGAGTACGCTCTGATCAAAAGTGTGAGGGAGAGCAACTGCGTTTCACTGCATGTAAGGTAAGAGCGAGAAAAAGAAACACTCCGATCAATCCGAGCATAAACGCGAACTCACACTATGTTTCAAAATAAAATACACGCTTTAATACATTGCTGTCATTTAATAATTACGTTACTCTAGCAACAAACGTATGTGTGTGTTTTGCATGTTCCAGAATAAGATACATTCACGGTATACTTCTGGATTTAGTTTTGGTGCTTTTATTGCAATGTACGTCCCATCTATTGCTCAAATCACGTTTGGTATTCCACACGATCTTCTAAATTTAATTGCGTATTCACAACACTGTAGGCCATTTGATTATATTTGGTGCTACTGTACATAAAGCCTTTATTACTCTTATAAAACATATTGATAATGTTGACTTGGCTAAATTAAATCGTTCTCCCACAGATCTAAAAACATATTTCATTTATCTATTCTTTTATTTTATTGGCTACTATTAAACTGCGGACCGACGATGTTCTCTGTCGCTTATAAATCATATTTGGTTTTCGTAATATATTCGTTCAGCTTTGCTATGCATATGTCTTTTGTACAGCAAAACTGAGCGAATGATCTACAACAACGGAATATGACTCATAATTAAAGTCTCCAACTCTCAAGCCCGAATGCATAGGCGCTTCGATGCCGCGTATAGCATCGATCGAATTACGGCGGTGCAAACATTATTTCTTCGATATAGCGAGATTATTTTGATCAACTTTATCACATTTTATTTTGTTATTTGCTGTATTTTTGACCATACGATATAATTTTAAGAAAAAACGAAAACATTCGTTTAAATAAATCTCGTTATATCTATGCATCACGCAGCCGTAAATAGCACTGGATACACAGCAGTCGACCGATTGAGGGTTTACAGTGCATCGGCGCGAGAGGCGAATAATATACAACAGGGCGGGCAAACGGAACTTTCTTTTGGAGACTTTACTCATAATCGATAGAGGACATCATTGCTCATCTTCAGTATCTTCTTGTACATAATAATTATGAAATATGATATATAATAATGTGTAGATAAGTACGTACCATAAAATTTTGAATACCATTTATAGTAGGGAATACAACATGTCTTAACACATGTACGCGCGTACATGTTCGCCGAACATCAACGTCAAATAGTACCATACTACACACGATCGAACATGTCTTAGGACATCATAGTCCAGTTATTAACCAAGACGATGTCCGAAGAGTTATGTTTGGTGGCAGTGGCGTACATCTAATAATAGCTGTCAGCTATCTGAAAGTGATAAAGCTGTAGCCAATCCCCAGTGTAATAGTTCCAATTGCAGGATCTGCCACCACACATTGCCGGAAAGTTATTTATTAAAAATCGTAAATTGGCTGTTTTGAGGTGCTGTGAAAAGGCTTATGCACGACGCCGACGTACTGCATTGAATAAGTCCGTGGCGAACATGTGCGTTTGGCAACCACACAGTCGAACATGTATGTACAAACATCAACGCACGCACTTGTTTACAGGAAAACCAGAAAACAAGTTCGACGGACTTTTTGTATGTGTGTACATGTTCGAAGCGTTTTTGGGGCCAACACACGCACGTTGATGTTCGGCGAACATGTACGCGCGTACATGTGTTAAGACATGTGGGATCGTGTATTCCCTGCTTATGAGAGAGTATGCTGTAACAGTTATTACATTTAACTCTTTCGACATTTTGACAATTAGTTAGGTTAAGTGCATATAATCGTATGTCCGCTTTAACTTTTGTCGTTCAAAAACGTGTTGGTAATGTTATAACTCCACAGAGTAATTCGTAATAACTCAACATTAACTCGACTCTACTCTAACTCTACTCGGAGTAAACTTCCTGAACGCACTCTAGAGCGACAGGTGTGAGTTAATTCAAATTCTTGCGCACTTGTTGAACTAAACATTTGGGTTTCTCAAAGTGTAATTCGCTGTACATGTTTGCAAAGTATAATGTATGGAGTCGGTCAGCGGCGTCCAAAAAAATTAGTCATTCGCATGCGAGTAAAAAGCAACTAATTTGTAGTTAATGGAAATGGTATGCGATTCTCCCACCGCGCGCCTCTGACCGATAACCTTGAAAAATATAATATTTCCGCCCAATAGCTATTACGTCCTGTCGGAGAATAATTGGACCAATATTCTTCGAAGGAAATTAAATACAGAAAGGTAACGAAGTAAAATTCTGGAAATAATGGATACTCAAGACCAGTATAATTGCGACCCCTAATTATTTAAGAGAATTTTTCGGTGAGAGATTCATTAGCGTTGATTTTTTTTCTTCTCAGATCCTGTGGTCTCATATATTCTAAATTACTTTCTTTTCCGTATTTAAAAAAACGAAGTTTTAAAGATTTGGTTTATGCCAAAGAGGAATTGTGACAAAAAAATCGAAAGAAGTGTGTACTAATCGATGTGACTCCTAGTGCACTTTTTACATTCTTTTTTTATTGTTATTTTATTGTGAAATTGACTTCTTTACTGAATTTAAATTCTGATTATCCGTATAATTAATATAATTAATACTCCAAACTATTTTAGAATAACGTTCATTGAACAACCATTTTATATATCGGGTGTCCACTTTAATTACGCACCATAGGAATTTCAATGCAATTTTTTATAATTGTAAAATCCTGCTTCCTTATTGAAGTTATTGTTAAAAAAAGCAGCATTCTGAATGCAGGCTTGTTGATCCACGATGGTCTGCATGTTCGCCGAGTTTAACACTCAACCATTTCTTCTTGTGGCCTTATTTAAAATCAAAAATTTATCACACTCCTTGCCGCTATTTAAACGAGTTGAGATGTAGGGCAACTATTACTTCTAGAATGTTAAGCAATGTTCGTAGAAGCTTTTAGAACAAGTTGGCCGGCAACGGCAAATTATTTGAACATTTGCTGTAGTACCTATTAATTTATAAATAAATATTTTTCAATACGAATTATCTTTGAAATCTTTATTTTTCATTACAAAATTTTTAAAATCAATAAAATTTGTCAATTAGAAGTTTTCCTGCTTGACCAAAACTGTGGAATAAACTGTTTATTTACATTTTTTTCTGTTTTAATTTTGAAAGCTCATGTATTTGAAAAACATACCAAAAGTAGTGTTAGCTATATGCATAACACAAAACTACGTATTATGCTGTTCAGTGCTTTATGATATATTTGATAGGAGATCAATTCAAAACAATTGCATTGAAATCCCTATGGTGCGTGGTCAAAGTGGACATCCGGTATAATTGGTTGCAAAATAAATGTTGAGAAATAATTGTGGCAATCGAATAACATTAATTCGTTATTGTGATTGTTATTATTTTCGTCATTAATATAAATCAAAGCCACAGACACATCATAACGATTTGTAGTCGTTTCATATTTCATGTACATACGATGGTGCAAGGTCATCATTGAAAGATTGATCAAAAAATAAGGTCTAATGATCTTGTTAACCATGTGTTCAGATTCCATTTTTGTTATGTTTGATATTTCAGCAAAATTTAGAACTTTTCCCTAAAACTATATTTAAAAAAAGTAATGTCTAAATAAAATTTAAATCAGTTATACTTATAGCCTGTTTATTCAACAGATGTAGTAATAAAATCAAGTAAATGACACGTATCGGACGCGTAGTGGCGTGGCGTGATTCTCTTCCTTCTCCATTCTGATACTGCCTCACTCGTTTTCCGCCCGAAATTAAATTAAGCAATACCAATTCGTTATTTAAGTCGTTATTTACAATACCAATTCGTTGTTTACTATATAATAATAATAATAATAATAATAATAATAATTTTATTGGCAAAAGTTAATTACATGGACACATAAATTTATTACATATAAATAAATGTCATTCTGTTTTTGCCAAAAGGAGTACAATCAGACTAACTCATTGAGTCGTCTGTTCCTCCTTGTACCCCTTCAAAAAGAAATAAAAGAGAAAAACAAAAGAACAAAAAATTAACTTAAGATTTTAATAAATGATTAACTAGTGTGCACCAGCATAAAAAAAAACCATACCGACTAAATATGCATGTAACTACATATATGTAACATGACCAGATTGAATAAACAGCGTTATAGTTCTGGTTAATCTTGAAAAATGTTCCGTCAAATTATTTGAGTAATTCTTTCGGCAACTTCGAGTTTTCGAGAAAACTGGAGAGGAAGCTCAGAAATACCCGATAGAACAGAATTAGAAAAGAAAGCGGTGACCAAAAATGAAAGCTCTATTAACCTTCATAAAGGCCGGGCTTCAAAATTAACATTAAAGGCCGCGTGGGGTACAATTGTACCCCACGGGTTCTTATTCGTTCTGTGTAAATTTTATGTAAAATATATAAAAATTTTGCATGGACACTTCGTAAAATGTATGTTACAATCGACGTTTCGCTCTGTGTGTGACAGCTTCTTCAGGAAAATTATAAGAAGTAGCTGTCAAACACACAGCGAAACGTCGACTTTAAACTCAATTTTTCCAAGTGTCCGTTCAGAAATAATGATATATTTTATAATAGTTTTCATCAGACAAAAAGGTGCTTCAATTGTAAATTTTATAGGCAACATAAATATTCAAAATATTCATAAAAATCGTCTGATTCGATTATTCTCAACAATTCATTATCGGTAAGCTTATTTTCGTTACGAAATTTTGATAACGAAGTAATTCTTAGAAGGAAAGAAGCACGAAGTGCTTTACGATTTTACACTTCACTTTGCACACAAATGTTCATTCAAAACTGTTCCACACAGTAGTAAGTCAGGAGTGGTATTCCGTTCCTCAATTCGAGTCGAATTCGATATTCTTGCCAATGTTTAATTCGACTCGAATTGGGGAATGGAATTCCCAGGCAGGTGTACCCCAAACAATTAGGGGATTCACAGTTCTAAAATATGTAGATAATTTTTCATGCGACAACCAGTAATACTAGTAAGAAAAAATACTTTATAAACCCAATATAAACCATGTGAAAGGTTAGAATTGCGCGTCTGATGTTACTTTGTACCCCGGTAGGTTTTTCATGTGATCAAAAAATTGGTATCTGTTACAGGCTAGGTGGGGCACAAATGCACCCCAATGAAGTAAACTGGCCTTAAGTTGTAGCAATTTTAAAACAAATGCTTTAATATTTTGGATACTATATAAAAAATATATAAATTAAAGATAGCAGAAAAGAGAAAATTAAAAAAAATATATTGTTGAAGTTGTAACAGAAAATGTATATGTGGGGTATACCTGTACCCCGCCCGGCCTTATGAAGGTTAAGGCTTTAACGTAATTTTAAAGTTCTGGTTATTTCTTAGAAAATACAAATTATATAACGATTATATGAATGATACGGTCCCGAAGAAAAAGTTCTTATTAAGTTTCACTAAATTTTAAGGCCAGTTAAACTAAAACATATAGTATCTTTGAGTCGTCTAAAAAGTAAGGGCGTGTGTAATTGCAGAGAGTACTATCGAGTGCAACGCTATCTGTTGACTGTTGAGTAATTTTTCTTAATGTTTTAGAGCATACGGAAACATTAAAAAAAAGATTGAAGTTCCAAAGTTTTAAACGTTACCAAATTCGAAACATAAAACTTGAGCCTCAATAACGTTAACATTTCATTGAAATTTGCTATTTTCGTTGGTTTACGCTGAACTGAAACGTAATTATTTGAATTGTTGTCGTACTGCTGGGAACTTAGGGCAGTCGGTCCTCGTGAGATATTCAGTAAGCAAATTACCGAACACCGTTCGGCCCTCTCTGTGTGTTTAGCGGCACGAACCAACAATCAATTTAATACGTGTCCAGTCAAATGTGTTTGTATTAATTTATTGAGCGAACCGAAAACAAGACATTGCAGAATCCTCAAATGTAATTCACATCTGTTTAATGCAGCCCTTGCTTAATATATTCACTTAAATAAAGAATAATTTAATCGGTTATGATTCTATCAGCGAGCGGTCAGATTACTTAGAGCTCCCTTATAGACTCGTAATTTCCCCATTACCGTTTCTTTGTTTGTTTTGTATGTATTGAGTAAGTGGATTGTTGGTGGAAACGCATTAAAAATTTACCGGTTCTCTGATTAGTGATTTTCGTTCCATTAAACGCTTTAGTTTCTATGCATGTGTCATGATTTGTAAAGGTTTAATGAAAGCTTTCAGCATAATGGTTAACTGATAGATTCGAATGTCCATTTGGTAGCTACTTCACGAGCGTCCCCAAATATTCAACTTGTTTACATAACCTTTCGCTATTTTACTTCACTGTTCCGTGTATTGTTTCCTTTAAAATATTGCTTATGTTACTCGAAATAAAATACGAGTATGTACCTAATACTGTCTTAAAGCGTTTTCGATTACCCGCTCTAGAGCTCTCTCAGAATATCTCCATCCCTTATTTTTACACGAGGTTAAAACAAGATAAAAATAGTCTGAAAGTATTCCTGAGCAGTCAATGGAAAACGCTATTAATTTTACTAAATGAAGCGATCATTTTTAAACGTAAAAAGCAACTTATGAATAATAGGTACATTTGGAAAATTTATTAAAAATGCTATTATATGTAAGTAAATAAATAATACCGCCCTTATGCAATTGAATTAATAAATTTAAAATATTTGTGGTTCGTATCTGGGAGCGAATTGATTTTCAAATAATTTCAAAACTTTTTGTTATTACTTAGAACGACCCCCAAGTGTAAATGGATCTTCAAAACCCTCACACAATGAAGTATAGCGCCGAAGACGTAAACGGAAAGCTTATTTACTGACACTTCAAATGACGTATGATTGTAATACAGAGAATGAAATGTGAGACATTTATGAATACCGCTAAACAAAAGCACAACCTTTCATCACATTTACTTCCCACTCATTTCCAGAAAATACGAATACACGTCGGCAGCAAATCTTACTCAAACACTGAAACGTTCCAGAAATAAACATCCTGCAAGTGAAAGATAAATGTTTTTATTCAATTAATTTTTTTTTCTATTTAAAATAGGGGCTTGTTAAAATGTAAGGTGTATATGTAGCATATCACAAAATTATACAGATTATGTAGATATTCCGTTCGATAAATTGGGGTTATATTAAATTAAATTTCACAAAAATTCCGAAGTGCCAAAAAAGAGTTCATTTTCCTACGTTGTTGAAATGTAGGACATTCCTTCAGTAACAGCCTCTACGTATCAAAGTTAATACAACTCCCATCGATGAAACGTCTTTTCCGCTCCAGTTATTAGAGAAAAATTGATTTCAAGCGGGACATTAATATAACTCAATATTTGAAATTTAAAAGTTCCCGATAACTTCCAGATATAATGACAAATCGATGGCAATCTTCGAGCTTTCATATCTCAGGCGAAATTCTTTTCCGCTAATATGAACATCTTCGATTGATCCGTTGTCAGGTGATCACTCCGTTTCATTGCAGAACTTCCGGAAGAAGAGGAAAAAAGTCCGGCCCGTGTCCGAAGATCGCAATTATTCCACTTAAAACTTCTTTTGTTCGGACCGCCTCCCTCTTATCTGGTCTGGAAGTTTCGTTCGGGAGTTTTTGCGCTTTATGTGGAATTGTATTTGATTGCGGTGAATTAGTAATGAAAAGAACTGGACTGGAATCTGATGCAGAGCTTCGCGGCCATAATTTTTAATTAAATCCGCCGAGTATGGGCACTTTTAAAGCTCCAACAAGTTCCCAAGTTTAATTGAAAGAAGTTAGATGTTTGGTTGGAGCGTGTTTTACTTTTAATATCGGAGAATTTTATTACTCGCTGGATAACTTGTAAGTGGCTCTAATAGCGAACCTCAGACTATTTTGCTCTCTTGAATATTTAAAGTGACTAATTCATTACATAAAATAGCGTTCTCGCTAGTACTTACCGGTGTTGCTGGTTTATTTTCGTTTATACATTCGAACCAGAAGTAATTAAAGGGAAATTTGCACGCTCTTGTTTTTATGGGAGTTTTTTTGGCTTCGACGTTTGATATGACCTTTTGTTCTTTCACTAAAACAGGTCAAAAATTAAATACTTAAGTAACCGCAGTTTTTCTACTTTTCCAATTTTCAATATTCTCCTTATAACGCGTCTTTCAATAGGGGTGATAGTTTTCTCAATAGAGATTTCTTAGTTCCTGATATATTTGGTTTTTCTTCCAGCTGTCAAAATATTCAGTATAGTTTGCAGTTTCATCATCCAGCGTTTGACGCTTCCCGACCGTTTAGAAATTATTAAAAAATATTACCAAAGTTCGAGGTCAGTTGTGGGTGCTCAACGTTAGTTCACCAGATAATTGGATTGCCGTCACCATTACTCTGTGCAGGCTATACGCCGCACCGTGGAAAAGTTTGAGGGTGAGTTCACTTTACAGGATAATAAGCACCAACAAGACAACGAAAAGCGCGAAATGAGGAGAATATCGCAGCTGCAGCGGCCAGTACTGTCGATGAGCGAAATTTATCGATTTCACGACGACCGCAACAATTGGGGCTTTCTCGGACGTCAACTTGGCTATGTATTAAAAGACATAAAGAAATGGATAATGACATGAAATTTCAACAGTAACAACAAAATTAGTAGTAATAACAAAATCAAGGAAAAGTAGTGAAAAAGATAGAATGTAACAAAGCAGAATTAAAAATAGAAGGAAGAGCATTCAAGACCATTGAACTGTAACTTCAAAGCTATTCCGAGGCAGCAAAGTTTCTTAGAATATTGAAACATGAAGGACTGAGAAGAAGAAAGAATATGAAACTGAGAAATGAAGATAAATTTATTTCCTTATAATGTAGAAAAAAAAAATTATTGGAACATCAGAAAAACTTGTACGATGAAAACAGTTTTGAGGAAACCCCAAATAGATGCGTTATCTTAGAAGAAGTAGAAGGTACCTAAGCATATAAGAAGCTAGTAATAAAAGAAATCCATAGTTTTCGAAAGTAAAGGTATGGAAAAAAGACCTGGCATGGGAAAAAGTCATCTGCACTCTTCTTTTATCGTTCAGAAATGCTGAAACCTGGACGATGAAGTTGATGCTTCGCAATAGCCTCTTTTTTTCGAGTGTACACCAAAATTGAAGAGAAAATGAGAAGAATAACAATAAAAATGCTGCAGATAAGATATAATCGCAGAACTTTTAATGGATAAAACTGAGCTGTAAATATTGCAAGGAAAATTATAGTGAAGAATCTGCGATTGAAAATAAAATGGCAAAAATAGCAATAGAGATTAAAAGGGGAACCAGTGAAAATATACAAAAGACCAGGTATCAAAGGGATAATAAAATTATAAAGAATACCCTGGGCGGACCACTCAGAAAGATTTCAGTAAATGATATAAAGAGAAACAGTCGAATATTATGGATTGAGATGGTTATGAAGATCTAAGATGACTAGATTAAAACAACTTATTCATCGAATGAGCGAGCGAAAGATTGCTAAAGTAACGAACGAATTGGATACCTGTGAAGTAGTGATTTATTCATTCATGTACGACATAGCTCTAGTATTTGTACCAAAACGTCAACCTTACTGAGGATTACATTTGCAATTGACTTTGTTTCCTTTTCTGGATATTCTTTATTTTTTTTTCATCCACGGATTACTTTTTATTTTCTTTATCACTGAAAAGTATTATCAAGAATATAAACATTTTCTTCGAACTAATTTTGTTTGTACTCCGTACGCTAAACAATTCTCTACATATTTTTGTTTTGCGAGCCGAAGCCTTTTTTTTAGTAACAATTTTAATTGATTGCACACAAATGTGTAGAGAGGAGTGTTTTTCAATAATCTGTATGTTTCTGCTATCCCACAGTTTTAACGATATGTTAATTTCATTTTCATTTTTGCTAACATTTCCTTCAAGTTCCTTTTAATTTCTTAGGAAAGCGTTCCTTATTCTTTAAGTAACCATTCTACTGAGTTTCCATTTTAATAAGACTACACTTGCAGAACATTTTTAAAACTGATTACCTACATAATGTTGGCATTTTCAAGTTTCAAATTATGTTGATCTCAACCATGCTTAATCGCCATTTGTTATTTTATAGGTTTTGGAATATAATGTAGTACTTTATGCGTCAAGTATTGATTTTCTCGGTTGTCTAAGCTGTCTCAGGTGCGATTAAACTATTCGACGATGATATATGTAGTTTGCTACGCTGGAAAAATCGAGTTTTTTTGTTTGTTTACAGGGATTACACAGATAATATGCGCTTACTCGTTGCACAGTCATCATTAATAATCGCACAGGATTTGTTGCCCCATCGTGTACAGTGACACTGTATAATACATGGTCTGAAACGGTAGATAAAACTAACACGTGACATCTGCGATAGTGTTTCATTTTATGCTTGAATATTCCAAAACAATTTCAGTTCGGTTTTCCCCTCTCGGCATCAATACCATCTGCGACATTAACAGTTACAAATTTTAATGGGAAATGTTGGAAAAGAAACATCGAACTGCTCTTGCGCGACAACACCTTCATGCTCTGACAATTGCGATCTTTATCTGGAAATGAGCACTTATGCTCGCATTCGAGCCGAGATATTAGCCCAATTAGCTCGGAGGTAATTATCACAGATATTATAGCGATCTAATGAGACCCGTAATTGTTAAATTAATTCTGTTTACGTACACATGCCTCAGCTACAGTTACATAATCACATCGGAAAACGTGCATGGCGTTACGTTTCACGGTACACAAATTTGTTTAACTGATTAACATTACTAAACCAGAGGTAATAGCTTTAGGTTGCTGGAAATTTTCGTTCCCCGATCTGAAAATGAGTTACATTACGATTAATTTTACATTAACAATTAATGTTATTTCACATTAATAATTTTTTGTGCTGTCGGCCAAAACAATGAAAAAAGTGTTTGTAAAAGTGAGATGAAACTGTAAGAAATTCATTATTTTCTTAAATCTAGTAAAATTAATTTAAAATGCTAAAATTGCGCAAGTAGGGCAAACTGCCTATGAATGAAATGCAATCGTCAAAAATTCCAAGCCAGAGAGCCAACGGGAAATCAAATCAACATTGGAAAGTGTGATTAAAAAGAAAAAATTCTATTTTCATTCCAATAACTTTAATCATTGGGCCATTTCACAAGGGCGTTCAAAAGTAACCCAAGCCCATACTTCAGAAAAATGAGGCTCAGGCTATATACTAATATGGACTCTTTCCTGCAGAGCCACTCAATTTAGAGAAGGCTTAACTGATTCGCAAAGCTAGGTTCGTGATAAACCTATTGGAATTCAAATACAAGTTGATGGGACATACAAAGATTTTAAGGTAAATTTGGAATCACCGTTGTCAATTATATCCTAATCGATACATGAAAGAAGCTTCAGTCATTTATCATTAGAACCACCAAAAATTGTTTTAAAACTCTACGATGGTACAACAATTCGTTCTTTCGAGGGGGGATACATGCTGAAGTTAACGTGGACAGAGTTCACTAAACTCGTACATTTCTAGTCATCGAAAGGAGTGGACCATCGTTGGTTGAACGACCATTTGTAGGGCAGTTCAAAGTTGACCTGAAAGAATAATTTTACGCAAGGAAGAGAGATATGACAGCAAGGTAAATATTGACAATATTGAGCCACTACAAAGTTTTCGAATCTGGATTAGGCTGGTTTGTTAATTGTCCAGTTTTTGAATTGCTAAGTTCCTTAAAGTCAGAGCTATATCATTCCTACGATGAAAAGATATGGCAACCAACGATGGAAAAGGATGTCGAACGGTGAAATTATTTATCAAAATTGTTTCTTATAGATAACAGGTGGCGCAAAAGTCATCACCCTATCATCATTTTTGCAAATGACGTTTTATGTCATCACGATTTTGATATTTGTAAAGTAAACAGAAGCAGAATAGACGTAGACAAACCATGAATCGCTATACTCCTCAAGAATGCGGAATAATGGTGTTAACGGCCGCGTAATCTCGTTTTGGCGATTTGTACTGGCCAGCAAAATCGCCCGATTTGACAGTTCCAGACTTTTTTCTTTGGCTTTTTTTGAAGTCACGGCTCTATACGAGCAAGCCACAGACCTTGGCGGTCCTGAAAGAGAACATCCGACTAGAAGTGGAGAATTTATCGCCAGAATTTTTGAGAAAAGTCATGGAAAATGCTGTGAACGAGCCCGAATGTGCATTTCTGGCGGCAGCCATATGACCAATATTATTTTCGCGGCCAATGGAAAAAAATGAACGTCTAAATAAACATAATCAACAAACACTTGTATATACTCGTAGAAAATTCTCCAAGTAAACTTTAATTCTTTTACGTCGAATTTTGCTGAAATAGTGAAAACGATAATTGGATAAGTATTTTTTAGTAAAAGCTATTTTTGCTGTTATACTTATACTGCTGTGTGTTTATTATTTATACTACTTTTAGGTTGTAGCCGAATCAGACCTTGGTTCATCTACGACTGGTTTAAGTCAAATAGTTCCTAGAACAGATTTTATAGATAAGATAAAAACAAGCAAAATACTCGTATGATACTAATTACTGCTACTCGAACACGAACATGGATTTGACAGAGAGATTCGTGGAAATCTACGTGTCACGGAAAATAAAACATCTTCAAATTATAAAATGTTTAAAGACCATAATCTGTTAATTTTTCAACAACATTTTGTAACGTATCCGGTAATAAATATAAATTCCAAAGGTGTTTCTGGAAGTAGCAATGATGAGATTTCATGAGATTGCTTATTACAAAGTAGCAAACTTGAGTTCTTCAGAAAAATTGGAATTTATTCTTTATTGCGAAATAACATTTAACAAATTTTTTGAATAAAATTCGTCGAAGCCGAACTAACCAACTAGTCAACATTTGTTCCTGTGATTACCGATGAATATAAATAGATTTTGAAGCCTAATCTATATTTTATAGTGACTCGAGGCTTATTTTCGACGAATTTTATTCAAAAAATTTTTACTACTCGCTAATATCATGCATAATCCTTTGGATTTACCAAATTAATTAAAAGCGAGATTGAAGATAGCTTATACCTTTATCAAATTTTGTTTATAAACATTTTGGTAACAAAAAGATCGATGTTCCAAATAATGTTAAAGCCATGTTAAAATATTAACATCAATGAAGTTAACGAATTTTTGTGTATGACATTCTCAAATACCTCAAGAGAGAATCAAATACGTACAGCCGGGCTATTCATATTTCGCAACTGTGAGACTCTCCGAAGTCAATATATCGAAACATACATGTTTCTTCATCTATATTAAATTTAGACAAAAGTGTATCAACTTCTGATTCAATCAAGCTATAATATACCACAAACATGACATGACAATAAGTGAAGACCAATCTTTTTATAATGGTTATAATAGCAAAAAAATGATAAGTAAATTATTTTGTACTTGATCAGTGGTAAACTATTTACAAAAGAAAGAACTAAAGTTTTAAAGGGAATAATCTGGCTTAGTAACTAATCTGAAAGAGGCACTAAATTTTCCTATTGTTGGATCCCATTTGGAGAAAGTATATAAAGGAGAGGCTGCAATTGTTAATTGATTACAGAAAGTAGAAATTGATGATGTCGATGAGGTACAAAATACTACATGTTTACAAGGAATTGATCGCGAAACTAAACACATCGAAGAACCCGATTTATATTTGTCTTTTATTTTTCATCAAGGATTTTCAACACATTGCAATACATAAAAACATGGACAATCCTGAATATTGTGCTCTTAAAGCACCAAACACTAAAATTGTCTAAGAGTTTAAAAAGAAATGACAGTAATACTTAAATCCATATTTATAAAAATGTACTGTCATATTTAGCAAAATATCTCCTACGTCATTTTTCGGGTCGGTCTGTAGTTGCTGCTGATCGTTGCTCTGCTTGACGTCGGTTCGGCGGTTCGGGTGAGCTCGTCGGTGTCCAGGTTCAGAGGAAATAAAAGCGCCGATCACTTAGCAACAACTTTATTTACAAACTTTGTCTATATTTACAGGTGTTTACAAATTGTGTCTTAAGGGCACTAATCACAGGACGGTAGTTTCGGAAACGGTAATATTCGGTGTGTCTTGCGGACACTAATCACAGGACGGTAGTTTCAGAAACGGTATGTCTTACGAATACTAATCGCAAACAAATGACAACGCACTGTACATACATTCCGGTACAGGCTCCAGGGATCGGATCGGTGGTAAGATTGTGAGTGAAACTCCCACTCAGGGTTGGGATGTGCGAGACACCCGCACCGGGTAAGAGAGAGTGAGACACCCACTCTAGGATGTGGGAGACACCCACTCGGAATGTGCGAGACACCCGCATCGGGTAAGAGAGAGTGAGACACCCACTCAGGATCGAGATAAGAACAGGAGGAGCGGTTACAGGAAACGCGAACGTAGCACAGGTTGTTAAACGCGTCTGAGTCAAAACAGATGAATGACTCCTCGGAAAAACTGCATTGGAGTCACAACCGGCGGCTCGGAATGCCCGGCGAGTCACTATCTTCAAGCCACGTCCGGTGGCTTGATAGCGCGGCAGAGCCACGACCGGTAGCTCAATGAGCCGGCGGATGACTGCCTAAAGCGTGCTCCCAGCGTGCTTTTAAAGGCTTGCGCGTGGTGGGGAGCCCTACTCTTTTGGAACTCCCACCTAAATTATGCTTTATAACTCTGCGCAAACACATCCTAAAAATACAGGCTAATTAATACACACAAAACTTAACTAAATACAGTTCTTCCGCTCGATCTTTGCAGTTACGTCACACTTTCCCAATTCAAGAAACGAAATCAACATATTCTTTTATTCTTATCTAATACGTATGTTAAAACAATGATAGAATTTACAAATTTGTCATTTTGAGTCGATAATTTTTTGACGTAACTGCAAAGATCGAGCGGAAGAACTATATATACAAAAATGTATGTCACTCCTTGGAATAAGCTTGGAGGAAAGATAGGATAGTACACCAGAGGTCACGATTGTGTTTACTAGTAGCGCCATAGGTTGGGTGCGTCTATTTTCCAAACGAAGAATATGGTGTTCATTTAGTGTAGGTGAGATGCGGTCCCGACGGCGAACATTGAAGGAGAAACGGGCACAAGAGTTTTGTACTTTTTGGAGACGATTCTTGTTCAAAGCAGAGAGGTGAGGGCCGTAAACCGTGTCACAGTAATCAATCATTGACAAAATAGTAGATTCGCAAAGCTTCCATTTCACATACTCCGGTAGAGCAAGTTTTAATTGATTAAATGTTTTTAATTTCATATATGACGATGACACTAATTTAGATATATGTTTCTCAAATGTTAATTTATTGTCAACATGTACACCTAGATTTTTTGCAAGGGTCACTCTCGCGAGAGGAGTGTTGTTTAGTATAATGTCTTTTGAGGTATGGCATTGAAGTCTATCTGAGCCAATAAACATACACACGGATTTAGCACTGTTCAAAGTTAAGGAATGTTTTGACGTCCACTCACAGATGTTATATAGATCTTTATTAATTAATTCGATGTCATTATCGCACAGTTTAGGGTTGCACACAGAATAGAGTTGGCTGTCATCTGCATATTGGTGAAAGTGACTATGTTGTGCACAATTGTTCAGATTGTTAGTGTATATAGAGAACAGCACTGGAGCAAGAATTGAGCCTTGGGGCACACCTCTTGGTACTAGTTGAGGACTTGAAAATTTATGATCAATTTTAGTCATTTGAGAACTATTTGCAAGGAATGAGCCGAACCACCGGTTTTCGACGTCCTTTATACCATAGTGCTGCAGTTTTGCAATCAGTAAGGTGTGGTCAACTGAATCAAAAGCTTTGGTGAAGTCAAGTAATACCATATTGGTCACCTGAGACCTATCAATGCCTTTTATGATGTCATCTAAAATGGAAAGTAACGCAGTGGCGGTGCTGTGTTTAGGTCTAAAGCCCGATTGCGTCTCCGGTATTAGGGTGTTATCATCAATGTAAGTCAGTAATTGCGCGTAAACTGCTCTTTCCAGAATTTTTGAGATGGTGGGTAGGATGCTTATAGGTCGTAAATCGGATAACGATTCAGCATTTTCCTTTTTTGGTAGAGGCAAGACAATTGCTGATTTCCATAGGGAAGGAACAACACCCAATCGTAGCGAATGGTTAACTATGTCAGTTATGGCACTCAAGCAGAAAGGTAGAACGAAGTCAAGCATCTTTGTTGTAATACCATCAACTCCGGAAGCGTCAGATTTGATTAGTTGGAAATAACTACGAATTTGATCTTCTGTTACATATTTGAATTGAAATTTATTATTTATATCCTTACTAGAAGAAGAGTAGTATTTTATTGTGTCTGGGTCGGCAGATTTGTTTTCGCCAATGTTAACAAAAAAGTTATTTATGACTTCTGCGTTGTTTAGATGATCAGGTAGGGAAGGAGAAAATTTTCTGTGTATTCCCCAGCTTTTTAGAGTAGACCAAAATTCTTGAGAATTTTTTTTACAGTTTTCAAGTGTAAACTTGATATGGGCTGCTTTTTCTCGCTGGATGGCTTCGTTGGTGTATTTTCTGATGTCGACGTAAGCTTCTCTGTCAGTTACGCTTCTTGTAGAATTAAATTTACGGAAGGCTTTGTTTTTTAAGTGACACATTATTTTAATAGTGTCTGTAATATAGGGCTTTACAGTGTTAGGTTTCTTTCTAACATAAGGAGCGTCTAAATAGAACAACGAGTTCATAAATGTGGTTAAGAAATGAACTTTGTCATCAATATTTTGTAAAGATTTAATATAGTTCCAATTTACGCGACGGGCATCCATGCTGAAATTCTGATAGTTGAAGTTTTTGTAGCTTCTGAAAATTTTTGGCGGTTTCACCGATTTTTTACTTCCAATAGATAAGGAACATTTAATAAGCCTATGATCCGAAACATCATTACAGTCCATTGTAGAACAGCTGTGGAATTTTGATTCTTCGCTTGTTATTATGACGTCTATAAGGGTAGCACTGGAATCAGTAATGCGTGTAGGCTCATTTACCAATTGTTACAATTGGAAGCAGTCTAAGAAGAAGATGATGGGAATCCGGTTTACTTTCCAGTAAATTAATATTAAGGTCTCCTAAGCATATTAAGTGTTCTGCTGTAGGTCTCAGTAACTCTAGAACAGATTCCATACGATCAATGCAAGTGTATGATGTTGACGGCGGTCTATAGATACACCCCACAGTAACCGTGGTTTTCAAGAGAGCAATGTTTATCCAGAGCTCTTCAAGATCAGTGTCGTTTTCCTTTGTTAATTCTACTATTTTTGGTTTTAGGGCAGTTTTTACATATAGGCCAACTCCGCCTCCCCAGGAAGCACGATCAGAACATAAGAACGTATAATCAGGAATAGTAATAGATGACGTCGGCGTTGACTCACTCAGCCACATCTTCGATAAGGCGAAGATGTCTAGATTATTTAAAATTAATAATTGTTCGATTTCTAAGAAACTCTTCTGAAGCGACCTACGTTAAGATGTCCGAATTTAAGACAGTTGTTCATTTCCTTCGATGTCTTGTTTACCTCCAGGAAAAAAATTGAACCTTCTAACTTTAACATTTGCAGGCCACAACCGGCTTTGTGAAATTTTATCCAATAATTCAAAGTTGAATCCAATTTGAAAAGATTTAAGTTTGCTTAAGGTTTTAAGTTTGACACATTCTATGTCTATGTTGTTATTGGCCAGTTCGTCTTTTATGTATTGCGTTACCATCTCAGTTGTTGTTTTGTCATCCAGACCGCCAACATACAACCGGGCCTTCTTCTCAGGTGCTTTCAGGTTCGATAGCTTAGTACTTGTTCCCACAATAGTGGTAGGCCTTGTCCTATTTAATTTCTTGGGTACTTTTTTATGGCTGCTTGGAAGAACTATTGTTGTTTTGTGTTTATCATTTGGGTATGCATTTGTAGTATTTTTATCATTTTGTTTATCATTTTGTTTATTAATATCGTCAGTTGGATTTATTATTTCATTCATTTTCTTAGTTTGTTCAGTTTTCAGTGTTTCATAATTTTGTTGCAGCTTATTTTCTGTTCTGTTTGCTCCTTTAGGCAAGTTTGGCTTGGACTGATTTGCTTGCTGAGTTTCATTGCAAGGAGTATGTTCAACAATATTTAGAGAAGGTGCCAATTGATCCAATCGATCACTATTATTGTCTTGCAGCGACTGACTGTATGTTTTGGATTTAACGACTGTTTTAGCCTGTTCTTTGGTCAATAAGAATTTTGTTATCTCAGGCAATTCGTCCAATTTGTATTTAATGCTTAGAACTTCAAGGCGGAGTTCGTGATTTTCATTTCTTAATTCCGAATTTTCTTTTTCCAGTTTATCAAGTTGCTTACTAATTTTTTCAAATAAGGTAAAGGTAGTAGGCTCACCATCATTATTTAAGTGCATATCGAGATCAATAGTGGGATTTTGTTCAAGAATTTCTTCAGTGGGATTTTCAGAAGGACGTACTACATTTTCATCTGCCAAAGATAACATGCTGTTTTTCCTGGAAGGTTCACAAATTGAGCACACCCAGGTGTTTTCTTTAAGGTGGGAACCTCTCTTATGTGGAAAGCCATCGCAAAGTTTATGGCAGTAAAGCTTGCATTGATTGCATTGGATGATTAATTTGAAGTCGACAAAACTTTGTTTGCAGAAGAAGCAAACTGAATTGCTCCCTCCCGGCATCGCGGGAGATATATTTTCCGATGGTTACAAAACAGTGTCAAAATAATCAAACCGTAGGCACATAGTTAATAAAGAGTTTTTGCTTGCTTCGTCCGGTTTAGTACCGCCGAACTTTGCACACTTTGCTTTTTCGCCCAAAGTGAATGCAGCACTCAACGCGGCGATGTTTATGCGTGAGCAAGCAAAGTTAATACGGCCACAAGGCCAGATATTAAGTTAAAAACTTTACTTAATTGTCACAAGATGTTGTTTTAATGAAGTTATAGACAAGAGTACGCCATTAATTTATAACAATTTCAGTACTTTAATGCACCGCTTTACCGACGAGTTCAACTTTGAACCTGAACCACTCTCAAACACGGTCGCACAACAACCCTCTTGGGTGTTCTGAAAATATTCTGTTGCCTAAAAATGAATGAACCATATCATCTCTAACTTAAATCAGAAGAAAACCAACGAGTTAAATTTAAATAAGTACCAAGTGTAGATTTATTTAGTTTTGGGTAACCATGAGAACGAAGCGCTACAGAGATATTCTCATATTCTTAATTTAAGTAATTTTTAGCAACTTCTTCAGGATAAATGGTTATTTATTCTGAATAAGTTGTCAACATGGGTATACCGTCACCTTTTAATTTATAACTGTCCGGTAAATCGTATTTACAAATTTTATTGTTTGTATTCCTCTGTAGTTATACCATAAAATGTCGATATTTTACGATCGCTCGTTATAGTTTCGCGTAACAATATGTTTCGACCTACACTATGATAAGATCATAAACAGAAGATGAATCAATAAAAAAAGGAACGTTTGCGGCATCATTAAAGTTATCACCAGGTGAAACAAATTTTTGGAAACTAACACCGAAGCAGTAAATTTCTTGGGCATTGTTCTGCCGATCGAAAGCGTCTGTCTGCCACTAATTCATAAATTCCGTCAGCCATTCCGGACGCAGTCAACCGGCGGGAGTCTCATTTATTCCCGATTAATCACGGCCGCCCCTTTCGCCGCCGCCGTCCGCGGACCGCATATTAAAAATTCATTAGCCGCCCATTTATTACTCAACCTGCTCGTGATGGCTTCACTTATTGCTTTAATTCGCCGCGATTTTCATATTTTGCGGACGATAAGAGCGCCGACTGCCCTTTTCCAGTTTTATGAACAAATTAAAATTGAGTGGAAAACGGCTAGAAAAATACAATTATCTAAGGCTAGATGTAATTTAAAAGAGAAATAAATCACGAAAGAAAATGACCGGCTCCTGTCATTTATCAGTTCTTTCAGTCTGTTTCATTTAAACTAACAAATGTTCCTTTCTGACAGTAGGTACATCTTTCTTTCATTTAAAAAAAGAAGACAGACAAAAGACAATATTTAAATTAGTAATAATTAAATTGTTGGGTTAAAAATGTCTTTCTTGATGTAACCATTGCGGACCATTCCACCTTAAGAAACAATTTTTGAGCTTTGATTGACTCTTGATAGTTTTCTGTCGAACTAACATTGATTGATATTGGTTAAATGCTGTATTTTGTTAACTCGATTGGATATAAATCTTTTCCATGTCCTTGCTGTTGCCTTGATCTAAGATAAAATAATATTTAAATCTGTCCAATAGTGATTTTCAGTATTTGGAAGACTTAATGCTGCTGAAATGCCAAAAGTAGTGCACAACAAAGTTCTAATCTTGTGAGTGGAGCAACTCTTGTTCTTGTACAAAGCAATGTAGCATTCATAGCAACAACCCTCTTTTTTTTTGCTTTCTTGATCTGAAATATCTGTCAATTTTGTGTTACTTTTCTCTATTAAGAATTTAAATAGTTACGTCCGTCTGATAAGATTTAGATGACCCACCTGCAACTTTTATTCATCCTAAATTCATCCAATTTACCGATTAAGAAAATCGCTCGTATCTTTCCTGGATCTCGCGAATTTTAATGAAATTTCGGCGCGTAACCGTCTTATTGATTTATCTCGAATAATAAAGGCGGAATTTATTTCTACAAGACAGATAAAATTGATTCGCCTGTTTTATTATCGGAAATTCTGACGCGTGCAAATAAAAGCGATCTCGCGAGCGTGGCTGTATACGTAAAAAACGGGAAGCCTTATGGGAAGTGGATAAGATAAATTTAAAACATGACAGTTTTTAAATGAGCATAAATCAACCCCGCGAAACGGCACGAGGCCGAACCTGGAAGCGTAAAATGTTATTATGTTATTACATTAAAAGGTTTCACATAATAATTTGTCCGAATGAAGAGCGTGAAACTCGGTGTCTTCTTTGCATTGTTCTTAAAAGAATTTACAGAGTTAATATTCTTGATTTAAAATAAAGCACCCATTTTCTTACACAGGCGGGATCCATCTTCAAGAATAATTTAAATTAACGATCTGTTGTAATTCGTTTGTATTTAACGTACTACACCGTAGTGCCTCAGCATTGTGTAGTTCGTTCCATGAAGAGGGTGAATTGCTTTATGAAGCAATTTGCATAATTTACTCTAGTTTTGCCGCCGTAAATTTCGATTTGCCTCGTGCCAAGACCTTCTTTAATTTCCATGTATTTGCCTCCCAACAAGTCATTTTGTCGGCGGCGCAAAAAGGAGTGACAAATCAGAGTAAGCGAGTGAATGCTAATTTGAAGAATTAAATAACGTTCAAAAGCGCGATGATTATTTTTAGGATGTGTATGTCTACGAGACCCTCGGAATATTTAAAATATAGGAGTCTAGACGACGAACGCCCTTATTTCTTGAATTCTATTTTTAGAATATTAGAAGGAACGTTGAAGAGGCGTTCATTTATATTCGTTGCAATAATTAATTAGAGAACTTAAAATTCTATTATAAAATGTTGTCTCATCTATAATAATAATTGTTCTTGACACAAAAGACCTTATTTAGCTAACAAATAATATTTTAAGGAAAATTAAAGAAAAACATCCGCAAAGTAATCATTTTTAGTAAAACTTAAATGTACTGTTCTTTGAATTACGCAAAGGAAAGAGATATGCCACTCATGGTACATTCCCTATTTAAATTCTATTGGTTAGAGAGCTGGAAGGGAGGGGGATGACGTATGACGACAGTTGGGTATAGGATAGAAAAGTATCCCCCTTGGATTATAAATCGACCTGTTTTTGCGTTTTTTCAAACAAAAATTTTCTTGTGAGATATTCAATCTGTTTCGTTTTTGTTGGACCACCTTGTATATGTAAATTATTGGACTTTTAAATCGTTTAGTGGGTAACAAAGAAGAACCTATATGTATAGTTATCGCACGTGATATATGTATAATTTTCAATATCACCCATCTGATATAAAAAAAAATATGACCCTACATAATATTTTTCTTATTAAATACATAGATCATGACGCAACTTAAGTATATTTCGTCACGTTCGTTTGTTTTATTGGCGCTTATTGTTTCAGAAAATACAACTTCTTGGCTTGTTGTCTTTATACAGGAGACGTCGGTTGTTTGCAGATAATGTTCCACGTAAGACCACGGCATGTAACATAGTTTGAACAAGACGTGTCCGATATTACCAATAAAATTTAATGGACGTCTGCAACTTTGGAGCTATAAAACAATTGCGTCTTTGGAGAACCCTCTCAAGTTCTATAATAGCTGAAAATAACAGTACATATAAAATAAGAATTAACAAGGGGAAATTGGCGATTATCAAATGAAAAAGAATTAAAAATGCCTTGTACGTAAAAATAAAAATAAATAAATAACAAAAGGTTTCATTTTAATTTTTTTTTTAATGTTTTGTACTTCTTGAAAAATAAAAGATGATTTCATCTTACTCATTTAATTATTGATGGAATATTTCCAGAACCGGACCAAACCACAGTAATAAGAATCCAGGGGCCCGATTCTCGAATCGTGCGAATACATTCATATACGAAAATGACGTCAAAATGACGTAATTTTCGAACTATTTGTATAGTTTTGTACGAGAGTCTACGTCATTTTGACGTCATTTTCGTATACGAATGTATTCGCACGATTCGAGAATCGGGTTCCAGTTTCTTCTCGACACAAGGGTTTTATGATTCAGATACATAAAAATTGGTGCGGAATATAATACATGTACAACGTGTCCCAAAAATAAATGCTCAGACGAAAATGGTAAAAAGTAGTCGAGATATCATCAATAAAAAAAACTATATCGTCAGGGTCGGAAAAGCTTGGTGTTTTTTTTTTTTGCTTTTGCATATAAATTTTATTCCCACAAGAAAGTGTTGTTCGCTCAAAATTGGCACATAGTTCATCAATTATTCGGTCAATTTAAATCAACAAAACAGTTTTGCAAAGCTAATTATTACCTTTTTGATTTAAGGACAATACATTTTCGCGAACAAAATACGAGGGGTGTTCACGTCAAAACTAGAATTTATTGTTTTAAAGGATGTAATTCAAAACTATGTATAGATTAAACCTGTTTTATTTTTCAATATAATCTCTATTAGAACTACACATTTATTCCACCTTTGTACCAAAGCTTGAAATCCTACAAAATAGAAACTTTCTTCCTGCTGTCTAAACCAATTTAGAACACACTTTTTAAGAGCGTCTCCTTCTTGAAATCGTTTGCCTCCTAGATGATTTTTAAGTGGTCCAAATAAATGAAAATCTGAGGGAGCCAAGTCAGGGCTATATAAGCAGGATGCGGTAGAGTTTCCCAAACCAATTTGTTCAAAAAATCTCGGGTAATCGTAGCACGTGTGTGGCCTCGCATTGTCTTATTGAAGGATAACTTTTTTATAGTTGAGGTGTTTATAGATGACTTTTTCTATTGATCCAGTACTTAAAGTAGTTGTTTTCACTATTTCCGAAACAGTAATCGCGGATTCTGCTTAATCAAATCGTGAATACGTTGAATAACGGCAGGAACGACTCTTGTTGCATTGGAACCTCCTCTTCCTGGTCATCACTTACACTTTGGCGGCCATTTTTGAATCGAGCAGCTCACTCAAACACTTGCGACTTCATAAGTCTACTTTTACCAAATTGTGCACTCAGTCTATGTAAAATTTCGCCAAGTTTAACGCCTTCATTGACAAGAAACTGAATAATAATGCGCTGCTTCAAAGTACAACCGAGAGTGTTATCCAAGTGTTATCTGCCATGTTTAATAACAAATGAACGACTTCTATAACAACATGAGTATTTGATTATTTTTTTAGACTAAAGTACATTCAACATTACATGTAATACAAAATCACACTATCTAATCAATTTTTACTCTCGCAGAGAAAATTCCGGTTTTGGCGTGAACCTCCCTCGTATTTTGATTTAAAAAAAAGTTTCTCAAAAAATTAACGAAAATGCAACTTTTCTTCGTTAGTTTTCGCTTATACCTCGGAAAAAATCCATAAGGGTATCACTTTTTTAGTTTTACTGTAAAACTGCATCGAAAACTCGTCGAATAAAAAAAGATTCAATTTTCTATCCTTGTACCTTTTTTAATTTCAAATTTAGATATAGAATTTGATTCCGTATCTCATGATGTACAAATATACAGGCTGTTCCATGTGTGCATGTTTATGAGCAGTGACGGTATGAAAAGTACACGCGCAAGTGACTTGGCGTAACGAGAAAGATAAAAAAAATTTTGTTTCCTGAGGGAATTGTAAGTCTTTTTTAGTCGATGGGTTTTTGATGTAGTTTTACAGTAAAACTAAAAAAAGTGCACCCTTATGGTTTTTTTTTGAGATACGAGCGAGAATTAAGGAGAAAAAGTTTTATTTTTTGACAAACTTTTTTTTATTAATCAAAATAATGTATTCGCGAAGATGTATTATTCTTAAATCAAAAAGGGATTAATTAGCTTTGCAAAACTGTTTTTTTTTCTTTACTTAAATTGACCAAATAGTTTATGAACTGTGCCAATTTTGAACGAATAATATTTTCTTTCCGACCCTGACAATATAGGTTTTCTTATCAATGAAATCTCGTCTACTTTCTACCTACCATTCTCGTCTGAGCACTTATTTTTGGGACATGTTGTATAATAAATCTACTTTGTAAGTATCTACAATTGGTTTAATGTATGTACTTCTTTTGCCAGTATGACCGTTCTAAGGTGACTATTGTAAATATCTCTGCTATACGAGCCATGATAGAAGAAGATAGGAATTGTACCTACATATTCAGGAAATTTAGGAATTGATCGGAATCAAACAGAAAAAATTCTTGCGCAATCATCTGAGTGGAACAATTTTTGGAATACTAAAAAGAATTCAAAACGAAAGTTCGAATTACGTATATGACAGATAATAAAAAAAATCACAGTGCCTGCAAAAGAAATGACTGCCACTATTTTAATAAATCAGAATATACACTGACGAGCAAAAAAACGGGTTACTTAATTATTTTGATTTATGACAATTTAAAAGTAAAAGTATTTAAACAACCAGTCTTGTGGTTAAAGGATAGACGAAAAATAATATGTTTAACAGGAAATTTGAAACATTTATTTAATAGAAACAAATTATAAAAGAAAAAGTTGAAAAATAACAAAAAATGTACAAAAAAGAAAAATTGGTTTCTAGACGTCTCCTCATGCTTAGAATAAACGTCTGCACTCTTTCTTAGGAAATAGTGTTCCCTTTTTCTTGAAATGCTTCACGAAGCTCCTGTACGTTATTTGAGGACGGGACCCTAGCTCGAAGTTGATTAGAAGTTGATAAGAAAAAAATGAACTTGATGATGATATCAATTTGACGAAACGTGTTACAGTAAAATGGTATTCATCAATGTGTAGAGAATTCAAAAGTGTCTTAAGAATGTACTTTTATTTTTTTGATATCTCTTCGAATATAGAAGATAGAGGAAAAATAAGAAAATGACAACTTTTAATTTTTTACAATTATTTCGAATAAGAGTTAACATCGAAATTATTTCTCTGCGGATTATTAATGCTCAAAAAAATTAGCAACTTTGCCAAATTTAAACCTACCGTCTATCTCTTCAAATAAGCGAGATCCCAATGGTGAGGGTCGAATTTGAAACAGCCTGTATATTAGGATATGAATAAAACTATGCAGGAATTGAAACTTTTTCAGTTAATTGGCATTAATTAATATATTGCATACTTAAGCATTTTCTGCATATTGTAACAATTATCTGCACATCACCGCATAAAGATCTACCCTTAATGAACTAATAATCCTTCACACCTGCAATTTCAGGCATTCCCAGATCTTGGAATCAAGGCGTGCATTCACCCCGTTGCACATATCACTTAATTTATCGCTTTCCTCACCCCCTCCACTGATTCAAATTCGACTATTAACGGAAACGATATCAATTCTGTATATAATAAGCGAGGTGGCATATGCGTAGCATATTTTTAAAATTTCCTACATATTTCATGCATATTTAAAAAAAAGAGTGCATACATATTATGCGCATATTTGTGTAATAATAGGCTCCATATATTCCGTTTTCTTCATGTCATGTCATTTCCTCGTATATGTATTTTCTAAATTCAGATTTATACGATCGGCATATAGTAAAAAAATGATCTGTACATGTTGTTAAAGCAATTGCTTCGTTATGCCATCAAATTAATTAAGTATTTCATCTACCCTTTTAGCACTTTTATTAATTCACAAAAAAATTGTATTTAGATTCTCCGCTATTGGTTTGGCTGCCAAACTGAAGTATTGATCAAATTTTGAGAGCTTCGATATGAATTAAAACTATAACAAGTATTGTACTGTCTATTTCAAAATCAAAAAACCACCAACCTCGCAATTTACCTCGTAGATACAACCGGCAACGATGGTACATGTACCAACGTTCATTTTTCCTGCAGGGAATAAATGGGTTGGCGGGAATTTCAAAATACTTACATTTGATCGGTTGTTTACCGGTCTTATACACACAGGACAAACGGATGCGAAAAAATGTTGCCGGATTCATAGCAGGATAGCAGGAATGTAAATGTCAGTTAATATATTTGTCATCTTTGACAGATTACTTTGTAACATCCACAGTATCGTCTTCGCTTTGTCTTCGCACAGTATTTGTTAAGTTCCCATCGTTCTAGCCGTTTATTAGTACACTTGTTACGTTCATTTCATTCACAATATTTGTTTATTAAGTTTCTAGCATTCTAGCCGTTTATTATTACACTTGTTAAGTTCATTTCGTTCGCAGTATTTGCTTAAGTTTCCAGCATTGTAGCCGTTTATGCTACCAGAAATGGCTCCTGCACGAGGTATTGTTTTGCATAGGAAATATGGAAAGTGACATTACTTTTTAAAACACACTTAACATTTTTTAGGACATCTTTCTCAATCAGAGAAAGAAATGATAATGAAAGTGCACAACAACATAAAAATTGACTTCCCTCACTTAAATATAAGTCAGATTGTTCAAAAAACAGCAACTTACACTGGCAAGTGCATAAATGTTAACTCGACTGAGAGTATATTTATGTAATTATAATCTAGGATGCAGCATGTCTACAATAAATAGTTTACGAAGAGAAAAGAACCTGACTGGTACACTGAGTGCTTCGAAAAATCCAAGGAGGGAAAAGCTTTTTGTGTTGGATGAGCATGAAAAGTATCTTATTAGAAGGACAGTGCATCAATTTTTCCTTGAAAATAAGCCACCCACACTTGACACCATACATGTTTGTATTCAGACAAATAACGAAATTCCCAAGATGAGCAGATCTAAATTGTACAATGTGTTAAAGGAACTGAATTTTACGTGAGTTACTAGAGAACTGCAACAGAAAGAATGTGTTTTCTATTTACACATTTCATCTTTGCTTAGGTATGCTAAGAGAAACAGGAAAAGTTTGCTATTGATCGAGAAGATATTATTACATGGAGAAGACAACATTTGAGGCAAATTAAAGAACTGCGACAACAAGGTCGACCCATATTTTATTTAGATGAGACTTGGATTAACACAAAATCAAAAGTGTGGATAGATGGAAATATTGAAAGTAAAAGGAAAGCTTTTATTGAGGGATTATCAACTGGCCTGAAAAATCCATCAGGGAAAGGAAACAGATTGATAACTTTACATATAGAAAATGAAGATGGCTTTGTTAATAATGGCTTATTATTGTTTGAAGGGGTCAAAAGTGGAGATTATCACAATGAAATGAACGCTGAAAAATTTCAAACGTGGTTTTCTAGAATTTTAAAGATACTTCCTCCCAATGCTGCGATTGTGATGGATAACGCACCTTATCACAGTAGAAAGTTGGAAAAAGTACCTACAATAGCTTGGAAAAAACAAAACATTCAAGAGTGTTGAATTCCAAAAACATTGTTTTTCATCAAAGTTCATTGAAACTTGAACTCTCTGGTAAATGCACATAAACCTGCACATGCCAAATATATTGTAGATGAAATGGCAGCTCAAGGTAATAAATTAGTTCTTCGACTACCACCTTATCATTGTAAATTGAATCCCATTGAATTGATTTGGGCACAAATAAAGAATCAAGTCGCAGCCAATAACACAACATTTAAAATGTGTGACTTGAAAGAGTTATTTTATAACGCTGTTAATAATGTTACACCAGATAATTGGCAAAAATGTGTAAAACATGTTTTGGCAGAAGAAGCGAAAATGTGGAAATTGGACGGACTAATGGAAACGGCGGTGGAAAGTTTAATAATTAACTTGAACGAATCAAGTGGAGAATCGGACTGGCCAGATCTTTCGAATAGTGATGAAGAATGAGTTTTAAATAGTGAATGAAGCACGGGTGGTATGAATAAAAATAAAGAACCTGCTAATACTACAAGTTTCAGTATCTTCTCCGTAGTATTTACTCCAGCGCTGAATCATATATTAATTTCCGGTAGTACGTAGTTGACTTTATATAAAAAATTCTTTTTCCAAATTTTAAAAAATTCTTAACAGTTGAATAAATACTTCACCATGTCAAGTATATGCTCTTGTTGTTTAGAATATTCTTCAAAATATCTAATATTTTCTCCCACTTTCATTCTACCCAGACGAAACCAGCTTTGCTAATATTGAAGTAAATACTACAATTTGATGTTAAAATCAAAAAATATGTCAGTCAAAGTGAATTCTTCAAACTGTAGTAAGCACTTCAATAGTTTCTGCAAGAATACTATTGTAATATCTTCAGAAAAATGAAAATATCTGCTTCGCTATTGAATACATCCTAAAATAGTAAGTACTAGGGAAAAGATATCAAAAGTTGCAATATTAGTAGGTTCTTCGTTTTTATTCATACCACCCAATGATTTTTGAAACTAAAAGTACATCATGTAGATACACAAATTATTTCCAATTACTATTTATTATATAGCAATAAATCATTTAAAAATTTTAGACTGTGCTTCTTAAAATTTTCAGATAATAGTGATTTTTTATGAATAAAACCAAATAAATAAAAGGATAATGTCACTATTGTTAAAACACCGAATTTTTAGAAATGAAATTCTCATCCTGCTTTTACCGTTTACATTTTAATTTTCGCAGGCATTCAAATGCATACTCATAGCATACTTCGCAATCGGGTACATCTCACGAATTTGGACAAAATGTGTTACAGTTTCCTAACTTAATTCCTGCTGAGTTAGTAGATACAGTGCGTTGATATATTTTTTAGATAAGGGGAGACTATGAAAAACAAAATCAGACTCTTACCTTGATTCGAAACTTTTATTCTGACATTTGCTTCCTGACCCTTGTCAAATCTGTTAGTTGTTTAAACGCTCTTGAACTCTATAGTCATGGGTCAGTAAGCAATCCAACGGCATTTGAAATTAGTCGTTATCATGTTAAAGAGTTTTAACAAAGCCTTATGTATTCAACTGGAAGATTTTTTCTACTATCGTCAAATGTATCTTGACATTTCAATTTTGACGTAAGTTAATTTCATTTAAGCTACGACTTAGGTTTTACTTTTCATAGACTCCTCTAATCTAAAAAAATTATTAACGCATTGTATTTTAGCTGTGTGAACCTGTATTATTCTCTGCAGGAAAAATGGACATAGTGTCATAAGTATTTAGGGGGAAGAAAATTTTAACTGCGCGTCTTGAAAGATTTTTGCGTTTTCGCAGACTCGTAAGCTTTTAGGCAAATTAAATATTAATATGACGTTTTAAATTTTGACGCCAAATTACTGACGCGCATAAATTACAGTGACATTGTGAAGTACCAACCAAAATACATTTGGGAATTTTGCTTTTTGGCAACATAATTCAACAGGTGGTGGTTTTTTAATTTTGAAACAGACAATAGTAAAAATAGTTTATTATTACAGTATATTAAAATTTATCTTGGTCATGATATGAAAACCGGCCGACTTTAGCTTGTGTCATCCTTTTTAAATAATTCTGTCAAAGATTGTCAAGCTATGTGCCATATTGATATCATCAATAGGGTGCAAATTTGTTATTCTTTTTTCTTCCCTTTAATACTTCTCGTACCTTTAGGCTCCAACTACTAAAGTCATGTGGTCAACCTTACTAGGAAGGAATTCCACCCTCAGTAGGAATTTTTAACGTGCCTAACATTGTATTGACACGAGGCCTACGGCTTTACTTCCTATCCGAGTAGAAGCCATATGTACGCTTTTAATCCGCAATTGAAAAACCGACCGTCATGTTGGGAATTGAAACCACGTCCTCCGGGTCCGAAGGCAAACATACTGGTTGACCACCATACAATAAATTTCTTATTAATTGTGGAGTTAAAATAATAATGAACTACATGTTAAAAATTAAAATGAAATACTAATAATGTTTTTTTTTATAAAAACAAGTTAAACGAAAGTAATAATTAAAAAAATAATCTTTGCCCACAATTAACGTTGTTTAATGCACGCGCCTTCACATGTTAGCATTTTCCAGCATTTCTAGTGTTACGGTTGCACATTTTTCAACAATTTTTTTGTTCTAGTTCTTGTAAATTCTCTAGTCCACAATGGTCAAACAAAGTAACCTCGAAGGAAACTCAGCTTGTATTTATATGCAAACATATTGTCACGAGCTTGCGGGCTCGGGGTTGCGTAGCTCAGGGTTGGAAGGGAGCAACAGGGGTCACTGTAAACTAACACATTAAGAGCAACAAAGATTACCTTTATTGTCTAAAAGTTTAGAGACACAGATCACTGTACTCCTCCGAAGACGATCAGATAACTGATTCTCATTACAATAAATGCATGGATTTATATACTAAAGATGTATGTGATGTCATGACCAAAGGTCCACGAAATTCGGTGGACACGCGTAGTTACTAAGCCGGAAAAGATGTTGTCAGGATTTCTTACGCGGTTACCAATTTATTTAGATCGCAAGCTAATTGTTTTTCGTTAAACTAATTACACATTGCCCCAGTTATTTTACTTCGTCGGCAACTCCGATGAACCTGCAAGTTCGACGACAAAGCGTTGGAAGTCCGGTTCGCAGAGTGTGCAGATTCCGCAAATAACTCAGGTTTACGAAAGCATTTTAAAACAATTAATAATTTCCAAATTTCTCGTAATCGTGACAATATCAGCCGGTTATCAAAAAAATTTGTTGCATGTGCTGTTGAATCGACCAACTTGCTGAACATAGCCATCATTGTGTAGTTGTTTCTATACCTTTCTGCATTGACAATGAATTTGAAAAACTGATCTGCAAGACACTGCCATTCAAACACCAATTTGAATCTGTATTTTTAGTTCCTCTATTTTA
This sequence comes from Dorcus hopei, assembly GCA_033060865.1. Taxonomy (NCBI): domain Eukaryota; kingdom Metazoa; phylum Arthropoda; class Insecta; order Coleoptera; family Lucanidae; genus Dorcus; species Dorcus hopei. The sequence goes on along the minus strand of CM065419.1, from coordinate 27,056,544 downwards.
TTTTCCTTTTATTCTTTCTCCTCTTTGGAAACAGTTGAAGCGTTTTTAGAATTGGAATTTAGTTTTTAATGTCTTAATTTTTAGATTAAACGAATCTCTCTTTACACAGGTATTTTAACAGCAAAATGTAATCGAAAATCACCAATGGCATTTATAAAAAAATTGAAGAGGTAATTATAATTAAGTAAGCGATAAAACCTAACAAAGCCGATGTATTCAAATTTCTAATACACATCAGACGGGCTTTGCGTACGATAAAAAGCGAGACCTTGCGTGGGCGAAAATCGTCAAAAAGTCAGCCCTTGAAATTGCGTGCGTCATCATAAGCAAGTGCTGCCGTTTCGTCCGGACGCTTCGGAAGCTTTTTATTCGAGATAAGGCCGAAGGTGCTTTTACGTCGCGGCGGTTAGCGGTTTAATGGGGAGACAATGAACGGTACATTGTTTCGCCACATAAACGCCGGGGTAATAAATTCATTGACTGTACTCTGGCCCATAAATCTCGTTATGTATCGCAAATTTGGTAGATTTATTACCCGCAAGGATTTCACACTTAAGAACATAATCCCACGCATTATTATCTCCCCCATGCATTCGAACTTATCGATGTGAGAAAGATGGATTAGACTGACAGAAGTCGTAACATCCAAACTCTCTATAGAGTACCAATGTATTGAAAGTTCTCGAAAGATAATATTCTTTTTCTTTCATATATAAGAAATTACCGGCATAGGCCATATGTATATCCGAATTACCCCGCAGTGATAATTATAACTAGGTTTTGATTCACTTTGGAACTAAAACTGCATATTAGTTTCATTACAATATCTTTTTTCTTGTCTAATTTACTACGGAATCAGAGGAATTGCGAACAAGTTGACATAGTCACACCTTGAAAATCGACAACAGAAAGTACAGTGGAAAGAAAGAACATTGGTAGCTCTGAAAGTAGATTGTGGAGTTCCTCAGGACTCAGTGCTGGACTCTGTCCTCTTTTTACAATACATAAACGATTTTCCAAAATATGTTAATACATGCGGAATGTGCTTGTCGATAACATAAACTTATTAGTTATAGGAAACACAAGTAACGTGCTAAAAACAGTGACCTCGAACAAGCTACTTTTTTAAGCTAAATGTTGTACTGTATCATTGATAATATGATGAGTTCAAATATTGCGCTAACAAAGTTATTATTTCGTATTTTCTTTCCATTTGGATCGTAAATTAATTTTCATTCAGCCGGTTGCATTTTCTTTTCAGCTGAGATTCACATTTGAAATTACATTACGGCGCACTTTATTACCTCGACGGCAGGCGACCGCGTATGCAAACTCTACCCCATAAATTCGAAAAAAATTCGCAGAGCTCTGGCGAAGAGGCCCTCCCGCATGGAAATAAATATTTCCATACGAGAATGATTTAATCAGCGAGTTTGCGAAGGGTCAACCGACGACGTTCTCCAACAAATAATGATGCTTTATAAAGTTCGTCCGTCATAAATATCGTAAGCTCGCCGCAAACTTTTTTCATTTCGCCTGCGTGGAAATCTATTCTCGCTGTTTATTCGATGGGGATTTTTTATTTGAAATTCGGATATAATTTATATGTAACAGTCGGCTTTTATTAAAGTAAATATTCATTCAACTATTCATTAAGAGTTCCTCAGACGTATTTTAGTTGCATAAATCGGATTTTGGCGACTGAGTTCGCTTTTATAAGCCGAAACATATCGTAAACAGTTTACATTAAAAATCTTCCCGAGAAAATAAAAAAATAATATATTGAGTTAAGTTTATTACGCCTGGTCAGGCATAGAATCGAAGTCTGCAGTTGGAAAACAAGGTTTTCTATTTTATGACCCGACTTATAAAGAGTCATATAAAACATTCCACTTTTTCTTCTCGTTCGAACGTTCCCAAGACTGTACTTAATAAATTCTTTCAGGGTTGAACTGTGATTTGGGTACGCCTCCGGCATTTCGTAACATCTAGTTTTTTGATCGCCTCTCATTTTAGCACACCGCTTTGGATGGAATTTGGGCCCTTTTTGTGGCTGATAGATCAATGAGAAATAAATTAAACATGTCGAGCACACTAATAATTTGTTTCTCAGTGAACGTGACCAAAATATTTAAACTGATACACTTGCCTGCATTTTGCACAAATTGACCAATGATTTAGTAATTTTAGGTGAACTAATTAGATACAAATTAGGCAAGAATTCTCAAAAGAACATCACATTTGCTCTACATCACAAATATTAACAAATCAAAAAATTATAATATAAGCAAGCCTTTATAATGAATTTTATTATAATTTAAAGAAATGTATTTTTTTTAATATACGAGGGAAATATGCCTAGCCAAGAAAAAAAATGCACAATTGTTTGCTATTAAGGCACCTGTCCATTTGAGAGTCGCGTGAGTAATTGTTTTGTTCTCTCCGGTGAAACATTTTTACAAAATAATAAACCTCTCGACAGCTGCTATCAGAATACCAACAAAGTTCGTATTTGGCGAGATACTAATAGGTATCTGAGAGTGTAGCGAGCTAGATGTCAACTCTCAGTAAGAAGCTCGTCGCTTTCCAGGGGCCTTATTCTCAACCCGCTTGAAAAGATTCGTATGCGAAATGACTTCAAAATGACGCAATTTCCGAACGATTTGTATAGTTTTGTACGAGACTCTACGTCACTTTGACGTCATTTTCGCATACAAATCTTTTCGAACGGGTTGAGAATAGGACCCCTGACACTACCTACTTTCAGAAGTTGTCTTTTGACGATTAAACATCTGGAGACGTACTCGTCAATTTTAATTGCTCTCAAATGAACACCTTTAAGTTGCTGCTACTTGTAACGAGTATCTTTCAAGTTATGTGTACATATGTATATCAAATCATTTTTGTGATTTAAACGCGTTGTAAACGCACGAAAATTAGCATATATGATGTTTTTGACAAAAGAAGGCAAATTATACACGAACGTATGACTGCTGTATATGGTTAAAATTTTACATCATATTTTCAAATAAAATTCTGTTCAAGGCAGTTCAAATGGGGCATATCCATTCGAAATGATGCCAAAAGTGGACGACCTGTGAAAACAAGGACCATAGAAAAAATCAAGAAAGTTGAAGAAATGGTTTTAATGGATCAACGAATCGGTTAACTCAAATGAAATATCCGTTTTGACTATTTTGCATGGAAATTTGGGGATGAATGCCAGTGCGCAGGATTCCGAGAATCTTGACTCCTGAACTAAATTGTGCAGGCAAGAGATTTACGAAGAAAACTTAGCGACTTTAACTCATGACCAAGGCCTTTTTTCCAAAATTGGGACGTCATGAAACGTGGGTGTTCCACTAAGATCTCCCAACAAAACAAGATTCAATGCAGTGGATGCACAAAGAATCTCCACCACCCAAAAAAGCAAAGACGCTTGCATCTGCAGAAAAGCTGATGGCGACAATGTTTTGGGATAATGAAGGCATTCTTTTAATTGAGTACATGCAGAAGGTCTTCAATTACCGCAGGTGTCTACAAAGAAACAATTTAGAAGTTGCTATACGCAAAGGAGATCCTAAAATTTTGCCCAAAAAACTTTATTGCTTCACGACAATTGCCGAGTTCATAAGGCTAACAAAGTTAAGGAAGACATCAACAACTGTGGTTTTGTTGAGTTACGACCCCCCTTGCAGCTCTGACCTACCTCAGCTAAAAAAAATACTTGCGATGACGTCGCTTTCTTCAGGTGAAGAACTAAAATATGCCATGTCCGAATCTTTGAGGAGTTACGGAAAGCATTTTATGGAGGTATCGTTTTATTGGAAAAACGTTGGACTAAGTGTGTAACTGTTGACGGGTTTTCTTTTCTCGTTAGGTAAATTTCATTTTAATCTCTCCTCGTACTATCTTACAAAATTTAATTCTAAATAAAAGCATGGATTAAGAATTTTCCCGTTTTTCTTGATCTGGAAAAACTTTTTGAAACATAGATTTTCTTGATTTCTATCATAGTTAGTTAGCGAAGTCTTCTCATCATAGAGCAACAGTCGACCATTATATTCTTGTTCCATTTTGTTTTGTATCCTTTCTCTTTCATATCTTGATGGAACCCTTCTCCTCGTACCGCTCGTACCCAAGTTTTCAGGGAAATAACGTATGTAACATAAGTTTTAGGAAAAAATTTAAAGCTCTTAAGCAAACAGTAGCAATTTTTGTATTGATCCATGAGTACTAGGGCTTGCTCCTACATCCTAAAGTAATATGTAACTAATTTTACATAACTGCCAGAGGACCATTATCTTCAATGGCGCGCAGTTTTTTGCGAATATGTTTCTCTCGCTGGACAAAAGTAACATCTATTTTCCGAATCTTCTGAAATATTCTTCTCCGCAACTGGTGTTCATTTTGAGCTTCTCAACCATTATCATAAACTTTTCTAGCGAGATGTGCCCAAAATTCTTCAATAGGTCTCGCCTGAGGAACATTTGAGGGATTGTTTTCTTTGGATATATAATTAATGTTACTTTCATTTAAAAAATTCATGGTTATTCTGGCATAATGACATGAAGCAAGATCGGGCCAAAATATTGTTTCATCATTTTGATGATGAGTATTAACAAAATCATTACGCCAGAATAACCAAGATTTTTTTTTAAATGAAAGTAACATTAATTTTGTACCCAAAGAAAACGATCCCCCAAATGTTCCTCAGGCGAGGCCTATTGAAGAATTTTGGGCACATCTCGCTAGAAAAGTTTATAATAATGGTTGAGAAGCCCAAAACGAACACCAGCTTCGGAGAAGAATATTTCAGATGATTCGGGAAATAGATGTTACTTTTGTCCAACGAAAAATGAGGCACATTCGCAGAAAACTGCGCGCCATTGAAGATAATGGTCCTCTGGCAGTTATGTAAAATTAATTACGTATTACTCAAGGATGTAGGAACAAGCCCTAATACTCATGGATTAATAAAAAAATTGCTACTGTTTGCTTAAGAGCTTCAAATTGTTTCCCTTATGTTATGTACGTTACTCCATATGAGAGTGTAAAAAGAGTAACTAGGCTTCTCCAGCAAGTCATTCACTAGATCCTTGTAATTTATATCTTTTTTGTTTCCCAGAAAATTATCGATAACGTTTTTAATCCACATCCAAGCTTCCACGTCTAATATAAATGTCCTTCGCTGTGGCCCAACGGGGATCCCAGCTTTAAGTTTTTCAAATGATGGAACTTTGAAACAAAGATATTTAAAGCAATCCCTTTATTTAACACCTGGGAAATTTGTTTTTTTTTTTATTATAAAAAGAATTGATGCAGGTCAGCGTAATTTTGTTAATGACCTGGAGTTGAAGTTGGAATTTCATTTGTTTGTTCCAATCGCAGTTTCTGAGTAGGTCAGAAGCATCGTAACTACTTGGTCGTTGTAATATTAATCTATTTCGGCAGCTCTATCAAGCATGAAACTTTGATCAGTGCATACTTTAGGCGATTTCGAATTAGTCACAAGCTGGTGCCTGAGCAGAACTCCTATTTCGTAAGTCAAACTTTAAAAATTTGTGGCAACTTGTTACGCCACTACAATAACAATAAACTTGGCACTACAATACTAATAAACTCATTAATAAAGATTTTATTAGTTACTATTAATTACTACACATATAAAAATCTGGAGTTCATTCTAACACTGTTTCAACTCCTTTTCGGTGTTTCCTCGCGTCCATCCGTTCAACCTGATAACGTTGTCTTCAAAAGTGGAATTTTAAACCTTGCGGTAATTATTTCTAACTTTCAGGGAGTTACTATTATCCAGAAAAAGAAAGAGATAACTTCTGAGGTGGAAGTTTGTATCCCTAAAGGATTTGGTATTATCCAGAAAATGAAAGAATCTCTACTGTTGGGGCAGTCACTTGTATTTTAACTACTCCAAAGACTTTTTTTCAATATTGTATCAGTTACAGAGATTTCCTTATATCTATAGCACAAACTTTACGAAATAAGTGTTAGATATGCAGGCATTTGATTATTGTTTTTGAAATGTTTGTAACAACAAATAAAGAATCAAACAAAAACCGTCTTTTATTCCTTGTTCTTTTGTGCAGAAATAATTGAACTCCTTATTGCACGAGTAATTGGAATAAGGTCTTGCCAATATTCCATGGTAAATAAGGCTTTATCATCTATGGTGTCATTTGTTATTATATCTTATTTTTAACCCACTTGTTGTTGCTATTATATTTAATACGCAAATAAAATGCAAAGCAAGCAATCACCACAGTTGGTAGGCATATAATGAGTAATGAGCTAATGAGTAATGAAAACGTGATTCCCCTTCCCTCATACAGCAGAATTTACCAATAGACGAAAAGTAAATAAGTGTGAACTAACACCCTTAGGATGACATTTTTACTTTTTTGAGTTAAATGCGGTGATGAGTTTTACCAATGCAGATAGAATGTTTTACTATTTAGTGTAACTTATTTCCTACTTATTAAATTAACGAATTATGGATAATATCTTTACGTACGGAGTTAAGCAGGAGTTGAGCTTATCCTTGTTGGAGTAAAATTATTTCACTTTTTTAACACTTATTTTTAGATGCATTTTAATCGGAAAAAGTTAACAATACACTAATGTGTCGATTCTGCTCGTATCTGTAGCAACCGTAAGATCTGTAAACCTGTAACTCAGTTATTAAAATATGAAATTTTGAAGTTCTGTGGAAGGTATGATTTCTCCTAGGTCCCTAGGATTACTCGTAATTCTCTATGATATTATGATAGACTTACAAGAAATCGTATCATACTGAGAACTTCAAAATTCCACCTTGTAATAATTTACTTACAGGCTTACAGATCTTACGGTTGCTACAGGTACGAGCAGAATCGCTCCATAAATTTGATAAACTTTACAAATTTTCAGGTAAAACTGTATCCATATTTTAACACCGATTAGGAGGATAACAATTTATCCCAATAATTTTTGTGTGCACATGTTTGTAGAAATAAAGACGAATGAAAACAACATATTGTTTAAGTTCACCTTAAACTGAAATATGTTGAGTAGTAAGGGAGAAAGCTGGTACCTACAGGAGAGACTCACAAACGAGACAACAGTGTTTGCTTTCTTTAATCAATTGCCTCAAGACAAGGTCTGCCTCGTAGAAATACGGTACCTCCAATTCTGTTCAAATTCGAGATTACAAATATGATGGCTATGTTAGATTCGAGAAGCTTTGATCCCTGACCGTATTTACAAAGAAGTCCTAGAAGTCTAACTTTGTTATAAATAAAGAGCGGATTCTATTCTAAATGCATATTCCATGCATGTTTTGCATATTTGGACATTTTGTCCAATTTTCGCATATTTCTGAAAAACGTGCATATACATATATGCATATTTGAAAGAATTTGTCTGGAAATGAGTAAATTTTTTCCTAAATTTCTTAATTCGTCAGAAAATGTGGTTGCCTTAATGCCACTAATTACGGCCTAGTTTGCGCCCCTTTCGGGCTTAAGCAGGCAGAATTTTCCAGGTAGTGGATTAGGGATTTCCAACTACTTTCTCAACAGATGCGGTGGGGCGTTGATGTTTGCAATATTGTTTCATCAGTGACCATTAGTCGGCCTTTGCGAACGTTTATTTCTTCCGTAAAAGTATTTTTGTTTATGAGAAGTGCAATATGCCGAAGAACAATTCGAGCCTGGTTAATTCCTGGATCAGAAGCTATCCCGAGCTTGCTTACACTAATGGAAACATATTCTGTAAAGCCTGTAGTAAAATGGTAGGTTTTAAGATTGTTTTCTTCCTCCTTTGGTAAATATTTGCTTAGTTCTCGAATACTCAAAGTTCAGACGGTTTGAAAAAATGCATGTTCTTGCTCTAGATACCAACCCAACGGAAATTTTCGGTAACACAACATGTCGGGACAGAACTACACAAGTCAAAATGCAAGAAGATGAATGAATCGAAAAAATTTCAATTACCCTTAGACGGTAGACCGTCGTTGATGACTTCATCTAATGAACAACAAGAATTTAATGCTGATTTATGCGAGGCGCTGATTTGTGCAAATATACCTTTGAAAAAACTGCAAAATCCTATTTTTAAAAGTTTTTTGGAAAAATATTCCAAGAAAAGTGTTCCCGATGAAAGTACGTTAAGAAAAAATTATGTGCCTCACATCTACAACGATACCCTAAAAGAAGTCAAGAAGATCGTAGAAAATCGATAATTTATTTTATTGTGGATGAAACTACTGATTCTTGTGGGCGTTACATTGTAAATTTGTTAATAGGATCTTTAAGGGAAGATAAACAGTGTCTACTGTTAGACAAAACTAATCATTTAAGTATTTTAAGATCTGTTAATGAATGTTTTATGAATTTTTTTTTCACCTAATGTAGTTCCTACTGAAAAAATTTTACTTATGGTATCATATGCCGCCCCTTACATGGTTAAAGCCGGGCAACAACTTAAAACAATTTATCCAAATTTAGTCCACGTGAGTTGTTTAGCTCATGGATGTAACAGAATAGCTGAACATATTAGATGTGAATTTTCTGATGTAAATGTACTAATTAGTACCGTTATAAAAGTATTTGTCAAAAGTCCTTTACGGGAAAAATTGCCGAATGTACCTTTACCTCCCGAACCAGTGTTGACTAGATGGGGAACTTGGTTGGAAGCGGCAATCTTTTATGCTGAACATTTCGTAGCAATTAAGGAATTGCTTTTAGAGTTTAGTGCCCAAGACAGTGCTGCTATTGCAAAGGCACAAAATATTGTAACAAAAACTTCATTGGCAATTCAACTAACCTTCATCAAAACGCATTACAGTTTTATAGTAAAAACTATAAACAATTTAGAAAAACCGAAAATGTCTTTAATAGAATCCGTTGAAATTGTTAAAGAATTTAAAGAGAATATTTCAAAAGTTCCAGGTAAAATCGGTAATTCAGTGAATAAAAATGTTTATCCGTTTTAGAAAAAAACAGCGGCTTCAAAACCCTTGAGGAAATTTAAATTTACGAAATTTTGAATGGAAACTTTTAAATTGAGTTAGGTGTAGAATTTTCAACTGTCAGTCACTTTAAATATGCCCCAATTACCTCCGTAGATGTTGAAAGGAGCTTTTCAACTTATAAAAATATTTTGTCAGATAAAAGGCAAAATTTCCGGGTAGAGAACTTGGAAAAACACATTGTCGTAAATTATAATCGAAGATTTTTTTAGTCTTGTTATAATTTACTTAATATACATACTTCCCCATTTGTATCAGCTTTCGTAAATAAATGTAAATAAATTGTATAAAAAATAATATGGTTTTTATTCGAAAATCTTGCGCATATTTCGTCATTTTTAGTGCATATATATATGTGCATATTTCGTCATTTTTTTAGTGCATATATATGCGCATATTTCATCAAAATTGCTCGCATATAAATCCGCTCTCTAGTTATAAATGATGAAACTCAAAAAATTAAATTCAATATTATGAAGAAATATGTCGAAATTGCGATGCTTTCACATTTGTTCAACATGTAAACATATGTTTTCGCCATTTTACTCAAGATGTTCGAAACTACAATCCCCTAAAATTTTATTTTCTAAGCACCATGTGTATTACAAATATCCGGTTTTATAGCTACTATCTTGAATTTATCTTTTCCGACGAACAACAAAGATACGTTTATCGATGCTTCTAAGCTCGTGCAGCCTCAAAACTAACGCAGACTTTATATTCAACTTCGTTATAACGGTTACACTCATACAATAACAATAAAACTCAGCAAAATAGCAGCAAAGCTTTGAGAGCAAAGCCAACTGGAGTGTAATTTTCAATCGCGCAGACGGATTTACGAGCAAAACTATGCAGAACTTGAAGGAGAGAGATTCGGCCAATATCTGCGAAATATGGCGGGCAAGAAATTTACATTGTCGTCGTCCTGTTGATAGGTTCGCTTTGAACTTGAAATTAAATGCGCCGGTGCTTTGTTGCCGAACTGGTTAAGTGCCGGCCTGATTTTGAGCGGAGTTGTAATTTTCAATCTCCGCGAGAAGGTTTTCTAAGAGAGGAACTATGTCGAAGTTGGAAGTCGGCGAAGCGATTTCCGGTAATCTGTGAGATATTGCTCGGAATAGAAGTGGAGTTTCTAATTGCTTACAACTCAAACACTAAACGATTTCGTCTTAACGTGTCGTTTTTCTTGTTAGTCCATTATTTTAAGTAATAAAAAATATGTCAGCGATTCAAAAACTTTTTATAGCTGATTTAAGGCGTGATGGAAAACTGAGATTCTTCATTAAATTTAAGTTCTTTTAAACACGAGTTTGCAATCAATGGTTTCCTCTCGGGCTCGAAGATTTAGGTATCGCTAGGTGCCAAGAAAGGAACGTTAGTTCTAAGGCCACATAAATGAAGTAGGAACAGGGCTAAGGTATTTGATACAGCGAAACATCGAAACTAAAATGGCAGTGATATGGCCACCTAGAAAGAATCAGAAATGATAGGTTGGCTAGAAATGTTGCAAAAAATTAAGATGAAAGTCCAACCAATCGAGAAGAATACAAAAATTATGAAAAAGCGTATATCTAAATATAACGCTGGTGATTATGATGACTTCCGAAAACGAATTTAAAATTATGGTTAACAAAGGCGTTATTCCATGGATTGTCGAGAAATTGGGGACATAACAATTGTTATTATAAATATTACAACTACTTCAGGAAATTCCCCCCTTATCAGGAGAATCATTTCACCGAGCTAATTAAATTTCTCAACAGTACAATGAATACCAACACGACGACTACGCGGAACTTCATCCGAATTTCTAATTCGCCCGATACAATTACAAAGTCAGATCCGAAATTAAGCAATAATTCATCGACTCGCTAATTTCGAGTCGTTGCGATTTAAGTGAATTTAATGATTTGTTAAGAGGATCCGGATTTGCATTCTACGCGAATTATGCACGTTTTTTCCTCGTCCCCGGAGACTCCGGCCCGAATTTAAATTCACCAAGTTACATGGATTAACTAGAATATTTGAGCTGAGATGTTAAGCCCGTTTCAATATTTAATAAAACTCGGCACTAGGCTCCTTTCTCCCAACAGAAAAGAAGTAAAAAATAAACGTACACGTAATGATATAATATTTATTTGAACTCCGCGAGGAATCTTAATAAAAATTTTACGTGAGGTGCGCCCTCTTACCAAATTATTAAATCTCTCCCCTAAACAATTACAATGCGGTTCCGGATTCTTAGCGGGCCTCTACAGTTTCAGACAGCCGGAAATTTTTTGTAAATAATAGAAGGCAAACCGCGTCGATTTGAATAAGTCATGCAGAGTAAACAGCGGATCACGAGTCTTTGATTATTAACGTTATCCGTTTTGACATTCTGGGACAAAAATTCGTGAAAAATTCACGTGCTCTTTGCGGAACTGGAATTATTCAGGTCGAGTGAAATTAAGTTCACCGGATTCGACGGCGCTGATTCAGACATCACCGTCCAGATGGGACACGTAAAAATTAAATTAATTATGTACTTTCATCGGGGAAGTTTTCGCAGCCAGATCCGAATGGGACGCACAAAAAATTAATTCCCTGCTTTAATCAAAAAAATAAACGAACTTCTCCGAATCGGGTTTGTTACAGAATTATATATGAACTTCGTAAAATGAACTCACATTTTAAGCTTACAGAGTCATGATTATGCAAAAAGAAATTTGAGATAGACAATTCGAAGCACAATAAAATACAGAAGGCAATGTTTCGAATAGGAACTGAATTATTTCAATGACTGTCACTATACTTTAGTGTTGACTAGTTGTTCATGATTCGAATCATGGATCTGCTGATTCGATTCGGGAGAGCAACTAGTGAAGTATTTTACTTTACATAAAAAAGACATAATTATTACATTTAACTCAGTTTCTGTTTCCTTAATTAGGTCCTGTTGCTTAGAGTTCAAAAGTTTCTCAGATGTTTCATTATAATTAATTATAGAGACGATACTTAAAGAAGAATTTACTTACTTTTACTTACTTAATTAATTTTCATTGTGTTTATCTAACGAAACAGAAGTGTTTCTCAGTTATAGATATGTTCTTGCTTATATCTATTGAGAATGTAAATTGAGTTGTTCTTGATTAATAAAAATAAACAAAACATTTAAAAATGAAAGTATGCAGTAAAAATAATCATAATATTATCCATGTTTATTTGTTTCTTTATTGAATAAATTAAGTTTATATTGCGAAAATAAAATGTGGATAGATATGACCGTCAAATAAATTTAATGAATTATATTAAAAAATAAAACAATAAAAGAAAACTCCACCGAACTAGATCCGCCAATGTAATTAAAGAGCTTGCGTTTGCAGACATAGGAATTCGTTATAAACGCCATGAATTTTAATGAAAAATTAAATATCTGAAACATGAAACTGGAAAGAACGTTGGAAACTCAAGCTCGCTCGTCATCCACCTGCAATATTTCTCTCTCAGATTTTAATTTGAAGTGGTTTTAAATTCGCTAGTAATCCGACAAATCTGCCTGGCGCCCTTTAACTCCAATCAAGATTTTATTCATTCTGCTTTATTACATCCGACGAGGCAACAATTATTTCCCTGCATAAACAGCAACGAAGTTAATTATGATAATGAGGTGGACTTGAGTTGTTTCTTCTCCTCGAGCAATCGCTGTTCATTTCAACGGTATTATTTCGCGCAAGTAAATATTTGCGAAAGTCTCAAACCCAATTTGAACACTGTTAAACACGAAATACAATCCCCGCTTCCGATTGTTTAGGGGCTGTTCACCTAATTAAAACAATCCGTGCGCGTCCGTAAGCAACTAAAGAAAACACTTCAATTTGCTTGCGCCTGGATTTCCTCCAATCCTGTTATCCCTTTAAATTTGATTCTTTTGTGTAATTATTATTAATCCGATGTAGGGGTAGATTCTATTTATTTTCAGTAGAAAAAAATTCCTAATTAAATTAGGGCAACTAAAAGAAGAAAAGATGTGGATATTTATAAATCGACGCGACGCGACGTTTGGAAATGGGAACTCTGTAATCCGAAAAGTTTGAAACGGTAAATTTAATTCAGAATCAGCAGGTCCGGAAAGTTTGTCGCGTATTCCTGCGCTTTTCGACACATACGCGGTTCCGCATTGACAATTTACATAAACGATTTTGTCGATGGAAAAGTTGCTTCTTCGGTTTTTGTTCTATTTTACGAATGCTGACTTTCAATGGCACAAAGAAAACGTAAGACTAAACAAAAGTGATTTAAAATAACATTAATCTAAAAATAAATAAGAGTGAATAGACCTTTTTATACAGGTATTATTGCTTACAGTAATATTTTTAGGCATCATTATAACAAAACGTCTTTAGAAATATAGCTTCACTTAAAGTAATTGTAATTTAATCATACTTTTTATTAATACGTTCAACAAAGCCATTATCACGAAGACTGAAAGTTATTTTTGCTCTTTTCTACTTTTTATAAAATGACGAACAAACTTATTTTAACAAGAGCTCCCTCGAATATCTAAACAAAATGAAATTCTATTTTTATATTATAATAAAAAAAATTCTGTTTTAAATGACGTCCAGCGTAACTTTACGTTCACGACCTAAGTATAAAAATAATGATGTAAGAGCACATCCAACTGTGCAAACATAAATTTAAAATGTAACTTTATGAAATGGAATTGTTTAATATAAAGCTATATACATACATTGATTGTCCATAATTTGGTATATAAAGAGGCAATAAAAGTACCTCCTAATTTGTTTTAAATTTTAATATAGCTACCGGTTTCGATATTAATTACATCTTCATCAGGGCTGCCGTCAAAGAATTGTTAAAATTTTATTTTAAATTAAATAATAAACAACTTAATTTTTTAGACGATTTAATACATAACATGAGGATTTTAGCAAGTTCAAAGGAAAAGCAATTAACAGTGATTCATTGCTAAGTTAATTTTTATATTTTAAAAATTATATGGGAGTAAATCTTCTGGAGAGAGGTTTGTTCCATCAAAATACCATTTTCATAATTTAATTATGAAACAATTTTCTGTTTTTTTAATTCTAGATTATTATTTATTTAGTTTAATTAATTTAAAAGGATTAGGATCTATTTCTTTGAATTTTATTTCTCTTAATAACAAATACGGCTTAAAATTCTAACAACAACTTATCTTAAGCTAATACTACACTGAGAAAAATAATTAATATGCTTCAATTTAAAGAAACTGTTTCTTTCAAAAGTAGCAAAGATATATTTCTTTCGGAATAAAATATTTTCTTTGTGGATAAAATATTATTATTTTTTATTAATATATTTTTCATGGGAATAAGTAGCTTTTTAACACAAATAAGATATATTTTTATGAAGTAATATTTATTCCACTGAAATACAAAATGTCAAAGATACAAATTTCTTAATTATAAAGATTATTTTTTCTCAGGGTAAATTTAATTCAAATTTGCTTCTTTTATTATCATTATTACAAAAATAATTGTTAAAACCAAATGTGTTTTACTGAAACAATGTGTTGATAACATGTGTTGTTAAATATTTAACGAGGAATAATAACCAATCATAAAAATTTCAATCTGTTATTCAATAAGACACTGAGAAACATTCAAAATCTCCTTCCGCTAGTTTTTTTGAGCAGTGTATTTTGCAATTTAAAATTGCATATTATGGGACAGTTTTATAAAACGTAGTTAACGCCTCGATCAAGTTAATCGTGTGATTAAGCAATATCATTGGTGGAAATTTGAACTTTCCTCCAACGATATTGCTTAATCACACGATCGAGTGGTTAACTACGTTTTATGAAACTGGGCCTAAGCGTTTTCTCCAAATTTTATATGAGTTTGTTTTCTATGTTGCAAGGGCTGTTTACGATTACCCTAATGAGAAATCAGGCTATGCAAAATGAGGAGTAAAATGGAAAGGCGCAATCTTTGTCCAATTAGCCTAATAGTCAATTTAGCTAGGTAATAAGTGAAGAGCAAGTGAATCGTTTACATTAATGTGACATGTACTTATGTTACTTTATAAGCACGTTTACAGTTATTAAAAAAACAAAAATACCATGCGATCATTTAAATTTATAATTAGAGTAGGCTATGAATTTTGAATTAGATTCGCAACACTAACTGTTGACAGCTTAATTTGAGTTTGAATTGTCAAAGTGACGCTTCAAAATGTTTAATTACTTCCCCGGGGCGAACACTTTGAACATTTGCTATGGCTGTCACTAAAGCTATTTCATTTCCTTTGAATTAAAACGATTGGACCCGATGAGAATCCTATAAACGTCAAAATATTTACATAACCTCTACTCTACACAGCGAATCGATTCGCAAGGTGCACAACCGTATAAAAAAAATCCCGCCTACTTTAATTATACATTTAAATGATCGCGTGGTACGTACCTACCCAGATTCAAGTTTGTAGAAATTTCATTACACAATGTACAAAAATGAGAAAGAATTTTGTTTTATTTTAACGCAGTTCCTGCAAAAATATGAATTGCTTTTCTGGAACTGATTACAGTTTTTGGCTTAGGTAACAGAGCTTCGAACATTTTTCAACAAATTCCAATTGTGTCGTTGCGCTTAAATCCAACTTCAACGTCTTCAGTTACCTCATCGATAACACGTACGCGACAAACATATTTGTAATTCGTACTTTTTCTGGATCTCCTAATAAATTTGACCAATAAGTAGACTTAAATGTCATTCTGACAGTCGATATTCAACCTCAGAATATCTATCTTTGTCCCATTCATTTTCGTCCAGTTCTTTATCTGATTCTTCATTAAAAAATTTCTCCATGCTTCGCTTAAAAAATCAGTAAATTCATACTTTTCCAGTCATCCTGCTCCATGTCCCATGTGTTTTTTTCCATAGGTAATAAGTAAAGAGGCGGATTTATATGCAACAAAAAAATGGCAAAATATGCGCATATGTATGCATTAAAAATGGCCAAAATATGCACTGGTTTAACTAAAATATACAAGATTATAATATGCAAAAAATGCATTCCAAAAAAATTATAATAATAAAACAGAATTAAAAAAATACTTTATTAAATAGTCATATGATTATACAGTATGTAAATTAAAATTACAAACACAAACCTTAAAAGATACAATGCAGTAACACTAAACAATACAATTATATAATATCTATATTATGCATCGTTTTTTTTGGCTGTAGCACATTACGCTAATATGCTTTTCCAAATTGTTTAAACTAACTGTTTGTCGCTTATCAGACAAGATATTTTTATATGTTGGGGATCATCTACCCATATGCATAGAATCTTTACCCAGCAAAAGCAAATAATTCGCTGTATACTTAAACTTCCATCACGAGCATCGTGCAGAGATCACTTTAGACGTCTAGATATCCTTTCACTCCCTTACGTATACATTTACAAATTGTTATTCTTTCACAGACAGCATGGTGAACTTTACAACTCCGAGCTTTTTAAAACAAATCGCGACGTGTCGACTGCCATGACCACGAGATATGGGAATAATTTAGTTACACCAAAACATTACTCATCTCGAAACGAACGAGGTCCAATATATAGAATGATAAAAGCATATAACGCGTTACCCGCCGAATTGAAGCCTATTGAAAATAGTAAGTGCTTCGCAAAAAAACTAAAATTGTATTTATTACAACACTGTTTCTATAGTTTTGATGAGTACATTACGCATAAATATAGCTGACAACTATCTCTAATTTACTTGTGTATCGTGTCCTAATATTGATTTTAGTGTGTACAACTTATTTTCTGTATATCTTAATCTTCATCCTATGCTGTTTAACGAACTGACAATGTCCATGTCCCATTGACAAGTTGACAATAAACAATTATTATTAAATTCCTTTCAACATCAACCGAGGTGATTGTACAATGTTTGTAAAATTTACAATGTTGTAAAATTTGAGCTGAACTCAATTATAAAAATATCTTTCAAAATGTACAAAAAGTGACCATGTGAATTAAATTAATAGAAATTTTTAATATACAATATTTTTAAAATATTAGCAATTTAAAATTTGTCTAGTCAAATGGAGGAACTAACGCTGGATTTAATATCGAACAAAAATTACTACTATCTTACTGCAAGGCCCAGTTTAATAAAACGTAGTTAACCACTCGATCAAGTTAATCGTGTGATTAAGCAATATCATTGGAGGAAATTTAAAGTTTCCTCCAATGACTTAATCACACGATTAACTTGATCGAGTGGTTAACTATGTTTTATTAAACTGGGCCCAAGCTTTGTAAAACACTCCATCGCCGTCCAGCATAAGTTCAGGTTTGATCCAACACATAACTTTCGAGTTGAACATAATTTTCACTAATAGAGGCACAATAACTAAAAATACAATAAAAAAAGAGATACCGTATATTTTGTTTGTTTAAATTTACAATTGTTCAAGCTTGTGCATAAGACGTACAGATAAAGACTGTCAAAGCGTCGAGTTATTCGTATTTGCTAATACCATATTGTAAAATATCTGTTTTTATGAGCCAAGTCGGCACTTAGTAAAGTTAATAAGTTGTAAATCATCGCTTTTCTTGGCCGTCCAATTAGAATGCGGACATTTCTGGCTCCTATTCTTCTTTTTAACGTGATTATCTTGGGTTTTTCCCTAGTAGATTTCATTTCAATTTTCGATCTAAGCCCAACAAAGCAGAATAAATGCATTTTTTTTGCAAAAAATAGGCAATAATATGCACAATTGACAAAAATATGCACAGGTGTATCAATATATGCAAAATTTAATTGGTGTCAATCATCTCTAATTAATATAATTTGCACAGATACGGAAGATCATTCATGTCGCTTTGAAATGAACAAATATGCATTTTGCATATAATTCGCCCTTTAGTAATAAGTTTTTTGTCACAGTTATGTAGAGGTTGGAGTTTGTCTGTTAAATGACTTGGAAATTTTATTGCACACTCGACTATTCTCAAACTTATGTGACTTTTGTGTATAGTAAATAATAAAGCTTCATGCTTCGATGGATTTTTTGTTATCCACAAAACTTTCACCCACTTTACGAATGCAAAATGAAACTATAGTCCGGCCACCGAATGCACAAAGCAATAAAGCTGCGTGATGTACACGTGATTGTCGTTTCTGTGAACACGATTTACACCAGACTACAGTGTAAATCGTCTTTTTCTTATTTTTAACAGATTTGCGTTATTATTAATCTTCACGAGAAAGATATCCGCTAGTAATTCTACTGAAAATGTCTTTTGACTTTTTCCATATTTTAAAATCTAACTCAACACGGTTTTGTTTCTTAGATGTAAATTCGTCTTTCCCTGTTCTTGCAATGAAGGTAGAGCTAGTGGATATAGGTGGGCTGATCTATTAACCATTTTTGCTCTTTAATTGTGTTGCAAGTTTACAAGTGTGGTAGGTTATTCATTAAAAATGGGCGGTTGTGCGCACGGAGAAAAATCGTTTTGTTAATTTTACCACAACCGAATTTGTTGAAATATTGTTGTTTATCTTCGTACAAATATTGACTTGAGAGAACCACATGTTGTAAATGCGGGTACAACTATTTTATAATAAACTTTTGTTTGAATATTAGTTTTAAGAAATAGTTGGACAAACAAGTGTTTATTGTTAGAACAACAACAAATTAATATTTATTATTTTGTGTTTACTATACCAATTCACTATTTTAACGCCGACTGTTACAGTGCATTTTTTTCATTCCTGTTCTGAATACCCCCTCTATATGCATTGCCACCGTCCAGCCGTCATTTCTGTTCCGAACACGCCCTGTATATGCGAAATTCGACGTGTCGGATTATTCCTTGGACCGCGTCGTTGTACACATTGCAGTCAGTGTAGGAATACCCGTATTTCGCCGGCGTAATTTTTCTTAAACTTTCGCTTTAGCATATTTCTATTAACAGGACCTTCATTTATTTAAACAAATTCATTTTATATACGTAATCCATCCTTATTTGAGTTCAAAATCGCGTGTATGTGAGGAATTGAACGAAATATAACGAAGTTCTACTTCTGGACGCGTATTATGCGTGACCTTTGTCCTTTCAGCCGATTGGTTCCCACCGTTACTAAGAAGATTCCCCGGAGGTAGGATTAGAAGGTGTCTCGCTTGTTTATAATCGTTCCTTGTTTGTCAAACGAGAAATGTTGCGCCATTGTCAGAACGAAACTTGCCGTCTCTTGGGTCACACTCTCTTTTCGTAAAGTTTTTTTTTGTGCGTGCCATTACATCGAAGGGATGTTAGTGCATTTCTACGGCTAATTGCCGACTCTGATTAGACCCAGTTGTGAGACAGGAAAACCGCGTGTCCCGTGGTTTGTCCCAGCTTCGGTAACAGACCGAGGTAAGTTCTATACGCAGCAACTCTCGGTTTGACTTATGTGTTCGTTTTATTTCATTTCTTATAGGCTTTTATCGTGAGCTTTTATCGTGAGCTTCTAGCAAAAGCTATCATTAATCCTAGACTTTAATCTGGGACCTATATCAAGAGGTATTTCTCGTTGGGTGCATCGCGAATTACGGCGTTGGAAGATCCCTCCCTCGCCCCTCTACGCGGAAGTGCCGCTGCGACATTGCCGCAAAAACACCGACAAACGAATCGGACATCAAAGGAATAAAGGTCGGAGCGTTATAATTTCTTTTCTTAGTTTTGAGCGATATTTCGCGGATTTTATTTTTGATCCATTACTTTGATTTTGCCGCAATAAAACTTGCAACTTATTGCGTAACTGCCAAGTGTAATTTAAATATGATATAAGCAGACGAGCGTTGACGCGTGCAAATAACCGGAGATTGCATTCTTTTGTATTCTGTTGCATTAGTTACGACTTGAATTATTTTAATATAGTTGTGTAGCGATTTCGGATCCGAAAAGTTAGGTAATAACGTATTATGTTTAGGGTCTTGTTGTGTACTTAGATCGTTCGACTTGCGTTGAATTTGTTTTATTTGTTTTGTGTTTCTATTAATAAAAGTGTTCATGTTTTGGACGTAATGTGTTTTCTTAATTTTTCACGCGTTTCCTTTTACAAAAAAATTAAGTGGCGCCTGTTTTTGGTTTGGCCTTCGCGTTTTGGTTAGAGAACCCCCCGTCCCACTGTGCTGGCTGGCAACATTGGAGTAAAGTTTCGCTCCAATGTAAAACTTCTGCCTATCTACGCAGGTAGGTAGCACGACATGTCATTGTGAATGCATCATACTATACTACTACATTATTTTAACACTGACATGACATTTGTGGATGCATCATCACCAATTCGTAGTTAAAAACTATAATATTGATGTTGGGTTGACGCCAAGACGTGATCAACATTAACAAAAATCTTTGTGTGTTAAATATCTTTATGACACTGATAAAAACTACAATTTCAGTTGTACACAAAAATAAAGTTGAAGGACCAATACAGAATTTGTGTCGTATAATGACACCAAATTCTTGTTAGATGTTTCACAGTTGGTGGTAACTTAGCAAAATATTTTTTTCCGTGCGGCTCCTAATTGCAACAACAGGTTTTAAATTGTATTGCTTTCCTTCTGAAAAAGACAGGAGACATTTCCCGGGTAAAAATAGAGCAATAATGGCGTCTCCAGAAACCATTGATAGGTCAGCTCCCCTATATACATAAGCCCTACATGAGGGTAACGCATGATCATTCCGTCTTTTCGGTGGCCGACACAATATAAACTGTATCTGGGTAAGTTCTTGATGAGGTCCACCTAGCCTGCACTGCGCCCCCTTTGAAAACAAAAGCGATAAAAAGGACCCATCAGCCGCTTTGCAAGCTAGTAAACTTGTTAAACTTGTTGACTCTCACCCAGAGTCTTCCCTTGTTTTCCAATAGTCTTTATCTTCGATATATCGTTCCTGAAAGCACTTTCATCTGCATTGAAGACAAATGGAGGGTTATTAATTCTTCTTTCATTCCAACGATCTTTGCGAAACTTTAATAAAAATTTGAGGTGACATCTCGTTTACTTTGATTCTTCCTTGCTTTTTGGAGTTGCTCGGGCTTTTTGAAAGACAAGCTTTTAGGTTTATCCATGGAGCTATAATACCAATCCATACCAGGGCGTCTATTCTTGAAAAGTGTTGGTATTTTTTTTTTCTTTGACATAAACTGCAATTAAGTCCCGTATCTCTTCCTTGTTACATGGGTATCGCATTTGCGCTCGTCCCTTTATACATTATCGGAAAGGTGGCAACAGTGGATCACTTATTATTTTGAAGGACGTAACTTTCTACTTTATGAAACTATAAGACTGGAATTTTACATCCATGTAGTTCGGTTATTCTAGTTTAATAATGGGTTATTAATTTTTTCAAAGAATCAAAAAAAGAAAGAGAAATAAGCGTGTTTTTCAAAAAAGGGAAATGATCCACTGTGTACAGTAGTTCAACCCATTGTATACTCGTAACTCGCAGTGATGTACAGTTTAAAATGTCTTTTGTCAAAAAGAAATACTTTTCGGCTTGGTATTATAAAGGCAAGTCAGCCTTAACTATCGGTTGGTTCCTATGGTAACAATTGTAAACACAATTGTTGTTATGGCAATAAACTGAGGATTAAAGTTAACGTGCGCTTATAACACCGGGCCTTAATATGTCAGAATTAATATTTATTAATTTTATTCTAAATAAAAATTAGAATACAAACAAAAATAAATTTCTTTGACACAGTGGATCAACTTGATTCACTGTTTACTCATCTACCGTTTTGACTTTTAAAGACTAATTATACAACATAATAACCTACTATATCATTCGTTCTGCTTTAAGATGTATTTATATGTATGTACTTTATAAGCAATGCAAAATTACATTGGTAATAAGTATACTACAGTGATTATGAAACGACAAAACTTACTTCGAAAAAATAATTTGGCACATAAAAACAAACAATCGCTTGGGTATCCAGTTATCGTTAACGTATGCCGTAGCCGGTTAATTCCGATATGTTTGCGATATATTTACTGTATTCTGTGTAAAGGATAACATTATAATTCTATCCTCTTTTGATTTATCTACACTGATTTACTGTACCCGACTGATCTACTGTTGACACCTTGTCCCTACACTATTTTTTGTTCTTCTTCCTAGGCACTGATTACACTAGGCCGACCACCTCTCATTTTAGATTTTGGCAGTTTTCCACCCTTAATTATGTGATACATAACTGCTATAGGCAGCTCATTTTTGTTCTAAAGCTTGATGATAAGTTCAATTCTTATTTTTTACCTCACTAACTATCCTTACAAGAGAGGTTAGTTATTTCTTTTCTTGTTTTCTAGTAATAAAAGTCAGTAAAGAAATAAGTCCTCCAGACAGACCGCGAAATCGCTGGGATATCAAAATCATACCGCTCTATAGAGGACGAGTCAGAATTGAGTTTTGATGACTGGGGGTGGGTAAAAAACAAGTCAAACAATCAAAACAACAAGCTTGCGTAAATTGGAAAACGCAATAGTCGAAGTTCAAATACATTTCTGCAAGAGAAAGAAGTCACGCTAAGTAATTAAGTAAAATTGAGAGAAATAGATTGAAAATTTAAAGAACATGGGTAAACATTTGATACGTAACAAGTTACTTCTTTTAAAGAGAATTTTATATTGTAGTGGTACATGCCTAATTTTAACTAATTTCAAATTCCCTTCTTATATTAATAGTTTCTTCACTATGTTATCATAAGAAGCAAGGTGATATTATATCTTACTATATGATGAGTAAGTTAGAAATTTCCAGGAAATAAGAAACATTGATCTTCATAATTACTCTGTAATATGCAGGTGAAATATGTTTCGACAAATATTTTACCGGAATATATTCTGAATATATAAAGCGCAAGGTAGCGGGTATGTAAATATAAGTTGAAAATTGTTTGGCAACGATGGCACACTTATGTATATCCCGAAATATTTGATTCCCAGAAACACGGGAAGCGTTACGGTCGCAAATTCGCCCGGCATAAAGCCGAACTAAAACTCTACATTTCGTATTTAGAACGGGTTCGGAGAATACTTCGAAATATATTCTATATCGGCGTGTTTCGTGAATACATTCTGAACTCGAATCCCTGATACAGATGTATTTACATACACGCGTTAGCCAAATTCGAGCGAACCGAAACCGTAGATCCCAAATATTTATTTGGAACGTTCCGCCAGCCCGGACCCCCGCCCGCCGTAATTCCGGAGGAAGTTTTATAGTGTCGCTTTACTAATTGGTGAGTTTTTAGCGACGCTAGGTTATTCATGAAACACGGAAATTCTTTCAGCTGAACGCTGTCGTGTAAAATTGTTGTTGACAGATATTTTTTTATTTACTTGGTGCAATTGTATTGTGTCGCAGGCATTGCGGTATTTAAGAATTAATGGGACGCAATTATAAATGCGCATTTCTTCTTTTTCTGTACACATGTAATTCAACTACATATTTTTCAAGAAAAAAATATCCTTTGAATGACTCATGAAAAAAAAATTTTAAACGTTTAAATAATTTAAAAAATAAATAAAATTTAACACGAGGTAAAACATCATTCGTCAGTAGAGAAGAGATGTAATAAAGATAAGCTCGTGAAGAAACATATTATAATGAATGACATTATGACATATCAAGCGTTTCAAAAAATTTTCAATTAAGTTAGGCCATGTAATGTGACCGTTTGTCCTAGATGGTAGACATAGTTAGATGCTAAGGATATAATTTAAATCCTTTTCCAACTTACGTTATCAAGTTGAAAGTGATAATTCCGTTTATTGTACCGAGGAATAAACGGTGAGCAAATAAAAATTAGATTAGACTCGGCGGCGGTGCAAAGAAAATGTATGTCTGTGATTAAATAAAAGGTCAATAAATTTGACAGTCCATTAATGTATTACATTACAATAATGTATTACATTACACTCGACTTACCGAGAGTATACCTCAACAAAATATCAGCGTAAATCACATAAATAGAATTACTAATACGCTCTTCTTATTCCCAACAAATGAAGAAGAAATTTTAAAATATATTAACGAGTTAAATAATGCTAAATCACCGGGAATTGACGGTATTACTGCCAGAACTTTAAAATACATAAGTAGTATCACAGTATATCCATTAAAAGTTCTCTTCAACTGGGCGCTTGCTGACGGCCATTTTCCTTCTGCCTTAAAAACAGCAGTAGTAATACCACTGTATAAAGGAGGAGAGAGTACAAATTCCACTAACTATAGGCCCATATCATTAATCTCTAATGTAGCCAAAATACTTGAAAAAATTATTAAAAATAGATTGAGTCAGTTCATCAGCAAGAATAATATTTTATCCTCAAATCAATATGGATTCAGAAGCAATGTGGGAACTCAGGATGCTATTGCAGATTTAACAAATAAAATTTACAAAAGCTTGGACACATCTACTCCTGCAGTTGGTATTTTCCTCGATCTAGCTAAAGCCTTCGATACCATGTGTCATAAAAACTTGTTACAGAAACTTGAACGTTACGGGATCAGAGGGGTTTCTTTGATGTTATTAAATAGTTACCTAGCAAATCGTGCAAAAAAAGTAAAAATAAATGAAGTGCTTAGCAGAGAGAGAGAGCAATTATTTCTGGTGTTCCACAAGGTACTGTGCTTGGTCCCATATTGTTTCTGCTTTACATTAATGACTCAGTCTTCATATAGAGAAATATAAAATCATCTCATTTGCGGATGATACCGTACTCTACGTGGAGGGAGTCTCTTGGGATGAGGTAAAATTGAAAGCTGAAAAAGCACTCCGCAAAGTGAAAATATGGCTACAGAAAAATCTTTTGGTGCTAAATGAGGAAAAAACTAAATTTTTGCCTTTTACCTCATATTCAAGTTGACTTCCTCCATACAGTGCCCTACAAATGCATAATGTGTCGTGTTCAGAGGAATTCTGCTATTGTAGAGGTAGCATTAACAAGGCCCAAATAGTTAAATATTTAGGAATACATATAGACAGTCACCTCAGATGGAATTATCATATTGACGAACTGTGTAAAAAAACTTAGAAAATGTATATATATTTTTAAAACGTTACGTAATATTATAAACAACAAATTAACGAATCAAATATATTTCGCTTTATGTCAGTCAATATTATCTTATGGTATAATAGGTTGGGGTGGTATTTATACATCTACTTTACATAAATTAATAGTAACGCAAAAAATAATATTGAGAGTTATGACTGGTAAAAGTCCAAGATATTCAAGTAATTTGTTATTCAGTGATCTTAATATTTTTGAAATAGAACAAATTTACGCTTACGAAATTTTAAAGTATTTCTACAAAAATAAACACATAATCTCAATTATTAATCATGATCACAATACTAGATCAAAATTACATCTACTCTCTAACACATATATAGCGAATAAAACTATTGGCCAAAGGAATTTTAATTATTTTGCTATAAAATTATATAATGTACTTCCGCCAAATTTGAAATCTACAAACTATAAAAAAAGAGGTATTTAATAAAAATTAAACAATGGATACGACAACATAAAATTGATATTTGTAATCTATTCAGGAAATAAATTTAAAATATTTATTAAGTATACCGACTCACTCTTTGCACATAACTACATTCTATATAACTACTTAATACTGTGTCACACACAATTCAGTAGAATTAAGTGACATATTAGCATTGTTTTTTCTTACAATATAATCCATATTTATCTCA
Source organism: Dorcus hopei (assembly GCA_033060865.1). Lineage (NCBI taxonomy): Eukaryota > Metazoa > Arthropoda > Insecta > Coleoptera > Lucanidae > Dorcus > Dorcus hopei. The sequence goes on along the minus strand of CM065419.1, from coordinate 27,030,739 downwards.
CAATCGTATTGAGCATTGTATTGGGGTTAGATTAAATAAAGAACTTGTTATTATTATTATTATTATTAAAAGAATTAATTCAGTTAATCACAGATACTCAGTTTTTATAATGAAGTTCGAGGAGAATCAGTTGGTTATGACTACAGCACCGACAACTCCAAACGTGGTAGTTTTTAAACACATAATTCCACTATTATTACATACAAATGTGCTGAAATCGAAATTGTGCACATGCGTTGTTTTCCTTATTCTAAAATTCTTTCTTCTTTTTTATCAAATTTGAATCGCATGCTCTGCGCAGCGCCGAAAATATTCCTTGGCGATTTTTCTCCAGGTTGCTTTGCAATTTTTTCTTCCGTTTCTTTTAATCTTCTTGCTCTTAAATTAAATCTATCAGTAAGTGGAAAATGCTTGCACTAATACTTAAGTTAAGAGTAAAGTTTGCCAAGTATCTAATTTAATAATTCACCAAGTTAAGAAAATTATACGTCGTACACATCAAAGGTAATGTAACCCTCGTTTAAATGTGCTAAATAATATATTCACTGGGTAAATTATAGCGCACCTTATAATCCACCGAGCGGGACATTTAACATGCCTAAATTAATACACGTTTAACTCCAACAATTTTGCGATTGTAGTACAGGTAAACAAAGCCGACGTAAACAGCTTGAATTTGAGCAGGAGCAGTTTGAAGCGATAAAAGTCATTTCGAGCGATAACATTTCCGGTCCTCGGGGGTAAGAAGGGAGCCAGTAATTAGTTTAATTAATTCTGCTGGTGCTCAGACCTCGCGGAACGAAAAATAACAGGTCGATTTAGATTAATCTTGGATTTGCTCCAAAAGATTAGTATTTTGTATTTAAGCTTGTCAAGTTATCATAATATAAATTCTTGAGCTTTAATTTCATTTATTGTATAATATATGTATTTACAATGTGTATAAATAGTTTTTTAGAAGATTTATATATGCGTTGGCTTTGCAAATTCTGTAATGAATGCACTATAATAATTGTAACCAGATAAGTCTTGTGTTGTTTTGGAACTCTTTGTTTACCTGCAATGCAGTTCTCCCCAAGATTATTTTGAACCACTTCTTATTATTGCTTCACCACACATAACTATTTCTATGATTTTGAAGACGATATGCCAAGGGTCACATATCTTGATCCTTAGCATATCGTCTTCAAAATTGTTTTAATTTAGTCACAAACATCATGGATAACCCGTTAATACAACTATTTCTCTTAAGTAATCACAGGTTTCGGTCTACATACATAGAACGTTTTCTATGGTCAGTAGCTACCTTCGAGATTAGAACTTCCAGATTTAGGACGTCCACTTCTAAATATTCAACGAGGAATATAAATTCTCTAACTAACTTATTTCTAACTTTTTCTAGACGCAATATTAAAATTGATAAATTGGCAAGACCATTTGAACAGATCATTAAATCACCTAAAATCCATTTCCTTAAATCGAAACTTCCGGGCTCTAAAATGTTGGCTATTTGAACAGAAATAGTTTGTAACCCTTGCATGGTGTCTTTAGTCTGTACTGATAAATAAATTATTTCATAAATTTTTTATAATAACTTGTAGAACCATTGGTTGTAATTGTAACTCTGAGGTAATAAGATGAAGTCTTTTTGAACCAATGGACCATCAAAAAGAGAAAATTGTATCCACCGCCTTTAAATACGCAGAAAGTTGAATTCTCTTTGTAGTTCTGTCGCTTTTTTTTTCTTGCTTTTCGACACGTTAAACATTACAAGCCCGTTCGAAAAAAGAAAAAAATATATATCAGCTTTACGCTTTTGCTTTTTGGCGTGTCACAGGCCGCTTCTTTGTGGCGATAATGAACGATCTGCCGGACGCTCGTGCAGCAGATTCTCTCTTAATTACGAAATATTTAATTTAGTTTCGCGTCGTTTAATTCGGCAGCGAAGGGAAGTCATCAGCAGCTTTTTTAATGGACGATTTAATTTCCGAACTATTAAAAGTCCAGAACGGAAGCGCCAACGGAATTGCTCTGTGAATATTTTTTAATTGAATTTATGTTCGTAATTTATCACAGCGGATATTGCGTCGTTTCTGTGAAACAAAAATGTCCATATTTATATTAAAATTTGTCTAATTTATTAAAGCTTTCAAATATCAAAAGTTGTCTTGATATCTCACAAACCCGAAGGTAGAATACTTTAAAGACACCATCATTCCTTAATAAGAGAAATTGGAATGACGAGAAATTTTTGGCCAATGACAACAAGGGTAAACATAAATTTATCTGTGGGAAGGGGTTGATAAAAATTTCAAAACTTGGCATAGAGAAAAGCCATCTTCTATTTTTCTTAATATAGGTTGATTAGTTATACTACCATATACTATACAATGAGAACGAGCATTTTTAAAAAAGGAGGACCTAGGTGCGAGCTGTCGATAATTGTTTGAACCTTTTAAGTTTTCACGTGTTTAATCACAAGTGGAGATCTCAGCGTCCATAAAAAATAATAACAAAAGAAGAATAAATAAAAAGTTCGATCCGAAACACCGCTCCGTTCTCTTCTTGGATTTTCTTCTAGTAAAATCCGCAACATAAAACTTGGTCCTTCGAGCCGGATCTTCCTAGCAGTTCGCAAATCCTCCAACAAGACTTTGAACGCTTTCTGCAACTTATAAATTTGGTAAAGGTGAGAAGTTTTCAATTTTGACAACATGACCACGACAACCTTGATCAAACGTCAACATGAAATTTTTGACCATATTTCGGCTTTACCTCATCAAATCAAGGATAAAATCGACACCAAATCCCTTTCGAGATCCGACAAATTAATCGATATTAGCTGTGCTTCCCTCAACAAACATTGGGAGAAGTTTTGTAACAACCATGAAGCTTTGGTATTAGAAAAAGGCATCGGTAACACAGAATATTACGTCAACAATTTCTTCTCTGAATGCGAATTGGTCTACCTTACAAGTTTGACGCTCCTAGAGGAACTCCGTCCGTTGTCAGAGTCAAATATGACAGCTCCTGTCAATTTAAATCCTACTACTCCGAGAGAAATGTTACCTCCACTTCCAAAAGTGTCTCTGCCTGAATTCTCCGGTTCATATTTAGAATGGGAATCATTTCGCGATGTATTCGAAGGAATGGTACTTAATCGGGAGGATGTTAGCCAAGTACAGAAATTACTCCTGTTAAAGAGCGCTCTGAAGGGTGAAGCAGCTTTACTGGTAAGAAACATTGCAAGTACATCAGTGAACTTCGAGGGTGCTTGGAAAGCTGTGTGCGCCCGTTACACAAACGAACGCCTCCTGGTTAATGCTCATTTATCAGCCCTTTTCGATCTGCCAGCGTTTTCCCAAGTATCTGCCCAGGAAATGCGAATTCTTCTTGATCGAGTACGCGAAGAACTCCGTGCTCTTCATCAATTAGCACGACCCGTTGAACATTGGGATGACATCATAGTATTCATGATCATTCGCCGCCTTGACCCCATTTCTCGTAGAGAATGGGAATTGCATCTAACTGCTTTTGACGCTCAAAGCAAGTTAGCTGATCCGAATTATGTACCATTGCAACCAACTTTTAAACAAGTAGAGAATTTCTTTGAATCCAGAATCCGTGCTTATGAAATGTCCACTCCGGGTGCTACGACTGTCGCCGTCTCCAGCCCAAACTCACGCAAGCCTCCAAGCCACCGTTCTCATCAAGCTTTGGTTCAACGCAAAACAACGTGTTCTTTTTGCGGAAATGAACATTCCAATTTTTCCTGTGAAGCCTTTCGCAGAAAGAATTCACAAGATCGGCTTTCCAAAGTTAGAAGACTACATCTGTGCTTCAACTGTCTAGGTCAGCATACAAAACGAGATTGTAAGTCCAAAAAGACCTGCCTCACGTGTAAGCAAGATCATAATTCACTATTGCACGACTCGATCCAAACGTATCCCAACGTATCGAAATTGGGTTCGCCTTTGCCATGTGCTGCTAAGTTCGATAGTACCAAATCCGTACATTCATGTTTCGCGAGTGATGGTGTTTCGCAGTCAGTCGCATTGCTGGCGACTGCTCTGGTGACTGTCGTTTCACCGGTAGGCGAACGCGTCCAAACGCGCGCGCTTTTAGACTCTGGATCTGAAGTGACTTTCATAGCCGAACATATTGTTCAGCGTTTACAATTAACCCGACAACGTTCCTCTGTTCGTGTTGTTGGAGTTGGTGCATCCGCTTCCGTTTCTGCTTCTTCAGTCACCAAAGTGTCTTTCGAATCTCAACTCGAAGCAGAGACTCATACTGTGAACGCTTACGTTTTGCCGCGATTAAGTGGTCGCATTCCTTCACGAACTGTTTTGCCCATAGATCCTTCATTATTGAGTGGACTTCGGTTAGCAGACCCTAGTTATTATCAAGATCAGAAGATCGGACTCCTCCTTGGGGCCGATATCTTCAGTTCTTTGCTCCGTCCTGGAATTCACGTAATTCCAAATTCCAAAGTTGTGGCCCTTAATACCTCTTTGGGTTGGGTACTAACGGGCACTTTGAATAGTTCAGTCAGTTCTTCAGTGTCTTCACTCCATTGCTGCATCCAAGATAATTTAAACAACACACTGCGTCAGTTTTGGGAAATAGAAGAGATCCACTTGAACATTCACGAACTCTCCCCAGAAGAGCAGGTTTGTGATCAACACTTTTCAGATACATATCGCCGCGATGAAAGTGGACGCTTCATCGTTCGACTACCGCATCGTGCTGAAATCTCAGACGGTGACAACCGAAATCAAGCAGTTCGGTCACTGTTCGCGCTTGAACGTCGTTTCTCAGGTGATAATCAACTGCAACTGAAATATGCAGAATTCATGCAGCAGTACGAGTCAATGGGACATATGGAAATAACTGAAACTTCTCCTACCTCCCCATGCTGGTATCTTCCTCATCATGCCGTTGTACAACAAGGACTACAAGGAAGTAAGTTACGTGTTGTGTTTGATGCCTCTCGAAAGAACACACAAGGTCATGCTCTCAATCAAGCTTTGCTCCGAGGCCCTGCTCTGCAAAATGATCTCACGCTTGTACTGACGCGTTGGCGTAATCATAAATTTGTTTTTTGTACAGACATCGTTAAAATGTTTCGACAAATTCTCGTTGATCCTGCCGACAGGGACCTACAACGCATTGTCTGGCGCAACAGTTCGTCAGAGTCCGTTTGCGATTATCGACTCAACACAGTAACCTACGGTACCGCTTGTGCTCCATTTCTTGCAATTCGCGTCTTACGTGAACTTGCAAATCTCGAAGGTGAACGATTTCCTTTTGGCGCTGAATGCCTCATTCATGAAACGTACGTAGATGACATATTATCAGGTGCTGAATCACTTGCTGAAGCAGTCATGAGACGAGATGAATTGATTCAACTTCTGGCATGCGGTCAGTTTGAGTTGAGCAAGTGGTCTGCAAATCATCCTATATTACTCCATCACGTCTCCAGAGAATCAAATACTCTTTCAGGTTCTGTTGAACTTCCCGATTTTACTAAGATGCTGGGCATATTCTGGGATCCAAAGTCTGATGAATTCCATTTCAAGCAACGTGCACCTTTGCAGACACCAGAGAATACGAAGCGCTCAGTACTCTCTCAAGTTGCGCAATTATTCGATCCGTTAGGTTGGATATCTCCTGTTATCGTGTCAGCAAAGATTTTGCTTCAGGACTTGTGGCTTAGCGGAAATGACTGGGATGAACCTCTTGACTTTCAGTTTCAACAGCGATGGTCAAAATTCCAGAAAGGATTATCTTATTTAAAAGATATCAAATTTTCCCGATGGACCGGATTGAGCAAAAATATGCGAGCCGAGGTGCATGGCTTCGCTGATGCGTCCACCAGAGCCTATGCTGCAGTTATCTATCTTCATGTCATCGATACAGAAGAGTCAATCCACACGACACTCCTGATTGCAAAAACTAAAGTGTCTCCGGTAAAAACCGTTTCTGTGCCGCGTCTGGAACTTTGCGCCGCGCAACTCCTCGTTCGACTCTTGTTTCACTTACGTCGTATAAAATTGTTTTCCTCATTTCCATGTTTTGCTTGGACTGATAGTATGGTTGTTTTAGCTTGGATTCGCGGTCATCCAAGCCGATGGAAAACTTTCGTCGCAAATAGAGTATCATACATCCAGACATCGTTGCCTGGATTGGTGTGGCGTCACGTGCCGAGTGCTGACAACCCCGCGGATATCGCATCACGTGGCATGTCTCCACAAGAACTCTCGACTTCACATTTGTGGCTATCTGGACCCCAATGGCTCTCCAAGACTTCGTTAAATTGGCCATCCCAAATAAGGGAAGTTCCCGCTTCACCAGGTGAAGAAGCTTCTTCTACTCGCGCACATTCCCTACACGGGCAACTAGAAAATGTAAATTTTGATTTACTTTCTCGTTATTCATCACTATCTCGCACACTCCGAGTAACTGTATATTGTGTTCGATTCGTAAATCTCTGCCGTAAAAAACTCAATTTTTCTAACTTTATCACACCGAGTGAAATCGCAGATGCTAGAACGCGCCTCATAAGATTTGTTCAAAATTTATCATTTGTTAAAGAAATTACAGCATTAATTAATTCACAGCCAGTTTCTTGTTCATCGTCTATTCATAATTTGAATCCTTTTCTTGATGAACATCAAGTACTACGTGTAGATGGACGTCTTGAAAATGCTAAGTTGCCCCGATCCGAAAAGCACCCCCCGATTTTGCCTAAATCCTCGCCTTTAAGCCTGCTGTTTGTTCGATATGCTCATCAATCAGTTTTACATGGTGGACTGGCACTCACCATCAGCTTCTTGCAGAAGCATGTGTGGATTATTCGAGGACGACCATTGGTCAAACAGGTACTCCGAAATTGTGTGCTTTGTAGACGACAACGACCTACTCTCGGACATCAGCTAATGGGTCAGTTACCAGAAGTTCGAGTCACACCAAGTCGTCCATTTCTTCGTTCTGGTGTAGACTACGCAGGACCCATAAGATGTCGTACCTCTGCTGGTCGTGGACAACGAGCACATAAGGCCTATATTGCACTCTTCGTGTGTCTTAGCACAAAGGCGATTCATATCGAGGCCGTTAGCGACCTCACCACTAATGCTTTCTTAGCTGCTTTTCGCAGGTTTGTCGCTCGCCGAGGAATATGCGCTGAATTATGGTCAGATAATGGAACTACGTTTGTTGGAGCTGACGCAGAATTGAAAACACTCTTCCGTGAAAGTTCTGCTTACTACAGAGATGTCGCTTCTGAACTCGGTAACTCCGGAACTCATTGGCGCTTTATCCCACCATCATCTCCGCATTTTGGAGGTCTCTGGGAGGCCGGAGTAAAATCAACCAAAGGTCTGCTGCGAAAAGTAATCGGTGATCAGACTCTTACGTATGAAGAACTCTCAACCGTTCTGGCACAAGTCGAAGCCTGTTTGAACTCACGACCATTAGTACCACTCTCTTCAGATTCATCAGATCTCTCCGTATTGACCCCTGCTCATTTTTTGGTCGGGTCTTCTCTCCTGACGGTTCCTGAACCAGAAATTAACGACAAAACGACACATTTCACATCCAGATGGCAATTGGTACAACAACTGCAACAACATTTCTGGCGCAAGTGGTCTCTACAATACTTGCATCACCTGCAACAAAGATCCCGATGGCGCAACGTAAATAAGAACTTCAATCTTGGTCAGCTGGTCCTGATTCACAATCCGCAGTTACCACCAGGAAAATGGTCCCTTGGTCGTGTGACCGCACAACATCAGGGAGTGGATGGATTAGTTCGTGTTGTCACAGTGCGAACTGCTAAAGGAGAATTTCGACGCCCAATTACCCGACTTAGTCCACTACCAGTAGAACCATCCCATGAGAATGATTCGTCTATTAAGTAAATTTGACCGAAGCAGCTCCATCACAACTCACTTATCTTATGGTGGGCAGCTTTTACTGATGCGTTATCGTGTTCGTGTAATTTGTCACGTCGTTTACTTTTCTGTTATAATTCTAATTATGCGAGCTTCATTCTCCACATGTGATTTATAAATTCGAGTTATTTTCTCGCTTCGTTCGAAGGTGGGCAGTAATGTTTGAACCTTTTAAGTTTTCACGTGTTTAATCACAAGTGGAGATCTCAGCGTCCATAAAAAATAATAACAAAAGAAGAATAAATAAAAAGTTCGATCCGAAACACCGCTCCGTTCTCTTCTTGGATTTTCTTCTAGTAAAATCCGCAACAATAATAGAAATTTTTTATCATAATTTAAAACTCACAACTTTATATTATTTGGGCATGAACCGAATGTTATTTACCGGTAATGGTATCAATGACCTTAACTAATTTTGGTATCAAAATAATTTCGATGAAGGCGTCTACTGAAATAAAATAACGGAATGAGTTCCTGTGCTGTCGCTAATAACAGCTCTTGTTTTTCAAGGAACTTCGAGAATAATTCACAACTCACTTTTATAAATGAAGAACTTTTTCTGTAGTAAGAACCATTTGCTGACGAAGGAATTTACCTTTTGGGTCAATCCATATGAAGTGATCCAATAAAAATATTTTTGGTTGCTTGACCATTTTAAATATTTTAAATTTTTTTATGCATTATTGCCATATGTTCTGGGAGTACAAAAATGATGTTATTAAATTTTTATCTCAGCCCGTTTGTTTGTTAGTCACATTCTAATTAATACTTAAGTTAAAGTTTAGACATCAATCAGAATGTGTTTGATATTATACTGACCATACGTAAAATGTCATATTCTAAACACAACTTAAATTTAAGTTATGCTTAAAAAGTTGGTGCAACCGGGTATTAGAACCCGTATCCCAGTTTATACGCACCCGATGGGATCGACCCGAAAAATAACTAGCAAACCATTCGACTATCGCGGATGACAAGCCATAGCGTATCAAAAGCTTTCCAGTAATCAAGCATTATTAAAGCAGTTACTTTGGCTTTAACCGCGGCAACTAGAAATTCGTCCACTACATCCAGAAGAGCAGTAGCTGCGCTGTGACCCTGTCTAAACCCTGACTGACACGTGGGGATAAGCTGAGATTTGTTTAAATAAGTATACAATTGGTTATAAACAACTCTTTCCAGGATTTTAGATACAACTGGAAGAATATTGATAGGCCTCAAGTCAGAGGGTACCGTTGGCTTGTCACATTTTGGTAGGGGAATGATTAGGGCTTGCTTCCAATTGTTGGGAAAAATGCACTCCTGTAGCGAGTAATTTATAATATGAATAAGATTTACAAAATGGAAGGCATATTTTTAGCAAAGCCGCAGATATGCCATCCGCTCCCACAGCGCGCGTAGAGATACCGGAAACGATTTTAGCAATCTCTTCGTAGGTGGTTAAACTGAAGTTGAACTCCGCGATTACTTTCGAATTGAAATTGTTACAGAAACAGGAGACTGTTTCGGGGTTAGCTTTTTCAGTTATATTTTGTAAGAAGAAAGTACTTATTGTTTCGGCACAACTTTCGGCGAATGGGCAGAGAAGTCAAATTTTTTTTTAAAAACAGACCTAAAAAATTCAAATGTTTTCATGTGTCAGCAGAAGTAGTTGACCGGTTGACGATATTCTCGTCAAACGATTTCTTTTTACGTCTAATGCAAGCAGTAACAATATTACGTAATCTTTTGTAAGTTTCCCATTTTATATTATCTATATTTCTAGAGACATTTAAATTTCGCCAAGATCTTTTATATTCACTAGAGGCCTTATTTTTTTCGTGTATTAACTGCCTCTATATTGAAAGTTATCCAAGGGGAGTAGGGTCTTGTTACTCTTTTCGTCAACATTGGTGCAAACAAATCAAACAGAGAAACTATAGCAGAGTTAAAATAATTAATTTTATCGTTGATATCGTTTATGTAATATACACCGCTCCAATCAATTGACGCAGCCTGCGTGTTGAAATCACCTAAATTAATATTTTTTAATGTTACGGTATGTTACATGCTTACACGTATGAATTTTGGGAAGATCGTAAGCACCAGATACTAAACCGATGGTCACTAATATGTGCAAATAAAATTATATCAGTATCAATAACATAGGTGTATTCTGTTTTATTTGCAACAAGTACTTGTTGATGGAGTCACACGTGTGTAATCAGTTACTCGTTGTTGCCTATTGTACAAAGCCATGAAAGATTCCAAGTAGTATTTACTAATAGAATTAACTGCGAAATTAATGTTGAAATCTCCCATGCACACAATTATACAAAATAATTTTAAATAAGTTATACTTACCAATCTTTCACCTGTCTCGTTTCGAAGAAATTCTCTTCTAATTTTGTGTGACCTAATCGATTTTTTTATGGTTTCAAAGTTTACTAAATGAATCTAGATTTACTGTGACAGATTGTTTGTGAAATTAACATTATTTGAATTATTATCAACATTCTGAATGTTTTGAGAAATCAAATTTAATTAAATATTCATATGCCAAATTCAAATTTTGAACATAAAATCGAAAATTCTTTGAATTATTGTTAATGTTTTTGGCAAAAGCTAAAAACAAATAATCACATAAATGAGACCAAAGAATCTACCTCCTCAATTGCAAGAAAATTGGTCTAATTCCCAATCACATTTCATTTAAAACAAAGCATTTGGATTTATTTTTAGTTACTGATCATTAAAGAATCAGAAACGAAATCTATAATTTTAGCAAAAGGTTGGGAAATAGAACACTTAGTTTTGAAATGAAAATCAAAAACCATAAAATTGTGATTTTAGGAAAAGATATTATTTCATATCGAGAAAAACTTTCAAATTTAATATCACAACAAATTAATGAATTTTCAACACGATTAGAAAATTCTTTTAAAAAAATTCTTTAATCATAATCTAGTAATATTAAGAAACTTAATAATTTGGAAATACAAAATGAAATGAAACTTTTTAACAATAATGAAAAATGGTTTGTGAATTTAACTAATGTAAACAAACATTAGAAATTAAAAGTTTATTATCTTTAGGTCCAAAATTTAGTTTACCAACCAAAATGAATATTGCAAAATTATTGCCTGATTTAGAGAATCTTGTTGATGCTTTTCCAAAAAAACAAAGAAATTTAATTAGATTTGTATAATATTAAAGGTTGGTAAGGGTTCTACCACAGTAACTACATATGATAAAAGAAGATTATAAAAAATAAAAAATGCCAGCGTAAAGATCAGAAATAGTGTGACCGTAGTCTTACTGTTTCTAACTTGTTCTCTTTGTGTAAGTTGAATAAATTTGGCCGGATATCCGGCTATCCGGCCTATTGGATATGAATATCATAGTATATATTTAACGGTAACAGTGACTTTAACGAATTCCAGTATCGTAAAGGCATCTACCAAAATAAAATAACGGTATAATATCGGCGATGAATAACGGAATATATTACCGCTAACAACAGTTCTTCAAAACAAAATAACAAATACGTATTTTCACTTGTATCAACCCGACTTTTGAACTTTGAATTGAGAATCAGATTCTGTTGATTTAATGGATTGTTTCTTCCTGAAAGCTTGATTGCTACTAATAATAATTAACAACCACCTGAATATTAGGTTTCGGTCCCATTGTGTATATTGTAGCCAGGCCTTTGGCGATAGGGCGAGCGTTTGAACGTTGCGGTCACGTGACAATAACACACATTCCCGTCGGCGATCCGTTAACGTTAATACGATTTGCGGGCACGCGCGCCTTGCTATTACCTGCACCGAAGTGCATTATGTATTATGGAGGGTTTCTGCAGTGCAGTCGAATTGTCCCCTTCGGTATTGACCCTCAGTATTATGCAGTCTGTCGAGCATTAATTATGTATCTTGTATGTCCTTTGATACAGTTTCCAGCTATCGAGTATAAACGTCTTCTGAGCTAATCTAAACGATGAATGATGAATATTTAGGTATCCCCAAAACGTTCGAGGTTTTATTACTTATTTAACCATGGAACTATACTTATTTGACAATGCTCTCGTGATTTAAATATTTAATTTTAAGATAAGTTAACTTTTGTAAACTTGCGGACAAAAAAACTGACTCATTCCTTTTTTATATTTTAAATTGGCTTTCGATCTGTGTTCGATCTGTCAAAGTAGTAAATTATTGGAGCTATCATATTCTGTCACATTTAATTAGCTGCTTTGAATAATGGTCTACTTAATTGAAGTGCAACGTGTGCGCGTTGCCTCTAATACACAAGGTACAGGAAAGACTAGAATAGAAATATAACACGTCGTTTAGTATAATCTTCAGTACTGCAAGGCCAGTACACAAGTATATAAATATAATCAAAATGTCATTTCAATGTGACAGGTCACTTTTTTTGTCCGCACGTTTACAACATTGCCTATATTTTCTTGAGATTAATTTATATTTATCTTTGTTTTATATTTATATGTACTTCAATTTATTTCAGTTTTAATTATTTACTACATTTAAAACTGCAACCACCTTGCGCATAAATATGCGTCAACAAGTTTCCATTTTGCTGCTTTACTATTACGAGTACTGTTTGCATGCAGAATCACGTTAATTCCTGTGCTTGTAGGATGATTCGTTTAATTCCAGAGAGAATCTCTAACTGTAATACATTTACGTGAGGCAATTTCACTCCCATCTCGTAACTGGATTTTGGAGACTAGAAGCTGCACATTTTACAATTAAAATGAACCAGTTACCAAACATAACATTTCAGTGAAATATAGCTCAACTTTTAGTCATGGTGCAATTTGAAAACAGTGAACTCGCGGAAATTCAAAAAGAATAAGTCCCAGACGTGTTAATACTATATAATGCGGCCTTACAAGAATCTGGCTTTCAGTGGCAAATCCGAACGAAGAACTGCTTGAAATTCAGGATTTCCGTTGGTAACTTGCGTCTGAATAATTCCCTGAAATGAATGTGCGGTACACCTAATGCATTAGTCGGGATTGATGTATTCGGTGCTTACATAAACAGATTTTTTCGTCTGTTTATTCGCAGACCTTCCATATAAATCTCGCGAGCTCTTCACGCTTTTAAAATATTTCCGGGAAATTATAATTGCTGATTTTTTGCGGTGCGCGCAGCTAAATTGAATTCCTGCATTTTCGTAATTGCTTCGTTTGTTGGAGTTGAAAAGTTGCCGTCCTGTCTATACACTACAGTCATTCATACCTCTATGCTGTTTACAAACCCATCAACAATAAGGGACACAGAATATCTCCTTGCCAATATCCTTTAATAATGAGAGATGTCGAATATTGAATTTAAAATATTATCACTTCCTTGTTTTTCCAAATTTATTCTACTTTTCAGATATTTTACGTTTTGTGGCATAACAAGAGTTAACCGGTGGTCAAACTATAATACAAAATATAATATAATAATGAAGGAGATGTTGACACTAACCAACTAGCCTCCCTATTCTGAGCCGCCATAATAGCAGCGATTGCAGTTCTATTTGTAGTTTGTAGGAATGTCGATAGCGAATTCTTTTTTGGTTCGCAAGATCACGGCTGCTTAAAAATTAATTACAGCGATGGTATTGTGAGAGACGGATGGTTAAAAATGATTTTAAAAAGGGATGAATTATCCTTTACTTTCAGATTTACCAATTTCACAAGGCCTCATTGAGACACTATGCTCCTCTAGATGACACAACGAGAGTGAGAGAGAATTGACGAAAATACACTTCTTCTTCTCTTTTTGTACGTTCTTTCTTCTGAATGAAAAGAAGAGAAAATATTTATAAATTTAGACAGGGTGACGGGAAAATGGCGCACACGCACCACACTACGATATTTGGTGCTTAAAATTAATCATTTAAAATCATTTTCAAAATCTTCCCATCTTATGTACTTACAGAATATAGATACACCACCCTATATATTCAAAACAGGCAAAAACAATTACAAATCCAACTAAGGAACTTGGCATAAAGCCAAACAGTAAACAGTAACTCAAAGTCATGTAACAATTAAGACAATTTTAAGAAAGAACCAAAATGAATACTTACAATAATTCAGTTAAACTATTAAATAGCATAATTTGGATAAATGTTAAAGTTCAATGTAATTGAAGATTACTTCAGAAAGATATCGCAATGCAAGACTACTTCAAAGTAATTTAGGCAGAAGCTTCACGCCGTTCCAGAATTGGATTTAAGGAAAAAACAAAGTTGGTCAACCTCTGTAAAATTGTTTTATTGTGGAAAAACCTACAACCGCGGCTTCGTCTTATCAAAATGTCTTCAGAAGACAAAAGCGCGGTCCTGGGGTTTTCCATAATAAAATAATTTTGTAGAGGTTGACTATGTTTGTTTTTGCCTTAAATTCAAAGTAACCTTATAACGAGAAGAGACAATATTTTGTAAATCAAATAAAGCAGTTGTTAGTTTCTAAAAATATAACTAATTGGCAAATGATTTAATGTTTACTCGCCTAAACCCTGGTACTGGATACAGAGAGATGGATGGATTTTTGGAGTTTGGCCCACACACTATGATATTCGGTGAATGCTACTTTCGACTTCGGACTCTGGGTGATGTGTACGACCACACTGCTTGTAGTTATGTAATATAATAATAACATTAATTCCCATTAATAATACAAAAATAAAAATGGTATAATAAAAAATACTAAGCTAAAGATTTTTAGGCGAAGTTCAATGATTTCAGCGAAAACATTGCTCTTCCACTTAACTTCTAAAACCTATTGAAACTTAAGTTAAAAAAAAACAAGTTTAAGTTGCAAAATATTAAGACAGACAATTAAATATAATTTAATAAAGAAGAAAAATTCAGTTGACAATGACATAAGAGAGCGTGATTGAGGTTTACATTGTTTAAATTTTTATTTTATTTTTCCTTTTTAATAAGTGACGACCTAAAATTCTTTAACTAATATGTAATTTGGCTATTAAACAAAACATGCTCATATTCTTTTTTGAAACGAAACTTATCCAAACACTTCAGCTCTTCAGGCAACATACGAAATATTTTAGCAACATTATACCGAAAAGATCTTCATATAAGGGTGATTTGTGAAAAAGTGGAGTTTAACATTTTTAAAGCGAATATTTATATTGTGTATGTCAATCCCGAAGTGAATTTTGTTATATAAGTAAGGCGGTGATTTTTCTAGTATGAGATTGTGACATAAAGTTGCGAAATGTGGTTTACGTCGATTAATCATACTTAACAATCCTAATTCATTGAGTTTACGAGAATTATGCTCTCTCCTCCTTAAACCACATACAAAACGAACACATGAATTTTGTACCCGTATTCGTTTGTTGGTTATTACGTCTAGGCATGGTCCAAACACAGAGATAGCAAAAGTGAAATGTGAAAGCATCAGAGAGTCACATGAAGTAATTCTCGTCTTTTTATTTAGAACAGATCTATTAGCATAAATTATCTTCAAACTAGAGTAAGCCTTACTAATACTTACATTGGTAATGCAATGGTAATACTTACCATTACTTACGTAATGACTTGTTTTGTTATTAGGAAAACCAATACAACGTAACTGATTTCTTGGGATTTGAAAACAAATAATGATCTGTAGAGACTCTTGAAAGATTATTATTATCACAATTAATTAAGAGTGACGCTTCCTCAATTACAGTATATTTAAATGAATAATACAATTGAGTAACGTCAGCACCCAAGTAACAATTTATGGTAAAACTCGGGCACAAGTTTCTGTGTGTGTGAACCGTGTCGACACTTTTCATAGCACTTCTGCCTTTTGTGTCCAAAATATTTATGTTTGTGTCTACACATTTCCAACTTATTGTGTCAAAAAAAAGTGCGGGTCTAAATGGTCATATTTCATACACATTTGTTTAAAATGTCTCTACTTTGTGTTAATTCGGACTCTTCAAATATATTTGGGCACAAGTGGGTCGACACTAAATAGACTCAGTTTGTATGATTTTTTTCTTGACACGATGTTTCTATTTTGTTACTGAAATGAATTGAGTAGACACAATAATTTCCGTATGGGTAAATTTTAAACATAGAGTTTCTTTATTGTTTCTACAATGTGTTGTAAGGGCACATACAGATCCGTACGGAAACATTTAATGCACATAACTTTCAATTTGTTTCTACAATGTGTTTAGTTAATCTGCTCAAAGCGTTTGTGTACTTACATAATGCACATACGATAAATGTGGATCCATACGGTACAACATTGGTACATACCATTCTCAGTACTTAAAGTTTAAAGAAGCATGTTTAAAACTAAAAAAAAACTGTGCACAGTAGAAATTATTACCGACATGTAAACAAGGAAATGGAGATTACTCAGTGGAATTTGTATGAATTTATAAATTCCTTCTCCCACGCTGTTGGTACAATGCACAGTTGTACCGTATTGTTTTCAAGTTTTGACAATTTTAAAGGACATTTTAAATTTCAGGAAACAAAACAATACTGAAATAATGTAATGTACACAGTTACACTGAATGTAAACAAATTCCAAATGCCCCAAAAGTGAGGTTACAAAGTACGAGGGTGTTGTGTTGTGTTCGAATCTCCACCGAATGGAAATATTTCAGCCACAATAGGCACATTTCAGAAACAAATTTTCTGATATGTGTCCACTGCTAAATATAGACGCATTTTGAACGCATACCGAACGCGGGTTTCTTACAGGTTACCGAATTATATCTGTATGGCCGTTTAGTCACATTTTCAGCGAATTTTTGGTGAACATTTAGAAACATAAATCTAAATTGTTTCTTCTGTTTTCACATGTGTCAGTGTAGACAATTTGTAGGCAAATTTTATTCACATTGCAGAAACATGTTCCTTTTTGGACGTTATACATAAGTACGCCATATTTCAACAAGTATTTCGACACGAATGCATATAAAAAAAATGTGGTTTTTCAATTATTACTTTAAACTAGGACTTTTGGCACTATTTAGGGCAGCATTGTAGTAAACATGTTGCCCTGAATAATAAAATCTCATCGGTATTTGATTTTGTGGAGAAAATAAAAAGAAAAAGAAAAAACAATCAGATAATTATAATTACTCGGTATTTGTAAGGCGCGTTAAATTTTTAACAGTACCATGTCAACTATTATCAGTAAACATGAGTTCGCAGTTGTACCTATGTGAGTAATCCAGATATGGTGACGTAAAATAAAATCCCATTGTGTTTTTCGGGAAACTGAGTGGTGGCCGAAGTGAACGCACGTGTTTATGTGTCTCCTACATTCATACTCTCTTTTAAGGTCGTAGTAATTGTGTTTTTCTTCCGTAACTTGTATCCTTCTGTAAGGGAACTCGCCCTCTATCTACTTCTTCATCATAATATTCGTAGCATCAACAATAAAATTTCTCAACTTGAGGTTTTCTTATACGAGCTACAACAACCTGATATCTGTTGCTTCAGTGAAACATGGATCCCAAAGGATGCCATGTCAGCCATACATATACCGGGCTACTCATTAATTAATTGTAGCTCTCGACAAATTATAAGGGGTGGTGGTACAGCAATCTTTGCTTCTGACAAGCTATCTCCACTCTGTCAGCCTTTTAATCCTGATGTTGTCTGTGAAGATAAAGACTTCGAATTCTCCTGCTGCAAAATTAAATTCAACATCTTAATTTTTATTATTTGTCTTTATCGATCTCCTGATGGTAACCTTAATGTGTTTTGCTCCAAATTATTGGATCTGCTGGATTATATCTCAAAAATTTCTAAAAATATAATAGTTTGTGGAGATTTCAACACTAATTTCCTAGTCAATACCTCGGATAACATATTCTTGTTGAACATTCTAAAAATCGCATGGACTCCATAGACAAATTTTTTGAACCTACCCGTACGCTCGGTAATAGTGCCACTTGCATTGATAATATTTTTAGTGATCTCCCTCCTCTCAGCAGTTTTAATGTAGTATCCTCTTTATCTGACCATAATGCACAGATGTTTATATCTGAGATACCTTTACCTGAGACAGGCAATAGAGCCCTTTGTACTAGAAGAGAATTTACATCAAACAACCGTTCACTTTTTATCCAGTATCTTACGCGAGAAATGGTTTAACTCTTCGGATAGTGACCCTTCATTTGATAAGTTCAAACGTGTGTTTGAGTGGCATTTTAACTTGTCTTTTCCTGTAACTACCAAATATAAGGCAATTAGACGTAACGGCAAGTCGCGCTTGGATAACGGGGAAATTATTACCAAAGGTAATTCTCTCCGTGATCTATACCATATATGTTCAACGTCAGGTAATACTAACTTAAAACATTATTATCAATCTGCCAAGAAGGAGTACCAACAACATAAAAGCCACCAAGATTTCATATTATAGCAACCAAAATTCTTAACTCTGCAGGATCAGAGAGAAGTAGAACCATATGGAATGTGATTAAAGACTCTTCTGAATCCCCTAGATCATTCTCTAATCTTGAGCTATTGGTTAATGGCATATCTGTTAAGGACCCCAAAGTTATATCAAACCTATTTAATGAATACTTTACCCCTGATCGCCATCATATTAGTTCCACTAAAGAATTTCACAAAGCCAACAGTCAACAAGCTTCTAATATCTTTCTGTTTCCGACGGACAAAGTGGAAGTTGAAAAAACCCTAAAAGCATTGTCTTCTAAGTGGACTCCTGGTTACGATGGACTTCCCGGTACCATTCTCGCAGATGTCTGTCACTTAATATCTTCTAAACTCGCAGATGCTATTAACATCTCTTTCTCTACTGGCTTATTTCCTTCTTCCCTCAAACATGCTAAAGTCTTACCCATCTATAAAAATAAAGGTTCGAAATACGACATAAACAACTACCGTCCGATATCTCTATTACCTATCTTTTCTAAAGTATTTGAAACACTTATCTACAACAGATTATATTCCTATTTGAAAAAGCACAGCATTCTATCTAAATGTCAGCATGGATTCATAAAAGGTCGATCTACAGAATCCGCAATCTTTGAGTGTTTAAATTATATAACAACTTGCTTGGATAAGGGGGAAACACCCGTGGGATTGTATTTCGATCTATCCAAAGCATTTGAAACTTTGGATCACGAAATCTTACTGTTCAAACTAGAATCCATTGGTGTTAGAGGAGCAGCTTTAAGTTGGATACATTCCTACCTATCTGGAAGGTCTCAGCAAGTCTTCATCAGATTTATGCAACAAGGTGTAATCTCAGAGGTTCTGTCTGACCCTAAATTAATTAGTAGAGGTGTGCCCCAGGGGTCTATCCTCGGGCCACTGTTATTTCTGATTTATGTAAACGACTTAGAACAATTGTTTCCATCTGTATCATTGTGCCAATATGCTGATGACACTTCATGCATTGTAACGAGTAACTCCGAGTCCATATGCGCAGAACTTGCCTCTTCTGCCATTATTGTCATGTCCAATTGGTCCGAACGGAATCAGCTTTCAATTAATTTCAATAAAACTGTTGCACTGCAATTTAAAAATGGTCCGTTGTCTTCTAATATTTTAATCAAATTTAAATCCAGATCATTTCCAGTGTCTGACAGTGTAAAATTTTTGGGCTTGCATATAGATGCTTCCCTTAAATTTAATGCCCATATTGAGTTTGTTTGTTCGAGACTATCGAGGTATTCCTATGTATTAAGGAACCTTAGGCATTGTGTTTCAATCGATGTTTTATTAATGTATTACAATGCATATGTTCAATCCACTCTCTCTTATGCCTTAATATTTTGGGGAGGCTCTTCTCATGTTCTGCAAGCGTTTGTCATGCAAAAATTCATTATTAGAACAATGTTAAGTAAGAAGCCTTCAGAATCTTGCAAACCACTCTTTAAAACACTCCATCTCTTACCTTTGCCTTGTCTTTACATCTATAACCTCGCGGTTTTTGCCAAAACAAATCTAAATTTATTTCCAAAAAATAAAGATCAATATAGCTCCAACTTGCCAGTAAAAACTAGAAATTTTAACCATTTATCAATCCCCAGGCACAACACCAGCCTTTACGAACGAAGTGTATATTATCGAGCATTAAAAACATACAACCATCTGCCCACATCAATACGATCCAAGGAGCATCTATCAGGATTTAAACGCGAACTTAAATTGTTTTTATTGGATCGCTGTTTTTATGATTTTAAGGAATTTATCTAATTGTGACTAAATGACGATACCTATATCTCGATGAGATCTTTGGTCGAAAAATAATAATAATAATAATAATAATAATAATAATAAGTAGATGAGTGCTTGAAATTAAATTTCCTCGATTTTGTGTTCTTGATGTATCCAAAATGTATCGAGAACAAATATAATTTGTGTCTGTTTGGGTTTATTTTGCTACACAATGCGTAGGAAATAATAATTTCGGTAAAATTTGGAACAATATGTGTCGACTTTGTAACTATAATTAGATTAGAATAATGGAAACATTTTGGAAACAATGTGTTCACAAACCAGGCACATGCAAGTTTACATTTGGACACATAATGGAAACATACTTTCATCAAGTTCGCAACAAAATAGATACATTGTGGACACATCAATATTCTATTTTAGTTACATAATGGAAACGAAAGACAAAAAAGACACATTTTAGAAAAATTTTAGGTGTATTTTAGACGCACGTTTGGACATATTTTAGACATTATTTAGAACACATTTTGACTGACATTTTGGTCCCATTTCCCACTTATAATGGTCCGAAAGTCGACAATGTGTATCGTGGCCAAATTACAGTGTCGACATTTTGTCCGAAATGAGTCGGATATTGTTACTTGGGCATAGAAATGACTGGTGCAAAAATTTAAGTAATTTTTCAAATCACTTGTATAAATTGTAAATAATAACGGGCCTAGTATAGAACCTTGAGGCACACCGGCAGATATTGTACGTAAAGCAAAAACACTATTATTGAGCGAAACTGAATTCTATTATCCAAGTAATTAGCTATCATTAGCTCTGCTGAATTATCAAATCCAAACTAATGTAATACAGATAATAATAGTATGCACTCTTAGTTATGTTTGATTATGCTTATATAACGCCGGTTTCTTTGATGAGTCACCTCGGCACCTGATGATGCAATGTGCAGCTGATATTCTCCGAACGCAGTTTTATTGCAAAGGTCAGTCCTGACTCGCGATGGCAAAGCCTTCGATAAAGCTAGTGCTTTGTTTATATGATTTTTAGGTGGGCATATTTTCCCGGCGACATTATATGGAATTTCACTTACGTAATGAGCTTACTGATTTACGAACTGACGATTCCTTACAGTATATAAACATAAGAGATCAAGTAAGCAAATGCAAAACTCTCAAAAAATTTGTATTGGTAATTTCAACACGTCTTCGAAAATTTTACGAACGAGTTTTCTAATAAAACGCGAAGAAATGAATCCCCACATTGATATTTAAAACACGCCGTTGAACTTTCTATTGGCGGATTTACATTTACAGTGCATCAAAGACCGAAGTTGGAAAGTTTCGCAACACAATTCCGCCGAAAAGTTGTACGATGATTACGGCGGCAGATGCATGGCCCCCTGACACCTTTTCCACGCATCAAGATGGCGATCTTAAAAGCGTGTTCCTTTGCAAGCCAATTTCATAGAAAGAGAAAAAGAGTGACTCCTTAAATGCCGCGCTGAATTCGTGACGCAAATCATAAAGTCTGGAGAAGAAAGATTGCCGCCCGGCGCGATTTTTTTCCAGCCAATAAATATTAACACGATGCAAAGGATACTTTTATTAAAACGTTTATTTATTTTTTTATTGCTTATTTACACGCAAAAGCATTAATACAAAATACTTGCGTGCTCATTTTCTGAACGTCTATACGAGTATTTATAAAATATTTTTTATCGATGGAAGGTGGAAAATATTTCATGAAACTCTTCGATAAAAAAATGTCTACAGTCAAACCAATTGTTTGGACGGTAAGGATATGTAATCCAGTATTGAAAATATGTAAACCAGTACTCATGGCCTCGACATAAATATATATGATTTGTTATTATAAAAGTAAAAACAATTTGTAATTTAATTTTTTTGGAACCGTGAGAAACTCATATGTATACGGATTGCAAGTATTAAGATACCATTGATAGAAATATATTTTACATAAATGCGAAGTTGATTGTTTATAATATCCCTAAATAAAGGAACAGAGCTGCTATCATCACGTGATAGCCACATCTCCATACTACACTGGTGCAATGTACCTTTTATATCATTTACTATGAGCAGGAAAACTTATTCTTCCAAGATAAAAAATTAACACTTGTAATGATGTTACACCAAACAAAACGTTACATTAGACAAAAGATTAACACATAGAAGGGTATTAATGATGATGTTAAACACATAATGTGATGAATCATCCTCATGTAATCGACACATATACGCCCACGCAGAAATATGAGATGACGCGGCAGATGGTTCACGGAACTTCAATTTGTATCATAAAGCCCGGATTTCGAGATTACTCCAGTCCTTTGAATCACATATTGAAAAAGAACGAACGAGATACATTCAGGTTAAATCGATTTATTTTGCAGATCCGAA
The DNA here is from genome assembly GCA_033060865.1 of Dorcus hopei. Classification (NCBI taxonomy): domain Eukaryota; kingdom Metazoa; phylum Arthropoda; class Insecta; order Coleoptera; family Lucanidae; genus Dorcus; species Dorcus hopei. The sequence continues at coordinate 27,008,157 of CM065419.1, read as the reverse complement.
ACAAACTCGCGCCGTTCATTTCGTGAATTGAAGAAACATTTTAGAAAAAAGGGGATGATAATTTTGAAGTTTATTCATTCAATAAAGGGATTCTCAAATGTTTTTATTTGTTGAGGCATTTACTATCCTAAAAAACATTACAAAATACTAAAATAACATGTTTTCGCTAGTAAATATTTTTACTATGGTTTTCTGTACATTTAACATCACTATTCAGTCTAAAAATAACAGAAAGATGCAGTTAGTTTTACCTCTTCTTCTCAATGCTTTTCAAGGAAATTGAAATTTCATTAGGTGGGCCAAGTGAACTGGGACTGGGCTCGTGTTTCATATATTTTATGTAATACCAATCGGTTTCCATATTTTTTTCCTTAAGATCAATCTTCTATCGCTTTTTATTTCTGCTTCCTGTGGAAAGATTTTATAATATTTTCTTTTATAATTTAATAATGATCAATCAAGATGTACCTAATTAACAAAATATATGAAATAAATAAAAGTAAATTCTAGCTTCACAGATCGCTAGTTCGAGTTTCCCGAGTCGAAAAGGCTTTTCCCCCCTTCTGGAGTGGCGCAGATGCAAGTTTCGCTGAAACAGGAAACAAAACGCTCCACTCGACATCGTGTGAACTGGAAGTAATGCAAAAGAGCTGGTGCTGCTGCCGCTGACGCCGCTGCAAGCTTGGAAATCTCACGGATGAAAGCCGGCGGAACTTCCTGCAGGCGCGCGACTAAAATAATCAGATAAGTGATTAATTCACTTTTCATGGCCTGATAAATTGCCCGGCTTTTCGCAACTGTGAAAGGATTGCGAAGAAGGAGGAGAAAGGCGAGCGGGAGAATGGTACAAACTCGACGAGATCAACTGGTGCTGTTTATGTAAATTTAAATTTCAGAGATGTAGAAGCTTACGCTTTTCAAAATAAATAGCGGCTTATAAAAATAAATTACGAAAAGGTCATAGATATTTTTATGTTGATTAAATTATAGCCACAGCAGAGAATAATTTATTGGCAAAAGAAAAGAAACGCTTGTGCTAAATACCAAATGATAGAAAACGAATGGTTTTAGAAAAATCTTGTTTAATTTAGCATTGGTGATAGAGTAATAGAAACAGAGTGAATAACTTCGCCATTATCCTTTATATTGAGGCCAGGGCAGATCGTCGAGTTCCATATCAACGACGCCGAGGTAAAGTGGATGGAAGCCTATCTATTCAGCCACAGCGAGGTTTTGGTCATTAAAACTGATGCAAGATGGAAGGAAGAGCGTATTGGTTTATTTGAAGGACGACTTTCAGATTTAGGACATCGTAGTAACAAATACAGACGTATCTTATGAGGAGTTTCTCCGCAAAAATATAACATTATCTTCGGAGTGAGCGTTAATATGTTTGATAGAATCCCAGAGCCGCTCAAAGAGGTTTGTATAAAGAAAAACTATAATAGAGATTATCATTGACTTTTGGCTGATGGTTAGTTAATAATATTTTCTCTTAATTTCTGTTTGTGGTTTCAAGAAATATTTTAGTCTCAACCTCAGTAGAGTAAACGTATCTCCCAGAGACAATAGTGCACGAATCTCATTTTAAATTAAAAAAGAGGACGTGTTGAATTGTGCGACCAATTAATTTTTACAAATTTTGCAATAATTTTCAACGGCCAGGAAAGTGTTTCAATTGCTAAAATTCTGTATAAGATAGATCTCGTAGACTGAAATTAGATACAGATTACATCGTTACTTCATATCTCGTCGTGCAATATGTAGTAAAAGAATTTCATTAGCATTTCGTTCCGGATAATACCGCCAATATAATAAAATTCCGGCAAGGTAAGGCATTTCACTCCGATAATATGATAATAAGGCCCAAGCTGGTTGCAGTAAAATAACCCGGAGGGTTTGCAGTTTGCTTTCGCCGTGAATAATATCATCGTAAATGGACCATCACGTCCGAAGAAAATGTTTATACATACAGGTGTTGCTCTGTAGACTGAAGAACACCTTCAGAGAATTATACGTTTTTGAAATTGTAAAGTTTAATTATTGCAAAAGGTGCGTTGTTTGAAAAAAGAAAGAATTTCTTTATTCTGGCCTCATTATTTCGCAGTTAGTTTTTAGCTTTAAGTGGATTCTTGAAGTATTCTCCTCCTCGTTTCAAATCCGTTGGAAGTGGAACTATTTCATACTGCATCGATCTCCGATGTAGGTAGGTACATGTATGAAATTCAAGCCGTACGACAGCAATTTATTGTCATCTTATTCAATGTATGCATTGGCTTTCTGGATTTTCAATTGAAAATGTAGCAGTGCAAAGCCGTTTTTGATAGCAGTGGCATTTGCAGCCATAGAGAAGTACTTACCTACTCGACGATTTGTAAATTTTTATTTCGATTCTTTTGCTTATTCGCCAAAAAATGATATCGCGGGAAAATAATAAATACGAAAATATAATTTTCATTATCACACCTTATTTTGTTATATTTTATTATATGATTGGTATTTTGTGAAAATTAGCGTAGCTGAAAACGTTTTTCTTTTCAACAAACAGTTCAGGTTTACAAAGAGCAACGATATTTCGTGAGGCCTGACGAAGATTGTTTGTGCTAAACGCCGGGACAACAAAAATAAAAACTAATCCGAGAAGAGAATCGTATTATTCGAAATAAAAGAGGCGGACATTACCGAAATGGCTACCATAATGATTGGACATCTCTCACACCACATTCCTTCGTCCGGATTCACGTCACTTCCTAAAGTCCCGGCGAGCCAGCCGACCGCATAAAAACTTTCGACTATTACCACTTCGCCTCCTTCATTTAGGGGTGCTAATGTCAACCTGCTATTATTTTTACCGATCAAGCTTCTTTCTATGTCAGCGAGAGACCTTTTTTGCACTAATTCAATTCTGATGTGACTTTTACGTGCAAAAATGTAGAAAAATAAAGATTACAAGGAAGGTATCCGGTTCCGCTATTACAAATACAAGGTCAAGTTATCTGAAATAGCTATGTTCCAAATTTCCTAAGCAAAAACCTCTATGTGATCTCTTTTATGTATACCTGAATAAATGTACAGCAGTAACGGTTCGCCAGGTAAGGCAAGTGAGGCTGAACCTTACCTCGAATTTGTTACTCATATATTTTAAAAGACTTTATACATATAATATCACCAGAAGAAAAGCCCTAAAATATAAAAAGTATTATTGATTACTTAGATTAAAAAGCACCTATTTAAGAAAATTAGAAACTAATCCCGGACGCAGAGGTTAAAAAGGATATCTGGTTTATTCTAAAATGAAAAACTGAGCCTCACCTGAGAAAAGAGGAGAAAAGAATGGAAATACTCGAAGAGAAATTTGTTAAAATTTTTATCGAAGATGAAACAGAAATCCTCTCACTCTGTTGTTGCGCAGGAGAGTGTCAAAATCTTCATGCAAGATTACAAAGTCTTTCTGCTAAGAAGAGGTAAAACGTAGTTCTCTGCAAAAAAATCCATGCCAAATGTTTTCTTGGACGAAGAGGAGATTTCAATATTTAAAGATGTGGAAAAGGCAATGACTGTATATGATGAAAATTATGGTGAGAAAACTACAGTAGCATAAAAAAGTAACTATGATATCACAGATTCAAAGATGTTTATTCATGAATCCTGGCGATTCAACAAACTATTTCGTATCATGTAAGCCTATACATTTCTAGTGAAATAATGCTGTTCCATTTACTCATTTACTAACTCTGCTTATCCTCTTCACGTGTTGGATAAGTCCACATTTCTTCATGTTCTCTTTGTCGTTGTTACCTCTGAGTTTTTTGCTTTCTCGTCTACAGTTCTTAATTTCTTTTCTATCTGCAATTTGCTTTCTCTATCCTTTTATATTCATTCTGCTTACATTGTCTTCTATTTAATCTTTCCATCTAATCTTTGGTCTTCCCTGTGGTCTCTTCTCTACTAGTTCCCATTCTGTAATTACTCTAGTTGGCATGTTCTTGTCGCTTCTCATTACGTGTCCGTACCAACTTATTCTTCGTGCTTTAATTGTATTGTATTTAATTTATATTCTGTCTTCCTAAAATCTCATCAGTGCCTTATACTCATTAACTTTCACCTTCTGCGGTCCCATTATTGTTCTGGTTATTTTGCATTCTAAAATTTTTCTTCTTCTTTTTTCGTTGTTAGTGTCAAGTTTTTTGCTGCGTTTGTTACTATTGGTTTTGTCATCGTTTTGTAGATTTTCATTTTATTCTTATTACTTAATTTCTTATCCTTTAGCAGTTTCTTGCTGCAGTAGAATGCTTTGTACCCTTTTTGTATTTTTTCGCATACCTCTGTTCTTTCTTTCTTCTGTCAAGCTACGTTCCCGAGTAATTAAATATTTGATTTTATTTCATCGAAGTTATACCACCTTTTACATTCTAAGTTTGTCAATGTTGCATCTCATATATTTCGTTTTCTCAACGTTTATTTCCAATCTCCTTACTTTTACTGTTTTATCTATGGTCTTCATCGTTTGGTTCTATTCTTTTCGATTTCTAGCAACTATTGCGACATCATATGCATGCATACGCAATAGTTTGTAGCGTGTTTTTATTTATGATTCTGTTGTTTTCTATATTTTTTGTTATCGCATCGAGTGATATTGTAAAAAGTTGATAAAGCATCTCGTTGTCTCACTCATTTTTGTATCTGTATGTTTTTTGTCACTTTTTGTCTAGTACGTAGTGACTGTTTTAGATTCACTCATTGTGAGTTTAATGATTTTTCTTATTTTCTTTGACGTTTTGATCTTCTTTAGGTCTTCCATTAGACGTGTTCTACTTACTCAGTTGATCAAAAGCCTGCATGAAATCTATGAAAATTATGTGCGTATCTAGATTGTGTTCATAACTCTTCTCTGTTATTTGTTTTATTATATGAATCGCGTCTATAGTTGATCTTCCTTTTCTAAAATCGTATTGATAAATCCCCATTATTGTACCTGTGTGTTTTTCTAATCGTTCCTTGATTACTGTTGTTACTACTTTGTACGTCCCGTTCAAGAGTGTGATACCTCTGTAGTTTTTATAGAATAGTGCTAATGCCTTCTGAATTCCTAGTAATAATGATATTTCTTATTCATAAGTCATTTTTTGAGTATTTACAATTATATCGTCATGAATCACTTAGAAAATCTAAAATCATTTCTAAGCTTGAGGGAACTGGTTGAAGTGTCATACAAAAATCTCTTCCCATAGCGAAGGTGGGCTCTGGTCTTCTATATATAAGCATTATCCCAGCTGATTCATTCTATTTCTTTTACAAACACCATAAACTTACCCTCCATCTGCTAACGTTCTATATCTCTATTATTCTACTCCTTAAAATACATTCATTATATGTTAAGCATCCTAGCATTACATTACCTCCGATCTCCATAAATGTAAGAAGAGAATTTTAAGTTTGACCCCTATTGGTTTGTAACTCAACCACCTACCCCACCTCTAAAACCACATACATACAAACCTTGCTTAGCGGATGTATGAAATTTTGTAAAATTATTAGAATTTAAAATTCGTAAAAAAACATAAATGAAGTTGTGACGCGCCCCCCCAATTAGACTTGCTTATTGACGATTACTTACAAATAAACAAATCCAAAGGGTTATCTATGATATTAGTGACTAATTTAAATTTTGAACCAATATTGTCGAAAAGGAGCCTCGAGTCACTATAAATTCTAGGTTAAAATTTCCAAATCTGTTTATTAATCTGTCATCGCATAACAAAGAAGACTAAAGTTGACTAGCCATTTCTAAACTCGAGTTTAGAAATGGCTACGCCTGCGGATTCGACTTAATTATGTTTTGATAATGGATATTGTTCCGAAACATGTCAACTAGTCAACTTTAGTCTTCTTTGTTATGCGATGACAGATTAATAAACAGATTTGGAAATTTTAACCTAGAATTTATAGTGACTCGAGGCTCCTTTTCGACAATATTGGTTCAAAAAATAAACAAATAATAAAAATGTACAAACAAACCCACTTAAGATTTATGGCCGATTTTAAATAACTGGGCCGACCGTATGACCGGGAAAATTCCAAAGGGCCACCCCGACTTGCATGCACTCTTAACCGTTCTTTCCAGGCGGTCGCTACCTACTGCGTACCTAAAGGTCTACCGCCAGCGTTACAGCTAAAAGTAGTTTACTGACCTACTTCTGTCTACAGTTGAACGACCCTCCGGAGGACCCAATATACAGAATAATACCTTTAATTAGGGCTTACGTGATCTTGTTAATAGGAAACTACGTCGTGATAACCTGGTTCTTTTGGCGAAGCAGCGAATAATTCTTTAAAACAAGGAATTTGATGTTTTAATAATGAAACACAACAATTAAATTTAACTAATTATTTATTGAAAAAAAGAAAAAAAAATGAAAAAAACTCCTGATATCCGCCTCTGTGGGATCGGAGATCGTGAGCGAAAAACCCTTGCGTTTGAAATCAATACAAACAAACAAAAATTATGATTTTCAGAAAGTACAGATATCACTTTCGAATATCGGCGCGATCTACTCTCTTTCGATTCACACCGTTGGTGGTTTAATGTCTACAGATATTTGTGGGAGAGCTCTGCTCCTCACTTAGATTAATAAATAATTGAGTTCAACTGAGCTCGAGTCTTGGTACAGTGTTCGTCACTTTTGATCGTACACAAAGACTTGTTTTGTTTAATAAACCAACGCACAAAGTGTACTTAATTAATGGAGTTAATTAATGAATTAATCAGGTGGTTTAGAGAAGTATGTGATACAAATGCCGCCTTCAGCGATCAATTTGCGAGTAAATCAGTAGCAATCACCTGTTTTTCAGGGACTCCCTTGGGAGGTGTTGGTTTAACCCTATCTCTAACGAACTTGATTAATATGGTGCATGTAATGAGCCGAACTTCTTCTACTACGTCACTTGAGCGTTAATTAATTGCTTTGAGGGCGGTGCTCTACCCACTTGCCTGTTTTGCCAGGACTCTCTGTATGTCGCTCTTTCGCCGTCTAACCTAGCTAATTAATTTATAGCGCAAGAAATACGTTTTGACTGCTTTATTTGCACTCCACTATGGGTGGTTTTGGCATTGCAGTCTCTAGGCAATCGCTTCTAATTAACCGACAAATCTCTCGGCAAAGACAACAGTTTTACCCTCCCACATATACAGGGTGTGAAAGAACCTTTGTTGAGAAAATGGCTAGGAATGTAGTTCAAATTGTTTGGTTTCCAATTTGCCTGAGAGAATCCCCAAGGGTAGAATGATTTCTAAAAGTACACTGTATTGAAAGCCCAGGTAGATGTGGGAAATAGTTAATTGCTGTTGGTTGATTAAATTACAGAATTTGTCTACTAATTAAAGAAACACTGAGATGAAGGTCACTAGTGAGTTTTAATACTCGCCGAAATGTAAGAAAAAATAGTCTGATCAAAGTTATTTAAATGCAACGTCAAGACGAAGATGCCTGACTCTAGTCAGTAGTTAATGCAAATCAAATTTTATCCCTACGCAATTGTTACCACCAAAGGTGCGCTGAAGCAATACAAATAAATGTCAATTACCTAAGCCGTATAATCCGTGTCCCACTTCCCTGCACTATCACTCAGATTAAATCACTCGCTTCGCGACGCCTACGTGTTTAGTTTTAATTGCCTTTCTTAACACACTGTATTTAAATCGTACCGAAATAAATGATTTAACCAAAAAATGAATAAAGACTACAAGCGCCTAAGGAAAAACACAATTAGGCCAAATTAGAATGAACTCAACCGTTCTCGTCAAAGCGTCAATGCTATCTGCCGTTTCTTCGTGTCCACTACTTTCCCCGAAAATAATTAAAATCCATCCCCTCGGACTTTGCAGCGAAATTCGGAAATCACTTCGACCAATGGTAGCCGTTGATTTGAATTCTAGCCCACACCCTTGACTGCATTTTTCTCACAAACAAATATAAATTATGAGCTCCAAACTGTCATACGGAATGCGTCTCACGATGTCTGCGATTTGTTTTCTCTAACTGCCTTTCAAGAGCCTCTTGAATTGACAGAGACTTATATCGCTAGACTGGGAATAGAAACAGACGAAAACAAAATATTTCAACTCGAGTGTAATTCGATATTCCTTTTCCGTTAATGTACATGTACCCGTGATTTTAGCGCGACAAACATTTGTACAGAAATTCGAAATACAAAGATAAGGCTACTTCACATTGGCAGATTTAGGGCTTTCTGTGTGTTCTATTATTACCCGAAAGAGACTGCACGTCGCCCAGTATTGCTGCTTATCGTTTGAAAAAAAAGATACCCAGAATATGGACATGTGTTCGTTATTTGACATAGAACATGCAACCATCGAATTTGTTTTGAAAACAAATTTAGCGAGACGTTTCAAAGTTCTATAAAGTCGTTTCGTTTAAGAAAACAAAATTTGGGTTCTCGCCAAAGGGAGGAATCATACATTTCAGCTAATGACATGACATTTTCCGAGAGACGAACTAGATTGGACAAAATTAGGGAATCAAGGAAGGGAATTATATATTTATGAAAAAATAAAGTAAATACAGTGAAAGCTCTGGGAGCTGTCCGCTTATAAGAGAGCTTTAAGCGAATAAAATTAAATTTTGGTTCCAGAAAAATTGTCCGGTCAAGAGAGATGTCCGCTTATGAGAGCTGTCCGTAAGGAGAGCTTTCACTGTAAAACATTCAAATTTTAGCTTCATCAAAATAATCTCAAGAGTGTTACAAGTGAAACCAGCAAACACTTATGAAGTTCTGTAAAGTTATAGATGGCATGATGAAAAATAATAATAGAGTTCTAATCGAAAGGGGAGAATCACACATTTTAAATAAAGAAGTGAAATTTTTTGATTCACACAAAATTCTATGGGAGTAGAAGAGTAAGAAAGAAATGAAAATTAATTACAATAATCGATATAAATTTTGAATGAATTTCTAAACTTACAGATGTTAAAAATTGACGAGCCAATACTTTTACACATGATTCTTGCGCATTCTTCCACTTCGATTCAGGCATTTCTCCTGTTTTTTAATTTTAAAATTTTTTTGTAATAAAAAATCTTATTAATTTCCCGGGTGTATTGTGGGTTTCTCATTTCATTACATAAATTTAACCTTTTATGCAAACACCTCCCGTATAATAAACAATACATATAAGGGCAGCGTCCGTTTAAATAAGGCTCTACGATGCCAATAAAACTCCTGACAAGGTTTGCTAAACACGATTATGAGCGCACGCGTTACGTTCCGACCTACATAACTTTTATACATATTTAGCCGGCGAAACTGCCCCATTGATCTTACCCTCTCGCTTAGGAACCTTAAAGGCTATGATAATGCCCTCGAATGGAATAAATAGCGTTCCGGTTTCATCACTTCACGTAGGCCTTCCCATTTTGCCGGAGAATGTTTGCTGTAACGCAGTAATGTTTGAGTATAAGATAGGCAGATAATGTAAACAAATGATATCTCTGATATTTCCGGGTTAAACCAGTTAGTTATTATTTTTTTTATGAAACGGTAAATGGAAACTAAACATAGCAAATGTTAAAAGAATGTAATTAAATTTATTGTCGTACATTTTCACATTTTTATAACTGGAACTATCATAACTAAAAAAGAATCGTATATGTATGTACTCGTATGTGCATAACTTCCGGTGAAAAAGGAAGTGCTGTTGCTTTTAGTAGACAGTTCAATAAATTATATTTTATTTCGAGTTTTATTTTTTTCTTGGTATATTGCACAAAAATGTATACATTCATATGAACACTTATTTTTATTTATTCCATTTCCTTGCACCGCCTGGAATATAACAACAGGCGAACTTGCGACACATTCGGAGCATGTAGCGGAAACCGCTACTTAATCGACGTACTCCGATAATTACATTAATCAGCCGTCGTTTGAAAAGCAAATGCAATTTCAAGATTCACGCTCAATTAACGACGGGATGCTGCCGTCTAAATATACTTCGATCACTTGCAATCTTGTGGTGTTTGCGAATCCTGTTGTTTGATTCGTCGACTTCTGAATAAACTCAAGTACGAATATCTGATCAATATCCGACGAAAACTATTAATCAGTATAAAATGATTACAATATACAGTTTGTTGTTTTAAGAATGCTCATTGACATTAATACGACAATCATACTTGTCAATGGATCGATTAGGACAATACACTTGGTTGGAACTTTATTAACGCAATATGAATTATACTATAATCATTACAGATAATGTGCCAGTAATATATACAAAAATTTCTATTTACTTATACATAGCGCACTATACAGTAAATGTCGCGAGCTTATAGTCACATCGGTAATGTTCGTCTACGTGAGAGGAGAGAGAGATTACCGCAGTCCGGAGTATAGCTTCAGTATGATGCGAGGTTTGCTATTGACGAAAGTTCACGAAGTTGAGGTGTCTGACCATAGGGTGATAACACTATCTGTATAAAGTTTGGATTGTTTCCTCAACAAGCTTGTCATTTTGAAAACGTGGTTTTTACTACTATGTATTACAATAGCATAGTATTATGACGTATATAATACAGTGACGTGAAAATCCACCACTACCGACAGGTAAATAATTTTTCATTATTAACCACTGATGACTAATGAATAAATTTGCCTTTTTTTTTATAATCCTGTGATCGTTTTAAAGAGAGTTATTTATGTATTAAGGACGTAAAGAGGTTTTAAACTCAAAATCACGTCAAAGGCCATAAAAATAAGTAAGGTCCGTGGTACACACATAAGTTTATGCACGGTCGTAGATTTTGTAATATTTCTGAAAGAAATTAAATTTTCCACACACATCTAGTGGTAGCTTTATTAAATTTGAGTTTTATACGTAATATGGGACCGGGAAAACAACAGTAGCCACATTGCTTGTCATTACAGTTTTACTTTATAGCCCGCCGTGCTATAATGAGGTCCAAGGTCTATAAAAAGACGTTTATGTCAAAGAAATTCGTTTATAATTGTCAAATTATATATAACCATGCATAAAAAGTTTTATAGCACGATTTAATACAGCCGAGAGATTATATTCAGTGGTATTTTATGCACTACTATCATTGTTTGAATAAATTTAATTAATTAATTAAACCATGCAATGTGCTTGTTCATAGACTGACCGTGTTTCGAACGGTGTGCAACATAAACCTTCCATGACCATTTTTTGCAAAATACTGAAGCTCAAAGCTTGAGCTTCAGGTTCATTTATTAAAAAGTATCTCTTGCTTTACTGATTTCAATCTAGACTTTATTTTTATGTCAAGATTTATTAATTCTATTCAAAAAACTATCATGGCAACAAAACAGAAAACTGTCAATTTTATCATTACTTGAAATAAATACTCTTTTAAGTTATTTATTAACAATTATACTAGCAATGGGAAAAATAGTATATATCACCACGGTAGACAAGTCTTTTATAACCCTCGGGCCCTCCGGTTATGTAGTACACTATATATCTTGATGTATAGCATACTATTTTTCATTTGTTCTTTACAGACTAAAAACATTTCACAAAATTAAATTATTCTCTGCCTAAGCTGCTAAAGTTGTAACAACATTTTAAAGAATTCAAGTATATGGCAATTAACTAAATTTTATTTATTTTAAAATCACTTCAAACTGCAATTTGTACGCGAGTAATGATTCCAGATATTCGTTGTACGTGGTTAATGAATGAGCACGCCTCCCTGTAATTAGTTTAATTAATTCCGTGCTGCAGAAACAAGAGAATTGCAGCTTTCGTTTAAACCGCCGTTCAATCTCGCACTGCCTAATTAGAACCTTTCTGTTTGCTGACTTATTGTAACCAGTGAATTAAGGACGGAATGACTGCATCTCAGGTAAATCAAGGTAATTTTTGAAAGTGGTTTGCGGTAACTGCATTTCCAATTTAAACTCAATCACTAATTTTCGAAAGTGTATAACAATGCTACAGTCTTTTTCTTTTGGTTTTCCCCTTTTGTCAAATGTGTTTCCGAATTTGTCAAATGACTTTCTAATCTGTTCAAAGTATAGTAGGCCTACGGATTGGAAAGTCATTTGACAAATTCGGAAACATAACTGACAAAAGGGGAAAACCAAAAGAAAAAGACTGAAATATCGATACCTTTTCGCCAAAGTAAAGTATCTTAAGGCCATTTCATGAATTTTACAGGAGAGGGCTTCTTGTGTAGATGAATTACGTTACCATTTGTGTGTTATGATATTGTAAAATCGGTCATATCTCACTTTTAATAAAAGTAAGACTTATAATATTCCAGCAGAACAGTCCGATACATAGGCTCGTATTCACAGTCAGTTCTTATACTTAAGAAAATGTCTTATAGATTCATAGACAGGTTTTAAGAAAATCTTAAGTTTTTCTTGAAGTCTTAACTTACCTATGGCGATCTCATTTAAAAAAGTTTCTTATAATGCTTAGGACACCCAAAATCTCATTTTCACAAAAAATGTCATGATACTTTAGTAAACTGCTAAAGTTTTTTTTTTTATTCCAACAAAATATGTTATTTCAAATAAACGTGTCTCTCTGTCCTCTTAATGAAATGTCACACACAACATTAAAGCTTCATTAAACCCGTATTTAAAATATGTAAAATTTATAAAAACTAGTCATTAGATTTATCTTGGTGTTTCCATTTCTTCGGCCGCACCGGCGTAATCCACATATAATAGGAATATTTAGGTTGTATGTTCAAAGTTATAAAAACATTATTGTATTATGTAGGATTAGTTGTATCGTTGTATCTTATTACAAGTCTTAAAATTTTAGAAAGTTTTCAAGGGTTTAATAATAGCAAAACATGTAAACGAAAGAATCAAGCCAGCCTCAAATAACAAAATCTAAGATATACGTGTACCTAATAACTCCGAAAATAAACAAGAATTCCAAAAATTTAAAAATTTGTTGTCGATTTTGAATACAATGAAATCCTCTGGTCAGTTGTTTCGGCCCTATTTGAGGCCTATTCAACAGATGAATTTATGCTTGATATAATTTTGCAATATCACCAACTTGTTCTACTTACGCTCGAAATCGAGTATACGTTTAAATAGTTCAGGCTGAAGAGGCCCCAAATAGGGCCCAAGGAGCTTTCCAAATGATGTTCGAGGATTATATTGCATTCAAAACCGCCTTGCAAAAAAAATATTAAGCTCGCTTACATACACTGAGAAAACAAGATGTGTTAATCCAACCAAAAAACTGTTTGTCCAACAAAAGATTTCGTTTCAATACGTTCAAACAATTTTTTTTTATAATTTAACATTTATATAAATGTCATTAATTTTATTTTGTACTAATCAGATTACCATATCAAAACAAATAAATCAAATAGCTTACTGTTATGTTACACAAATACTTTGTTTACAATAAACCAAATATTTAGTTGTAAATTTCTGTAATAATAAATTTTATTTAAAGTAACCACACAAAATTAAAATGATATTTTTGTTACAGTAACATGTGTATGTATACCTATTTAACAAAAATTTTAGTGTAATCAACATTTTTATTCACAACAAAAAGAAACTGTTATACCAATGCATTTTGTTTTCTCAGTGTAGTAATTGGCAGTCGGGATGATCAGTTTAAGATTAGGCTATTTAGGTCCAGTTTTATAAATACAACTATTGGTTTATCTCCATAGTAACGAGCGCCATTTATTGAAAAATATCAATTTTTTAAATATTTTATTTTTACCAATTACGCAATATTCTAATATTATTTCTAATTTTATAATATTCTAATGTCTTAGATTTACAAATATGATTTCAATTATTATTTTTCTAAGACTATTCTAAGAAAAGACAATATTTTGGCTAAATAAAACCTTCAAAAATGATAAGAAAATTATAAAAATATACAGGGTGTCCGTTTTTCGAGCCTAACCATAGGGATCTTGGTTATCTTGAGAGATAGGTGAACAAAGTTGCGTATTTTTATCCCAATCAACAATCTCCAAATAAATTTCACCTATTATTTACGGTTTTCAAGATATTCGAAAAAAAAAATTAAAAATAACGACTTCTCATTTTTACTTTTTTTACGATTTTTCATTTTTACTTTTTTCATTTTTACTTTTTTCTATAAAAACCGATGGAGCTAGGCATTTTTAGGTCAGACCATTGTTAAGGCACATTTTTATGAGGAATTTAAATATGCCATTGTCTTTGTCATATCTTTGTCTCTCGGACGACACAGCACTTTAAAATCAGGCACTACTACTTAAAATTCGCGTTGTCTCATATTTATTTATAATTACTAATGTAATTATATTTCCCTAGTTTATCTAAGTCGCTAAACAAAGTCAAATATTACTTTAACAAACATTATTTGACTGTACGTATCGAGCGACAAACGCAAACAAGTTTCAAGACGAGATGAGCGTGATTAATATTGCTTCGGAACAACTTTTTGTTTAAGTGGAACATTTACGATTAAATATTAAAATTAAGAGTTTTCAGAATTTAATCACAGTGAGCTTAGGTAAAGAACTTTATTTACGGCCGCTTTCTAATTTCTAATTTCTAAAATAAAAGCGGAAATCAAAAAAGGAGATGTTGTTTTCGATTTAAATTTACTAAATAATAAAAATCATAGAACATAAAATACTGAGACCTATTAAAACAGCTTATGTATGTTTAGTATGCTTAGGGCTAATAAGTAATGCAGGAAAATGGGTAAGGAAAATGAAAAAAAAAATAGACGTTATGAAAATTAACATAAATAAAAGAAAAGTGATGAGATTATCTAGGAAATACAATATCGTGTAAAAAATAGATACAGAAATATGTATAGAAATATGTAATAGATACAGAAATAAATATGTAACAGTTTTATCTACAATTCTGATTAGAAATGAAATATATGAAAAAAAAAAGTAGTGGGAAAACAAAAACGATAAAATAAGAATTGATTGAGCGAATAAGAGAAATGGTAAGACAAATAGAAGAGAACATATAGAATCTAGAAATGAGACAGTTACAATGACATGAAAAGAATAGCAGGTGGGCAAGAAAAAGCAACAAAAGAAAATGAGAGAGGCCTATGAAAACGTAATAGTAGAGACAGGTCTCAAGGGATAAAAAAGCAAGGAAATAGAAATAAATAAAAGGAATAAAATAAATAATAAATAGAAAGGAATGGAAGAAGTGGCTAAGAAGGAAGAAAATAATCAGCAAACCCTAAAATCCGACGTCGTAAATAGCTAAAATATCATAGAAAAAGAAGCTTGACTTACTTTCTTTTATCGTTTAAAATGCATTTCAACAACTTTTTTCACTGAGAACTTATATAAAATGTAGTAGTGAAATAACAACAAATTTATTAATACGAAAACTCGCTTTTTCAATCAGAAATTTACTGTTACTTTTGGTTTGTTCCCATAGTAACAGTTATGAAAACAATTGTTTTTATGGCAATAAACTGGAGCTTAAAGTTAACTTGTGGTTGAAAATCTAGATCTAGACAAATATAAATCAATGTCAAGCACTTTAATTACTAAAAAAAAACTTGAAAAATATACTTTTGTATAAGTTGCCGTAATTTTCCGAATGTCATGCTGTGACTGAATGAAAGACGAATTTACAGATTGACAAAATTTAAAAATTGACAGATGTCCTCAAGTTGAGAACTTCCAGGTTTCACAATAATGAAGACACTAAGCAGAAACAGTAATGAAAACATAAATATCGTCATAATGGCATTATAATTCATTCACATTCAGTCTTCAGTCTGACTAAAGGGATGATTCCGGTACATACTCAAACGCAACAATAAAACGTAATATGTACAGTATGAGCATAAATGATTGAGGACAAGTTGAATTTCCCGCCTTTCAATATTTTTCTTAAGTTGGTCAAATGCATAGGCGTGCACTCACAAATCGGAATCTTAATTCATGACATAACCTTTACAGAAAAACTCATCGTGGACATTTTATCTGTGGTTTCCAAGCAAAAAATAAGTTACATCTCGGATTCTCTTTTAAGTAGGTAGATTTGGATGCATTTAACGTCAGAAAAATATACCACACAAAAATTATTTTTATTTACAAACTCAGTGCAGGTCGGACTACAAAAAACAATACTCAGTAGCCCATGTTCGGTTAATCTGACTGTTTACGTACCCCGACAAATGAAACCATGCTTCATCAGTGAAAAATGTCAGATCTAATAAATCATTATTTAGAGTATTATTGAACCATTCACAATATTGCACCCGTTTTTGGTAGTCAAGTGGCAATAATTGTTGTACAGTTGTAACTTTATATGGATGCATTTTTAAGTTTTTCATCAATGCATTCCGGCAAATACCATAAGATAAACCTAAGGATACATTTTAGTTATATTCACATTAAATATTCAAATAATATTGCATACCTGTTTGTACACTAAGTTTTCGTACCGATTTATTTGGGCTCTGATCCATACGACCACGAAGGTCATCAACAACTTCCTCAGTTAAAACTGTTGGTCGTCCTGATGATTTGCCCTTACATAGGCAATGCTTCGTTTCAAAACGAATAACAATACGTTCCTTATGTTGAACAAAAACCTTATATGGAACGCGAACATCAGGAAATTCTTCATTAAACTGTTCAATGCAGGAACGTGTGGAATACCTCCAAGTACCATCAGCATTGCGGATTCCACTTCGAAAGTATGCTTTCAAAATGAAAGCCTCTTGCTCTTCCGTAAAGGGCACTTTGGCACACCGTTAGACCTTTCGCTACAAAATAGTCTGGTAATTAATTATGAATTAATACAGTCATTTCAAATACCTAATTGCAATATGTATGCAAACGTTGGCTCTGAAAAGATCCGTTTAAAAATTCGTATGAAAGCAAAATAATAACTCGGAAAACAATAAATACAACGTAAACATGCGACGGGCGACACTGAACAAAAATTAGTTTATTTTCAGGAGGGCCAGACACAAGGAGTAAAAATCACTAGATAGAGACGCGGGAAATTCAACTTGTCCTCAATCATTTATGCTCATACTGTATATATAAAGTTATTCTAAAGTAAATAACATTGGATTTTATCATAACAAGAGGAAATAAGAAAAAGTTAATTATGTACATCACCGTGTTATTCATTCTTCTACGTTATAAACGGCATTAGTAAGTGTATTTCCTAGGAATGTTTTCAATGACATATATAAAAAAAAAAATTCTATTCACTCTTTTTCCTCGTCCCAGTAGGCGAGTTAGGGTGATATTTTTGTTGGTATCACAATGAAACATGGACGTCAGATGAGATGGTTATGTTTATTTTTAATTTCATGGTTTTAATTTGAGTCCACTGAAGGAGACGTTGTTGCCAGCTCGACTGTAGTGCATATTTCATGGTGCTCATGCTTTCATCAGTGCTTCTTCGTATAATATTTGGCAACATAGTCAGATTAGTGGTGTGGAATTGTCATTAATATTTTTCATGTCAGATTATGGCATCTATCAAATTTCAGGGCAGCAACTTAACGAAACGAGAACACGGCCTACTGAGACGAGGATAAAGAGCGAATAGATATTATAATATTAATTATTTCAGTAACTCACGAGTAGTAGGTCTATTAAGAAATATCTTTTTTTTAAGGTAATTCCGTAATTAGTACTCAACCGGATTTATATGTTGTGACCTGAACTCTTTGGAAAATGCCTACTAGTTACATAGTTAACATACCAACGAAAGAAAAATAATATTGAAAAAAACCAATCCCTATAGAGCAAAATGGTTTCTGTATGGAATCCAACTGTTAATATATTTACAGAAGATACAGCCATTTTAAACTGGGAACTTACTTTAGAATAACTTTATACTTTGATACACTCGTGAAAATTTGCTTTCAAGCTTTCCGCGAAAGCAGCACGTTTTTTCTTCTTACATTTCGTTTCGGAATATTGAACAGGTTATTGAATTTTGCAACACGGCGAGTCAATACAAAACACGTAGCTTTCCTGTGACGTGTCAGCATTTCTTAATATAGCTCGATAGAGAAACAAAGTTTTAGAGATTTATGTGGGTGAATTTACTCGCGCCGGTAGCGGCACATGTGGACGAGGTTTAAAGCAAAGCCTTTCCGCTGTGGCGGTGGATAATTTCCGGTATGTCTGGAGTCAAGCCAGAACGGACATGCAGAGTGCACATGCTCACCTCCGGCTAACTTGCTAATAACGCCCGCCAACAATTCATTAATTTGTAAAGCGCTTGTGTTACGAGCCACTCCGCAACAAGCATGTCGAGCAAATTATTTTTTTTTAACGTGAAGCAACAAGAATGAGTAGGATTTAAGCTTTGGTCTAAAATTTACATCTTCAAAAGAGCTACGTTAAAGATCCCACTTCATTTTACATTTTTTTAATTCCTGGAAAACAGTGAAACCTCTAAAACATTCAATTTAAGAGTAAAAAAAATTCAAGAGATTTTCCACTTTGCAAAAGTTAACAAAAAGGAAATGGCAAACCACTACCTTACCAATAATAAAAACAAATACTGGAGGGCAATTAACAAGTAGGAAGGCAAGTAAAGAAAACAGTATAATAATCGCCTGGTGGTCCACAGGTTTGCGTATTTGCCTTCGAATCCGAAGGACGTGAGTTCAGCAAATCAGCACCCAACCTGGCTATAGATTCTTCAAGTGCGAATGAAAAACGGTAACAAGCCTTCTTTTCGGGTAGGAAGTAAAGCCGTAAGCCCCGTGTTAATGCGATATTTGGCACGTTAAAAATCCCCATAGTAGAATTGGCCAGATGACCATAGCAGTTGGAGCCTGAAGGTATTTTGAGGTATTGAGTGGATGCCGCTTTTCTTGTGTCCAAAGAAGCACACCGGGACAAATTAAACGTTGTTTATTTGTAAGAAAAAGACAATATTACAATAACAATCTTCAGCATACAGACAGATGTTTTTTGTGTAACTATTTACATATAAACAACAAAAACACTATAACACATACTAGATGAGCGCGCAAATCTTCAATGTTCGACATTCCCATCGATTAAGCGCTCTCTATATTTTAATAACTAAGCCCATTTTTGCAAAATGTTTCTTGAAAGTTTCTTTAGGTAACGGTTTAGTAAGTATATCAGCTACTTGTTCACTGGAGTTAATATAGAAAATATTCATCTCATTGTTTCTATATTTTTCTCTGATGAAATGGAATCGAACGTCGATATGTTTCGTCCGCTTGTGGAATTCCGGATTTTTGATTAACCTAATAGTACTTTGATTATCTATGAATATAGTGGTTGGTGAAATACATGGATGTTCTATATCCAGCAGTAATTGACGCAGCCATATGGCTTCTTTAGTTGACATACTTGCAGCAACATATTCCGCTTCTGTGGTACTTAGACAAACCATGCGTTGCCTCTGTGCTGTCCATGTTACAGCACCACCGGAAAGTGTAAAAACATACCCAGTCATGGATCGCCGCGTATCTACGTCTCCTGCAAAATCTGCATCGGTATATCCATAAAGTGTCAAACCGTTTTCTGCACGAGTGTACATGATTCCAACATTTGCAGTTCCAATTAAATATCTAAAGATTTTCTTCACAGCTTTCCAATGTTCGTCATTATGTTTTGATAAAAAGCGACTAACCATGCTTACTGCGTACGCTATATCTGGACGTGTAACCATAGCTAAAAATATCAGAGAACCTACGGCCTCCTATAAGGAACAGAATGAAGATTTGAACTGCTATCTGGAACAGAGCTTAGATTAACGTGAACATCCGCAGGAATAACATTTGAATTTGCTTCATTCATTTCAAAAAGTGATAAAACGTTCTCGATATATAATTGTTGATGAATTAAAATGCTGTGTTTATCACGATCACGAATAAGTTGCATGCCTACGAAGCAGCTTGCATCGCCAATTGTAATTTCAAAATTTTTGGCTAAAGTTGATATAATCATATCAAGAGCATTTTTTGTTGTGCTGAAAATTAATCCATCGTCAACATACAATGCAATGTAAATCTTACAGTCATTGAAATTTGCACAATAAACACACGTATCTGCTTGACTGCGTTTGAAACCGTAACTTTCCAAGAAACTATTTAACTTATGATTCCAACATCGAGATGATTGTTTTAAGCCGTACAACGGTTTGTTCAATTTGCACACTTGATCCGTATCACTGACGTTCAACCCTTTAGGAATTTTCATGTAAATGCTTTCATCGAGGTCGCCTTGAAGAAATGCAGTCTTCACATCAAATTGACCAATTTCGAGATCTTCTTCGGCTGCGATAGCAAGAAGTACACGCAAGGAGTCATATCGGACGACTGGTGAAAAGATTTCATCATAGTCCTTTCCAGGCTCTTGTAAGAAACCTTTGGCACAGAGACGGGCTTTATATCGAGGTGAATCACCCTGTGTCAGCTTCTTCTTCTTGAATACCCATTTACTACCTATAGGTTGTCGATCTGGTGGCAAGGAAGTCAGTGTCCAAGTTTTGTTTTTGGCGTGTGCAACAAGTTCTTCCGAGATGGCTTCTTTCCACTTATCTGCATCATCGCTGGAGATGGCTTCTTCGAAATTTTGAGGTTCATGAATTTCGGCAAGATTAAGTTCTAATCGTTGGGGCTTCTTTAACTTATGTCTATCTCGGAGTCTTGAAGTAATACTATCTTGCGAGACAGAGTTTTCAGAATTTGCTTGATCAACATAATCATCTTGGGGTCTGATACCATCAGATGGTACGGGATGATCATTATTGTCTTTAGTGTCTTGATCAGCATCTGCATCTTCTCTAAAATGAATCCCATCGTCTTCACCACATTGGTTGCTTGAATGATTTTCATCACCGTTTTCATTTTCATCGAAAGTGACATTTCTTGATATTGAAATGCTGCCAGTCTTTAAATCAAGCAATCTGTAATTTGTTGAGTCTCCTTGATACCCAACAAGTATTAATTTCTTTGATTTAGGATCCCACTTCTTACGTAAGCTTTTGGGAATATTCATGTATGCTGAGCATCCAAAAATTCTTACATGTGATAATTGTGGTTTCCTTTTGTCCATTTTTCATAAGGTGTAGATCCTGTAGTCTGAGATGTTGGAGTACGGTTTAAGATGTAAACGGCAGTGTTTATAGCTTCTGCCCACAGACGTGTTGGAAGATTTTTCGCAAAGAGCATAGATCTGGCGCTTTCCACAATTGTTCTCATATCTCTTTCCGCACGGCCGTTTTGCTCGGGAGTATAAGGCGCTGTCGTTTCATACTGAATGCCTCGTTCTGTTAAATGATGACGTAGCCGCTGATTGCAGAATTCTGTACCGTTGTCTGTCTTCAAAACCTTGATAGGACGACCAAATTTATTTTCAACGAGTTTTTCGAATTCTTTGTATTTCTCGAATGCGTCACTTTTGTGTTTTATGAAATATACGTATCGGAATCCAGTGTTATGGTCTTTAAATGAGATAAAGAAACGTGCACCACCCACAGAAGTCTCTGACATAGGTCCGCAAAGGTCGCTGTGTATAAACTCACCGGGTTCGAAGTGTCTTCGATTTTGAATTTCCTTGAATGACAATCGATGCGATTTTCCGTACTGACACGCTTCACAGAAGAATTGCTCTTCGTTCGAAAATTTAATGTCTTCTACGAGATTTAGCTTTACCATGTCACGAAGATATTTACAATTGACATGACCAAGACGATTGTGCCACAGCTTCAATGAATTTTGACTTGCTATGTTTGCTTCTTGTCTTGTTACCACTCTCAGGAACATTCGAAACAACTGGTTGCTTTGTTTCATGCCTTGAGCAACTAGAGTTGTATTGTCGAAAATCTCTACCACATTGTTTGTAAAAACGACATCAAAATTCTTTTCTGTGCAAGTTCCCACCGAAAATAGATTTTTGCGTAATTCAGGAACGAACAGGACATTTTGAAGTTTAGCAGGATACCATTCGCCATTGATTTTTTTCTCTACTAAAATTGTACTACCAATGTAAAAGCGACGCTAGCTCTGGGCCCATAACCTTTTGAGGTATTGAGTGGATGCCGCTTTTCTTGTGTCCAAAGAAGCACACCGGGACAAATTAAACGTTGTTTATTTGTAAGAAAAAGACAATATTACAATAACAATCTTCAGCATACAGACAGATGTTTTTTGTGTAACTATTTACATATAAACAACAAAAACACTATAACACATACTAGATGAGCGCGCAAATCTTCAATGTTCGACAAGGTACGCACCCCGATACTTTATCCATTAAATGAAAAAAAAGTCTAATAAACCTGTTAGAACGTAAGTCCTCAAATTGCCTAATAATGAAGAAGAAGAAGAAATTGTAAGAGTAACCTGCAGAACAGAATGAAATATTTTACTAGATATGTTAAAAAAAGAAAGAAAAGAAAAGAACCAAAATCATTAAACAATAAACGTCAACTAAGGAAAAATCAACCACTTAATATTTGTAACGAGTGGTTTTTTAAATCCGACGTCAAGTTGGCTGTGAAACATTCATTGTTCTATTCACAATGAATAGACTCACAATATTCATTGTGAATAGAACAATGAATGTTTCACAGCCAACTTGACGTCGGATTTAAAAAACTTCCAGTATTTATTAAACTTCCAGCGATAGAAAGACAGATTTTGAATTTCGCGCCAATCTAGAAAAGTCAATATTATTAACATACACAGTCCAAATGGTGACTTATTGCTGCTTTTAAGTTGGTTATTCGGAAATCAACTCGCACCTTGTATTCCTACGCCATGAAATACATGCAGATATGCAATTGTATTGGCGTATTGAAATTTGGGGTCTGTCTTTCTATCGCTGGAAATACATACCTTCTGTGGTCAATTTTACATATAAGTTGACATAGAAATGGATTGTACACATGATGAATTGTCGTAAAAATCAACCGTTATCAACCGTTATGAAAGGTAAAATTACTGAGAATTTTTTTTTATTTTAAATATTTCGTCTTTCTAAAAAGGTTTGTTTGTTCACTTTATAGTTACTTTACCGACGACCAAATAATACTGTCGGAATTTTGTTTAGGGGATAAAATTAAATTCTTGGCATCTGTTTTATTAATAAATGGCACAATAAGGATTGTGACAGATAAACGAGCAACAGTCTTTATAAGTTGAAATGTACGCATATAAAAGCAAAGAAATCCTACTTTCTTTATTAAATTCCAAGTAACACGAGAGGAAATTTAAAAATTATCTACCTAGCCATGGAGAAGAAGAGTATGAATAATTTAAACATTTTTATTTTTCAATTTTATTCTCCATTTTTCACACACTTGTGCCACTTTTTCCCAGTTCTAAGTCACTTGAAAAAAAAAATCTTTTGGAAACTCTGCCAAAATTCTCTGCTGCATCTTTTAGATCCTGATCTAAAGAAAATCGCCTTCCTCGTAGACTTTTTTTAAGTTGTCGAAATAGGTAATAGTCGTAGAGTGCCAGATCTGGACTAAATGGAGGATGTTCCAGTTCAATAAAGCCAGTGGTGTCGATAAATTCTTTTACTTTTCTTGCTTTATGCACCTTGTAATTGTCGTGCAAGAGAAATATTTCTTTACAGAACTTATGAGGTCCAAGAGCCATTTTTAAGCTCCGACGTGTACTTCGGTAAGCTTCTGCATTAATTGTTGATTCTTCTGCTACTTAGAAGATCGTAGCCATCAATTTTAATGTAGAATTTTGTGATCGTGTCTTTTTTGGGAGTGGAGAACCTTTATGTATTTATTGCACAGATTCTTGTTTTATTTCTAGGTTCCAAAAATGTACCCAGGTTTCATCACCAGTGATAATTTGTGAAAATAGGTTTCGCCTCGAAAGAGGCTAAATTTTGCGCTAAAATTTTCTTACGGTACATACAATTTTTGTTCCGACGACAACATACTAGGAACTTCTGTAGCTATTGGTGACACTGTCAGATATCAGTCATTCATCACTAAATCCTCAACCATTTCTGTATTTCGGGCCTTCCACCTCTTGGATCGTCCTGATTGGATTTTCGATCCCAACGAAACTACTTTGACCAAAATTTAGCTTGGAAATATTATGGGCAATCATGGTTATACACTGCCGTCGTTCTCTCATGGATATTTGTAGGAGTAAATCCGTTCTTTAGTCAGAAACGTTATTACACATCGATGTTCTAACTTGACATGATTCATTTTACACTTTTGAAAGTTTAATAACTCCTATTTCTTTTATCAAATGGATTGAATTTTTACACAGATATGTGAAAAAACTTGTCAATTCAAAACTAGTAAAAATCAACAATGTGGTTCTTTTGTTTCCTAGCTAGGTAGATAATTACTGAATCTCCCCTCGTGCCTTTAAAGTTAAAAGTTTAAAGAATTCCTAGTTTGAAAGCTATATATGAAAAGTTCATTAGAAACTTTAACAAAATATTTTTTATAACCATGTGATCACATACAGGGCGTTCCATAAAAAAACAACTAAGCAAAATGGCCATTTGCTTTATGCATCACCTTGTGTAAAGTTCCGAGAGAAAATTGTGATTGATCACACATTTGAGTTTACAAATAGTTAATTAATGTATTTACCAGAATTCAAAGCCATATATCACACAATTTTTTTTTAATTTTCGTTTTCAAAAACTTAGTAAAGTTAGATAAGTCAAATGACTTTTACATAGCTATCTTCTAACTCTCATGAAACGGCCTTGCGGCTTTTATCATGTCACGTCATTTCGACGTAGGTATATTTTCTTAACTTATTGTTAGATCCATAAGATCGGCATATAAATGAAAAATGAACTTTAGATTCAAACCTTCTTTTATTAAAGGCAAAATTAATTTATTTTTTCGAGAACTTTAAAGCAGAATATTGATTTAACGAAACACGTTTAAATAGAGATAAGTTGAGTTAAATCGTCTTATTTTGAGCCCAGAAATCTGTAATTAGGCTAAGTTCAGACATTTTAGAGACACCTGTGTATTTATTACTGAAAGCAGCAAGCAATAAAAAATAAAATGAATCAGAGCAGGGCTATGAATATTGAAAAAAATTGATAATACAGTCTGTCGAATTTAATAGTTGTACTTAACACTAACATTTTAATTGTTTCAAGAGTTGGAACACAAAACGTTCATTGTTGAAAGTTATTTTAGGAATGGCCTATTCTAAATTATTTTATTTTCGTTCGCTAGGCAAATTGAAATTTTAATGATAGACCCGAGCTCTGATTTTCCTCACTCAATATGTCAGGCATGTGCAGAGCGGGCATTGACTGTATTTAACATGAATAATAAATATTTCAAATATAGCATAGCGAATAATTCTATATAAAAGAAGAAATAATTCACAAAATTTCTAAATATACTAATGCCTAACATGATCAAAAATATCATGGAGAGAATTACTTTTTAGGTATAAAAAAATGGTAGGGAAGAAATAAAACACAAAACAAAGACAAAAATGTAATTTAATTTAAAAATCAATATGGTCAACATGAGATTCATAAATTTGAATTGTATTATTCCTATTTCTATAAGCAGTGTTTGTCTTTTTTAAAATGACGATTTCAGGGAACTACTAATAAATTCATTTAAAAAAAATTAATGTTCATTAGCTACATGAGATTCGTAAGTTTGGATGATAGCTTTCAAGGTTTCGATGAGCTTTGGTAGTTTTGTGTTTAGGAAAACATTTTCTTCTTTGAGATGACGACTGCTGGCGACTTCGGCTACTTTTTCTGTTAAAAGAAAGAATATTTAACAATTTAACTACATACTGTACTCTTTCAAGTTTTCAATATTTAACTAATTAAATGAAGGTGTTTCTCGTGCACCCGAGTTGAAGGAGTTTCACATCACTGTAACTGTTCTAATATGATAGCTTTAAATTTTAATCAAATTGAGGTAAATCCGCACAAACCTGTGCTACTTTTACTTTACTGCATTTTAAAAGTAAAATATTTATGCATTTTGTGTGTGGTGAATAGGTCGTAGTTTATGCGGAAGGTTCTTTGTTCCTTGGGCAAGTAACCTAAATACTTTAGCACTATTGTGCCTTTGTAAATTTTTGAAGTTCTTTTTTCTTGTCATTTTTCTGCGCTCGTGTAACATGTTAAAATAAGAGTCAAACTTTATCTTATCACTTTAGAAACTTAACTTCCCAAATAAAAATACCATGAAACTTTTATTCCCCATTGATTGTATATTAACCCCGAGATGTTTTGCTGTTATTCATCATGTGTAAATATTTATCGAAGTATAAAAATAATGACGGGGAAACTACATAAATTTAATTAAAAATACAAAAAGATTTCTTGCCCTTAGACATTGACATTTCACAGTAAATTTACGCCCAAAATAAAAAAGCTCAGAGGAAATTTAAAAAGTGCTGACGCTTGCCAGTTCCTGTGACACGCTAATTAAAATAAAAACGGGGAAATTATTTTCCCCTCTCGAAAGAAAACGAAGAACCGACGAAGGAATGGGGGAAAACGGCAAAAGCGGAAGTCCGGAGCATGCTCGGGAAAGAACGCGTGTGAACTGTAAAAGTGCTCCAGCGTACAAAGCGATTAATGTTTTGGTTTAATTTCGAGTCGATTTGCTTGCAGACACTGCAGTAAACGCGGATGTTTTCCTCGGGAACTTAAACGAAGTTTTAATGATAGTGCGATTAAGTTTTGTAGCCGGAAGTGCTCATTGTATGTAGGTACTTGTAGTTGTATTTTCCATTCACCAAGTTCTTATAACATTAATTTTTGTGTAATTAAAAGTTGCAAATGAGGCTCACATCCCGTATCAGCATAAAGGAGTGTCCCCAATTGATTTAACTGTTCGACAACTTTTATAATTTATATCCAAATGAAATTATAATTCCTGCTTACCGACAAGTTCGCAGGGTAACTTCCGTTCCCTTTTCGAATCAATTCTGTTCGTACCGAACAACTCAGGCTGGATCACAAGTTTCGTCTCTATACTGCGGTTCCTCTTAAGGATACGTCGAATCCAAGCGGGGAACCACCGTGCTTGAATAAATTTGACTGAGATCACCTTCTCCAACTGATGAAGAAATTCCGCTTGCTTTTCTAGCCGTCTGGCGTTGCCCTCTTGTTGCAAGCCTTGAATATCGCTAACAGCCAGACCGACCATCAAGTTCATCAGAACGATGCTCGCCAAGATGATAAAGAGAAGAAATATCACTCTAGAGGTCGCTGGTAGACGGAAAGTAGTGTTCTCACCGTCAGCGAATAAATCGGCGTATTCAAACTCGCCCATCATCATGACGGTGGTTTTTACCAAGGCCCTCCATGGATCTTTGAATTGCTCGTAGTTATGGAATTGCACCGAAAAGCTTAGGGCGAAGCCTATTACTAAGCAAACGAAAGTTAGAAGCACCTAAAAATGTAATATTGTAATTGCTTTTACATTGCAAAGTATACACGTAAATTTGATACAAAAAATCTTTGAATAAGGTGTATCTTTGCACTCCTTGAATAAGGGAGTTCAGGGATCTAAAATCTGAATTTCTGTGTTAATCGACATCAAATAGCACAGCAATACTAGTATAATTGTTTCAAAACCAATTGGATATGACTATGTAAATTTTAGACTGATTTAGGGCCGGTACTTTCATCGCTGATTAACTTTAATCATTGGTTTCTTCCTATAGAAACAATTTGACTTTACAATTGTAGGCATGGGAATGAACGAAAGGTTAAACTTAATCAATGATTAAAGTAGCAGCTCTAAATTATATTAATTTGATATGAAATTTATTCGAATGCATAATGGCAATTTTTAGCTAATAATAAAGCTTTGTTCTAATATTCCTTCAAACTCTGAACTTGCGGAAATCGACTTCATTTACCTTCACAACGTTTTGCAAGACAGCAGCAAACATGAGAGCATAATAACCGTAAGTTGGAAACCTGCCAATTAAGAGCATTAATTCAGTCCAAGCAAGCAAAACTGCAATACTAGTGGCGTGCAGCACCCAGTTAGGTGAATCTGAAACGCAGCAATTTAGTGAAGAAGACTTGTCAGAAATTCACACCGCCAACTTACTGCTGAGGTTCTCATCTTTCGCAGAGCATTCACCAGCCACCGCCACCGCTATGGATAAAGACGTGCATATCAAGTTCATCCAGAGCTCGTATTGTTTCAGAAAGTTTCTCCAAACAAGGATGCACTGAAAAACTGCAACATTGAAATTCTTGGCGTGTAAAACTTTGCTCTGGACGCAAGCCAAAGAAACTTACTTGTACAATTGCATGTCCCAACAATCCCGCTGCGGTCGCAAACAAAAAGTACCTAGCCGCAGTGAGGGCCGCGTACCAATTTTTCGGCGTGTGTATCAGCAGTATCACATAAGCAGAAAGCGACAGAACGAACGTGACGAAAATATAGATGAGCAGACAGAAAAAGTTGCGAAGTTTCGACCATTTTAGCCTTAAATACGATTCTAGAAATTAAGTTGCGTTCAGTTTAGGTCCGAATTGTATAACTTAATTCTTTGCTTCTTTGGGTCTTTTGTTTTCTTGTTGTTTTGCGGCGCTGTTTGCAAAGAAAAAAGTTCTGACCGGCGATAAAATGTTTACCTATGAGTGGATGCTCTAAAATTTCGATTTTCTCCCGGGCGTTTGCAGCCCCTAGCAAGTTACACAACACCTCCATCTGACGTTCTTTTCCACACGGTGCTAATATACTAAAATCTGAAAAATAAATTATTTCAAATAAAATACTTTTTACCAAACACAATTTATTTAAATTTTCCGCGTAAACCAGTGGAAATGATATAATGGTATAGAATCGAAATCGAATGAATTCTTATTAAAACAAATAAATTGATTTTGTTAATTCCTTATAATGCAACTGAGCTTGTTTTCTATATCCGGTTTACTTTTAATTTTAAAAATGGTTAATGCAAATTCGTTCTTTGAATTTTACATGTATGTAGGTGGATATTTCGAGCTAATCTGTCTGAAAGCTGCGAGTGCATCGCCGTTAAGTTGCCAGGCACTAATAGAATGCGGGTTACGTTAAGATGAAAATCATTTTATACGCGATATTTTTTGTTAATTCATTCCTTTAAGTGAATTAAAAACACCTGCGCAAACTCTGTAAAGATTGATCCTATGCAGATTATATCCTACTTGTTAATATGTCTCATCAAAAATGGAATAAAAATCTTAAAAATAAATTAAATTTAAAAAAATAATAGAAGATATTCCCTTCTAAATATTATATTGTTTACAATTACCAATATAGATTGTTTAAAATTGTTAACATTCAATATCTGTAGTCGATTTTTTGTTAGATTCTTTGCAAAATATGATTATGGCAAAAGGATGACGGGAAAACAAAACATTGAGAGAAATTCATAGAAATTTCAAAATTTCGGAAACTTTCTAGACGAACTAAACAGGGTGATTCAGGCAACCCAATCATTAACAGTTTACGAACTTTCTAATTGAGTTGCTATTACATGCGGTATATATCATTAATATTCCGGTGGTACTGGCTATAGAAATATTTTGTTTTCGTAAAAGCATGTCTTAGCGACCAGAATTGTCACTAGTGTCACTCGTCCTGTTAACTGTCGAGTAAGTGTTTTGTATTTTGTTTGTTTGTTGGTTTTATACAAAAATAAGTTATGTTCAGAACTCATTTACTTTACATTTATTGCATTACAAAATGGTGTTTATGGACATCAGAGCAGAAGACATTTGTGATTGACATTTATTTTCGTAATAGTTCAAAAATCGATGGGGCGTGGGTATACTGAGTAAGAAACTGTTTGGAAGAGTATAGAGTTGAATTTCCCGATGTTATTATTGACCACAAAACACTCGAAGAAAACCTGCATTGGTGTGTACAGTTGTTTCATGAAACTGGAGGTCTTTTCCAAAGAAAAACAACAGGTCAACCTCGAAAATGTACTGCCGAGGTTATCGAAACTGCAAGACATGAAAAATGCTTCTCACATCTCTATCCACCAATTATCCCATATTGAGCTTTCTGTGTGGGAATGTGCCACAAATTGTTATATTGCTGCAAGAATTGCTGTCCGGTGATCCCCTACAGAGTCTTTCTGTGGATCTCATATAATAAATTATTTAATTTCTGAGTGAGTAACAGGTCAACCTCGAAAATGTACTGCCGAGGTTATCGAAACTGTAAGACATAATGAAAAATGTTTCTCACATCTCTATCTGCCAATTATCCCAACAGATTGGGCTTTCTGTGGGAATGTGCCACAAATGGTTATATTGCTGCAAGAATTGCTGTCCGGTGATCCCATACAGAGACTGTCTTTCTATGAATCTTATATAATAAATTATTTAATTTCTGAGTGAGTAATAATTGATACTTTATGATTTGTCATGCTGACATTTAAAAGTCAGGTGATGTTCAATTTTATCTCTGCGACATACGTTTTCCAAAACAAAATATTTCCACAGGTAATACTACCAGATTACGACCACGTGTTACAAATAAAATAGATCTGTGTTTAAATATTGATCTTGGGTTTTAAAAGTGAATTGAAAGTGCTTGAAATTTGAGTTCCAATTTAATTTAAAAAATTGTGTTGCACTTAAAAAATATCACCAACAGTACAATTCGTCACGTTTCTTTCCAAAAATGGTATAGTATAATTTATTTTGCCTTTTATTTCAGTACCAGAGGATGTTAGAAGAAAACAAATAAAAGAATCAACTTCTAATTTTAATTCTGTATAACTTTTATCTTAACTATTTTGCTGTAAAATTATTAGGAGAGGAAATAATTTAGAATCCTTATTTTTACATGTAAAATCCTATATCTCAGAAAGCAATTCTACACCCGGTATATTCTCATGTGGTTGAAAATTTAAAGAAAGGAGTAAGGTATATTATTTCCGCTCGCATGAAATAACTTAAGTAACCCAATAATTCTTATGTACAAACGCAGTAATTAATCATGACGATTACCGAAAGCTTACAGGACAACGTATCCATCTCTTTAAAAATTATGAACGTCAAATGCATCCAAATCTTACTGCTGAATCCGGGATGTCGTAAATTATTTTTTACTTAGAACCCACATTGAGTTTTCTGTAAAGATTATGTCTTTACTAATTATTGCCGTTATATCGATTTATTTAGAAGTTTTTGGACTTTAAATTATCAAATCAACTTTGACGCTCGCCTAAAGAAAGCAGGTAGTAAAAGGTGTTTCGATACAACTAAAATCCCCGTCATGTTTATGAATTACATTCTGATGTAAAAAGTGTGCTTACTTAATGAATAAAAGTAGCTTAAACGAAAGTGGCTTAAACTAAAACATTCCAAATTGAAAAGGATAATTCGTCAGTAGGGACTTTAATACTGTCTTTAATAAACTAATCGTAAAGTCGGATTATGAAATTTTCTTAAAACTCTTTAACTGTCTTTCGCCGGTTAAATTAAAATTTCCTTAATGAATCCCTTGCTCATGACAGGCAATAAAAATTCAAAGGACCTCGTTACTTACCTAAAGTAATCCTGTAATTTTCATCGCTGATTTTGCACTCGTTGCCAGTAATCCTCGAGTCGAGCATTTCCTTAACGAACTCCGCCGGCCTGGTAACGTGGCAGAAAATCGCGTCCATAATAGTTTCCTGGGTCTTAGTAACATGCCCCAGATCCGCGTTTCGCTCTATAAGGAGCCTCAGACAATCCTTGTGTCCACCACAGGCGGCTCTGTAAGCGGGCGTTCGATTACACGCGTCTGGCATGTCGATGTCCTCTTTGGTTATCCTCGGATCGTTCAGGAAGCACCGCAATATTTCCATTTGGCCGTTGGACGCTGCCTCGTGCAGCTCTGTCTGTTGACAAGGTCCTTCAGTTATCCATGCGCCGGCTGAGAGTAGACATTTCACCGCCTTTACACTTTTTAAAGCCACTGCGTGAAAAAGCACTGTCGTTTCTGCAGAAAAATGTAAGCCACTTTCAAGGAGCCAAAGTAAATATTTTTAAAGATTAATTACAGACATATTTTATTTTCGACCGTCGCCGTCGGTTTATGTGGCGTATAAGTAAAATAAGAATCGTTCGTGTTACATACTTTAAAACAATATTAAAAATTTTCAAATAAAAGACCTTGGAATGAAGCGAAAACGTTTCATTTCCATCCTGCGAGGTCTCGTGTCGCAGAACATAACGGCACTCTGCATTTTCCTTGAGCTGGTACTTTACACGTACGGCTTGTCACGAAATAAGGTTGTCTTAAATTATGTACACTTAGAAATTTGCCGCGTTTATTAAACTACTCTGGCAACGAGCTGGTTTCTATTGTGACCTGGAAAATTATGCTAACAAGTTTATTTTATGCCGCGCATAATTCTCTGGGAATTTACGATTAAGCGAAGGGGCACGGTTTTATCGAATTTCGTCCTTAATTCTTTCAATTTTCTCGTCGCTTTCAACTCTTCTTTTTCAGCATCGCTCGCGTTTCATATAAACTGTATAGTGAAAGGAATCCGTTCTGTTATATAAAACCAGCGTATCTATTAGTATCACCAAGCAAATCTTGAAAGAGTAATAATATTATTTTCTTTATATTCGTCTGTGATACTGACTGTTTATCGTTGCAATACGAATATAATTAGTTTGGAAAGGTAATAATTAGTTAAACATGATAATTTTGTGGTGCAACATTAAGGGCCAGTTTACAGAAAATTTAATTCCAATCAAATTTTAATGACGTTGTTAATTTGACGGTTCGCAATGTAATTCTTATGGCAACTTAATCGTGATTAGTTTGATTCGAAATTAAATATTTGATTTGGTTTCTGTAAACCCACCCTAAATATACTATTGATCTACTTTTATAATTGGTTTGCTTAAAGCAATAACATCCTTGAAGTAATTTTTAGAAAGAAGTAATTCTTCATCTAACTTTTGGTTTAGTAATTACTAATTTATCTATCGATCTAATTGATGTACAGAATAATCCAATCAATTGAAATTCATTTCAAAGTTATGAATTTATTATTTTCATGGAACATTTGAATATTAATCCATTGTTATTTTTTCCTTAACCAGAAACTTTTAGGGCCGGTTTTTCAATGTTGGTTTAAACTAAGTTCAGAGTTTAAACTGAGTTCAGACTATTTACTTTTTCTTAATATTATACTGCAGTAATTATATTTAGTTTAGTAGAACATGTAATTAGGTTAATAATTAACCTGTATGTTCTAAATAAATAAATAAAAGTCGTTTTTCAAAAAGAGATCAAGCAGCTAATTTATATGACAGAGAACTGAGATCAAGTGATGAACTGAGTTCACTTGAACTGAAGTTTAAACCAATATTAATGATAGAGCGTCCAAGCGTCCTACCGGCAGTACGCGCTGTCCTGCCAGTAGGATCTAATTCGGATATAATTGTTTTTAATGGGACCTCCTCCTCTCTGGAGGATGAAATATTCACCATTGATTCCGTCGTAAAATTTTGCCTATCTAATGTGCAAGTCTCAACTTGTTGGATTAGTAGTAACAAAGATAAGAGGTAAAGCGTATTTTCTTCATCAGTATATGCAGTTCCAGTGGCGTACAAAGTAAATAAATATGCTTCTGCAGAATTATTATCGTCTTCACAAAAAAGTCAGTACAAAAGCATCTAACTCGCATATAAAATATGATTCTGTACTGCCGAAAGCCGCACACGTACTTCTGGAAGGACAACTTCCATTTAAAAATAGCGTACTGCCGGCAGAACTGACGGGTTTGTTCAGCTGTCCTTCGGAAAGCCCCTTCCAGCAGGACAGATGCCTGGACGTTCTATCATTAAAAAGTCGGCCCTTAATGTTTTTGTTAATGGCCAATATTATTAATAAATAGGTCAATTTGTCTTAAATATTTTGTTATTCTGACCTGTGACTTGATTCTTTTTATTGACATCAGCTCCATTTCCCACTAACAACTGAACCGTCTTTTCGAACACGGATTTGTCCTGATTGCACCCGGCCAAAAGAAGCGGCGTGACTCCCTTATCATCCTCCGCGTTCACGTCCGCTTTCCCTTCCTCAATCAGGACCTTCACGGCCGAAACGTGCCCTTCCTTCGCCGCCAGATGCAAAGGAGTGCGGCCCCATCCGTCCGGGGGCGGAAGCTAAACAATTTGCGAATTCAAGAAGTGAGAGCCGAGGCCAAATTGAGCGAAACGATCTGCGATAGCACGTGTACGTGTTCAAACAACTCACCCGGCTGTAGAGCTTGTTCCATTTGGCGTAATTTTCCTGCGACGTTCTCAGTTTCGTTTCGTGATATCTGTATTTGCATTCTGTCTCTGCACCGGATTCTAAAAGGAGTTGGAGAAGTTCCGTATTGCCGTTCAGAGCAGCATAATGCAAGGGAGTTCTACCAAGCTGGTCGCTTTGGTTTATATTGGCACCCTGTGAGAGAATTTTATTCAAGATACAAGTTATGCCCGTCTTAGTAAAAGCTGAGGCAACCTGAAAATACACAGGATGAGTAAAATTATAAAGGTATTTCGTTGAAACAGTAGCTTTATACAAATTTAACAGTAAAATTATTCAGCTTTTCACATTTACTTTTTGCTCTTTTGAAGTCGTTCGCCGTCGCAAAAAGGGCCAACTTTATTTTCCGTTCACGTTAATTATCTATTCATGTTAACTTGTAAATTCAGCAATACGTATTCATTCCGGCCTTTTAATTTTCCTCCACTCTGATAAAAAGCGGCGATAAAAACTGCCTTTTACGACGCAGCAATTTTCAGCAGACGGCGCATTTTTACAGTAACCTGCGTCGTGAATAAAGTTCACGTCCGCCAAGGTCCCAATCAACGAGAGACTTTCGGTGTCGGATGTTCTGAAATCACGTTATCGTCGTCTTTCACGCCGACGAACTCGATTCCACTTTACTTGATTTGGCCCCCGATAATCACGTCGAAATTTAACTCGGATCGTTTTAATAAATTATTAAATGACAATTAAATCTCGACTAATACCACATGATCATAATAATGGCTTTCAATGCGATATCATCGAATTGAGGATAGAAGTAAAATTCGTCATGAATCTTCAAATCATTTTAAAAATACTTTAACCCAAATAGTTGAACAATTCGTTGAACGAACGTTCACCAACAAAAACTAATTACTACTTTTATTTTTTTTAGCAGTGTGTAAATATACTGTATGAACATTAACTTTCTTTTTTTTTGTAATATTATTTATAACTATTTAAAGTTGGTTCTTGTCCGATGAAATTTGTATCACAAAATCTTTTAACGAAGCTGTCGAACTGACGAAGCTGTCGAACGACGATGAAACGTTAAGTGTATTGTGTGCGATTAGTGTCCGGTTAAAAGATTTTGTGATATTATTTCTAACGTTTTGGATTTTCACTGCAAAATACTTAGATTTACTTACTTGCAAGGCAGTTATGTTATACATGCCGCATTGTCCGTCATTAAGCTCCGGCAAAGAGCCGAGCATTTTCTGGACCTCATCAGCGGTCTCTTCATTTAAACCAACGGCGCTTTGCCTCGGAATGCTGCCCATCTTCTGAAATTTACGAAGCACACAAGGGAACGCAGTCCGCTCCTAATCACGTACAAACACAACTCGTAATCATACTCGAGCAAAACGGAAATAATAAGAAATCGTTGCTGATAAGAAGAGCCCGGCCGAAGTCGGGAACCGCAGAATTTAATATCAGACAAGGAATTTCCTTTCGCGAAAATTCCCGCGTTGCGTTTTCTTCGCTTGCGTACGTCCGATTGCCACATTATTTCAATTTAAGCGAGGCAGCGTTTAGTTAAATTCCACTGAAATTTCACGGGAATTTTTATATCACTCGTCGAGGTGAGTTTACTTTGACAATAAAAGTTGCAAATTTCAAAGGAATTTCTGTAAGTAATAAAACTGGGAAAACTTCTAAATATATACTTGATATTTAGACATCTCAAGTTATCTCTTTCTAGAAAGTCAAACAAAAATCCAGCATCTGCAATGAATACGCTTTTTCTAATATGATAGACCGCAACAATATAAATGATTGAGTATCCTGCTGAACGGGATAACCGGAAATCAGGCTTGAACCTCGCCAGAACTAATGATTGATGTCTCTATGTGGCAAACTTGATGCAATATATTAAAGCTTAGTCGTAGGTTAACCACGATTCGCCGAAACGTTTTCCCAGAGGAATATCTCGCGTCAAAAGTATTTACTTTTTGACAGGCAACTTCTTCAGTCTTTAATCGAAGATGCAACTGTTGCACCGTTCAAGAGCGCCTCGTAAATTCGGTTGTGGCAAGGGGTAAAAATTACGGGGTATTTCGTTTTATGGGCCACTAAATTAATCATTTATGTGTGCAATGAAACGCATAACTGGCTCATTATGAGTTATTTATGGCTCGTAATTCCGTTTCACTTGGACGTCCGCCCAAGGGTAACCGAACGTGGATTAATTCGAATTGCGACGTTAATCACGGCTTGTTTGGTTGGGTTTTAATTTTCAGTTAATAAATTTCTGTGTCAAATTCGTTATTTGGTCGGGAAACAAAGTGAACATTTATGGCAAAATGTTTGACTGTTTTTATGAAAATTTCTTCGAAATGATTTTTAAATGGAGGAAAAAATAACAAGCGTGTTAAGGCATACTAGGTAAAGTAAGATACAAGGAAAAAACTAAATTGGCTAAGTTAACGAAGTAGGATAAAGTTAAGAAAAGAAATATTTACAGAACGCTCAAACACTTCTGGTTGGACATCTACAAATAATGACAAATAAAAAAGAATGACAGATAAAAGAAATTTATGGGACGATGTAAGCAACAAAAGAGACCAGCAGGAGATACAAAAAAATAGAAGATGTGGAAGAGAATAAGAGTGAACCCAATACAGTTTACCATCAAGAGGTAGATAATCTTTATGCAAATATCTAATTTCTGAAAAAGACAAACAATCAAGAGTGTGGCATGAGTTTTCCCAGTTTTATTACTTACAGAAATTCCTTTGAAATTTGCAATTTTTATTGTTAAAGTAAACTCACCTCGACGAGTGATATAAAAATTCCCGTGAAATTTCAGTGGAATTTAACTAAACGCTGCCTCGCTTAAGAATCGTACATGTACAAGCATATTTGTAGTGGTATTATGGTTTAGCAAAGATAAACATGGTGAGAACTGAATTATTTTTTGTTGACCAAATAACTATGTGAATTTTTTGAAAAAATACCTTCAGAGAGCGGAAAATTTCCAAGTGTTCCCAATTCCTTTATCTTCGATTGTAATTGTCGAACGTTTCATGAACTATTTATTTTTCACATATGCTCAATGGAATTAAGATTTGAAGACGATAACGCTAATGGTGAATGTATAAATTCGTGACCATTTTTTTTTATCCCATATACGAGGGGTTATTGTAAAATTATAATTATTATCACGAAGTTGAAATATCAGGATATAATTTAAGCAACATTATTATTGATCTTTAGGCGGCTGGTGCTGTTGCAAACGACAGCTTGCATCTTCTATCGACATATTTGTTTCCATACGTGTTTATTCTCGGTAATAAAAATTGAAGCAGGATGAAGAAGATAACTGCTGGGCCTACCTGTAGGATTTAGAATAGTGCTGGCAACCGAAACCGGTTTTTTGGATAATTGGTTAACCGGTTTTGGATATTTGCGGTTTTGAAGAAGACCGAAAACCGGTTATCCGGATAATCGGTTAATCGAATATCCAGTTATTCGAATAACCGGATATTCGAATATTATGGGTTTTTTGGAAAATCGGATATTCGAATAACCGCTTATTCGGATAACGGACATTCAGATATCCGAATAACTGGAAATTCGAATAACCAGATATCAGAATGAGTTTTTTTTTAATTAATGATCTAATTTAATTTAATTAATGACCTATTAGGAAAGAAGTACGTGTACATATTACGTGTACATTTAGTTAATTGCTTTTACCGAGTGATTTTTAAATTTTTTTATCAACTCGTGCCATGAGATCAGGGCGGCATGTCTTAGCTTAAGTGAAAAGTACGTCATTGCTCTCCTTTATGCTGTTTTACAGTAAAGCTACGACATGCCGTCCAAATTCCTTGGCAAGAGTTGATAAAAAATTTAAAAAATCAGACGGTATCTCAGCGAATTCTATAATTACAATACTTGCAGTACCTAGATATTTTCTGCATTTTCTAAATATGTCGTCTCGCATCAGGAATGTACCCAGCAGTTGAGATTACGCAGGTTTAACATAATTCAATGCGGCTAAAACCTATAGCGAACACGTTTAATTTTAATGAGAGTAAAGGCCGCTACACACGCTCCTTCTTACCTTGATTCTTGCCTGCGCAGTCCAAGTCTAAAGGCCGGTTCAGACGCAACGGCTTATCCAACGACTTGTCGAATCAGACAAATCGTATCAAGTAAGACGGAGCGTGTAGACCGCAAAACGTACGTCTTGCATGAACGGAATGAGGTTGTACGACAAACCGAAAAATTGAGCTCGAAGGCATCATTTTCCGAGAACGATGCGATAAAACGGAACGTGTGAAGAAGTCTGACATCTTATCGGTCAGTTTTATTTCAAGGTTCTTTGCGTTTATTGTGGCCCGCGGTCAAAGTGCACGAGTTTCTTCTTATTCTTGTATTTATTATCTTTATTTCAATTTGTATATTTGCAAAGACCAAGAATGTCGGATCTTCGACAGTATTCTCGCCAATTTTTAAGCGAATTTATTGATTTATATCGTAATTTTCCAAGAGCCATTCCCTGGACCATCTCAATCGTCGAGTTCTTCGTTTATTTAGAGTTAAATTGAAAACAGGAGTACTTCTTCCATGACGATCGTCGCGGAACTGAAAGTTGTATAATGGGATTTGGACGATAAGATGGAACCGTACATTTTGTCGAACGATTTACATAATCATTTTATCGTAGGATTTGTCGTTGCGTGTAGAGCAGCCTTAAAGACAAGTCTTAATACCAAATTTGTAACCAAACGTACAGTGTTCAATGCGTACTTTTGTTCAGTTCTTAATTAATGTTCGTGTGTGATGATCATGTCTACTCTAGCCCAGAATGATTTAATTATTTTTTTCTTTTAATTTTTCACATAACACTTCATATGCTGCCGCCTTTTTATTCCGATTACTGTAATCTTTCGATTTAATTTTCCATAAATATGGATTGTCTCTATATAATAAAATAAATTCAGTAATAAACTCGTGCGAGTAATTCCTCAAGTCTGCCATCACAAATCACCAATTCACTCTTGGTTTGTTAACCAGTTTTAGCACACATTCAGTACGAAACTAAGGGTTGGATTGAACTGAAGTTGGTGGCTCAACCACATGTTCGAACAAGTCTGCAAGTCTGCCGGCTCGCGCGCAAAATATCAAGCAGAGTGTGAAATCCTTCGAGCCAGTGTCTGAATTGTACACGGCCACAAAAGTCTGAAGACTTTGCATCTACATGCTCCGTTTTACCTTAAGACTTTGTACTGCGCAGGTAAGAAGGAGCGTGTGTAGCAACCTTTAGGCTGCCTTTTCACAAAGCGTCTCGTCATAGACGCGTATAAATTAGTGCTGGCAACCGAAACCGGTATTTTGGATAATCGGTTTTTGGATATTCGAATAGTCGGTTTTTACCATTATTTGAATAACCGGTTATATCTGAAACCGGTTTTTAAAGAAGTCAATTAACCGGTTTCAATTTTTTCCGGTTTATGCCAGCACTAATTTAGAGACTAAATAAATGAGTAAAAAGTGGAAACACTCCTCTTCCCCTATCCCAAAAGGGGTGAGACGCAAAAATTAGCAGAAAAGGTTGTGCTGCCCGTTTTTTTGGTACTGTCATGGTGTAAACCTAACCGATTATTTTCCGAAGGGTAAGACCACCACCAGTGCTTTACTATTGCTCTCTTCTGCAGAAATTACAAAACGCGATGAAAAAGAAAACTCTGGCATCCATGTTCTAGCCGATAATGCATCCGCACATTTTGCGTAAGCGTTTACTGTAGAAACCGACAGGCGTGGCTACGGAATTCTATTCCATCCCTCTTGTTTGCACACAGCAGCTTCTTTTGGTAGTTTTCGAGGCAATTGCAGGCTTCTATAATTGTCTACGTAAGGTCAAAAAACGTCAGCAATTTGGTTCAGGGTGAATCTGTGAAGAACACTTAAGTTCACCATACCACATTTAACTATGTAACTTGTTCTGTTCATGATCAGATATTACTTAAACTTTAAGATTATAACATTTTTTGTTGGGAGAATATTTGCGATTGTTATATAGACTTTAGCAATAATATTTTATACATTAAGGCCCGGTCTATTCATCTCTCAGTAAGTGGCCAGTAAGATACTGGACAGATTAAAGATAGGCAAATGCATTGCGTTAATGGTCAAGTAATTACTTGGCACTTTACTGACGGCCGGTATTACCAACATTTTAAGGAGACCTTAAATTTAAGTCGTGTTTAGATTGTGACATTTCTGCTTGGCTTGTATAACATCAATCACATTCTAAACACGAATTAAATTTAAGGTCTCCTTAAAACGTTGGTAATACCGGCTGTGAGAGATGAATAAACCGGGCCTTAAAGATAATTTTAAAAAATCTTTTATGTTTTCGTGTAAATATTACGACACTCCAAGCTGAAACTACTAGCTATAGTACTATGAATACATTAAATGTATTTACTTTGGGAAGGGGCAGTTATCATCGTTATTTTAAAATAATGAATAGAATTACAATTTGAAATAGATAATATTAAAATCAATTTAAAATAATAAATTTAACAGCGACTTCTTGAGAAATCATTAAAAATTTATTTTGGTTTTTCTTGCTACATCGCCCTGTTTGGACTTCGCCTTTTGCCTGAAAAGTAAATTATGATTTTTAATGTTTTATGTATTGTGCATCATCAAAGTAAAAGAGGTAAAAGTAAATTGAACAAAACTATAAGATTTCCTTTTAGTTTAATAAAAATATATTCATACCTCATGCTTTTTCTCATGAGTTAATTTTATTTATTATTATTTTATGTTTAGTTGCAAAAGGTTAAGTGGAAGAGCAGAGAGCTCACTCATTGTTCAGCCTTTTCTTGAGATATTTACGTAATAATATTATTATTATTAGGAAGTCGTCATAGCCCGGATTATCATACTTAATCGGGGTCCGATGATTCTCGGGCTTAAGACGACTTTCGGGGCAAAATTTTCCTTCACCTTGCCCCGACGACGGACTTCTCGGTAGATTTGCAGACTGATTGAAACTATTGGTAGTGCCCCTATCTCGAAGGGGGTTATATCCTCGGGTGTCTCTTCGCGCCATTTTAATAAAATTATATAATATTTCCACAGGTTGCCTAATTTCGAAATGAATTATTTTAGAACAGAGACGATTTTGCTTGCCATTTTTGGACGCTATCGCTTCGTGAATCAAGGTTACGCGGCTGATTTTGGATAATTAACGAATTCAAACGCCATTACATATACAATCACGGCCTCTTAAAAATTTTAATTTGTTTTTTGATCCTGACGTGTTCTTTATGCAATAAAACGATGTATATATGAGATCAATAAAAATTATTATTATTATTAAAATGATTATATCGTATTTACTGAAATTAAATTTTTACGATGATGATTTTGCCAAGACATACAAATGTACACACATACAAAGAAACTGCTTTACGAAACCGTTTTTCCAAGAAACGAATCTTGCCGTCCATTGTACCGGAGCCTTTCTCGCAGCGATGTTTAATTTCATGTTTCTCTTTGTGCTTTATATATCTGGAAATATTTCAGCGAAATGCGAAAGCTGTCGCACACATACAAATACGTTCCACGCACTTTCCTCCATTGTCCTCGCACATTCCTCCCCCGACAACGTATTAAGACCAGATCTACCTTCGGCGTTTATCTTTTCGATTCCACCTCGCTCGAAGACGCCATATGCGCTCCTTTTATCGCCCGAATATATTGCTTCTCGTGTTAGATTTGCGTTTCGCATTTTGCGCAGTATATTGGGAAAAATTATTTGCTTTCGCAGAGACACAGTGGAATTAATTCCCTGAGCTGTTTGATCTGATGATGTTGGAATAAATCCGGGTTCTATTCTGTCGAAGTGTCTTATAAGTACGGAATCGATACTCCATTGTGCGATACCTATAGTAGTGAAGATCTTATTTCAGTAACAATGTGGACATCAACAATTGAAGCCCGAGGGTAATCGCAGCTAACAATGACATCTATCTGGGATTCTTGAATGGTTCGCGGGTCAGCCAAGTAGCGAGCGTATTCCCTCATGAGCAAAAGGCTTCCAGTTCGGCAGGACTTCTGTGCGAGATTAACTATTTAACTTAATCTTAACTTAATATTATTATCTATTCCGACACAATGGCCGGCCGGCATTGGAAGTTCGGTATTGAAATTAATTTCCCCAGAGCCCTTCGCCATTATTCGCACCTTTATTAGACCGTTATGCGCGCAAACAGATGATGCGCGAATTTATTTGGAACGTTCGGCAATCATTTTTGTTTGCCGCAGAACGGGAAATTCAATGAATTCTTGAGAAGGGATGTTATGTGTGTACATTTTATGCTCATTTTTATGTATTGTACGTCCGAAACCTTATTCTCCGCCGAAATTTATTGCTTCAATCCCATCTAAGTTATTGCCTGAATTTTTGGCTACACTGCGGTGGCCGAAGTTTATATGTGAGACATATTTAAGGAATTTTTTTTTTTCTTCTTTATGTCACCCATCTCTGTGCTGATTCGAATTAAGTTATTAATTCTTTTGACATGACACTCGTTTTTTGCGTCAGCTGTACGGTTGCTAGTAAAAGAGATCTAAAAGTTGTTCAAAACAGAAAGTTAATAACTTTAAATAATTTCTTTTTGATAGAATCCTGATCCTTTTTCTATAACCAAGTATTTGTGGTTTAACTCTTTATATGGAGATCTTGATTTCATTGATTTGATTTGTAGATTTTTCTGGCTTATATTTATATTTTCTTCTTAGCCTGTCTTCGACTAAAGTTTTTGCATTTTGCTATACATATACTCACTTTTTGTGTCCTTGGTTTTACTTGCTCTGTTCTCACTCATTATTGTAAGGGCAATATTAATTGTACTTTTTCTGTAGCATTTCTTGTTCAGACTCCTTTTGGTTTGATTCTTCCTCTATTTTCCTTATAAATATCATTTTCATACTCTTCATTTTG
This sequence comes from Dorcus hopei, assembly GCA_033060865.1. NCBI lineage: Eukaryota > Metazoa > Arthropoda > Insecta > Coleoptera > Lucanidae > Dorcus > Dorcus hopei. The sequence continues at coordinate 26,964,893 of CM065419.1, read as the reverse complement.
ACTTGAACTCAAGTACTAAAAAAGTACAAACTAACAACAAAAGTACAAACTAACTAGTTTGTACTTTTGTTTTCTTTAAACCTATTTTGATGGTGCTAAGTATAATTAATATAACTTCCCTGATTTTCTCAACTGCATATGCTTCTATGACATCACCGTATAAACATATTTATTGTTAACTCTTCTAGTTTCATTTCGCTTATTCTCTTCTGAATTTTTTTTGCTAATAATTATAATTGATTCATACTTACTTTTACGTTACTTTTACATACAGGGTCGCTATTATGTATGGATACAGCTAAATATTTCCGGAACAGTTCAACAGAATTCGTTCAAATTTGGGGAATCGTTAGAAGAGTTTAAAGTCTATTACTTGAGCTTGCTTTTAATTTTCTATCGTCTTTTGTTTCAGAGATACAAGGCTAACTTGATTTTTTTTTAATTGCACGAGGGGTCAAATTTATCATTTTTGAAAAGCGCACTTTCTTCTGAATTCAATGATGTATCACATGGTCATCTTTATTTGTATTAAAGGTAAAAATACAATATTTCAAAATTTAATTTTGAAAAAGTAAAATTAAGACAGCTTAGAAAATGCTGTCTGTTTTAATCTGTCACTTGTAATATTAGCCAAAATTGAACTTGTGTGCAATCATTGGTTGACGATGGTACGTTTAAAGTAAAACTGAGCGTATAGAAATTCTTATGATGGTTGGGTATGGTGACAGAAGACGAAGTTGTACAGAAGTGGTGACTCTTTTAATACAATTCATCCTGATCGAGAACCGATCTCTAGGACAACGGTTTCCAAAACTTTGCAAAGATTTCAAGGAACTGGTAGCGTTGAAGACTGTGGAAAATCTGGACGACCAAGAATTGTCACAAATGAAGAAAATTCTTTGAATGTAATGTTGGCTGTGGTAGAAAATCCAAAATGTTCAGTGGAACAGTTAGCTTTGAACCACAACATGAGTAGAGGATCCGTACAAAAGTTTTGAAACGAGAGAAATATCATCCTTACAAAAATTCATCTGCTGCAGAATTAAGTGAAGACGATTTTGATCACAGAGTAGAATTTTGCAAAACTATGATGCACTGAATACATCAGGAAGGTAATTTTATCAACCGCGTCCTCTTTTCTGACGAGTCAACTTTTATTTTAAACGGACATGTTAACAGCCATAATTGTAGATACTGGTCTGACAAAATCCACATTGGATGGATGGAGGCACATACCCAGTATCCCCAAAAAAGTTAATGTTTGGTGTGGTATTATTGATCAAAAATATCGTGGGTCCTTTTTCATTAATGGCAATTTAACGTCTGAAAGATATTTACAACTTTTACAACAACATATTGTTTCCCCGACTTAGAGAAATATTCCCAAACCACGATAATCGAAAATATACCAGCAGAAAGCGTATGGTTTCAACAAGACGGTGCACCACCACATTTTGGCCGTCAAGTGCGCCAATATTTAGATGACACGTTTCCCGGTAGATGGATGGGACGAGAGGAACAATTGAATGGCCAGCTAGATCTCTCCTGATTTGACTCCACTTGATTTTTTCTTGTGGGGGTCATCTAAAAAGTCAAGTGTATGTCAACAGACCATTGCAAATTGAAGACTTACAGGACCGCATAAGGAACGAAATTGCTAATATTTCTCCCAACACTTTGATTTATTCGATACAAAATTTTGTTCAACGCATCCATTATTGTCAGGAGGTAAATGGAGGCCACTTTGAACATCTCTTGTAGAAAGAAAAAATATTTTTTTAAAATTCTTATTAAATGTATTTTGTTCCAATTCAGTGTACCTTACTTTCAAATTCTAAGTATTGCTAATTACAGAATGCCATGGTTTCATTGCTTTTTCTTTTAAAGGTTTTTAGTACTGAAAATTATCCAATTTTTCTTTTAAAGTGGTCTTATTTAGAAGTGAAATCTTTTTTAATACAAATAAAGCGGAACTTATGCTACATCATTGTATTCAGAAAAAAATTCATAATTTCGATACGCTCAGTTTTACTTAAACGTACCATCGTCAACCAATTATTGCACACAAGTTCAATTTTTGGCTAATATTACAAGTGACAGATTAATAATAGAAGCATTTTCTAAGCTGTCTTAATTTTACTTTTTCAAAATTAAATTTTTGAAATATTGTATTTTTTACCTTTTAATACAAATAAAGATGAGCATGTGATACATCACTGAATTCAGAAGAAAATGCGCTTTTCAAAAATGATAAATTTGACCCCCCGTGCACTTAAAAAAAAAATCAAGTTAGCCTCGTATCTCTGAAACAAAAGACGATAGAAAATTAAAAGCAAGCTCAAGTAATAGACTTTAAACTCTTCTAACGATTCCCCAAATTTGAACGAATTCTGTTGAACTGTTCCGGAAATATTTAGCTGTATCCATACATAATAGCGACCCTGTATATGTGTGTCTCTAAGTTTTCGTTTCAATGTTGTTACTATTTTCTATTACTTTTTATAGTATTTTAATTACTTGTGAATCTCCCTAAATAGTTTTATAATCTGATTTTAGAAAGTAAAATTATTTCTAAAGTTTCTTTTATTTTTTTATTTTGTAGTTTATTTACTTAAAATCGTGAAAACGCAAGTAGGTCATTCGCAGAAAAACCCTTAATTTCTACCCCATATCTGATCCGATTTAAAAGGACCTGCCATTGATTCAGTTCGGAGACGACTCCGGATTCCCGGCACGTACTCAAAAGAACTCTCGCTAAGGTCAAGCTAAGTTTCTTTCATACGCCGACTGCAGATATAATTCTCTTCACTGCGGCGGTAAAATTTTAAATTCCGCCCCTGCTTGAGTCTGCTTTGTATTCGGAATAAATACCGCTGCTGCGGTCGCAAACAATTTATTCAGCGACTACTAGTTAGGGTCTCTAGATTAGATAATTATCTTATCTAACGAGGTTTGGAAACACTGTCAATTTTGTCAAGTTTTTGAATTTAATTTTCATTTCAGGTATACTCTTTATTAAAGCCCCTAATCAGATCATCTTAACCTAAGCATTACCCACTGGTGTTCCTTACACTTTTTCAGGAGCACACGAGTGTAATTTTATCACTAAACTAACTCTTGAACTAACTCGAAAGATTTCCTCCTTCTAGGGGCCTTATTCTCGAAACGAGAGAGAGGGTTCGTTTTGAGGGATTGACGTCAAAATGTAGACGTAGACTCTCATATAAAACTATACAAACCTTTCGAGAAATGCGTCATTTTGACGTCATTTTCGGGAGCGATCAATTCTCTCCAGATAGAGAATAACCCCCCAGGTCTTCTTAATAGCCCTATTTGACAAGGAGCTAGATTGCGTCGACATTCACATGTTTATGGAGTCGTTATCCATGCTGTTGGCAAACTTTTTAATTAACAACATCATTTCAAACTTGCCCCAATCTAAATTCTATTGTTTTTCCCTCTTGTTCAGTTACAGTTTGCAAAAGACGTAAAAGATACTCATCAAACAACACATCAAGTATCACATCAAACTTCCGTACATGACTGTGAAGGTCTTTAGGTTTAACGAGATTCTTGTTTGAGGTTAATTAATCTATTCCATTAATGCAGCTGCGCTAACACAAATTTGCTTAATTCATGTAGAAAATGTTCGGCTAATTTCTAAGCCTTTAACGAGCTCCATGTCGTTAAGCGAATTTTACTAATGAAGCTTTATTTTCAAGAATTATCCAGATTTATTGCGACGGCTATGGAATATGGAAATTAATAAAGACATACATATTTACTTTCAACAGTCATGAACCCTCCTCATCTTTTTTACATTTTATGCAAAAATTACTTTTACGTAAAATAAAATTAATTTCCCGAGCCACCACCGCCGAACATGAAAAAATAATGAGCAATAAAAAGACAGAACGAGCTCGTAAATATAATTACGAAATAACTTTTAATGGGAATGACCTGCAAGGTAATAAAGATAATAATTTTAACGCAAGCGCACAAAAGTTAAATACGAGCACAAGAGTTAGCCCGATGCCTGATGGAGTTTCCCTCTTTTAATTAAGGCATCCTTCAGAGCCCAGGAATCTATTTCTAATGGGATACGAAATTGAAATTTGGCCGACAAATGAATCAGACGCGTCCAACTCAAGCACACATACACACCGTCAACGTTAACCCAATGAATTTCATAACCCTACTGTACATGATTAATTGAAAATTTAAGCAAATATAAAACATTTTTTGGTTGTATAATTGAAAACAAATATTTAAGGACTTTGATGTGTTCAAAAAAAATGCACGGACTAATAGCAAACAAAAGCTTTATCAAAATTGCGAAGACTAACCTTTTTCGAATTTGAATATGAATAAATTTTCGTAGTCTTTAGTATCCTCTAACATTATTTAACTATTTCTAAATGAATATTGGACATTGAATTTGGACATGTTTGTGTATTTTCGAACCACTTACGCAGCGTCCTGAAAAATGTATGTAGCAGGTGTTTCTGAAGCGAGTAAATATTCGGGACTTGACGCAATCAACGGCGACTAGATCCTCTGTGCAAATAAGAAGAGACCCTTTCTGAAAGTTTCAGTAAGGGACCGCCGACCACAACAAGTTTTCTTATGTAAATAAGAAGGGCGAATTAAACCGGCTCAATCTGAAAAGAAGTTACTGATACTCTGTCAATGTATGTAGATATATATAGGACGATTCACAATCTATTAAAAAAAATTCTGAAAATAATTCTAAAGCTAATGTACAGTATAAAATATGACGCTATTTTTCTCCCAGGGTCTTAACTCTTGAAAGACGAATTTTTAAAGTGATCTTCATAGCTTTAGAGCCGCTTATGTTTCTTTCTCTACTCTTTATGTTTCCTGTCACATATCAAAGTTATAATCTCTTGTGAAACGTCACAAGCCATAAACCGTTGAAAAAGAATAACCTTTGGTCCTACCTCTGTATTTTTCTGAAAGGATATTAGTAATGAAAATAATTTACTCATCTTTTTATTCCAATATATAAATTTAAATACTGTTTAAAATTTGTAATTTGGATCCCCTTGAGAAATAGCAGCAATCTAAAACTGGAAATTCGACCTCCGACTGGCGAGAATACGGCTATATGTTACAATAGGCCGTAAAACCTCCAGGGTTAATGCGTGACGGTAAGTTCGCCCTCAGAACGTGTAACCTTAGAAAAGAGGGCAGCGCTAGTTCTGTATTATTAATCGCCGAGATTTATAACTAAAACAGGCAATCTACACGAAGGATTCGGGCTAATGGACCCACTTGAGCATTATAAAGTTTCCAACGATAATACATAAGGAAGGAGCAAAGTTTAAATACGCAACTTGTTTAATTCGGCTAAACAGATCGCGACAAGTACAAATGACACCATCAGACTGTCGTCTTTTTCTAGACAAAAATGTGTTTTAGTTATGTACGAATTACAGGCACGAACGAGAAACGATGGACTTTAATGGGAAGCGTTTCGCGAGAAATATTCGGTGCTGCTAATTTTAAGTTCCAATGCTTTTAGCGTGAGATGTTATAGCGTGCTACGAAGCCCCGAGAATTTAGATAATTCGCGAGAGCGATAAAGATTTCTATCAGTTGATTAAAGAACTGAACGGCCTCCGTAAACATGATCGATATGACGTCCTACGGCGTCATTTATTAATTAAATCAGACAGGTACCTTCTGGATCGATCTCACAATTACTTTTAGCTTTTAGTAAACTTTATAAGCGTAGTAATAGTTATTTATGTATCAAGGGCATCATTAGGAGATTATAGCGCGAGAGTATGTTTAAAGCACGACGAGAAGCAGAGTGCTTTTAAATGCTGGAGGGCTATTATCTACAATTACGCACGTGGTACATACAACGTTTTATTTTATTTTGGCCAAAATTTATGGATTCTATATTTTTATATCGTATGCGAGTGATGTGCACGTCGCTTCCATAAAATAATTATCTAAATTGTTTGCGTTGCTATGGATTTGGTTACATTACTACGGGTTTGTTTACTTTAAAGCCCTTGAGCAATAAAGGCCAAATTATGCCCGCAATAGGGTGCCAATAAACAAGATTAAAATAAATAACATTACTTTTCTTTTGTTTCAGGTAAATGGCAAATGGGCCTTGCCTGGTTTCGTATGTGATTTCTACATAGCTATGGATGTTACGTGTTCGACGTCCTCCATTTTTAACTTAGTTGCAATTTCTATAGATAGGTGAGTATTAATTCTGTAAAATAAACCAATAAATAATCTAAATTACTTGTAAAATGTACTATTCAAGTTTTGATAAACCATTGATGTACCTACTTGAACCACCTCATTAGTTAATGTAGAATATTGAACGAGAAAGAAATTAAATATAATAAGAATTTAATTTTTGGCCATTATGCTTTACATTTGGCATAAAAAAAACTATTAAATATACCAGTTTGGTCTTTAAACTTAAACATGGTCTTCTCCATATTTCTTTTCACCTCGTCTTGTCTTATGCGGTTTGTTTTGATTCGTGCCATCCCATTTTTATTTTTTCTTATCTGATCTTACCATTATCCTCTTAATCTCCTTTTGGCACTACTTGTGTCGAACATCTTCTAACCAGTCATCTTTTCACATATCTGTACATTTCTGTTTTATTAATTTTACTTGTCAGGTGTATCTATAAGATGCGAATCTGACTACATCCATCTTCTTCTTCATAATTTCAATTATGTCTTTGTTTTCCTATCTTTCTTAGTTAATTTCACTTGTCAAGTGTATCTACAAGATGCGTATATGCGCATCTTCTTCTTCTTCATAACTTTAATTATTTCTTTGCCTTTTTATCTTAGTTCATTATTCTGAAACGTGACGTAACATTCGTAAATATTTGCACTTCTTTCTCTTTTGGAATTTCTTTCTCAAATAGACTTTTTAATGCTATTGAATAGTCTCCCGATGAAATTCATTCTCTTGTTGCTTTTTCTTTTCTTTCACCTGTTGACATCAAGGTCTCTTGTGTACTTCAATTTTTGTACTAGCCTCAGTTACTCTTTTCCTTAGGAGTATTGAATGGTGTTACTCGCTCTTGTCATGGGTTCCAGTTTTTTCTTTGCTATTCTCATTTATATTTTCAGTGTTTTCTTGTAGATTTTTGTATTTCTGTTTAGTACAATTTCACCCTTAATTATGTTATCGATATAGCATAATTTCGTTTACTGCTCCTTTGTGCCTCCTTTCTTTCCTACATCTAGAACCATAGATCAGCTCGGCATACAACCTTGCTTTACTCGTATTATTGTTTCAAATATGTTCGATTGCTCTAAAGTACTGACAAATAATGAAATATTAGGATGTCCAGAAAGTTTTGAGCATTTTTTAGAAAAATAAATATTTATTACTTAAAAAATTAAACAACAATTAAACTAAATATTCGCCGTTATTGTCAATAAGTTCCAACCATCTTTGTCCCAAAAGCTCAATTCCACGACGATAGAAGATGTCTTGGCAAGCACCTTCAACATGGTCGATATCTTCAAACTCCCGTCCTCTTAGGAAGTGTTCCATTGAGCGGAACAAATGATAATCTGATAGCGCAAGGTCTGGACTATAGGGTGGATGAGATAGAACTTCCCAGCCTAATTCATTCAGCTTTTCCGTTGTTAACAGTGCAGTATGCGGTTTTGCGTTATCTTGCAAAAACACTACCTGGTTTCTATTAACCAATGCAGGATAATTGAGACGCAGAGATTCTTGAACTCGATCCAATTGTCGACAATAAAGTGCGGCGGTTATGCTACGACCATTTGGAATCATTTCAAAATGAACAATTCCTTCTGAATTCCACCAAACACTTAACATAACTTTTTTCCCAAAATAATTTTTCTTTTTGTACTGGTGGAACAGGTTGACCAGGTGCAATCCATTGATTAGCATGATCTGGGTTTTGAAAAAAGATCCATTTTTCATCGCATGTAATGATTCGCCGATAAAATCTTCTATCAAGAGCATTTTGGCGTAATTGACGACACAGGTCGATACGTCGTTGGTCCTGTTCAGCGGTTAATTCTCTGGGAACTTGTCGGGGCCTTTTGTTCGCTTTTCCAATACGATGAAGATGATTCTCAATGGTGGATTTTGACACCTGGAGTTCGGTTGCCAATCTCCCAACACTAGTCCTTGGATTGCCTTAAATGGTTTGTCGGAAGTCTTCAAGATTATAAGTTAACGGTCGTCCCGAACGATTCTTATCTTTAAGACCTTCTTCCCCATTCCGAAGTTTCGCAAACCATCGCCGACAAGTAGACTCTTTTACCGTCCCCGCACCTTCAATTCTGCATATATTTCTTGTAGCTGCTGCTGCTGAATGTCCACATTTAAATTCATATAACACTAAATTACGATTTCGTTCTTTTCCTATGATAAACAATCAATTACCAGAATGTAACCAATTGAAAATTATTTAACTGAGAAACGTCAAATTGTTTATGGACAAGTGTACTTGATATTTTAAAAAACTAACAAAAATTACCAATTGATTTTACATTTATTTTATATCATGAAACAGAATACCACAAAAACGCTCAGAACTTATTGGACACCCTAATATATTAAGTACTACGTGCAAGGAAAAAAAGCGAAAACTAATTTTCTAAATTGTAAATACAGATGAAAATTAGATTAATATAGAGATTTTCGTGGCCGTTGTCCATCTTCTCTTCAGCTACCAGCTAAAGCTTCTGCTGACTTTTCTCCTCGCGGGCAAAACCTCTCGCGGGCAAAAGTAACTTTCATTCTCAGTGCACAATATTTCATCCAAAAACTTTACGAATTATCTGTATTTAGAAAAACATCCCTAGATAGCTTCGAAGTAGAATCCTTTTTCAACAATAACATAGATGCAGTCACCAATATCCATTCAAGACAGTCTCTGTTACCCAATAACTACTCAAAGCTCAATATCAGTCTGAAGAGTTATACTGTTAATAATACATTGTCTGACATTGATTTATTTTATCGTAGATTACATAGTACGGATTTAGCTTTCTCTCTCTCATATTGTGGCTAATATTAGGTTGTTCGAAAAAAAATGTTGTATTATGTCAAGAATTTTTTATTCCAAAAAACTTGGGTGATATCATTGTGGAATACAACTGCTAGCAGAAAGATGGCAAAAGGTCACTGATGCAAATGGTGATTATACAGTTTAATCAAAATTGATATACTTATATGTATAAACATTCTGAATTAAAAAGAAAACGACATTCTTCTCCGAACAATCTAATATATTCATGTAAGCCATTGAGCAAACAAGCTCTAACCTCTTTCCATCTCACATTTCCGTGCTGGTTCTGATATGCTGATGGTATTTTCGTAATTTGGCCTCATGAACATAAGTCAGTCACCTTAACTCCTAACACCTAGACATTCGCTTCACGTTAGAATATTAACCCAACGGACGCAGTTGCCTACCCTCCTCGAAACAGTAAAGTCAAACCGTTGCGTTAGTTAACCGAGGCCTTAACCGCTCAGAATACTCATCACTACAATCTGAATTAAATCATACAATTCAAATTTTGTTTAAAAGCTATTGATCAAAAGAATATCCAAAGTACCTTTTCATTTTAGATTGAATTGGAGTTAGCCCCCAACTCCACCTCATCAGAATTTCCTGGATTTCCAAATGGATATCCAAATCGTATCTGATTAAGCTGGTAAACTTTTCTTACTGAGGAGGAAACCTCTCCGAAACATCACGTTCCTCTGAAATCCGAAAACCTGAATCGTCTATTATTCCTGTTGGCGCGTGTTTATAGCCTGTAATTCTGAAATAAACGTTGTGCCAGATAGTTACGTGTAGACGATACCGCGCTGCACTGTGATCAGTTTTTCTAAGCAGCAAGCTGCAAGAACAACAGTAATAGCAAACCCTAGAGAAGTCCTTTCGGGAAAAGAATATAGTAATGCGATTTCCTCAAAAGCCGTAGACAAAATAATTAAATTTACTAAAAATATTGAAAAATGCGCAAAATATAATTAAGTAAATTATCATTCAAAATACAACGTACCTATTCTATAAGCTAATACGTTGACTCGTAGATTAATTAATGTAATGAGATTTTCTCCAGAGAAAAGGTCTTTGTACTACAAATATTACAAATCTGCTGATCTTTTTAACCTTCTTATTATTTCATACCGTAGGAGTGGTTGAATCATGGGATTTGAATGTGTCTATAATGTTTTATGATAAGTAACACTTCTATCGTGGATGATTTCTTTTACATTAGAAAATGCGAAGGACTTTGTAATCATTTCATTTCATTTGTGATGTAACATGGGAAATCAAGTATTTTGGAACTTATTTGTGTAATCACTAAGGCTCGGATTATATGCACGGAAAATCCGTAAAATATGCACATATATATGCACGTAATTTCACAAGAATATGCACAAGATATTTAAAAAAATGCTCTAATATATGCCAAATATGCACCGATATGCAAAACTTTTAACAATAAAAAATGAAAAATGTTTAAACGTCGAAAAAGATCGTTCAACATTGACGGAAGTAATGGGCTCATATTTTAAATTGCTTACAATATATGGATCTAATTCAAGGTCATCGTCATCAACAAATTCCCCATTCAAAATTTTAGACATTTTTGACAGAATTTTGTTCAATTAAGCTTTTTAAAAATTAATTTTCCAGTTCCTGTAACAGCTGATAATTCTCTATGGCATTTGTTTATTAAATTTACTGATTCAGTCAAAAGCAGCTCTTTTGATTCTAATTTTAAAGCAAATGCAAGCAAGCTATTTTAAAAACCTAGTGTTCGAACTTGATGCCTCACAAATATGCTTTTAGTTTTATTTTTTCCAATCATAATCATAACCAATTTATTACAGCTATTAGTAGCATACAGTTTATTATTTTGTTTTAAGATTCATATTAAATTTACATCGTTATTTTAGCATTTTACACATTTTTTAAGGGTTTCGAAAAAATCACTGTGTAGGCACTTTCGTTTCGTCCGTAGTTAATATTGTATGCCAGTTTACAATTGGACGTAATAAATCAACCACTTGAGTTTAGCGTCATAAAGCTCTTAGAAAGTATGTTTGCCCGAGAATCAGAGGCCTTTGCCTAACAAAATCTAAAATTACAACACTTTTTCTTGTCGTCATTCATACCGCACGCTTCGGTCCCATTTTACAACCGAGCTTTATCTAAATTAATCAGTGTGTGCTCCTGTAACTACCTTGTAAATATTTGTGTAAATAAAGTTAGTTTAATAACTTGTTGGTAATTATTAATTTCAAATAAAGACACATTCTATTAATAACGGTTTGAGATCAACGTTAAGTGAGACGTCTTACCAACGCGGTCCAAATTACCGTTACGCATCGCGATATAGTTTCGCGACTGAACACCTACCAAATCGAACACCTAGTAATTAAGCCTTTCTCAGAAATCTGTACTTTCCAGATCACATCCTTTTAAACAATTTCTCGAAAATTCATTAATAGGTAACTACTAATCCGAATGGAAGAATTATAGGCATTATAACCATTCAAAAAGAATTTAAGAAGGAAACACTCAGCAGGATACTAATTCTTTTTAACTTGAACTGAAATTTTTAATCGGAAATTTTTGATTTGAAGAAAATATGCACAAATATGCAATATTTCCTAAAACATGCACGAAGGTGCCAAAAGATGCAAAATATGCATTTTTTAATTGACTTCTTTTAATCAAAAAACATTAGATATGCATAGAAAACTTACAATTTTATTGATATATCTCTTAATAACAAATATGCATTTTGCATATAATCCGAGCCTTAGTAATCACTATGTCGCACAACCCCATAAGCCCATATGGATATAAAAATTGATTTATATGGTGATATTTCGTTTTCTACCGATAAATAAACCAGTAAACTTCTTTCAGTTTTAAGTCTGTTTCCTTTTTTTTCGTGATGTCATATGTTCCTACCAATTCAAATTGTAAACCCAGATATTGTCTGGGTTTTTCAATGTTGTTCCAATAAATTGGAGGGCTTAAGCTTTACATTTGGTAATCTTAAAAGTAGGAAGAAGAATGAAGAATAACGTTTCATTTAGTTAAAGATTACAATATCATCGGCGAATGTGCCTGTTGTGATGTTTGATACAGTTAGGAGGTCTGATATAAAAAACCATAGATGAAGTGCGCAACATAGCCAAGAGATTGAGGACTTGACAAAAATTGTGCGTTGTAAAATATATTCCTCTCAAAATTGATGTGTTTCAAGGGACAACTTTGACTGATTAGGTCAAAAACTATGACATAGTTATATGAAGCTAGAATGCAGACAGTTCTACAAGCTGTGTACATAAATATACATACTGTTGAATATTGAAAGACATTCAGTCAAAGCCATTTTCGTAATTAAAACCCTAGACTTTTTATTTTTTTGATAATGTCCATTCATTGTCCCATTAGTCGTGAGTTAGCCTGTATATGTATGTGACCTAGATAAACATTATAAAGCAATATTATTACATTAATCACAACTGTTGTTTATCTTCAATTACTTTACAAGCTGAATAGAACCAAAAATAACACGAGCACTTTCCTGGAACGTAACAGTTTATCACCATTTACCATTAAAATAATGCTACCACCGGTATACCATAACGCTACAGTTATTCCTAACAAACACCTGAGTATACTATTTTACGAGTACATAATTTACTGCAGGAACGTAGTAGGTATATACGTCAAAGGCCCTTTATGATTAAAGCTCGAACAACGAAATTGAGTCGAGCTAAGCTATCGGCGGAATTTCATAACTGCATTAATCGAGTGACTATATAGGCGATATGCATTGCACTGTTACCTGTTAAATTGCCTTGCATCGATCAATCACGCTGAATATTCTGTTAAACTATCTTGCAAGGTTTGATGCGGTCGCTCGTTCTGGTTCAGTCACACATAAATTACAAGACCATCATTCGTGTAGTCTTTATAGCTTCACGATTGATGTACTCAAAGTGATTGCATCTTAATTGAAATTATCGCTATTATGACGCGAAACGTTTTTTAAAAAAACTAGTCCAAAGATTTTTATTTATTAGTTTTCGTAGTCAACGAATAATACGGTCCTGGTGTAAGTATGTATAATTAGTTAATTAGTATCATGGCAGTCAGCGAGGAACTAATAAATTTTATTAATTAAACCTAGCGAAGAATCCTTCGTGGGTGATAATAGTGATAATTTATGCCGACGAACGTCTTACACGAGGTTTAAGCCATTATAAATCTCAACGAAGACATCAACGTGTGGTAAAGTTAAAATATGTGAAACGCCTGATAACCATCAGCGATTCTGTGCAGGAGAGACATGAGAGCTTTATACCATAGTTCCAGCTAAGCTGAAACTATAACAGTCCATTTCAACAAAAAGATATTTTAATTCATTTAACAAAGCTTAAAAGTATCCGTATGCAGTTCATAATAGGTATATTTTGTAAACATTTTTAGACTATAGCCTAGAAAAACTCAATTCACTTTCCTTCTTAAGCATATGGCCCATGTACTGGAAGATAACAATACATTTTCAATTAAACAAATGGTATTTTATGATAAATATAAAGAATCGAAATATGATTGATTTCTAAATCAAATGATCTGTTTCTTGCAGGTACATAGCGGTGACTCAACCAATAAAATACGCCAAACACAAAAACAACAGAAGAGTTTGGTTGACCATTGCTCTGGTGTGGGTGATATCGGCGGCCATCGGATCCCCCATCGTCCTCGGTTTGAATAACACCCCAGATCGAGTTGCTGACGCTTGCTTGTTCTACAACAGCGATTTTATTATATACTCCAGTCTTTCATCTTTTTATATTCCTTGTATTATAATGGTGTTCCTGTATTATAATATTTTCAAAGTAAGTACAACAAATTTAGTACATTACAGTCTTTTTCTTTTGGTTTTCCCCTTTTGTAAAATGTGTTTCCGAATTTGTCAAATGACTTTCCAATCTGTTCAAAGTATAGTAGGCCTGCGGATTGGAAAGTCATTTGACAAATTCGGAAACATAATTGACAAAAGAGGAAAACCAAAAGAAAAAGACTGTATTTTCAGGATGTGTAATAAATAAGCGTATAACTTAATACGAAGTCGTTTCTTCTACATCTACACATATTATGGAATGGGGGGTTAACTTAATATTTTTAGAAAAACCATTTTTCTCGGAATTCAGTGACGTAACACATGCCGAACTTATTTGTATTAAAACCTCAAAAAAATTATTGAACTAATAGAATTAGAAAAAATTTAAATAAAATTAAAATTTAGTTTGCTTTGGAAACGTTGTCTTTATCTATCGTTAGTTCTTCGCCATCTGCGCGTTGACCAAAAATTAAATAAAAGTTAACAATAATAATAGTGAAAATAACAAATTAAACTGAAAGAGAACACATTTCAATAAACATTTTAAAAGGAGATATCTATCTGCCTATTAAAGTTATTCAACAACTTGATTTTTCTGAATTGTTGATTGATTTTTATAAATTGTTTCCATAGTAGTTATTCGTCTAACAACTATTAGCCAGTTTAATTAAGAGATGGATATCTTCGTCCTAAGTGTAATATGTAAAAGAACCATAAAGCCAAAAAGAAAACTATTTAACTGTAATTCGACAATAAAGGTATGTGCGTACAATCGAAAATGCCGAACTTAAGTTTTCAAATGAAAAATCTAGCTTTGACCTAATTGTAATTTCGTAATTAAAGCTATATCTCTGGTATTACCTTTATTTATTTTAGGCTTTAAGGAAAAGGGCAATGCAGGCAAAGCTAAGTCGAAAACCGATGCCCTACGAAATTAAACCGGGATCTGTGATAGAAAACGTGGCAAACACCCGCAGATTAGCAGAAACCACGTTAGGCCCTTCGTTGGTGGAAGAGCCGGCTACCAATACAGGGTCAGGATCAGGGGATGAGGACGAAGACGTGGGTGACGCGGACTGTCAAGTCATATCGAACGATAAAAGCACCGAGTTTATATTAGCCACTGTAGTAGAAGAAACAGCGTAAGTTCAAAACTACTCCGAACATGTTCGCATTTTGACTTGAATTTATTATTCATGCGACACAGAATATCAACCGTAGTTGCGGCTCTAACTTCGCCGGCTCCCTTGGCCGATCCAAATGGCAATAACGATTCCGGATACGCTCCGAGTCAACCAGATAATGTAATACCGGAAAGTCCGAAGCGAGTGCGACACCACGTGAAAAAAAATGGAACCACCCTAGACACTGAGCTTAGGTAAATAAGACCCCCCTTTGGTATTCAGAGTTCGGCGGTTTATTATTTAATTTATTTCAGGACGGTCAAGACTGTTGTAAATTCGACGGGGTCCGGGAGTGAAAGATCCACGGGATCTAAGAAGGAGAGAAAGGCGGGCGCGGGTGCGCCGAGATTTACGATATACAAGGTAAACAAGGCAAGCAGAAAGAAAAGAGAAAAGTCTTCAGCCAGAAAAGAACGCAAGGCTACAAAGACTTTGGCGATCGTACTCGGTGAGTTTACGTAATTTAGAATTGTCATAAAATAGTTCCAGTTTAAACTTACAAAAACAAACTACAACATAGTATGTGACTTCTTTCAACACAGAAAATACGAAAATAACAACCCGAATTTCATTCTTTACAAGATTTTTCTTACGTTTTAAAATCTTTAAGTAGTTTTTTTATTGTCTATAGATCCAGGGCCAACTGAAAATTAAAAAAAAACTGTATGTAAATTAATGAACGTTCAAAGTAACTAATAATAAAATGTAATGTTTATTATCGTTGATGTAATAATTAAATAAAAATTTTCAAATTCGAATTCAGCGTAAATTAAAATTCGCTTTATAAATTGAATTGGTTTGTTTAAATTAGTATTGGGGAGGTTGATATTTTTGAAAGCTTAACCGGTGACATGCTATCACATTTTACGACCTCCATCACTTCCAGCGATCAATATCGCAGCATTCCCGAACAGCAAGTTATTCTTTCTCCTTGTATCTCCATGAAAAGCTTAATCCCCACACACGAGCACGCGAAATACGTGTCGTGGAATACGATTTGCACGTTATCGGCGTCAACGTAGAACAACGCTACTAATTCATTCATCTGAGGCGTTCGTTCCATTAAAGGATTTTTTGCGCTGTTTACGGGGGGCTCTCTAATAAATCACACGCATTAAATAAAAATCGCTGCGAAAAATAACTCGGCGACGACGGCATGAAAATTATATGAGACGAGGAGCGAAATTCGAGGATTATAAAGTTTCGTTTGCAGCGGCGGAATTTGTCGTAAAACGGGGGACGGTGAAAGGGAACGGGCACGGCTAAGTGTCTAATAAAAGGCGAATGAAATCGTCTTGGGCATTTCGGAATTCAATTTTTATGGAACACATCATAAAGTGCGGGATGATAAGTTTGAAAGAATCTGAAGAAATGGGTGAAATAAATGGATGGTTAGTATCTACGTAAAAAATTGTAATCAAACATAAAAGAATTTTTTTAAAATATTTTAGCGTGCTACAGTCAAACATTGAAATCTCACACCGACAGAAAAACAATCTGAGTGTTGAACCTTGCGGACATTTTTACATTTTAGTGTATATATGAAATGATAAATGAATAAAATCGCATTATGACATTGTAAATTACAATAAAGCCTTGAAAAATCACACTAAAGCACATTAAGCACTCGTCACATTCCGTCATAGCACCGATTTCACCATTGCATACACTTCGTATGTACTATGAAGGGACGGACAAGTAGGCGGTCACTCGTTCCTTTATCTCCTATTATGTCATATAACCTGTGAGCAACTAAAAATCAGATTAGAGTCGGCGGTGCAAAGAAAAAGTATGTCTGTTACTAACGCGGGTTAGACTGATCTGACAGTTCATGAATGTATTAGGTTAATTAATTCAGTTAATCACAGACATACATTTTCTTTGCACCGCCTACTCTAATCTGATTTTTATTTGCTCACTTTTTACGATACATATAGGGGACCAGGTATTTTCACGTCCCGCATACGGAACGTCAACGTCATGTTACCGACCGACAACGTTACGTTAATTTTGCCGTCCATTCGCACTATACTTCTAATTTTGAACTCAACAAGTCGTACTTTGTCGCTTTTGTTTCTAAGTACAGTAACGAATAATAAAATCCGGGCACACCATTTGTTCAATGTAAACCTCACTGTAACATTTTTGACGTTTAATACATAAGTGATGTTCTTTTATTCATCGAAGAGCTAAGCGCACTCATTGGAAAAACATCAAAGCGTATTTTTATTCATCATACATTTTGCGATTAAAGTTATCAATCTGGTCTTTTATTCTTCAATGAGGTAATCTAAAACTCATCGGAGTCATCTGGATTTACTGCTGATGAACCGATGAATTAAGGAGGGGAGAGAACATTGTAGAGATTATATTGATTATATTTGTTATGTCTGTAAACATCAAAACGTTATTTGATAAAGATGAATGAAAATATTGAAGAATGCTTAATACTAGTTATTACCAACAACACCACTTATCAACTGATTGTTCTTTTATTCAGCGCAATCTGTAGTCATCGGGGGCTTATTTGACATTCATCGATGACATCCCACCGATGAAGCGATTAAATCAATTGGCTGAATAAAAGAACACGCCTATATTATACAAAATGTCACTAGTAATTCTGACGTTTAATATAAATTTTGATAGAAATATAACCTCAATAAAAACCTGATTTACCAAATTTGTGTAAATATGAACGACTTGTCAAATTCTTGCCCGGATTTTATTGTCCGCTACTGTACTTACGGGGAAACCAAAATTTAATGAAGGAAACGATTAGCGATGATCGCATTCGTTTTGGATGAGAAAGAAGCGAATAACAATCCAGCCAATAAAAAAAATTAAAACAGGCGCGGAATAAGTTTGTTAAAAGAAAACAAGAAGGGGTATACCATACAGTATAAAAGGAATTAGAGAAAGATGAAATATGCTTCAACAAATATTGTAGAATTCCCCAATGGCTGTTTTCATTTAGCTGTTCCGTTAAACAAGTGCACATTTGTAGAATGCTTCGGCAATGGCACAGGACGTCACGTCAAAATATCGTTAGAAATAAAACATGGACGGTCCGTTAGTTGACGGTGTGTTACGTTACCTTTAGGTATACACTAGGACTAGGGTTGCCACCCGTCCTCGTTTCACGAGGATTGTCCTCGTTTTAACAAAAAGTCCTCCCGTCCTCCTTTTCAAGCAAAATTTTTCGCGAAAGAAAAAATAGTTTAATAGTTGATAGTTCTTAGAGGCAATTGGCAGCATTGCGTGTCCAGATCACGATATAAAAATCTACACAGTAGCGACATGCGGGTTTAACTGTCACATTTGCCATTTTGTTTGATACCTGCTGTTTTGCAAATTACTTTACGTTTGCATATAGGTATCAAACAGTATGGGGGTAAATTTGACACTGTCGTTTTGTCTGAAATTCAAGTGCGCTTATGTCTCGTTAATACCAACTGATTTTTTATCAACTCTTGCCATGAAATCTGGACGGCATGTCTTAGCTTAAGTGAAAAGTACGTTACTGCACTCCTTTATGCTTTATGCCTTTATAAAGCTAAGACATGCCATCCAAATTCCTTGGCAAGAGTTAATAAAAAATTTAAGAAATTACCCCATATAAATGTGTCCTCGCCAAACATTTTTAAAAGGTGACAACCCTAGTATACACCGTGTTGATTCGTTTTTCAAACATAGCAAAATAGTAAAACTGAATGTAAAACTAAATATGTATATGCAGTTATTGGGTTTTTCGTAAATTTTAGAGCAAAGCGGTAAAGGAAAATATTGTTCAGAATTTTTAATACATTATTTAAAACTTTAAATTTCGCAGCCGTTTTCTTTGAAAATGGCAAAAATCTTCAGGAAAACGCACATAATTTACTAACAATAAGTTAACTATGACTGGTAAATATTTATGTAATTGAATTGATTTCAAAAACAAATGTCCAAAATGAACAAAATGGAGATGTTACCGGTATCTTGTGGATTTTTTTGCAAGGCATATGTTGGTGTTATTGTTTGTTTAAAAACCTCACATATACAGATTTACAGCGCTTGTAAGTTTGTAAACTAAGGGCTAGTTGTACAAAGGAAGTTTAAACTGACGCTCAACTGAACCAGGTTCAAAGTGAACAAAATCGCATCAAATTTTATTTATGAATGCACTAATTGCCATATGTCATTAAGATCCTATGCGAATTTGTTTACTTTGAACCTGGTTACCTGGTTCAGTTGAACGTCAGCTTAAACCTACTTTGTACAACTGGCCCTATATGTTTAACGGTTACTAAGATAAACAGTTTTTATCGATTTTCTCAAAACTTCATTTTTGGACACATGTAGTTTTTGAAATCAACGCCTCAATTGTTGAAAGTGACAACCTCAAAATATTGCAATTTTTACACTTCTTAGAAAAGTTCGATTTCTCTTTCCGTTTCGTAATCATTGTAATAGAGTATTATACTACCGAAGAAAAAATATTACTTTTAAAATCCTATTATTTGAGAAAATCCTTGCGGGGTTTGATACGGAGTGAAAAATACCTTATGCGGATACCATTAGTAGGATTATTAAACATCTTGAAACAACAGAAAGCGTAGACGAATTATGCGAATGTAAAAAAATACCGTTGAAATAGAAAATGAAAATCACTTTAATATATTAGCAATGGTCAATGAAAATGAAAATTTAAGACACATTAGTCAGAATTTGGGAATTCATCAGACTGCAGCTTTTCGTGTACTAAAGAAAATTTAAATCG
This sequence comes from Dorcus hopei, assembly GCA_033060865.1. Lineage (NCBI taxonomy): Eukaryota > Metazoa > Arthropoda > Insecta > Coleoptera > Lucanidae > Dorcus > Dorcus hopei. The sequence continues at coordinate 26,945,001 of CM065419.1, read as the reverse complement.
TTTAAATACCAAAAAGAACGAGAAATCTTTGAAGAAGACAAATGTCAAAGAATGATGTTTTCTGAAACTATCTAGGAAGTATGCAGTAATGTTGGAAATCTTTTACAGCGAACACTTTTTAGTGATAAAGTACACGTGGAACCTCAAATTCTCAAAATTTTCTATATGTATTGGTGTACCTTTTTTTATAGAAGTTTACAGAATCTTCATAAGACATGGTGGCGGTGGTGCAATGCCTAGGGGTGTGTTGGATTCATGCCGACGACCGTCTAGGCCAGGTCACCGTTCATGTGGCAGCCCAACCCATCCAATAACCAATACGCCTACAAAATAAACTGCGTTCCTCTTTGACCCTCTTACCCAATAGCGGAATCACCATAGGCATTACTTCACTACCGCGGCCTTGTCTTCTTGCTATACCCGTCTTTCTTTTCCTATTCAGTCTTGTCTTTGGTCCAATCATCTTCCTAAGTTCTTACAAGTCTATTCAAGGTGTTTTCATAGCTATAAATTTCCTTTTTCTTCCCTCTCTTTCTTGCTGAGGATATTCATTGCTAATTCTTCGATTATGTCCCAGGTTCCGCTTCCTTCCAGCATTAAGGCCCGATTTTTTCACCTCCTGTTAACTTTATCTAGCGACTAATTCCCATAGTAACGATTGTGATCACAATTGTTACTATGGGAATAAGCCGTCAGATAAAGTTAACTGGAGGTGAAAAAACCGGGCCTAGGTCAATGAGGTTGTCTGGTCTTCTTTGATTTTTTAACTTATGCCCCGCTTTTTCTCTATCATTTTCCCCAGTGACTGCACTCAAAAAAGTGTGTTCCACGTCATCGTCTATCAGTTTGCAATATCTGCAGAGTGCTGAATCCACCTTCTTGATTTCTTTACGATATGTTTCTTAAGCTCCGTGGCCCATCTGAGTTGTGTAATATGTCAGCTCTCCATGCATCCTCCCATACCACTTATCCAGTTTAGGAATTAGTTTCCTGATCCATCTTCCTTTGACTCCGTGATTCCATATTTCTTGCAAAAGTGACATTGTTTCGCTTCTAGTTACTGCCTTTGATTTTACAATGTCCGTTTTCGCATTTTTGGTCCTTTCCTCAACGATCAAGTCGATGTGAATCAGTTTAGCCATCACAAGTGATGCATCCGTTGATATAGTGTGATATCCCCCTATTACCCCAATTACCAAGATCCTTTGGCAACTCAGCAGTTGATTTTGGTACTTTTTGCATACTCGGGACCACACTGGAGCTCCGTATAGAGAAACATGGAGGTCGCCTTTGAGCATAGGTTTCTTCTCTTTACCTCACCAGGTCCGTTTCTTTTGGGCATTATTCTTGATAGCATGTTAATTGCCTTTCTTGCTTTTGCTGTTGCATATTCCACATGACCCCATACGATAACTTCTTGTCTAGTATGACTCCTAGATATTTGATGTTTTTACTTGGAATTATTTCTGTGCTCCTTTTTTCCAGATAGAAAGATGACATCCGATTTTTCAGGAGCTAGTTTTAGTTTATTCCTTTCTGTCCACCAGGATATTTTGTCCAATGCGTAATGTACATAATATTCGAGGTCCTTTTCGTTTTTCCCTGTTGCAACCACTGCCAGGTCGTCCGCGAAAGCCAGAGTTTGAACATGCTTCCCCAGGTTTAATCTTAATACCCCATCATAAAGTATGTTTCACAGAGTGGGGCCCATTACAGAGCCCTGTGGAACTCCACATGTCATTTCTACTTTAGTCACTGGCTCTACCTCTAGACTTCTATCCTTCAAGTAGGACCCAATTATCCTCCTGGTCTGTGCGCAGACCTTCCTATTTCCTAGTTCTTCATTAATGAGGCCCCTGTCTGCCGTGTTGAAAGCGTTTTGTATATCCAGGGTGACTAATGCGCAAAACCATCGAGTTTTTAATGTTTTCCTCATCTCGCATTTTGTAATATCCGCGATTTTATTTTATTGCCTTAATGGTGGATTTTCCTTTTGTAAATCCAAATTGATTTTCAGATATTTTTGTCTTGTTTTCATGAAGTTCTTGTTTCTGGTTACTCAGCAGCATATGTTCCAGGAGCTTATCAAAAGTGTAGGGCAGATTGCCCTATATTTCGTAGTTTCTTCTATGACTTTCTTTGGTTTCTCAATCAAAGCAACTTTTACATACTTCTACCTTTTTGGGAATTCCCCTTTTCTCAGTGAAACATTCATTATTTGAAGTACATAGTTTGGTTGCTCACGCACTACTAGTTTAACTATTTCTCAATTTATATTGTCCGGACCAGGTGCTTTTTTGTTTCTGATTTTGGTAGCTGCCTTCTCCAGCTATTCTAGACCAAATGGCACGTATTCTATATATTCATAATTCTCCTCTTGACCTTCGGAAAGGAGTTGCTTAACAATTTGTATTTTAGAATCTCTTGGAATTTGTTTCTTTGATATCCCAATTTTCTTGCTCACTATTTTGTACCCAATGCCCCAAATGTTGTTGTCTAGGTCGTTGCAGACCTCCTCCCAGCTCTTCCTTTTGGCTTTGAGCATTTCATTCTTGAGGTCAAGTCTTGTTTTTTTGAAATCCTGTTTCAGCACCAAGAATTTTCTCGGATTTTCTTAAGAGTGTTCCCTAGTCATCTTTCTTTTGGCATAGTTTATTTCCTCAATTTGGCTAGTTCGTTATTCCACCAGTACACGAGTTTTCTATTTACTCCGTCGAATCTTTTTTTTTTCATAGTTTTGTTGCAAATTTCTGTAGTATTTTCAATAAATTATCCAACTGCCTCATGTTCATTTATAATTCCATTCGCTGCCTTTTCTAATAGCTTTTGAAATTTCTTTTCATTTTATACAGTATACAGTTATACAGTATACTTATATGTATATGTACATAAATTCAGGTTAGAAATAAAATTACTATTATTATTATTATTATTTATTTTATTTATGTTCCATCTCCCCCCAATTGGATTTCTTGTTCGTTCCTTTAGTACATATTTTTCAAAATATATGTAGTTATGGTCGCTTAGACTCTCAGTCTCAAGGATTTTCCAGTTTTGTATTTTGTCAGCAAGCACCTCGACTGCAAAGGTCAGGTCTATAATTGACTTGGAATCTTCTTTTTGAAAGGTTGGCTCTCTTCCCTCATTTAATACAATAATGCCTAGTCCCGCTGCCCATTCACAGACAATGTTTCCTCTTCCGTTCGTTCTGTGTTCACCCCAATCCGGAGCCTTCGAATTTAAATCACCAGCTACTAATAATAATTTTCCCTCCACTTCCGTTTATCTCTATACGAAAATTTAAATGGTTTAAATACCATAAACAACTTGAAGAAGACAAATTTCAAAGAATTATGTTTTCTGAAACTATCTAGGGCATAGGCAATAATGTTAGAAATCTTTTACAGCAAATACTCTTTAGTGATAAAGTACACATGGAATCCCAAATTCTCAAAAATTTCTATATTGGAGTACCTACTCAAAATTAACTGTCCCGAACCGAAAGCAACACCGTCAAATTAACGTATGGGCAGGAATTTTATGAATCATTGGTCCGTTTTTTATCAAAAGATCCCTCACCGGTAACAAGTACCTCCAACTGCTGCACTTTAGGAGATTTTGGCACAGATCATGAAATTTGGTTACAGCAAGATGGTTGCCCTGCGCACAATCGTGCAGTTGTGCGAAACTTTTTAAATGAGGCATTTCCTAATCATTGCTAGGGAGAGGAGGTCGAGGTACCATTAACTGGCCGACACGTTTTCCAGATTTATCACCAAATGACTTTTCCTTCTGGGATAATTTAAAAAATAAATTGTATAATTGACAGAATTTCCATGAAAATGTAGAGACGTTAAAAGAAGCAATAATAGCCGAATGCGACAGAGTATCTCAGTATCAATTGGCAAACATGAGGCAAAAATGTTATGATCAATAAGAATATTGTTTAGCTGCATTTGAACACATTATTTAAAAATGTTAATTTTATGTTTTTTTTGTCTTGTCATAGTCAACGAATCATCACCATGTATGTGAATATTACCATATAAAATACATTGAAGAATTTTTTAATGGACGTTGCCGATCAGTGATATGACCTTAACATTCCGTATAATGTGAAGTGATCTTAAATGTACGAAAACGTCTTAGGTCGCCGAGTAGCTTAGCGGTCCAGCCTAGCCAACTTAAAAAGTCGTGTCGCTCGGCGGCGTGGGTTAGAATCCCACCATTAACCATGGATGTTTGTGCAGTCTAATGAGGGGATCATTCTAATCGGATTTGCAACCTAGCAACGGTAGTACCTCCTTAGCAGCTGATAAGAAGCTGCAATCTCGGCAATGTTCGGTGGTAACAGGATACAACGTTGTGCAGTCTCGATAATGCTCGGAAGTAGGGTCATACCAAGTTGTAACTTGCAACCCCGATTAGAATGACCCCCTAAGACCCTGCTATAAATACACGTCGTAATTGTCTGGAATGGCTAATGGCCGAAAGACAAGCAGCATTGCTGCGCAAAGCAAATAAAAGAAGAGGAAAACGTTCCCGAACAGACACATCGACGCTGAGATTATTTATATTATAAGGGACGGGATTTAAAAGTTAAAAGAAAGAGAATGTTCTTTACTCTCGAATTTATCAATTTACAAGGTCTCATAGAGATACTTTTCTCCTCTAGATACCATGACGGGAGTGTGAGAGAGATTTTATTTTTACTTCAGAAATCTATCTCTCCTTCTCACTCTTTTACTAAAATTTTAGTGAAACCATAAAAGACCCAAGTCGCAATTCCTTTGTTCGTACGTTTCTGGTTTGAGTTTGTTTGAGTTTTAAGTACACAAAATTGCTCTCAGTGCCCTTTTTATATGAAATGAAATGTTATAGTAATAATTTAGACAAATTTTTAATAATGAAAATTTTAGACAAATACGTATAAAATTTTAAGGTAATTGAATATTAATTCAAAACGATAACGCACAAAATAATACAAAACAAACTCAAAATAAGTTTATAAAGAGAAGAAACGGCATCCTGCACATCAATTAAAGCAGTTGTTAATCTTCTAGTTGGCAAATAAATTGGTTTTTGCTCACCAAGCCATGATACTGGATACATAGAGAGAAACGGAACTTGGAACTGGTCACGATCATACTAATAGCGTTTTTCACTGGGACTAAATTGGGCACTGAGTGCGCACTCAGAATATCTCCATCCCGTTTCATTACATGAGGTTAAAATAAGATGAGAATATTCTGAGTGCGCACTCAGTGCACAATTTAGTCGCAGTGAAAAACGCTATAAGACACTTTTTTAATTACACTTCTGTCGATGAGTTTACAGCCATGTATCTTCTAACTGTGTGATGATTTTTTATAACACTACCAGTTTTTTATTTAGTTACATGACCGAAAAACTCCGATTAATTACAATGAAAATTTGCAGGTCGAATTGTATTACATGTTGTTCTTTTAATTATTTTGTGCATATTTTTAACTCTGCCTGTGTACCTTTTAGAAAATTTTTCTTTTACTCCACTCTGTTGAGCTAACTGGTGGCATTTCATTTCTAAACATGAAAACCACAATTTTTTTACTGTTCACTTCAATTGAGAAACGAATTTCTTTCTTTGATAATAATCGTATTAAGACACGCGAAATTTTTAGTACAAACGCATTCCATCATACAGGGAAATCACAAATGATTTCAACCCACGTGACCCCGCCGTATAGGCAAACACATTGTACTCTGTTGGTAACACTCTGTTGCTGTATGTTAAATCTTTCGAGAATGTAATGCTTGTGATTTGCGAAGGCATCAGAATTTACATCACCATCTGGGAATGCTTGGTTAAAGTGGTTAAACACAACGGAACACCTATAGTCACGAATGTCAATGACAAATCCACACTAATTTGAAACAGTAACCTCACTTTTTTCAGTGTTGCCATTTCTAAAAAACAAATCCTAATTCAAATTGGTCACGTGGGTTTGAGTAATTTATGATTTCCCTGTATATTAGACTATATGTATTCAGCAAACTGTACTTTTGCAACAATAAACACAAATTTATCTATGCTGTAATTAGTGAATACATAACAGTAAACTAGAACGATTTGGTTATTTCAGTGTAATAAAATTTTACAGCTCAAGTCTCGAGCGACATCAAAACAGCTAAAGTATTCGTAAAACTTTATTGCAAACAATTCTTTAAAATTCATTTATATAGAATCTACAGTGACAGACAAATACCCTGCGACTGCGACACTAATATTATGGCCATGGATCAAAATAATATAAGCACACATCTTCTGCCATATTCATAGAAGATAGTAGTGACTACTAAAATTCTATTAACACATTTCTGCGCAGTTAATAGAAACCTAGTAATTACTATTACCTTCTGTGAATAAAGGAGCTTATGACTGGATATCGGCTGAGTTTAGAGTATTCAGGTCAGTTTTTGAAGATATTTACATATTAATATTTATTTAGTACATTAAAAATATTTTAGTGTATCTCTAAACTGTGCCGATAGCTTCTTTTAAAGGCGTTCATATACCAAACACGGAACCTAGTTGTACAACTAGTCATCATTTTGCATGTATCAAATGAAAATATTTATTACATAATTGCGTTTTACTTTCAGGTGTCTTTCTAATTTGTTGGGTCCCTTTCTTCACGTGCAACATAATGGACGCAATGTGTAGTAAACTGGGCCTCTCCTGCCAACCGGGGGTGGCCGCCTTCCTGCTAACCACGTGGTTGGGTTATATGAATAGCTTCGTTAATCCCGTCATATACACCATCTTCAATCCGGAATTCCGGAAAGCATTCAAGAAGCTGATGTTCATCGGCCATTAAATCCGTCAGTAATTGCCCGTTTTCCCTTACGCTCGTTATTTTTCATTTCGTCTCTTCATAAAATACTAAAATCAAAACAATACAAAAAAACAACATTGCGAACCAGGGTATTTTTAAACTATATTTGACAACTCTGAATAGATCTTTCAAGATATAAAACATACTTACGTATTTTGTAAAAAAAAAGTCTGTCTTGTGATCTCTCTTCATCAATTAGGCACATGAAGGTAGTAATTTCCAATAATGTAACATATTTCTAACACTAAACACGGCTTCCAATCATGTAACATGTTATGACAATTTATTATCGAATTGAGCGACCACAACTACTACGCTGATTGGCAAAGCTAACGAATCATTGAGTGGACATAAACGTGAACAATAATTCGTTTTGAAACAAATATATTAGTGATAATTTACCGCTCGTAATAATTTTGTGACTTTCTAAATTTGATACATTGATTAAAATTTAAGAAAAATATTTTTGAATTGAATTTTTTTAATTAAATTCTGCAATAACAATATGAATTATCGTAGAAATATTGATTCAATTTTCATTTGTTCCGTTCATCCATTTTGATTACTTATGTATCTTTCAATTCTCCCCAATTCGCTCTTTTTATTACAAAAAAATTATACATTCACATTAGTATGCTGCCGTTTTTCTCGTTGCTCTCTCTTCAATTTGAAGACGAAGTGTGTTTCGAAATTCGTTTTGCCATTTTAAGTTCTAAAATAGTCTCCTTTTTAATCAAGTTCTTTTATATATAAGTCATTCCGAAAAGTGCCCACCCCACGGAATCTCCAATCTTTTTTGCCTCTAACCCAAAAATGTCAAAAATTGGTCCAATCTACAGGGTTTTACAGAAAACACTTGGCCAAACTTCTGGGGATAATACATAAAATAAAAAGAATGTGAGTTTAATCATTTCTGTGTCAGGGTTACAATTATTTTTAAATATCCGTTACATTTTGACTTCGAATATCGAACACACAAAGCAGAGGAGACCGCGTCGATTACTAACCTCTCCTCTGAAACAGTTATTCCTCTACCTTGTTTATTAATTGCGTAATAAATCAAATTTATAAATTCAAATGTCAATGGTTTTACTTGCAAACACTTATTATCTATAATGTTACCGAAGTCGTGAGCTTTTCTGATTCATTCGAAGCTTGTACTGTGCTCAGACACACTGGATTGATCTGTTCTGTAGAACACCTAAGGATTGACGAATGTGCTGCAATAGTTAAAGAGCGATATACATGCCTATGTTAGCTCATTAACGTTACATGGCACATATAGCCCTAGTGGAATTCAGTCTTTATTTATTCATAGACTAATGCCCTGTTTCCATTAAGGAAATTGATCCGAATAAGTTACAATTAGTTATCGTTTTTGTTTTGTTCATGAAAGAAACATATTTTTGATCATTCATGAAAATGTTGTCGGCTGCTTACTTAAAGCTCATTTAGAACACTCCTCAAACGTGCAACAAACTGTACATACACGTGGGGACTTTTTTCTGTTTAAAAAAAAGTTCATATTAATTGTTTGGTTCCTCTTTGCCACTCACTGTCGTTGGCGTTGTCACAAGAAAAGGAAAGAATTATGAAAAGATAAAATTTCACAAGTGCACACTGAAACAGTTTACTGACAATTAATGAACTAGCGATTTATCACCCAACGCTTTGATCGCAGTCGCCTATACAATATGTATGAGCTAAGTGTTGTTATAAATTAATAGTTGCCTAGGCCTAGGCGGCTATTACTATACTATCCTGGGCGATTAGTCACTTGCTTTTGGTCTCCTCTGGGAACGAAGGAACTAACGTACACACATGTAACGTTAACCACAAATCCAGACAGTCTTTTTAAATTATAGTTCGAAAAGGTATGTAAGTTACTCGTTCTCAGGTACACATGTAGTGTAACTTCTTAAATTATAAAAAATATTACGTGTAAAAGAATAAAGATGCTCGGCATCTGCAACATATCATCGACAAGAATTTTCGTTGCTTCAATCCGCCAGAAATATTCCTCGAAAAGATTGTCCGATGCCTGGCAGGTATCGTACGTACAAATACATTGCAGATATCCCTTCAAGGCATGCCTGAAGCACAACATAGTGTGAACGCTACGAAAATTCTTGCCGATGCATGCTGTGCAGTTGCCGAGCAGTATCCTTGCCCGGCTAATGAGAATAGACCTTAACGATAATACATAACTCCAATTTTCGCATTTAATTAAAATCGCAAATCAAAAGCAACATCGTATAAAGTGCATTTCTTTTGAAATAAATTATTTAAGCTGCAGGGCATTCCGAATTTATTGTAAACATATCAGAAGTTATTTTTCCTATCTCACCAATAATGTACATAAATTACATTTGGAAGCTAAGAATTTTAATTGATGATACTCCCCTGTATCGATAGTTACACACACATAACTAGGTCATTTATTAAACTTGTACATATTCTTCCTTCCTGAGCTAAACAAAAAAAACAAATCGAATTTATTGAAGAAATTTGAACGTAGCCGGCCGAGGTTCAGTTGGTCATGATTTTTGAGACCTTGGCCGAAGCTCGTTGTGTGTATATAAAAGAACGTACAAAGATGTAAGTAATAAGAAATTCTAAGTAGGGATAACAGTGAAAACATGGAGATTTTCTTTAAGTATTACAATAGCAGAAAATCTAAAATATTTATAAATCATTGGTAGGTACTTCTTGGCTTCCAGCCGTTGATCATTTCAAGTCAAAAAGAAGACATTTATTAAATTTATTAATTGCGTTGTATTCAGTCATAACCTTCGCATTTTTTTTTGTTTCTTATAAACAGAAAAAAAAATCTATTCAAATTCGATTTCTCTCTAAAACAATACAAATTTCTTTCTGCAATTGTATTCGCAAAAATCTCAGTTTTCTCTACATTTTTTTAAATTGAATTCTTCGACGCAGACAACTTTGTTTAGTTCTTTATGTTTCAGCTCGTTTCCGCCCTTCCAAATTGAATTTTTTTTTCTCTCTGAAGTGTTTTTCATGTCACCTTTTTTGCACATTTCTGTGTTTTCCATTTGGTAGTTATCTTTGACTTCAGTAATAGGGATCTGATTGGAGACTTGTTTATGTAGTATAAAGTTTTCATGTGCTTTGAGTGCCTGGTATGTATGTAACCTTATCTTCTCGCTTGTTGTTGGTAAATATACACTGGATGAACGTAAAATTACGATCACAGATACTTATAATCAAAATACTTTACATTAAAATTCACAAACTAGTGTTCATTTTGTGCAATAAAATTTAACAAGGAGGACTAATATTAAGTAATCGATGTATATAAAAATTATTTACCTAAATACATTCTAATGAAAGAACTAAGGACCTTAAGAAGTTGATTTTCAAATTATATTTTCTGCGCTGATACTTTTCCAGATTTCGATTAATTCCATAACATTTGAAGAACTGATATGTAACAAGAACAAGAGGAAGAACAACAACAATAGAACAAAGATTAATGTACTTCACGAAATAATAATTGAAAATGATGAAATCACAAACGAAACTTCAAGTAACTGAAAGCAAAAACAATACAATGAAATGCCTTAAAGAAAAATATTCACTCAACATAATAATAATCAATAAAATTCATCATGGTATAATTCACAAATGAAAATATTAATACTCATATCAAAGTTCAGTTAAATAAAATAATAATAAATTTTATAACATATAGTGAACCTTATAAACTTAGAAAGAAAACTTATGGAACTATTGAAGATTCTGTCAAATATGAAACAAAATATCTTGTAGCAAACAATACAACAAGTCAACTAAAAGCAGAAGAGAGAGCAATGGAAAAATGTACAAGGATAACATGTTCGTGTATGAATAATGGACAATTGAGTTTCAAAATGGGGAAAATGTTGGATATTAGGGAGAGAATATTTGATAGACAAAGATAATAGTAATCCTAAATGATCATTTCCAATTTAAATTAAAAATAATCTAATCGTTTACACTAAAAAAAAGAAATACACCATAAACAAGGCAGCATTCATTAATTAAATCTCATCTTTCGAAGCGGACACTGAGTAGGCACTTTTCCATGTGGGCATATTTCGGTTGTGAGCTATTTTTCATATGGACATTTGAAAAACTATTGCGCTCTGCTTCTGCTCTCGAAGAACCTTCTAGTGTGAAGAAAGAGCAGACGAAAACGCAATGACAGTAGTAAAAATGTTTAAATGGAACTGAAATTCTTTAAGCCTTTTTGAAGGAACAGCTCAAGAACATACTATATAAATTACGGAAAACAGGGTAACACCTGTGAAAGAATAAACAGTTAAACTAAAGGTATTTCAAAAATTCTAGAAAAATAATAAGGAGAAATGGGTTAAAAATCATGAAGAACAAATGAACCTTAAAAAATAAAGTATCATATTTTACGACAAGAAGCATTTTTATAAACAATATAATTCTTCCGCCAGAAACTTATCTGAAGTGTTTGTGTAATTTCTAATTTTGTTGCTAGACTGTAATATCTTTCACAAATATGGTTCTTCTTCCTTGTTCATTTTTTTGTGATACCTTTCTTTGGAGTTCTCTCTTTCAATTTATATTCGTTTCTGTCAGTACTATTCTTCGATTTTCGATTTCTTTCACCATTACACTCTATCCCTCTTTCTTGGTTAACATGATCCAAGTTTTTTCTTTATATTCTTTGGTTTTAACAATGATGAGTTTATATTAAAAAAAAACTATCACTATTAATGTTGTTCACATTAGAGAAAAATACGTTCAAAATTTCGTATTATAAAGCAATAATTAATGCCACTTAAAGAAAGTCTCCAACAATTGTTACTAGTTACTTGTATATAATCACTTGTACAGTTAAAAAAAATGATCTCTAAATACAGACCTACGATTCTAGTTTTAGAAATATTAGTTAGGACATGAGAATTTTGTAAAGCCCGCCTGTACATTTCTCCCCGCTACAAAGCCTGACTCGTAAAATCTCTACTGACAAGAAGTACCGTTGAGCCCCCATTTACGACGTCACGCTTTGACCCCCACACCTTCTGTGACTATAAGAGAACCTTACGCTTATATTTACTGATGATGTAAAATAGCATGTACTATATTAGGAACAAGCTGAATCTATCTAATGTTACGAATAAAGCTGACGTTTCTTAAAAGAAGTTTCATTTCTATAAGAAGAAATCTTATCACAAAAACTAAAATTCAAAGAAAATTAAGGACATTATGCTTTGCGAATTTTCCACTAAGGTAAGTACTGACAAAGAAGCTAAGTCTAATCTAATAAAGAAATCTTGTATAATTACAGTAAAAATTTATTTAAAAAAAGTTAACAATATAATAAAAAGACTAGGGCATAAATAACATCATTCACATTACGTTTACTGTTGTTGATAAGCAGCGCTTTGCGTTTGGTATTGCGGGGCAATCACAAACACCGGTTGAGAAGCAGAATGCACAGGTTGCGTCTGTGCAGGTGCAGTTGGTTGTGCAGGTGTATAAGCGAACTGCTGAGGCCGATTGTAAACAAATTGCTGAGGGATTGACGCAGATAATTTCTGTGCCTGTTGAGGTTGATATTGAGGCGCGCTCGCTTGAGATAACTGAGGAGCCTGCGAATAAACTATCTTAGGAATAACCGGTTGTGATTGTTGGTATTGAGGAATCTGAGGAATCTGCAGCCTCGGCCTATACAAGAACTGCTGCAAGGCGCCTAGCTGAGCTTCTTGCTGGTGTTGAGGTTGTTGGGGTTGTTCAACAGCAACTCGCGTTGCTGCCGCTTCTGCTGGAGCTCCTGGCGATGATTTGCCGGTAGCTTGACTTAACACACCCAAATTTGAATAAGTCACCAATGGACTTGAATATTTGAAAGAAGAGACTTCACCGGCGGATGAGTATTGGATTGGTGAAGGTCCTGGCAATCTAGCATGTATTGGTGCTTGGATAGGTGATTGTATGGGCGCGTAAGCAACCTGTAAAATATTAAATTTACAATGAATCTCTGAGTTTAACATATCTGACAATAAATAAGGAGGAGGAAATAATCGTTTCGTTATTTAATTAGAAAATATAGGTATTTTATTTCATACAATTAATGAGAATTTTTCTTTTGACGTTACTTATGTTATCTGAGTTTTGAAATTCAAAGGGCATAAGAAATTGTTCACGTTCTTCAGTGATTTTGACATGACAATCAAATAAAATATTAGAACCCTACTTTTTCTTATAGTTATTACTGCAACGAAAATCTATAATCTAATTCATATCAAAATTAAAGAAAATTGCATTTACTCGTAAGCACTTACTTTAGTGGAAGTAAATATTTACAAAAAGTGTATGAATGGTGCTTCATTTTTTACTAGAAAATCTACTAGAAAATAAATAGTGTAATTGTTGATGCAATCAACTGATTTGATTGGCTTGATTGAAGCATACGACAGTGTACCCTTCAAAAAGCTACAGAAATTATAACGAGGTGGACACTTTTCAAAATATATCTGAAAAGCGTTCTTAAAAACCAATGAAACAAAGACATATTAAGGCGAAAGATAGAACTATAAAATATGCTTAGAAAAAGCTAAATGCATCCAAAATCGTACTTAGGGAGGAAGGAGAATGTATTGATCTACAAATAGGAAACAGGAGCACAATATAAAAATACTTAAGAGTGAAAATAACAAATGTAGGAGCAGTGAAAATGATAGGTACTTTATTATTAATACATAATACTTTAAAAGTGTTAGAGTAGTCGTACGTAAACCATGAGCAAAAAGTACAGAGGATCTAAAAGTCAAAAACAAAGACACTGTCCAAAATTCCAGGTGATTTACGTAAAATAAATTATTATTTTACTCACTTCAGTCGACCTCAGACCACTGACTGTTAACATTTAAGATGTTGACGACCAAATTGTTGTAGTCTTCATTTTAATGTTTTTAATTAATATTTTAATATGTTCGTTTCATTTGAAAATATTATCTACACTATAATGGATTCCGTCAAGAAACATGAATAATTGAGAGATTATTGAGTAGTCGTGGACAAAAAATAAAAAGTGAGCAAATAAAAATCAGATTAGAGTAGGCGGTGCAAAGAAAATGTATGTCTGTGATTAACTGAATTAATTAATGCAATACATTCATGGATTGTCAAAATTATTGACTTTTTATTTAATCACAGACATACATTTTCTTTGCACCGCCTGCTCTAATCTGATTTTTATTTGCTCACAGGTTATTATTGTTCACAAAGTTATCACATACACGAAATCAGTTTTCTTCTATACACAGTAGGATGTAATAAAAAGGAGAAAAGTTTTATCCCGTATATAAAACTATTTTTGAACACAAAATGGATTTAGTTTGGCGCACATTGTGTAAATTATATATTTATCTGACAACAGATAACAGAACAAACACTGACAAAATGCATTCTTAGAACTAATCGACAAAACGTACTAGAATCAGCTTAAAGAATTATGAAGGGAATTAAAACTCATTACTTAAAACATGAAACAATAGAATGATAAAAGATATATAAAGAAATATACAGTTCGCTTATACCGATGACACCCACAACACACAATTGTTGTGAAATCAGAAAGAGATTTAGAGATTAGCATGCAAGCTTGTATGAATGAATTAACAAAGTATAACTTGATAGTCAACGTGGAAAAGAAGAATGATACTAACAGCGAATAGAAAAGTTGAAGTTGAGGACAAAAACTAAAGATAGACAGAAAAATGAAATATAATTAAGAATGCAACATAAACAACTACTTGAATAAAAGGGATCAAAAAAGAATTAGGGTAATTCCAGGGGAGATGGCCATCGAATTTTTTTTACTCAATTTTAAAAGGTGGCACAGCCGATGGACTAATTCCTTTCGCTCCAAGGATAGGAATAGGCAGCCGTGTAAAATTTCGGAAAAATAAAATGAAAAGGGCGCCACTTATCAAATTTAGGTAACAAAAAAGTTTCACTTGTGATCTCTCCCGTATGGCCATCTCCCCCGGAATTACCCTAAGGTATTTATTTATAGAGCTGTATACCAGGTGAGATTAATTAATGCTGATTTTTCAAAATTGGAATTGTAAGGGTGGATTTCAAATTATTATAATCTTTATGGAATAATGTGCTCGATCCAAATCAGTGAATCGAATACACCTCATAACTTATAGATATGATATAAAACAATTTTGATTACGTAAAACATGTTAAAGAGGGCTTTGGTAATTAGAAACAGCGAAAAAGAACCTTTATTCTTTCTTACTTAACGGGCCAAGTACCCAGTTGTGGAATATTCCTCGTACTTACCTCTACCGTCAATGTTAAGGTCATATTGTCAACCAGAAGAAGCTTTATTATTAACATTAATAGAAAACATTAAAAGATTAATGATAGATCAAGTTGTCCAAAATGAAAATGTAAACTACTGAATCCTACGTTAAACCATTAAATACTACGTAAATAAACAGTTTTCGCTGAAATTATTACATCAACAAAATTAATTTTTTACCATTCGCACGTGATAAAAGTGTCAGAATTATGAAAATGTTAGGTTAAGAAGTCGCCTCATAACTATAGGTCATCCCAACCTTACGGTGCAGGACACAATCATGCCTCTCTTACTATCTTTAGTATTCGTGCATTAACCCCATCTCTTTCTAACGGTGTCACCCACAAGCGCTATACTGCACCGTAAGGTTGGGACGCACTGTAGTGCTAAGTCGGATACGTTTGAACTACACTTTTGCTCAGACCAATTAGAAGTTATTATTTTAGTAGACCACTGATAGTACTTTAAAGTCGCCATCGAAATGGCCATTCTAGAATTTTTTGTGAAAATTTAATTACAAATTATAAATTGACTCAAATTATAACATGCACTACTAAAAGTATTTGCAGATGAAATTTACAAAAAAGTATTCTTATTGATGTCAAGGTTTCTAAAATGGGTCAAGGTCTTATATATAAAATTTGGCAATATAATTAAAACACAAAATTAGAAAATTAAAAATTATTTCTTTAAGACACTAAATATTAGTGACCTACTAACAATGCAAGTAGAAATTATTATGAAAGGTATTAAACAAAATGAAATTGAAGTTAAATTAAACTCTGCAGAGAGCTTGAAGGTGCTGAAAGAAAAGCTAATAAGTCATGCACAGAACGTCAAAAGAGACAAGTAAACCTAAGCATAAGGATAAACGTCCATGTAAGCGTCGATGTAAAAAAAAAGAAAAAAGAAACGTGAACTGACTAAACAAATAGGAACACGTTAGATAATAATTATGTGGTTTCCTGAGATTCCTCAAGTTTTTAGAAATATAATGAAATTATCAAGAACAAAATAAGAGAAAAGTACAGGATAAACATACATAATAAACGTAAAAATGTCGATGTCATAAACAGTGGCGTAGCTAGGTAGCCAAGGGCCCCGGTGCAAAAATAAATCGGGGCCCCTAACCATACCGTGATTTTATTTTAATAGGAAACATTGCTGCTCATATTACTATGGAAACTAATTCCAATTTTTAAAAATGTCGTTGCATGATCGTCGTTGTTAGGGTTTCTAATGTCATATCAAAGAAAATTTGTCCATTTTAATTTGGAACATCTATCAGGCGAAGAAAGTTAGTGAAAATGTATCAGGAAGAATTACGGACGACCCTGGCCAAGCATCGGAGCTACACGATAGTGGAAGGCGTCGTTCCGCAGACTACTAATAACAGAACAAATTCATGACAGCTGTCATTATTACTTCTCAGTGCAGCTATTGCAGCATGCCAATAAAACTGTCGTTTGAATTTACTCCTTACAACTTCTTCGTATCCTAATCAAATTAATATGAACCTAAAAATGGTAATATCATTTTTGAGTATTATCTCCACATTTTCATAAATTACTGCCACTTAGAATGGTAATGTTCTTCATTGTCATTGTATCGATTGAATAACAATAATAAATAATTGATTATAATTGAGAAATATTCATTATATTATAATTTGTTTAAAATAATTTGGCTGAACAGTAACACATTTCGCTTCGGAGCTTCAGGGTTGGTCAAGGGCCCCCTGAGCTTTGGGGCCCCGATGCACTGCACCGCTTTGCCCTATGGTAGCTACGCCACTGGTCATAAAGAAGAAATAATGACGGAAAATTGAATGGGAACACACATGACTAATACTGCGGAAACAAATTTAATGAAAAGAAGACAAAAGAAGATATAAATCATTTTTGGAGTGTTATAAATAAAAAGATAAGTGAAAGTAGAATTGCAAAAGGGACTATACCGGATGTCCTACGCCATGTGCTCACCCTTCTAGAATTTGTATTTTTTCTTGCTTAATTTATCCTTTCCAAATTTTATGTAAATCGATTAAAAAATACAAATTCTGAAAGGTGAGCACATGGGACACCCGGTATAGAGATAAAAATGATGAAATAGAACAGAAATACGATTGTGGAAGGAAGAAAAAGTTCTAGAAGACATTATTACACAATATCAAAAACCGGTAATTTGCGAAAAATGTAGATCTAAATGCCATTCGACAGTGTGTTGTGAGTATTATACAGGGTGTTATCGAATTGAGTAGAAGAATTTCACGGGGTGGTAGCCTTGGATCAAGGCGATCAAAAAACGTTATATAATATGTCCTAAATGTATTCGTTTTCGAGAAAAAAGATATTGAGTTTCAAAAACTTACATAAAAAAGAATGGAAATTGCTGCATCCAAAGTAATATTCCCATTGGGAAAAACGTTTTATTATGTTTTTCTTTTAATTAAATTTTTACGTCTGTTTCGCGAAAATAAATTTGTTTGTTGCTTTAAATTTCGAATAAACGAATAAATGAACGTCTGAGAACACCCCACCAAAATTCGCATATAGCCGAAAGTACTGTATGCCTTTATTTATTCCGTCATAATTTGAAAACGATTACATTTAGGACACATATTATACATATAACAATTTTTGATCGTCTTGATCCAAGCTACCACCCAGTGAAATTCCTCCACACGTTTTGATAACACCTTGTAGAATAGAATTGAAGATAGCAGTGAAAGAGAAAACTGTACAATGAATAGGCAGCTTATCGTTCACCAAAACAAAGCAGCGTAAGCACTAGAATTATTTTTAAGAAAACTGGGAACAGCTCGTCCACTTTTACAGACTTAAGAACATAGAAAGAAACTTTTATGTCTAGCTAAACAACAAATGTGAATGCAGAGCTATTTAAACAGATTATTAATTAAACAGTCAAAGGAAGGATACCAATAATAACTATGGGCTACACGAACCTAAGATCGGAGGAAAGTTCGGTCGTACAGAAGAAACATGGTCCAATAGTATCTTCTGAAACGACGTGCTTCAAAACTTTTTCAGTAGATATAAGTTGGAAAAAATTAAAAATGAACAACTAATTGAAAAATCGATCAATATGAAAAGTAGGAACACTTAAGAGAACTAAAGGAAGCAAAGAAAATCGCAAGAGGTAAAATTGTGGACAAGGATAGGGAGAAGAAAGGTAGAAAAATAGGTGCACTTTATTATTCGAAATAATGAATTCCTGGACTTACTGGAAAAAAATATTAACGAGAAAATTCATAGTACAGAGTAACAATATTTATAACTGATCTATCGACTGAAATAAAATACTGCTAAAATTTTGTCTTTTCGGGAAAAACAGCTAACAAAACAGAGGAACCTAAACTTTAAAATATATTAGAAATTAATTCGCCGGCGTAATTTAAAAAAGTAATTAATGTTTAAAAATCAAAAACTAATATATAAATTGCATTTTTAGGATAGTATTTAACGAAATGAAAGAAAATTTTAAAAAATGATTAATTACAAATGATTCCATTTCAACTGCATAAAAACTCCTCTCCAAATAATCAAATTCTAATTTATTATTCGTCTGCTTTCTCGTGAAAAGCAATTATACTAATCCGCTGAATCACGAAGATACATTTTTTCTTAAGAGACCGCTGACCAATTAGGACACGTGATTAAAAGAAAGTGTTCGTTTTTTCTGCGGCACGCATGATTCCTTAAGTTCAACGCGTAAAACTTTCCTCGTTTTCTAATTTACTTAATCACCGGTAGCTCCACAGATTATCTGTTTTCACGACGAAAATAAAATTTCTCTTCATAAAGTATATATCACAAAATCTTTTAAAGGGACACTAAATAGCGCAGTAACACTTTACGTTTCGCTACCGTTTGATAGCTTCTTCAGAAGTGAAAAAATATAAACAAGGTTGTCGAAATAAACTTCTGAAGAAGCTATCAAACGATAGGGAAACGTAAAGTGTTAGTGCGCTATTTAGTGTCCGTTTAAAAGATTTTGTGATACAATTTTCATCGGACAAGAACCTGCTTTAATTTAAGTAAAGTGTCTTGAATAAAATAACTAAAAATAAACTTTTGGTACAACATTTAGAAAAATTCGATTCAGACGAAATTCGAACAAACTATTGTGAAAAATGAAATCAAAAATATATTCATCCGAGAGCAATAATACTTGGTTTTTCATTAGCAACCAATGCAAAAAATTTTCGAATTAATCTGTAAATTCTTTGCACTTTATTAAATCATTAATTTTTCAGCAAGTAAGAAATATTGAAGGTTACTTACTTTTGGTACTGCAGGAGCTGCTTTAGGCAGACTGGGTTGAGCATAGGCGAAGTTCTGTTGGTTTACATCGTACTGCTGTTGAGATGGTAAGAATGAAATTTGGGGACCTGAAGCTTGAGGTGGTTGTGCAGCGACGAATTTGTAGGCTGGAATTTGGAGTTGTGAAACCACCTGTTGAGGAGCCGCGAATTTATATGCAGTGGGTTGCACCACGTAATTGAGCTGTTGAGGTGATGGATACGCAACAGCTTTGGGAGCTACGTACGGAGGGCTGTTAAATTTCGTCCCTGTATAAGTAGGTTGAGAATTTTCCGTTATCGGTTTCACTGTGCTTCCACTAGTGTAGTCGTCAGTGCCCCTTTTGTCCTTACACTCTCCATTAACTGCGAGC
This sequence comes from Dorcus hopei, assembly GCA_033060865.1. Taxonomy (NCBI): domain Eukaryota; kingdom Metazoa; phylum Arthropoda; class Insecta; order Coleoptera; family Lucanidae; genus Dorcus; species Dorcus hopei. The sequence continues at coordinate 26,925,075 of CM065419.1, read as the reverse complement.
AGCGTGGCGATGTATAAGACCTGGGAAATAGAGACATCATTATTTTTTATTACCGTGCAAAATTGAATGGCTAACTCACAGCAAAGGCTCTCATGACGGAGTTTTGTTCAACGAAATGTATCAAGTAAGAGTGTAGGAGAAGAGGGTTTCCACACAATATATATGTGCAACTTCCTGGTGAACTCCTTTCTCCGGACAAGCGTTCTCACCCCTCTACCTTGCACAGCGAGAGAAGACAATAAATTTTAAGCCGCCTAAAGTATATCACACATGCACGTATAAAATTACGTAATTTATTTACTGTTTTTTTATTTTGTTTTCATGATGTCATTTACTGCCAATTGAGCCAGGCGGATTGCAAAAAATGTAGTTGAATACGGAACTCCAAAATTAAAAAGGAAAAGAATTTCGCTTAAAAATATCTGTACATGTAGAATCTACTTTCTAAGAAATGAGCGGTTATGATGAGTAATTTCGTTTGCTCTCGAGAGGAACTAAAAATGCAAGTCTACTCTTTGAGACAGAATAGTGACGAAATTCTATTTTGTAAAGCAAAATCATTAATACATTAATCTATGAACTGCATTTGGATAAAAATCGTTTAAATAGTGTAATTAATAATAGTAATGTTTAACTTTTATCTAAGTCATTGAAGTTTACTGCAAAAAATAAATAATAACATATACGTAATATAATTGCAGAAAAATGTGCACACTTTTAAGATCGTTAACTTATAAGCGTTTCGTTGAATCGTCTATGTTCTTAAGAATTGAAAAACGAATAAAATTGTTAACGAAAAGTAACAAAAAATTTCTAATCTGTTCAGATGCTACTGTTTAATCCAATGATTCAAAAAAATAAGTTCTCTGAATATTCCCAAAAGGTCGCAGTAAAAAACGCTCGAGTGAAAATCGACCAAAATAATCAGGTAATGTTAAACCGCCAAGTTCCATTAGTTTTAAAGATATGGTAAAAATGCTCAATGGCATTTGAAGGATTCAATACAGAAATCAAATCCCAAACAAACAAAATAAAATTTCAGTTGTAACCAAAATAAATGCGACTTAAAAGAGATTCCAAAAAAAATAGATAAATCAAACTGCTTCTTGTGATAAGTGGAATTGATAGTCACCCACGATAGCACTCTTTTATCTTCAAAAAGCAAAATTATCATCACCAAATCAGAAAATACATAAATATAAGAATTTACTCATGTATAAACTGAGGAAATTTGGGAAGCATGTTTTCATCGAGGAGAAATTGATGGACTGAAAATTATATGAGAAATATGTTAGGATCTCTTAAAAGTGTAACACTAACACTTTATTATTACTTGCCTGCCTGGTGAACTTGAAAATTTATAGAAGTGAGAACATCACCAAGTTTTTAAATTGTAAACTTTATTGAACGTTTCTCCTATGCGTTTCTTGGATGATTTAAGATGTTTGAGCAAGTGGAATTCTGTCGTGTTTATTTTTCAAGAATCCTACTGACTGTGCCTTGTCATTATCTGCTTAATAATAATCATTCTTATAGAGGTAGCATTACGATATGACTACGTCAAATGAAACCGTTTTTGCCAGAGTTTGTTTTTCTACATACCGAGGTTTAAGCTCGTTTTTGATGAATGAGTTATTATGTAAATAATTTTCAATTAATTTAGTGCCTCGTCTTATAAAGTGCCATTCATGACAAACTCGTTTTCTCGATAGTTTCTTTTGCCATAAGTAAGTGTAGCCAACTTACATGATTTGACCTTAAGATTTGATCCAAAACTGTGACGTAGCTAGCCCTTCCGCAAGCACAGTCGGAGGGCCCCCCTCCTTTGTTGTTGATCATAATAAAAAACACACACTACATTAACACGTAATAAAAGAAGTAAGAGGTAATAGAGATTATAATACAGAAGAATCTCGACATAACGGACTAATTGGCGAGAAGGAGTTTTCGATCATACTGAAAATCATATATTATATGTTTAAAAAATATGTCCGGATAGTTTACCCACTTATAGATCTCATCAATACAAATACAAAAGTCTTACTAAACATAGGTCCGAAAATCAACCGTTCCCAAGAAATAGTGGATTCAGTAAAAAATACATTTTGCTTGTTAAACCATCAGTAACTTTTTAATTTAAACTAATAGTGATTCATTATCTACTGCAACTGCATTACTGAACGTAACTTGATGAAATATTTGAAGCTCATCGTAAAGCTTCAAGTATTTGTACTTCTTGATTACAGTACAGCTTTCGATTACTTTGTGCTAAACTTAAGTACAACGGATTCGACAGCAATTCTGTTTTATTTTTCAAAATTATTCGCAGGCACACAAACAAAAGAGTAGTACTGATTAGCTTATCCTCATTAAAATCGGGTGTACCGCAAGGATCGGTTCTAGGGCCTCTACTTTACATCATTTATACATCAGATTTTAGAAACTTTCTTAAAAATTATATTTTTCAGTTTTATACAGATGATACACAGCTTCAGCATAGTTTTTCTGCTGACGCTGTGCAGTCAACTTCGGTTACAATTAACTCAGACCTTGCCACTTTACTGGAAATATCAAATCAACATAATTTAATTATAAATACTAGTAAATCGCACATGATGTTATTCAATTTAATCTGGCTGAATATGTCTAACAGAAAATTGCTTCATATGGATATTGCAGTAGATAAAATGGTACTTAGTGGTAGTCCACCATTTTATTTTAATAAAATAGTGCAACGTAGTCGGTTGCATAACGTAAATACATGTAATCCGAATGCCTTTCATTTGCCTCAATTTTCAACTGCACTCTACTTAAGATCCTTCCCTTATAAGCTATAATGGTCTTCCCTCGGACTTGAAGAAACAATTTAGTTATAAATTTAAAAAAACAAAACATATTATTAAGTAAACAGGGAAGGACAGTAATTTCATTTAATTTAAAGTTTGCATTTAATAATTGCTATTTATTTAATTTTTTAATAGTCGCTATAATTATTAATAAATACAGGTTTATTTTGGTACTTTTTACACTTGCTCTTTTATGCACTGGTTTCCATACATTTAGGTTAAGTGAAAGACCAGCAATTGTGCTAGACTTCGCCTAATAAAGATTATTTATTATTATTAAAAAAAAAAAATTTCCAGGTTTCTGTCCCATTTACTTGTATTAGGGTCTAATCTAATTTATGTGTGTCTTTGTATTTATAACTGATTTAATTGGCTGAATGTTTTTGCCACTGACAAGTCTATGACTTAGTAGCACATTTTGCGTTAGGTTTGCTTTGTTTCTTGTTTAATTTTTGATTTTTCTGATTATTTTGATTTGTTTACTTGCGCTGCTTGCTTAATTTTATTTTACTTTAAATTTTTGTATTACCTTGTTTTCTGTTGAATAAAGAATTGTTGAATTGTAAAATTGTATTATTATTATTATCATTAAAAAAATGTTGATTAAAATCAATTACTGAAGATGTTCTTACATTCCCTCCTTCCATTGCTACGCATGCTCATCTCCATAAAAATGAAACCAGTTCTGTTTTCATCCACTCTCATCGCACACGTTATTACTACCAAAATTCAACGCCTTCTGCGCGTACATAAGTTTCATTTCAAAAACTCAGAAAATCTCGAAAACGGTTGATTTGTGAACCTACGTTTATTAAGACTTTTGTATTTGTATTGATGTGATCTATAACTGCGTGAAATATTGCAACACCCTGTATATAAAAAGAAAGGCCATTTACTTTATGTATGTTTGAACTGAAAGTGGACGTTTGTCGTGGTCAAAAAACCACAATAAAATCTTTCCTTTTTCTATCTAGACAGTGTAGTTGTTACTTTTTCTCAGTTTACTTGTCGAAAGCCAGGGCCCCCACACTCGTGGGTCCTTCCGTGTTGTAGATCCTTGCTATGCAATAGCTATGCTGTCCAAAAGTACTAATTACATATTTAATAAATTGCAAAAAAAATTGACTGTTGAGTTTGTAAAATTGTAAAAAAAATTACTATTCCAAAGCTAACTCAGTTCATGCAAACCATCTTGAACTCTCAACTTATTCAATGCAACGTATTAAAAAATTTCACGTATTCACATTGGAACTAAAGTTTGATAGAGTCAGTTCAAATGCTGCCCGGGCATACCGCAATTACTTTCTTCAAGTAGCCAGAATATCTCTAAAATTTAGTTTTGTAGAACAGGCTCTTTCCTCAATTTTGACACTAAAGACATTTAACCAAAAGTCAAATTGTTTGGTTATATTTTAAGAACAGCAAGATAATAAAGTATTAGCATTGAAATAACAGAATAAAAGTAGTGACCAACCATCTTCTAATTTTGTGATTCCTTCAAAAGCACGTGATTTAGAAGTGTTGCTACAACTTTAGCATTATTTTGACAACATAATTTTGACTTCTGACGAAGCAGTCGAACGACTGCGAAACGTAAAGTGTATATTTGCGCGATTTAGTGTCCGCTTAGAAGATTTTGTGATACAAATTTCATCGGACAAGAACCAACTGTAAATTTAGCATTACAGTTGAAATCTGACGTTTAAAATGATTATTTTTGACAAACCGTCCGAGAAAGCGACATTTACAGCGGAAAATTAAATCGTGCAAAATTATAAGGCCGCGATAGTACCATCGTAATCAGAAAAACCGACTACACTCGAAATTTTAGTCATTTGAAGCGTGCTTTAAAATGAACTTCTGTCATTTTGACATTAATATTATTTTGACAAATCAAATAAAAATACCCCAATTAAAAGCAATTCAGAAAGCAATAATTCGAACGCGACTGCAAGACAAAATCAGTATTCGAGTAACTGCAACTGAATTTGCTGTTAGTATTAGTAATCATAGAGAATATTTATTTCTTTGCAATGGAATGAGATGGATGAGATTTTAGAGGTTGACAAATACATGACAAATGGTGTCAAACCTAATGTTACACAACTAAATTTTTTCAAAATTGAAGTGTCGATCTCACTTCGCATGTAGTCGGTTTTTATTATCACGATGGTACATATAAAATGGTAATTGCTACTGTATCGAGCTGAAATCAGTTAATGTTAATTTTTTTGCAATTTTTAAGGACTTCATTAAGAGCATGGAAATGAAAATTTGGGAAAATATTAACGTGAACTGAAATGTTTTGGGAACTTTTTTGCATATGAACGCAAACTGTTGATCCAAAAAATATTTGAATGAGTTGTTTTGATAATAAAACAAAGGAAAACCCTAAAACTGCAGCTATTCTACATTTTTATGCAAACGGCTTTGATATCATAAAAGTGGAGTTTGTCGAGCATATTTAATTGAATATAAAAGTGGACAAATGCACTTTTAACACTTGAGTTCGACTAGTAAAAATGAAGTGACCTCTAATTATTAATTAAATGCGCGCTCACTATTAAATCTTATTCAAACTATGAACTCAATTTTAATTCAACGAAAAATTTTTGCCATTGATACACTGTTGGAACAAAGAAAGCAAATTTATCTTTAAATTGTAGGCCACATTAGTTTCATTTTTCAACCTGAATTTTTCTGCACTGAAATGCTAGAAGCAATCTGGAACACGTAAATGTATTATAATTTACAAAAGAAAGGTGTCTGTCGATCTAATTTTCACCAAACTAATCTCTCTTACGATTTTCAAGAAACAGTCAAACTATAATAGTGTGCTTATCATTTTGATCAACAACTTTATTATTGTTAACCTTATAAAGGTATGGCAACAAAATATACATATTGTTGTCTGGTACATTTTTTTTTAATTGGGATTTCATGCAACAAGGATTGTTGTCTGGTCCATTTTCTCTTTTTCTGTTGGGATATCATGATCTCTGCCTAGTTGACAGATTAATAAATCAACAACAACGCTCAACAAACAATAAGAAATAATTTGAAATTACGAATACAAAAAGTTTGCCAATCGTTCGAATCACTGATAAAATTACAATACGAAAACAAAGTGAGCGTTGTCCACGTAGTTTTGCCATACAGAGTGTTTAAAAAAAATCAACAAATAATTACACTAGTAATTAAGTAGTTACATTATTCTCCTCGTGGAAACAAAAAAGACATGATTAAAAATTGTATCTACTGTAATCTTATTTAAGTCCAAGTGTACAAAGCAAGTTTAAATTTAAGCTGAAGCTTCATCCCATAACAACGATTATTTCAACAATATTAATTCTCGTTAAGGGTTTAAACTTTGATGGTATAAAGTTTTCGAAGATTTTTATCAAATTAATAAATTCAATTGCGTCATACAATGATGAAAATGGAAAAACAATTTTTTGTGAAAACGCGAATCCAAATCTGATGCAAGAAATAGCTTTCTAATTCTTTATTCCACAGGTTCGTGCTTGATCTTAAGTGAATCGCCAAATTGTCAAACAAATGAAACCGTACATGTTATTAATTGGCTAAATTGGACTTGCTCCTGGTCTAGGAAGTTTGATTTCCAAGTGCCTTCAAGAACTCTAAATCCTTTACGATGATGTACATCCATCGGAACTGCTTTTAGACTGGTGTGTGTGTGTGTCAGTCTGGTGATGACGATTGAATCTTTTAATCGTTTCCCTCATGTCTGTTTTTCTTAACAAAAATTTGTGTTTCAGCAATAGCAACATTTGCGTTGAAATACCTTGACATCATATTTTTTCTTTAATATGCAAAACTTAATTGATGTATGATAAATCACGAACTAAATTGAAATGAATGCATCAAAATCATAAATACAAATAATATTGTTACAACAATTTTCCTTCTTCAAAACCAAAATAACATAGCAGTATGTTTGTGAGTGTTTCAACGGTAAAAATGGTCGTTGTGGTATCCTTAAAATACTTAATTTAGATGATTATTTCACGCTCTTGGCCACAACCCAAATCTGTGTATAAACCGCTTATAAAAAGGAGAGAAGGTTTGTTTTACAAATCCAAACGGTCTCATTCATTGCGTTTCTTCTCCACAGTGAATGCGGAATTTCGCCAAGAACTATTAATTTAAATGGAATTTCTACATAAATTTTTTTATAATTGAAAAAGTGCTCGGGCGAAATGAGCCATAGGCGTCTGTAAAATTCCATTCTTCCATGCAGATTAAATAATGGTAGTTTTATTCAGGTAATCAATCACTAATCAATCGATTCAGTTCCTATTTGAATTGAAGCGCAAATAAATTCCCGGGCTTAATATTTTCGCCGATTGAACGGATGAAGTCTGTGTACTAAAACTAGTTCAGGCTCATTTGGAACTTTCGCTTTCCCTTTCTGCTTTGCGTTTCTCGCCGTATTTGTAAAGGTGAGTACGAGAATCGGTGAATGGCAGGGTTTACGTTCGATCTGATCAATGCTATACTACCGCAGGTTATCGTGGAATGTATCAGTTTTTCTTTTTAACAAATTGATAGTTAATAGTTATTCTAAGTTGCTATGTTTCTGAAATTTAAATGTCTTCAAAAACCAAAGATTCAACAAATGGAACAAAATAGATCAGTAATTCTTGAGGATATACCTTAATAATAATCTTATTGTATCACAAACTCTTTTAAACGGACACTAAATGGCGCACAAACACTTAACGTTTCGCAGTCGTTCGACAGCTTCGTCAGAACAAGAACCAGCTTTAATTTAATAATCTTATTATTCAAAATCGAAGCAATTTCATATTTTTCATATATTTTTCTCCATTCTTAGTTGATATGTGGATATAATAGATCAGCTTATCTAAATCTATTTTTAATCATGAGAAAACTTGAACTTCTATGATTACTTTTATTTCTCTTTTTTCATTATTTGAGCTGCAGGTCATGTTTTATCTTTTCTTATTTATTTTAATAATAAACTTTACGTTTCAAAGTAAATTTTTTACATTTTGTAGCTTATTATTACTCTTGTCGGGTGAGAAACATTGGGCATCACAAATTAGTCTCATTAGCCGTAATTTTAAGTTTCCTTTAATAAATTAGATTGCTCTTTCGATGTATTTTACAATACATCACAAATTGTGATGTATTGTAAAATTGTGGGCATCACAAATTAGTCTCATTAGCCGTAATTTTAAGTTTCCTTTAATAAATTAGATAGCTCTTTCGATGTATTTTACAATAAAAAATGTGAAACGTGTACCATTTTTTTTCTATCTTTACCTTTTCATTTTCAGCTATTAAAATGCTTTCTCACAGTAAAATCACAAAAAGTTGCTGTGCTAATTTCGTCAACTTAAGTCCATGCAAATTATATTCCGAGGTATTTTCTATCTGAAGTTATTTAAATAATAACGTGTTGAGGCAATTTAAATTCATAAACGTATTAGAATAAGTGATTCATATGGATGATAAAGCACCAGAGAAATTCATGTATCGGGTTTGGAAGAGAAAATTGTGATGCAATCGATTCCATTTCCTTGATGTTAAAGAAGGCAAAAAGATCAACGCGATAGTTGCCGCCGGTAGTTTTTAGTTTTTAATTTTTTTGCTTGACCAATTCCACAGCTTTCTTCCAGGCGATTGTACGAAGGGATCCAGCACCATCACTTCCATTACAATTACTTAATAAGCAGGAAAAGATTTAATTAAAAATTAAATTGTCTTGGTTTATGATTCTGTAACACGTTCATTACTTACTTCTTCTAACTACTGGCAAGTAAAGTTCTCACAAAGTCATCAGACTTTCAACATAATGACCCGATGCAAAACTGATTAAAAAATGTCCTTAATAATGTTCTGAAATCGCTAAGTTAAAGAGAGAAAGACACGTTGAGATAAACCAGGTCGGAAGATACATATATGTATACGTAGGAAATAAGGAGCATAGAGAGAGCGGTCACGCTACAGCTGAGTTGTATCCACTGCACTGGAACCAAATAATAATCTTTACGTTTCAAATACGTAAGTGTAAGTGTATGTTGCGGTAACACGCTCGTTGAAATGTCTTTTCCGTTTCGCGGAATGCATCGGCGTAGTGGAGATCATTTGCGATCCGACATACTCGGTAAATAAACACAAAATAATAAAGCATTGCTGGAAAAATGGAAAAGAAATTGCCATAATGATGCGGATCTAATGGAAACTTGTTATCCATATCACAATGATATTAGCATTTCAGTTTTATTTGCAATTCATATTAATACGACTTCGGAATTTAGAAACATAATTATTTAAAAACACTCAAACGTGCTGCAGTACCTACCCTCCTATCAACTGACACTTCAATTAGTTTCTTGTACTACGATTCGCAATTAACTAGCAAACTTCGCTATCAAACAGAAATCTATTTAAATCTCGCACTCTGTTCTGATTTTATAAAGGTTTTCTCTTTCGGGTTCTTATTAAAAGTTTCTAGTACAATTCCAATAATAATCCGGAGCATAGGTTGAACCCTCGAGAATCATCTGGAAGCTCCTAGGTGGCCCGATCACTATAAAAAGGTTTGCGACTTTAGATTGCAGTAAATCTTTTTTGACATATTGATAACATGTTTGAATTACTTCCCATTGGAACCGCGTCACGTTGACTTCTTCTACTGCCGACGCGACGTTTTGTTCTCCATTGCAGAAGAACTTCCTCAGGGTTGCTGCTGCTGTTGTTGCTGCTGCTTCTCGTTAGTCGTTGAGTCTCAACGTGACTCACATCTGGATTTAATGACCTTTCATTAAGTGATGGTATTTAGGATGAACTAGAGGACTTTTACAATGTAATTCGAACTGAAACATCTCCACCGTGCTTGTACGTTGATCTTTCCCAATGAATTTACACATAGGCCCATGCTATTTTAGGCTATAAGCTTTACCACAAAGGTGCTTTTCCAGCACGCCAGTCGCAGTCCACGATTCAAGTGTATACTTAGACATTTAATATTTTTGCATTTGGTTATTACGATATAAGAAGACAGGTTGTGTTCTTCCTAATATGTTAATTACTTCAACAGCTTTGTTACTTCATTCAAGTTTTATCGTAATCTACTGGAAGAAATGATTGGCTCATCATAAGAGACTAAATAGAACTACTGTATCGTCTGCCAACATCACTATGGAAAGTTGTAGGTAGTTGGTACGTTTACAGAATAAAAGAGGCCCCAAAACGTTATCCTCTACTCCGAAGCCAAATAAGTCAAGTCTAGATTATTCTGCCTACTACCTTACTAAAAACAGATACATTTTTAATGTTAGGAATCTTCTTCTTCAGCCTAAAGAATAGATCCTTGTGCAAGAATCTATTAAAAGCATAGTTTGTATCTAAATGGGCTACTTTCTCGACTAGTTCTTGGTGTTTTCCTTTTTTGGAACCTGTTCGATGGTTGCGTGCTATTCACCAGATCTAAATTAATGACTTGTATGAGTGGTTGAGAGTTCAGGCTTACTATATGCAGCATTTTCTTGCGAGTCTTAGTATCAGCAATTGTGATGTCAATCTTCTCAGTAACATTTTTTTGAAAACTTTGGAATCAACTGGAATCAAAATTTGACATCAAAGTGTCAAATTCTTGATGGTAAGCTCGTTCAATATCCCTTGTACAATTTTCCAGCCTGAAAATGGCTTTAATTTCTAATTAATTTTAAAAGGCCGAAACATATATATATGTAGCACTTACAACAATTAAAATATTTTGATGAAGAAGATTTGAGAGTTTGATTAAGTTCTTTTACATTCAAGACTTCATTATGAGTTACCCCAGTGGGTCCTTTAATTTTAGAATCACATCGTTTAGTTCAGTCATATTTTCGTTTCCCACATTTATTGCTGGATGGCTCGATTTACGATCTTAATGTCTTCTTCACTGTTGTTGCTAGTTCATAATTAAGGATTTAGGAGATGTAAATTTTAATGGTAGTGAAAACTGTATGTATCATCTGCATGTTTATTGGCATTTCGTGTTTTCTTCTGTATCAATTCTTGATATTGTTAGATAAATTTGAAAGCGCTCGCGTCCTTTGCCCACCTTCTCCTGGCTTCCGGATGTACAGTCTCAAAAATTCTTCTTTTTACCGACGTTTCTACCTTTTCTGCGAAAGGATTTTCTCAGAGCTTGCTGATGTTCTTTTTTGTCGCTGCTCCATGGAACTTCTCACCAAGCAGCAGCAGCGATAAAGCTCTGCACCAGCAGCCCTGAGAAAGTTATTTTGCAGCAAAATCAGTATGTTCGTGGTTAGTATTGATAGTTTGCTCTTATCTATAATTACTGTAAGAACTCATTGCTCATTGCTATTAAAATATGTGATTGATTAAGTGATTTATTTTATAAGTATCCCTCTCCTAAGATAGAGTTAATGTTATCAGGTGATGTACCTACTTACGTAGTCAAATAGATTGGATCTGCTGGCAAAGGATTTGACGCTTGGCTGGTCAATTTTATAGGTGTGGATTCGAATCCCCTCCTGATACGTGTGAGTTCTATGTGAGAGATAGGCTCGTGAGATATGATCGCGTTCGGATTCATATCGGCTCTTTCGAACTGGGTTTTTAGCATTTCCCCAGTTTGTAAGACGAATGCCGAACGAGGAAAAAAAAACATCTAGTAAGTCGGTCGCAGCCGTAGTCGACAGTACGCTCGGTACGCTCCAGAAAGTTTGGAACTAGGATGGTGTTAGAAAAAAATTCCTGAACAGGAATGTGTATGAAATTAGAGATTAATCAGAAACTCCAAAAAATTCTTTATTTTTCAAAAATAAAGGTTTTTAATAATTATAATGTTACTCGTGCAAAGGAAGAAACCGTTCCTAGAACTACTCAGTTTATATCTTTTAAGGTATATCTGATGAGAGAAATAGTCAACATATGGGTGCAGGAGATTGAAGGAATAAAAATGGAAGTAAATGTAGAAAAAAGTAAAATGATGGCGATAAATAGCAAACAGCAACAACAGGAAAATAAGACTATTGGGACAGTAACAACTTATGAGTATTTAGGAAGTATAGCGACACAAGATGGAAAAATAGATTTGGATATAACTGATGGAATAAAGAAAGCAAATATCTTGTACTAGGCTCTCAACAAAGTAATTTTTGCAAAGAATGAAATAAGCAAGAACATAAAAATCAAAGTGTGCAACACAGTGGTACGTTCAACAATAACATATGCAAATAATTCGTGAATAATTCAGAAAAAACACGAGAAAAAGTTAATAACTAAAGAAATTAAATTTATGAGGAAATTGACAGGAATAACTAAATGGGAAATAAAACGAAATGAAACAATAAAACAAATAATAGATCAAAAAAGGATATAATCTCCAATATAAACTATTGAACTAGTTTGGACATAGGATCCTACATTTTCACGCTGTTTGATTATATTCAATAACCATAAGGAATTAACCGACCTTAAAAATATACACTGGTAATGTGTTTAATTCCTTGAATGACCTTGAATAAGATTCAAAATACACGGACTGCTTTTAGTAAATTGACCGTGTTATAATTTATATAAAATTTTATCATTGTTGTGTGTGAATCGCATTTTCACGAGCTCGTTTACAAATTTCGTAGAGGGATTAGTCAATTTGTTATAAATTTCTACATATTTAAAACAGAAGTGACCTTGAAAGTATAACAACTCTGTATACCAGAAGAAAAGTTGTCCAACCTTGAACTTTGAACTGCCGCACACTTTCAAGTCATGAGAACGAGGACAATTATTGTAACTATTTACCTACACGTACTAATTTTATAAAAATAAAAGAATAACTGTAATGATTTTGAAAATGAAAATGAAAATAGGACAAGTATTTAGAATGCGAAAAGAAACAGATGTTTGACAATTTTTATCGTACGTGGGCACATGAAAATAAATTAACTTAAATTAAAATCGGCTAGCAAACCCGTTTCAGCTTGAAAATCGCGTTCGAAAGCGGATTTTTCCATTATTCGTTTCATCAGCGAACAAATTAATTTCTGCGCAAGCTGCGCAGCACCTTCTCTTAGCTGTTTATTCTCACGCCATCGAAATTGAATTGAGACGTATCCGTGGCATTTGCGAAATTTGCTTGTAAAGCGCGGAAATAGACGTTCTTATTACTTCTCTCAATTTAAAAGTGCCGTTTCACGAATGGATAATTACAGCTTTAATTGGTTTAAATGGCTATTTGCTGACATAACTATAATGGAAACTAGATCACCACAAAATCTTAGAATGTCTGAACACATACTTATGTATATGTACCATCTTTTTGTTATGAAAAGACGACAAAATTTGTTCAGAGAAAATTTAAAAAACGATCTATGTAACGATAGTATGATACTTTTCTTATTTTCCAATATAATCTGGTTTAAGTTTCTGCAAATGGTAGGTACTTCTAAAAGTGATAAAAGATTGTACATTTTACTTTATGTTGTATACTGGTGCTTAAAAGTATTCGGACGACCGGCGTGACCACCTGGCACTTTGGAAGTTTACCACAAGGGTCATATTCGAACGATTTTATTGCTTTTCATTCGGATACTTTTAAGCACCAGAATACAAGCGTATTTGTTTTTCGCATTATACATCATAACCATGCCTTCCTCATTAGGAAATATAATTAACTACATCCAAGTATAATATATTGCTGCCGTAAATAATCAGATTTTAGTAGAATTCATTGCTGGCTTTGCATACTTGTGAATGGTTAACTATTTTGCACAAAGTGATGTGGCTCTGTTCGGAACTAGTCAATTTTTCATACATAATTCGTAACGACTTTTATCAATCGCCAAAATCTTAAATACAACTTAAATTATGTGCAGTAACAATGAGGAATATTTGGATTGCTGTTCGATACATAAAGCGTTGGAAGTGTCTTTGGACATGGAAAAATTAGTACTTGATAATGTGTTTCAATTGAATGCAATTTCGTAAAATTAGACTATTTGATGCAAAAGAAATTTCGAATGCAGAACGTAACTGTCCACGAGTTGATGTTGCCCGGTTTTGTTTTTCTTTAATTTGTTCTTGATTTTTCTCCACTTACACCGAAGGCACCTTCAGAGGTAATCGTCAAATTGAAGGACCTGAGAAGGAACTTCCAATTGAATGGCTCATTCTAATAGCTTCTTCAGGAAATAAACTTCTTTAGACTCAAAAGAAAGAAAAGAACCATTGTAAATAACGAAATGGCAAAAAGAAATCAAATACAAAAGAAAGTAAATACAGACATCAATTCATTAGATAACCAAGTCTTAACAATTGAATTCAAAGTAGCATTCCTTTCTCTCGTTTTTTCATCTTTCTCATAAATTTGAGGTAACTTTTATCAAAAACTTGAAAATAGCATTGGTACGATTTATTTTTATCTTTGATTAAAAAACTATATAAAGTTTACAACATTAAAGCCCAGTTTTACAATGCAGGTTTAAATTTAAGCTGTAGTCTAAAACCCATAGCAACGATTATTTCACCAATTATTAATAGAATAGAATAGAATAGAATAGAATAAAAGAAATGCACTAAAGTCATCAGAACGCTACAGTGCAGAAGAGAAAGCAGCTCAATTTCATATTTATTAATTTATTTCTTCGGTTTTAATTAATCAGGTACTCGAAATGTTTTGATCGAAACGTCATAACTGTTATGATTGTAACTAATAAAAAAATGAAACCAATTTTAATCACGTTTTAATTGCGTTAGATCAAATCAGCCGATGATTTCATCGTTAAAAAATTGCAATTAATAAAATATCAAAACCGCGCCCAGTAAAAACGGAAACACCTGTAATATAGACGATTTTTAACCCGCAAGAATATTACATTACGATGTGAAGATTACGGCAGAGAGAGTAACGTGATCTAAATTCTTATTGAGATACCGACGCCGAAGAAAGTGATACGTCGGCTTTTCAAAGAAAGTAAATTTCTTGACCTCGCCGGAAAAAAAACCGTTCGACTTTTTTATTTTTATTATATTCGTACGTATACAGTGACGGACAAAAATTCATGTATAAATTTATGTGTACTCGTATGTCATTTAATTCATCAATGCTGAACTTCTTATAGTATACAAGATACACACATTTTATTAATAGATGACATATTTCGTTAATGGCAACAAGGAATAATCAAATGCCATTTTCTTGTCAACATATGAGTGACATATATTATGTACAGGAATACAAGAATACATCGCTTTACACAATTACAGCTTCATTATTTTATAATTGAATTATATTACATATTTCAAGGTTTGAGTCTCGTAATTCTTGGGCATCATTGTATCAAGAGATACTTTCTTAAAGGCATAGAACAACCGGTTCCATTTTTATTTTAGTTTTACGTGTCTAATCTGATCTAATCTGTAACTACGAGAAGCATTTTTAAAACACCCTCGTACTCATTAACGTTACGTTAGCAAACAATTTCTAAACGCTCTGTTTAACATGGTTTTTATACGAGGTAATTGCCTTGTGCAGTGTTACTGTGTTATTTTCAGACTTAATATTAGCAAACACCGTTACTTCTATCTTTCTAATTATTTATTAATATTACGAGATTACGAGCGTCTTTTTCCCACTAACGTTTGTTTATTACACGATCAACGAGAATTGTATTTTTTAACTTCAAGAGGAGAAAGGTAAATCCAAAGGGTTCTACTACTACTCGTCCTCGGTGGAAGTTTCTAGCCAAGCTCCGAATTTTTTCGTTTAACTTTTTGCAGAATCAGAGTCCTTACAATCTTGCATGTCATGCTTTGAGGTCGAATTTCTGATTTGAGATTTTTTTAGGGTTGTTCCCTTTTTCTGTAGGTATCGATTTACTACATAAATAATTACATACATTTCAGGGTAGGTATTTTATGCGAGGTTTAGATTATGTTTTTCTGTTAGTTTTTGTTAAGAACCAATTAACAGTGACACATAAATAAAAAAAACGTGTATCTAGAAATGTAGTTATATCAGGAAAAGTTCATTATTAATTAAACAATTAGTTTTCTATGAATACTTTTACTGTGTATGACTATTTTATTGGTAGTGTAATCCTCACATACAATTAAAAATTAAAGGACACAAAGTATTATAGATACTGATAAGAAAAAGAAAAAGCCCTTTCCTTGAATATAATTGTGGCAGGCGATTTCAACTATGATTTCCTTACTCAGGAAGGAAATGATATCACTAACTGTTTGTATGGGTTTGGACTCCAGAAGACAATTTTTGGCTACACCCGAATCCATCACAACTGGACAAAAAGATGCATTGACAACATATTTACTAACATCGTTAAATACAAAGCCTTTACACATGATCCAGGAATCTCAGATCACAATGCTCAAATACTGCAGTTCGAGGTTAATGAAGACAAACCAAAGGAACATATTGATAAGTTCATGAGACCTCTAACAAGAACAAACCTCATGAACTTCACCAACAGCCTTCAGCAAGAGACATGGGAGGAAGTTTATGCTGCCGAGGACGCAAATCAGAAATTTGAGCAATTCTTGAGCATATTCTTGACCCATTACGATAGGAATGTACCACTAACAAAAATTAAGGACAAGAAAAAGTCGCCCTAGTCCATTACATGAACTCTTGCAAGTTAAAGAGACACTCAGATTAATACGTGAAGCCTATAATAAATCCTTAGATGAAGAAATCCTAGACATTCATAACCGATATAAACATTTCTGTCTGAATCTGATCACGCAACATAAAAAACAACATAATATTAGATATATAAATGAGTCTGGTAACAAGGGACATTATCAATAAAGAAACCGGTCGAAGAAGAGACATGCAAAAACCAATCCTTAATGTAGATGAAGTCAACATTTTTTTTACGAATATAGCTGTAGATATTAGCTGCTTTCCTTTTACCACAAATCTCATCTCAGATCAGAT
Organism: Dorcus hopei; assembly: GCA_033060865.1. Classification (NCBI taxonomy): domain Eukaryota; kingdom Metazoa; phylum Arthropoda; class Insecta; order Coleoptera; family Lucanidae; genus Dorcus; species Dorcus hopei. The sequence goes on along the minus strand of CM065419.1, from coordinate 26,908,263 downwards.
GAACGTCATTTCCGCTAGCATGAACAAGTGGGTTTGAATTGAGATTTCGACCTCCCACCTTGCCGCTCGAGCATTCCCATTGGTTGCTAGACTGAAATATCCGTTCAAACTTACTTGTTCGTGTTAACGGAAATGACGTTTAAGTGATCTGAGATGAGATTTGTGGCAAAAGGAACGCAGCTATTAAATCTACAATTCCAGCCACTTCAACTGATGCTCGTGAACTGGTCAAAAAGGTCAAAGTCAACGGAAGCTCTTTGTTTTTCTTTCCCGTCGTAGAACAAGATGTTATCAGACACATAAGGAAACTTAAGAGCAAGAACACCCCGAACGCATACAACATCAGCACGAAACTTCTGAAGGAAGTAGGCGATTTGTTGGTAACTCCTCTGACTCATTAATAATAGCCTGAAAGAAGGAATCTTCCCTGAAAAAATGAAGTTAGCCAGAGTAGTCCCAGTTCTAAAAAACGGGAACCCAAAGGGTGTCAACAATTACAGACCAGTCTCCATTCTACCAGCCTTTTCAAAAATCTTAGAAGAAGTTATGGCGGAACAAATTCTAAACTTCATAGAAAAGGACAATTATCTACACTACAGTCAATTTCGTTCGATTTCGTTCAAACAGAAGTACGAGCAAAGCTATAACACACCTAGTAAAATACCTAGTGAAATCGATGAAAAGCCAAAACATAACAGCCGTCCAATTCTTATGCGACCACCTCTCAAAAGGTATCTGACTGCCTTCTCTTTACAAGATATTCCTGTCTAAAATGCATCATTATGGTTTTCGAGGTATCCACTTAATTGGTTATTAAGAATCCTTATTTTACCAATCGGCTGGCAGTTAGTGGACACCGGTAAACGATAGGAGCGAGTCTTTCAATTGTCTCACATGGAATCGCCCATGATCCATTTAGAGCCGTTAAGATATCTCCATAAATTTGCATTACTACGACTTACCAGCTAACATAGAAGCCCGTACAGTGCTCTTAGTCTCAACGCAAAGAAGACGAAGAGTGCCCTCTTTACAACATCACGGAGTAGCACTGTCAATGTTAACGAAGTGAAATTTCTAGGAATTTATCAGATGACATTTAGACTAACTTGGCCGAGAAACACCGTACAGAACTTTCTAGCAAACCTTTCCAGGATCAATCTATGCTCTACGCCGCATAAGGAAATCCTTCGTACAAGCAAATTTTACTTCGCTTTATTTGGTGACTCAGTAATACGCCATAGACGCATGGGGGACTCATCACATGCGAAGAAAATTCTTCGTCTCCAGAAAAAAAAGCTGTGATGCGTAATAGAAGGGAGCACTCAGTGATGCACACACATACAAACCTCTTTTTTCATCAAACATAGAATCCTCAACACTGCTAACAGCACATATCATTCTTAATTCTCTGATAGATGTTCGGAAAAACCTCCACAACCTGGAAATATGATCGGACGTACATACCCACAATATTCGCAGCCGTACAAACTTATCTATTGAGCGGACCAGACTCAACATAGGGGCTAAGCAAAATCTAGGAATGCAGCTGTACAACCGCCTATCCTTGTCCTGGAGGAATCAAACAATTCCAGCATTCACCAGACGATTGAGACGCACTTTGTTAGATAACCCTATTTATTGTATAGATGAATTTGGCCAACTTTTAAATCATAATAATGTAATTACACATATTTATTAATTCAAAATGTGACCTCATTGTAATGCAATGTAAATAAAATATTCTATTCTATTCTGATTAGAAAAAATGACATAGAGCAAAACTGTGAATAAAGTAAAGCTGGACGATTGTTTAACGAACAGAATTGTGTTGGAAAAATAACAAAAACAGTTATGAGAAATAGTGACAACGAAAGAGACGGACTAAAAAATGTAAGTCGTTTCTGTGATATATTTATTTCAAAAAGGTGTTGAATCATTTTGATACTTAGTATTGGATCATTTTAATAATGCAGTTGTCTATATTTATTTCAATACTTTATAGTTTTTACAAAATTATGAAAAACATGAACAGAAATATTAAAATATAATACTACTCAATAAAAAACTGAGAATGCCCGAAATAATAAAATTTAAAATATCGCCTTTTCACCTTCAAAAAATCTTTAATATCTTTTAAATTTATTACAAGAATCTTTAACCTATTTAATAATCTTTCGAAATAGACTCTCGATAAATAAAACAAATATTTCTAAACATCATATTAAACAAATTCAGGAAAGACGATTTAAAAAAAAATGTACTTTAACAAAGAAAGGTAAAAAATTCATAAAATTTACCATAATATAAAGAAAGATTGAGTATTTATGTGACACAGAGGAAACAAACAATTAATAATATGATATAGTAAAAAGAAAGAGAGAGAACATGATGAAGAGAAAGTAACAGGAAAGAAGTAAAGGAGGCTTGCTAATAAAAAACACAGGTGATAATAGAGGAGACAGTAAATCAACAGAAAAGATAAATGAATTGAAAAGGAGACAGGAAACACAAACAGCAACTTAATTTATATAAAAAAATATCTAGGTACAGAAACACAATAAACAAGTGGAGGAAAAATTTCTCTGTGGAAATGAGAGTAAAAAAGGAAAAATTAAAACAGAAAAGGAAAGAACTTAACGAAAACAAAGTGAACACAGATCTAACAGAAAAATTAAATGAAAGGCACACTAGAGATAATAAAAAAGGAAAAAATGAGATGTGATGGTCAAAGACAAAAACAATGAAAAAACAAAAGCAGAAGTTGCCAATATATTAGATAACAAAATAGAGGAAAAGATGAAAGATAAAAACTCACAGCATAAGTGAAAATAGAAAGCCTGAAAAGAGATAATGCCGAAAGCCATAGGAAACAAAAGTAAATTTTTAATTCATAAATTGAGAAAAAACTATGCAACAGTTGTGTATTGATATGTAAAATAGCAGGTAATGTTGTCAAGGCTTATTTGATTTTTTCTTAATTTTGAATTTCTGAAGCAATATTGAATATGATATTCGACTTGAATATCTCGAAAACAGTTAATCTGGCGGAGATGGAACTTAGTTTATATCTTGTATAATATTATTTGAACTTTCCAGTTTTTGTTTCAAATTTCTCGATAAAGTGACAATAAAAAAGTTATTTACTAAAATGATAACCTACTACCCTGGTTCTACGCCACTGGTGAAGAATATTCAATTTTGCCCAAGTCACATTCATTCTTGTATTTCAGTTATCTTACATATGAAATTTCAACTCTCTGTTTTAAACCGTTTCAGAGGTATTTAAGAAAATATACTTTCCAAGTTGTCCCTTTAGGAGGTTATATCTCAGAAACGAAAAACTTTTGGATATAGATAAATTAGGTTAAATTGCAATATTTTGATGTCCTCTATACGTGGTATAATTATTGCCATCTTAATTGATAACACCCTGTATAATACAGTCACAGACTTACCCAGCACAACTCTATTTTTCATTGAACCAGTAGGTAGAGTTTTAAATTTAACAGTGAATCTCCGTTTTACTTTTTTTGTTTTAGTATTTCAATATAATTTCTTTATGCATTCAAACTTTTGAAACGATATCTAATTTTAAAATTAGTTGCTTTTAAAGTAATATTTTAAGAAAGAAGGAACTAAATTCAACTTACTTGGATTTCAAGCCTTCGCCAATTTTTGCCACACAGCACCTACAGCCTTGTATGAAACTCATTTTTACAGGGACCTATTATTCCTGTTTTTCAAAAAATATCTCTGAAGATGTTTACAAAATATAACATTTTTTTCTAAGGACAATAATTTATTTTTCAATCATCAGAAGAAGATAAATTTATAAACTAAATCTAAGTTATTACTAGGTGATTCAATGAATTTAGTCTTCGATAAATTAATTTATTTTTTAATTATGGAAGTAAGACAAGATAAATAGCCGAAATTTACAAACTAAACGTCGAATTCTTCATCACCAGCCGTGCCCGTATCCTCCATAATACAAACCGTGTCCTAATCCATGGCCTAGTCCATGTCCTAATCCAAAGCTGGAATAACTGTAGGCAGGATAAAAGCCGTGGCCAAGTCCACCATAGTAGCCCCCGTATAATCCATGGCCACCATATCCGTGGCCGTAGTAACCCAAACCGTGACCATAGCCTTTGGCTACTACCGGTGTATGATAGACATAAGACGATACCACTGGTATCCCATAGCCATATCCGTGGCCGTAACCAAGTCCATGATCATAACCACCATAACCACCATAGAGTGCTCCTCGTTTAACGGTCTTCTTAACGCCGTCTTCAGCAGAGACAAAAATTGCCAAGCATATGAAAATAAATATCTGAAACAATACCATGGTAATTAAACGTTAAGTATGCATTTTTGGAAAAAAAAGTTATCATATTTGTCGCTTGACGGTACAGCTTTTAACAAAGAATCGAGTGTTAGCGTTATTTATAATTCACTCTGTATAGACAACATATGGGCGTTTAAAATTGAACATTCATTTGTGCATCTTCATACAAACAGGAATACAGTTTCGGGGTATGCTGTACAAAGTAAAACAAATTTGCAGATTTATTTTACAATGAAAATTTTACGTAATTAGTAAAAATAATTAACTACTCAATTTACTTAATTTTGCGAAAGGATGTTGGTATACAATTCTAAATGAACCATTGTTATTCTTGTTAAAATGAAGCGTCCTCATTAAGAATTAATTAAATTAAATTAAACACAAAGCTGATGTGTTGTCTTCATTTATTAAAGAAGTATTCTTAATTTTGTAAAACATTGCTGAAAATTAAATAAATATGTAACGACGACGACTTCAGTTGTGATTCGAACAAAACATTTTTAGTCCTTCGAGCGAAGAGAACAGCACCGTAGAAAATAGAAAGTAAAAATCTGCAATAATCTTATTTTATTTAAGAAAAAATCTTAGGCCCGGTTTTTCAATCACAAGTTAACTTGAACTATCAGTATATTCTCATATTAAAATTAAAAATTATAGGAACAATTATTCCTAAGGCATAATTGTTCCTATGGCAATAAACTTGTGATTGAATAACTGACAATTGGGTCCAATTTTACAATACCCGTTTAAATTTAAGGTGAAGCTTAAACCCTTAACAATGATTATTTCAACAATTGTTGTTAAGGGTTTAGCTTTGATTTAAAGTTAAGCTGGAATTGTAAAACGGGCCTAAGTGTTAAGTGAAATAAGGTAACAATTTTTCATACATGAGAATTCGTTCGTTCCTGTGCTATGATATTAAATAAAACACATATTTTATCAACTATCGTAACGTGTCGTCCATTTAAGAAATAATAAATGCTAAATAACAGGTGTCCAACAATTATTGTAGTCCTGGGTGGCTGTGGAGTCAAACATTTTTAACAAAATATTGTCTCAAATGGCACTAAAATATTAAATACGTAAAGAAACATTTATTTATTGGTTAACAGTCAATATTTGAGACGTCAATTCAACGATACGAAGTAAAAATCGACATTTATGTTTCATTCTACAGCCACCCAGGACTACAATAATTGTTGGACACATGTTATAATTAGACTGCGGAAGTTTAGGCATTTCAGGCACTTAAGGCCCGATTTTACAATCGTCGGATAAGTATTATTCTTAGAATAACGTGACGTAGGAACATTAAAAGATATTCTGCGAACAGTTATTCCGTCCTTATTCCACGATTGTAAAACTAGGCCTAAATGTAAATTCGTTACTGCCTAAACTTCCGCAGTCTAGTTATAATCCAATCAAGTTGTCATTGGCATAAGAAAAGCCGTATAATTTTTTATCAATTTTACAACAAATTTGTCAGAAAAAGATTTGCAAGGTGTCATACAAACTAATCTATCAATGAATAGACGCCGAAACGTGAAATTGTTAATGTTTTTAGATATCAAAAAGTTTGACTATTTACTGAATAATAAAAGAATATAAAGAATTGCATTAGTTTACCCAAAACAAACTTTTTTTCCTAACCAGAATCAACAAAACTCTTCAAGTCGCTGTAAAAGTTGGAACGTCGCGCGTTGTTCGCAAATTGAGTAGTCGATTTGGAATTTCACACATAACTATACAAAGATTTTAAAATGGCATTAACTGTCGAAAAAAAAAGAGAATGTTCTAAATACACAGCGGCCCAGCTTGAAAGAATTCCCGTGCTGCAGAGCATTGAGATATCAACATTTAATAGACAACAGGGTTATCGTTATGGATAACGGAACGTATCCTACAATAGGGAGTTTTTACACACTTTATACTTTATTTGGTACTTTGCTTAATAACGAAACACTATTTGCATAGCGTGTAACGTTAAGTTGATCATGATAGGGAGCGTGTAAGGGTGATAAATATCTGTGGTAACTGATAGCACACAATTCCAGTTGACTATACAAATCGGTATCTCTAGAAAATCCTGCATCATGCCTTCGTCCAGGATAAGGACCATAGAGACTAACAATCTTTCCATCAGTGCAATAAACTAATATTTTATGCAACGACATCTTTTGTGTCCGGAATGACAATTTGACATTTGACAATTTAACACAGGATTGAGTGTGTAAGGTTTAAAAGTGCAAAAGGTATTTTGAGTGTTCATACCATAGGTATCATATTTTCCCATTTAGGCCCGGTCTTTTAATTTCCAATTAAATTTATCTGGCGGTGAATACTCATACTAACGATTATAATCACAATTGTTACCATGGGAATAAACTGTCAGATAAAGTTAACTGGAGATGAAAGGATCAGGCCTTAGGAATAAGGATAATGATGGTTTTCATAGTTTTAACATTGAAAATTGTCCAGATGAAATAAAATATAAGCCAAAAGAAAAATTTATAAGCTTTGATCTGGTGCGTTACATCTAAAGGCAGGTTTAAACTACCCTATTTCTTATACGAGTATGTACAAGATTTGATTCAATTTCTACGATAAATATAACAAGAAATGTTTGGGCTGCAGATGTGGTTTGGAGATAGAACACGTTCTATTTTTTCAGATAGTTTTTGATTCAATTTTATTTTTGGTACAATGCACTATAAAATTTTAATTGTTCAAGAAATTGAACCAAATCTTGTACATGAAATAGGGTAGCGTAAAAGGCAAACCTTTCAGAATCGTAGGTCGGTAAAGCTGTATATTCTCATGTTTATATTCGTAAATGTTTCTCAGATTTAATTGACTTTATTAATATTCGTCATCAGAATAATGACGTAATATTCTGGCCCTACTTACGCGTCATCACATTATACCCAAATACCTAACTAAAAACTTCTTAAGCGAAATAATGTTGTACTTAAAGAAGATACCTATCCCCCAAATATTCCTCGGCCTAGTGAAAACTTTTGAGTACACGTCGGTCGGATAGAAAAGTTTATACATAATAACTGTTAGAAAAACTAAAACAATTGTTACGGAGAAGATTTATTTAAAATTAACACTGTTCTTAGGATAAAAAAAATTAGTAAACATTCTGAATAAATAAGAGCAATTACAAGAAATGATGACTAACTAATTTCTGCAATTGACAAGAAATGATGACTGACTAATTTCTGCAATTGTGTATGAGAAATTCTCCAAAGAAATTTTGTAGCAGGTTTTATTCTATTAGTGATGGCCTTTTATAAAATTAATTCATGAACAAGTAAATAAACAATTTATTAATTAATCTCGAAACCGATCCAACGAAATGCGACTTTTATATATGCCGGGTGTTCACTTTGATTACGCACCATAGGAATTTCAATGCAATTTTTTATCATTCTAAATTCCTGTTTACGTCTTAAAGTTATTGCTAAAGAAGCAGCATACTGAATGCAGGCTTGTGAATCTGATGGTTTGAACGTTCGCTGAATTTAAAACCGAACGATTTCTTCTTATGGCCAAAACCAAAATTTATCAGCCTCCTCCCTGTCGCGATTTGAACGAATTGGGAAGTAGAATAGTGGGAGAACGTGCAGCTATTACTCCTAGAATATTGAGCAATCTAAGCTAATGCATAACATAAAGCTGCGTATTATGACTAAAGTCTCCAAAGGTCAAGCCCGAATGCATAGGCGCTTCGAAGCCGCGTATGGCAGATCGAATTACGGCGCTGCAAACATTTTTTCTTCGATATAGCGAGAATATTTTGATCAACTTTATCACATTTTATTTTGTTATTTGCTGTATTTTTGACCATATGATATAATTTAAAAAGAAAAACCAAAACATTCGTTTAAATAAAACTCGTTATATCTATGCATCACGCAGCCGTAAACAGCACTGGATCAGTGACCCAGTGCTGTTTACGAGCAGCATAACGAGTTTTATTTAAACGAATGTTTTCGTTTTTTTTTTTTTAAATTATATCATATGGTCAAAAATACAGCAAATAACAAAATAAAATGTGATAAACTTGATCAAAATATTCTCGCTATATCGAAGAAATAATGTTTGCAGCGCCGTAATCCGATCTGCCATACGCGGCTTCGAAGCGCCCATGCATTCGGGCTTGACCTTTGGAGACTTTAATTATGACATTTATTGCTTTATGATTTTATTCGATAGGAAAGCAGGAATTTACAATTTAAACAAATTGCATCGAAATTCCTATGGTGCGTAATCAAAGTGGAGATTATACGCATACAATGATTTTTAAATATCGCGGTAAAATCAAATCAGTACAAAAATCAATAAATGAAGAAATAGTTCGTTAGGTGGTCTCATCCTTACAAAGTTCAAGTAATTAGAGCAGCGATTCCCAACCTTTTTTAACTATTGCGAACCCCTTCAAGGAAAAAATATTTCCTTCAACCCCTCTTAAAAATTTTTGCTATAACTCTAAAACGATTTGTTTTTATTAAATACATCTTGTTTGATAGTGACCAAGTGAACAATAACTTTATTTTATATGCACTTTCTTTAACGTATACCTTACTCCCTTAACGGTTATAAATGATTTCTAGTGGTCCTTTTAAGCATCTACTTTTAATTTTTTAAAAGTAAAACGTTTTTCTTGCTTTGTAAATTTTAATTTCAAATGAAGGTTAGGTTCTAATAGAAACGTTAAAAGTGACTGAAGGAACGTCCGATGAACTAAATGCACACATGCATTTGATTGCATCGCCAACTCTAAAGTTACTTACCTACTCAGTTAAGCAGATAGCGTTTTGCGGCTCTCGTAGAACATTTGTGATTGGCTATAATTTTAAATGAGCCAATCACAAGTGCTGCACGAGAGCCGCAAAACGCTATCATCCGCTTAACTGATTGTGAGTAGGTAGCTTAATTCGTTTTTCATTTGATCACTTGTTACAATTTCTTGTTGAAGCACAGAGTTAAGTAAACATTTGTTCAGTTTTGATAATAAGAATATATTTAATTTTAATGACAGGACTTGCGAAGTATCAAAAGAATCTAATACATTCTACAAATGCTTGCTTTTTCAGTAGGTATCTAAACGTTTTCATGAAAATCTACTCTAAAAAAGCAACAAGCTTGTTTGAAGTTTATTTTTTGTTATCGTATATAAATAAAGACGGAATTAGAAGAGGCAATATTTGAAAGTAAATTGTGCAAGAGAAATATTGCTTTATACTACCTGATACGTAGGCAACTTATTTTACCAGCCTGTTTAGCTATGTATCTATATTTAAGGAAAGCAACGAATCAAAAAGTAAACTAATTTGTGATATACTTCTACTTACTAATTATTTTAATTCTTCAATACCGGCGGATCAGAATATTTTCATTCTCTAATTTCAAGTTTCCTGTCATTACGAAAATATATTTCAGCCTGAAAACTTTCATGTTTTAATGAGACTGAAAATAACTAATTTAAAGTTTTTAAATTTATCTACCATACTGACGATTTAAGAAATGTCTTCCTATTTCCTTTCCTGTCACCAATATCAGTCTTCTATTTCATAGGCAACGCAGATTAATTTTCTTTTTGATGACTTTGATAAATAATAAAATCATATTTTTTATATGCAGCGACTAGTATGAATAATTGTTAATTATTTCATATTTTAAAATTAACGATAATTAAACAGGGTACCTTAAACCTATTGAAGTTGGCATCTACTTCAGTTTTCTTTTTTTTTTTATTGTAAATATGCGTTTTGCAACGAATATAAAGAGAAATTTATCAGTAAAAAAATTAATTCGCTACAATGTACAATAATTAAATTACAGATAATTTTAGGTTTTTTGCCGAAAGCAAAGGTTCACCTCTTTGTTTTGTAGTGAAAAAAATTTAGCATATTTTATTTTCTTTTATTAAATTTATTATAGGAGTTGTGAAGTTTTGGTCAGCACTTAAAAAGCATTTTGATTTAAATAGTTTTAGACCTATGTTTTGCACACTGTTAAAATTTTTTCAAAACATTATAACTAATAAAATTGAAGCCATTTCGTCAATAATAATTTTACAAGAAAATAATTAAGTTATTCGAAAGCAAGCTTTAAACCATTACCGTCTGAATGAAAAAATGACTTTAGAAGATAATAGCAACTAAATAATTAATAAATATTAAATACATAGTAAATACGATATTTGCCTTAAGATAATTTTTATCATAGTTGAATTCGAAATTTAAACTACCGGCCGGACGATTTTCATTGATTAATTATCTTTAGAAAACGGGCGCTGCGTCACCTATAAATGCACATAACTTTTTATTGATATGTTGCACACCCGAATTTCTTGCAAAATATGAAAGAATGATGCTGTGTCAATCCTCGAGTTAAGTAAACACATGTGAAATTGATTTTTTAACCTTTGCTAAAGTATACTAGTCACTAGTACACAAGAACAATGTTTTTTATAGACAAACCAAAGTGACTAACACATTTTAATTTAAAATGAATGTGTGACAAGAAAATAGGCACATATTCTCTTTCATGTACCGTATGTAAACCGATTTGTGTTACACAGCAATCAGAGAGATTGGTAAGACAAGAGAGGAAAGTTTTGTATTAAGAGTGTTAATGACAAAAACTTGAGTGGGGGTCGGCTCGCGCGCCACGTATCTCCACAGCACTGTTCCAGTCTTTGTCTTTACCAAATATGCTCCAATTCGAGGATTGCATAACGGTTTACATTTGAATATCGCTATAGCCAAAGCTTTCTAATATAACTCGTACACATCTTTCTCTTTCATGATCATTTTTTAACAAATCTTTCTTTGAAACGTAGGATATTACTCGAAACAAAAATGTGGGAGCAGAGGTAAATAATAAAACGGATGTTATTAATTAAGATAGGATATCCTCAATTTAGACGTACCACACTCATTTGCATAAATACATATTCGCATAACTGCATATCCAACAAATCAAATAAACATGAACGTCTATTACACGCCAAGCGATTTCTCGATATTATCTTATTGTTACGAAAGATGCAATCCTTGTACGGTTTTCTTTTACCTTTATAATATTTATTTTTACCTACAGCAATTAAAAGATCTGAAAATTCAAATTAAAGATGGCTGTAATTAAAACCATTAAGTAATGAGATCTGCAATTAAAAATTTTAATTTAACTCTTGAGTTACGAAAATCGGCCACAATTATCTGGTAATTGTGAAAATGCAATAAACAGAAAATTGTGTTACTTGAGAATTATACTCGTAACTAATGAAATTAGTAATTAGTGTATTTATTTTATTAACTTCATTCAATTAAGTTAATTTAACGTTAGGTTGCATAAACTTTGATTACAGGCAATCATACTGACGTCTGTATTAAATGAAGTCTGCGGTACGTTGTACATCTTTTGTTGGCAGTGTCATCCTAAATAAAAAATGTATTAACTCATTAAGTATACTGCACCTGCTTTGTGATTTGACATATCGTTCCATCCTGCTTGTAAAAAAAATATAAACATATCAATAAAAAATATGTGTAAATATAAATCATTTATTTAATTTATTGTTAATTTATTCGTTTTCTGTATCCATATTTTATTTTGCTCGGTGATTTACACTATTGGTTGTAAATTCGGACATTACCATTCGCTTTGTTCTCCTAGCGATTACTAGTTTGCGTAAAAAATATCAATTTTATTCTTCCGTACCAACTGATAACTAAGTAACGTAACTGGCTGAAGTAAACCAGGATCGTGGTGCGCTGGACGATTAACTGTAAAACTTTATTTCAGTTTTACTGCTTTATTTATAAAACTTAGCGTTGTATTTCTCAGACAGTGGCGTAACATGATTTTAGGATAAATTATTAATTCATTCTAACTTATTAATCAGGTTTCTTAAAGAATTTTCCCGTAATCTGTGACACGGCTACATTTTTGGTTTTATAAAGAATCAATTCAAGAAGAGACAGATCATATTGCAAATACTTTTTACGAGAATTGAAATGAATTTACTTTCGAAAATGTAACAACAACAATAAGGAGTACATTTTATTATCAATTCAGTATTTGTCCAAGAAAATGTAAGCAACGCTAGAAAATGAAAATGAAAAAATTAATTGTAATTTAATGGATGACAGCGAAACGAAGAAGATAAATTAAAAACAAACAGAAGAAGAAAAAGGACAAACAAAGAGGCAACTCATACACAAGCGGACAAAGGGGATAGGGTTCAAATGGACAATTAATTGTAATGAAACTGAAGCTTATAAAGAAACAAAGAAGATAACTCTACTGAAAGTATACTACAGACTACAGCACATGTAGAAATGAATAAAATTAGTACTTCAATTTACATATATTGAGATGATTAAAACAAAAGAAATATGAAATTAAACAAATATAAGAATCAATACCTAGAAAAGTAAGAGTAAATCTCAGATATTTCCAAATAAAAACAAACTGACAACGAAAAGAAAAGACCCTTATTATCAAAGAAAGTATTTTTTTATTATTTCATACACGAAATTAATCTTAAAAGAATAATAAAGCAAAATATACACACTGCAAATAAACAATATTTAATTCAGCTCCTTTGGGAGTAATTGAAAAGAAACGTGGAAAATTTTCTTTCAATGGAGAATAAAAGTAAGTGAAATAAATACGAAAGGCGCGAACTAAGAAAAATGAATTAAATAAAGTAAATAAAAATTAAATACAAATTATAAAGATAAAAGTCAAAGTCAATACTACAAGCATTACTAAAAGAACGACGAAAGAAAAGCGGTAACAGATAATAAAATGAAATAAAATAATTTATGTGGAAGAAATTAAGAATGATAAAAGCTAAACAGTTACAGAAGTAGAATTAGGTTATCGACGAAAAGAAAGTGTTACTAGTTGATGAAATGAAACTTAAAAAAACATATATAGAAGATATTAATAATAGAAAAAACAGTAAGCTGGAGTAGCATAGAAATAAATGAAGATGCACTTCCTGAATTAACATTTAAAACAACTCAAATTTTTAAAATAAAAGGCAACAGTATTCATTGATATTAAAAAAAGTCACTCCTTCCCCTTAACAAACCAAGTAAGCAAATTTAAGAAAAGAGAAAAATAGAGGACTGACCTGTAACTTCATAGTTGGAAATGGTTGTCCCAAACTTCGACACTTTGTTTCTAACTCAAGCTTTGACAAATTTATGTATTTATACACATGAGTCGAGGTAAATCCACCCCTCCAAACGACTTGCATCACCCACTAAGGTTAGAAGGAAGTAAAGAAGTTATTGTTTTAAGTCGCGTGGGGTCGGCGAAGTAATTACATACCATTGTTAACTTTTGTCGCAGCGAAAATTCCTAATTCGCAACCTTAAACCAAATACTGCGGACACATTTAATTTGTCTCCTCGATATTTAAAAATTTCACTTTCGCGCCGGACGAACGGAATTAAGCAAATTGTAGGTGTCCGTCGTAAATTTGCGGAAAACACATAAATCCGCGCGTCACTTCAATGGTACTTAAAAAAAAACATGCAATTAGAAGAAAACAACCATTTCAGTTTCTTGAGCAATATACCTACTGTTAAATATTAGTTAATTTAGTCGGAGGTTATTAGGAGTTGCATAATTTATTTGATTAAAGGATGGCATTTTATTTCAAAACTAAAAAAATTATAGAAAACGTAATATTAGGAGTAATCATAAAAACAATGAATGAAGGTTCTCCTTTTTGTCTTTTTTGTTATTATTTTCTAACTAATCTAATTTCTTGCATATTTAACTTTGAACTTTTACACATGATAAAGATGTTACGTCTGCCCATTCAGTGGCCTAGTAAACACTTATTTAAAAGTAATAGAAAAAAAAAAGAAATTAATTAATTATTAACATGAAATGACGTAATAAACAGTTGTTGAACAATAAGTGATACCTGTTTTACGGTAAATAATGTAGCATCTATAAATATTTTCACACAGGCAAAGAATTGACGATAACTGACAAAACTTTTTTCTTTTGTCAGATAATTCAATTTCTTCTAGCTTATAAAATTGATACAAAACAAACTAAATGGAAGTCAACAAGGGATAAAGAATATAACTTCGAAAAGGTAACGCAATTCGAGTATTTAGGAGTAACAATAACGAACTACTATCAAGAAGAAATAGAACGGTTAGCAAGAGGCAGTACAGCGGTAGAGACGCTTGCGAGATTAATAAATTCAAAATACCTTTCCAGAAAAGCAAAAGTAAGATGTATGATACAATAATAAGACCGACTGTGCTGTATAGGTGCTAAACTTGGATTCTCAACAAACAAGTAGAAATGAAAGTAGACGTATGGGAAAAGACTATATTACAGAAAACCTTTGGAGGGATCCACGTGAAAGGTGTGGGATGGAGGAGAAGGGCAAATAGAGAAATTATGAACCTACGAGCCCAGAATCATATCATTTGGCCCAAGTTAGGATTTTACAAGTCACGTTTTAAATAATTTTGTTTTACAAACCTAAAGAACTATTTCAGATTAATGTCTCTTAATCATAATTTTCAAGGTTTTCAACAATATTTCAAAAAGTTTTAGCAATAATAAATGTCTATAAATTAAATTAACACTTACACTGTCCATATAGCAATTTCATTTAGATCGCTATATGTATGTCCGCCACAAAGATTTTCCAGCTCCATATATGGGTCACGCGACTCTTTTAAAATTATTTGAAACAGAACGGTATCAGATATCTCAAAATTCAAAATCAGATGGTTATTATTTTCACGTCCAAGTAATACATTTTTAGAAATGAGAACCATGATTCTGACCCACATATGAGTCACGGACTTGTGGTTCAAGAGCAGCATGAACACATATGGATCATTGGATAGTGAACGTATTAAATTATTTAAAAAGTTATCTGTAAAATGTAAAATGGGCCAAACGATATGATTCTGGGCTCGTATATGAAAAACCAAGCATATCACAAACCGCAAAAGTACAGAGATTGAGATGGGTCATGCTACCAGGATGCCTCAGCCTAGACTTGCCAGGAAAGTGCTTACTGCAGGGGTGAGAGGGAAGAAACGAAGAGGAAGGCCGAAAAGAAGATAGTTGACAGCAGTGAAGGAAAATCTAGCACAAGTTTGCGTGGAGGAGTGGCAAGAGAAGGCTCAAGGGCCCGATTCTCGGCCTGCATATCTCTGAAACTAGAGTCCATACATTTTTAATATTTTTACTCAACAGAAAATAGCATTCCACGTTATATTTTTCTATTAGATATGTTCTCCATGATATTTGCAGTAATATTTTAATTAATATATGGTAAGAAAAGTCTTCTACTGCAATGAATATATTTTTTTATTCTTTTCCAGACCGGTTTCGCTTAAAGCATCATCGGTAGAATTACAACAACCTTCAAGGTAAAGAATTATAATAAAATTAAATACTTAAAAGTAATAAAAAAAAACTTACGTTATCCTCTAGTCTAATGTGTAAGAATGAATGTTATTCAGAATTTTTTTTTATACATCTTTTCCTATTGATAATTTTTTCAAATCTATTAATTGGAATTGCATTTGATTCTTCAACATGTATCAAATATTTTACTGAACGTACAATACCATACCAGTTAAATAACATTTCTCAACTTTTCAAATTTTATTTATTTACAAAAACATCTGTCATTTATAAAAAAAAAAAACTTTCTGAATAATAAACATGTTTACACATTAGACTAGAGGATAACGTAAATTTTTTATTACTTTTAAGTATTTAATGTTATTATAATTCTTTACCTTGAAGGTTGTTGTAATTCTACTAATGATGCTTTAAGCGAAACCGGTCTAGAAAAGAATAAAAAAATATATTCATTGCAGTAGAAGACGCTTCTTATCATATATTAATTATATTTTTCTATTTTGATTGTTTAGTGATGTGATTACATTATGAAACTCATCTGGGTTACATAAAGTAGCTCATTAAAGTACTTGAAATTTTATTTTAGTAGGTTTAGGCCCAGTTTTACAAACGTGGAATAAGGACAGAATAACTGTTCGCTGAATATCCTTTAACGTTCCTCCATATCTACGTCACACCTACGTCACGTTATTCTAGAAATAATGCTTATCCGACGATTGTAAAATCGGGCCTTAATGGTACAACATTATGTTGTAGTTATATTTTTTGACATATCAAGAAAATTGAACTTATTATATGATTTCACGTGGGATATTTTATTCAGTTTTTCTGTTTCTGCAAAAAAGAACACAGTAATAATTACCAGCAACAGTTTATAATATTTCTTTCTTTAAACTCCGACTTACTGTTTGAAAATAAGACCTTTATTGAACGTAAGAACTTGAGCGAAAAGAATTCTTTTTACTGAATGACAATGCGCCCAATTTAAAATGGCATACGTCATAGCAGATGTAAATAATAATGAATGTTAAACTGCTTTATTAATGCTTAGATTATTATTATCATTTCTTAGATCAAATATCAATTTTCTTTTACTACTAAACTTTAGAGCTAACTTATTAGGGAGTTTCCGCAATTTGTACGTTATGAATAGCTTCTACGCCAAATGGTATAAAAATATTAATACGCTTGCTCACATATTTGTGAGCACGCGCATTAATAGTTTTGTAACATTTAGCGTAAACGCTATCCATAACGTATAAATTGCGAAAACTCCCCATTAACATTAAAGCAATCTCGACGTGTCAGCACTTTTTTGCTATGCATTCATTATTAACTATCCGAGAATAAGAAAATTATGCCATCAATTATTGTATTGCAGCTATTATAAAATTATTGTATGGTACCTATTATAACAGAATACCTGTCAGAGAACTTCAAACAATAATTATTATAGTAACAATAACTTTTATTTGCAACAGAGTAATTTTAACTCTTGTACACTGTAGAATACATTTCCCAACAGACAGTTTTTTATCCATTTTTGGAATTATTTTCTGGAGCTCTTTTCTTCGACTTCACTCATAAGATAATTTAACAATTTTACGCACAAACAGTTTATAATTGTAAGTAGGTATTTATCTGTGCCGTTTGACTGGGTGATAAGGTATGACGCTCTTGTTTTGCGTTCTTGTATCATAACTGCGCCGTTCTTTGTTTAAGGTGAACTTTTCCTTGAGTGTGGATAATGGTTTCAGAGAGACCAGAATGAAAGCTGATGGACTCGTAAAAATGCGATGTCTTATAATAAAAGTTCCTTACAGCTTGTTTGGTGCGAAATCCCTCATAGGCCTCTGCTTCTTTCGTTGTAGGAAAATTGTTGTCGCTTACGTTGAATAGCTCCGCATTAGAATACCATAAATTGCACAGAAGTGGAAGTTAACAAAATATGCTGGTCTAGCGGCCTGATAAGTACCGGTGTATTTTAATTTTTTTATTCTTTGCTTAAAACATTCTTTTAAGCGAAAAATATTATGATCCACAGATTGGTGGCTCGCATGATCAGTCGGTATAGCTTTCAAAACTATTATTTCAGTTTATTTTCAGAGTCACAGGTTCGCAAATTTTCTTATAGCCGAATAGTGTATCAACAAAAATGGCTTTTTTGCAGAATTAATTAATCTCCAAAAATTTTTCTGTAACAGAACGAAAAATGTTCAACTTACTTTTACAGTCTTCTTTATGGCCTTGATAACTTTCGAAGTTTTGAGAATGTCTGAAAAGATTTCAACTAAGATTGGTCGTACCTTAGTCTTATTTATAAAACTGATAATGCCTAGTGACATGCCTAACATTAAAAATTACTTCTTTTATGGTAAACGTTTCACCTATATTTATTTGCTTGCTTAATTTCTTCGGTATTTCGGTTGACCTTACGTAAAATGAATGTCTATTATTTTCGTCTTAGGTCCAGTTTTACAATCGTGGAATAAGAACGGAATAACTGTTCGCTGACTATCGTTTAACGTTCCTCCATATCTACGTCACGTTATTCGAAGAAAAATGCTTATCCGACCATTGTAAAATCGGGCCTTAGAGAAGAATTATATTACATATTCATAATTAATTACGTAAATAATTAAAAAAGGGTTTTTGTAACAGATATTAAATCTTGCTTTAAACCTTTTACCCATAAACCATTTATTATTATTGGTACTGAATTTTTCAATCGAGTGCTCGTGATAATAATTAAAAGGTTCAATGCAAAAGTGCCAGGTCGTCTTGCACGATGCAATTTGTATTGCAGCAAGATGTAATTTCTATTGTACACATGCGCATCGGCAAATATGTGTGAACAATAATCATTAATTAACCTTAATAAAACCACTCAAATATAAGGCACCATAAATATTTGCATTCAGAAATTGGTACCTTTCATTGCAATTATTCAGAAATAGCTTAAATATATAGCCGCGAGCAAACGTAATTTTTGTATGCAATGCAAGAAACATTGCTGCAATAAACGGCAAGAAAGAATTGCAAATTGCTCGTCACTTTACATGAAGACAAGTTATGTTACATTGCACCTGTATTGTCAACATAATAAAAATTAAATATATCAATCTGAAACTGTACCTACACGTAAAACGTAATCTGAAAGGCAAAATAGTGTTTTTCGTTGTTGAAATTTGATGTTGGCAGCATTAAAAGTAACGTTAAAATCACTAAAAAAACATTCTGCAATGCACTACAAATGCAAGTGGTGCAATGCAAGAAATCTTGCACCAGCTGATCTTAAACTTTCATTGTGCGCATGCGTATAACATACAATTGAAATTGCGTCTTGCTGCAATACAAATTGCATCGTGTAAAGCGATCTTAATTCACAAAAAGCTACTACTGAGTTAATGTAGAAAACTTTATAGTGGTATCTTTGGCGTGGTAGTCAACAAATAATTTTGTTAAAAATTTACTTTTATTTTATTTTCAAAATGTCAGTCGATAGCTTACAAACAATTGCATCAGAAGACGCCTAGTTGTGCATTTACAGAAATGTGACTCCGGCACTTTTTGTATTGTACACTGAGAAAAATAAACTGTTCAGTCAACCAAAAACACGTTCAGTTAACAGTATTTTTCGTTTACCTATTAGCAATCACGCGTGGTCATTGAACCAACAGTCAAATAATGTTAAATATTTTAGATTGAATCAACTCAATATTTTGTTTGAGGCAAGCATACAATGAAGACATCTTTCTAGTTGCTTTAATGCCCAAGAAGATTGATACAAGAACTTTAGATTGTTAAAATTGCTAAATATTTTATTTGTCTGAACGCTGTTAGGGAATTAAAATTATGTTTTTGATATATTTAAAGTAATTTTTCAGTACGGCTAATAAAAGCGTAGAATCAATTCAATCTAGACTATCGTTTAGGGAAACATCAATTAAATGTTCACCTCTTTGCGATACTGCCAAAGTAAGATAACCCTTCAACCTTTGTTGAGGTGACAAGAGGAGCTGAATAAACCTCAACGAACTTTATAATGTCGGACGCATTCGAAATATGAATGACTTATCCGTTTAAGAAACGATGTCGAACAACAAGGTTATGCTGGGACAGGCAGTAAATATACGTGAAGTTTTAGCAGGCGCCATCTGGAACTCGATAGCTTATTAATATGGGAATTAACCCTCGCTTTTACTTGACTTAACATTTATTACGTTAAATAAAAAATCAAAACAGACACATAAAAGCAACAGCACTTTACGATCATTTCGAAATTTCAACTTTTTGATTTAACATTTTAAGCACTTTCGTTTTAAGGAAAACATTTACATCGTTCAGTCAAACGTAATAGTTTAACATTTTTTTAGTGTTACTTCAACAATTTCCAAGATGTTCAGTTAAGAATATTACCGTTGAAACAAGTACATTTTATTTAAGTCAACGCACAAAAAGTTGACATTCAAAAAGTTGTTGACTTAACTATTTCATTTTTCTCAGTGTACGCTTCAGTTATACACTCTAGCTAGCAGATTGGAATGAGCTGGAGGCCTAACGCGTATGAAAAAAATATTTTTTACGTTTGTTCATTTAATATCAGTTGGCAGTAAAAAAGACCTACCAAGAAATCTCCAACGATACGCCTCTCAAGAATTACAGAGAGATTTTTATGAGTGTCGGGTTTCTTTAATCTCCCATAACATTGTCTTCCTATCTTTTCATTTTTTAATCTTTGCATGGGTAAAAATATTAGGTGCTTTCTTTTTACCACAAATCTTAACTCAGATCAGATAAACGTCATTTCCGTTAGTATGAACAAGTGAGTTTGAATTGAGATTTCGATCTCGCACTTTGCCGCTTGAACGAAAATGAGGTTTAAGAGATCTGAGGTAAGATTTGTGGCAGCTAATTTTAGTTTGAAGAAATAAACATACAACTCCCAGAACACCTGCCATTATTCGAAATCAATATCAGTTTCCGGGAAGAGAGATATGATAAGAACTCTCCACATATTTTCATGTGATACGGTTTTCACCGAATTTCAAAATTTGTTTTTCTGAATTGCAAGCCTCTAAATCCGCAAGGGCGGTAAAAAAATCCTGCCTCTCGAACACGTCAATTATTACTCTAAGAAAAGAACAAGGATTTTCGATTTTTCTCTTATCCATGGCGAATGTTATTTTTGGTGAAACAAAAATATTTTAGCGATTTTTATAAAGGATTTATGAAATGCGACCCGGATCAAATTAAAATTTTGATCTCCAATCCCCTTAGAACCTGAAAATATGAGTACCTAAGTTATTTGAACAAAAGTTAACTGCATACTTAAGTATATATAAATTTTATTTTCTGTAGCACAAAGTAAATAAATTCGATTCACATTGTGACTTCAAAATTTCTGCTTTGTTTAAAGAAAAAAGTAAATAAAAGAATTTTCAATGTCACGTACATTTAATCTTTTTTCTGTCTCATTGTTCCATTCTGCATTTAAAGAATACTCCGTCACGTTTCCGTTTTTTTTCTGCATATTAGAAAGGGCGCGTAAAAATCGGCTCACCTTGAAAAACGGATCTAATACATTCGAAACGTTCCTGCCGAATGTGACGAAGCAAATCGTTCGTTTCGTTCTCATAATTAGCTATGCCGAGGAAAAAACCATCCTCAGCCTCGTGGGTTGGATACACAAGTGTAACCGCGGTCACTTATGATTTATGATAAATTGCGATTATTAGCGTTATCACACTTATTAGCGACGAGAATCGTTTATTGTTTCAGCGCGTAATTACTGCCGCAATGTCTTGGCTGTTGTGAAATATTAAGTACGCAGTCTTGCAATTAGAATGCCGACTTGCTATCAACGGTGTCGTTCATTTGGAACGGGAGTTTTTTTTCCGTTTTTTTTTTTCTTTCAAGAATTTGCTTACTTGAAACGTTGATGCTGTTTACATTAGTCCAGTAAAAGGAAAAATATCAGTTTATTAGTGCGTACAAGCATTTATTTTCATCGTCGGGCAACTGATTTTCCTGTTACCTATAGGAAGGATAAATTAAATATTTGGAAAAAAAGAAACGTCGTCACCATATAAAGATAATAGTTCAACCGATCCTTTTAATATCAAGGAAAAATAAAAAAGTAACATTTTAGTTTTTTAATTGGATGGCAATTGATATTGATACTTGTTCTATTTAATAATTTCAATGTTTTTTTTTTATTAAGAGTGCTCTTCCTTTTCTAGACTTTAGGCCAATTTAAAATGAGTGCTGGCCGGATTTCTGTCTGCGAAAAAGGTAGACCTTTAGTTTCAAGGACAAACAACAATATCAAGGCAATTGAGCAAAGAAGTTGCAATGAAATTGAAAATAAACTAACGGTTGCGCATTCTACAATACTTAGGTACCCCCTTCTAAATGAATGAATCATTTCTTATACATATTTTTCTTAGGTGTAATCAAATAACAGAGTCATCATTTTAAAATGGCCTAAAATCAATAAATCAGCAATTCTTAACAATAAAGAATTGATTACAGGTTTTAGAAGAAAAAAGCAACAAATTCGTAGGTCCATTTCTGTATCCATTACTAATTTTGATTAGGCTACTAAATATTGCGACCCTACTTAATACATATTTGGTTTTTCATATTTTGATTGTAAATTTAGGCATACGCGAAAACCGAGCATAACGAATAAATTAAATGTAGGTACGATTTTATAATTTATAATTAAAGACTCCAAAAGAAATTTCCATTTGTCCGACCAGTTGTATATTATTCGCTGCTCGCGCCGATGCACTGTAAACCCTCAATCGTGTATCCAGTGCTGTTTACGGCTGCGTGATGCATAGATATAACGAGTTTTATTTAAACGAATGTTTTTGTTTTTTTTCAAATTATATCGTATAGTCAAAAATATAGCAAATGACAAAATAAAATTTGATAAAGTTGATCAAAATATTCTCGCTATACCGAAGAAATAATGTTTACAGCGCCGTAATTCGATCGGTGCCACACGCGGCATCGAAGCGCCTATGCATTCGGGCTTGAGAGTTGGAGTCTTTATTTATAATGCTAAGACAGGCGAAGGAAAAAATTTTCGATTTAGGTAACACGCAGGATTTATCCTTCTTTCTAAAAAAAAGAAAAGAATAATTATTGTTTGACAATTATATTTGATACCCATTACTAAATTATACTGGATACCCATTACTAAATTATACTGGATACCCATTACTAAATTCTATTTGATACCCATTACTAAGCAACAACTTGAGACTCCCTAGCAAACAAGAAATAACTTCCATCATAAAAAATTTAAACAACACCTAATTTATGGGAGTTGATGGAATTATTAATTGCTTTATAGAAAACGAGTTGTGTCCAAATACGTTCAAAACTTCCGCCTACTTAGGTCAATTGCAATATTACTGGCTCTGTTTAAAATAAACTGATCGAAAAAAGTTAGGGATATTGATATTATAGCATATTCCAAGGAGATATTTAGCGAAAGTTTAACATAAACAAAGACACAGTATAAAAGTGAAAACGCATATAATTCTTAACAATACTAAAAAATAAAAATTTCAATTTCTTCAAAAAAATTAATGCTTACTTAGCAGATGTTTTTCCCTTAATAATGGGTGATTCCACCACGTTGTCGTCTTCCGCACGCCTAAGCATCCTAAGGATTAAGCCATTCAATGCTTCCTGGTCTAAACTGTTCCACAACATTGGCAGAATTCTATGTAAATCTCGTGTGTGTGCCACTGGTGGCTGATGATCTCTTAACGTACACTCGAGCATACCCCATACATGCTCGATGGGATTAAGATCGGGTGAGCGCGCTGGAAGAGGTAAATGGTCAATTTCAAGCTCCTGGAGTCTATCTATCACGCAACGAGCTCGATGTGGACGTGCAATTGTCGTCCAAGAAACGAAAATGGGGCTGTAAATTGTATCGATAATTTTCAACATTATCGTCAATGATATCTCGGGCATACGTTTGGGCTGTCATGTTATGTTCACAAACGTAAAGCTCACTACCACCTCCGAGAAAAATTCCCTCCCAAACTATAACTGCCCTCCTCGAAACGGATGCACTTCTTGGACACATCCTTCTACCAAGAAGCCTCCATACACGAACAGTGCGTCTGTCACTATAAACACCAAACCGACTCTCATCTGTATACATTACAGCTGCCCATTCATTTCGCCAATTTATCCTTTCTTCGCATCAAGCTAATCTAGCACCTCTATGTTCAGGGGTTAATGGAACTCGTCGTATGTGTCTTCTACATCTTAACTCAGTCTCTCTGATACGGTTTTACACAGTCCTGGCAGTTATCCTGGTCCCAGTGGCGTGCAAAAGCTCCTCCCTTAACAAATTACAGTGGGCTCTTGGGTTTCTTCGAGCTTCTCGGACTAGTAAATGATCTTCTCGGATGTTTGTAGCTCTTGGACGACCGTGTCTTGGTCTTTCCGCAACTGTATCAGTTTCAAGATATCGCTGGTAGAGTTGGGGGATAAGACTTTGACTCACATTCAACAATGCAACAACATCCATTTGACGTGAACCAGTTTACAACATTCCAGTTGCCCTGTCACCGTCAGCTTGCAATAAATTTCTTCTTTCCATGTGTTTAACCTCGCCTTCGTTTTCTTTCCATCTTACAGAGCTTATTTTTAGCAATAGATGCGTTGCTATGGCAAAATTGACAAATGCTTCCTTGCATTTTTGATTCTTTTATCTTTCTTGACTTTTGACAACATTTTAGCTGTTGATATAAAAAATATGCAACTCAAATTTAATAAAAAAAAGGCTATATAAAAGCAGAGAAGAACTTATTGACGCATTTTGATAAGGTTTACTTAAAAAATTAGCAATATCCCTAACTTTTTTCGACCAGTTTACTTGAAGTTGATTTTAAAGATCAATTATTATTAAACTATGTCATAAAGAATAACATTACTCCATATCAGCGAGATTTCTTAGACAATAAAGAACTCAATGACATATGACAAATTAACAAATTTAAATAATTCTAAATTAGTTGGATGGACCATAAATAGCACATGTGCAAATAATTTTTTGATAAAGGTAGGTCATGGAAGTGTAGACGTATGTCTAATCTACAACACCAAGCAATTGTTGAAGTTAGTGACACATTAAGCTGTAAAATATGGAAAATTAAACTTCAATTTTACTTAACTACTCAAGAACTAGACAATATTTTAATGTAAATAATGTATTGTAAATAATGTATTGTAAATAATGTATTGTAAATAATGTAATAATGTATCTTCCATGGCCCACCTTTATCAAAAATTTATTTGGGCATATAGTATACATAGAGGTCATTCACATAAACCGTTCATTAAGTCCTCAAGGAAGGAGTTTCGATAGCAATTGGAAATTTACAGAGCAGAGATGCTTCAGAAAAAATAAAATTTACTTTCAGTCACTTCCGATTATACCAGAAAGTCGCCTTCAATATCACAAGGTTCAATATTGACTCCTTTCCTTTTCGTTATATTTATAAATATACCGGATGTCCACTATAATTAACGACCATAAGAATTTTAATCCAATTTTTTATAATTGTAAATTCCTGCTTCCCCATTGAAGTTATTTTTAAAATAGCAGCATGCTGAGTGTTGATCCGCGGTGGTCTACACGATTTGAACGAGTTGAGCATCACGGAAGAATACACAGCCAATGTTAAGTACCTACCTAATGTTCGCAGAAACTTCTAAACATGAACGGCGAATTATTTGAGCATTTGGTGGAGTACCTATTGATTTATAAATAAATATTTCTCAATACGAATTGAATTATGTTTGACGTCTCTATTTTTTATTACAAAATTTTTAAAATCAATAAAGCTTGTCAATTAAATAGAAGTTTGTCTGCTTGATCAAAGCTGTGATATTAAAAAATGTCTGCGTATTTAATTTTTTTCTTTTTTAATTTTGACAGCCCATACTAAGACATAAAACATACTAAAATCAGTCTTAGCTAATGCGTAACACAATGCCGTTTAGTGCTTTATGATAGGAGAGCAGTAATTGACAATTAAAAAAAATTGCATTGAAATTCCTATGATGTGTAATCAAAGTGGACACCTAATAGAGGCAAAAGCAACGCTACATGCTATTGACTTCTGTATTAATATTTGATTATAGCCCTGTTTCCATCAATCACATAATAATGACATTCTAACGGTGATTAGAGTTTTCTGAAATAAAAAAGTACGGACAGTTAGTTGAATTTTGGGCATTTTTAACTTCAAAACTTTCTATGCTTGCGACTATACATCACTTATGTACTTCAATTCTAACATAACATACCGAAGGCGTCATATCAGAAGGGCGTAAACGCCATTATAATCCTATGCTGATACGCCCTTCTGATATGACGCCCTCGATATGGTCTATTATTCTGGAGAATAAAATTAACTTAATTAACTTAAATCAATTGTTATTACCACGGTTAGGCGGATGAGATCCCGCTTGCAACGGTCCGCCTGGGTTACCGCTTATACTGTGCATGTTTGTGTACGATCATTGCGCTGGCTCATTTCTCCATAAGCGTGGGACGAAATTTTCATTTCATCGTGTAAGAAATTGTTAAATTTAAACAAAATTTCGTATTTTCGAATTAAAAATTAAATAAATGAAATTAAACACTAAACTTTATTTACAGTTGGTTCTTGTCCGATGAAATTTGTATCACAAAATCTTCTAAGCGGACACTAAATCGCACAACTATACACTTTACGTTTCGCAGTCGTTCGACTGCTTCGTCAGAAGTGAAAATTATGTTGTCAAATTAAATAACGATCCCACAGAAAATTTCCAACGTAAAACTTTCAATATTATTAATAAGTTAGAAAAATCTGTTGAAATTAGTAATAATATTGCTAAATCTCTTAAAGTACAGCATCCCATATTTCCTAAATTATACTGCATTCCAAAAATTCACAGACCTAACACACCTCTTCGGCCAATAGTTTCTACTATAGGTTCTTCTCTATATTTCTTATCAAAATTTGTTTCAAAAATTCTTACTCAAGTTACTAGTAAATCAGAATACTTTATAAAAAATTCTTATGAACTTGTAGATAAATTGAAAAACATAGATATACCAAATAACTGTATTATAATTTCTTTAGATGTTGTTTCTTTGTTTACTAATATTCCAAAAGAGTTAGCTTTAAAAAGCATTAATGATAGGTGGATAGAAATTAAAGATTTTACAGACATTTCCAAAGAAAATTTTTTAGAAATTGTTACTTTATGTTTTGAAACATCTTATTTCGCTTTTAATGATAAATTTTATAAACAGATTTTCGGTACAGCAATGGGGTCTCCTTTATCGCCTGCTTTAGCTGAAATTGTCATGCAGGAACTAGAAAAAAGTGTCATTAACTCATTACCTTTCAATTTAACTTTATATTTTCGTTACGTCGATGATATTTTATTGATTTTGCCTTCAGATAAAGTAGACTTTGTTTTAAGTAGATTTAACTCTTTTCATAATAGATTACAATTTACAGTAGAAAAAGAAATTAACAATTCACTAAGTTTTCTAGATGTAAATATCATCAGACGTAATAACAAATTAATAACAAATTGGTTTCATAAACCTACGTGGTCAGGTAGATATATTAATTTTCATTCGTATACTTCTAAAAACTATAAAATTGCAACAATTATTTCTTTAACAGATCGAGCTGTTTTACTTTCAGATAAACTTTTCATTTATGATAATTTAAATTTAATAAAAAAGACTCTTGTTCAAAATTCTTATCCAATAAATCTTATAGAATCAGTAATAAAAATCGTGTTAAATATTTACAAAATTCAAAAATCCACAATAACAATAAACAAACTTCAAACAAAAATACATATCATTACCCTACATTGAACCACTATATGACACATTTAAACACATATTCAAAAAACACAATTTAATTTTAGCTAGCAAATCTGTAAATAATTTAAATAGTATTTTCTCAAATTTAAAAACCAAAACACCAAAATTAAAACAGCCAAACGTAGTTTATGAAATTAAATGTTTCAATTGTAATTCATGTTATATTGGAGAAACAAGCCAAAATTTAAAAAACGTCTAGACCAACATAAATATCATAATCATTCAATGCTTGTAGAACATTCATTAGAAAATGACCATAATTTTGATTTTGAAAATACTAACATTTTATATTACGAGTCTAATATTTTCAAAAGACGTTTTATTGAAATGTGTAAAATAAAAATGTCGTCGAATTCTATTAATAAACGTACTGATTTTGCAAATTTAAACGATACATTTTGTAGTTTTCTCGATTCCTTGAATAGAACATAGATCTGTCAATTTTTTAACATTTGTAATGTTCAAATTATTTTTAGATTAAAAATAAATATAATATACATAAAAAAAAAATCAAGTTACTTTTTCAGTTTCCGTTGACAACCTTGTTTATTTTGACAACATAATTTTCACTTCTGACGAAGCAGTCGAACGACTGCGAAACGTAAAGTGTATAGTTGCGCGATTTAGTGTCCGCTTAGAAGATTTTGTGATATAAACACTAAACGTTTTTTGCTATTGCAAATTATGCATGCGATTATTTGCTACTCCCGTCTCGAGTGCAGTGAATGTGACGCTCTTGCCAGCGCGAGCGGAATCTGATCCGCGTAACCGTGGTTATTACAGAAAGAAGGGTACGTATGAATAAAAATTTAAATTCAGTAGATCACAGTTCTTTACTGATTTAAAATAACATGCTGTTTCCAACTTGTTTATTTGGCCATCTGCATATTATATCTATAAACAAATATCCAGTACCGAAATTCTTCAATACAATACCGAGACTCAAGTTTTATTAGAGTCACCCTATAAATAATAATAAATTTTATAATTACAAAAACGCCGTGTTTCATTTTGTGCATGTTTCTCAATATAATGTTTCGATTGTTATTATCGTTCCAACACTGAAAAGAAGAAGTTATCTTAGAAAGTGATAATCTGAATAAATAATATTTAGCCTTCTTAACATATAAACATTAATTTTTCTATTCTATATATTTATTTTGCTTTGAGTTATCTTTTCTTTCTTTTTAAAATAACATCCTTTATTAACAACCATCTGTTAAAGATATTCATAGACTAGATAAAAAAGGAAATCGTAAGGTCTGTAAACGTAACTCAATTATTCAAAAGTGGAAGAGACTTACGAGTACTTCTAAAAATCTAGGAAAATCAAATCTTACAAAGAACTTCAAAATTCTATTTTTCAATAATTGAGTTACGGGAATATCAAATATGAATAGAGTCACCTCATTACTGACCTTACAAGAAACAGTTTTTCTACCATCTATTTCTTTCCATGACGAATTAAAATTGCGATTATATACAGGATGTCTTACAAAAAACGCCCCAAGCCATAACTCCTTTATTTATGAACTAATTTTAAAAAACGAAGAGCCAAATGAAATGAGACTAAAAACACTACAAAGTGTGGTTAGTTAAAAAAAAAATTTTAATTACCTTCATGGTCAAACGAGTATCAACTTTTATTTTTTAAATGGTTCTGTATATTTTTTATTATTGTATCTCGTAGAGCTACGTTTTCTAAATATGTACAATAATGTGCAACACTTTTAAGTTTTGACCAGCAAATATTGCAGAAAACATTAATGAAAGAATTGAGTGTGCAAAGTGCAAATCGTCGTTGTGCATGCAAAATGCGCTATGTGCACTTTTTTTTTCAAAATGAGTAACAAAAATATATTTTTGGCCATTAAATAATTTATTGAAGGTATTTCTATTTAATTGGGTATTTTTAATAATTGGATAATATCTTAAAAAAGTAGAGGACAGTCCTTTTTACCACAAAAAGATATGATTTAATATTTCATACAGTTTTTTGTTCCTACTGTAAAATTTAAATGTTAGCACTTAGCGCAATTTGCATGCACAACGACGAAATGTAAGTTGCTATGTGAAAAAAAAATCGTCTTGTAGGCGTTCAATCAAAAGTTCATGGTACTTTTGTTGGTTTAAGGTACCATCTATGAAAAATTAATCGCTCTCCTAAAATGCCACACCAAACATTTAGACTAAACCTTTGTTGAAAATTAGTTTCTACAAGAACTCTTGAGTTTTCTTGACACCAATATCGATAATTGATTCTATTAAAGATGCCATTAGTGCCGAAAGTGCACTCGTCGGACCAAATAATTTTTTGAAAAAAAATTGGGTCCTCTTGTATTTTGTTTAAATAAAAATTAGGTCCTCTTGTATTTTGTTTAAATAAAAATTACAAAAAACCTGTCTTCGCTCAAGATCATTTATCTCTAAACCATGTACTTTCTATAGAGTCGCACTGCTTGACTGCTGTTCTTATTGCATTCAAAATAAACTTGCAATAAGTCAGTCAACTGATTATTATCCATTGTAACCAACAATTTTGTACAACTTTTAACGCTAGTGTTAAAAAATAAAGTTGATAGTCGTTTGACTATGAAGATAATTAAAAAACAATTAAACTAAACACACATTATGGTGTTTTTAATAATCGAAATTGGTAGTTTGACTGGAATATCAAAAGTTACTCTGCAGAGTGTTTTGAAAAAGCACATACTTCATCCCTACATTCCTCAGAAAGTACATGGTTTAGAAAGAAATGACGTGAATTTTTTTCACGTAGCAACTTACATTTGCACACTCAATTCTTTCATTAATGTTTTCTGCAATATTTGCTGGTCAAAACTTAAAGTGATGTACATTATTGAATTTAGAAAAAGTAGGTCTACGAGATACAATAATAAAAAATATACAGAGCCATTTAAAAAATAAAAGTTGACATTCGTTTGACCATGAAGGCAATTTTAAAATTTTTTTTTATTAATCACACTTTATAGTGTTTTTAGTCTCATTTCATTTGCCTCTTTGTTTTTTAAAATTAGTCCATAAATAAAGGAGTTACGGCTTGGGGCGTTTTTTGTAAGACATCCTGTATATCTATACAGCATGAGTCATAATTAGTTGTAAAAATTTTTAACAAAGCTTCTTTAGGCCAAAACAAAGCAATTAACCTAATATATCTTAGTACCAAAATGCCACCTTAAAAAGGTATAGGGTTTTTATTTATAATTTGGAAAATAAACATTTGAAAATTTTAAAATCTATTAGCCTTTGTGTTTTTTATAATGTGTTCAAATTAATCGAATAATCACCTTTCCAGTTATAGTCACAAATGGAAGCGGAAATGTTTTCTTTAAAATCCGGTACCTTTTTAAGCGAGCATTTTGATACTACGATACTACTAAATTGCTTTGCTTTGGTCTAAAGAAGCTTTGGTAAAAAAAATTCACCTAATTATGACTCATAGTGTATAAAATAAAATATTGTTACAAGAAAAGCTTGGTGGCACCGTTCTTCAAAAAGAATAATATAAGAACGCCTCAAGCAATATATTTTAATATCCGTAATCATTTTATGATTTTAATTAATTCGCACGTACGAGCAGAATAGTTCCTAATTTCTGTGAGTTTTAAAAAACTCTTGCAACTTTCTGACACTTATGATGTTCAGAGTAAATACAAGTAAAATCCTACCAGACTCGTCTGAAATGTAATTTAAGAAAAATGTCATTCTTATTTATTAACAATTCGGACAAATAAGAAAACAAATTATGTTAACATTACGGGATCGCAAAACAAAATTACAAATATCAAAAATTGTACACTGCATGAAATCCATGTCCTGCCCCTTGACCTCCGCTGTCTACTCCGATTCCAAATCCTCCATAATGACTACGATAAGGATCGTACAACTCCAACTTATGAGCTTCTGGAACCAAAACATGCACTGTACGAGCTAAAAGTAGTGCGTGTGCTGGTATCAGCACGTGATGCACGTGTGCTGGAATATAAGAGTGGTGATGGACGTGCCCTAAAATGTTAATGCATAATCTTCTTTGATTCTACATTGATTTTAAACTACCTGGAATCCATTCGTGACGAATGTTGGCGGGCATTTGCCTTGGATTGCTCGGACTGATCTTGTCTTTGGGTACTTTAGGTGTTTCGTTGCTTGTGATGGTTGCCGGCAAAGAACCAAAGGGCTGTTTGTATTGTACATTTGGAAACGTTACGAAACCCAATTCCAAAGGAGATCTTTTCTTCTTATTTAAAGTTTTGCCCGTTGTAGTAGGTAGAACTTCCGATGTAATTAATAATAGCGTGACCTATAATTATAAAACATAAAATGCCCTAATTTGGAGGAAATTTTTAAAACTGCAGTATACTTAAATTAAAAATCTTAAGAGATATCACCCGAATATAATAATTACTAATAACTTAGTTAAAATTTTGAATGAAAAGAAAATTAAAGTTACTAATACCTATTTATATTTTTAGAAATTTAATTAGTCATTATTTTCCTCAATATTGAACAAGTACTCTATTTTCCATAGATAGTTGAAGGAAATCAGTTTGGATATAAACCCTCTGGAAAAGATGTTTCCCAGTTGACACTTCATTATTTATAAGACAATTAGTATATCGAATTACTTCAGAGGAAATTAACAGAAACTCCAAATTTTTTTTTCATTAGACTTGTCACAATAATTTTCATGAAAACTGATTATTTAAATTTCATAGAAAGAAAAGAAACTATTAACCATATTTCATAGTGTCGCAGTTTCATTAATTTTTTCAGGTCATGGTTAAATAAACGCCTAGAATTTATGCATCACCGATGCATCAGAACTGACCAGAATTTTGTGTAAACCAGTTCTAGAAAAAGGCGTCGCAATATTACAAGCAGTTCTCCTTAAATGCATGAAATCGGTATTAATTACCCGCAAGCATTTATTACTCGATTGCAAGAATTTGAAAAGAGAGAATCAGTTTTGTTAGTGCATTAATAAGATGATTATATTTTTTGTAGTAGTATGTAAGTATATATGTAGGTACCTGCAGCACAAGCACACGCATACTGCTTAGTTGCGCACGTTTGTTCCACTTTCTACTTCATGAACTTGAGTTTCAAGTTTGAATAGATTTACAAATGTTGATGACACTTAAAAACAAGAATTTTTGTTAATTTGTTACAACGGAAGAAGAATCTTGCTTCATTAGCATAGTGCTTGTTACTGGAATAATTACCTGAATTAATTACCAGAAAAGCGAATTACCAAATATTTATTATTTAAATAAAAATGTGTTGTAGTTACATTTATTTTCTTAAAAGTCAAAGCTGAATATTTTGAAATTTGTATAAACTATGTTTGAATGGCTTCCGGTTGGAACCGCGTCACGTTGACTTCTTCGACTGCCGACGTTTCGTTCTCCATTGCAGAAGAACTTCCTCAGGGCTGCTGCTACTGGTGGTGTTGCTGCTGCAACATGGACGACGGCCGCGGAAGCCTTCAAGTTAAATTTGTATAAACTATTTTTTTACTTAATATCCTTTTAAGTATTTGCCTAATTAAAAAAAATGAAAACAGATTTTCAAAAAATTATCCTTGTTTAATCACAAATTTTTATATAACTGTAAAAATGCTTTAATTTATAATAACATTCTAAGAATAGTAAAGGAGGCAGTGGTTTAAAAATAAATAAATGAAATTAATCTCTTACCACAATAAGTTCATATCCGCACAATACATATTTCGACAGCTACGCTACCATCTACAATACACACACACAAAAGTTAAAAGCACTTCATGAAACCTTTGGTTAGTATGAACCAAAAGATAATCTCTTGTTCAAATGTCCACTGGACCAGGCATTTCTATTGGAAATTTGGTGAGGAGATTATCCCTATCCACAAATTGCTCCCGGTAGATAATTATAGCACCAAGACATCTTAATTCTAAATGGATTTTTATTGAGAAAAATGAAGTTTGTGGTAGTTCTAACGGTGTTCTAGGAGAGAAATAGGAGAAGATTCAAAGCTCAGGGTAAAAGTTGCAACTTCAAACGAAGCAGTAAAAGGCACTGTAAGACAAGTGCGGTATTAATTATTTATAACTGATACCTAATGTTATGTTTGCGAGTTCCAAAATAATCGATTTCAGTAAAATAAAATAATTTAGTTATCCTAAATATTACGTTAAAATATTTAACAGTTCTTTCGCGTACCTACACACATTTTTCTAGTCTAAGGCTCAGTTTATCAATCACAAGTTAATTTTAACCTTCAGTTAACTGCCATAATAACAATTGTCTTCATAGTTATTACTATGGAAAAAAACTGAAAGTTAGAGTTAACTTGTGATTGATAAACCGGGTCTAAGTATAGACTGTTTGAATCTTGAACTAATTATTGCCTTTATAAGTTCGACAAATCTAGACCTTTACCTGGATCCAGTTCAAAATGGAGCTAAAATATCTGGAAATGGGTAATACTGCTCTCTTGTGTGTGGATGATTTATTTATTAGAATATAACTGATCTTCTGTCTAAATTTTAAGTCACGGAGTAACTATACTTCATTTCCAAACAAAACACGATTTGGTTTTTGCTTAATGGTAGGTATCATATTCCGCTAAATGATACGCTATTAGAAAAAAGGGAAGATTAGGATTTCCGTCTTGTTGGTTTTAAGAAATGATTTATGCAATGTCTTTCCGAAATTCTATTAAATCGTTCTACTCAGGGTTGGTTTATCGATGCTAGGATAACTTTACCTTTCAGTTTGTTACCAAAGGCAACAATTTGGAAAGTATACGTCGCCATTGGCAACAAACTGAGTTATCCTAGCATCGATAAACCAACCCTAAGGCCCGATTTTTTCACCTCCAGTTAACTTTATCTGGCGATCAATTCCCATAGTAACGATTGTGATCATCACAATTGTTATTATGGGAATAAACGGACAGATAAAGTTAACTGGAGGTGAAAAAAACGGACCTAAGTGATGTAAAATTTGCAGTGCTTAAAAATTATTAT
The DNA here is from genome assembly GCA_033060865.1 of Dorcus hopei. Classification (NCBI taxonomy): domain Eukaryota; kingdom Metazoa; phylum Arthropoda; class Insecta; order Coleoptera; family Lucanidae; genus Dorcus; species Dorcus hopei. The sequence goes on along the minus strand of CM065419.1, from coordinate 26,873,508 downwards.
AAAATTTAATAGGTTTTTATACCACAAATAGGTAACACGACAAATTATAAAAGTAAAATGCGTTTTTCTATATAGACGCCATGCACATCTTTGCGTTCAGCGCCGCCTGGCGTGGTGATTTGTGAATTAGTGATATGAAAATATTTCTTGAGACTGATTGCATAGGAATAATATCATTCTTATGACAATTTACGATTGTAATACATAATACTTGAGCTTCCTGGTATTGAAATACATTACAATATTCAAGTTCAAATGTACACTAATAATTTGAAACTCGTATTTTCATACCACTAATGCACAACATGGTCATCGGTGGTGCTGGCTTCGCATGTGCATGATCCCTATACACCGAATCCACGGATCGGGTTCACTATAGGAAAAACTTTTTATTTTTCACTTTTCGAAAAAATCATTCTTTATAACAGCGTTTGCTTGTTCAAAAAATTTCAAAAACATTATAGAAAATATAAAATTTCCACTAATAACAATAAAATAAAATAAAAATCTGTTTGTACTATCACAAAATATGGCAATGCTTAGAAATTAGTAAAATCACGTAAACTGGTTAAGTCAAGCAATATCAATTACTGTAAATGCAATGTGGGTGGTAGTTATGTAGAATAAGATCATATAAAATAAACTCTCTTCAAAAATTAAGTTTCAAATCTTTTATTTCATTTTTTAAATTGAGAAAACTAAGAACCTGCGAGAATTTCAATAAAAAATGATTTTTGTGAATTAAAACATATCAAATTCATAATACTGCTCGCTCCTAGCTGACGTGATTTTTAACAGAATTTGCCTTTGCCACATTTCGTAAAAGTTAAAAGATACATTTCCCAATTGTTTCAGTTAGTAGTCATATTTCTTGGATTTTTAAGGTCAAGCAAAAACTTTTATAAAGAATGATTTTTTTTTCGAAAAGTGAAAAATTAAAAAGTTTTTCCTATAGTGAACCCGATCCATGGATACGGTGTATAACAAATAAAAAGAAATGGTATATGAAGTTATAATTATGCCATTTTTATAACGAAATGCAAACCGTCGAAGAAGATGACCATTCTTCCTCTCGTTGTTCCTTTACTTTGTATTTATTCTCTTCATTTTCCTCATTACCATTGATCTTGCTTTTCTCACTTTCTCTTGCTTTTCTCATTTTCTCATTTGTTTCTACATGTGACGTGTTTCCTTCACAATTTCTTCTGTGATTGATGGTTTTGTATGTAATTGATGCCTTTATTAGAGGACACATCTACAAAACGTACAGGAACATTTAATTTGTGGTAAAAATTTAAATTGTTTCAGAAATTTACTTAGGTGAATACTTGTAAAAACCAGATCTTTCTCCGTTTATTATCCATGCCGGTTTTGACTTATTTAAACTCGAACGCGACTTACACGTTCCCTAAATCAAAAAGGGAAGGCTATGTCGATTCCTTTAATATCTTGTGTTCCAATTTCGCTGTCTTTCAACACAACAGCATAATCCTGGCAATCACAGGAAGCAGCAAAATGTAAATGGCGACCATAAACGTCAGTTGGAATGCATTCCCGAAATATACTCATAATTTTCATCTAGTAACAGCAGTGATGGGATGAAGACTGTGAAATGTTGAAAGACAAGGTCCGTATTCTAATCTTATGATTAAAGTCGTGTTTAACTGAATCGAACGTTTTGAAAAGGGGTTAACTCCAAATTTTTCATAAATCAACTTTTTGGTAGAATCTGATCCCCAAGACCAAGCCTCATTCATTTCATGTGAAAAGAGTAAGCAATCTTACGTACAGGGTGGATCAATTTCGATGTCTCTTACGGGCATCCCTGTAACTATAAAAGATAGAAAAAAACTAGTGGCCAAGTCTCGATCTCTTTTTCAGAGATAAAGTCAATAGAGTAAACGAAAATTGGCTATCTTCTTTTGTTTTCGAGTTAGAAGCAAAAATTGACATTTTTGACTTTTCGTCAATCGCGCATATCTCGTTTATTTTTACAGATATTAAAAAACTGTTTTAACATTATTAGGGCACTTTCTTGAATACAATTCAGTGGTGTAGTTGGTTTCTTGATATTTCGTTGAATTTTCGAGTTATAACGTAAAGTTATATTTTTTTAAATGGAAATCATAGTAGGCAATGTCTTCATTAAATAGAGATTTCTTTTCTGTTTTCAAAAATATATACTTTGTTGGGTTTATTTCTTACAATTTAAGAATACAAGAATAAAACGCCTTCTTTATTATTCTTGGGTGCATTCTAATCTTAGTAGGCTGGTTTCAGCAAAGACCGACAATTTTTTGTTTGTTTTTATTGAACGAATTGTATTCAAAAAAGTGTCCCAATAATGTCAAAACAGTTTTTTAATATCTGTAAAAATAAACGAGATATGCGCGATTGACGAAAAGTCAAAAATGTCAATTTTTGCTTATAACTCGAAAACAAAAGAAGGTAGCCAATTTTAGTTTAGTCTATTGCCTTTATCTCTAAAAAAGAGATCGAGACTTGGCCACTAGTTTTTTTCTATCTCTTATAGTTACAGAGATGCCCATAAGAGACATCGAAATTGATTCACCCTGTACATGGAAAACTCCTCATTAACATAAAAAAATCTGGGACATTACAAAATTGTACCAATATATTCCAGATATTCATAAAGATTTTGACAACGTTGTAATCAATGAGCGGCCACAACTACAGCCTACAGCGTATGAACCAGCTGAAAAATTTTAGCTATTATAGTTACTACTTTTTTAATTTTTATATTTGACTTGTTTTTAAAATATTTTTATTATGACTTGACTCTGCTAATAATAAAAGAGATTTTGAAATAAAACAACTGTTCATGATTCACGTCAAATCCATGTTCATTTTGAAAATAGGTCATCTCCCGATTCGAAAAAAAAAAATTTTTTTGGGGTCCCTGTGTGTCCAAAAATTATTGTTTAAGTATTTCAGTATCAGGTTTCATCTCATGTTATTTTAAAAAAATGCTGCAATTTGCACTGAAAAATATCGACTGGGAACGGCTTTTTGCTTTGAATTTGAAAAATTGGGGTTAACCCGTTTTCAAAATGACCTATACAACTAAAGACCTTTACATCAATTTATCTACGACCACTACTGTAAATGACGAATTACGTACAACACATAAATTAAGTAAGCGGGTGTTTACAAAGGTCGTGCGTAAAGTTAATTAAATAACGCATCTACTTTACTTACGTTTATAATTAGATCTACGTAGCCGCATCACATTAGATTGACAGTCGTCGAAATTGCAAGTGTCATTGCTGATTATTTTGAACTTGAATAATTAGGTAATTTTTGTGGTCATAGATAAAGTATAGTACAAAACTCGAGTTGTAAAGCAATTATGCACTTGTGGAATTACTTGCATTCGCCGCTGCGCGGCTCATGCGCAATTTTTCCACCGAGCGTAATATGCTATTTACAACTCTCGTTATGTAATATACATACTATTAATGTGTAGGAGCGTTGCTATGGGAAATAAACATGCTATTAAATTAACTATAGGGTGAGAATACGGGCCATAGATACGTACATATTTTGTTGCCGCTGGAAATCAAATAACTTATTAAAGTTATTTCACATAAGTATTTAAGTAGAAATTTTAAATTGCAAAAACAAAATTAAATTGGAAACAAACTAGAGTTGGCGAGTAAGTGAAATTAATTAGCATTTCAACAGTTTATTTACTTTTTATATAACATTAACTTTTAAACCCTCTATTGGCGTTTTTCATCTCCGCTAGATGTCGCTGTATATGACCACTTCTTCGCCATTTTTGTGTTAAAAAAGTAGGAATACCTACATTTTTTTTGCGATTTTTACACTGCGGTACGGAACACATTACAATTTATACGAAGCCATAAGCGTAAATAAAACACTTTTTCACTGATTTGATTCCCTTCTTAACAGCTCGCAGCTATAACTGTCACGACACACGTGTTTTTTCATGACCATCTCGCAGTTTCCGCATAATTCCGCCCGCGGCGACTCTTTCGTTCAAAGACGCGAATTAGGCATACTGTTATGTAGGTGGGTGTCCGCCTAAGGGCCGTATGCACCGAACGAATTAACTCAGCTTAGCTTTAAGCGTCACTTAGAAAGTGACTTACACAATGTTATGGAACTTCAAATGTCACAATATAAACGTCACTCAAATTTAAGCTCGATTAAAGTGTTTGGTGCATATGGCCCTAAGGGACAATTGTATAAAACGAGTTAACCACTCGATCAAGTTAATTGTGTGGTTAAGCAATATCATTGGTGCTTGGTGGAAACTTAAACATTCCTCCAATGATATTGCTTAACCACACAATTAACTTGATCGAGTGGTTAACTCGTTTTATACAACTGGCCCTTAGAGAAGTTTCACTAGGTTTACTTTCAAATACTATAGAAGTAGGTATAGTTGCGGGATAGAAAGTTTCGAATGTCACTGTCATTCTACTGACGTATAAGTTGAAAAATTTCTTTATTTATACGTCAGATTGATGACAGTAACATCCGAAATTTTCAGTCTACAACTGTACTAGCTAGAATAGAAGTACCAACAGAATAACCTGGCAACTACTTAAATCGGTATTTTTATTTTCTTCAAATAAATTCACTATTTCAAAGTCAACTTATCTACATGTCAATAAATTATAAATGAGTCCTAAGAATGAGAAAGATATGAATACTTAATACTTACACAAAGGTATAGTTTCTGAACGTAACCCAAGCAAAATGCAGTAAAAGAAGCTCTCTAGAGGTTGGCAGAAGTGTATAATTTTAAGCTAACCTATAAACACTAAGATAATTTTGAAAATTTACTGAATTTATTTAAAACTTCGCAGAACAAACGGTTTTATTGATATTTGTAAGTAATTTATTGAACTTTATCACAGCTTATGTTTAAGGCAACATTTATCATTTGTTATGTTACAGGTTAAAATGAATGTGTTGATAAATGCTGTTAAAAGGCTGGAGGTGAGCAATATAATTAAACGAATCAGCACTGAAAATGTCGTAAATGCTGGCTTGAACAACCTATGCATGAATGCGAGAAATTATCTAACGCAGGGTAAGTTTTGTATGTGTGAGTACATATGCACATTAAACAACTACCGCAGTTATAAATCAGCCGTATTTAGGACGTCCGAAGTTATAACTACTGTAGTTAGCATACAATGGCCAACATGAAAAAATAATGCAGATTAATCATTGTTACATTTTGATCTTTTAACGCTTAATACTCATAAATACCTATTATTTAGTATTACATGATTGTGACTTTAAAATTAAGATTGTTATTAACTGTAGTCTTGGCAAGTACGGAAGACATTGACCAAAGAACTTTATTTTAAATTAATAAAGAAAGACGTGATAAAATTTGGGAGTAGAGATACATAATACAGACTGACAAGGGAACATTCCCAACCGGAAAATTCAAAAAAATTTGAAACTTTGTGGGTTAGTAGTTCACCCTAGGGTGAGCATGGAATACTGTTTTTTTCAATTTTTTTCTCTCTTTGTTTAAAATAAATTGTTTCATATATCTGCAGTATACTTGGAAGAAAGCTATTGTTTAGTTTCTGTTGGAAGCCTGCTTTTATCACTAAGGCTGAGTTCGTAGTCTCCATATGGGTAACACTGACTGGGAAGTTAGCATTAAAAACTATAGGTACAGTCTATTCAAACTTAAGTCGGCACTATTGCTAACTTTGTTATTATAAAAGCTACAAATTCGGTTAAATTAGCAAACTAGTATGTAGTTCTTTTCACGCTGATTACAATGACGCAGTCTAAAAGAAAACAATTAAGTGTCGCATTTATGAGATAAAGTCAAAGAGACATTTTTAAGGTGGAACACCCTATATATGATCAATCGATAGAGAATAAAATTGTTAAGTAAAACAGTGTTGTAACATATCTAACGTGTGTCCAACAATTATTGTAGTCCTGGGTGGCTGTAGAGTCAAACATTTTTAACTAATTATTGTTTCAAATGGCATTATAACATTAAATACGTAAAGAAACATTTATTTGTTGTCTAACAGTCAATATTTGAGACTTCAATTCAACGATACGAAGTAAAAATTGGCATTTATATATACTGCAGCCACCCAGCACTACAATAATTGTTGGACGCATGATAGTTACAAGTATTTAGATACAGTATCTAGATACTTCCAGTGTATCTGTATCTGTAATTAGTTACACTGTAGTACTTGGTATCTATAACTGTATTTAGTTACATTTATGTATGTATCTGAGCGTTTAGAAACACAGATACATTTTTTAAATAAAAATAAAAATATTTATTTTATGCCATCTCACCCTATGTTACAAGAAATTAAAAGTACAGTTTTCCAATACACAGGCTAAACGTTATTGGAAAAATCTCTATGTATATTGTCTTTTTATAATAAACTTCCACAACGGATAAATCAGTAAAACTTCCTACTAAGCTAAGCGGATAGCGTTTTACGGTTCTCTTGCAGCATTTGTGATTGGCTATAATTTTGAATGATTCTGAATGAGCCAATCACAAATGCTGCACGAGAACCGAAAAACGCTATCTGCTTAACTGAGGACGTAGCTTAACCAGCAGTAGAAGTTTTCGTACAGAAATACATATACCAACTACTATTAACTTTGGAGCCATATTTAGTAGAAGAATATACAGGGTGACTGTTAATTATACCGACAAAATGAAACCACGATAAAAAGCGATGTCCGAGAGTATGGGAAAATGTTAAAAAAGGTTTTCTACTTTTCAAGAAATAATTAATCAAAAATTAGCCCCAAAACGACGATGCGCCCGTGGTTAAAAAGTCGAGGAGTTTTATGATACTGCAGCATGGCTTCGTGAACTTCAACTCCGTTTTTAGGTCAAGGCCCGACGTGAGTGCTAACTCGAAAATATTTACTTAACAAACAATGCATGCAGCGAATTACCTGAAATAGATTATTCCGCGCAAAGAATAACAACACTTTGAACATCTAGTAAACAAATAAATCAGTAAACTCATTCGTAATTTGTTTCGAATGTTAATTATTATAATTTCGTTTTGTGTGTGAGGAATTATTAACACAAATCTATTAAAACTTTAACAAATTCTTAATTTATTATGAACTATTCCTTAGAATTTTTTAAACGTGATCCCGTAATCTATTACATTCATAAAGTTTTTAGTCAACGATGACTTCAGGTCTAATAAATCGTTTCACATTTTCGGTGAAAACCGATTCGTCTAAGCAATACTTTGCAAATATAATCAAGTAATCATTATTCTGTGGCGATAATTATTCCCAATTAATATTACGCATAATACTAGCGACGCAACGTTTAAAACAAAAGATTGTATCGTAATAGTTTTATTGCCTCCGTGCGATAACGAGACGAACATTTTACTATCAGCTGCCTGTCGGGACGTGCATTTGACCCCCTCCCCCCATTTCACCCAGATTTAAATCCTTGCGATTTTTTTTGTGGACGAAACGGCGGCGGGTACATTCCGCTCTAGTAAATAATCCGCACGAATTAACAAACAATGATTTACACAATTATTTGCAAATTTGTATGCAATTTTAGGAAATACCAATACATAATTACATCGCGTAAAAAAATTTACGTTTTCCAGCTGTTGAACGAGTAATAAAATCAATTGAAATGTCAAGGTCGCATTGTGCGCAAGCGAGAGTCAATTAAAAAAATTTATAGTCCTATTATTCAGCCGCATTTATAGAACGTGGCCACCGTATTTCGTACGCAGTGCCGGAGCTTGATTTTGAATTTTGCCCGACAAAAACTCGCAAAGTTATTGGCTGTTTGACAGCCAGTTTTACACAAGCCTTCAATTTAAGCCTAAAAATGAATATCTTTCTTAATCTATGTGACAATTTCAGTCAATTTTATACTTATAAGCAAATTTATTGCTAACAACTGGTTATTAGAAGACTTTATAAACTTCCTAAGCGAGTCAAATTCTGATTTAAGTAATTTAGTGTTACAGTGTCAATTTATCTACAACAGGCTGACAACTGTTACTCCTCCTAGTTTAAAAACAAACTATAGTAGGCCATGTTTTTTTTTCGTTAGGTTACGGGCATGTGTTTTGAAAGAAGTCAAAATCTGACGTGAAAAAAATTATGACAGTGTCACGTCAGCTGTATTGACTGTGTTGCCAATAAATAATCATTAAACGTTTGTTCGAGACGATATTTCTCGTTTTCATGGAATACTTATACTTTGTACAGCACAATCGAATTGGCAACATTGGCAGTGGTAGTTTTCAAAAACGTAACAACAAAATTATAAACTAACGTCAATCAAATTTCTGACAAGTATATTTTTTTGTGGTACCAACAAAAATGTCACCCTAACACGGCCTACTCTGATTACAAAAAGAACGTGAATGAATTATATGTAACACATTTATGTATGTATCTAAAAGGTATCTAGATACATTTATACTAGGTTTGTTCTAGCAAACTATTTCTGATAGTTTGTGTACTTTTCCTATGCGCATGCATAATCCGTAATTGTTGTCGAATTAGTTTCGAACTTTTCTGTGCCTGATTTTATGAAGATACAATATCTCTATCTCTAAATTGCTGTTCTTGTTCATTAAGCCAAGTCATAACCTCGTTTGATAAATTGCTTAGGAAATAGGTGTGTAATAAATATTTTCCACTGTTTTTCTGCTCGGTATGAATAATATATTTACTTCAACATAATTTTATTTTTTGTCGCCGGTTCTCCTCAAATAACTCATTGGTAGTAAATAAAAACTGTGTACTAGATGCGTCAGATATATCCATCACATCAGATTCAACACAAATAGCAGTCCACGGATTGATTAATATAAATGAAGATATTATTCCAAAAACCAGACAAGTCCAAAATATCTGGTTTACAAGTTGTCGCTATTTTATATACGTTAAGACAATGGCTGTCTAGTGGTATAATTTGTTTCGCTATGAAGCAGACATGTCCGACGATTTTGCACGGAGAAATATGTGCGATTCTATAAAAACAAGGCAAATCCCACTTGTTTCCTGCAAAAGCCAGACAATTATCATTTTTGGACTCGTCTGGTTTTTGGAATAATGCCTTCAAATATTTTTACCGCGCGGTCGTCCACGGTGATTATTCGATGTGCGCATGTCACAATTAGAAATTCGCAAAGAATACGTAAATAGTTTGGACTGTCAGCAAACTACAATCCACAGCTGCTAGAACATCAAACTAGTAACAAGAAACTTTAAATTTTCACTGCTAAAACGCTAAAGTGTTACTGCGCATGTTCAATGCAATTTCTAACAGTTATGTACTGTTGCTAGAACAAACCTACTATATCTGGATCTGGATCTAGTTACTTTTAAAAAAGAAGTATATGAAACTGTATCGAGTTACAAATTAGGGTAAGTATCTGTATCTGAATCTAGACAGGGTCAAGTGGGGTATACAGGGTTATCCACATAAACCGTTCGTTAAAAGTTTTCAAGGTTGCAGTTCACGTAAATATTTGAAATTTACGGAGCGAAGGTTTTCCGTAGAGATCTCTTTAAATAAAATAAAATTGTCTTTGGATCACTTCCGGTTGTACCGGAAGTCGCTATCAACTCGCTTATTTTAAATGGAATACTATATTTTTTATCATGTTTTTGAATTCTACAGGTAAAAATATGTTAAATTGCAATACATTTCCCTATCTCTAAAATGCATCATTTTTGAGATATTTTGAATTTTCTTAAAAATTTGGATTCTGCAATCTGATTTTCAAAAAATTATAACACGGCTACGATTGAAGCAATTTTATTTGTAATAGCTGATATTGTGGTTGAAGCTTTAAGGTTCTTAAAAATTCCATAAGCATAATCTATTAAGCTACAGGATGTCTAAAACGCACCGCTCCATTCGAAGATATTCAAACACAAAAAAATACTTTTTTTCAAATGGAACGAGCAATATTTTAAATCACCATCGTATGTGCAATCAAATGCTGCGTCGAACTGTACTAGCATTCCCTATACCTAACTTTAACAGTTTTTGAGTTATGAAAAATTTTCGATTTAATTAATAGAAAATTGCAATTTTAATAGGTCAAATATTTTTAATTTTGTTAAAGAAGCATGGAAATTATAACAATTATTACTGTTACTACAAATTTTGTAGTAAACCAAAGAGAATAGATTTTCGCAAATGGAAATTCACAAATTTTAATTGTTCTTTGATCATCCTTTTCTTGGGACGCTTGTGATCTTATAAAACGAAAAAGGATAAATTTTATTACTTTAAATTGAAGAAGAAAATAGCTGCTAGTTTGCAATTCTCTGGGTTAGCGTGAAAGTGTTTTAAAATCATTGTCTAATTTTATCTTCGTTATTTGTTACTGATCTTCGTACATTTTATCTTTCCAAATTGCATAAAGTTAGGTTCAAACTTTCCAAACTGTGTTTTATTCATAGGAGACAAGAGGGGTACATTTTATTGAACACACATTCTCTGCTCTGAACAATTTTAGATCATTCTTCATGAATTTAAAAAATAGATTTAAAATATCAGCGTTTGAATAATTTTGATTTTGATTCTCATCTTTTTTTGGTTTTGCTTAAAATTTGTAGTAACAGGAAACGTTAAATGCAATTGTTTGTTGTTTTCATGGCTATATCAACAAAATTAGAAATATTTAACCTAATAAATGGTAAATTTTTATGTATTAAATCAAAAATATCTTATATCTGAAAAACTGTTAAAGTTAGGTATAGGGAATGCTAATACAGTTCGACGCAGCATTTAATTCCACATACGATGGTGTATTAAAATATTGGTCGTTCCATTTGAAAAAAAAGTATTTTTCTGTGTTTGAATATCTTCGAGTGGAGCGGTGTATTTTAGACACCCTGTAGCTTAATAGATTATGCTTATTGAATTTTTAAGAACCTTAAAGCTTCTACCACAATAACAGCTATTAAAAATAAAATTGCTTCAATCATGGCTGTGTTATAATTTTTTGAAAATCTGATGGCAGAATCCAAATTTTTAAGAAAATTCAAAATATCTCAAAAATGATGCATTTTAGAGATAGGGAAATGTATTGCAATTTAACATATTTTTAAATGTAGAATTCAAAAACGTGATAAAAAATATAGCATTCCATTTAAAATAAGCGAGTTGATAGCGACTTCCGGAAGTGATACAAAGACAATTTTATTTTATTTAAGGAAATCTCTACGGAAAACCCTCGCTCCGTAAATTAATTTCAAATATCTACGTGAACTGCAACCTTGAAAACTTTTAACGAACTGTTTATGTGGATAACCCTGTATGGAACACGCAAAAATTAGGGTAAAAGTGAAACAGCCAGCAAATTAATTAACAAATGAATTTATTCTGAAACTGCAAGTGCTATTATTTAACTTGTAGATTCATTAAGAGGATATAAAAATATGAAATTGTTGTTGTACTGTCCATAAGGTATTTTCGAAATCGGTATGAAAACATATGAATTAAATTTCATATTTTGTTGTACAACTTTCCCTGTAACTGAAAAATAAATTTCAGTTTCAGCTTTATATTTATTTTGCACAGAGCAAATAGGTCACAAATCATAATGCCCTTTTCGTTTTATTTTTCTGCTAATTAGTTTTTTTTTTAATAGTATTTTAAATTTTTGGGAAAAAGTGAAACAACATTTAGGGAAAAAGTGAAATAGCTTGTGGGAAAATATGAAACAATTTTATGCAGGTTTGTGCAAGATTCAACAGGACTTTGTGCTACGTGCTGTGAAAATACAAGGAAATAAGTCAGTTGGATGTGTGATTTCGGCCAAGAAACTTCTTGAAGATCAGTTACAGTTTCAGTTAAAAATTAACAATGCCAAGAAATTATATAAAAAAAGTTATTAAGTACTCTGAAGAAAGGGTTGACCATACGTTTAGTTTATTATGGTAGTTTTGATGGATCTTTATTATTTGTAACAAAATAATAAACATTTTTCGAGCTTAATAAAGTCTTATTGAAATTACTTTTCACTTAAGCTAAGACATGCCGTCCAGATTTCATGGCAAGAGTTGATAAAAAATTTTAAAAATCAGTCGGTATTATGTATTCAATAACAGTGTCATTTTTAATAAACGTTAATTCCTCGCTTTATCTTGTGTGCTTTTTTGATAAGTGTAATCATTTTCTGGCAACAAAGAAATTTCTATTTATTTCAGCAGATTTAAACTATGCGTGTGGTTATCGATGGTTAACAAAATCCTTACGCCGGATTTCCATTTCCCAGTGTAATACAGCGTGATGTGAATAATTCATTGTGGTTTGCGCTATTCATCTGTCACTGGACATTGTCCAAGATGCGTCACCTGCCTGTCCCCGGACGATGCGCTAGGAAGATTAACTCCAGGACCGTAATCACACTGAAAATTATAAATACCAAAAAAGGGGATTCATTAAAAATATTTTTGATTATACACTACCTATTTCAAAAAAAAATATGAAAAAGTTTTTGTAATTACATATTTATTCTTTATTATCTATAAACGTTTATTTTCTCCAATATGCTTTCGCAATATTAGAAAGTGGTCAGTCACATCCCAATAGAATTATGCAAAAGCAACAAATTAGTTTTGACCTTCATTTAATTTTTATCGTTATTAGTAAAAGTGACACAACTGCTTATATGCTTTCTTTACCTTATTTTGGTCGTTAAAAACCAATCGCGCAACAATACAATTCGATAATTAAACCAACTCGTTAGGTACTGTTTTTTTTTCTATCGCTGTTTAGTTTTACATTGAAAGTAAATTTTTAGAATTTAAGTTCGAGGAATACTTTTAATTAAATTAAAATTAAATGCATAAAAAATCCTTTTTTATTTTATGTTTTTATCAGAACTAAAGTTATTCTCATTTGGAATCAACTTCTTTGAGGCTCCTTGAAATCGTAGCCTTGCAAATTCCTTTTATTTACGTTTGTTATAATATTCTCTCTTATTTCTATTTAACAATGTCCAGCGTAGCACTTTTTACATCTACCTCTTGTCCATTATACGTACAGTCTAGATAAAAATTCATCTCACAGAGATAATGGCAGTGAACTACATCCTTTATTGTCCTAGTTTTAAAGATGATTATTCATTGCAGTGCGTTTATCCGCCTTCAAAACAAAAATAATAAAGGCGGTAGGTTCAAAACATCTCTTCCTCCTATGGACCAGAATTTTTATTTCAGCTATATATTTCAAAGATAAAAGAATTTACTCTAGATGAATGCTACATGTTCGATTTCTGTGTATTCTATGTATGGATTTTACTTCTTCATAATGTATAATATTATTGTTAATTTAAAATTCAAAACGAAATCAGTACGTGCCTGTGTGGTTCTTTCTAGTGGTGTGGTTAGATGCTAATCGCAGGGATTTTGCTTATTTCATTTGCTGTTGTAAAACTCTGTCACTCATGCTTTGACATACATAGATATATGGAAATTGTACTTGTAATTGAGTCGTCAGCATTTCGCAATTTTGAAGTTTCCTTAATTTTCCTGAAAATATTAAACAAATATTTTCATTTGATAACATCTACTTAAATGAACAGTCATTAATTTCTTTTAATTATAGTTATTTATTGTATAAGTGTTTTAGATAGCATTTTATCCATGCAAGAATGTTTAAACGCGATAACGAAGTTCGAGCGTTTAATTTTCTTAAGTGGATAAAATGCATCTAAAACACGCATGCAATACAACGTTTTATTCACAATCACCACATTTATCATTTATGGAATCAGAATGAGTGAAATTTAATTAAAAAAATATTCGTATTCGTAAAATGAAACGTGACAGGCTTTGTCATACCTACTGGTTGCTATGGTACGTTGTTTATTATTATCCGCTAGTGGAATAAAGTAAGTTTATTCCACTAGTGGATAATAAGTCACTTTAAATGCTTCATAAGTGTGGATAAAAGTCCAATTATAATGTAATTGTGGATAAATTATTTTATTTTTTACTTTTTCAGAAAGAACGATGGCATCTCTTCAACAAATGCACAGAACTGGACCCCATTTCAAAAAACGTCCCATCAGAAAGCCCTTGGACGGTAAACCTTTTATGAAAGGTGTAGTCTTAAAAACACTGATAAAAAAACCTAAGAAACCGAATTCTGCAAACAGGAAATGCGTGTTGGTAAGACTGTCGAATGGTAAAGAAATGGTGGCCTACATCCCTGGTATAGGCCACAATCTACAGGAACACAACATAGTCCTGTGCAGGATTGGGAGGGTACAGGACTGCCCCGGTGTGAAACTCAAATGTGTCAGAGGGAAGTATGACTTGGCTCATGTGATACCTACCAAAAAATAAAATTTGGTAATTGTAAATATTAGATAATTAAAACTTAGATTACGAATCGAATGTTTAATTTCAGTTTCTTTAAGAAAATAATATATGAAAACGTACTGTGTTTGGTGGAACAGATTACGTTACGACTGATCGAGAATTTAAGTTTAATTGCTCAAAATTCTTAAAAAAAAATTATACCATTTCTAGAGGGTTTTATTTTCATTTTAATTTGCTGAATTACCATTACATAAATTTTAAAAAATCTGCACTGACAACTGTTTACGGTGCGCCTTAAAATTCTGTGAAATTTTATGATACTTAAAAAGGTAAGGAATAACTGTGCCAATACAGTTTTTTGCAAACCAATTTTAACAGTAAACAAGTTTTACATCCCCATCGAAAAAATTTAAACCAGTAGCGATTTACAACTTTACAACCTTCAAAGCGCCGACAGTTTTTATGACACCGACCGACGTAACGACAAAAATTTTGCGCTGAATGACCGATGTCCAATGTAGCGCGCAAAATTCTTCGTCTCACTTTCATATTTCAGCGAATACTCACGTAAACCCTTCTCGTGGCAGATGTTTCCTGCTTAGCAGATATAGGTCATTTCGAAATCCGCCGTCCCCAAGGTCTACTCTGTACAGTTAGTTATTACAGGACATTTGACACAGACATCAATCATAAAGCGGACAAAGGACGGCCAGTTTTGAGATTTTTGACGTCAGAAACCCTTTCATAATGTGCATATTTGTTAAGGCTTGACCTGTATGACAAGTGACAAGAAGACATTGAGGTCCCCGGATAAAGAGACCGGAGCATAATGCGTAATTGTTCGAGCAAACTTGCGGTAGTTATTGCATTGCAATTTGATAATCTAATCCATCAAGAGAATGGACAGAAAATTCGGTCGCTTCATTTTTGGACGGATCAAAATAATCTTGAGTGTGCTTCGTTGGTGGTAAAGCAGATCTACAAGAAAATTTATTGCATACGTTGATACTAGGAATAAAGAAAATTAACAAATTTGAAATTATTGACTTAATTTCTTTGGATTTAGCGATGATGCTAAACAGATCTTGCTAATTTTCAAATAAACATCTTGTTTAGGAAGTACTTACTATACAGTATGTCCCGGATTGAGCTTATAAGAGAGAAAAAATAATTTTTAATTTTACAAAAAAATGCCAAAGGAAAACTACATTTTGCTTTATTTATAACGAACAAATCTATAATTACAACATTTTTATAGATTTTTATAGTATGTAATTGACTTTTACTGAAAAATGTGAAATAATAAGAGCTTTTCTTTTGCTCAAAGTGATCGAATCAAAGCTGTAAATTTTAAGCGAATCATGTTCTTTTGAACTGTGATTCATCCCGCCTGCTCAGAAATTTGTAACATGATCCGATAATCGCTTTTCCTCATTAAATCACAAAATTTTTATGTTTGTTGTGATTCGATCATATTAGTCTAACGGATTAAATTGGACATTCTGCCACGATCTAATTTGATTTTGATTTTTTAATATTCATTTATTTCATATTCAGTTATAAGTTATATTAGTAAGTTTTATTGAAATTATTATCATTACACTTTATCGTACACTTTATTTTAATCATGATTCGAAACGTGTTCTTCTTTCGTTCTATTTATTTTCTGGTACCTGCTAAATTTTCTGTGTTTAGTTTGATTCGATCAGACATAGACACAGCAAAAGAATAGCCCCAATAATTTAAAGTCAGATAAAATTGAAATTCAAGTTAAATAAATAACAGCAATTAAGCCGAGGTAAGATCAAAACATAAACATGTAAATTAATAGATAAAAACACATATGCCCGGTTGCACCAACTTTTTAAGCAGAGCTTAAATTTAAGTGGTGTTTAGACTATGACATTATTTATAGATTTCACAAAATGTTTGTCACATTCTAATTGATGCTTAAGTTGAAGTTTAAATGTCAGTCAGAATGTATTTGATATTATACTGACCATACGTGTAATGTCACATTCTAAACATAACTTAAATTTAAGCTCTACTTAAAAAGTTGGTGCAACCGGGCAATATACGAATAAAAAATCGGAAGAGTTCGACGAACATTACAAGTAAAGACATAGATTTTTCCCATTAGTATTGTAAGACTTCTTGAAGAGTATAAAAAGCCTTATCTTGTAAGAAGAGTGAGATTCTTTGCAAAAAATGTTAACGTTGCAACAATTTTATGATATCAAACATTGTACCCATAATTAAAGCATTTTCTAGTCCGTTAATAAATTATAACAAAATTTCTAAATAGAATTTGTGGGACAGTTGTAAATTGTAAAATTAGCATCTTCTTCAGGATTATTTATCAATGTAAAACTCGACGTTTCGCTGTATTGGCAGCTTCTTTAGAATTATTTATCCTGTAGAAGTTTTTAACATATAAATTTTGAAAAATATGCTTTATTCTATGATAAATAAACCTACCTATTTTCATTTAATTTAATTCTGTAAAACAATTGAAGTTAAGAAGAAGAAGTTAATGTCCTAACGTGAATTTTAATTTACAAAATATTTAATGAGAAACCAACAGTTATATAGAAATTGAAAGAAATTCCGACCTTTTTTATATCGTTTAATAAAAGTAAAATTTTGTTACTTAATAAAATCAAAATCTGTAAAAATTATAGTTAGGTATTTATGACACAAATCGTTTTTTCGAGATATATTGATGGTTCTTAAAGTAGGCAATACACGATTCAATAACTACGAGTAAAATAATGGTAAAGTGCATGTATAATTTGATGTAAAATTTGCACAATACATGTTTCAATATTTAACAAACTCTGTTTTACATTAAATAATAATAATTAAAAATTTTGTTGCTAGGGCCGAAACAGCTCTACAGAGGATGCTCGAGGAATCCACTGCAATCAAAACCGACTAGCAACAAAATTTTTAAAACTTTCAATATGCTTTGACAGCACGCTTGGCCGCCTTGTACGGGATAACTTATTAGCTAACCGTACACGAGCATTCATTCCCGTCGGAAAGTGCAATCGTGAAGGAAAGAACGTGTGTTAGTGAAGTACGAGATGACTAGCCAACATTCTTACTTCCTTCGGGAATCATGTTAGGGATGTTCCGACGTTCCTGACCGACACGATAAATACTTAGTTTCGTATAGGCTTGTTTATACTTCCACTATTTCCAAAATTCAGTTTGTGTTAGTGGGTTCGAACAGGATTTGTTTCGTTTCAATTTCTTGAAGGGAAAGATTGTCGAAAGAAAGAATGGCATGAATGAATGCTGGTGTATGGCTAGCTATTAAGTAGCGAACTATACTCCATTCACAAATTACATATATCGTAACAATTACATATATTGTAACATAGCGTTTGAAAGGAAAGGACTTAACTTTCTACGCTTGTGATTGCTGGAAACACATTGCACGGTTACACAGGAACAAAGAGCACGAAAATTGTATAAACAACAGTTGGCGTCTTGAGTCTTGACATTGAGGTTAGGTTATTTCGTAGTCGTATTCGCGTTTTCTTGACGGAGTTTTCATAACTTACAGCAACAATTACACTCCAATAAAAAAAATTCTTGTCAGAGCTTTAAAATTGCAAGCCCTTTTACAATTGCTCCTGCGTAATTCTTCCTCAACTCGTAGCGCCACCTACTACGTTCTTAAAATGAATGGATTGCAATTTGTCAATCCTAATGCAATGTTAGGTCAAAAAGTGATCGCAGGATGTCGCGATTGAAACAGTTTAATAATAATAATAATTTTATTTTTGAAATTCGTATAAATTAAATTACAACAATATAATTTGTTAAACAAACAATAGCCCAAGTCAAGAATCATAGATATTTTTGATATTAATTAACGTTGATGTGGTTGTGAGATTTTTGTGTGGTTTTAACTTACAACTATTAATTAATGCATTATAATAGTTATTAAGGTACCAAGGGCGTTACAAGGTTTATAACGCCCGTGGTGCCTTCAACGTTTAATGTCCTACTAGTTTTGTATTTCGTTAGATTTATAATAATTTGATTAAAACCATCAAGTCACTAGCAAATCATTAATATTTTATATAACTCGTGTCTAAATAAAAACCTGGTCAAGTAGGCTACATCTAGTCATTCTGCTATGTAAATGCAATGGAAAAATTCTCGATCACAACCCACTTGACCAGGTTTTTATTTAGACGCTCGTTATGTGCTGTCAGTTGGTTAATTAAAACGGAAAAAGAAGAATTTAATCTCTCAGAAAAACTATTGCTGAAGGTTGCAAAGGCTGCAGAAGCCCTTGTATCGCAAAACACAAAACAAAAAAGCTACCTATATGAGAAAGAGTATTTCCTTTTTCAAGAATGGTTGCGTTGATTACTTACAATTTATATTGTCATTTTCTATAATAGAGTGCCTTGAAAATTTATAATGTCCTAGGGCATTGTAAAATAACCCCCTAGGCATTGCCATCTTGACATTTACTCCAGGCCTTTAGGCAGAAATTGTGACGTCACGCTAAAGGGGTTTGACGTTTCTCAAAATGCGTTATTTTATCATTTTTATTAGTGTTTGTAAAGAAAAAGTAAACAAAATTGTCCCGTAAGGAATGGGGTAAGTCCATTTAATAATTATTTACACAGAACGAAGTCGTAAAAGATTAATAATTAACCGAATATAAAATAACTACCAAAATTGGTATTTGAATTTTAAAATCTTATGCGGTCTCATATTGTTCAAATTATGTTAGAAAACATTACTAAACTTATTATTGAAACGTTTTAAAGCGCAAATCAGCAAAACAATGTAAAGCTCGTTGGTTTAAGTACGTTACATAGTTGGATCCAAGCATTAAGAAGACGGAATGGTCCCGTGAAAATAATGAGAAATGGTTATATTTGGACAAATTAATACCAACACAAAGTAATCACACAGATCTGTAATGATTTTCCTCGGAAATTTTTAACGTTTAACCTTATTTTTAAAACTCATATAAACACATTTTCTTAACATTAACGCAAGGATATGTGTAAACTACAGACGCGTAGTGTTAAGAAAAGTAATATAAATTAAAGAAAACTTACATTTTTATTAAATAAGCTTGAGATTTTTAAGTGAAATAAATTTATGTGCTTGACAGTTATCCCTTTACTGTGACATCACAGCTGAAAACATTTGCTGCCTAAAGGCGACTAGTATTAAGATGGCAATGTCCTAGGGCATTATTTCAATGCCAACGTGACTTAAACTTGATCCATCATTTTGTTATAATAGTCTAGTCAAACATTAAATAAATAATACCATTTTTTGCAACTATTATGATCATAACATTACTAATATGGCAATATTAGTTTCATTTTAATCCATAAAATTCACTAAATGACTTTGACGTCAATAACGTTGAGATATAGAACATGTTCTTTGTTTCAAATTTTACATGTGAAAATTCATGAAATTCTTTTTTTTTTTTCATAATGCACGGTTAAATTTATGTTTTGTCAAAAAATGCAAGTAAATTACATAAAATTTATTGAGGCCTTAAAACAAAGTCACTCATTGTGAGTTGACACTGAACAATGATTTTTCGTTATTGTGTGCTGTGACGTGAGACTGTGACATCATATCACACGAAAATCGAACACAAACCAAATAATTTCAGCCACATGTCGAGATTTGCGGAAGCGGAAGGGTCCTCCGCTGCATTCTATTCTCATTACTGTTTACCTATAACGGAAGGGTTGCACAGCAACGAGGGTGGATGACTAAGAGTAGTTCAAGGGCTGACACACATTTGCAATTTCTGACCCAGACTTTCCCAATTTTACGACAGCTTACCCCTTTTGCACAGCGCAATAAAACTCCCAGTTGCAAACTTTCTCGAAACTGCATTGTTCGTTACTGCGATGAGCGTTGCCTTACAGTAGCAGTTTATTGAACAATAAATATAAATGAATCCTTTCTATCTAATTCCTTGATTTGTGAAATAAATCCTTCGTTGAACTACTAATCAACTCTTCTATAGATTGTTCGTTGAACTACAAGTTAGAATTTCTTCGTTTACTTGATTATGAAATAAAACAATTTGAATAAATATTTCCTGTATTTTTTTATATTTTTTGAAAATTTTGATTTGGTAACTTAGAAACCTCCGTTATTTACTCTACTCGTCTAAATAGTAACATAATCCGACTTTTAGTAGTTCTGGCATCGCATAAGAAGCTCTTCGGCAGCAAACATTTCCCAGCTTTTGAATGAGAAGAACCGCAGTGATTGTGTTGACAACGCATTTGCCCTATATTATATGAAATGTGTGGGACGAAACCCTTTACGCGTGGCACCTGGCACTTGAAAGGATCCCGGTTGACCATTTACTGTTACATTATTCGGGCGTCATGACCGTGTTTATTTCTTTATTTACCCTTCCGAAACCGCAAGACGTTTTTATTAGGCGCAATAGAGGAATAGAACCGAAGATCAAGTTAAAATATTTCTTTTTCCTCGTGAAGTTTGGATCCTCTTTCGAAATACATGATCAATTACCAATTTAAAATGTTCGATTTAATAGTTGCATTTTTTTAAAGTTTATTTTAACATAGTACATACATGTAATGTCTCTCCTATAAATATTAAATTGCGACCACTCTTAACAAGTAGGCGGACAACCAAACGAGCAAGCATTCAAACAAATACAAAATAAAGACATGAAATAAAATTCAACACGTTGTTTGTTTACCTTTTTAAAAATAGAAAATAGAGCCTGTACCGAATTTGCATTCATGAAACAATTTGCATTACAGAAAACAATATTAAAGTCGTTTAAGAATGCAGATTCACGTAGTAAATTTATTTATATTAAAAAACTAATTGAAAAACTTTGGAAATATGATCTAAAATTCTACATACTTTTCACTAACAATAAGTGAAGAGATTTTTATTGTGAAAAATTGGAAAGTGGCATTGACTTGTCATTCTTCAATGAACCACTCAAAATATGCTCTTCTTCTCTTTCCATTCCCTTGACAAACATGTATCTGTAATGATAGCACCAGAGTTGATCACGTAAATTACGTGATACATAGTTTACATAAATTATGTGTAATTTATACGTAATTTGCATCATGTAGGAAACTATTTTTTACACAACTCTTTTACACCATGTAATATATTATTTTTATGAAATTATCCTAAGAAACAGCATTGTCAGCGTAACCAAAACATAAAAAGTATGAGTTTGCAAGTATATAAATACATAATTATTCACTTAAATTTGTATTGTTTGAATAATAAACATCTGATATAAAAAATATTGCCAAAATGTCATAAACTAGGAACCTTTTTTTCTCTCTAGTTACTCATTTTACGAAAGTATGTTACGAATACAAGTTTCACTGTATTATGTGGAGCATATTTTAAAAACAGTTTGGTGCATACAGTATTCCGTTTAGTTTGGCAGTTATGTTATTTCGTTATTTTAAATGGAACACCTTATGTATTTACATTTTTGGATTCCGGAGTAAATTCTAACGTGATTTTATGTACCACTCGGGTCCTAAAGTAAACCGTTTTCGCATTATTCAACTTCTTTTAAAAAATTATTGCTGTTGCACTACTCCAAACAAAGACGTTAGAAATTTATAGTTTTTTTTTACAAAGGTTTCGTCTTGAAACGCTTTTTCATTTACACCGTTAAGAAAAAATCCAAGCGACAAATTTTTATAAACGATTTAATAAACTTGAGAATATTCAAACAAGCCACAATACTTCCCGCTCATATTTAAAACAAGTTTTCAATTTATTATATTTTTTACATTTATGACATAATAAGTAACGTAGAAAACAATTTACACTATATTAAGTAACATGTTATGACAATGCTCGCCTTTGGTCCTTCAAAATATTTCTGTATAATACCCAGTTCACAATCACTTAACGTAACGTAAATTAATTATGGAATGCACTGTTTGTTAATGTAAACGAAGTAATTCTAAATTTAAATGATTTGCAGTTCATAATTAAACACATTAATTAGTTTCAGTTTAGAATTTTACGTATTTACATTAAAAAAATGCTTCAAACCTGTATTTGGTGATTAATTTTGTTGCGTTAAGTCATTGTGAACGAGCTTTAAGACATTACTGAGCGAATCGTAATGTTTTGTCGTTATCTGTTCACAGTTCAAATATTTGTACAACTTTTAAATTCACTTTGTATAAAGAAAACATTATCAGTATCTAAAAATTGATTTGAAGTTTAATGCGTTTTGAAAGTTAGCCCGGCAATGACTCTCGAAGCGTTACACTGTAAGTTAAAAGAAAAAGCAGTAGAATGGCAATAATTACCACTTATACTTTTCAACTTTTAATGACAACTTAGCAAGGATCTGGGAAAAATAATAGGTACTATGCTGAGGTTCAAAATAGAAAGAAAAAGAAATTTATAAATATAATTTAGTTGTACTGAAATTTTTAAAGGACGTGACTGCGTCACTGCACTCAATGGAAAAGAAAGAAAAGAAACAAGAAAAATATAAGACCAGGTGATACACGCTTTAAAAATATTGAAAAAGAAACAAAACAAAATCTATAAATTTATAAATTATTTTAATTCTAATTATTTACTTGTTTGTACTCTAAAATAAATTCGGTCGTAGACGAAAGAGTAAGAGTATTTATGAAGACCGAAGGGCAACCGTTAAATCGCTTGCACTTTTAAATTTTAATTCAAATAATCTCAAAAATCTATTAAAACATGTGCAATTTTACGCAAAATACTTATTATATCTTAAAAGAAACCTATTTTATTTATTTAAGTAGATTTGTATCAAGTTTGTTTACTTTAAAAAAATTGTAAACATTCCATCTACAATTTTTTGTTAATAAAATTCCTCTACACAATTTAATTTTCATTCCAGAAATTGTTCTGCAGGACTTTTGAATTATATATTTTTAATTATTTTTTTCTAACACGCAAATTTTGAAAAAATATAGATTACTGTTATATTCCGTAATACATAATTGGTTTATATAATAATGTACTGCTTAGCTTACGGCAATCACGACGGTAAAAATAACTCTAGTCCATTTTACATAAAAACAAGTTTCTCAATAAATTTCACCACAAATTCTACAAAGGTCAATGCAAAATATGTAATTAGTACAAATATTGTAATAGACAATTCGAGGTTCGTAAAAGTACTAAGGCATTTTTTTTTAATTTCTTAAATTTGTCAATTTGCTCTAAAATAACCAAAAGTGTCTCTATTTACATAACAACAACGCAACGCCAACAGAGACACTTTTATGTAAATTTACCATCGACTTTCTACGTCATTTTAAGACCTGCAAGAAGGGGTTACGGCAAACAGAAATTTTCCGAGAATCCAGGGGCTTAATTTTAAACAGAGGTGACAGCCGACTAGAATTGGCTAATCCCTTTTGTCATCAAACTGCATCTCGGACTTGCCAGTTAAGCTTGCACGAGTATTAAGACCAGGCCCAGCTTAAATATTCTTGAAAATTACTAATTCACAAATTAAGTAATTAACCTCCAATTATGATGTTTTTCAATGTTATTAAGCAAAAAATAGGATTATTTTATTATTCTTCCTAAGGGCTGATTAAAATAGGTACCTAATCAAGAATTGCGAAAGAAATTATAGATAAGATTATCTTGTTATTGAAATGCATGTGTAATTAAAATATTCCAAAAATTTTACCATAAATAAAGAAAAGTAGGTAATTTTAATAGACCCCTTTGGCATCAAATTGTATCTCAGGCATTGGACTTACCAGTATTAAAACCAGGCCAAGCTTAAATATTCTAGATAATTACTAATTTATAATTTAGGTAAGTATATGATAGGATTATTTTGTTAATCGTCGAAACGTATAATTAAAATACGTAATGAAGAATTGCCAAGGAAATTACGAGATGCAGGATTATTTTGTTATTCTGCAAAACTAGGGATACAAGTCTAATTAAAATATTTCCAAAATTTAATCATTAAATATCAGGTAGCAAATTTTAATCGACCATGGTCGGTCTTACTGACAAACACATTTTGCGTTTCACAAACATGATGGTGGCCCGTAAATTTGCAGGTAGGCTAACTGTATTTGTTCAGGGCCCTATAAAGATTTACAGTTACTTTGCAAATTTATTCAAATCTATGGCAGCTTGGGTAACGTTATAACAGTTTTCATGAAAGTAGGTTAAAATTTTTCCTAGAAACAGGAACCCACTCTGGGGAATAACTTTTTTAAAACGATGAATATTGCATGTTTTTTTTTTCCTTTTTTAAATTTTCGAAAGCAATCTCGGTTCATACAATTTTACGGAACTGATATTTCAATCGTAAAACATTTAAAGCGAAGGCTTGGAAGCAACCAAAGGACAAAATAAATTCATTTTGTCCTTTTTTTAAATACATAATTTAATTGGCTAATCAAGTTTAATAAATAAGGCAAATTTACAAATTTAATTAATAAAAAACAGGCGTAAATTTTGATTTAGCATTTTTCCTTATATTCCTATTCATTAAACTGCCATTTCTAACTAATCTAAACTATTAATTGTTTTGTGGATTTTTAGAACTGATAATTTTAATAAGGCAGTTTAAATTAATTGTATTTTTAAGCTTTTTTTTAATTGAACCTTGACTAATTTCAATTTATTATTTTTTATTAAAAAAATTTCTTAATAGAGATTTTGAATGAATACAGCCTTGATTGATATTGGATTCCTTCAATAGCTCCTTAACTATTGATTATAAAAGAAAGTATCTATACAAAAGTTATTGGCTATAATGAGTTCTATATTTGTAAATTATTTCCACATACACAGCATGTTCCATAAGTGAGTTATTCACCAAACTTATACTTTTTTAAATGGAATGTACGGATTTAAGCATAAGTTTGGTGGATAACTCATTTATGGAACATGCTGTGTATGCGAAAATAATTTACCAATATAGAATTCACTATAGTCGTTTATACAAGATACTTTCCTTTGTAATCAATAGTTAAGGAGCCGTTGAAGAAATATATACCAATGCTGCATACACTAGGAAAGATATTTAAAACACACAATTTAAAACAGATAGCCATCTGATAACTATGTGTATTGTCAATTACATCCTGCTGGTAATAATGAAAAAATAAAAAGTTTTCGGAAATTAAAGAAGATTAACTATAATCGTTGTAATACAAAAAGCAAGCAACAGAAACTAATACTAGTTTTAAAATCATACAGCAATTTGGATACCTTAAAGTTTTGAAGAATGAGAAATGACAACAAAATGAAACTAAAAATTATTTAGAAAGTGCCCGGCACTCTAAAATTTTTGATTTTTTTCCCCGCTAAGTTTTAAAAATTTACGACCCAATGATCAGGACTTTACAAATCAGATCAACGGGAATAACACACGAAGAAAAATTGTTTTCAGTTCAATTAAAACTTCTAAAAACTGTATCATTGTATCAGTACCCTAAACATTTATAAATATCTTCTGAACAAATAAATTACTGACTTAGAATTTTCTCTTGAAATACTTTTTTTGATGATCATTTATAACTTAGAAATATTCATACCACATCGACTCAATTCTTTTTTAATAAACTGGCTCACATTCTTAACATTATCAAATGCACTGTTTAACATCTTTCAATCGATATAGGCTTGCTCATATCAGAACATTGTTTACTTCTTCTTGACAATTAAAAATATATGAAATACTGAATACGATTAAACAATCTAGTTTCGTTTGTCTTTACCTGAATTTTTTAAAGTTTCTTATAAAAGCTACAAAGGTTGTGAAAATGTTTGAAAAAAACTGTGAAATTTAGAAAGTTAAAATTTTGTCTTTGAGAATGACGAGAAAAGAAAAGCAAACAGAGCTTGCAAAGGCAGAACAAACTAAAGTTATACGAGCCCATTGTCAGTGAAATTCGTACCCCTCCGAATGAATTTTTAGTTTATGTATAAAACGATTGCGGAAATTTGCGAAGGTCAATACGAAAGATTCTAATCAGGACACGACCGCAAGATAACTCAAAGAGATTTGTCAGAAGCAAACTATTTTTGGGCAGGCTCAGGTTGAAGGAGTGTTTGTCTGAGCATTGGTAATTGTTATATTGTTGTTTTCCCTAAAACCAAGCGGTTTGCCAAAAATATACAAGATTGAGCCAATGGTACGAGCTACCATTCAGTCTTGCATATTTCTGGCAAATTCCTTGCTTGTAGGAAAAATTACAAAATAACATTTTTCATTGCTTTGACAAACATTCCTTCAACCTGAGCCTGACCAAAGATCATCTGCTTCTGGCAAGACTCTTTGAGCTACCTCGCAGTCGTCTTTTGATCTTCGCAAATTTCCGTAATTTATACATAAATTAAAAATTTATTCGAAGGGGTACGAACTTTACTGACGATGAGCTCATATAACTAATTCAATAAATAATGAATAATGAAAAAAAGAAAATCGAAAATCGAAAAAGGTAAAGAAACATGGTGTAATGATGAAAAGATTAAAGAAACTGTAAAGAAAAGACATGAAACAAGAAAAATTTACATTTACATAAAATGTATTTACTAGTTAATGAACATTGAACTTTGTTTACAATTTCAGTTATTATATGTACTTATATCCTTTTTTTATTTAAACTAAATACTTGATCAATTAAAATTATACCAATTTCGTAATAACTTCAAGCGGACAGCTTAAAAATCTCTACGTTTCGCTATCGCTAATTTAAACAATTGTATTTTGAAGTGATCTAGATTCAGTAAACAACTTCAACTTAATATTAATTAAAATTCTTTAAAAATTATAAAAAGACTAGTGTGCTTACGTTTAGTAATTAAAAAATTTAAGTTACTCTTACATTTATCTTTTCTTTTTTTCTTAACAATCTTGTTTCTTTTTCAGACCCAAATAAAACTCGATGACATTCTAATTTTGCATTTTTCTATAAAACGTCTTTTGGAAATATTAGGCACAAGATATATGTACAATATTAGCTTTGTCGAATTAATAATAACCATAATTTTATTTTGGACAACATTAATATTTTAGTTATTTAAAAATTAAAAATTAATTGCGTTTGTGGATTGTGGAAATTTTGGCCTCTCCATTGGATAATTAATTATATTTACCTTATTGTTAGTAAGTAAAAATTTGACTCAAAATTTAATTATTAGTTAAATAAGTACTTACTTTTAGTTGTATTATTATATTCTTAAAATATTTCATTCTTTTATTATTATTATGTAAAATTACATGTTAGAAGATAAGTAGATTACGTTTACACTTAAAAAATAATCAAATGACAACATGTTAGGAAACATTATAGAAACGAAAGAGAAAATCAATTTAAAATTAACATATAATAAATGCAAATCTAATTTTAAAATATTAAGAGGTTTAAACATCCCACATAAATTGATAAGAGCACGTTACAATGAAATAATAAGACAAATGCAATTTAAATACAAAGAACGATTAAGTTATAGGAGTAAATAAGTACATAAATAAATAAAATTAAAAAAAAAAGAATAAAACAGGGAGATAGAGTGAGTTTATTGTGCTGAGAATGATGGGTAAAACATTAAATAACGTAAGAGTAAAGATGGAACTAACTTAAAGTACGTAAATAATTATCAGAAAACATAGAATGGAACAATTAATAGTTAGGTAGTTAGAAAAAGAAAAGAAAAATCGAAAATAAAAAAAACAAATAAAATTTTATAATATAATTCTCCAGACAACTTTTAAACTTTTCTGTAATCAACATTTCTCTGCATGTTATAGTTTTCTCAAAATCCATTTTATTTTTTAATTTTAATACAATTGTCAACGTACATCGAAAAAAAAAATTTTAGAAAGCTTTTTAAGAGGTGTCTGCAAATGTGTGGCGTAATGTTTTAACAAAAAGAAATTACTTCATAACTGTAGTAAGATACAATCTTGTGGTATTCTAAAACTTTAGTTCTTTCATAATAAACATGTTGAATCCTGTTGTTTTCTCGTCAACTTGTTATAACGAAAATAATTATTGTTGTTTTATATTAATATTCAAGTTGAAATTTCTTATAGTGGTGTACGTTGACAAATTTCTTAAAAAAGAAAAAGCTGTCCAAAGTATCATTTCATTTTATTCAATAACATTTCAAAACTAGACGAGAAATTAGATTAATTATAAATTTGTAATGTTAAGTAAGTATTCGTGTTATTTTAGTTCTTCAAGCGATTTTTCTGAGCTTGAAAAGAAAATATGTAAGTAAATTATCAATGCATTTACTTAAAAGAAAAACTCAGTAAATGAAGTGGTTGGTGTTAAAAATAAATCTACTTAACGGAGATAATAAATTTTAATAATTATTTTTAATTAACAAAAATTTCCCAAGAAAGTAATTCCACTGTTGCAATAAAAATAAAAATAATTGGAAGTAAAAAATCTTCTCAAGTAATTTCTGTTCAAACGAACACACAGAAAGCACATTAAGTTAATTAGTGAATGTTTTACGAAATAGTTTTAAGAATCTGCTCCGATACGATAACTTTTCAAATCAGAAAGAAAATCGTTTATTTTGAATCGAAAGAAAAAATCAAAATAAAGGATGTTTAAAAGTGTCCTTGTATTAAATTTTAGAACTACAAAAAGTTATTTTTTTTTATCAATAAATTAAATTTTATATTTAAATATTTCAAAAATTGAAGCCTTGTGTTTATAAAATAAAAAATGGAGTAATATTTATAAAAAATCTAAAATCTACATTTAATTTTTACTGGTCAATTTTTTACCCATAGTACAGAACTTACATGAAGCAATTTAAAAATATTCTCTTTGATAATAATATTCCATGATCAATTCATGCCTCATTTAATCAAGTGAATTAATTATTTTAAATATTTATTATAAATTGGTATTTTTAGACATGCAATTCTCATTAACTCGAAATCGATTTGGGAACATGCTGTTGCACAAATGATGCAGATATAAAGTGAAGCCTGGTAGGTGGTAAGTAAATTTGCCGCAAATCTTGTAAGTTTAGTTTCCTTCTTGCATCTCTTTCAGCAGGTCAGCGCAGAAAATTACATAAAAATTCTAACAGTGCATTTGCAAAACCACCCCGGTGAAAGGTAGGGATGCAAAACCGCAAGGCAATAAAATCCAAAACGGCGTTGACAACTATCCGAAATATTTAAGTAGTGGGAGGGGTCATCCCTTACTTTGCACACTCGTCATTGGTCAGTGCTCAAAGGGTTGCCTTAAGCGCTACCGTCCAAAACAGATATAAATTAGAAAAGAATTCAGTTTATCACCATTTCTTATCGAAGCGAGCCGGTGTGGTCAACTTTTACAAATTTCGAAGGTTATTGAGTGCAAGTGCCAGTGCAAATTCACGCGTGCAATTACCATTTTACATAATCTAAGAAAGTGAGTATGTTTAAGCTAACGTTATCTGTTATTGCTAGTGTGTAACAATCAAAACGCGCAGGTGAATCTATTAGTAATATGTTTAGAAAAATAAACTCTTTGCATTCAGTCACTGTGAAGATTTATTAGTGCGCGGACGTTCAACTAATTAATTTATGTTTTGTTCAACCTAGATGGATCCAACTATGACTGCGAAAACTACCATCACCCTCTTGATGTGTGACCAAAATTTGTCCGAACCCTTGGATTATTCCGCCCCTGCCTTGGACTTGTGCGTGCGAAGGAAGAACCGTTCGCCATCACCTGAAGGCGCCTCACAAGTAAACGTGAAACGTGAACCCATCTACATTGAAGCACCCTCATCGACCTATTGTTTTTCAAGTCCTGCGTCCCACGATAGTTCGGAATCATCTTCGGATATATCGGATCACTACTCAAAATTACCTAACGTACCCATCGCGCAAAAGGCGAAAATACCAAGACCGTTTAAGGCCTATCCAAAAGACCCGCTGTCTTTAGCAGTTGGAGTAGCCACGGCTGAGGCTATAATTGGACAGGATGCTGCAGAAGCTTATACAGAATTTCGGAAGCGCATGTTATCTCAAGTACAGGCAAGTAATGCGGGGACCAACAAGAACATGCGAAGGGTAAATCACAATGCCATCATTTCCAATAACGACCCAAGTTACTGGGAAAAAAGACGCAAAAATAACGAAGCTGCCAAAAGATCTCGTGACGCTCGTCGAGCTAAAGAAGACGAAATTGCGATACGCTGTGCTTTTTTGGAACAAGAAAATTTAAAGTTGCGTTACGAAGTTGCCACTCTAAGGAGCGAGACGGAGAGATTGCGAAACCTCATGTACAATTAAGTATTACACGCTTTAGCCTTAGTAGTATTATGTGATTTTTGTCTTGTCATTAGGGTACCAAATCGATTTGCTCGTTAGACTATCTCACTATTGTGATTTATTTTGTAAATAGTACGAATCTTGTATATATTTATGTGTAAATAGACTAATTTTGAATAAGCTTGCGTCAGCAAAGAAAATATTTGCGCGTCGAAAGGGCATGACTCAAAATAAATTAGAAAATGCAATCAACTGCAAGTTGTGACGTGACGCACATATAGGGTGATAAGCGGACGGTTGGTATTTTTGATTCTGTGACGCCTTTGCGAAAAGATTATCGGCGCTTATTCATCGGTGAAATTGACGTGCTTAATAATCTAAATTCTTGTCTGCAGTTGTTGTCATGTAGTTCTCGTTGTTTATGCAATGTTAGGTAGGAAAGAAATGTAAACAAATAACTAAATATTTATATAAAATTTTGTACGTAAATAGAAATAAACACATTTTTCCTGACTTTTATTGCCTAAAATTTAACAATTATCAAAGAAAAAGATACTAGATTAAAAACAGAGAGAAGTATTCTAAAATGAAGTTATTCGAAATTAGCTTTTTTTTATCAAAAAAAGCAAATTTTGTCTAATAACATGCGTCAAATTTCAACTTTATTTTTGTTTATCTGAAGTTTTGTAATTTTTATTAAGTAAAAAATATTCCATTTTCCTTCAAAATGTTTGTTAATTTGTAATGCAGCTGCGAAATCATAAAACGGAAAAAGTAATATAATTAAATTTCTTCTACTTTGCAATTTGCAAACAGTTTCATAATTGAAATTTGTATTATGAAACAATTTTTAGCGAAATTTTGGCTTCTAACATTTTGGAAATGCAAAGCTTCATTAATCACAGTGTATATTATACTGTTTTAATAAAAGACTTTGTTATTCAACTTGTATAAAAATCTGCAAATGTGTTGTGTGCCACTTCTTGTAGGTTATATGTATATACCAGGGCTGCGTTCACAATTATAGCACCGAGAGCGACTTGGGCATGTTTTTGTGTCTTTCTCACTCGCGATTTTTACATATTTTGCGTTTCAATCATCCGTTTCAAAACGACTTGTGTTTACATTGTTTCCATGACATCGGGCGCACTCTAAGCATCCTACTTAAAAGTGGGATGTGAAAAATGCGTCCGTTGTCATAGCAATAACGTAAACACAACGAATGAGACGGATGAGGGAGATGCACAATATGTTACAAATCATGAGTGAGAAAGACGCGATTACATCCCGAAGACGCTCTCGGGGCAATGAATATGAACGCAGCCCGGGTGTCCCAATAGGGTGGCGACCAGCGATATATAGAAAACTGTAATATCTAGATCTTCGAGAAAAAAAAATAAGAGAAATTTAAAGAAAATATTTTTAAGAATCAGAGTTGACCACAAGGGGATGCAATTAATTAATTAATTAACGCCAATGGAAAGTTGAATTAATTCTGCACGTATCGCCATTAATAAGTGAAGTCAAGGAAAGAGTTGTATTATTTAGTTTTAAAAATGCTATAACTTCTATACCCTTTACCAAAAATCAACGAAGTTGGGCTCGTTTGAAAGTTAATTTTAAGTTAATCTACAGTTTGTATTCAGTGACTCCGGCTACTTCGTTATAAAGTAGTTAGAGGGCGCTGTTTGCAATGGTAATAATTTTTCCCAGTTTCCTTTAAAAAAATTAAATGGAGATGTGATTTCTTTTATAGTGGTTACAAAGCTTCCGAAAAGGAAAACCCGAAATTGATATCTTTTTTTCGTTCTCGAAGTCTCTAGATATCACGGTTTTCTAAATATCGTCAATCGTAAATATTTTTAGTATACCCGGTATACAGGCTATTCTTATAGGTATCTACTATAGTGTGTCACTTTCTCATACTGGAGGATTGCATTGGATCAGATTTATTCTAGATTACGAAATGTTTTTAATGTAAAGTACCTAGTCTTCGTTTAAGTTTAAAATAACATTGTATAGCAACGAAGTAAAGACACAAATATAGGGCTTTAAAAAAAATTACTTCTCGCAAGCGGCTATGATGCTACGTAACCGGAGAAATGCATATCTTTGTTAATACACATGCGGTCGTGTTATCAAATATCAGCTGATATTTCATCTGTTGTACTCCACAATGTAATGGCTAGAATTAAAACGAGAAATTATTATTTGCTTGGAAACCATAAATAAAATGTCCACGATGAGTTTTTCTGTTAAGTTTATGCCATGAATTATCGTTAACGAATGCCAATGCACAGAAAGTGAATTGAGGCAAACAAGATTCACTAAATCTTCCCAGAATTCCCCAAATTCTAACTTCAGGTCAGTGTTGCCGGAATATTTTAGAAATTAATGGATTTTACCGGAAAAAGATGGATATTTAAAACTTAATAATAAATACTTTTCTACCGAAACAACCTAACCAAATTTTGAGCATTCCAATGAGTAAAGGTGGATGAATACGAATGATAAACGGAATCTTGCAGGATTCGAAAGTCGAACCAATCAACGTCATGTGTGTGTTGTCATTGTAAGAATGAGACGGAAACCAGTTTCTCATTTTTTGGAAAATATTTTTATCTATTAAAAGTTAAAAAACAGTAAATTGATGGAAATGAATTAAAACTGATGAAAATTATTTTGGAAATCTTAGAAAATACATCAGTTGATGACTATCTGGCAACAATGCTCGGACCTCAATAGTGATATCCTTCTTCGAAAGTAATTGCTAGTGTTGTGAGTCAGAAATATTACCATGTTGCCTTAGCACAAATTTCCTGGTAAGGTAACTTTCGTTTGCTACTGGTAGGTAACTTTTGAATGTTACCTCTGTTGCCAACATAATAGAAAACTTATAATTTTTCCTAAAGAATTATGATTCATTGAGTTGTACACTTGCAAATTGCAACTAAACTAATGAAATAAACTGTCAAAATAATATCTGAC
The DNA here is from genome assembly GCA_033060865.1 of Dorcus hopei. Classification (NCBI taxonomy): domain Eukaryota; kingdom Metazoa; phylum Arthropoda; class Insecta; order Coleoptera; family Lucanidae; genus Dorcus; species Dorcus hopei. The sequence goes on along the minus strand of CM065419.1, from coordinate 26,839,874 downwards.
CTTAAGGTTTACTTTTTAATAAATTATTGATATTTAAAAATTGTTTTCGTTTAGGCGTTTGATTATTTAGACTATTTTAGCAGTTGTCAGAAACTAAAAAAGGAAAAAATGCCAAAGAGTGAAAGCTGACTGAAAGTATGATTTAGAATTAAAAAAAAAGATGTTTGAAGAAGAAACCTGCAAAATGTTCATTTTGCAATCAGATACATATACAGTGAGCCTCAAAAGTCTGGAATAAAATTCATAATTTCTTTACTCTTGACATTTAAAAAAACGCTCGAACAGGTAAATTTTGCTTTTATAAAGTACAAGTTTCTATATCAAAATCAATTCTAGATAGTCAATAGGAACCCCCAATTTTTTTTCTTGATTATGATTTCTTATTGAATTCTCTATTTAATCGTATCAAAAATTTATGACGTTTTATAGGAAACATTTTGAGAAAAAAATTATAGAAAATGCTGTATACTCCGGAATAATGAAAATAATTTTGCATTGCTATGTTCTAGGTACTTTATCAAGAGATTTTCACAATGTGGTGTCCAACTTGTCGATGACGTCATACAGTTGTGAAGGGTGCTACTATGAGGAGAAAACACAATAAGAAATAAGCAATTCCATACACCTTTCTTATTTTGAAAAATATTTATTTTCAACATGTGTTATTGATAGAGAACGCAAAGGAAAAGGGACTTTCATTTTTCGGTAAAAATCTCTTGATTAAGTGTCCAGAACACATAGCAATGCGAAATTATTCTTTTACTAGGTAGTGAGATATGGCTTATACGTCATTTTCAATAATTCTTTTCTCAAAATTTTTCCCATAGAACATCATACATTTTTGATACAGTTGGATAGAAAATTCAATGAGCAGTCAGAATCGAGAAAAAAAATTGCGTCATTGCGTAAAAATATGTGCTTTTTAAAAACAAAATTTACCTGTCCGAGCATTTTCTTGAAATGCCAAAAATAAAGAAATTATGAATTTATTCCAGACTTTTGAGGCTCACTGTATGTGGGTAATGGGATTCGGATGAAAAAGACATTTAAGATAATTAAAAATTTAAAAATTATTTAGTAAATATATGAATAAATAATAAAAAAAATAAAGGAATATATTTTTTAACAAAAGAAAAAATGTGATGTGTTTTTATTATCAAATTAATCAGAAAATTCTAATTAAGTATATACCTAATTTTTAGTTAAAAAATGTAGTTTTGTAATGTTACGGTAACATTGCCGGTAAGGTAACATTAAAAATAAATTACTGGTAATCGTATTTGCCTTTATGCAACTTTTTCAGAATTTCCGATAGAGGTAGGCAAAACTGTTACACCGCTGTAGCGAAATTTGTCGTAAAATTTTATGAAACTTGCTTTCCTTCGTGTTTCAATTTGAAACTTTCAAACCCGTTAGATCAATAGGCGTTTGATTTTAAGATCGCAGCGCTACCGCGGATAAATCGGAACCTCTGTAAGCTACATGGAATTTTTGTAATGAACGTGTTTAAGTGCGTACCAATTCAAATACATAAGTTGATTTAATTTGAATGTCACACATAACACAATCCTGATATATGTATAATACACTCAGTATCGACGCCAAAACACGAAATGTTATTATATTATAGCATGCAAGGGTTTGTTTAGTTGACACCAGGTGGCGAATGCTTAGCTGCAAACTCCTATGAGGAAAGAATAACAGGAGGGAAGAAACGACAGTAGGAGAGTGCAATTACATTAGACGGAAGTTATCACTTTGCGGTAGGTCCGCTTCTGTTTGTTGACATCCGCAGTGAAAAAATAATTGCCGGCTTTTGTGTTTGTATCTAAGTGTAGTAGAATCTATAAGCGATTTTAAGCGCATTACTAGCAACAACCGGTTAATCCTTTCGGTTTTGTCCTTGGTTCTGTCAACTGTCATTTTCGACCCTAAAATCCACCAAATAACCAAGCCGCTTAAAATTGGTATTTACCGGTTCGATCTAATTTGTGTTTATTAATACTTAGAATGGTAAAAGCACAGCATAACCAGCATGGAAACTGTTTGTCGGCACCTTTGATCTGGCGGGGCAAGATTTTTTTGACCTTGGCGCCATTTTGCGGATGGATCCACCAGTGCCGCTATAAAAATATTTTTGATAATCGAATTATTTAGGTTATTTTGATAATCGGATGACAGATTATTTTTAATTTGAATTATCCGATCACTACTTGAAAGCCTAGAGTTTAAGTTTACTCAGTGCACCCCAGCATGCATAATCGAAAGCACCTATTATGCTGCTAATTACACGAGACACCACTGATCGTATTCGTGCAATTTAAGGGCGCATTCGACATAATGTTCGATGCACGCAATGAGCAGAAGTGTGAGGGAGAGCGACTGCGTTTCAGTGCAGGTAAGAGTGAGAAAAAGAAACACTCCGTGCGTCCAGTCGAATGCAGGTTAGACAGATTATCCATCCGGAATATGGCGGCTCAGTTTGCGCGGGAAATTTTCCCGCCAAGGGGAGTGAACCTGCTGTATGTATTTATGCTGTGGTGAAAGGTAAGAAACTACAATTTTTGATTCTGTATTTTACAATGTTGTAGAAATGTCAAGATCCTAATTAGTTGGTACGCAGATATGGATAAAATAAATATTCTCGCACTTCTAACCTATTTCATTTGCAATTTGCTGCCACAACTGTGATTTATTACTTTTTTATCACTGAATTTTGACTCATATTTGTGACGTAGACTGAGTGAAAGTTCTGTGGCATTGTTATCTATTTCAGTTGGTTTCCTTCGGGACCAAATTGTTTCTGGCAAACATAAAGTAACGAGCGTCCAAATAAAAACCTGGTCAAGTAGGTTGTGATCGAGACTTTATCCATTGCATTTACATAGCAGAATTACTAAATGTAGCCTACTTGACCAGGTTTTTATTTAGACACTTGTTATTTTGTTTTTCTTCAATTGAATTCTCTTCACTGTTTATAAACTGTGGCTCAAGGTGTAAATATATAATTCATCATGAAATTTTCTCTTGTGTCACACACTACAAAGAAATTATAAATAAAATTATTACTTGACAGACTTCAAAATATTCACCATTAAGAAGCAAAGTTGCTGTTTCTATATCTGGTACAGTAACCAGATAATCTGCACCATCGAAATTTAGAGATATTTCAAAAGACATTTCAGACACAGAACAATACCCAAAACGAGACCAAAACACTACATAACCTAACTTCACATGACAGCTAATAACTTGCTTCGTCCGCTAAGTAAATACCGGTTACGATAATGACGTATCAAAGCGCTTGTTTTATACATCATCGCATGAAAGAGAGGATATAACCAGACCGCGAAAATGTGTTTGGTTAGGAATATTTATAACCGGTGATAACCGGCAATTCGCCTAAAATCGCTTTATGTGTTTATTTAGCAACTGTGATAAATAGTATATGCAAACGATACATTGATATGTTATTATAACATGTTATCATAAAGTCCCGTCACCCCAGTAGGCTTTGGATGTGTAAGGGCACGTTTTTTCTTAGAAAATTGAATGACGTTTATAATTTGTATGTTAGAATTAGAATTCGACAATACGAAGCGACGTGTAAATCTTTGTCGTCAGCAAAATGGACACCATTTTCAATAACTTTTATGCATATGCTTTAACATTGGAATTTTTCGTTAATATACACGTTTCTTTAGCCTGTAGCGTTTTGATATGTGTCGATTGATTAAATAGAAACGTCATTCTGATTAATCAATTACTTTAAGAAAAGTCAGAGTTCACACTTCCAAGGCCTACTGGGGTGACGGGAATTTATGACAACATGTTAGATTTCAGTTAAAAAGTGAATGACTCTTAGATTTACCCCTTTATTTTGTAACTCATAACGACATCGTTACATAACGACAATCGTTAAGTGACATATTTTTTACCAATCAGTACATAGAAATGCGTTGTATCTAAGTAAGTACTGATTGGTAAATATTATGTCACTTAACGATTGTCGTTATATAACGATGTCATTATGAGTTACAAAATAAAGGGGTTAGTTTTGAAATTTTCTGATGTTCAGTGGGCAGCAAGCGTAATGTAAGCAAATACCTTTCAAGTAGGTTCTTTTAGTTATAGAACTCCAGTGTATAGAATACAATTATTGACATTTCTCGAATCTTATTTAGTTAAACTGAATATAGTAAGTGTGTTATAAACAGTGATGAACTGATGGCTTATGGACGTTTCAGAATTTTGTAAAACGCGTGTGTGCGCGCCTATGATATATAGGGTCCAGATTTGATGACCAGTTTGGACAAGAAACTAGTTAGTATGACTCCCTCCTGATATTTTTAACTCGACGCGTTAGACATATATAACGGGTGTTCAATTAAATAAACAGTCTAGATAGCCATGAAATTAATCTGAACGTATAGCGTAAGATTCTTCATACGACTAGTGTCACCTGCATTTCTAACCTTACTTTAACTCAAAGAAAACCTTTTAAAAATAAACATTTATTACTGTAACTTATAAAACGTTTACAACAATTATAATAAATACTGAAAGTGTCTACCTTCTTCTTGAAAACATTTCAAGATTCTATGCTTAATTACACAAATCTGTTTCTTTTATCGCTGCATTTGTTGCTAATCGCAGTCGCACCATCTTTAAATTTCTGAATGAATATCAGAAGTTGCTTTTAAATGTTCATCTAGAAACCAAAGAAATGAAGAGCTATTTTGAGGCGACTTGGAATTTATTAACTCTTAATAGCAATTGATGGAATTTTTAAATACTTTCTTACATCTAAAAACTTAGCAACCAATCATTATTTACGCAAAAACTTACGCGACAAACTTTAATGAATAAGACCCGATTTATTCACCTCCAAGTAAATTTATCTGGTGATTAATTCCCATAGTAACTATTGTGATCACAATTGTTACTATGGGAATAAATCACTAGATAAATTTACTTGGAGGTGAATAAATCGGACTTAAATGTAATTAAAGTTTGTTGTGTAAGTTTTTGTGAAATAATGATAATGATGATTTCTTAGCTTGCAGTTTATACAGTTCACGTATAGCATTGGCTATAAAAATATCTGGTCACCCTATCTTGAAGTAGTCTCTAAAAAATATTTCATTTAGGTAAATAAAACCCGTTTTACAAATCCTTAAATTAATCATTAATTGTTATTTATAAGTTTTGATTTCTTGAAATTTTTGACAAAACATCGGACTTCCTCAGGTTTTCCATTAAGACAAATTTTCTTTTACATATTCATGTGAGGTGGATCCATTAACTTCTCCTTTAGTGTAACAGTTCTTTTGTAAAGGAAACACTTCAATTATCGGAAAAACAATTTATCTTCAGATCTTTAATTATTTGGCATCCTAAATTCGATGCAATCTTAAAAATAGATCATTCAATTTAAAAAACTTGAAAACAAATTAATATCTCCAAAGCTAAACGATCTGAAACGATTTTGAAATAAGAAAGTTAACTAGCAGCCTTTCCCAGAGTTCATGGAGTTCTTATTTAAATTAAGAAAATTAAGATTTATTTTTGTGGTTTTAAAACGGGTAAATTGTTTGTATTGATTGAGATACAGCTTCTTTCACGAAAGTGTTGTGGACTCAATCAAGGTTTTCACATAATATCATTATCCCACGCAGCTAGTGGCACACGTCGAATTTCGCGAACTTCGTTGTCTTTAAGGTGTCCACGATTGTACATAAATGGATAAATAAATGAATGAATTATTAAAGTATTAATAGCTACCTGTATAATAGTGGTATTCAAACTGTAACAAAAATTTGGGTCAGCTGTAATAAACGCATTTAGAACTGTGTACATTGTGTGTAAAGTTTTTTGTGCAATGTTTTTGTTTAAAACCACAGAAATATTCGTATTAATAATAAATTTGTTTAAGTGGAAAACCAAGCAAGAGTAGTGCAATCATCTAAATCTATGTACCCTAAAAAATCCAGTCTAAGAGAATCAAAACATAAGATGAAGATGTTTTTCTAATAGATATACATAACTTAAACAAATGTATTCAAAAAATCCAGAAAAAGTTTTAAAAACCTTGTAGCAAATTTGTATACTCCTTAACATTAGTCAAATTTAATCAAATTTATTTACTCCAGGATTTTTCTTTAATTTCTGAAAGCAATTGTTACTGTGAAGGTAAGTTTATATTTTATGATGTCGAGTTAAATACACTCCTGCCTTTTTGGGTCCTCGATATATTTATGGATCAATATGCAGATTTATAAAACAGAGCTGTATCAATACTTGCATAATAGTGTAATAACTATTTACCAATACATTTACAAAGCCGAATTTCGCTTAGAATAAAATTGGACGACTGAATTCATTGTGAACAAACTGCATTCAAAAAGGGTTACCTAATATTTTAACATCTTTTATAAACTGTGCTATTTAAGTTTGCTTTACTTCTGAAACGTTTAAGGAAATTTCTATTTATTGATTTAGATGGTTCATTCAGTTTTTTGTATCCTTTATATTAAAAAATACATTTCTATTTCAAAGTACTACGCGATTAAAATTAAAATTAAGTAAAATTATTCAGAGTAGACCATGAACATTGAAAAAAAATCCTTCCCGTCGAATTTAATGCTGTAGGTACTTAATAGTGATATTTTAATTGTTTCGAAATGTTCAAGTGTGAACTGAATCGCAGTCTATTGTGAATAGTTTTATTTTCATTCGCGTGATTTTGTATTTATTATGATAAAATACTTTTAAAACGTTCCTTATTTTTTTATATAAAACGTAAAATGTGTTTCATTTTAAAGTACAAAAATATCAAGTCGCTGTTCTATTAATGGATTTTTACTATTATACATAAATTTGTTATTATTAAGGTTTTAGGAAAACTATTAGTAAAAGTTTCCAATTACGTATATGTAAGTAGGTTACCAATCGTCCTGTATACAAATAAATTTAAATCAACTCAGCGTATACTTATTTTCCTTAAATTTGTAGCGTTTTAAAATGTCAGTTGATTTGTCGTTTAATTCAGACTTGTTTATGTTATGATGGATTTAAATTCGGTTCGAAGGCTGCAGATCTCGTAAGACATGCGTGGCATTTGCAATGACACAGTAAATGAACTGATTTAAAAAATTGCTTCTGCGCCGCATTCGAGAGGAATCCTCTGTTATTATCTATTATTATAAGATTACAGATCGTTGTTAAGAACAAACAACATAATTAAGAGTAAAATGAAAACACTTTCTAACTCAGATCGTTACACTTAAACTTATTTCAATTTATTCTACCTTGTATTTTTTAATATTAAAAAAAAAGCTCATGAACTTTTTTGGTTACCTTATCAATAGTTTGACAACATCCAGCTTCTACGATGAAATTGTAAATAATTATATTGTAAGAACGTTGATTGTGGAAAAATAAAATAATAAATGATAGTGTTCTTATACTGCAGAAATTCCAAGTTAATTCCAAGCACTTTCGTTCTTATGGATTAAATAAATGAAATTTAAAATTTTCGATATACATATTGCTATGTCATTTTAGTTTTGAAATTTGAAATTTGTTGTAAAAAATATTTTTGTACTTATGATTTTGATGTATTAATAATAATTTAGTTCGTGATTTGTCATATTTACATCAATTAACTTTTACATATTAGAGGAAACATTGCTATTACTAAACACAAATTTTTGCTAAGAAAAAACAAACATGAGGGAAACGATTAAAAGGTGCAATCGTCATCACCAGATTGACACACACATCAATCTCAAAGCAGTTCCGATAGATGTACACCATCATGGAGGGTTTGCAGTTCTTGAAGACACCTCCGAAGCCAAACTTCTTGAACCAGGAGCAAGTCCACTTTAGCCGATTTAAAGTTAAAGACATGTGCGGTTTCATTTGTTTACCAACTAAAATCAGAATTACATGGGGATTCATTCCAACCACGAATGCGAGGGACAAAGTTATTTTTTATAATAAATTTGAATTCGTGTTTTCATAAAAAATTGTTTTTCCATTCTCACTATTGTATGACGCGTTTCAAATTCTTTTAGCACAGCTTATAAATACAGGCTACATTAAATTGAGGTGCAGTTTAAGGAATAACACGGGTTTGAACGTATGAAGCGTCATTAAATATCAATGTGCAATCATCGCGAATCAACTAAATTACGAAGTGAAATAACAATAAACAATAGTTTAGTGCTAAATCGGACATAATTTAAATTAAATTCAACTAAACAAACAAATAGTCACTATTGTTGTAAATGAGAAAATTATTAATAAATAATTTTAATTTGAGTAGATTTTATTTTGGTTTATTTATAAACATAAATCTACGAACGTGCAAAGGACTTAAAAGCGTTCATAGATTTTATTACTTTAAAGCAAAAAAAGTTATGCCCTGAACCTAAAGAATCTCATATATTTAGATAAATATGTACGTTATTAAAGTATAAAAAAAACAAATAATATAGCATATAAAGGCAGGCGGCCACTGAACGCGAAACTAAGATAAGCTAAGCGAAACTAAGTTTTTTGAAAATTAGATCCACCGTAATCTTACGCGGACGTGGCAACTAAAGCTAAGGGAAGCGAAATTAGGAAAGCAAAGATATAACAATGTTTATCTTCGCTCGGTTGCCTCGTCCGCGTAAGATTACGTTGGATCTAATTTTCAAAAAACTTATGGCCGTATGCACAGACAAATCTTTAGACTTAAGCCAAAGTAAACCTTTACTTTGAACATGTAACTATACGGAACACAATTTGATATGAAGTTAGCTTTAAGTATCAAGTCCACCTTGAGATTTGTCTGTGCATACGGCCATTAGTTTCGCTCAACTTAGCTTCGCTTTGCGCGCAGTGGCCCGTCGCCTTTACTATTAAAAACTTTTTTGAAGGTTTCAGTAAGGCATTATTTTTCAGTTGCTTAATTACTTTGGCTATTATTTGTGACTACTTTAGAAACATTTAGGGCTATATTAGGTAGGTATATTTTATTTATTATGAATTCTATTCATGTGCCTCTTTCCTTTTTCAGACTTTTTAGTTTAATTTTATCATTATTTTATACATACATATAGTGCCAAATGCACTTAGAACTAAACATTCTTACCCATAAAGGGTTTCATATAAATGGGATGTACTTATGTTGCTGCTAATTAGATATTAATTTTAAATACATATTTTAATTTAAATGTTACTTAGAACCTCATGGTTCTTAAGTCGCGAATTAAGTAAGTACATCGAAAATTATAAAATTAAATTTATTTAATCTAGGTATAAGAACGAAAGTGCTTGGAATTAATTAACAAAAGGAAAAAAACCATAAAAAATAATTATAACAAACAAAGAATTGTTATTATTATTTTTTTAATTTAGCTTTTTCTTCTGTTTCATCTTGTTTTATTTTCTCCGTTTTCAGGACGTTTGTAACTAAATTAGGTATTAACTGCCTAGTATGTATTTAGTTTAAAAACCTGCTCCTAAAGTTATCTATGGCCCTCTGACGTTCTGTAGATGCACCAAACATTATTTTGAAGCATAAATGCTACTTTGATATACAATGTTTTACACACTGTGATTTGTTATATTAACGTCAATTATATTATTCTAATAAATAAATAATTGCTTACGTTTTTGTATTTATGAGTTTTCTAGGTACAGAAATCTTCATGCTTATGTTGCACAGTCCTGTAAAACAAATCGTCAACTTCAGCTGTAGTTCAGCCATTTTCCTCTAGATGGAGCAGGCAATAGCGATTTCATATCTGTATTGAAAATACATTACCGTGCAAAAATGAACAAAGGTATTCCTGTAAACGGCAATGCTGACAGAGGAAAAACTTTTGCTTTCAACACTTTCAAAATCAGCGTAATTTGCAAGATTATGTAAAACAAGTTAGTGTTTTCTCATGTGTCTACATATTTCTAGGAGTTTTCGACTTGAATATTTTAAAAATGTTAAATTGTTGTTGAATACTTGATACTTTTGTTGCAGATTTTAATTATAAAATATGTATGTCGATTAAGGACATCTTAAAATAATTGTTATAATAATAATGGCAAACAAATATCAAAAGAATACTAATTAAAGTTAAATCAAAGAAAAAATATAGCTTGCCGTTTATTAATGTTAACTGTATCTCTTATGCCCGATTTCTTCATCGCCTTATCCTACAGTTGAATTTATCTGTCAGTTAGAATGTGACACATAAGTATATGTACAGCCAAATATACGGCACATTTCAACTGACTGATAAATTAACCTTAGGATAAACATGGTGAAGAAATCGGCCATTAAAACAACAGATATCCCCATGCTAGGCTATGTTATCTTGGACACACTGTGTTTACATATATGCAAAAAAATTAAGAACAATGAAGGAGGCAGTGGTTTAGAAATAACAGATCAAAAAATGATCTCTTACCATAATAATAGTTTAAGAGATTTTTTGAAAAGAAATGTCAGATTCCAAAAGGTACACCTCCGAAGAATATAAAAAGCAAATGATGCTTTTATATACATATACAGGGTGTTTCTTATTAAACCGGTAAAATAAATCTGTATCATAGTTTACTGGAAAAATGTAAAAACCATAATTATGTCTCTTCGTTTTCGAGATATAATTGATCAAAAATTGTTATCAAAACCATGATACGTCACTGGCTAATGCATACCATAGATGTGTAATAAAGTTTTGCGATTAAGTCTCAGGGTGCGAATCTTGAAGTGGAAGTTTATATAAGCTATACATCTCAAAAGTTATTTACGAAATAGAAACTATGGTTCAACTCAAAAGTTATTTACAAAAAAGAAAATATGGTTCAAGTAATTATTGGAGTAACTACAATAATAGTGTCTCAGCAATAGATTGCCGTGTTCAATTTTGATATGACTGTCGTATATAAAGAATAGTTGAAAATGATCTTTGAGTGGAGATGTTTGCTTCACTCTAAATCGGTCAAGCACAATTGACAATCTAGCAGCTGACATATTACGTATACATTAAAAAGTCGTCCAATAATTACTTACGGGTTTATAGATACACTTAATGCATAACACCAATAAAATTTAGAATCAGTTAATAATAAAAAATACAACATAATTTATAATCTGCATAATATTTCAAACGCTAATTAATGGTTCACGACCATTAGAAACATTGTCTGTTACAAGTCGTTTTTTATTATTTTATGCGACGCATATCTATCGGTTGTAAATTTTGACACTACCATTCCTTGTTAATCTCACAGCAAAAACCAATAGATTTCGTAAAAAAAGGTTTATTTTGTCTGGTTTACTAAGAATCAACCTGTGTAATATGCCCATGCTTAGTGGTATGCAATATGATAAAGAATTCAGCACCTTCTGAATGTTTCTTTTTAGAAAATTTTGTGCAAATCGGTCTTGATTGCAGCAGATTCCTCGAGCAGGCTCTGTACAGCTGTTTCAGGCCTAGTTGGCTGACGAAGGCCCAACTAGGCCTGAAACAGCTATACAGAGCCTGCTCGAGGAATCCGCTGCAATCAAGACCGATTTGCACAATTTTTTTTAAAATTCTCATATGCTTTGACAGCAAGCATGGCCGCCTTGCATGGGATGACTTATTATGTGGCGAACTGGCTTCAATTTGTCAATCCTACTGCAATGTCAGGTCTAAAAGCAATCGAAAGATGTCGCTACTTAAAATGTTCGTTTCTTTTTAGGTATAAAGGAAATTTTTCGCTTGAAGAATTGAATTTACAAAGCAAGATAGGAATTTTCTTTGACGGGGCGCATTCGCTATATTCCAAAATACAAAAGTGAACTTTGTCAGAAGGAAATTATATAAGGTGTAATCGAATAAGTTTCACTTATTAATACTGTAAGTTCTTCATCACGTAAGGAATTAATTCTGCGAATATCAATGGTTTTGCTCATAAATTAAAAACTGACCTTCCACAAGACCGCATCGCCTTTTGTTTGAAAACCTCTGCTCGTTCGTCAGAGCGTCTGCAGTTTTTATAAACACATCGTAATACGATAAATTCCGCAAATGTCATGGTCACTGAGTCAGTGTCGCCCGCAACACAATTCGATGAGGAAATCTTCGACTATCTGTTTCATTAGATAGTCGATAATAATTACATTCTGATATTCCTTACTTTGTAAACAAATAACACGCTACCTGATTTCATTCGTTAATTTCACGTGTTAAAATGATGAATGAATGCATATTTTAAGTACATTGATTAGAAACAAATTGGTGACAAGAGAATTTTGCGGAGGCGAACATTTTTTTTGTTCCGTCAAATAAATAAATGCATTGACTGGACTTTATAAAAATGTGTAGTTTAACACTTTCCCTAAGTTTTGAGAAAAACATTCTTAAATCATTTACTGTAATAAAGTAATAAGATGCGATTTTGTCGATAGAGTTTAACAGTATAAACGTTTATTGTTTAATTCACGTGTAAGTGACTATTTGCTTTCAGAATATTAAATGATAAACTATGTCTAATAATTAAAAATGCAAATTTCAATACAACACTTGAACTATTGTAATCAACTGGCACTGTGAATCGGCGTACGCACAGTATCTCCGCGATTTTTTGGAATTTTATTTAGTCTGAACGTAATAAATAATCATAAATTAAGGGATGACGAGTTCGGGGTGCTTTTTATTCCAACAATACTTTTAGAATGTGACCTCATTGAATTACCTATTTTTTTATATATCGTTAGGTAGGATTAATTATTACTGTTTTATTTTAAATTAAGGAAATACATTAATATTGTTACGTACCCTTGGGAGGATTCGTAAATGGGGTCGTATCCCTCCCGGAAGAGTACTCGCTAGCTCGAAGTACCTTGTTGGAGTTATGAAAGGGCTTGACTTACCTTCTCCTTCGCTTTGCTGAGGGGGTAGTTGAGGGGTAGTAATGGAGACGGCACATTCACTTAAACCCCTTTATTCGCCCCAGCTCGGTTAAGAGGTCTACCAGGTCGCCCAGTCCAAGCACAACTCTCCTCCTTATCACTCCACGGGCGACTTGGTACCCCTCTCGCCTACCTTCCACCGACCACCAACAGGTACACCAACAGTTAGTACTGTATTTCCCACTGGAACGCGTTCAAGGCAGAACCCTTAAGTTTCTATAACTTATGAATAACTAAATGCCAGGAGGCATATTTTTGGGGGGAGGGAAAATTCCATGAACGCGGTGCCTGTGCCACCTGTTGGTGGTCGGTGGAAGGTAGGCGAGAGGGGTACCAAGTCGCCCGTGGAGTGATAAGGAGGAGAGTTGTGCTTGGACTGGGCGACCTGGTAGACCTCTTAACCGAGCTGGGGCGAATAAAGGGGTTTAAGTGAATGTGCCGTCTCCATTACTACCCCTCAACTACCCCCTCTGCAAAGCGAAGGAGAAGGTAAGTCAAGCCCTTTCATAACTCCAACAAGGTACTTCGAGCTAGCGAGTACTCTTCCGGGAGGGATACGACCCCCATTTACGAATCCTCCCAAGGGTACGTAACAATATTATTACATTAATATTAGTACAGGAGTAATAAATGACCTGCCTCAACGTTTATTGTATTGCATTTACTGCCTTATCATTTATTGCGCATATTAGTAAACTTCTCTCAACCGGGGCTTTAAATCTAAGCGAGTGCTTCTCAAACGTTTTATGTAAAAACCAAAAGTATATTTTTCCGGAGTTATTATTGACATTTTTCCCGAACGTCATAACTTCGCTTCTTTTCTTGTGTATTAACAGTGCTTACAATATGTGAAACTTATTTGATTACACCCTGTATTAAAAAAATGAGTAAGCACCATTATGTTTCATTTCCTTCCTAGCTGGGCGGCATATTTGTCACTCGTTGTTTTCAACTCAAAATTGTTTATTAGTTTCAACTAACCAATTTTCATTTCAACAGAAACATTTAAGATTAATGTTTCTACGTTGCTTCGCAAATATTTCTACTAACAACACGCTAATTTATCGAAGCCACGCTACAAATCAGTTTTAATTAGCTAACATTAACTGCTTATATTTAATTAATTTTATGCCATTTTTTTCAATTTCTACGACGTATCAACTTGTCATAAATTTGCGGTAATTGTCTGCCTGTACTTCCTTATTAAACAAACAATCGAGACAGATTTTATTCGGCGTGAAAGGAATGCCAGTACTTACTTCCTCATCTGTTAAATGTGTTTGTTTCGATAAAAAAATTATTTCGATAACAGTCCGCTTCCTGCTCTGTATTAATTAATAAACAAATTAGTCGGGAGATTAGATGTAGAATAAAACAATCTGCTGCTTGTGTCACTTGCATGAGAAGTTATTAGATTACGTTTTCGTTTAATCGTTTAAACTAAACCTAAATAAAAACTTAAATGAACAAGGAAGTATTAACGTAATATTGTTACGATTTGGTTTAAATAATAAGTTATCTTTCCATAGAAAATAAAACAAAATCCATCATTTCATCTGTTTCATATTTTTATTTTGCCTCCACTTTCCCTGTCTGTTCTTGGTGACATTTAAGCATTAAATATCATAGTATCTAAGTTTTCTGAACAAAACGGAATTTTTTCATGAATAGATTTTACCTGGTCAGTTAAAATTTGAAAAAAATCATGTGTTAAGCCCTAGAATAATGAAACCTTTCATTCGTGTGAAAATGTTTCATTTAGCGGCACACCCCTGGTGCCAACGCGCGCAAAAAAATCTCAATTGGACGCGTGCAGCACGTGAAATCACATGACATGCCATCATTGTACGGTCATCTGCGGCAATACGGGTCGCGTGTTATCCAACCCCTAAACTCATCCCTTAAGTGCCCCTATGCGGGCTAAAATACCAGTAAATAATAACAATGCCTTAATTGGCGAAAGCTCGGAAGTTCCCCCTTCGACTACAATTTAAACACCCTTAGGAATTAACGACTGTTATAACGCTATAAATACTCTTTACTGAATTTCTTATGAATTTATAATTCTTTCTGAATACTTAAAGCGAAGCAAATTTAGTAGTATCTACTAATTAATACCTGTACAGATAATAATCAATGACTCGTTTAAAAATATACGAAAGGTCTTTTTTGTTAACTTTTTATAATAAGGATAATACAGTCTCTCCGCAACACAATGCTAAATTGCGATCGAATCCTTTCTGACTGCTATCACGAGTAGGTTGGACTAGTAGTGCATTGCCCCGAAATAAAATTCAATAAGGGGCACAGGAATGGTCATCCTGTATCCATCTTCCAAGGAGAAATAAAACTCGTATACTTGCTTACTCGCCTGCATATCTCCCTAATAATAGCAGTCAGAAGGGATTAGATCGCAATTGGGGAGACATTACGTTTGCTTTTCACTGTACATATTAATTTTAAGGAAAAACATATTTTGTCACTTATTTGCAACCAACGCAATATTTCTTTATTTATCCTTTTTCTTTAATAATAATGAGAGTATGTGACGAGAGAAAACCCATATAGAAATACCAACTTTATTTAACATTTCACCGGCGTTCGTTCTCTTATCACGTCCAATGAACATTTCCCATAGGTAGAACCCGTATCCTCCGTATGCTTCGGTTGATTTTATATTAGGAAGGGTGTGATAAAATAGGGAGACCCGCCACACGGATCACTAACCGCATCCAAACATATGTCGCTTTGAATCACCATTTAGCGCTTGTTTTATTGTCGTTGGCGTTTTTGTAAAAAAAGGGTACTTGAGAAAATCGTTAGATTTAAATCATGGGGGAGCGCTTGTGGTTTACTTAATGTAAATTAAAGAAGAAAAATAAATTTACTCAATAATTACATCACATCAATATCTCATTTCTAAGTGCCCATTTCACGACTTTTTTTTAATGAAATCTCAACGATGGTTTTGGCAACACCTGAGCAAAATACGGTAATTTATTTTACCCAATTTTCCAAAGTTACCGGTAAGTCTTAGATATATACTTTAATCGTTTATAGTTTGCCAAATATGATCCCACTGTCTTCAAAATTAAGGAAAATATTCTGCAACTAAATGCATTAAATCTATTATAAAGGAAGCCACTAATTTTAATCTGTTGATTTTTGCAGTTTGCATTAATTTTAATATTGTTGATGAGATTAGCCAATAAAATGTTATAATATTAAATAGCGGTGGTTATCGAATAAATGTAAACAATTTTGTTGAATAGTTCAACAATTAATAACCGAATAGTGTGTAAGAACAAATATTTAAACTTTAAATGCGATTCATCCAAAAATTACGAAGATTCCTTTTCACACTTCCCATCAATCTTTGCACTGTACCATCTGGTATCATTTTTGTAATTCTTTTCCATTTATATTATAAATTATTAATATTTTGGGCTGGGTGTTGATAATTTGATAATATTTGTTTCATATAGGACCAA
This sequence comes from Dorcus hopei, assembly GCA_033060865.1. Taxonomy (NCBI): domain Eukaryota; kingdom Metazoa; phylum Arthropoda; class Insecta; order Coleoptera; family Lucanidae; genus Dorcus; species Dorcus hopei. Next base: position 26,823,434 of record CM065419.1, on the reverse strand, counting down.
TCCTTTTTTTCAATGGGGCATAATTGAGAGTAAGGTTTTCGTTTTTCTCAACAAATTCTTTGTGGCTTGTTTTATAACAGCATTTTTTGCCTAATAACAAGTTTTCAAATTTGGTCCAAATAGTATGCAGTCTTATAAGAGACAATAATCGTGTTTTAATATACTAAGGGGGGAGATATCCACCTCTTAATAAATTGGCTAATAGTTATTAGACGAATAACTAACGAGCTCCTAAATAAAAACCTGGTCAAGTGGGTTGTGATCGAGAATTTATCCATTGCATTTACATAGCAGAATTACTAAATATAGCCTACTTGACCAGGTTTTTATTTAGACACGAGTTACCATGGAAACTATTCATAAAGAATCAATCAACTATTCAGAAAAATCAAGTTATTCGTCGAATAACTTTAATATCTCGACATTTCTCCATTTTTATGGTAGAGATTTGAAGAGCGAATGTTTCATCGTTAATGATACAAAGATTTTGAATAGAAACCGGTTAGTATTAGAAGGGTTGATTTCATTTTCGGTTTTTGCAATTTCTATACAAAAGTACCTAAAATCTTTTTTTTAGCACTGAACAAAATTCAAAGGAGAGCTTTTCGTTAAAACGTGTCACGTGCCTCACAATGACGAAGCAGTCGATAATAGGAGAGACATATACCTACCATCTATGTGTAATTCTTACACCTGGTTATTCACCTCTAACCTGTGCACTTAAACATTTACATACAAAATGAGTTTTATTTACGCGGGTTTTTACATCCTTTTAGTGTTTGCAAATTTATTTACCTACGAAACACAACAGTCAACTTTGGATTTTAATATTTTCGTTTATTTTATTTTTTTATTCAAAACAATTACACCTTAAATTAGTATTCTAAAATAAAACTGTACTTCTTTAAAACAGTTATTACAGTATTAATTTACTTATTTATTATCCAAAGATACTTTTAATTATTTCACGTAGTTTTTTTGACATCTATCATTGGAGTTTTGTGTGATACGTATCCAGCATGAAACTAGATTATTTTGGACAAAGTTTTCTCTCAAACATTTACAATTGCCTTTTGTCAACAAAAAAAAGTGCAATTTGATTGCTCCACGAAAACAGTTGAATCGACCATGGCAAAGATACAAGAAAATTAAATTTTTTAATATTTTTGGATGTATGGATAAAATACTACCCATAAGAATTAAAAAAAGAATACGTAAATTAGTTCACTATATGGAAAAGAACTGTAATTAACTTAGAAATTTTGTCGTTAAGACTTGTACATTCAATAAGCGAGCCAATAATTCAGAAGAAATATTAGCAGAAGTGTTCGAAATATATCTACATTAAACGAAGAAGAAGACTACGGTTTGGTTGAAAAACAATGTGTAAGGATAATGGAAAAGAGCAAAAGTTAGGGAAACTGAGAACAACGAACAGAGAAAATAGCAATGAAGAAATAACCACGACAAACAAATATAAATGGTGTTTGATAAAAAGAAAAATTAAGATTATTATCATTAGTGAAGTTTAATGAAACAGATGATTGGCTTGGGGAAGAAAATGGAAAGCACCAGGAACGAATAAGAATAGATTAAAACAGAAAAAATAGCAGTGGATAGAACTTTCCTATGTTTTGTCGCAAGTACTGTTCTTGGAATCTTTTGAATTTGGTGTGAAATCACACATTTGCAAAAAATCGACTATTTGTTATTTTGATCCTGGTTTAGTTATTTTCATAGAAAAAGTCCTAATATGTACAAGCAACTTCCTTATTTTAAACTCATCGTGACGTGGTTCGTTTATTTACATTATTTGTACACAACATTGAGCACTACGTAGTAGTAGGTGTACGATACGATAAATTAATTTTCCGGAAATCACGGAAGCATATCGTTCCCTTCCGGTGACGTTTCCGTCAACGCGAAACTCGCCTTCAATCACCTGATTTATATATCGCGCATTCGTCGTGTTTCATTGTTATCCGGCCCTCTCTGAAACATGCAAATTCGTTCGGCAAACGTATACAAAGCGTTTCATACTTTACAAACAAGCAGCGCATAAACTTGACGGGAGATTGTTGCTATTTCTGAAAGAATCGCGCGTATTTATGCACAAGGTTACTCGGGTATTTATGCGGTACTTTATGTGGCTGTCGTAGCTGACACGTTTGAGTGTATATTTTTATGGACATCGGATGTTTTTTCATGGTGGCACGTCCTCCTGTAAAAGGTTTTTCTTTTCTTTCATTACATTTACGTATAGATGCCCAATAAAGACCTATTACAAAGGAAACACTTTTTGAAATCTACATTATACTACCTAAAATGAAAGCACCTCAAAAACTGAAACAAATTTGATGATTGCATATCTAGAAGTATTTCTACATATGTCTTAATTAATTTCATTTAGTCAATAAAAATTAGAATAAAGCAAGATATGGTGAAGTAAATAAATCTTAATAAATGAACCTCACAAAAGACAACTTGCAATCACGCGTTTGTTCTTAATTCGTTGAATCTTAGAGGGGTCGCTAATGGATAAAACGAATTATTGACTACCGAGTGAATAAAAAGCAGATCGGAAAAGTGTATTACAAAATTATAATTTTGTTACATTGTTTTTTTTTAAGTTATAAAGAGCTTAAATAAAAAGCTTTTAAGAGAATAATCCCGTAAAGAAATCACTGTTTGGTCTTATTCGTTCAACACCAATTATAATTGGTGTTGAAGGAATAATAATTTGTGAAATCAGTATTCCTGCATATAAGCTATTATTAATTAAAAGCTTGTTTAAAATTGCTGTTGATTGCAAATAAATCAAAACAATTTCATTTTCAATTTTCGAGCGTATTTACATACGTACGTAACTTACAGATAAGATATCTGTAAGTTGGTAAACGGAAAGTTCTATCATTCTTTCTATTATTAACACTTTTGCCGTTATTGCAGAGGTTTCCGTGTACACTCGGCCGCAATTTTGCGGCCGATATGATTTATTCTTCTTCTTGGAATTTGCCGTTCCGTTTGTATGACGATTAATTGGAACGAAAGGATACGGGAAACTGATAAAAAAATCACAATAACCGTAGTAATTATACGTCCAATAAAACTGTATTTTTTAATGAAGATGTAATGATAATGACAGGCGTAGAGGAAGATAGTTTATCTACAAAAAAAATACAAAAGCAGAAGATCCATTTAATTAGTTTTATGTATTATCGGTGATCTATCGCCAGATATCAAGTGGGTTCGATAAAAAAAAACAAACAACGTAAGTTAATTAAATTAATTAAGAGCAGTAGTTTAAAAAGTACAACTTTCCAAAAGTATTTTACTTCTATGACTGCAGGTACTTTATTGTTTAATGTTATTCAATATTTAGGGTTGCACCAATGTTGTTGTTAATTAATCCTAGATCAGTTAATTCATTAGATTGATTAAAGTAGAAGAAAATAAAATCGATTAAAATAAATTTGAATAAAATTAGATGAAGCAACAAATTGTAACTTAGAATAGCAAAGATGAAATGAGAATTAATAAAATTTATATAGACAGAAAATTAAAGCAAGCGGAAGGAACATAATTACAAAAGCAACTAATCGATAACAAGCAAGAAACCAATCAATCCGTGGAAGATGAGGAAGAACAAAACAAATAAAAGACGTTACATAATGAAAAGAAAAGGAAACTAAGTAATTAATTGATGAACAAATGAAAAAATGAAGCAACTGAAGTGAAATTGAAAAAGAATCGGTGATTGATAAAAGTGCAAATCAAGAAGAAACAGATAATTTTTTAGATTGGTTTATTAAATGTAAAACAATAAAACAATAAAATCGCGCGAGAGGAAAAAATTAGAGACAAAAGCAGGTTGCTGTTGCATAAAAGAATTAATAAATGAAGTCATTAACAACTTACTAGTTTTCGGAACAAAAGAACAAGAAAATGATCTCGTTTTTGTTATTTTTTTCTACAGTCCCTTGTTTCTAATCTTAATGCTTCAATTAATTTCCTTTAATCCTCCAATATTTTCTTGATTTTCGTTTTTTCTTAGGTTCTTCTTGTCTGTTTCTCTTCCTACCATTTGTTATTATTCTATTAGTATTTATTGCACATTGCCGTACGCCAGATACCGAGTGATTTTTTAAATTTTTTATCAACTCTGACCACGAAATCTAGACGACATGTCTTAGCTTAAGTGAAAAGTACGTCATTGCACTCCTTGATGCTGTTTTATTACAGTAAAGCTAAGACATGCCGTCCAAATTCCATGGCAAGAGTTGATAAAAAAATTTTAAAAATCGCTCGGTACTTTTATCTACTGGTTTTTCCTGGAGTTATTATTTCGATAGCCATCAGGTACTGTACACTTCTTCAGATTGTTCACCCTTAAAATAAAAAAAATTAAATATCACCTAAAAACATTATACCACACAACGAACATAGATAAGCTCACGCTCATTCAAGCTAGGGCGACCGATAAAATTAGATCACTGTCCGAAATAAGAAGAAAGTTACTGAGAAGAATTAAAGGAATAAATCAAAATTTAATATTCTCCTAAAAACCTGGTAGAGTATTTGATAAAAGACCTACACAGGAAACCCTTATAAACGCAAGGAGAATTGAAGAATTTTGGAAAGATATATACGAGAATGCAACCGAAATCAACTTGAAGGATGACTGGATAGACCAATTCAAGCGTTTGTGCTAGAAGCTCCTTCGACAGGAGGACGAAACCCAATCCGTACAGGAAAATGAAAATTTCCGAGCGATAGTTAATAAGAAGAAATTGGCGGCGCCAGGTCCGGACAAAATAACCAATTTCTGGTGGAAGAAGTTTAAAAGCGTCCAAAGTAATCTCTGTACTGCTTTTTACAAATTAGTGGATGAAAGAGCAGAAATACCAACGTGGCTAACAACCGAGAGAACCGCCCTAATTTTTAAGAAAGGCGACCCTGGAGACCCAAAAAACTATAGACCTGTTTGAACACCTTATATAAAATTTTCACTGAAGTGTTGTATCAGAGAATCCTTCGTAGTATAAATCCAATATGGTCATATATTAATGAGCAAAGAGGGGCGAGAAAGGGAATAGCCGGGTGCAGAGAAAATCTCCTTATCAACAGATCCATTTGTCATGATGCGTTTTTTTAAAGAAGGAATTTTTCCATGGCATGGATCGATTATAAAAAAGCATATGATTCCACATCACATGAATTATTGTTAGATCTGTTAAACACTTTAAAGGTAAACATAAACATAAGAGATTGCGTTGGTAGATTAATAGTGGAATGGCAAACAAAGTTCCTGATCAGTACAGCAAAAAAAAACTATTGAAACAGGCATCATCAAACACAGAAAGGGAGTGTTCCAGGGAGACTCCCTCAGCCCGCTGCTCTTCTGTATAACTTTATTGCCACTGTCCGTGGGACTAACGGCCGGCATTACCAACGTTTTAAGGAGACCTTAAATTTAAGTCGTGTTTAGATTGTGACATTTCTGCTTGGTTTATATAACATCAATCACAATCTAAACACGAATTAAATTTAAGGTCTCCTTAAAACGTTGGTAAAACCGGCCGTTAGAGCCCAAAGCGATTATATGAGCAGTCCACTCGCGCGGAGAACATCTAAAGTGACCCACTTGCTGTACATAGACGACCTTAAAGTATATGCTACTAATAAAAAGGAACTAGATCGAACTCTGAACGCAATCTCCAGACACACTACCAACATTGGCATGCAATTGGGACTGAACAAATGTGCTACCTGCCATATTCCTCGTGGAAAAAGCATAAATTTCATTGAGGATACAAACCTGATTGATGGTATAATATTATTAAATGTCTAGAAAACAATGAAACACGCTTATTTAGGCGTTGAGTCTAAAACTGTGCAGGAAACAAAAACCGTTAAGCGTAAAATACGAGATAGGTACGAAGACCTAAAAAAAATAAATTGGTCTTCAAGTCTAAGTGCAAAGAATAAGATCGCGACGACAAATATGTTGGCATGTCCTATAGTTCGTCATACGTTTGGAGTCTTTAAATGGAACATCGACGAAGTGAAAGATTTTGACAGAATCACTCGAAAGACAATGACCCAAAATAGGTCCTTGCACGCATTAGTTCAGTTCTTGTAAGCTTCCAGTCAACTTTCGTCATTAATGACGTTAAACCAATACCAACTGAACTCAAGATGTAACGTACGATGTATTCATTGAAATTTAGCAACATTTTGTTACTACAAGTTTTTGAAAATTACAATGATGCCACCGCTTCAATTATCACTAACGTTAGATGTGTTTACTGTGAATATACGACACGTACATAACTTATACATCGTCAACCACCGATCACATGTAAGCACTTCAATACTTGGCCACACTGTTATAGCATTACGTCATAAATATGAATTACGAAAGTTGGCTGGAAGTTTACAAGAACTGTAGATAGATTGTATCTCCCTAGGTAGATTGGAGGAAGAGACTTAATCAGCCTTAATTGTCTGCGGCAATAATCACAAAAACCACAGACAACCTTCTTAACATTGTAAAAACCTATGAGGAAATCGGGAATGAGGCATTCCTGTATCAAGAAGCTCGAAGGGCCGCGAATAAATTAGACCTTCATTTCAATGCGAATCGTGAAGAAAAAAAAATGGAGAAAATGATAACTTTCATAAAAACACTTCAGGAAGAAAGTACATACAGCAGACACCTAAATAAACCAATGCATGGATTGTATTTTGGTCATATAGAAGAACATAACCTATCCAAGAAGATGACATTCTCCTTCCTGAGAGCCAATGGCCTAAAAAGTGAAACTGAAGGATTTACAACAGCATGTCAGGATGGGGTATTTAGAACTCTGATATACCAAAAACAGATCCTGATAAGATCTATACAGAATACTAATTGTAGAAAATGTAACAAGCAACCTGAAAGTATTATGCATATACTGGCAGGCTGTGAAGAGTATGCAAAAGCATTCTCGTACATAAATAGCCACAATAATGCCCTGAAGGAGCCTTACTATCACCTTCGACACAAGGTGGCGGTAGATGAGCACAAAAAAATAGCCTATATCCAGAATGATCAACCGTCAGTGTGCGAGAGCTCCAAGGGCAAGATCTACTGGAATTTTCCATTTTCGACAACACACCAAATAACAGCCAACAATCCAGACTTAGTAATAGTAGACGAAGACACAAAAGAGATATATGTCATTGAATTTTCCACCCCAGCTGAAAATAATATACAGAGTAAATATCGGGAAAAAACCGGAAAATACCAACCGTTAATCTACGATTTAAAAAACACATACAAGAGATATTTAGTAAATCTGGATGTGATAATTGTAGGTGTTCTGGGTGGAATCGCCCATAATCTTCTAGAAAATCTGAAGTAAGGAATCGGAAAAATGGCTGGTAGCATGGATGCAACAGGCAGTTATACTTGGGTCCCTCAACATTCTAAACATTCTACGACGACATGATGCCCTACCTCCCCAACCGTACATCTTGACAGACGCGGTGTGATCTACATACGAACTCTAAGATTGACAGAACAATTTAGTTTTTAAGTTCCTATATAATATAATATCTACATTTATATATATATATAATATCGTATACATGTGTATTGGGATGGACATTGTATAGTTGTTAATCTTTGGCTTTGAATTAAAAAAAATAAATAATAATAATAATAACACTACAGCGGCAACTCAAAAAGTAATCACTTTCATATTCGAAACACGAACACTGTGAAGCTCTTTTGATAGATTTAACAAAAGCCTTTGACTGCATGCCACACGACTTATTTACTGCAAAAATGGAACAATATGGATTCAGAGGAGTAGTTTCCAAATTAATATCATCCTATCTAAGTAACCGTAAGCAGTACGTTGAACAATCCCAAGACAGAAGTTCAATGATATCAGTCACAAGAGGCATCGCCCAGGGCTCGATACTTGGTCCACTGTTTTTTATCTTATTTATGAACGACCTCCCATCGTACATGGAAAAGTTTGCCGTTCTCTACGCGGATGATACCACGGTGTTGAACAGAAACAAGGATCTTCATAAAATTGACGCGATGTCTACAGACGCTTTATCAAACCTATCGAAATGGTTTACTGCCAACGAACTCTTTCTGAACAACGAAAAAACAGAGAGGATTCTGTTTACATCGTCCAAAAAAATAGAATCATCTAACATAAAAACCGTCAAATACCTTGAAATACACTTAGATTCACGCATTACCTGGAGGCCCCACGTCGAAGAACTTCGCAAACAATTAGCAAGTTGGGTTTACGCTATAAGAAGAGTCGCTCAAATCATAGATAAAACCGCAGTCGTTAATGCTTATCATGCTTTATTCCACTCTAGGATGTTCTATAGGGCAGAACTGCAGGAAGTACAGAAATCTTTATACTCCAGAAAAAGGCCGTAAGAGCTATAGATTCAGTCCCTCAAGCTATCCACTGCAAGCCATTTTTTCGTAAATACGGAATACTGACTCTTCCTTGTGTGTACATCTATCAACAACTGATCGCCTCTAGAAAAAGTTTATCACACCTCCCTGTTCAAGGAAGTCGACATTACTAATCCACCAGAGAGGCCGAAAACTTGATAATCCCGATTGACTGCATCGGACTCAAACAGCGATGGATTAAGACTTTTCAACAAACTGCCGACCGATTGGAGAACACTGTCTCTGGAACTTTTTAAGAAAAATATAAAGAACTATCTCTTAAATAAAGCATTTTACTCATTAACTGAATTCTACATTGAATAAGTATTTGGTTGGTTTTCTCTATATTTTTTATTTTTATATGTAGATATTACTTTACTTGTGCTATGATTTTGACCTGTACTATTTTAGTGCCCAAATATATCTTATAATATGCCTTTATTTTCTAATTTCCATAACAAATTATTAGAATTACAAAACCAATTTTCTTTCATCCTGGTATTATTTTAATATTTTTCTTTCTCATGTTATCAACTTTCTTGCTTATTATGACGCTCATGAATGCTCTAGATCACTTATCATACTTTCTTCGGTTATCCCTTTATAAAATGTATTCGTTTCTAATAATTGCCTTCTGATATAAGACCTAATAAATTAGATTTTATTCATTTATCCTTTTCTTTTCTAGTTACTCTATAGTTAATAATTTACGATATACCTAGTATTGAATTTATTATTATACTATCGTTCGATCGTTATTCTGTGTAGGCTAGTACTATTACCACATCCGTTATTTTTAGTTTTCATTTATTATTTCATAGTTTATTCAATGTTTTTACGAAAGGATACCACCCTCCTCATGTTTTAGGAATTTTTCAATATTTTAAGTTTTAAGATTTATCTGTAGGATGCTTATGCTACACATTTCAGTTTCTTTATTGTTTAATATTTATTTATTTTGTATCTCGCTGTTTCTTCCTGATTCGCTTTTCATTTCAAAATAGTGGTAGTGGCATGTGGTTTTTATATGTATATGTTTCTCTACACTATTTTTTCCTTCCTTTTAGTGAACCAATTTTAACGTCTTTGGCAACCTGGAATATACATGTAAATGTTGGATGCGAGTCGTCAGGATCGCAATGGGGCCCCCGAGCATATTCTGTATAGCTATTTCGGCCCTAATTGGGGCCTCATCAGCAGAACAGTAGCTCAAGAACTCCACTGCAACCCCGACGACCAACAAGATATACGCACGCTTAGCGCGTGAAAGCAAACATGTGAAATAATTGCGCCCCAGCACAACACGAATTTATAAGTCGGAAAATGGTTGTGCTGGGGCGCAATTATTTCACATGTTTGCTTTCACGCGCTAAGCGTGCGTATATCTTGTTGGTCGTCGGGGTTGCAGTGGAGTTCTTGAGCTACTGTTCTGCTGATGAGGCCCCAATTAGGGCCGAAATAGCTATACAGAATATGCTCGGGGGCCCCATTGCGATCCTGACGACTCGCATCCAACATTTACATGTTTGCGATGACACGTTTTGTCCGCTTCGACTGCCATCTCGTGCGTGTTAGCTTATGAGGCAACGGCATTGTTGCTATTTGCTTTCACGACACGAATTTATAAGTCGGAAAATGGTTGTGCTGGGGCGCAATTATTTCACATAGAATATACATATTAATATTTTTCATTAATATCTTTTTCTTCTTTACATTTCACATTATTGTTAACTTTCCTGCATTATGTATACTTTTCTTCCTGTGAAATACTTCTTTTACACTTATTTTACTTTTTACTTTGGTTCGCTTAAAAAGAATTATAATTTTGTACTATTCTACTTCTTACTGTAAGCCCAGGTCTTTCCGTCTCTATAAACTAACTAATAGTTATTCGGCGAATAATTGTCAGGGAAACAATTTATAAAATCAAATAACCATTCAAAAAAATCAAGTTATTCGCCGAATAACTTTAATGGACAGATGAAAAGACCCGTCACCTTTCTTTCATTGTTTTTTAACATTTAAAAATGGTACCTATACTTCAAGGTTGATTCAAACCACATTTTCACTTTCATGCTTCCTCGCTTTCTCGTTTTTACAATGACCTTTCACAAAAACATTTTAAAGCAAACAAAGTCCAGAGCAAATACAATTGCTATACCATCCAAGATTCTCAAGCTTAAAGCATACGAGTACTACTAACAAATATAATTTTCAGAAATAAACAATGTAATTATAAGGCGCACAGGCCGTCGTATTTCAACAATATGAAATAACACGAGAGACGATTCAGACAAAGACGTTGCACCGATGAGACAATAAATTCTAGAAAACGATTTTCTCATCGGCGGCCTTGCCGGATTCGTGTCGTGATTTTCCGTTTCCGGGATATATTTTCACGATCTACGAACGCGCTAATTGTAGATGCGGAAATAATTCCAGACAATTAATTTGAAATTTTTAGGAGAGAAGGACACGATATGACTACAATGGATAACAATAATAATGCGACAGAGGAAGGTAAGTATAAAATACCTGTTTGTTGAGGATATTTTAATTTTAAAAATATATTTATAAGTTGTGCTTTTTTAAATCCAGTTTACATCTGTCCAATTGTGTGAAAGTTTCGTCAATTTCTAAAATTGTAAGCAGTAGAATTGGTTAAAACAAGTCAAATTAACTTCTGAAGGAGGTATCATTTAGTTTCGTAATGTCAATTTGCCTACAACAGGTCTATAACTGTCACTTCTCCTAGCTTAAAAGCAGGCTGTAGTTACAATGTCAACAGAAAATTAAGAGTTAAGAGATACTGTTAATGACATCGAATGCCTTATAACAAGGTATTAATCTTGTTTACCATTGTACCTTCTGTTACTTCATCAAAAACCGGGTCAATAACTTCTAGGAACAAACAGAAATATTCAACATAGGTTTTCATACATGTGCAAAAAATTATAAACAATTAATTTAGTTATATAGTAGCTTTCTCTTCAAAATATTTCAAACATTTTGTCATATCAAAGCGTGATAATGCAGAAAATTCCGCAGATAGAACCGATATTATCTCGACGGTTATTAGCGTTGTACCCGTTCGCAAATATCGTCCCTATCTGAAATCTTAATCTTCCCTCAAACAAATGTGACCTTATCTACTGCAGATAATTTTATTTTTAGGCATTTAATTAAAAAAAGAACGAGATAATTAACGAGCAGCGATGGTTTTAGTCAAATGCGAAGACAAAAAGCGCTTTAAGTGCATGCGCCACACAGGTCGTAAATTTTTTCGATGATGTGCATGTCGTTCCAGGCATGGAATTCGTGACGCTATGCAACTTACCTGCATGATTATGTATTAGGTAGTTAAAATTCATGTGCTTTTATTGATCAAACTACAGACAGACGATTAAAGAATAAAAAATTAATCAGAAAATTAAAGTTACTTTCGAAGATTTAATTTAAGCCTTGTTTAATAGGTTTCAAAGTTTCGTTCTAAAAAGATTAGATAAATTACAAGAAGTGTCATATGAAGATACTGATTGATTACAATAAAATTGGCCTTTCAGTGTAGATATACCTATTTTAAAGTTACAAAACAACGGAAAATGAAACTGCATTACAAGTATAAAAAAATAAACTTCACTTTACTTCAAATAAATTAAAGTGACTGCACATGTGGTTGACAAGAATATGGAAACATTATGATTCAGCAAAGAAGAATGCAATTTGTATAAAGAAAAATAAACATATAAATTAGAAAGAATAAAAAAGGAAAGGATGGAACTGATCCAAGACAACAAGTGTAGAATTAATGGAAAGTAATCAAAAGTGAATGATTATCCATTAAATGACATAACTTCAAAGAAATAACGTGTCATTATGATATTGTAACGATTTTAATGGTTCTATTAATTTTTATTTTAAAACAAAACACGAAGTAGTTAATAAACTAATTTATTAACAAGAAAACTAATTAACACTAAATTAAACACTAAATAATTTACAAGCTTAATGGCGGATTTCACAAACGTTACTTAAATTTAATCATCCGTTAAAAGTAAACGTTGCCATGGTTACATGTGTTGAAGGTATAGGAATGATTATTCTTAATCGATGATTAAAGTTAAGTGACGTTTGTGAAATCCAGCATGAATCTAATTTATTTTAACAGCCGAGCGAAAAAATCTAACGTGAAACTTTAATGCGAAACTTTCTAATGCCGAATTCTTCCCGAACTATGGCCCACTCGCGGCCGCGTGCATTTTATATACCGAAGCTGTTGTTCTCGTATTTTCTGGAAGACGACAGGTTGTCTGATCTAGTTTATTCTGCCGCCAGCACTTTCTCGGCTGTCGCCTAAGGTGCATCGACTAGACGGCTGTGACGCAAGAGACAGTCTGATGCCGGCTGGTGTCGACAAATCATTACAATATGTATATTGCGGTGTTTATAAGCTAAACGAAAGACTTTTTCAATGAAATAATTTGTAAATATTAAAGAGAAATTTAGAGTAATGTATAAGTTATGTTATACAGAATTTATTTGTTTACAATTATTAAATTCAAGTGTTTATCAAATATATTAAGTTTGTGTAAATATTTATAGGAATAAGCAATTTTAAATTACATGTATACAGGGTGTTTCATTGAAGATGCACCAAACTTGAGGGACAGGTTTCTGACATTATTTCAAACAAAATATCTTAATAAAAACTTTTAATCGGTGCAACTTGAAATTTGCATAATTTGGAGCCGATGTTTTTATAAATACCGTAGCGATTTAAATTTCTGCCGCCGTGAAACAAGACGAGCGATTTAAATTGTTTTATGAATGGCACGCGGCTGCAAGAAGACAATAAATATCTATCGTAAACGAAAAAATTTATGAGAAGCTTTTAAGTTTGCCCTTGACCGCAAGCCGTGTTAAAGGCGAACACTTTGAAAAAAGCGTGCGTTTTCGTCGCACTAACATTTACGCAAACCGTAATTACATCAAATTTGCCGAGTCTTAATAATGTACGATAATTAAAGCTTGTAACGGGTTTTTATTTATTCCTGTATCCAACAATTACTACAATTATGTACAGTTAATAAATTGGGAAAATTAGTAACTAGAATTATTGCTTCCGCCGCGCCGGTCTGCTAAATTATTTGCCTATCAGACTGAACTTGGTCACATGAGATAGAAACAAATTCGGAAGCAGGCAAATTACGAAAACGGCAATTACCTTACAACATGTGTTCGAATAATCTGCGTATTCTCGAAATCGCCCATCGCACACACCAACACACCCACACACACATAATAAATTTAAAAATGAAAAGTATAAACAACTAATTACTCGTCACTGCAACATTAACCAGAACGGAGTGAACGAACTAAATGTGTTTCATCATATCATCTGAGGCGCGACAGTTTATGGGGTAATAAAGTAAAAAACCGAACGTTAAGGCAGGTTAAGAATTCGGGCCGCTCTCATCTATTGTACGTTTTAAAAATATACGATTCTCCTTTCCCTTCGATTATCTCAAAACTTATTCATTTAAAAAAAAATATTATAGGAAATTTTTATTTCTTTTCACGATATCTACCGACATACCGAATTTGGTGCATCTTCACTGAAACAGCCTGTATATGAAAGAATATACATGAATTTTTGAAATGTAAATACGTAGGATTTAAAGCCAGAATTGTAATACAGTGCACCCGCGCTAACGTGAACACTGCTTAACATGAACTCCTGGATAACGTGAACATCTAAATTTTAGCATTGGCCACTGTCTAACGTGAACTGTGCACCTCGCTAACATGAACAGCTACTTTATGTACTACAGAAATTTACAACATAAGTCCAAACAATCACTTCTTACTTTCTTTTTCCAAAAATACATAATATGAAGTACATAAATAAAGGTTGAAAGTAATGTATCATGTTTTTAATTGTTTTTAAGAGATGAAGACTATACAGCCCAAATTCCTTGAGTTGAGAGACCTACTCCACTTACACTTTTTTAAATTCAGAGAAGCTTTAATTTTCCTTTTATTGATTTTTTAACTATCTATCGTAAATTACTGATGATTAAAGGACCTATACTGACCATAAACTTGATTAAACAAGTAAATATAAAAGCAAATTTCAATTTCAAATAACGACGAAGGTCAAGTTTGAGTGTGAGCGGTGTTTCTGAATTTGCCCCTAAATCTCGGAAACATGAATAATCGCGCAAACATGAACATAGTCGGTTTTAATTAGTTCACGTTAGAGCGAGTGAACTGTAATTAGAATAATCAAGTTATCAATGCAATTGACGGCCGGACGTTGTTGGAAACTGTAAGCGGCAGCGCGGAGTTCGGAAATTGGATCAGTGAGGGCGCCGCGTCTGAGCTATTTTAACTAAGGTAACCATTGCGCCTACAAAACAGGATCCGTGTTGTGTACATTCATTCAAGGTAGGATCAAAGATCGACACGGATCTAATGTAAGTAATATCAGAGGTTTTGCAAAAAACCGACTGACCAAATAGAACTTCGACTCCTTTATACGATCGGTATTTATTTGTACGACTTCATGAATAATTGATTTAATAAATCGTTGTTTCTATCACTGTCTACGAGTATTCACCCTTTATTTACACACACATACACGAACACGTACACTGACGCGGTAATTTTGAATGCAATGGCTCGTGAGTGCCATTTACATTCAAAACTTATCACATAACGAATACACTCCACGAGGAAAAAGCCAGCCTACAAGATACACTGCAAAACGCATCAGGAGAGGAGCAGGAGCTATTACCGAAATCAACAAATTAAGAAAGGCAATAACAAATAAGATTTAAACTATAAACAAAAATAAAAATAAAGCCAGAGAAATTAACAAAAATTACCCTGAGAAAAGCAACGAATGCTAAAATCTGAAAGAGTCTCAAAACACTGCAATAAATTGGCTTCACCCAACTAGGGGCCATAACACTGCAATATGTAAATGTAGTTTGTTGCAGTTATCGATAAAAGTTCGAGTTTATCATAGTAAATGTGAGTTCGACATGGGAGAATGAATTTTCATCATCATCATTCAGAAAGTGTTCGAATCGGCTTCTTCTAACTGAATTTTGTGTTTCCCCAAACTGCAAGGCGAATGCCCAAAGAGAAAACTAATAAATCACTTGCAGCTGGAGAAGGAAAAGTACGCTGTAGTTCTAAGACCAATGATAAACGGATTCTAAACTAAAAATGACAAGAAGAAGAAATTAAGAGACAAGAAGCGTTAACCGAGAATTAAAAATAATTCTCATGATAAAAGTAAAAAGGGGGAGAGATGCAGGCACTTACGCAGAATTACGTACAGTGGAATAATAAAATACTTAAAAAATATGAACTAACCAGTAAACAAAAGCAAGAATCAAGGTTAAGGCAGAAGTTACAATGAAGATTTTGAAACGAACAACAACCAGCAACAGCATCAAATCATAAATGGAAAGAACAAAATAAATAGTAAGAGAAGGATAATAGCACTAGCAATACTTACAGAACTAGCTTGAGTATTCTCTTCTAATTCAATTTAGTCGAATATCAACTTATCGATATTCTTGAAAAACTAAATTTTTCTAAAACAGGTACTCTTAATTATAAATATCAAATCTTTTACATTTCCGTTTCTAGGATCTTTCTGAAATATGATTAAACTATTGTTGTAATTTTGCGATCAAGATTAAAGTGAAACACAATTACTACTAATTAACTTTATTAAAAGTAATGTAACTAGTATGTACTGTAATCTACAATATTTCCGATACTTCCGATAGACGATACGTGTTGTTCATCAGAAGTGTAAAACTAATCTCTGTTAATTTAGCTCGGGAAGGAACACTTAGGGCCAGTTGTACAAAGGCGGTTTAAACTCAAGTTTAATTGAACCAGGTTCAAAGTAAACAAATTCGCATAGGATCTTAATGACATATGGTAATTAATGCATTCACAAATAAAATTTTATGCGACCTGGTTCAGTTGAATGTAAGTTTAAACCTCCTTTGTACAACTGGCCCTTATAGTTTCATAATTAATGAGTGTCTGTACATAATCAGAGTAACGTCATTAGGGTTGGTCGCCAGACCTGAACGAGCGGCACATCAAACCTAACAAAAAAAAACACAGTTTGTAATAAAAGATCGGATCGCGTCCTCGCTCTACGATGTTTACTGCACAAATAAATAGTGTGAAATATTAACATATTTATATATATACATATAACTTAACTAACATTTAACTGAAATGGAATAGTTTTCTAATAACATATATCTTGGTTGATTGCGCCTTCGGCCTATAATGAGTAAAATATGGGAACATAAATTTAAACCGAAATCGAACTTAATCTAAACAATAACCGAAAATTAATTTGTGTGGTCGAACACTTCTGTTGAAATGAAAATCTAAACATCTAAATAAATTAATTTAATAACTAAGCACGCACTGCACTGCACTGGCGTTGTTTCATAGCACTATTGAAATTCCAATTAATAACATTCCCCAAATAGTAAACT
Organism: Dorcus hopei; assembly: GCA_033060865.1. Taxonomy (NCBI): domain Eukaryota; kingdom Metazoa; phylum Arthropoda; class Insecta; order Coleoptera; family Lucanidae; genus Dorcus; species Dorcus hopei. Next base: position 26,806,418 of record CM065419.1, on the reverse strand, counting down.
GTAGTTTTATACAACATGCGATCAATTGAATTTCAGATTAGGGTAAGCTATGAAAAAAGAAATTCACGTCGTAACTTACATCACACGTTTACAAATGTCAAAACAAATGTCATTTGAACGTTTATTTCAAAATGGTCTACAAGACAACAAAGGGCTTTTATTGTGGAGTCATTGAGTAGGTTTATGCAAAAGGTGGCCGATAGGGTCAATTTTCTTTCAAGGTATATTAACAGCTGAATGATATGGTAATATTGCTTTCTTTTGTAAATGAATTACATGATGACGAACTTACGGTACTTCCAACAGGATGGACCAACAGTTCATACTGCCAGGACTACTTTGGATTTGTTACGTGAATTTGTTACATTTGGCCTCCAAGATCCTGTGACTTGACGCCACTGAATTTTTTCTTTGGTCTTACCTAAAAAATTCAATTTTTAAAACCGCCGTTGATAATCTGAATGTGCTACTGGAAAGAATAATTGAAAAATGTGTTGAAATTAATAACTCGCCAAGATTACTGCAAAACTTTTCCGAAGGATTAAAAAATGCCTGAAGGTGAAGGTGAACATTTCTAGCATATTTTATAAATTGATTGATTATTTTTATTGCCAGTTTTATGGTCTTAAAGATTTTGAATTTCAAATTGTTTTCATAATTTCTTTGCCTTGTTTATTAAATTTTAGGTTACCTGTCATACTGACTTTAGACGCACATTTCTGGATTTATGATAAAGTAACGACACCCTCTCTTAATTCATAGCATACTCTAATCTGAAATTCATTTGATCGCATTATACCTAGAAACTACGATAAAATAACGGATGTAAGTATTCCACAGTTTCAAGATAACTAACTTTTTAAAGAAATTAACGTTTATACAGAGTCCTTTCTGTATATATTATTTATGAGAAAGCACATTAAAAAAAATTATTTGATTCTACGAAATCTTGATAATTACTTTCACAGATATTTAACAAATAGTTGGCCCAACATTTCAAACATTTTAAAAGCCTTGCTGCTCATTTCTTGACAATTCTTGCGCAATCAATCGGATGTTGCGGTGATAAAATACAAATTAAACGGCCGATCGTAAACTATAACGAACGACAAAATTTGAATTTAGCATTGAGATTCTCACGAATGTGATCTAAACCGAAATGACCTACGTGACATTTAAAAGATGGCAAATTTAAGAATGCTAAAATTTTCCAGAAATTAAAAAGATCATCATCACATTTCATTTTTATTGATGCTTGTGTAAAAAAAAATACCTAACGAGGAAGGAAACCTTTTGAAAAAGCTATGCGCAGATGCGGTTGACTACCGTAGAAAAGTGAAATTCATATGCAATCTCCGTCAAGTGGGTATCCTTACTTATAATAATTAACGTGAACACCACTCCTACGGCCACTTTCTTTCTGTCGAATTGAAAAAAGGTTCGTTGCAAAACGCGCGGTGTAATGGCTCGTTCTCATGCGAGAGCTGTTCGAAAGGCCCGTAAATCACGTCAACTTCATCAGCTGTTTGCGTATGCGAACGCAATTAAACATATTATAATAACTGTGCTTTTGCTAAAAAATGCAATGCGAATAAAATTATTATATCCGTGGTTGAACTGCTGATGCTCGGGGGTAACTTTCACTTAATGATTTAATCGTTCCTTAAAGTGAAAAAGAATTTTTCGATAAGTTTCAGTTTGTGAAATCATTAAACCAGTTAAAATATTTTCCAGTAGTTATCTCTTAATTTATATAAATTCTACAAGAACACGATTCCGAGTTGTATTATATCATTCCAAAATTGTTATATCATTTTGTTACGTTTGCTCCAAATGAATAAAATTCCTGCACAACATTGGTTCCGAAAAACGCAATTTTTTCAGTTGAAATAAAACTTTCTTCACTTTTACCAAAGGATAATTAAAATTAAGACTATTTCTGTTGTACCTTGTCTTTTGCATATGTCCTCGCTTTTGCTCTTAATAATATACGTAGACAATTTTCATTACATGCCTCCAATGAGCATTTTCTTTATCCTTCCTTCCATCTTTGCATTTCCCATGTTAACGGAATTTCATCTTGCTTCTGTCGCGATATCCTGTCAAGTTCTTCTTGGTCTGCCACGGTTATTATTATTTTGCTCAGTTATCCTACCATTTTCATTTTCACATGACCGAAGTTAGCCATCCTCTGAAACATCCTAATAGCTATCATCTAATAGCCTTTGTCTAAAAATTGTATTTCTTGTCGTTTTATCTTCATTTTTCTCAGTTATTTTATTTCCATTATTCCATTATTTTATTTCCGTCGCAATTTCGCGTTTCTCGCCCAAAGGAGTGTTTGTTTTTCTATCTCTACTTCTTTAAACATTTCCTTCTTTCGTAGAAAATGAGTTTTCATCTAATTTATAATCTTCTTGGTATTGCTTTTCCTTCTTTTATTTTTCTTTTGCATGATCACTATCAAGTATGTATTTACATTTTTCGACTTGCGGTTTTTGTCGCGATTCTGATTCTATTCTTCTTCTTTCTCCTTCTTACCATCGATGATTTTTCTAACCTTTATGAAACTTAATGTAGGTATGTATGTATATTTTCTGAAATATTTTTCTATGTAATTCCAGATTTTCAACGAATATTTTTTCATCTTTGGCCAAGTCGTTGGCGTAATTAATTTCAGGTATTTTTATCAATTCCATATTCGCGACTTCATATTGTAACGCCTGTTTTAGCTTCTCTTATGAATAAACTAATAATATATGAAATAATATATCTCACTAACACTATAAAAGTTGGCCAGCTTTAATTTTATTTACTATTTTTTTGTAGTAGAGTTAGTCCAGAGTTTTGTGAATTGTACTAAATTTCTAAAATGATACAATAACAAAGTTCATTAACATTTCAGTCTACATACTTTCTAAAATGTAACATACTTCTAGAAGGGCGCCACTGTACTCTGTGCTTAGGGAAACAGAGACTGATCTTAGCCAGCCATTAGATAGCTGGATACGTAATGTCATAGGTCCCTTGAAATACAGGAGTAGATCTACCTGTCAGCCTTTTGCATTCTTCACAATTTCTAATGATGTCATGTTATCCTCACTATTCGTTTGTTCTATAGCGCCCGGAGCAACTGTTTCTTCATAAGTTTTGGAATCTAAAATGCCAGAAAGTTCATTTATTATTTATTTTTGTACTGACTCTGCGTTAGCGACAACACCAAATCCCATTTTTTTAAATCTTGGTTCAAGAAAAGTTGATTTTCCACAAAGGCGATTTGATTCTAATAATCCAAGTCTTCTACTTATGATTTCAATTAGAATTGTTTTTAGGTCTTCTGCTTCTGATCGCGTATTGCAACCCTCTTTTAAGTGGATACATTAGAGACGTAGTAAATTTTTCATTAAATAATTCAACGGTCTATTGGTTTTAAAATTAGCACGCAATCAGCTATTATTTTCTACTTTGGGGTCGACAAAAATTCAGGAGCTTTAAAGCTACACTACTCTATTTCTTGTACAACATTTGGTTCAATTTGTTGAACAATTTAAATTATACAGTAAATTGCATGAAAAATGTAATCGAATAAAATATCTATCTGAAGTAATAGAACATATCTGCAGCCCAAAAATTTCTTGTTCCAAATATTGTTAAAAGGTATAGGTTTATTTGGAGATGTTTCAAGTTCAGGGAACTTTTTCTGATAGAGGTCAGGTTCAAGATAATTTGGATGTTTCCAACGTAAATAGCCCCAAAGGTTTGAGGAATTTCCAGAAAATTTTAAGTCTTTCTTGTCAGTTTCCCAATTAACTGAATTGTTTGATATTCTTTTTTGTAATAATCCTACACGACTGAGTATTTTGCAGATCGTCTCATTTTTTACGTTTAATTATTGTTCTTCTCTAGGTAATTAAAAGTGCCTTATGCAATGCATTGAAATTTATTTACTTTGTTAAAAATATACATAATATTCTCAAGTCACTTAAATTAGTACAGTCAAAATAAAGTTAGTTACACCAGTGACAAATTCAGTCTCAACGATATTTATTCGTTTCCTAATGAGAAATGTTTACAGAACTTTTTATGTCAATAGAAAAAAACGAATTAGTTGTTTTCGGCCAGCGAAATTTCGTTCTCAACTGAAACGAAGTGACTTTCATTTGCTGAGGCATTTCTCCTGAGCGGTGAAAGTGGTCACATGGAAAAAAAGAGCGAAACCGTCGTAACGTCGACCATGACCTAGTGGATAGCACGATGGCCTGGCGCAAGAATGACACGCGCCGCAGAGCGAGACGCCCATACTCCAACCACCACTGATCTACTGGTCCGCTCTATTGTTGTGACTTTGTTACCTAGGTCTTGGTACGTGCAATTAAGAACTAGTTTAGAATTACGTTACGTACGCTGCCGAGACTAATGTTCGGCCTTTACTGGGTTACTATGTATGTCCTATCATCCGATTCACACTGCAAAGTTAATTCTTTTCTATATGATCCTTTTTTGTTATACGAATATACACGTGAAATTGAATGCTACAGTGTAAGAAGTTGACGTACTTATTGACTTATTTTACTTGTCATATAACCATAACATTTCTTTCATATCTTTCTCCAAAGACGAGATACAGTTTATACATACGATTGATTTCATGGAAGTTTCGTTGAAAAGTTTGTTGACTTTACGTAGATGTTATACAAAGTTAAAATATTTTTTCTTTTTTACTGGAAGAGTCGTAGATAAAGACGGGAACATTCTCTGTTCCGTCAAAAATGCGACCTACTTATTTGCAGACAGCAAAGATTACTCTGCAGATTATTATTACGCAAATTCCCGGAAGCATTAAAAAAATGATATGTTGTACGTCCTGTGATCAGAGCAAAATCAATGATGTAACTTAGTTGTCAATAAATCAAGTTATTGATTGATTAACAAATTATTTCGCACTCGATTCCTTTTGTATGGATGGAACTTTTTCTGTGACATTCTCCCGTATGGGTTCATTAAGAACATTACAAGTAAAAAGCAGTTTGTCGCTTTATTTTCTACCTTTAAATTGATGAACCACCGAAAAAGTGATTGTCTGACGACGAGAGTACTGGCGAACATTAAATTAAAACTCAAAAATATTTTTCAGCATGAATAAATAAATTCAATTGAATTTGTCAACGCAAAACACGATACTTTGTTAATCAACTCTATTTTACAAACTGTCAAATAATACCTAGCACGATATCATGAGAGTCTACTCCAATTTAAAAATATTGCCACAGTAATTACTTAGATAGTTTTCATTTTATTACTTACTTAGTCCTAAGTTCATCTACCGTTAGATGTAGGACTGTGGGTCGGAGTTGATTTTCTTTTACATTCTTTTTTTGTCTTGTGCCAAGGTCTGCATATTCTCCCACTTGATCCCTCTGTCTTCAGCTGTCTTTTTCACGTCTTTCTGCCATCCTTTCCTCAGACGTCCTCTTCTGTTTTTCTCTCTCATTCTGGCTTCGAATACTTTTCTGGTGAGTCTATTTGTTGGCATTCTATATATTTATGTATCCCATCCTTTCTAACTGTTTTTTTCTGTATTTTAATTTCCGTTGGTTCAAGATTTTTTTCTGAATATTGTGCTCTTTATCTTGTCTAATCTCGTTTCCCTTCGATTTTTCTCAAAAATCTCATCTGTATTGCATTTATTCGACTGTAATGTTTCCTTAATAGTGTCCACGACTCACTTCCAAGTAATAGTATCAGCGTCACAACTTTCTTAACCAATTCTCCTGGTATAACGGCTTCATTTTTCCTTTCGCTTTTTTTATTTATTGTTATATCCATCTTCACTGAGAAGAGCATTGGACACATTACACATCCCTTGTTTAGTCCTTCTTGTATTTCGAACCTGTTGGATTCTTCATTACGCATTCTGATAATGTTTTCTGTTTTATCATACATTCCTTCTAGTGTGTCTGCTATTTTTCTATATGTTTCTCTGCTTCCTAGTAAGTTTCATACGTTTTTCCTTATGCTTATGTGCTTATATCTCTGTTGTTTCATTATAATCATCGGTTACTACTTTATTAATGGAAATTCGTTCTTTGTAACTTTTGCTAATCAATAAATTAATTATTTATTTAGATGTGAAAAGTCAAAACGTAAGTGTAAATACGCAGCAAGAGCATTGTCATATAACTAATTTACAATAAGAAATACAATATAATAAGAAAATTATCTAAAACAAGCAGAAAATAAAATATTTATAACTTGAAAAAAGAATGAGAAAGTGGAAAACATGTACTCAGACTCACTGAGTCAGGCAAGGTGAAGAGCACTGTACAGCTTACGAAGTACGAACGGTTGCTATGTTCATACCATACTTCTTTCTGTGGTGCGGAAGGGAGACGCTGTAGACAACGCTTTTGTATCATTACTTGCTATTCTTTAGTTTGTATGAGGAACTTACAACTCGTTTTTGAGCAATGGATACTCTGCTGACGTCACGGGAATTGCACCACAATGCGCAGTTGTAGACTAAATTTGAGTGCACCAGCCCTGAAAATGCTTGCATTAAACAATCTAATGCTCGATTTCTTCATCGCCTTATCTTGAGGTTAAATTTATCTAGTTAGAATGTGACACATAGTATGTGTACGGCCAACTGTATGTCACATTCCAACTGTTAGATAAATTAACCTTAAGTTAAACATGGTGAAGAAATTGGCCATAAATCAACACAATAAAGCACTATTAATTTTCTTGTGCAGATTGTCTACATGTAGTGATCAATTTAAGTTATTGGGTGGTATGCATACAACGAAGTAGATGCTAATACTTCTCAAATTACTATATTCTTCGAAGTATCTTCTATTACATAAAGTACCTACTGCAGCTCTGAAGCATATACTACGAAAGCAAAGTTTATACTACAGCATGTAGTAAATACTACGCTGCAGTAGTATTTACTATTAAAATGAATCTGAGGTTTTGAAGTAGATACTACAGTAGGTGCTTCTATGCGAAGTAAAACCTTCTACATAGTAGTATATACTAGATCGCATAGTAAATACTACGTTACTGTAGTAGGTACTTCACTTTCGAAGTAGGTGCTTGAAGTATTAGCATGTACTACGTTTTATGCATACCACCCATTGTCTATTGTAACACCAAGAGAACGAACACTTTTACACTTTCAGAAAATTCAACTACGCCTCCATTAATTCAACCAACCAAGAAATCTTTGCATTATTTAAAATAAGGTTGTTTTATTTACACTAGAGGCTGAATTCCGAGGCTATATTGTTTAATTTAATTTGCAGATTGAGTAAATCTATCAGGATCTGATAACACCACTGAAGAGTCGTCAACAAAAATTACAGTTCCTCCTAGACACCTTATATTGGCTGACAAGTCATTGATAAAAATCACGAACAACAGAGGGCCCAAAGGATTGATCCTTGTGGGACACCAAAACCTTGTACGTTAACTTTTATTAACTGTACATTAACTTTTATTCTTCTAATGCAAAGGTATGATCTCAGCCATTCGAGTACGTTACCTCTAGTACCTATAGTGAGTTTACTTATCAAAAAATGTGCTTGCAAAGTGACGAAGGCTCGAGTTAGGTCAAAACACATAGGTGCGACATACATGCTTTAATCAAGAAATTCGTAAACATACTGTTACGCTAATTTCGGTGAAATCAGATGGTAAAGCTAAAGTATTTATTATAATTATTAAAGTGAATGGGTGATGCTGCTTGTTACATCTCGCCGTGTTCGCAGATCTGTCTACTGCACCACTGTTATTCTCTATTGTCTTTTGTTATCGGATTTTGTGTATGGTCAAAGCAAGTTACGTAATATGATCGTCCATTGGAAGCGTTCAGCACAGAGCCTACTTAAGAAGCTTTATTGCTTGGAAAAGTCTTAAGTTGAACAACAGTATTTAATATGTGACACTGTGCTGGTCTGTGCCAAGGAAGGATGGCCTTTTTGGAAATAAACAAAGTAGAGACGGTGTGTGGAGAAAAACATCTATGACCATTTAGACTGGCTGGCACGTATTGCACCTGCAACAATGTTGCTTGTTGCAACACTCCAACGTACATGCCATCGTTGTTGATCTGGCGTTCTGAAAACCAAACCGAGATATCTGTCAGAATATTGTTAGCATTCAAATAACTAAATAACCTACTGTGGCTAATCTTAGAGATATTCATTTATTATTGAAATGAGTCCAGTAAATAACGAGCATCTAAATAAAAACCTGGTTAAGTAGGTTGTGATCGAGAATTTATCCATTGCATTTACATAATAGAATTTATTACTATATGTAGCCTACTTGACCAGGTTTTTATTTAGACGCTTGTTACTTACTTGATGTTGATCGCACAATGGTAGGAGAATCGACGACTTAAACACATCCGGAAAAATATCCTAATTCGTTATAGATTGAAAAGATACGAGGATGATTTGACGAGAAGTGAGACTCGAGATGAAACAAATGAGTTAGGACATTCAGTTTTTATTATTTTTCAACATATTCCCCTTCAACTTCAACGCACTTGGACCAACGACGCCGACACTGAAGTGCCATTATCCCATTTTTGTAATGATATTTTTCAAGATCCTCTAAATACTGTTCCGTTGCTGCAATAAGCTCTTTCTCCGGCCCAAACTTCTTGTTAGAAATCGATGCTTGTATCTGATGCAATGTTAACATGATTTATAGTTAAAAACAGTAGTAAGTAGATAATAGTAAATAAAAGGGTTTTTCTGACACAAAGTTTAATTTTCGGTCCATTTTTAAAGTTATAGAAGGCAATCTTTAATTTTATCCTAAATTAAGAACGAGTTCTACACCGGGTAGGTGATAGATTCGTAACATTTTGGCGACCGTGACAGGACGAAGCTAGTCTAACTCCTAGACTCCCTACTGATTACCTACTGAATACATACATGGAAAGATTAAGGAAAGCCCTAGAAGTTCATCGCAACTCATTTTGGAAGATCTATGAGGCCACGGAAAGGCATTGAGACAAATAGATCCTGACGTATGTGCGAAGTTCAAGGAAATATTCGATTTATGGACCAGAAACTGAGATGCTCAACGAACTACACAAGGAGATGATAGACATCTTATTAGATGAAAATTGTTCCGAGACAGATTTACAAATCGAGGTAGAACAAGCCGATGACTTGGTGAGAAAATTTAATAGACTTAAAGTAGATGCAGAAAAGCTGTCCAGTAAAGAATCGCTTGTTGAAGTTTCTAGTAATCGCTCAAATAATTCGACTAATGCTAAAAGAATGCTTAAGCTCCCGAAGATTGAGTTTAAGAAATTTGGTGGTGATATTATAGACTGGTTACCTTTTTGGAATCAATTTAAAAGAATTAATGATGACGAACAAATAGAAAATGAAGATAAATTCCAATATCTCGTACAAGCAACAGTACCAAAGTCCAGAGCTCGACAACTTGTGGAAAGCTACCCTGCTACTAGTGACAATTATCCCAAGGTAATTGAAAGTTTAAAATCTCGTTTTGGAAGAGAAGATGTTCTTATAGAAGTGTACGTGAGAGAACTTTTGAAGCAGATTTTAAATAATTTGAACAATAATATGAAATTCAGCACTTTATGTATTTGATAAGGTAGAGTCTCAATTGAGAGCATTAGAAACATTAGGAGTTACTTCCGAGAAATGTGCAGCTATGTTGTATCCTCTTGTCGAATCTAGTTTACCGGAAGAAATTCTTCGAATATGGCAAAGAAGTACAAATTTTGAATCAGAAAATTCTTTGAAATGTCGACTTGATAAGCTCATGGATTTTTTGAAGAAAGAAGTCGAGAATTAAGAAAGAATTTCACTGGCAGTTTCGGGATTTGATGTTAAACAGAAGAAAAAAGAATTTGTTTACAAGGAAGATAACATTGCTACTGCTTCTGGTTTGATGAACTTCAAGAATACTCCAAGATGCATTTTCTGCAAGAAAGAACATTCTACTGAAGATTGCAAAGAAGCAGCATTATGGCCTTTTGCGAAAAGAAAGAACTTTTTGACAAAGAAAGGTTGTTGTCATTTGTGTTTGAAATTTGGTCACATAGCAAGAAAATGCAGATGTGTTGCAAAACTTGAGTGCCGAAAATGTAAAGGAAAACATGCAACACTGATGTGTCTGAGGGATGCTGAATCAGAAACCCGAGCTTCTGAAAATCCTTTGACATCGAATTCTACTTCAGAAGAAAATTTAGCGAATAATACTCACAATGAACTTTCGTTGCAAACGTTGGTAGTGAACCTTATTGGAGAGAAAAATTCTGATGTGTCTCCGAGCTATAATCGATACAGGATCACAGAGATCGTACATCAGCAAAAATGCTGCTGTTGAAATGAATTATGTTCCACTACATCAAGAAAGAATCATACATGCTCTTTTGGAGGTGCATTCAGAAACAGTAAGTCATACATGTATTATCGAATAAAAATACAAAATCTTAACGAGAAATATACATGTAATTTTGAAGCACTGGATCAGTCTGTTATATGTCATAATGTGACATGTGTCAAGCAAGGACCATGGATGGCTGAACTGAAAGAACTTGGCATTGAAGTGAATGACACTGATCAAGGACCTATTGAAGTTTTGTTTGGTGCTGACGTTGCTGGAAAATTGTTCACTGGTAGGCGGCATGTTTTAAAATGCGGATTGGTTGCTTTGGAGACAACATTAGGTTGGGCGTTAATGGGGAAAATCGCAAATGTTACTCCAACATCTTCGAAGTTGTCTTCAATGATAGTAACTTCTTTATTTGAAAAAGAATTTTCAATATCTGATTTGTGGAATCTGGATATACTTGGAATTTCAGACCCAAATGAACAAAAATCGAAGAGAGAAATTGAAATTGAGGTAGTGAATCATTTTTTGAAAACCGTAACTATTAACAAAGAAGGTAGATATGAAGTTCATATGCCGTGGATAGAAGATCATCCAATCTTGTCAAGAAATTTTAACTTGTCGAAAAAAAGATTGGATAATCTAATGAAAAAATTAGAAAAGGACGGTTATTATGAAGATTATGATCAAGTTTTCTCAGAGTGGTTGGCTGAGGGTATCATCGAAGAAGTGGCAACTGAAAATTTACAAGAAAATGGTCACTATTTGCCGCATCGTCATGTAATTAAATTGAGTAGCGCTACCACAAAACTACGACCTGTGTTTGATGCATCAGCTAAAGAAAAGAATTGTCCTTCACTAAATGATTGCTTAGAGAAAGGAGTAAACTTGATAGAACTGGTGCCTTCAATTTTGTTACGATTCAGGCTTAATAAGGTAGGCGTGATTTCTGATATCAGAAAAGCTTTTTTGCAAATTAGTTTAAATGAGAATGAACGAGATTTTTTACGATTTCTGTGGTACGATAAAAATGGTCAAATGAAATGTTACCGCCATGCTAGAGTTGTATTTGGGGTAACTTGTAGCCCATTTTTACTCATTGCAGTAATTGACTACCATTTGAAAAATGTTATGAGTAGAAAATCTCGCTACTCGGATAATATTTTAGCAAAATTAAAGAAAAGCTTTTATGTTGACAATTGCGTCACTAGTGTAAATGATAAAGACGAACTCCAACAATTTATTGAGCAGTCTCAGGAAATATTGGCAGAGGCAAAATTTGATTTAAGATGTTGGGAGTATACTCTTTCAGATGATGACGCAAGTGTAAATGATAATTTGTCATCTGTGCTTGGCTTGAAATGGAATAGGTGCACAGATACCATAGAAATTAATTTTGAAAATTTTAGAAACTTCAGTTTTGACAATGTCACAAAAAGAGTAATTTTGTCAGCCGCTAATCGTATTTTCGATCCCATTGGATTTACTTGTCCAGTATTAATTTGTCCGAAGTTATTGCTTCAGAAAACATGGATGTTGAAATTAGGATGGGATGCTAAAGTTACAGAAGACATTGAAAATCAGTTTTTGCATTGGTTGAAAAATATAAATGAATTAATAAAACTGAAAATTCCCAGATGGTTATTAAGAAAAAATGATGCAAAACTGGAGAAATGGAGCGTTCATGTGTTTTGTGACGCAAGTCAAGATGCTTACGCCGCAGTAATTTATCTTAGGACAGTGACAAAAGAAAATGTTTGCGTTCAATTAGTACAGGCTAAATCAAGAGTTTGCCCTGTAAAGAAATTATCCATTCCTCGACTAGAGTTACTAGCAGCAACAATTGGTGTTAGATTATTGACAGGTTTTTTATCTGAAGTGGAGAAAGATGACATATCTATATACTGCTGGACGGATTCTACTACAGTGTTATCCTGGATCAAAAGAGAAGATTATTGGAAACCATTTGTATGGAATAGAATACAAGAAATTCGGCAGTTAACTAATAAAGACAATTGGTACCATATTCCGGGTCATCTGAATCCAGCTGATCTTCCTTCTCGAGGATGTTCTGCAAAACAGTTATTAGAATCTAAATGGTGGGAGGGTCCATCTTGGCTGTTGAGAAATGAAGAAGAATGGTTGACGCAAAATTATGAAATCGACGAAGCATCTGTATCTGAAGAAAAGAGAAAAGGTATAACTTCTTTATTAACAAATAGTAAACCAGATTTTTCTTGGTTTTACAGATACTTTTCGAAGTACCGACAAATTCTACGTCTTGTTGGTTGGATGAAACGCTTTGTTTTCAACTGTCTTCATCATACTGAAAAGACTAGAGGCAACCTCAATCTGCAAGAAGTGGAAGCAGCTGAAAAGATTGTTATAAGAGCAATTCAGCAAGAATGTTTTGAAGGAAGTGAAGATAAGAAGCTTTCTTCACTGTGTCCATTTGTGGATGAAGATGGAATTTTAAGACTTAAAACTAAAATATCAGAACGTCAAGATTCGAAGCAGTTTCGTTATCCTGCGATATTACCATCCAAACATCCTGTAGTTGAAAGACTTATTTATGATTGTCACAACCAGAATTGTCACATTGGTGCAAGGTTTACTCAGCATGATTCGCGAGCTATTTTGGATAATTAGTGGAAGAAGGACTATCAAATCTGTTCTATACAAGTGTATTAAAAGCAAAAGACAATATGTGAAGAGAATAGATACACCTCCTGAGGCATTACACGAACATAGAGAGAAAGATGCAGCGGTTTTCGAAGTAACTGGAATTGATTTTGCTGGACATTTGTTTTTGAAAAATAATCAGAAAGTTTGGATTTGTATTTTTACGTGTGCAGTGTACAGAGCAGTTCATTTAGAATTGGCAAGTAATTTGTCAACTGACTGTTTTCTACAATTGTTAAGAAGATTTGTGTCAAGAAGGGGCAGACCATCTGTAATTTACAGCGACAATGGCACAAATTTTGTAGGAGCGGAAAATGCTTTTAGTGCATTGGATTGCGAAAAAATAACAGATTACAGCACTGCTAAAATGGAGATTCAATCCACCTTCCGCAGCGTGATGGGGTGGATGGTGGGAGTGTTTTATTAGATTAATCAAACAACTGTTGCTTAAAATTTTACGAAAGGCTTATTTGGATTATGAAGAACTGTTATCAATTTTATGTGAATGTGAAGCTGTAATTAATTCTCGGCCATTGATATATATATCAGAAGAGAGTTCCGATTTGTTACCTTTAAGCCCGGCAATGTTTTTGCAAGATATCAAGGAAGTTGGTATTCCCAATATAGATAATGTAGAAGCAAAAAGTTTGAGATACAGGCAGAAACTTAAAGAAGATTTGCATAAACGATTTCGCAGAGAATATTTGGGACAATTGATTTTAAGGCCTAAATATTTTCAAAACAAATCCCTGAAGGTAGGAGATGTGGTATTGATTGAATGTAATAATGTAAAACGAATTAATTGGCCATTATCACGGGTAGATAAAGTTATGACGGGAAAAGATGGAAAAATTCGTTTGGTTCGATTGGAAACTGCTTCAGGTTTATTATTGAGACCAATTCAGAAAATTTATCCTCTGGAACTAGTCGATGTTGATGCAGTGAAAGACAGTTTCCTCAAAAAACAAGAAACCAAAATAGAAAATACCTACTAGTGACGAAAAGATCATCACGACTACCAGATATGGACGGACAATGAAACTCCCAGATAGATTAACCTAGCTAAACGGATTACTTATGTAAGTCACTACACGTGACTTAGGTGGGACAATGTTAGAAATCGATGCTTGTATTTATGCAATGTTAACATGATTTATAGTTAAAAACAGTTGTAAGTAGATAATAGTAAATAAAAGGGTTTTTCTGACACAAAGTTTAATTTTCGGTCCATTTTTAAAGTTATAGAAGGCAATCTTTAATTTTATCCTAAATTAAGAACGAGTTCTACACCGGGTAGGTGATAGATTCGTAACACTTCTTTCCAGCAAGGAAACGTTTGAGTTTGGGAAGTCACTTGGGGCTAGATCTGGCGAATAAGGTGAGTGAGGCACAACCTGAAATCTCAATTGATCCAATTTTTCGCGAACAACTTGACTGGTATGAGAAGGCGCGTTTGTCTTGATGAAACATAATTTTTTATGATACATTTGAAGTCGTTTTTCAGAAATTGCTTTCTTCAATTTGGTCAATGGTCGGTTAATGGTTTGGCCCTTTGCGAGATAGTCTATGAATAGTATTCCCTTCGAATCCCAAAAAATTGTAGCCATTACCTTACCCGCCGATAGAAATGTTTTGGCTTACTTTGGGGGAGGATGAGTCCACTGTTTAGATTGACGTTTGGATTCAGTAACATAGTGGCGAAACCAGGTTTCATCAACCGCAACAAATTTTCGCAAAAAAATCAGCTTGATCATTGTTAAAGAGCTTCAAATTTTATCGCTCGACGTTCGCCTTCTCTCACGTTTTTTATCACAATTCAAAATTCGCGGCACCCACCTTGCTGACAGCTTAGACGTGCCCAATTCTACGTGTAAAATGTGATGTACGTGTTCAGTCCATATGTTCAGGATGCCTAGCTATCTCCTCGATGTCAATTCTTCGGTCGTTCAAAACAATATCACGAATTTTATTGATAATTTCTGGAATTGTTGCAGTTTTTGATGGTTCTGGTCACACATAATCTTCGACGCCCATATCACCACGTTTAAATTGCACAACCCAGTAATAAATGGTGGATTTCGAAGGAGCATTCTCATCCAAAGTTTGTTGCATATCAGCCAACATTTTCGATGTGTTTAGTCCCTTAAAAAAATAAATATTGGATAGGACCACGAATTGCGAGTTTATCCATTTTATAATTTTCCATTTAGACATTTTATTCACACTGCTGTAACTTTCAGATGAAATGTCAGAAATTAGTTAAACTTCGCCTGTTATCATAAAAAAGAATTAGAATATAATGCAAAAGCTTTTCCGAAAGATGGTGTTAGCAGTCGAGTCTCGCTTCCCATCAAATCATCCTCGTATATCAATGGTTTAACGATATTCAGATTATATTGCTCTCATTCTTTATTAAATTTCTAATTTAGAGAAAGTTAATTTACAAAATGAACCAAAATTTAGAATCAAACTGTAATCTAATGGTACTTCAAATAATTTCTACTCCTAATTCTTTTCAGTTTGATTCTACAGTATCTATGCCACTGCTTTTATACAGGTAAAGAAAGTACGTCGAAAATCTGTTCGTTCTGTCAATAAACGCTTCCGTTCTTATAGACCGATGTATTTAATGAAAATGTAATTAGCATGATGAAACACGTTACAACACGCAGCATTTACTTGAATTATAATCTCCGCCGCTGTCGCTTCCTACTAATAAATAGCAATTTCTAACGAAACCGGGTGCAATTCGTTAAGAAAACTTTTTCTACCTGTTACGTCGGCGCATATTTAAATAAAACGGCAATTAACAATTCACAGCTATTATATTTTACATGTATAATGTAACCTGAGCCCGAGCGCAGATACTGTTTTCTTTCACATATTAAATAAATGTTAAAGTTTACGGCCTACGCGCAAAATTTGCATTGCAAAATCTATAGACTTTGTTGTACAGCAATGACACGACAGCGAGTTTTGATATTCTACACGACACGAAGCTCGGCCACTTTCAACTTCGTTTATTTCTAATTATATTTTTTTGCTTCGTGTTGTAAGTACATATAATAACATCATCTGGGAAGAAGTTGAAGCTGAATTTGATTCAGCTCCAAAGATTTTTATTTTATTTGTCATTACTGGTATAATGACATTTATAAATTACAATACTAAAACAGTAATAACATTACTCAAAGTTCTAATAAGTGTCCTGCAAAGACACTTAAAGTGAAGATGTAATCAGGTGTGCGTATAGAAAGTTAACACTTCCTCCTCAGCGTTTTCGATTTTATAATCGGTTCGTGACACCACTAGAATGTGTAATTTACTGCAGACTATTACTACTGCATTAGTGTCATGATCTAGCATGTTTCGGCTGACCATGACCAAGAGCACGATTAAAGTAACCGTTTCTGTATGCATTGGCGGAGTGTATCTAGATTAATATCTGGTGCGGTGCTGAAATGGACTTCATGTTTATTTATGTCGTTTATTTGCTCTCTCTTGCTGCGGTTCTGTTAATTTAAATTCGATCGTCGATAAACGCATGCACAATGAAGATGCACTGGGAGATAAAACATATTTTTCAAAACAATAATTCAGATATTAATTTACAAACTTAATCGATATATTTGTGCAATGTATAACTTATATAACTTGTATATATATTTTTTGTAATCCAGCTTGGGGTGTCCAATAAAACATTATTATTATTAAATTCAATAAAATTCTGACCAAATAAAAACTCATTAATTTTCTCAAAAGAGGCCCTCCTAATTTTTTTATTGTATGCAATAATTTCTTTCGATACATCAATTATGATTCAAGAGGAAGCGGTACTGCGAGATGATTCTAATCGAAACAAAAGATTAGAATGTATTAGAAAAAAGCTATAGTTTTAAGTATTTTTTTACCATTATAATGCAAAGAAAGATGATAACACTCTGAACCTATCCGTGAAAGGGATTGTTTCATCACATCTAAAGTTGTTTGTAACGTACAAAAGCTGGTCCTATTTGCCAAAAGATGACGCTCCGAATTTCTCACTAAATTATATATTTTATGGCAGCTTAAATTACAGGATTGAATAATGGATTGTACAGTAACCGACACTAAAAACGAAACGAAAAACTATAAAGTCATCCGAGAATGAACCTTATTTACTACCTACTTACGGCTATGGCCTTGGTAGCGTTTTTAGTGTCGGCGACTAATTAGTCGCCGACACTAAAAACGCTACCAAGATTTTGAACTAAACTTTTTAGTTAATTGGATGCATAATTATGCATACCAATTAACTAAAAAGTTTAGTTTAAAAAGAACTATTGGACTCGCAAAATACAAATTCTGAGTTATTGTTGTTGTCCTTGTTTGAATCAAAATTTACATTTAATGCCATTGCAAAATAGAGTTGAGTTATCCAGGTCAAACTTTAAGATGATACCGTAAACTTGGGTGGCTTTGGCCCCTTTGTGTGACTGGCATTTTGGTAATATTTGCTTATATTGAACAAATTTGTATTAGAATTGTAAACATTGACATGTATCTATCTTTTTTATGATTCCACATATTGTAGTGAGTATAAAAGTCAATAACTACAGGTAAGTTGATGATTTCATTCTTTGCAAATAGGAATCAGAAGATTGTATTCAAAAAAATAAAATTTTATACTACCGAAAACTTTATTTGTGGAGATAAAACTATAAATGCTAATCATATCAGTGTTCAGTGTCATAATCAGTTGTCTTTTTGAAGTAGATCCCTGTTACACTTGTTTTTTTGCCATACAATGGAGGGCGGTCAAGGATCGACAGTACCTATTGCGGGTGACTTTGGCCACTTGTTTATTCTTGCAATCCGACACAGTTGTGTATGTTTGTTCTTACGGTCGGTAAGTTAAAGTATAATTCAAGTAAATTTGATGGTAAAGAAGAGTTTTGTTTTCATTAGAACAATGGGACGATACAAGAGAGTACTCGGGAGTAGGAATTACTGCAACTACCTACCAGCTAAATTAGAAGAAGCTGTTCTCGAAGTTACACAGGGACGTGTGTTACAAAGAGAAGCATCGGAATCATATGGCATACCACAATCAACATTGCAGAATAAGATTCGGCATTTGCACAGCAAAACTCCAGATGGGAAAACTATTTTGTCTCCGGAGGAAGAGAGGAAAATCGAAGCACACGCCATACTAAAATCGAAATTTGGCTTCCCTATTGATGCATTCGACTTACGAAAAATTATAAAAAAACTATCTCGAAAGAAAGGGTGTAACTATACAAAAATTTAATAATAATCTACCTGGCCCCGAGTGGGCTAGACTTTTTTTAAAAAGGCACCCAGGACTCACACAAAGATTTGCCGCGAATATAAAATCTGTCCGAGCGGCGATCTCCCCCGAAACGATCAATGCATATTTTGACAACTTACACAGAACTAGATGGAGTTCCGCCAAGAAACATACCTATGGAATTACGACGAAACTAATTTGTCAGATGATCCTGGCAACAAGAGAGTGATCACAAAAAGGGGTTGCAAATACCCAGAGCGTATTTTGAATTCGTCTAAGCAATCTACTAGTGTGATGTTCTGTGGAAATGCACTGAGTGAAACTTTGCCACCATATGTGGTTTACAAGTCTCTCAATTTGTATGACAGTTGGATGGCGGGAGGACAGATGGGACGCGTTACAATCGATCAAAAAGTGGATGGTTCGAGGGCAGCATCTCTGAAGATTGGTTCGAATGTTCACTTCTACCAGCTCTGAGGCGCTTGGAGGGGACTAAAGTCTCGATCGGAGATAATCTTTCGTCGCACATAAGTGTACATGTTCTGGACCTCTCTTCTCAACACCAAATAAGGTTTATCTGCTTGCCACCGAACACAACCCGTATAACCCAACCACTTGACGCATATTTTCGGCCATTGAAAATTATGTGGAGGCAAATAATCACCAACTATAAACTGAGTGGGACAAATAACTCAATTTCAAAATCCGATTTTCCCCGTCTTCTCAAGTCGTTAACAGATGTTTTGTTTGAAAGTGGACCAGAGAATCTCAAGAGTGGATTCGAGAAAGCAGGGATCTATCCCCTCAACAGCAATAAAGTTCTAGAGCGTATTCCATCATACGCAAAGCCGTATAACCCATACTGGTACAACTCAATATGAGTGCTTCCGTCATTCATCTTTTAGAAGGAAGAAGATTCGCAAATAATACAGAGACAACCAGGAAAAAAAAGTTGATGTAAAACCTGGAAAAGAATTTCAATAGAGCTCAGGGCAGGCCCAAGTGGAGTGTAGCAGAACAGTGGAAAGAGGAAAATGTCCTGTGATTCCGAATCGTCAGAACAGTCAGAACATGAGCTGAGCGATGAGTTTTCTAATAAGTGTGCTGAACCTGAAGAAGAGAATGGTGGATCAAGTAGTCCCAGTGCAGACAATCTAGTCAAAACTGGAAATTTCGTCCTGTTCTTATATGAGAAAAAGACTTATCCAGGCCAAGTTATCGAGATTAGGCGAGATGGACCGGAATATAAAATAAAGTCCCTCACATTAAGTGGAAGTTTTCAATGGAAATGGCCACAAGTTGATGATGTTTTGTGGTACGACTGGGACGACGTGCTGCAGGTGATAGAAACACCAAAACCATCGAAGAGGGGATTCTTTAAAATACCAGAGATGGAAATTTTTACTTAAATATTACCAAAGTATTTTCCCGTCCACAATTTTTAGTAAAAAAAAAATTTTTGCGGCCAAATCCGCCTATTTCCTTGCTTATCTTTGCATTTCCACTGAAATAAATAGGGCGGCCAAAGTGACCCAAATTTGCCTTTTGACTTTGGCCACCCATATTTAAAAAAAGGCATTTGTTGAAGTTGAAGAGTTGTGCCATTTGGGGTAGCTGGAATACTAATTGCGACTTATATGTATAAAGACACCAAGAACGAGTAATTCTGATAATTCTGAAGAAAGTTACGAGGCTTAAAAATTCAAAACTGGACTAAAGTAACCAAGTTTACGGTACATTTTATCTTTTGTCAACTCGATGATGCAGCTTACCTTTGCTTTTACATTGTGTGTTCTCAAAGAAAAAATACATTTAATATTACAATGTAAAAACAAAATAAGAGACTTTTGAAAACATTTATATTTGGCGACGATAATTCTGGTGCAAAAAAAGAAATCTTGAATGAACCGTCTGGACAGAAAACTATCCTATTTTTTCTTAATTTCATTTTTAAAATACGTAAGTGTTGTAATTATAACAGGCGATAAAATAAGGAAGGAATAAAGGAAATAAGAACTTACAATTGTGCAGTTAGTATTTATCTTTCTAACGCGAAAGATAGTTTGATTTAGTTCATCAATTGCACCCTGACCTATAAATTTGCATGTATAAGTGCGTCATAGTGCGTCATAATAACATATATGGAGAAGAAAACGCACTTACTTGCTCATGTCGTGCGCCTCTAACATTATGATGTTTTAAAATCATTTTTACTACTATTAGTTACAATTTTCTTCATTTCTTAGTTTATCCTTGTTTGTTGACATGTCTAGACATGGACAGTCACTTTTTTTATTTTTATTTATCACAAATAACCAAGATTGTTTTTATATTTTTTTACCTGCACTTTTAAAAAATGTTTATTTACTTTTGAGTCAGTGTTAATTTTTTAACGAACCTTTCAAAACTATGTAGCCTTAATAGGTGTTGCCAAAATAGGAGTGGTATTTATTTACAATAGAATATTCTACAGGGTGGCACATTCGAGGAGCAAAGTACAATAAATCTATTATTATACAAAAACAGTTACAGAAAAGTATAAGTTTATGTTATGTGGGAGAAAATAATTTACTAGCAGAGAACTCATTTTAGCCGATAACTTTTGTACAAGATATTTTCCATTATAATTAATAGTTAATGAAAAGAAATTCGTACCAATAAATAATGTACTCTGTGTAACGGTGTAGTTATTGAACTTTGCCACACTAATGAGTCACCCTGTAAACAAGTGAAACTAACTGTTGTGTTTCAGGTATGGTCAACACTACACCACAAACATTTTAAAAGAAATGAAGACTCTTGAAGCAAAAGAAGGTGACTCTTTTTAATGATGCTCAAATACGAATTTGATTTTGTGGCCTTTTATTTAGAAACTAAATGTGATTCTACTGTATTTTGTTTCCTCAATGTATGAATTTTCCTATTTAAAAATAAGTAACAATAGTAAATACTTTAAAGTCTCAAATTAATTACATGGCCGAGCATCTCGTCACAGTAATAAAAAAGACGTTTTTCCGAAATGAAAAAGTGGTAGTCCAGTCCAGTGCAAGCGATGAAGGCCGACAACGTCGGCCAATTAATTAATCGATAAATTAAGCGAATATTAATTGTGGTACATACATGTAAAGTCGTCTGCTCCGAGATAGAACGGCCAATTACACAAATCGCGTACAAAAACAAAGTTGCGATATTTTTCAAAAATTCCGCGACTTGGTAATTGGTTCACAGCTGCAATTAGTTCGGAAATGTGCACCTTAAATGAATGAAATTCGCATTTTGAAATGTAATTAATTCCTCAATTTGAAAAATCTCGTCGCACATACATAAACAGCAGGCAGCTGTTGAATTAATTCTACGGCGAAACCTATCTTATTATTATTATTATTTTGTAATCGCAGAAGGTGAACTCACTTTCTCACACAGGCAGGCATGGCCGAAGAAAATTTAAATGCATAGGATGTACAGTTTTATTATGCTCGCAGCCTTATGTATTGTGTGTTTATAGCAGGCATACGCGCTGTACATAATGCTTTTAGTTTTATAACACGATAATTTTCACTTTCTTGCAATGGACAGAGGCGGGCAGGCATTTTGTTATTTGTAGGCATGTATGAACCCTGGACGAAATCACAACCGGTTGCGGGCGATCGTAAACTGATTATTACAACTGACGCCACAAAATTCGATATTCATTCGATTAATCATTGGGTAGAGTCAAGAGATCGTATCGATCAATGTTAATTGTAAATCATCAATTTTGTAAACAAGACAATGACAATTAGCATGAATTTCAAGGGCATAAATTGAAGGGATAAAATTTTGGCCGCGCTGTTGAGATGCGCTCTTACATAATACAAACAATATTTAAAAGAAATGATGGGTTTTCACTGGAATAAATTAAAATTGTAATATCATAAGAAAAATATGCAAACCCGCAGAAAATTTTAAAACAGCTTAACGTTTTATTTATATTTACCAATTGAAAACTCCAGGACTGTTACAGAATACCTAATAAAATTTAATTAGTGGAACATATGCTTCTTTGTAATATGTTAACTGAATAATTGTACATAACAGTGGGTCCTTTTTCTTTTTGTATCAGTACGTCCCATCCATAGATGGCTTAGAAGTGGATGGCGTGAACGCTAGCCATAATGACTCCAAGATTCGAAAAAGATAGCACTGCACAATCAGTTAATTTAAAGCAAACAAATAAATGCAACCATTTAACCACACTTTTAACAAGAATATAAACACGCAATTTTACTGTCAATAGTTTTTAAAAGTCACGCAATGCGCGATTATTTTTCGTCATGTTGTCCCGCTTACTATGCCATAATGTTAAATATCACGCAAAGATATTTTGTTTCAAAATCTTCTCAAAATTAATTAAAAAATTAATCATTTCTTATCTCTTGAGCTGTCGAGTGGCTTAGCGGTTAGCCTAGCCGACTTTGGAACTCGTGTCGCTCGACGGTGTGGGTTGGAATCCCACTAGGGCCATGGATGTTTGTGCTGTCCAAACTTAGACCCAACTACAAAACTCCAGTAAATTGTCTGGAATGGTTAAATCCAAAAGACAAAAATGTAAGGGTCTACAAATAAAAACAAGAAAAAGAAGATATCTTATCTCAGACAGGCAATTTATTCGACTTCTTGTCCGAACGTCCGAAGTCACGTGGGCATATTTTCTTTTCTTTAATCTCCTTTGCATAATTTAATTAAGCTATCTCTTTTTAATGTTGAAGTCATTCGTTTCCTGTCCACTAACATTAGGTCTGTTCCAATTGACAGAATTTTATGTTCTGAACCATTCAAATCATGCGCAATATGAAATTTATATCCAATTCCGTGCACTGCTCATGCTTACTACAATTTTGAACGGTTCAGTACTTGAAATCTTGACGAATGGAACAAACCTATTGTCAGACGCCATCTATTCCTAACTAGTACTTCTGCAGTTGCATCTGACAAAGTTCTTAGCAAACAGCTTCTGTCACTAAACAAACATGTAATATGACATCAATGCAGATCACTTATTTTAACAGAACTAAAAGTAAATACAACAAGCTTTACTAATAATGACACGATTCCAACCTAACTAAGAGAACTCAAAGAATAAAAGTCAACACAAATTTTTACTTTAGCATGTAAATAAAGGAAAAAAAATTTACTTATTTTTACGTGTACAATACATTCCTGAAGTTTGGCTCGTTCTTCCCCACTAACCCTGTATAAATACCTTAAAAACACAGTTACCTTATAAACAATCAAAGATGGCTGAATACAAAGGTCACCAGTTGGGAATAAAATTTCTCGGCGAGTCGCTCCATTTAATAATAGTCACCACAATTTATTCGTGAAGTGTTAAGGATGTGTCGAGGTCACTAAAGAATTGAACGATTATGAGACAGTATTAAATTGATTACATCCAACATATTTCACTACAAAAATCATCATCATCAATCGGCTACAAAAATCATCATCGTGGAACTTAACTAATAAGGGGATCTGTTGAATTTCGTTAAGTGTAACCCTTTAATTACAATAGGTATATGTATATATAAATTTGCCCAAGTCAAAGGTTTTAAAACGATTAAAATTAATGTAAAAGTGGACAGCACTTACGGTGAATTGAATACTAACGGTGGCAACATTGAAGTCAGATAGCGAACCGTTACGTCATCGCATACCCGCTTCTCCCTCTAACACATTAATTGTCAACCAATGATTAACTGTCACGGTTGACAGTTAATCAAAGGTTAATAGTGTAAGTGACGTAACGGTTCGCTATCTCACTTGCGAGAATGCTGCCACCGTTAATATTCAATTCACCGTGGACAACACTAACATTAAAAGAAAATTAAACAAGAAAAACGTGGACAGATGGTTACCAGTAACTATTGAAAGTGTAAGAAAACTGATTTGATTAAGTTAACCTCCCAGATGATGGTAATTTTTATTGGCGAAACATGTGGGACATAATCAATAAAAGTCGGTGAACTGACCCTCACTCAGTTCTTTAGTGACTTCGACACATCCTAAAACCTTCACGAATAAATTTCTCTTTGTCTTCTAAATATACTCACCGAATACCAAGATGTTTAGACCTGTTTTAAATAAAAAATATTTCTTTATTTACTTTATGCACTAAATTATTAAAGAGTGCTCCTTTAAAAATTATTTAATTCCAAATGAGATCACAATGGATATCATTTTTAGTTTCTTATGCATAAAGGCGGGCGGCCACTGAACTC
This sequence comes from Dorcus hopei, assembly GCA_033060865.1. Taxonomy (NCBI): domain Eukaryota; kingdom Metazoa; phylum Arthropoda; class Insecta; order Coleoptera; family Lucanidae; genus Dorcus; species Dorcus hopei. The sequence continues at coordinate 26,781,806 of CM065419.1, read as the reverse complement.
GAAACTAAGTTAAGCTGAGCGAAACTAAGTTTTTTGAAAATTAGCTCCAACGTAATCTTACGCAGACGAGGCAACCGAGCGAAGATAAACATTGTCTTATATCTTTGCTATCCTAATTTCGCTTCGCTTGGCTTTAGTTGACACGTCCGCGTTGGAGCTAATTTTAAAAAATCTTAGTTTCGCTCAGTTTAGCTTAGTTTCGCTTTCAGTGGCCGCCCGCCCTTATGCATAAGAAACTAAAGAGGTATTATAGTGATTGTGAGAAAATTCGATTTGGACATTTTTTATTTTTTTCCTAATGTGATGTCAATTTTAAATTTTCCTAATATACAAAAATCCTAACATCTAAAATAAACTCTTAACTAAACAATATTTATTTAAAAAATAACAAGAAACTACCTTATAGAATCTTTTTCACAAAATAAGAGATTATAAAACCTATGATCATTCAGCTACTATATGACAGATGGCAGTATTAAAATATCACTACTAACATCCCTAGATTGTTAAAATAACACAAATATTAAATCAGTGGAGTAAGAGAAGCAGATTTTGCATCAAAATGTTGAAAACTATGATAAAATAAACAGCAATAAAATTTCGAGGGCATTAATGCATTATCCAATAATCACATTTTAAATTTGGCGCCAATATATGACATTAAATAAACAACAATTTGGGCTAGGAATTGAATGCTCAGTTGTATCCACTAACACCAAATTTTTATTCTCTTTCCGTCCACTTCAATTAATTTGTCCCCTCCACCAATAACGTTTTCAGAATTTTTTCTTTACTTGTCCATTTCCTACAAAAGTAAACATTTGCTCCATTTATGTGTGAGACCGTAGGCAAATTTTACTTGGAGGGTTAACTCAATTGTGGATCCAGTCGTATTTTTATTAAATTTTATTGCGTTCGTTCTGTATCTTTATAAACATTTGTTTTCATCTTTTACATCGCCCAGAATAAATTATTAATTTAAAAAATTCACTTGTAACCGAACAAACATTAATTTAGAAATTAACTAGGAAATAGAGAAATAGGAAAGGGTACATAGAGAGAGCAAGAGTTGTGGTCGAAACAAAAAGTAATTTAAAATCTAACTAACAAATAAGAAAGGGTACATAAGGAGTGCAAGAGTTGCAAGAGAATTTGAAAAATACATCTGATATCCTGGTTAGTTTTTAAGTTTCTTCTCGGCTATCCAGAGACTACAAAAAACAATGATGCATAAGGATACATGGGTACATAAGGAAACCAACAAAATGGAATCTTTTTTTTCCAACAAGTACAAAAAATAATGGTTGCATAAAGGTACATGGGTACATTAGGAAACCAACAATGGTACATAAGAGTACGTGGTACATAAGGAAACCAACAAAATGCAATCATTTTTTAATACTATTACTGCAGGGGGCTACAATTATTGTATTATTATTTCACTCTGTAAAATTTACCCAAGGTCTTTTACCTACAGGGGTGCGTATAATTTTTGCGATACATTATGGTGTGTAGAGGATAAAATAATTTGACAAAGAAAAATAAAGTGAAAACGTTATGAGATAGAAGAAACGTGACAAGTTAATTGGTTCTTGCCAGCTTTATATTCAATAAAAATTCAGAGCAGAAAACTCCAAATATCAAGACTAAAAACAAATGTTTAATTCAAAAACTTTTCGTAAAATAACATTAAGCCAAGTGTATTGGAGTATATTGGAAAATGTTGGAAAACTTTTTGAACTGAACCTGTTTTCAAATATTAAATCAAGAAAAAAATTAAAATAGAAAAAAACACCTTATTACTTAACTTATTGATCAGAGGTTTTATCAAAAATTTTGACTTTTTAAATTCATAAACCATTCCATATTTTTAAATTACTTTTTTTTAATCGCTACACAATAGCCTTTTGTTGTCTTGCATTTGAACTTTTTTCCACCTCTATTCTACGTGGTTCAAAAATTACAAAATACATATGGTAGTAAAAATTTGCTTGGCCTTTCTAGTGATTCAATTCGTAAAGGTGACGGAATATTTTAGGAAGTTTAATACTCCCAAGCGTTTTAAATAAACAAATTAATAAACCGGGGGAATTAAATTAACTTCCAACGAAATACTCCAAAACAAAAAAAAGAATTCGCGCTTCAAATGTCACGGTTAACTTCTCAGGTGTATTCGGAATTTCGTGAGAAGTCCTCACATCTACGTCGTTCATTGAATATTAAAATCAAGAACTAATTGACGCGTCAACCTAGCGATAAATATCCTGCGTAATTGCGTTTCGCGACGCACTTCCTTGTCAAATGACTGATGATTGTTCGGCTGGTATTTAAAACATTATTGCGTTCGCATCGAGGAAGAGGAGTTTTGTAATAGTCCTGCTTGCTGCCTGCATAAGGAGTCTATTAATAGTTTTGACATGTAAAAATACCTGTCGCTATTCATTAGATTTTACGCGGTCTATTCGGGCGCGCATATTAAATAGATATTTATGTGGAATATTTTATGGACGCTTTAGGTGTTATTATACTTGCTAAGTTTTAGATAAAACACTAAAGCCAACAAGAATTTGTTCTTTTTATACAAAACAATGCATCGGCTTCACGTTTAAATACAATAAAGGTTATTTGTGAGAAAAGTCCTGAAAACCAAATTTCTCAGCTACAGATGAAATGAAGAAAGGACATAAAATCAATTTTGAATAAAATGATGTCCATCATCTCTCTATGTTTTATGTGAATTCCAATATTCTATTTGAAGCCCAACATCGCCAAGTGGCCATGGCTAACTTAATGCGCGGTTTCCACAAGGCCAGTAAACAGGCCAGTAGCTGGAGTCCTGTGACTGGCTCCGTGTGTAAACACCAGTAAACACCACTGGATGCCAGTGGCCTGGTCACGTTGAAATAGGAATTCACTGGACTGGCAAAGCCAGCTACTGGAGTCCAGTCACAGGACTCCAGTCACTGGCCTCGTGGAAACGCGCCTTAATGGTGGTTTGTTAGCGTCACTTATATAATTTAGGAACAAGGGAAAGCATCACCTAAACAAAATATTCGACACAGTGAAAAGCCTTTCGGAGGATCGTATAATTCAAATTCCAAGTTGCTGTCTAAACCAGGGGCTAAAGGGACCCCCGTCAAACTTTGTCAGTCGCTATATCCCCTTTGCAAATTTTGTCTAACAAAATTTGGAAAAGAAAAGTCTTTGGAGTCTTTCAAAGGCGTACTATTGTTTTTTTATATTTGCAATATTTGTTCATCCAAAAGTGAGAGTCGTAACACCCTTGATTTAAACTACGCATACTCATAATGCTTGCTTTAATCAAATTAACAAAGAAACATTCATTCGTGGGCTTATCGTAACTTATAACACCGATTTATTTTTTATGGGTGGCCGGCCATTGTTTCGAACTAAATCGAGAATTACATTCCTCGAGGTGTTGACTCGAGCTTTATTGGACCAATATCGGTGGCTCTTATATCAGTGTTATTATTTTTTATTTCTGCACGCGATGGCTCATTGTTTCATCGCGTTTTATGCGTGTCGTTAAACGGATTAAAATTTTCGAATTGTAAACAATAGCACGTACAACATATTTTCATCATGGAACGTTGATTAGAAATCTCACATTAAAGACAACTACGCTTTACAACTTTCCTCAACTTTTTGTCTGTTATAACTGTATTTTGTGTCATTTGGAATATTATATACACTAAATATTTGAAAAAGGAATTAGAAGAGGACAGAGAAGAATAAAGAAGTGCCTTAGGAGAGGCGTTATTATACCACGAGAAATGGAAAAGTTTGTTTGCCAAAGGACATTGGTAGGTCGTAGTGGATTCAGTGAGTTCAGTTAATTTTACAATACTCTGAACTTCATAATGTATGAACCTGTATGCATTTTCAATGGAATATTCGGTTTGAACCAACGTCGTTTCATTTTTTGTTCTTAGTTCTTACAGAAAAAAAAAACTTCGAAATCGATTATGCTACTCTCGTAGTTGCTGATTCTTCCCAGAATTGAAGTATCATTGCCGCTTGTCGAAGCAGCAGAACTATAGCAACATTCACCCTGAAGAATACTGATAAGTGATAATAGTCAAAACCATTATTATAAGAAGAGAACTTTGAAAATCTTAAGGCGTTAACAATGATTTCTTTTTTAAAAAGGTTTGTTAAGGTACGTCCAAACATGTGTCGTATCCGCGTATCCGATCGTGATCGTGTATCATGATCGGCTAAGTGTGGACGTGTTGCCATGACGCATCCCTCGTACCATGTCTTTATATCATTTGAAACGTGGATAAGTTACAACTACGTCACACTTGGAGTCGGAATTTCGCCGAAACATCAAACACAGGGTGGACAGGTAGCAGCAGTTAATTTCACAGTGACAAACGTGCAACGTCGAACAGGCGATACAGTTGTATCAAATCGGAAAGTAGACGCATACACAGATGTAACAAAACGGATAAGGTGTAAGTGCATCATTCTTGCGTATCATATCCGATCTTCCGATCATGATCGGATACGCGTATACGATACATGTTTGGACGAACCCTAAGTCGTCGGTGTATATGCAAACATTCTTTTGATTAATCATCATTGATTCCTCTGTCCTTGCTAAGTTGCTCATTTATTTATTTTTCTGTGGCCTCAATTGTTTGAACAGGTTTTTGATTTTCCGTTGTTTCTGACATATTACTTTTCATGTTTTTCTTTCCCAACTCACTGTTACCATTTATGATATCAATAATTTCTTGTTTGATTTTGTCTGTTTCTTTCAGATATTTCTGACTTGTGAAATCTTCAAAATTTGAAAAGTAGTGAACATGTTATATGTGACATGGTAGTACATTCCTAGTTCTTTCTTTTGTTGTAATCCTGGAGTTATTACCCTAAAGAGCACAAAAATTATTTTAATCGGTACTCTCTGTGTTATAAGTTTTACAGGAAAAATTTAATTTCAAATTTTCACAAAAATATACGGGGATGAAAATTTTTTATTGTAGGTACAAGGTATGGACGCAAAATTTCCCATGCTCTTTATTTTTGAATTTATGAAACAAATGTTTAATACAAAACTTACCCCAACTAATTCAAAGTTATTGTAGATGTTCACAAAAAAATTAAGCATCGCATAACACTCTGTATATTGTTTGCCGCGGAAGCCTTCAAGTTAAATTACTCTGTATATTCTTATACAGCCTTCCTAGGAAGTGCGAAAATGTTATTTTATGAATATTTTACCAAAAGTTATGTAAGTTCGCATTCTGCAGCATCTGAAATTTTCAACTACACAGGATATTTCTTTATTAAGTTACACTCAAGTTTTTTAAATAGAAACTATCTGAAATTAAACTTTTTGTATGACACGTAAAAAGTATCTGTCTTTTAAAAGAAGTTTTAGTTAAATTTAAATTTATGTGTTACACTCGTTTGCAAGCAATGACAAAGAAGTGTTTACCTCTTTTCGTAAAAAAGGCTTATTGGAATATATCCATCTTGACATATCAGATAAATAAATTAGTTCATTTCTGATGCTTATTACTAGGGATCGGGGAAATTTAAGTCGACGTCATCTCATCAGCGGCGCGGCGCGCCTGGTGATCGTAGGCTCGCAGCTCGAAGCGTTATTTTAAATGAATAAGTTATAATTTTTTCTTCGTAATTTTGCCAGGAAATTTTATTCTTCTACACCTGTATGGTTCTGACGCAATTATACGGCAAATCCAAAGGTCAGAGTACAATTGATCAGCACTGTGAGTTACGGAATAACTCCACTTTGTGAAAACTAAATTTTACTGTGCGACTGTAATTACTTTATGATGCCATACGAGCCATATTTATGACTTAGTTCGCATCATTACTTTTTCGCGGCAATATTCAATTAACACGCTAGGGGTGTCTGCGGGACTTGTCCGCTGCAGCATAACAACTTTGCCGTTGCATTAGAATTTGAACCGCGCAAAATATATGACACCGATCCGTACTTATTGCCTATAATTTTACTGAAAAGTCGTTCTAATATTTAATTTTACGTTATGATTAATGAAAAACAAAGTAGTTTTTGCATTAGAAAAAATACATTTCACTTTTTGACACTTTTTTTCTACACTAATGCATTAAATTAGTAGACAGCAGATACAATAATTAATTATTCATAAGATTTCATCATTTGGTGAACGGATTATTCGTTTTTCTGAAACTGATGAATTCTGTCCGCGTGGAAGTTCGTTCGTAAATGCGCTTGGTAATTTTATAAATGCGTGTAACATGGCTGAAACTCCAAGAACACTAATAAGGAAATCAAATATGTAAGTAATGACGTAGACCAGTGACACTCAACATTGTACGTCACGTACGTCGCGAGAGGCAAAAAAAAACAAGCAGCCAATGAGCGCGGCAAAAATTCCAGGCTTTTCAAGAAATAAATTATTAATTATTTTTACAATAGAGCTCGACTTATTAGCATTCAATGTCAATGAAACACCTTTCTAAACGACTCATTTATTTAAATACGCAGCACAGCTATGTATACATGTATACAACTTCAGCAACGTCGTAAAATAACATTTTAACGATATTTGCGGAACGTTTTCGGAAAAATATGAAAATATGGACGAATTTTTAGCAGATGGCGGTGCTTAACGCTCGGGCGTACATAACTTAAGCGCCGCAAGTAAACATGAGTGTTAACGTACGCTCAGGGCTAAATATACAGAGCACAAAAACAAGGATAGCTCGCGACTTCTAAATAGAGTCCATATTCGAAGGCAATCTATTTCAGGTATTATATTCTGAGTTATTGTTACACCTCCGCGCGAATTCCGCACAACTTCTTTGTGTTCACGCTCTCAAAATTTTATTGTCCGCCTGACGGTCATTACTTACATGCGAATAATGTCGAACGCAAATAGAAGCACTTTCAAAAGAGGAAAACTCTTGCCTTAATTTTCAAACTGAGTTGTTTCATCAGAATTCATCTTAAGTACTTAAGTACTAGGGGCTTCAATGCGTAGAATAACTTGCTTTTATGCGCAAATAAAAAAGTAGAGAAAAAATTTTTCGAGAAGATATAATCGCAGACCAATGATGATTATTTTTAAAGACAAGGAAGCGCAATCATATAAAATATTTCCAATCTCTACTAAGTGAAGTGTTAGAATTTTGGAGAGCGTTTAGAATGCGATTGGTTTTATGGATATCTCGTTTGCTCGTAATTGTTATTCAAATTGTAGTGGTGAAGATTCTGAAAGGATAACGGCTGGATTATCTCAGGAAATTATGACTGTTGAGATAGAAGGTGATGGGAAAAAATAGTTTCTTGAGTCCGCGTTGATATTCTTTCTCTTATCAACGTTGCCTCCTCGATTACACAGAACATCTTTTAATACTGATTGATGGTCGCCTACAAAATAAAACATTTAAACACCCCTGAGGACGCTGGGCTCTGATGGAATCGCAACCACAGAGTTGTTTTGATAGAGCAAATAATGTATTCAATACCTTTATTAGGTAGCATAATCATTAGTTTTTTAATTGAAAGCTGGTATGAACGGTTGTACAAATAGATTTGGATAGGGTTTTGCGAAGCGCAGTTTTGATTATACTCGTAGATGTTTGGAGTTTTTGTTTCAAAGTATCGCCGTGGTATACCTCTAAGTCCAAGGAAGTGTTGAGACAACAGAACAAAATATAACTTCGATCCATAGCTATAACCTAACACTTTTTACCATGTCTTTGCCTTTCCTTCTTTCAACATGATCCGACCATGTCATTCTTTCTGCCATTATGCACTTGTTCCTAGCAACCTCTTCGTCTTCATCGTTACTCCTTAACCAGATATTCTCTCCTTCTTTGTTTCTGGAGCCTTTCTATCTTTCTTATGCTTCCAGTCAGTGTTCATCATTATCCATTTTTACCCTTTTTTAACTTTTTATCTTCACCCACTCTGTATCTATTTTTTGCCCTTTCTTCCAGTTACACTTTTTACTTCTTCTTTGTATCTGTGTTAGGTATTAATTACTTTATTCGAATTTGTTTCCGGACCTATGTTCTTGCCTCGGATTACATACTTTTCATTATTTTTTTATTCTTCTGGTTGCTGATCGCCTATAAAATAAAACATTTAAAATTAATTTATAAGATTGGCGATATACATGACAGTTATTAAAAGAGATAAGTGAACTATTTCGAGTCAACTATACCAAAGGATCCGGGGCCGTTGATCTATTTTGTCTAGACTTCCTGAATTATTTGAATTAACCTAGAAGAGAAGCGTGCAACTGTTTTAATAAAAGTGATAAGAATTAGGTGTGTAAGGAACTATTCACGAAACCCAGGTTCAAATCCCAGATGTTCAAATGTTGTCAGGTTCGAAAAAAGAAGGAACTTCATCGTTTAGGGGAACATTTATACCATTTGAAGATTTTCACGTAACCAATAGTGATTTCATGAAGAGCAAGTGTATGCGATTGTTTGAAAAAGACAGGCAATCGCATCTAATCCACAGATGAATGTTACTCGCTGGATTTAAAAAGAAACAATAAAAGATTTTTCAAATTATAATACCGAAGCTATTATTGAGGAAATTTTATTTGTAACAACTGATTAGGTGAAGCTTTAGGCTTCTTAAAAGTGTCAATTATAACTGAGTTGTTGTGGCAAGCAAACGACAAAATATAATTCGTATTTTTTGGTCACACATTACGAGTCATATACTTCTGTGTTTAACAACGATAATAGGATTGATGTAAGTAAACTGAATACAAAATATACGAAATCTCTTTCAAAACTGTTAAAACCTACAAAGTAGATGCCTTGTCCTGCAATCTTTTTAAGGTAGCACTGCACAAAATTATTGAGGACTTTGGCGGAATTTCCAACATAAGTGCTAGACACTGATATTGTCGATTAAATATTTTAAAAAACATTAAAAGAGCTTCCATTTATCGACTGAAAGGTTTGCTAGAAAGCGAGGATTAGTACTCAGCTTATTAAAGAAAAAATACTGTGTCAACAACCTCCAATGAATTTGTCAGCAGGAAATCAGCCGCATGAAAAGCGCCACAAGAATAAAGTTACAACTTATTCGTCTAATATCGACAGCAATCGAAGTCTCACAGGTGTTCGTGGTTCGAACAGAGGTTAATATCGATCGTCTTCCCAATTCGTTTTAGCTATATCTAGATTAAATGATGCAAGAAACTACTTCCTGTTTGACATCTAGTTTAAAAAAATGAAATAAATTCGATTAAACTATTAAATAAATTCTCTCACTGTGATATTTTAAACAGACTGACTGAGAAGTGTAGCAGATGTTGAGGACCGCATGTTAAACATCACATGTATATCTGTGTGTAACTTGAAACATTTTAGTAATAAAGCATAGGGTTCGCAGTTGACCCGCCGCCGGTCACATTTAATAAAAACAATTGCTTACAGCTGCATAGTCAATCTAGTCGAATTACAGGACTGGCGACGACGACTTAAATTTACAAACATAATTGGTCTATTTTGATATGCGCGCTCTAATATTTATGTTAACTGATATTGAATTAACTCTAAAGTTCGGATGAGCCCATGATGGTTATCACTTAATTTATGCCCCATGCCTAACACAATTAGCTTACATACGTGTGTACACATGGCTGGATTAAAACGTGTCGAAGCTAAATGTCATCGTTCACTTCATGACGATGACGTGGAATATTAGTTATTTAGGTGTCGTGCACTCGAGGGGAGATGTAATCAGGTAATGATGTTATCATATCAGATTTAATTGAACGCTTTGCGGTAATTACCTGAGAGTTTACGAGCGCCATCGTTTAAGAGCCATAAAATTAATGAATATGGGGATGGATTTCAGTCAAATTGGCGTGCATTACAATCATGAATTCCCAAAAATTTGAGGAGCATGACCTGAAATATCTTTTCGGTTCAAAATTTTCTCTAATTTCTAGATATGACATTGTTATATTATCAATTACAATTATCTCCGAGTAATCATTTTTATCTTCAAATTGATTCTTTCACTATCACAATTTCTTATAACCTTGAAATTACAAATATTACAAAATCATTTTTTTTTTAAATACGTGGTACTCGGTATAATATTCTCAGAATTATTTTAACTGATATTTTTCTTATTTACTTTATTAATTCTTCATTCACATCCTATTTTTTATAAATAAATATTATTGACAATGAATTCACATATTGTGTCATCATTGATTTTTCGTACGTACTTGTAACTTAACGATACCTACCTTCTAGTTTTGTATTTTCGAAAAGACTTCGTAGTATTTTAATATTTCATTGAATTCTGCAGGTAACTTTAAGAAGCTCTTGCACCCAAAGTATTTGTAAATAAGAGTTTACAATAATAAGCTAATAACGGTGGAAACGTAGGAAGATTAATTATGCAACACTTACTAAATTAAATGAAGTTTTGCTTTCAACTGACAGTTTATTAAAGAATTTTAGTACCGATACTGATACCGATTCGCTCTTTGACGAATTCTCAAACACTGGAGCATTGACATGACTTGTCCTCTAGTTCGTTGTAATCCTAAAAATATTAAAGAAAACAAAAACTGGCTTGATAATCGCGTTATAACAGAAAGTAATAAATTAAAAGACCTGTATTGGCTTATGTGTCGGACTCAAAATGCTGATATTATAGATAACTATAAGATTCAAAAGAAAAATTATAATAAAATGATCATTGACACTAAAAAGCAACATTTTGGTAAGATCATAGAAAATTCTCCTAACAAACAAAAAACTGTTTGGAAATTAATTAATGCAGAATTACATCCATCCAATCAAATTAAAGAACTCAGGTTGACCATTAATAATTAATTATATTCTGAACCATTACAGATAGCAGAAGCTTTTGCAGAGCACTTTTCTAGTATTGCCGAAACAAGTCTGAGACGAGCTTATGGGCACAACTATTCGGCGAACTGCACGTTGGACAGTATTAATCCCAGGTCATTTGCCCTTGAACCAAAGGATGCATCAGAAATTAAGAAAATCATTGGTAACCTTAAGAACACAAACAGTGTTGGGATAGATAACATCCCAGTAAAAATTTTATTTGTCACATATTATTAACAATTCAGTTATATCAGGTATATTTCCTTCTTCATTGAAGACTGCAGTGATTACCCCAATCTACAAAAAAAAATGATGCACTAGACATAAATAACTACCGCCCTGTATCGCTTCTGAATACCATTTCCAAAGTTTTTGAGACAGTAATCTCAGATAGACTGAGAAAGTTTGCGGACGTTTGCGGTCTATTGACAGATTCTCAATTCGGATTTCGCGCGGGCAGATCGACAGAAAGGGCTGCAGCTGATTTTCTACAGTCCATTTATGAACACATCGACAATGGTCGTCATGTAGCTGGCCTCTTCTTCGATCTTTCCCGCGCATTTGATTGTTTAGATATAACGTTTGTATGTAGTAAACTTAATGCACTAGGTATTAGAGGTATAATTTTAGATTGGATAGAATCCTTCCTATCATCTCGGAAATTGTATGTAAAAGTAAAAAGTACATTTTCTTCTGGATATGACATCAATCTTGGAGTTCCTCAGGGGTCTGTCTTGGGACCTCTGATCTTTCTATTATTTATTAACGATATAACGAAACATCTAATAACTGATAAAATAACCTTGTTTGCCGATGATACGTCTATGGTGGTCTCAGCTGAGACTCCTGAGAGACTCCAAGAAAAAGTTTCGGAATTAAGCACAATTCAGTTTGTGGTGTCATAAAAATAAACTTATCCTTAATTCTCAAAAAACGGTCATCATAAAATTTTTTAACAGAAAAGATACAGGAACAAAATCTTATACAGTTACTGGAACGGCAATACAATCTGAGCAATCTACACTGTTTCTTGGAATGTACATTGATGAGAGATTGACTTGGGATAAGCACATAGACTATGTATGTAAACGTATCAATAGGTCATACTTCGCCTTACGTCACTTAAAAAATATGTTACCAAAAGAAAAATTACTTACAGTTTACTATGCAATGGTGCATAGCATCTTATCTTACAATGTAATAATTTGGGGTCACGCCTGTGACAGTCATAGAGTGTTTGTTGCTCAAAAGAGAATAATTCGTTTGATATTTAGTTTAAACTTCAGAGAATCTTGTAAACCAACATTCATAAAAGAGGGTCTTCTAACTTTCCCTTCACTGTTTATATTCAAATGCCTACTTTTCATATGGCAAAAAAAAGAAAAGTTGCTCAAGCACTCTGACTGTCATGGGTATGACACCCGTACTAAGGACTTATTATACAACACAAAACACAGTACGAGTAAATTCGGAAACACGATTAATGTTCTAGGCATTAAGCTTTTTAACAAATTGCCTAGTACAATAATATCAGAGAAACTTGAAATATTTAAAAAAAAGATCAAAAATTTACTCCATTAATGAATTTCTAGAGGATAGATTAGATAGAGAGTTTTAACTGTATGTTCATGGGCGATATTTGACTTATTGTTAAATTATCATAGATTTGACTTGTACATCCATGTAATAAAGTTGAGTTTGAGTTTGAAAGAAGCATAAAAATGAATAGAAAAGAGGACGAGTTCCGAGAAAGTTTTAAAACTTACACTCAACTACTTTAAAAAACCAAAAGATAAATTAACAATTTAAAAATAGGAAGAGATGGAAAATTTAGTCCTACGTTTATAATAATTGCTTTTTATTACCTTATTATAATTGCATAATTGCATTATAATTACATAATTGCTTTTTATTACCTTATGTCCTTTAAATTTAATGCCAAAAAAAAAAAATTCATATGAAAAAATAAGAAGACGTTAAAAACAGAACTTGATTAAAAGCAAAATTAAATTTTAAAAAATCTCAATAAAATTGATTTAAAGTTAAATTTGAAAACAATAAAATACAGAACGAGAACAAAAAATGAACTGATGATGTGAAAAATAGAACGAAATGGCGCCACTTGGTCTTACATTAAAAAAATAAAAATTATTAAAAATTATTATTATTATTTTTTATTTTACTTATCATTAAAACGATACACTTTCAAAGAATGAGATAAACGTGAAACAATGATGAAAAAGTAAGAAATGTAAAAAGTTAGCTCGATTAAAAAAATAAAAAATAAAATTAATTAAATCTTAAAGGAAAAAGCTGTAAGTATGCATACTTACGATAAATTTTCATGAAAATTTAATTGCGAAATCCTGTGCTCGCTTTTTGACCTACATTGCATTAGGATTGACAAATTGAAGCAAGTTTGCTACATAATTAGTCATCCCATACAAGATGGTCATGCGTACTGTCAAAGCATAATGAAAGTTTTAAAAATTTTATTGCAAGTCAGTTTTGATTGCAGTGGATTCCTCGAGCACCTGTGTACAGCTGTTTCAGCCCTAATTGGGACCTCGTCAGCATAAGCGTAGTTCGAGAATTCCACTACAAACCAAACCGACCTGTCCTGGGTTACTATTACATCGCTACAGGGAATAAGCTAGGACAGGGTGCAGTGGAATTCCCGAGCTACGCTTCTACTAACGAGGCCACAAATAGGGCCGAAACCCCTCTACAGAGGATGCTCGATGAATCCACTGCAATCGAAACCTACTTGCAACAAATTTGATAAATTTTCAGATTACACATTTTCAAAAAATCGATAGTATTTGGTTTTTATTTTTCTATTAAGTAATGAACAACTTTTTACGATTTTGAATCAGTGGTGATTAAGGTCCGTATTCATAAACAAAACTTATGCTATGCGTTCACCAAAACATTACGAATATGTGTTTACGCGCTGCAAAGATGTCTTTTACGGAATGTAATTCATAAACTGTTGTTAAACCCTTGTTGGTTGTGCGTCCATTACACGTGAAATGTGTACATTTCATGAATTATTAGGGAATTATTATTGAGCGCATGGCGTAAGTTTTATTTATGAACACGGGCCTTGATCTATTTTGCTTAAAATAATTATCAAATTGAAGTAGTAAATTTTAGTTCTACTTTTTAAAAGATAGGGAATTCGAACTCGCACCTAATAGTTGCCAGGTTCGTTGCCAGAGGACTCAATCAACTCGTCAGTAGGGAACACGGCGCAAGATGGGGACGTTAACTCAAGATATTTTAAAAAATTTGAAAAATAGTTATTACAAAATCGAAATTAAAATATATCATTTATTATTTATTTGTATAAAGTATACATACAGAAATAAATTGATATTTAGAGATTCTTTCATTAAAAAAAAAAATAAAATTAACAAGAATGCATTTTCACCATCACAAAATGAAAATATTATTGCAACAGTATTAAACGGTAAAGCAACTCGTCATCATCATCGTCAACTTGTGCACAAGAGTTATGTGACCATCTAAGACACAAAGTACAACGAATCCAGCCTTCATGGGACTTGGAATAGAGACATTGACAGTATAAACATTCCGCATCGGAGTCATCTTCTACTTCTGATGAAGAACTATCATGGGTTTTCTTTCGTTTTTGGGATTTAACAAATTTTGTTGGAACAGTCGCAATGTTTGTCTCTCCCTTACCACAAAAATATTGTTTTAAAAGTATTACCATACAAAGGGGTAGAATGAGGAAATCCCCATTATGCCCCAACCATTTTGCCCCAAATAACCTTTAAGTAGCAATTGTAGGTTACCTACTCTAGAACAACTTAATTCATCCAATTTTGCATCCACACAGGTTCTTCTAACTAGCAACGAAGCCAATTTAATAATGAAACCACACGAATATTTACTTATCTTGTTAATTCCCTAATTTTTTGATGTCAGTTATTAGATGGACATTATCAAAAAACTAAAATCCGTTATAACTAAATATACACGTTCCGCAGCGCTCTGTAAATTTTTCTAGGATATAAGCAACATCTCTGAATGCTTTCGACAACAAATCGTGCAAGAAACGCAACCCAGTAAATTTTTACGACGCATCCCCATCTTGCCCCGTGTTCCCCTACAACTACTTTTTAACAGAAACTTTGAATAAGAACCTTTCAGTTTTTTTCTAATCCGGAAAAAAATTTCAACTCCTAGATTTTCTTGATCTTCTATGATCGTTAATGGGGGTCCCATTTCAACATCCAGTAATAGTTGGTCATCAAAGTCTTGTTCCATTTTCCTTAGTATCTTTCCTCCATCTCTTTTATATCTGATGGAGTCACTCTTCCTCCTTCCTCATTTACTTTTCCCAAGTTTAAAATTACTCATATGAAAGTGTGTTCTCTGTAATTTGGATCTTTTTTGTATCCCATAAAAAGTGCTGTCAACATCCAAGTTTCCTATACTGCTTCGTTCGTTTGTTACCAACTTAAGTTTCCTTATTTGCGGTTCAAAAAAGACCTCGGCTTTGAGTTTTTCATGTATCAAAGATGGAAATTTGCGACAAAGATATTTAGAACAGGGTGCTTTTTATTTAACATCTAGACGAACTGTTTCATTACTCAAAAAAAAAAGAAATTATACGCGATGCGTACAAGTGGATATTGCAAAAGTATAAAATAGTACACATATTGACAAACATCAAAATTGATGCAGTTCAGTATTACCCGATTCATATGAAGGAGATACTTAGAAGAATTACAATATTTATTACTTTATACTTGCACCATATTTTTGGCATATAAATTATTGAAGGATATCATAATACAAGAATATTGACAAGCCAAACAACTGCGTGAATAACTCATATAATTTGTTTCTGGAATGTTTCAATGACAATTGTGTTACTTTTTGCTATTCTTTTTTCTCCGAGTAGAAATGAATTATTTTTTAAATAAAAATTTTGTTACATAATCGTTTTAAGAATTAAAATTTTTACCGTTTACCAGAATTTACAAGCAAGCAACATTCTTTTTTGTTATTTCGTACGTATTAATCGAATTAGTAACTCAATTATTGAAAAGTGGAATTTTGAAGTTCTCAGTATGATACGATTTCTTGTAAGTCTCTAAGATAATACCACAGAAACTTACGAGTAATCCTAGAAACCTAGGAGAAATCATATCTCCAAATTGAGTTACAGGTTTATAGACCTTACGGTTGCTACAGATATGAGCACAATCGACACAGATTTATGTGTCAATTCTGTTCGTATCTGTAGCAACCGTAAAAACTGTAGACCTGTAACTCAATTATTAAAATATAGAACCTTGGAGTTCTGTGGAAGATATGAGTTCTCCTAGATCCTAAGACTCTACTCGCAAGTCTCTGTGGTATTATCTTCAGAGACTTACAAGAAATCGTATTATACTGAGAACTTCAAAATTTCACTTTTCAGTAATTGAGTTACAGGCTTACAGATCTTACGGTTGCTATAGATATGAGCAGAATCGACCCATTAATTTGGGTTTAACAACTTTACCATAGAAACTAATTATTTTTGAGTTGAATCATTTTGATTCTTGTTCATATTTTTGATTACTTTCAAAGTTCTGTTTGATTTATTTATTCGTATTGTTCGTTGGTATTGTTATTTTTTTTGAATGTACATTTTACTAAGCAAGTGTTTAGAAAATATTACCGCAGCATTAAAGTTATGCGCTGAGTGTTGCAAAAACAGTAAACATCCGCCAAGAAGTGTTGTTATTATTTTATTACTTTACATTTCTAAGAGAAAAACCACGAATTAAGTTATCACTATTAACTAATGTCGGCAAGTTTGACAAGTTTTGAAAATCGTGTCAGCATTACTTTCATAGTGGCATAGGTAACAGCGTTCTCTATTAAATCTCGTGTAAAATGTAATTTACAAATGAAGGCAACAGTGTTGCCAGTTTTAAAATTCTTATATTATTTCCTGTTCAAAAAAGAAGCAGCAGATAATGCTTCTCTTACGCACTGAGAAAAATAAACTGTTCAGTCAACCAAAAACACGTTCAGTTAACAGTATTTTTCGTTTACCTATTAGCAATCACGCGTGGTCATTGAACCAACAATCAAAAAATGTTAAATATTTTAGATTGAATCAACTCAATATTTTGTTTGAGGCAAGCATACAATGAAGACATCTTTCTAGTCGCTTTAATGCCCAAGAAGATTGATACAAGAACTTTAGATTGTTAAAATTGCTAAATATTCTATTTGTCTGAACGCTGTTAGGGAATTAAAATTATATGTTTGATATATTTAAAGTAATTTTTCAGTACGGCTAATAAAAGAGTAGAGTCAATTCAATCTAGACTATCGTTTAGGGAAACATCAATTAAATGTTCACCTCTTTGCGATACTGCCAAAGTAACATAACCCTTCAACCTTTGTTGAGGTGACAAGAGGAGCTGAATAAACCTTAACGAACTTTATAATGTCGGACGCATTCGAAATATGAATGACTTATCCGTTTAAGAAACGATGTCGAACAACAAGGTTATGCTGGGACAGGCAGTAAATATACGTGAAGTTTTAGCAGGCGCCATCTGGAACTCGATAGCTTATTAATATGGGAATTAAACGCTTTTACTTGACTTAACATTTATTACGTTAAATAAAAAATCAAAACAGACACATAAAAGCAACAGCACTTTACGATCACTTTGAAATTTCAACTTTTTGATTTAACATATTAAGCACTTTCGTTTTGAGGAAAACATTTACATCGTTCAGTCAAACGTAATAGTTTAACATTTTTTTAGTGTTACTTCAACAATTTCCAAGATGTTCAGTTAAGAATATTACCGTTGAAACAAGTACATTTTATTTAAGTCAACGCACAAAAAGTTGACATTCAAAAAGTTGTTGACTTAACTATTTCATTTTTCTCAGTGCGGAACCAAAAAATTAGCGCCTTGCACTTTTGCTTCATATTTCATTTACACCCTGTCCTGTATACAGGATAATTGGTAGATCGACGTATTCCTTTGAGGACGTGTTAATAGAGCTAGTTTGTCTCGTTAATTGTGGATTCTTCCGTCTAGTCATGTAAATTATGGAATTAGTCATTCCTTCTCTACTCAAAAAATCGTAAGTGTAAGAAATAAACACGCAACTTCCTGCGTTATTAACAAAATACAAGAGGCGGCAGCAATTGTACAAAGCAATTTTTCTACTATAATTGCAGCAATAGAATTAAGAAAATGTTACTGGCCTGTAATTTATAAATTTATTAAGTTTGCCTTCTCTCTAATGAAGACAAGTTGAAGTCCGTGCTTTCGGCTAGTATTATTAAGTAAAAATATTTCTTTATACCTCATTCGAAAAGTAATAAAGCCGAAAACTTTAGCAAATCATTTGCATGGCCCTGACAATGGCTATCCAGTTCGTACACTCAGTAACTTCGTCTGTTTACACGAGGGCAGTAGCTGGTCTATGAACTGGTACTGTGTAAACCAGCCTTAACTGAAGGTTTTTCGGATTTTCACAGTTTTGGGACAGTTCAAAACTGTTCTGAAATTATGAACTCAAAGAAACCTGATGTCGACTTTCTCTTTGTATGTTTATAATATTTTTAATTCCGAAATTAGTTAGTGTAATATCAAACAAATCAATGTAAATGTCATAAAAACATAACAATAATAAAAACATCAGTTTAGGTCGCGATATCTGGCGGCTGATTTTTGTATCATGCGCTCGCTTCCGAGTTATCTAGAACAGGGCGGAAAGATTGCAGTGGAGTTCTCGAGCTACTCTTCTTCCGATGAGGCCCCAAATAGGGTCGAAACAGTAGAGGTGGTTAGAGGAATCCATCGCAATCAAAAGCAACTTGCAACTAAATTTCCAAATAATAAAAATATTAGGAAAAAAGTGCAGGAATAAAACACAGACGAAATCAAAATTATTCTCGTTAATCTATTTCTGGTTACTTTGATTTAACACAAACTCACATGCTTTCATAAATCACTTACTATTCTCGCCTAATTCGGACATGTATATGTATATTATGGACAGATACAATTTTAGCATTCGATTCGAAGTCGAAATCAATTCGTTTTTATCAGTAGATCACTTACAAGTGATTTGGATCAGTTTCGTTTGTGTACGATCGAACGCGTGAGCTATTTTTGAATCGATTTAAATGGATCCAAATTAGCGAATCGAATGCACCTTTTGATTCTAATGAATCACTTTAATCATCCCAATAAAGCGGTGACGTCAGATCTATATCACATTGATTTAAATCTAATAAGACTGCATTTGAAATTACCTCTGCTTTCTAAGTTAAGACTGATTTGGAAATAAGAACTGCGTCTATGTGCAATACCAGGAAAGGTTTCAATCAAAAAGCTTCATTTACTTATGTAAATAGACCATGCTCTTTTATCGGTATAGAAAATAAAAAAATCAACAATCATCTTATCTCATATTTACACTGTCGTCAGTATCAATAAAAAGGTTGACCAAATTAACTGACATAATCAAATGTTCAATTCAATTTGTATATTCAGTACCCTTCTTTCTCAGGTAAAAGTTATATTTCTCGGAACCTGTTTTTAGTGAATTTATACGAGTACTTATATAATGATGTTTTTGAATTAAAGATGCTTCTGTTAAGTTTGAATTTTAATTTGAATCTGAAGTTGACATGGTTATTAAATTTTAATTACTTGATACTTTGAAAATGAATATTATAGGGGTAAGAATGGTAGCATTGCATTAATCCGATTACTAACTCTCAAGAACACAGGTGTCTCAGATCACTTATCCCAACCTTTTTTCTCGAAAATTCTAACTGTTATTGCAGCAAAAGCTTCATTGACAAAAATTTGAAGAATTACATTTTGAAGTCAACCGGATATAGACTTACTCGAAATTTCCGAATTTCAACTAACAGAGATTAAGTTGAGTACCAAATATCAGTTTTAATATTCGAAAAAAAAAATTAAAATATGCCAAAACAGTATAAAATGTCGAACAGATCAACTTCCAGTAGACTAAGAAAGAGTAAGTAGTAGTAAGTTATCAAACATTTTACAGTCTTTTTCTATTGCTTTTCCTCTTTTGTCAAATGTGTTTCCTAATTTGTCAAATGACTTTCCAATTCGTTCAAAATATAGTAGGCCTGCGGATTGGAAAGTCATTTGACAAATTCGGAAACATAATTGACAAAAGGGGAAAAGCAAAAGAAAAAGACTGTAGTTAGCCATCATTAGTTCTTTTCCAAAACTTTTATACGTAATTCAACGAATTTTATAACTATAACATCATAATAGATAAAAAATATATTTAAGTTGTTATTTTTTTACAGTTGTATTCGACTATGTCAAAGTCGACGAATACAGTGTGTCCACGATGATCTTCTTCTTTAGGGATCTTTCGATAAAAAGCGGACCAATGATTCCTAAAATTCCTGCCCATACGTTAATTTGATGATGTTGACTTCGGTTTGTTCGTAGAGTTAATGTAAATTTTGAGTAGGTCCTCCAATATAAAAATTTTTGAGAATTTAGGGTTCCATGTGTACTTTATCACTAAAGAGCATTCGCTGTAAAAGATATCTAACACTATTGCATATTTCCTAGATAATTTCAGAAAACATCATTCTTTGAAATTTGCCCTGTTCAAAGATTTCTCGTTGTTTGTGGTATTTAAACGATTTAAATGTGCGTATATGTCTCTTTAGCACACGAGAAGCTGTAGTAAGTGTAGTATAATGAATTCTCAAATTCTGACTAATGTGTCTTAAACTTAAATTTTAATTTCATTGACCATTGCTAATACATTAAAGTGATTTTCATTTTCTATTTCAACGATATTTTTTTAAAAAGGTTTTGTGCAAATCGGTTTCGATTACTGCGGATTCCCCGAGCAGGCTCTGTACAGCTGTTTCAAGCCTAGTTGGGCCTTCGTCAGCAGAACCGTAGCTCGAGAACTCCACTGCAAACCAAACCGACTTGTTCAGGTTATTCGCCAATGCGATGTGAAAGTAATGAACATTTCAAGTAGCGACATCTTTTGATCGTTTTTTGACCTAACATTGCGAGGATTGACAAATTGAAGCTAGTTCGCCACATAATAGCTGCTTTCCTTTTACCACAAATCTCACCTCACCTCAGATAACATTAGCACGAACAAGTAAGTTTGAACGGTTATTTCGAGCTACCAACTAATGGCAGTGCTCGAGTTGCAAGGTGGGGGTCGAAATGTGAGTTCAAACTCACTTGTTCCTGCTAATCTTATCTGATGTGAGGTGAGATTTGTGGTAAAAGGAAAGCACCTAATAAGTCATCCTTACATGGGATGACTTATTATGTGGCGAACTAGCTTCAATTCAGCTTCAATGTCAGGTCAAAAAACGATCAAAAGATGTCGCTACTTGAAATGTTCGATATTTTTTTACATTCGCATAATTCGTCTACGCTTCTTGTTGTTTCAAGATGTTTAATAATCCTACTAATGGTATCTGCATACAATATTTTTCGCTCCATATAAATCCCCGCAAAGAGTTTCGGGAATAATAGGATTTTAAAAGTAATATTTTTTCGTCTGTCGTATAATACTCTATTACAATAATTACGAAACGGAAAGAGAAATCGAACTTTTCTAAGTGTAAAAATTTTTTAAGTTGTCACTTTCAACAACTACAAAAATATTTATCAGTCATAGCAAACTTGTGCATGTTCCAGAAAAATTTTATCATTTTAAAAGAAAATGGCTGCGAAATTTGTTTTAAATAATGTATTAAGTGCATTTTAGAATTCTGAACAATATTTTCCTTTACCATTTTGCTGTAAAATTTACAGGAGAGCCAATATTTGCAAATATTTAATTTTACATGCTATTTCCCTATGTCTGAAAAACAAATCAACACAGTGTATATTAAAAAAATTAAATTTCGCAAATTTAGTTTTTGATTATGTCTTTTATGTTTTAATAGTAGATTGAGATTATTTATACGACTTGTCATCCACAATGAAGTGACACTTTTAGAGTATAAATATTTTACTGCTACTATAAGTATTAAGGGCCAGTTTTATAATGGAATTTAAAAAATACTTTAAATTTAAAATCGATTTCATATGTAAAGGCAAATATGAAAACACATTTGTTTACACATCTGAATGTGACTTTAATTTTAAAGTCTCCTTTAAATTCCATTATGAAACAACATAAAAACTTGCTACAGTTTTTGTCATAAAATACAGGCGTCCTACTTCTTTAGTATTTTAAGCAAGTTATTGTTATTATGCCATATTTTTCGAGATTGCTAAATGGAGAGATCGAAATCAAATTTTATGTCGTTTCTTCATGTCGTGATTTAGAGCAAAATTGGCTTTCAAGCTTTTTAAATACTTTTCCTGAAAATAAAGATTGCAAACGTTATATCAACGAAAAGTAGAAGAAAAGACAAGTTGAAATATGAAATATATTTACTTTACCCCCCATAAGAAAAAATGAAGTTAATGGCTAGTTACTCACAAACGGTACCAGCTGGGTAAATTCTTCCCATTTAACTAAACCTGTACTTCTTATAATAATAATAGATATTACCGTATCCTGAACACACCGCATACCCACTCGAAATTTCAAAGTTAATCCCGGTACGGTAATTTCTGGTTTACTTTGCGCCTTTAAAATCGCTCACTCGCTTCACTCTTTCGGTTCATCGTCTTTCCTGGCCAGAGTAAGTGATTTTAAGATGATATTTATACCGAATATTTTAGAACATACGTCTTGGATTTTTCCATGAAAAT
Organism: Dorcus hopei; assembly: GCA_033060865.1. Lineage (NCBI taxonomy): Eukaryota > Metazoa > Arthropoda > Insecta > Coleoptera > Lucanidae > Dorcus > Dorcus hopei. The sequence goes on along the minus strand of CM065419.1, from coordinate 26,759,118 downwards.
GGAAGTCCATTTTCCAATTAAGAGCCAACAAATAAACCTGTTTGAGCAGACAGTTGCGGGATAGATTTTGTAAGTCTTGTTCCATTTCATCTTTAAATCATTGACATTACTATTCCTGTGTTCAATTTTTTAGAACCTTCTTTTTCCCTTACTATTTCATTTAGTATTCCTTTATTCTAATATCGTCCACAAATTCGAACATATCTCAAGTTCCAATGATTCCATCTTGGCCCCGATTTTTCCTAATTTTTAATTTGATAATGATTAGTAGTTTCAACATTTATTATTCACCGTATGTAATTCCCCCCACTGCATTCTCATTTACAATATTTTTTATCAAGATCACAAATCTACATATACTGGTCAGTGATTCATGTAGAGCAGTGTACATTTCGATTTGCATACGCATCTTCGTGCGTGAAACAGTATCGTTTACCTCCGGTGTGTGCACAAAATAACTCCAGTAACACAACAAAGAATTAGTGTAGTTGGTTACGGTTTGTTGGTCGGCATCTGTGCCAGTAGTGTGCCTGAAAATAAACTCGCGCGATCAAAATAAATCCGTGTTTTATTCGGCGCTTCTGCGGCCTATAAATAATGCACTTGGAAAACAAGGAGCGCGCCCGTATTTATTTTGGTAATTGCGTTTGCGTTGGCCGCCTTGTTTTACCTATTTTCGTGTGTTTTCCGAGGCATAGTTGAGCCGACGCCAACTGACGAAGAACGAAAAAAGAATAAGAAGGAAAACGAAGCACGGCCTGCCTGTGTTTACAGCCGCTCGATTCTAATGTGAAAATTCTTCTATTAGTAGTCATATCCGTTCGGGCTTTGTTTATGTACGCATTAAAAACCTTTTCCTGTTCACTTGGCTCGCTTTTTTATGTACGTATGAATATCTGATTTGATGAATATATTAATGATTGTGTATGTGCGCCACGTTTTTGTCTGTGTGGATGCGTGCAATGTGGTTTGTGTCATTTTCCAGCAGCTTCGCTTCTGTTGAAAGGTCCCAGAAGCACTTCGCTTCAGTTGATTTATTTTAACAATTACAGACTCAATAAAGCTGTTTTATTATTATTAATTAGAGAGTTTTTTTTAATGTCTTAACTGTGTTATTTCTGCGTACTGTGGGCAATTTCTAAGAAAGTCAAATATGTTCAAAGTTCGAAAAAACTTAGGCTATTTCAAATTTGTAATTATCTGTCGACAGACAAAATATTTTGCTACAAGAGGCAACGTGACTTACTAGCAACGTGACTCTTATCCGGTGAAAATTTGTATAACAAATTATTTTTTAATCTTTTAACGGACACTTTAAAAAACGCACAATCATTCAACAACACCTAACGAAGCTATCAACGGATGTGAAACGTTGAGCAATTGTGCGATTTTTAAAGAATCCGTTAAAACATTAAAAAGAAATTTTAAGTAAAAATATATAAAAAAAAACTGTTTTGACTATCCAACTTCGTTTATGAGATTACGTATTTACTAACAACTTTCTAAAATTTTTATAATAAAGTCATCCGCAGAAGCAATATTTCAATATTATTCATTAGTGAACTAAGAAAAACGCTTTAAATTCATAAAGCATTCTAATTTATTATGCAAGATAATTTAAAAAAATGGATTAATGAAAAAAGCAATGCAACAGTGACTATGGAGACAAGGCCAAAAAAGTGACGTAACAGTAAAAACAACAAAAATCAGACAAATGAATTGAAGAATCGATTAATAGCCGAAGAATTAAATCATAATTTTGTAAATATTTGTCTACAAACAAATAACAATGCACTTTCTATTAATAATCTGCTTATATGTCAGTCAAGATAAGAGTATCAATAATTTCAAATAGTTTTTTCAATTCTGAGCATGAAGAGCTGACAGAGGTGACCGTTGTTAAATAATGATATAATATAATAGTAAATACTTCAGTATAATTTGTTCTACTATTAATTTTCATTCGCAATGTAAATCTACTTCTAAAAATTTTTGCCTGAATATTGGAAATTTATGCAAAAAAGTTGTAAAATGGTTCTGAAGATCAGGGATGGAAAAGTAACGTGAATTCGATTTCTTGGACCGGTTCTCTTCCGCTTAAATGCACGGGAACCGTGGAGCGCTTACGGTTAAATTTTCCATCCCTGCTGAAAATGAACTTTCCATTACTGAATCTACTTACATGTCAGTCAAGATAAAAACATCAATAATTCCAAATCGTTTTTCCTAACTCTAAGGCCCGGTTTATTCACTTTCAATTAACTTTATCTTTTGATTTATTGCCATAGTAACAATTGTACAAATAATTGTTACTATGAGAATAAACTGAAGGTTAAAGTTAATTGAAAGTGAATAAACCAGGAGTAACAGTCGTTCTTTCTAACTCTAATAGACGAAATTGAAATTATTAGAATCGATAATAATACAAGGAGTATCGACTGTTTGGAATTTAGACAATAACACCTTTTTTGAGAGCTAAGCTTTCGCTAAAATTTATTAGCTTCTTCAGAGCTTTCAATGATCATGTAAAATCAAATGAATGAAAATGAAATTTTTATAGGTTAAGTAGTAATGGACTAATTGATTACATAAGATCAAATAAATAACAGCTACTAATATCACACAGCTCAAAAGAGTTTGTCAAAATATAGTAAAATTGATTTAAACGTTGAAAATTACAAACGAAAAAAAAGACAAGATGGCGGCAAGCCAGTTTGAACAAAGTGAATATTTTATAATGCGCTTGTGCGGATTTAGAAGCCAATTTTCGGCTGTGAATTTGAATTACAGAAATTGTGTAGTGTAGGTATTCAGAATTGACAAATGAATCAAGTATTCATATGAAGAATTTAGAATTTTCATATCTTTTTATATGATAAAGCTCTAGGAAGAATTGACACCGAGAACTGATCTTCTTCAAGATTTTAACAATATTAAAATCTATTTTGTGATTGAACTTGAAAATGTGCTAAAGCATTGATATTCGAAACTTTGTTTAAAGTATTTTTGCAAACGATTTATGTTTTGAAGTTTGATCAATAATATACACTTGATTACTTTGTGAACAAGGAATAGAATAAACTACATTTGACTGTAAGCAACAGGTGTCTTATTTTTAATGTTACTGAAAAGTGCATTTAAAGGTTTAAATTTGGTAATTTGGACGTATGAATTGTTAAAAATTTTAATGATGAGAGGTATAAAATTTGGAATATGAGGAAAACATTTAATAATATATATACATTGCTGGCCTCTCCAAAAGTATCTATGCGCTTCTTGTGAGTAAATGAAGGAGAGGCTCATTGAAACGTGTGTGGAAGTGAAATAGAGATATTACAATGTTGCGTGCGAAGGTAGGAATGCGGCCGGCGCCGGCGGCCGGAGCGTAGCCCGTGTTATCAATCGGCAACGTCGATTTCGTTTACTCATGCGGTTTCTACTATTCTATCCTTCATTTACTCACGGAAAACGCATAGATAGTATTGGTCAGGCCAACTGTGTATATATGGCGCTACACTCCTAAGAGTTTCGCCGCTTCTTTGAAGCCTTCACAATCCTCTTCTTGAGGTGGATTAGTCCTCGTTGCTTTCTACAAAGGGTTTGCGAATGCTCTTATTTTCTCCGCTATTATACTCCATTCTTTTCTGTTTATTGTTTTCTTCTTCCATTGCCTAATTCCTATTTTATTTAAGTCTTTTCTACTTCGTCGATCTCATTTTTGGTCGTCCTCTGGTTCTTCTCCCTCCTGGCTGCCATTCAGTTATATCTTTAATATTTTTCCCTTGTTCGGCTCTCCATACATGACCCAGCCATTTTATCCTTTGTACTTTTATATATGTAATAACGTCCTCCCCTTCCATTTCCTTTGTAATTTCATGATTCATCCTACTTCTATATTCGTTGTCACTGATTTTTATTGGTCCTAGAATTGATCTTAATATTTTTCTTTCCATAACAAGAAGTGCATTTGCTTCCTTTTGTGTCAGTGTCATTGTCTCCGCCGCATAGGTCATAAAGGGTCTTAAAGTAGTTTTATAGATCTTAACTTTTGTTTTCTTTGATATGGCTCTGTTAGTTGAAATTCGTTTAGCGGCGTAAAATGCTTTATTTGTGGCTTGTATTTTTTCTTGTATTTCTGCTTGGTTTGTTCTAGTGTTTGACATCGTTATTCCCAAGTATTTAAACTGCTCAACTTGCTCGAATTCATGTTGACCAATTTTAACCATTCCTTTTCCTTCCTTTTTCCTATTCGCATTAACTTTGTTTTGTCTATGTTTATCTTCAGTCCCATCCTTTTTCCCTTCCTTCTCAATTTCTGTTAACATTTTTGTTATTATTTGCCTCTGTTTGGTGATTAGTACAATATCATCCGCATATGCAATAACTTGTCCTCCATTATTTCTGAGTATTCCTTGTTTATTAATTCTCCTCGTTACATAGTCTAGTGCTACATTGAATAGGGTGGTTGACAGTGCGTCAACTTGTCTGACTCCCTTGTTTATTATTATTTCATTCGTCGTTCCAGTATCAGTTTTAATGTTAGCTTTCGCGTTTTTCATTGTCATTAGTATTAATCTTCTAATTTTTGGTTGCACTTTCATTTCTTTTGGGGCATTCATTAGTTCTTTCCTCTTTATTGAGTCGAACGCCTGTTGGAAATCGATGAATAGCATTTCTAGTTCTATATTGTACTCCTTCGCTTCTTCGATTGCCTGTTTAACCATATGTACCGCATTGACAGTTGATTGTCCTTTCACAAACCCATACTGGAAATCACTTAAGTTCTCGTTCAGTTTTTTTTCTAGTCGGTTTTTTATTAACGTGAATAGTATCTTATATATTGTGTTGAGAAGCATGATCCCTCTATAATTCTTACATTCTGACTGGTCGCCTTTCTTATGTATTGTTAATAATGTACCTTCCTCCCAAGACTTTGGCATAGTTTCATTTTTCCATATCTCTTTTATTAATTTATAAATTTCTTCTTTCAGTTTTCCCCCCCCATATTTTATAAGTTCTATGTTTATATTTATGTTGTCTCTTCCAGGGCATTTCCATTTTTACTTTTTTGTATTATGTTCTTAATCTCTTCTATTGTTGGTTCTTCTACGTGCTCCTCTTCTTCTTGTTCTATATCGTCATTTATTGTCTCTCATTTAATAATAAAAATGATAATAATAAAATAATTTCTTTATTAGCGTTAGTAATGTTGCTAACGCTAGACGTTTTATTGCAAAATAAGATCTTGTCTACAAAGGGACATGGGTAGCCATTATTACAAAAAATATTTTAATGGTAATTAACTGACTTCACAGTCCATTGCATAGAAATGCTCCCAAACAAGGAAGAATTCCATCAAAACACAAAACGAGACAAGCAGCAAGTACTATGTGTAGTTCTATTTCAATCGCGCCCATACTTTTCAAAGTCATAGAAATTGCAATTATGTAAAGACTAGTAAAAAATATCAACACGTATACAAAAAGGTGCTATGGTAGAAATAGTTGCTTAAATAACTACAGCGTATGACATGAAAACGACATGTGGGAAGTTTTCTACGACTTGAGTAAAGCCTTCGTCACAATTCATCAGAATCTTTACACTCTTAACTAAATAAAGGCAATAGCAAGTAAAGTAAGAAGGAACATTTTCACAAAAGCAGCTATTAAAATGTAGAATACCACAAGGTGCAGGTTTAGGTCCGATACTGTTTATAATGTACTTCAACGACCATCCACACAATATTCTCGGAGCTGAAACTTATTTCTCTGCAGATAGAGAGCCTTTATTAATAGCCGGCATAGACAGAAACAAATAAAAGATCCAAGAAAGATTTGAGAGAGAAACGATACTATTATTGCCTACTAATTATGCTAATACTGCCGTCCAAAGCCTAAAGGGCGTGTCTGACACTTTTGTTTTTGGGATTAGTACACATTTGAAGTATCATAAACACATCTTTGTATCATATTTACTAAACAATATTGGTATATTTTAATCACAGAATACCTATTCTTTAAAAGAAATATCATTATAATATATTTTACCATTCAGTTCGGGCACTATTTCGAGAAAACATAAGACATTTGAAAAATATGAAATGTGCAGATTCGCCCTTTAGGCTTCGGACGGCAGAAAAGTAAGTGTGAGACTTTCTTACAAAGTTTTTATTGATTCGATGTCTAGATTATATTTCAGCGGCGTCGGAATTTTTGTGATACACTCGTTTATACTCAAGTTATAGTTCGCGGTCGAATGATGACTATACGCCACTGATAAAAACATAGGACGCACATTACTCATACGTTTATCTAACTTTGTTCGTAATCTGCTAAGAATTTATTTAGTATAAAGGTGCGTTTACACTATATAACAAAATATGTAAATATAACTTGCAATACGCATGTTATACAACATTTGTACATATAACATTTGTTGTAAAACATTACCTAAAACACCTCTATAACAAATTATAAAATCTATTCGTTATGGCATCTGACGAGGAGGTTCTCTTTACAGCTGCAGTTACAGCAGTGTTGTTCAAAAGCCAGAAAAGCTAAAAGACCATTCTGGGTTCGACCATCCCTAGTCATCGCGTCGCTAGAAATAAATACAGTAGAAGTAATCTTTTTAATGATCTTGAACGTAATGACCATGATCTTTTGACTCGCGAATTAAGAACTGATGACAATTTTAAAAACTTCATTCGGATGACAAGCCAGGAGGTCCGAGTACTTAATTAATTTGATTACACACATTTTCTTTGATCTTTACCGACACTGGCCGGGAAACGTGTAACTTGTTATAAAACACGAAAAAAAATAAAACATCGATCTTTTATAACATTTTTGATTTGATTTTTTAACAAGTTTTAAAACATTGTAATCTAACACAAAGTTTTATAATTTATTAGATAGTGTAAACGCACCTTAAGAGTTGTTTAAGTTAACAAGTGATTTTACAGCTTTTTAGTTCCTTCCTCGCCAAGAAAAGTTTGGAATTATGGTATACTTTGTACTATTCTGAAAATAGTTTTGGTTTGATTTATATATTTTACCTTTCTAAAATTATTTTCAAAATGGCACACAAACAACTCCTCAGTAAACTATTGGAAACCCCATCTTTTGAATAATTTTTATTTTTTGGCGCAGATTTACCGCAATCATATATCAAAACATTTCTTTAACTTTATGACTCCTCAAAACTTAAAAACAAAATCCATATTTTGAAAACAAGCATATAGGGTGCAGTTTAATTGTCTTTCGACAAAATAAAAAAAGAACTTATAATGTTACTGGGAAATACAAATTTATACAACATAATACATTTAGCAGCTGGAAATATAAAATACATAAATAATGAAGTGTCATGATTTTGGGTTCAATTTTTTACTAACTGGATCTCCAAAAGACTGATTTAATACTAATATTTCTTGTAATTTGTGATATTAATTTCTCTTACTGGTTTTATTTCATCGGAATAATTACAAATCACGCTACATGTAGATATGTGTACATTATTCATAGAAAATATGCAGACTTTTTTCTTTATCTTCCTTAGATCCAGTTTTACAATCGTGGAATAAGGACAGAATAACTATTCGCCGAATTTTAACCTTCCTCCACATCTACGTCCCAATCTACGTCACGCTATTTCAAGAATAGCGGTACACTCAGTTTATCCGACGATTGTAAAATCGGGCCTTAGGGAATCTCGATCCAACGATCAAAGGTGTCAATTTTGTTATCATTAATAAAATATTTGAACTGTAACTTGCTTTTTGCTTGTAAAAGAAATTTAGAATATATTTAAAAGAATAAAACATGTTCTCAATGGCCTACCAAAAATGCCCTCAACGTATGTCTGCAAAGTAAACCATGCATCGATGCCCCTTCCCCAATGACATTTTCGATTTCCAACAGATTTATTTCCTTCATAAAACGCAGGCAATAAAATACCATTGTTCATTCAACCTTTGAGTTGTTTGAGCTATCGCCAGAGGCTTTAATTAATTTATTTAGAAGAAAAAATGTTTTCAGTACAGGCTCGAACGCAAAATTTGCAATCGCCATCAGGTCAGGGTTCACGCTTGTGATCATAAAAAAGCAAAGCAATGACAGGCAAGAAATTACACGGATATGTATTCTTTTTATTTTTTATTTACTTAGTTTTTTTGAGTATTTAACGTCATACAACGGTACAAAAAAGCGAAGAAAAAAATCTTCATGTATACATATTCATATTTTTGTGTTTAATTTTTATTGTTGTAATTTTCGGAATAAATAAAGAACTTGCGTTAGTAAAATGTTATCCAGGTAGGTATTAGGTACCTTGTATAATACAAGATAAAATTTTTCTTACATGTAAAGGGCATTTTAGACTATCCTACTTTTGGTTATTTGGTTCAATTTCTACAATAATTTTTGGTTGTTTGGAATTATACAACACGTTCTAGTTTTTATGACAATTTATATTCAATCTAATTTTTGGCGCAATTTGAATTATTCTAGAAATTAAACCAAATCTTATGCAAAAAATAGGATACTCTAATAGAGCCTTAACACCCATAATTTAGTAATACTGGTAAGCTAAGACAATGATTACTAGAATTTGGGTCAAAATCAAAAGTCAACCAAAAGCTTAATTTTTTATCAATATCAATCCATCTCATACTTTGCAATTTTAAGATTTCTAAAACTTAATGAATGAAAGACGAACTTTTAATACTGAAGAGTTGAGGAAGTATAGTTTGCATAAATGAACGATGTTGCCTAATTTAATAAGCATACTTAGTTTCAATAAGGTAAGTAATAAAAAGGAACGAGCCAAGAATATTACCCTGCGGAATCTCGTAGTTAACTTGAGTAAAGTTACATGCTGCACCTAGATTTGTATAAAGGTGTTTCTTTACACCTGAAACCTTTAGTGAATGAAATTTACACTTCTTATGAACACGCTTCAGTTCTGTCATTCACTATCAGTGTCTAAGAAATCCAGCCTTTTTTCAACTTTATTTGTGCTATAGAATATAGTGCTAAAATAAAAAAGAGGAATCAAAAGTAAGCACACAAATATCAAGATTTAAAATTATCTACTCGTAACAATATTTTGAAATGGCCGGTACGTAAATTTAATGTCTTTAATGATATCATTAAACTACTACTAGTATCCTTTTAGCGATTAAATCACATTCATTCTTAAAATCATATCCTCTAAGATGCTGAGTTACTTTTTTAATTATTTTTACATTCCTAACAATTCATTCATTTTCAAAATCGCTTCTGATCTATAATAATTTTACTTTTTATCTAATTCATCGCTTCCAACAATTTAAAATGTGCAATTAAACTTTCCAATTTTACCATTAATAAAGTGTTCTTTTTCGAAAAACTTCAATTGGAAATATGATTGGGCACGGTCGCTTCTGTCTGTCTTATTCAAAACTGTTTGATAATGATTTGCACAGCACGTAACAAGAATGTTTTGCGCAATAATGAACATCGACCGCAGGTAAAATTATTCATGCAAGAGGAGAGTCATTTGAAGTTGAGGCATGTACAAATTGTTGCTCGATTGTGTCGACATTGTGTATTCGTGTAACATACGTCTGTTTTCAGATTGCTTTGTTTACATTGGCGACTCGATCTAAGCGAAATAGAAATTGTTCTTTATTAGCTGCTAAAGCTTAAAGAAAACACGCCGATCTGCCAAGAAGGAAGGCCGTGGAATAGAAATACATCAATTCATTTTTTTTACTGCTAACAGATATTCATATTTTACGCCTTAAATACTTAAGAAAGGTTTGATTACTTTGGCATGAAAAATAGTTCATACTTGCCTTTAAAAAAAAGCTGCTACAAAATTATTGAAATTGTCCAAAAACACATACCTTCGATGGGTGGATTTTACTGATTGTAACTAATGAAGCAGCTCTATTGGTCAATAATTAACTTAAAACGTGGAATAAGAAATGACCTTTTATGAAAATTATTAAAAAAATATAGCAAGGAAAAACGAAAAAAGAAAATATGTAATAAAAAAAACGATCAAATTTGAAATAAATGGAAGAATCAATTCCATGATTAACGAAACAGGATTCCTTTCCCCGAGAGGAACCTTCTACATCAAAACTATCTGAGCATTGATCTGAATTAGAAGCTGATAGGAGTTCCTTCAATTAAAAGAATCTACCGTAAGTGTAGAAGAAAAGATTTCCATTGTAGTGGAAGACGGTATGTACTTACCCAGTTGACCTGGAACAACCCAATCCACAACAAATAGGAGTAATAGTTACAAAGTGAAAGAATAGTTATAGACTGAAAGATTCGAACTAAAGGTGTAAGTCAATCTATGGGAAAAAGCTCACGATAAGGGGAGTTTATTTAGAAATTCTAGAAAAATTGAAATGACTGCCTTGCAGAATGAGATTCAAATTAATCTTCAGCTTATCAAAATTAAAATCAATGAATGAAAGTAAAAATTTAGAAAAATGGATGAGTACGTCCACCTTGATCAGGAAGAACGAGAAGAACTTTAACATCAAATTAATTTCGTAACCCTCTCCTGAACGTTCTAGAGTTACTCTGTTATTCAGGCCATATAAAATGAATTCTCGAAGACAAAATTTGATATTGTAATGCAAACCAAAAACATCAACAAGGAACTCACATTCTTCGTCATAAAATTAACGACATCCCTGCTTGTTCTTAGGGCCTACGTCCCAGGCGACGAATGCCATCACACAAAAGATATTATAAACGCTGTGCTCGTTGTATTGAATAAAAAACGAGCGTACGCAAGATATGTACATAAGACAGTAGTCAGTTCGGTGGATGTTTTATTTATTAGACGTCCACGCGAAGAGTGTGCTGACGGAAACGGAACGAAATCTATTCCCGATCCTGATTTGAAATTTATAACTTCTACATCCTTTCGATTCAGAACTGATGTTATTGATAACGAGTTGGTGACTTGTTTAAAAATTCAAATGGGACGTCGCCTCATGCACAGATGCTAGTAGATATTCAAATTTCATTCATAAAGCACAAGAGAAAAGTCTTCTAAAAAATTATTCACAATCAGAAGTCGACTCTGCTGACATTAATAAATAGTTAGACGATAGGTCAATATTTTTTTGTCTTATTTGTACATCGATTTATTTTTCTAAAACACTACTGTTATCATTTACATAGGACCTCGATAAAGCATCAGCAATTTTTAATTCCTTGCCTGGTACCTAAACAATTGTTAAATCATATTGTAATAAACGCATTCGCATCCTTTGTAATCGTGCTGAACACTCATGAAGGGGTTTCTTAAAAATTGCTTCAAGAGGCTTCAAGATCGCTTTCCACAATATTTTTTTTTCCATAAATATATTGATGGGACCTATCACAACCAAAGACTATCGGAAGGGCCTCTTTCTCTATTTGAGCATAAGCTTGTTGTGTTACATTTAGTGCTTTTGACGCGTAAGCAACTGGTTGGTTGTTCTGTAATAAAACAGCTCCTTGGATGCATCAGCCGAAACAGTTCTTTGTTGTGACGGATCAAGATATTTCAAAACAGGTGCTTCAGTTAAAATATTTTGTAATTTTTTAAAAGCTTTGTTCTGCTCACTTCCCCAGAAAATAAAATGGCATAAAGTTACCTTTGTATTAATACTAAATACTAAATTAAAAAACTGCAAATTGTGTGTGTTATTTTATTATAACAATCGTCAAGTTCCTATGCTCCATCCTATATAACTATAAAAAGCGTAAAACAAGCAGAGGATTGTCCTTACTCAAAAAGAAAGATAGAAAATAATAAAAGAAGATGAAAAGGATGTTCGAAAAGGCAAGACTGAACATTAGAAGGTATAGACAAAAAGATGCATGGATTGCAGTTGAGGAGAATGCAAAGCCAGAAATGCTGAAAAATTTGTACGAGAAAATTTCCGTTCTGTGAAAAATGTCCAAGAAAGGCTAGATTGGATCCGAAGGAAACAGATATTGTAATAGAAAAGACACACACATAATTTGGAGGCTCCAGAATAAAACTTAGAAAAGCGTTACGAAAGAAAAGAAGGATTACAAGCAAAAGATTTGAGAGACTTAGATTAGAAGACCGACGGCAAAAAAGAGGGAAATCAAAGAAGAAGTAAAAATATTAGCACAGAATAGAAAGGAGAGGAAGAGACAGGTACAAGAAATCAATCGACCCTTAATATGACGCTCCTATGGGCCTTAAGAATTTCTGCAATAGAAAAAAGAAAAATAAAATGAAAAAAAAGAACCAAAGCGTCACAGTAAACTTACCACATGATAGAAAGCTATATGAATAGTTACAATGGATATATGAAGGTGGATGTAATGCAGAGATATTGAATAGAATAATAATTGTTAGCAAAACAAGACATTACTGGGAACTTTTTATGCCTGCAGAAAAGGACTAAATTATTTTATAAGTTTTGCTTTAATTTATGACGCCGAGATATGTAAATTGAGCGAAATACAAAAAAATATGGACAGTATGTGGGAAAGTGAACTTTGCTGTATGGAGCACGCACAAAATTTGACAATAGTATCTATACATACCGAAAGTAACATGGGCAAGGAAAAAAAATTGATGTGATGGAGAATACCAGCACATGCCCGAAGAGATACAACCAAATAATACAAAACCATACTGGTTTAGGCAGACAATATGAATGGAAGAGACCAAGGCCGAATTATCGGCAAGAACTGGATGCATGTAGCACAGCACAATTTAAAAAGAGGCGTGAAATTGTTAAAAAAAGGTGAAGAAAAGTAAAGACTGCGCAATGAATTTCCTCAGAAGGATATTGTGAGCAAGTCAAAATGAGTAGAATAAAAATGAGCGGGTAAAAATGGTTCTAAAAGTAAAACGAATAGCCAAGCATATATGTATGGAAGGGTCCAAACGTTAATATGGGATATAATTTGAGATAATAAAGCAGAAAGAAATTCAACTAAAGGAGAAAATAGTTTCATGGGAGTAGAAATGGATAAGAAGTAAATATATGAGACTTTTCATATTATAAGTAGAACATTTTTATCCAGTAAGGAAATGTATTACTCGTAATACTCGTATTAAGAAAGAAGGTCAACTCCATCTTTTCAAATATAAAGTTAGATCTAAAAATTTTATTTTGTCAACGTCCAAAATTGTACATGGATTCTAAACAGTAATTTAAAATTTTTGACGTTCAGCTTCCTCCCTTAGTTAGAACACACTGTATATAGAAGCAATTAGCATGGTTGCTACCGTGATCTCTGACCACGTAAAATACGTGGTAAAACACAACATCGTTAGAATACTTAGCCCGCTATAAATCGTCCAGAAAAACAACACACCAGGTGCTAATAACACAAATATGTTCCAGTGACGGACTCGAAGTCAATTTGTACGTAGTTGAGCAAACAGCGAGATGAAGCGAGCCGCGAAGAGCCGAGCAATTCGAGAACGAGAAGCAAAACAGGCGCGTTTAAATTAAGAACCAGAAAACATTCTAATTAAATACCTAGTCACTTGACTCTAGGTGTTAGCGAGTAGTGTTTGCGTGTGTAATAAACGGCTGTTACACAATAACGTCCGAATGCAAATTGCTTAAATAAAACAAATATTAGGAGGAGGAATTAGAAGCTTGCGAAAGCTGAATCAGGATATTAGGAAAATGATTTTCCGAGCGTAAGACGAGAACAATGCAGCGGTATCACGCGCATAAAGCGTCGTTTTATCAGCGTTTATGTTTCTATTTATATCATGTGTAGGCAAAGAGTGGACAAAAGTATCACGAAACCGACACACTATATTTCCGTCAAGTCCGATAAGAATATCAAAGGTTTCCGCGGGTCAAATGTTGAACTATCGTGACGTTTTATATATGCGCTAGACCACTGGATTTATCAACAAATTATTTTTGTTTCTTTTTTTTTCTTGAGCGGTAGAATTTTACACCACGGTATAATAGAGCGGAACGTGATCGAAGATCATATAAACTAACTCAGGGCATTTTTACAGAAAATATAACATAAAACTTTTGCGAAAGGAAGGTTCTGATATAAATCCCTTTTAGAATGAGAGTAGTGAAAATCATTTGCACGATCAGGACATTAAAATAGGCGAAAAAAATTGGTGATTTTCAAACTGGTTAATAAAATATGCCCTGCAAGAGCAATTCTATTACTTTTCTATATTTCACTAAGGAACCCTTTTACTGAGCATGACATTTCGTCAAGTCGAAGCTTCAGTAAAATAACTATTTTTGTCTCGTACACACAATTCTCTGAATAAGTCCTAGGCCTGAATATCTACAGAATATTTAATTACAGATCACAACAATCACAAAACAATTATTTCAAACAAAAAATAATCAAGTTAAGGGTAAATCTCTTATTAAATCGTCCAAAAAAGAAGACTAGGAATCATGGTTCGTACTGTTTTCTTGGTCGTTCTAATTTTTTCTACTGCAACTTATTTTTCGCGTTATCTAGAAATAAGGCCCAGCTGCATTTTTTTAAAGAATACTAGTTCATTCTTTTACGTTCATAATTTTACTTGCTTGTTAACTGAATCTTAGTCCTTCGTATTTGCATTTGATGCATATAACATCAACCACTTTGAGGTGAAAAACGAGGCAAACGAAATGGTTTACAGAACTCGAAATACGTGGGCATGAATAAACGAGAGAAGCAATTTGGAGATTAAAATTCGGAGAAATCAATATGCATAATAAAATACAAAAGCAGCTCAAATAATAAGGATTAAACATTAAATATTTGGTCAAAAATGAAAACAATCTGCTCTGGAAGATAGAGACGAATAAGACTCACAAGAAACACTGCGTAGAAGAAAGAGGCCAAAGGAAGATAGATGAATCACAGAACTCCAGATGTTCTATGAAATGGACGAATGAGATGGTGCAGGTGTCGAAGAAGTGAAAGAAGCATTATGGAGGTTAAAAACAGAAAAAACCGTTGTATATAACAAAGCTTAATAGCAATCAAAATGGAGAAATTGACTAAACAAAAGACTAAAAGGAAAAAGTAGGAAGGTTTATGAAAACCTTAGGCTGAGAAATACGAGGATAAACTTCAGAAGAAAGACTAAGAAAAACAATAACTTTACAGAATTGATAAAGTTACTATCCGACACAAATAAGGGCAAAAGCATTCGAGAATAGAAGAAACTTATTTCTCTATATTTTCTACAAATTTGTTATTTCAAATATAGTTCATACATACAACAATGATTCCAAAATGATATTTTATTTTACTTAATTTAATATTTCCGTGCTTTCTGGTAGTAATATTGTAGGGTAGTTTTTTTTTGTGTTAAACATTCTCGACTAATAACAATGTTAGAGGACCGAGTTACAATAAACATTCACTCACCCTTTGGTTAGATCTCTCTTTCCCTGCTTTCTTTCTCTCTTTCTCGTTTCCTCGACCACTGCGGAGCTGAGCGTAAACGTTTTAACATCTGGGCTTCACTTTTCGATTCGATAAGGATTTCATGCAAAATTACAAATAACCATTTACGAGCATCTACTCAACAATGTGGAACACTTTCCTTACCGGGGCCCTTTCCGGCCCCGCCAACTCCAGCGGCTAATCTAGATGCGGAAGGACGAACCCCAGGTGGATATTAGCATACCTTGCCTTCCGAGCATACGTTCTCAGAATCATTGGTGCTGCTGCCTCCTGTTAGCTACACCGGCCTAAGCACAGTCAACACCAAGTCATGACCGTTTTTGAAAGTACAAGGCAATTCAAGTGGTCAGATATACAACTAGTTGTGTCACCGGCATTTACTACTCACGTCTCTGAAGTTGGCGGATAAGGTCAAATGCCGTGTGCTGGTGGAGGGATCCCCTATTCTCTCCGACTATCGACGTATACAGAGCTATCACCCTTATGATAGAATGCCCAATCTCTTACTCTCTGTCCGAGCCATCAGCGGACACCACGTGATTAGCACCTTACCCTACATCAAAGTATCATCTATCATCAGCAAACCTTAATTCTTGCACAACTCCTTCATCACATGTCATTGCAATTCATTACAACACTCGCGAGCCCGTCTGCGTAATTAGCGCAACTTTACCAAGACGTTCATCCCTCAAGGACCACTCGGAGACTGACTGCTAACCTTTCCCCATCCCTTTACCTGAGACGCACCCCGTATCATATTCCAAACCATAAGATAAAATAAACAAACGTGCTCGTGTTTTACGGATACATTGATTTCTTAAATTCTAAACTTAATAAATTATACAACGAGAACAATATTCAGAAACATTTAGGCCCAGTTTTACAAACATAAAATAAAAATAGAATAACTATTCGCGGAATGTTTTTAATCTTCTTCCATATCTACGTCTCCGTTATTCCAAGAATACTATTGTACTCAGTATACGATAGTAAAATCGGAAGTAATAAATTATCAAATAAATTAATTAAAACAAAAATATGTTATCATTTGAAATATAAGGTAAATAATACGCAGTCTTTAAATTTTTTTATAAAATCGGAATAAAACACATAATTCATGTTAATCGACAGTCAGTATTCTTCATGATTAACTATTATTATTCAGTTTTCGATCTAATTTGCATACAATATCTTAACTAAATTCAAGTTTAATAGCGCAGCTCATGAAAAACGGAAATGGACGAAAACAAAAAGTATTTATTTATAAATGCTCTTTGTTTTTTGTTTGTAGTCGTTTTACAAAAGGTTTTAAATGTATGCATAACTCGATTATTTATTAGCAGTATTTTATGCTTCCTTTCGGGTAACATCGAAATAAGAATAATAATTAATATTTTTTAGTGTGTCATCAAACCAAATGAGTTAAGTTTTTAATGCCGTGGAGGAAAAACCGACAATATTAAATTTTTATATTTGTTTTTCGTATTCAAATGGAAGAAGCGGCGCTGTCCTTGTGGCCTAGGATATCGCTTCGATCGTATTTACACTCAATATTTTTATGAAATGTTTACACTTAATTTTAGCAAACATTATCCGCACTCTTGAGAGTCGCTTAATCTGCCAGCGTAAACATTGCAAAAGCGTCTAAATTTATGTGATTGGCTCGGAGGCAGTAAACAATAATTATTTAATATTGATTGTGGAAATGAAATTTCGATTGATCTTATCAATGAATCACGTAAAGCAACTACGCGAAACTGAAAGTAATATTTTATCAGTAACTAATTTGAAAATGTAAAAAAATAAAAATATAATTAATTACGAACGGCGTTATTGGTAAGTAAATAAACATTGTAGTACGATCATTAATCAATACTGTTGTGTGTCATGCTCAGAAGATATAAATTTTGCATACTGATTCAAAACAATTTACTTTGTAATCATGTAACAAAGTGTTCAAAACTGTTATCAACTCTATTTGAAATTGTGTAAATTATTAAACTGATGTCTTTTATTTCTAGTTTATGGTAATTTTAATTCGTTACGGCGTTATAATTTACAAGAAAACAACATCATGCATCAGTATCTAACATCATCTTAAGTATATGTACGTACCTATAAGTATATTCTTCCTGATATTGTATTATAAATCAACCGATTGTAATGGGTGCGAAGTATAAATATTGTTAAATTTGAAAAGTGAAAACGTTCACAGTTTGTACGGGCGCATGCAAATACATTTATCTCCTCAAATATATTCAGGCAACTCCAACGAAGACATTTATCTCTTGCGACTTTACACACCTGGATTTGTCGAAAATGTTTACCACTCACAACCTAAGGCGATATTATGCATATTTCCTTCTTTTCTTATCGTACCTAGTAAATATTTGCTGATATTGGGGCAATCTTCGAAAGAAATTTGTTTTTCAATGTTGCAAAACTAACTTTTTAGTACAAGTGAAGTCAGAAGTGATTTCTGTCATTATTATTAGTAGTTATGCTATAAGGTAGTTTTAACTATCATTATTATTACTTATTAATAATGCAAGTTTCTCAAAATTGAACAACATAAAAACATAATCTTCACTTTTACACTTGCATATTTATTAATTTATTAATTATATATTTTACGAAATAAGAACAAACAAAAATTTTTTAGTTTATTTGTAATGTTGCAAGTCGAATTGGGCAACGGGCTTGAGGCTTGGTTTCGCAACTATAGGCGTGGGTCCTGGTAAGTGTGGGTCTGTGAATTTTATGTGAGAAATAGAATCATCATGGCTGGAATCGTGTTTGGATTCATACCGAGTTTTCTGCATTTCTCTAACATCTGCAAATTGGCCGTGTCCACTGTGGACATACACGAATAACTAATCAAAACGTCTCCTCGACAAGCTTGAAAGGTTTGGGAAATATGGTGTAAAAACACAAATGGAAGTTTCGTAGGATAGTATCATGAGTCCCGCTTTGTTATTTAGTATTCGTTCTGCGCTCTGGCAACAACTGTAGTTACCTTTGTAGACACTACCACAAATCAATAAACAAGATAAAAAATTTGTACCTCAAACTATAGCAGTAAGAAAAAGAACTATTGTATTGTCTTCAAATATTGTGGAATACTTGAGAATGAATCTCGCACCTCAATGAAAGCTGATTCTTCTGATGTTCCAGTTTTGCCCTCGTTGCAATAAAATTTCCTCATGGCTGGTGCTGATATTCTTCTCGTTCCTGTCGTAGCTAATCTTCTCGCTGCTGCTTCGTCAAAACTACCGGTTTCTAAAAACAAGAAATATGTAATGCAAAATCAGTTCGAGGAACGTCCAAATACTTTATGCACGTGATAGATTTCTTGTTATCTTTACATCATTGACCATTCTATTTGCAATTTATTGCGCACTAAACTTTCACCTTAACATCCAAATCTGTAATTCTTATTGTATTTGAATCTCAATTCTTCGCATTTCTTCCTGAAGTTATATATTACATTAGCTTTAAAACCTTGATTAACTTTTACCTCTATATAAATAACGATGGAGGAAGATTGAACCGATGCGAAGAGTAAAATCAGATTATAGACAATCCTGACTTTACTTATCGGTTACAAATCATTCCCCTAACAACGTTCCTGAAGAGATAAAAGCCAAATCAAGATTCAAAGTAGATGTAAGACTGTCTGGGTCAAATTTATTAATAAATTTCCTCCAAAATTATGTGTACTATTTGTTCAATGCTCGAATGTGTTTCTTTTTTATGTACCTATCGAAAAATTTCTGTAATTGATCCATAAACGTCGCCCTTTTTGGAAACACATAAGGGGTTAAAAGGGGTCTTAAAGGTAGAGCCAGCAGTGGTGATGCCGGATTTTAAATATTTTAAGGCAAACATGTTTTCTCAATAATTGACTTCAAAACATCTAAACGAAAAGTAAAAATCTCTGATTGTCTGGGTGTAACAATTTCTTTCGATATTTTCGAGGATTACGTTGATAAGAAGCCTTTTTAAGTGTTCCTCGTCTGCATTCGCTATTTATCCCTCCCCGAAATGTAAATATTGTATGAAACAAGTCTACACCCTGGAATTTTATTGCTAAAATAATTGATGAAGCGTTTCGTGAGATTGGAGCGCATATTTTTACACAGAACTTAACGTATGTTCATCACTCGTGACTGTCAGCTTTCACCAGATCGCATACAAACGCAGATCAATTCCACTTGGCTTACAAAGTCTGTAACCACGAACAGCAGGGACTAAAATCGTATCTTTCAAAGGGTTCTATGAGCAAAAAAACGCCCATGAAAAAAGAGTCCAAAGAGTCCATGCACTTGCGGTCATACCTGAAGTCGCTATAAATTTTCTTATTTTAAATCAGTTTTCGTCGTCGAAGTTGTATTTACGTCTTTTCGATATTCCCACACGTTTAGGCGTGGTTAGCCCGCGAATGCACTTTTAGCTTAAAACTTTCTTATTATTAATGGATTGTTAAAACTTTTATTCGCACATTTGTATACTGCTTGATATCCTAAATGAAAAAATCATAAATTTTCCCTATATCCAACTGTGGACATTGTGAATTTTATTTTTATGTGCTCCTTACTTATACTTCAAACGTAAGAAAAATTGTGTACCACTTTAAAATGGAACCTTCGAATAATGCGCTCGTATTTTAAAAATTTCCTTACAGTTTCCTACCACAACGCAATAAAAATTTAAATTTTTTTAGTAATCTTCTATTTAGGAAAAACTCATAGCAACTGGCAAGAAACTTTTAATGAGGACTTTCCGTCAATCAGCTTCAGTAGTTTTCCGAGTGGACATGTTTCGATTTGTGCATTTCTCCGCGTGGACAATTTTTGGTATACTTACACAATTTCCCATGCGGCTATTCTTTTCTGTGGGTAATTTTCCATGTGAGTATTTTACTTGTAGGTGTTTAGCTGATTAGAAATTGGATTAAACATTAACAGAATTTTCAGAGTGAAGCAAGAATAATCACATATGTACGTACCTAAAGGATCAGATAGTAGGTTACTTGTCGGATCTATGTCGTCTTCATTAGTCCCCTTTTCACTCACATAAAAAAGCAATTTCGAATTATTTAGAGGACTTTAATCTCCACATTTTTTTTCACGTGAATGTTAAGAGTATCATTAATTTAATGCGATTTGTTTTACAATAAACTAAAACGTTAGAACTTACAATTAGTTCTAAAGATGTACAGACGAAACAATTGTGATCATATTAGTATGGATAGTATTTGATTTAGAAAACACAAACCTCATTAAATTTGTGAATCTACATTCTCTAAATGCGAAAGCTGTAGAAGAGCTAGAGTATCACGGTTTTAAGGACATCCTTACCCTAAACCTGCGGAGATCAGAGACATCAGGACCTTTTCTCAACACTGGGAAATTTCATGTATTTATGATTAAGAGTAAAGACTTTGTCGAATTAGAAATTATTTAGACGGCTTCAAAATATTTCTAAATCGATTCTTATGCCTTCCATCGAACAAGCGTCTGGAAGAGTGTTCTAAGCTAGTTTCGATTTTTAACCTTCAAATGGAAAGTGGCTATTGGCGTATAATTAATCCAAAATTAAAAGTTCAAGTTGTTCAAATCACTTCAATGTTTGTCCTTCATAATCATGCTGGTAATTATTTTTATTGAAAATGGTTTTCATATTATAATAAGTTCTAGCTGGAATTCCGCAAGTAATTGTGATCGAACCTTTTTTACCTGTTTTTGTTTTCGAGTTGTTACGGTTGAAAAATTCATTTAAGTTATTCATAATATTTTTCAGAACACCCTATATTGACGTGGGAATCTAACGGCCTACGTGCCGATCGTCGCATTTCACAATGTTGTGCAATATTGCGTCAGTTAGATTATGCGTTGTTATTTAAGCATACAGTATATTTCCATTTCACTCGGTTTACTAGATAAATCTGTTTTCAATCCTAACAACTCCTGTTTGGACTTGTGGTAGGGGAAGAACGCGAAGTTCGCTCGCAGTCAGTCTCCCTTTAGAACTCTCAACGTACGGCTCGTGTATTTGTGATTTTTATCTTGGTGCACCTTTATCACGAGATTCATGGCCGTATACACAGAAAAGTCTTTAGACTTAAGCCAAAGTAAACCTTTACTATGAACAAAGTAACTATACGGCGTACAATTTGATATGAAGTTAGTTTTAAGTATCAAGTCCACCTTGAGATTTGTCTGTGCATACGGCTATCTGTGAAGGAAGAAGGAATCGGAATTTCTCCAAGATTTGCAAACGTACGTGAGGAAATTACAAGCTTGTTGAAATCAAAAGCTTCTCAAAAGCCTGTCCGGTCGTTGAAAGGAGGAACAGGTATGTCTGTGGCCATTTTGAATCCGTGTCGAAGCATAACGCTTCCATCAGGCTTCTAGCTCGAGTTCCTGTGGTAGTTTTACCTCTCTGGTATAACCGGGATAACCCTTGAGGACGTAAGAAAAGGCTGGTTTCCGGCTTTTGTACCGATCGAAGTTTCGCAACCCGGCCTACCCCCCCACCTGTGAAAGTGGATTCCTCCTACAAGACGACGCTACTTTGGTGACGTTGCTACACCGACTTACGGTGCTAACCACCGCGAGAGGGCGCTCCGACACTGTTGACAGCCGAGTGTCATTACGCCGGATCCTGATTACAGGTCGGATTTACTTCAATTATTCTTCTTTTTAATTACCCATTTAGGTTGGCTCAATTTCTGCGGCGTTGCAATTTTTATTATCATTTTGCGGTGCATAGTTAAATTTGTTTCAATTAATTGTAAACGAAGAACAGATCTGTTTGACGGAAATTTTCGAACTTGTCAAATTATTTAATTTTCTCCGCGTTGGTATAACTGGACCCCGTTTGGGTAATTTCTTTTTTTTATTAACTTGGTTTATTATATTATTTTTATCAAAGTTTTGAGCCATTTAAATAAAAACAAGTGTGCTCAGCTGGTGCTTTTTATTTTATTCACTTTGCCCACCTTTTGCTTTGGAATTACGTCGAACCTCCCTTCTCCAAGAGCTTTGCCGAGCGGTGCTGGAGAAACGTCAGTCCCTCGCACTAATTTGCTGGCCTACAGGTAGGTAGCAAAGTGAACTTCCCTACGATACATATACATACCATAGAAATGTAGTAAATGACACGATTTTTCCAATGAAAACCATAGGGTGAAACAAAGATAATTAAGCTCTCTAACATCACCATCAAGTAATAATAGAATCACGATGGAATCATCCCAGTTACTGGCAATTATTTAGGTTTAGCATTGAAAACTAAATTAACAACAAGTGGAATACCTACGTTAACTTGATAATTAAAGAGTTAAGTTATAAATATAAAAAAAAATGTATTGATTAATAGGCAGAAGATCATATGATCAATCAGTACATGGTAAAATGCTTCAACGTGGTTGTAAAAATCTTGCTTGACCTCCCTCCATTCTAAGCTACGTTCACGCCGTAGAGTAGACCGTCAATTGCCGCTATTCCAATTTCAGTCGAATGGACGTTTTGCGAAATTTTTATAACCTCGGTGATTCCCTGTACAAAAATAAACTTATAAAATTTACAAATGACAGTTCATATCAGGTTGAACTTTCTGAGTAGGTAGGCAGGTACCTTTTTTTGTATATAATCAAAGAAAAATCTGTATGTATCTTACAATCCGTAAAGAAGGTATATTTCGGATTAAATATTATCGCAGAGGTTCGTCTCGTATATTTCCTTGATTCGACTCTAATACGCTGTCATTCTGTTAGTCCATTAAGGTAACCGGTTCTGTCGTAACCAGCGCTAATGGCGAAATAACGTAATTACGCGTACGCAAACAATATTCTACAGGTACCTACGTAAATATATGTATGTTTAATATGTACTCGGATGTCATGCTTGAGCGCCGTCGTCCTAGTCCGCTCCCAGAATAAACATAGCCTTAACCTGGCTGATTTTTGCTTTTTCTCGGTTTTTTGCTGAATTGTCGCGTTGCGATTTGCATTGTTCCATCCCACTTGTCGTACCTACCATTAAGAACTAATTTATGAACTGTGGGCTGCGTTTGGAAATCACTTCTCGCTTTTGGAATTTGCACTGCACAATTGGTCCTTAAACAACTAGAATTAAGCATATCTTTGATATTTCTTGCAAGAAAGTTTGAAGTTTGTTCATAAATTTGTATAAGGTATTGCTTTTGAAGATCGCATACTTAAACAAGGAAACCTTTCTATTCTGATGAGGAAGTGGCAAAGAAAAATATTTTTACAATTTGATTTCTTTTTACATTGCGAGTTCCTTTAGGATTGTCAAAAAAATAACTACTCTACTTCTACTCTATTTCTTGTACAAGATTCTACAATAAAAATCTGGATCAAGACATTTTTGTACTGCAGATACGGTGTACAGATAGAACGTGTTGTATTTTTCCAGTATTCACTCCAAATTTACTTTTAATTAGTTTTCGTCGAAGAATTACTCAAAGAATTCATTCCATCAGTATTGGCTTACTATAACGAACTTGGAAAAGTGTCGTTTATCTTTAATTGAAATATAATTTGAAATAATCTTGGCTGACTAAAATTATGTTATGGACTTGCTCTAACAATTTTTAAAGAGAAGTAATTTTTTTCTTAGTTCCGTACTTGTTCTAGAATCCACTTGAAAGTATCTACTCATTGAAAAACTACCCATAAAAGGTTTCATTTGCTTGTCCATCTGCTTATTATAGTGATCAGAAGGGATAGGCTGCAATTTAACATTTATAAGGGAAACATTACACTTTTGATTCGCAGTATACAATGTTATTGTACAAACCAGCTGTATTAACGTTTTAGGTGACTATTTTCTGAAGCTATATTGACTGACAGTATAATTAGCGTGCGTTTTTGCTTCTAAGATTACGTGATAATCACGTTCTCAAATTTAGACATTTAACCCTCAACCATTCACATGGTAATTCAGCCCGAACCTTCTCTTCAGCATACTAATGCTGCGGGCCTCTCCTGCTGCACATTTCAAGAGATCCTAATCAATGTATCCGTAACAAATTTGCACTTAGTCGCTGCACCGGAAACTATGGATTCGTTTCACTTGACTCTTCAATTAGCTCGTATTATGCTGGCGCAAGCTTTCATCTTGGCCATTGTTTTTTATTTGCTCAGGAGATTAGTGGAGCGAAGCAGTAAAACGTCTGCCATATACACATGCACGTTGGAGGGACTGAGAACGGTTAAGAGCACATTTTTAACTTCTCTGCTTTAACGACCCAACTATAATGGCCGCATAACTTCTACCAATGTATATACAAAGAGGCAAATTTGAAGGTAATACGAAAGTTTAAATCAAATCTGTAATAACATTAGATGTCGATATGTTGCCGGGTTTTCTAAATTGTTTTTTTTTTTTCTGAAAATAACTTATTCTTTTAGAATACAGTTTTGATGTTCTGAGGTTGTACAGGCATTACTTATAATGTTTTTGTCTTGAACATAGTGAGAAGTAGTAAAAAAAGTGTTGAGTACTTCTGGCATAATGTTTTTTTTCTTTTCTTTGGTTCTTGTATGTTTGTCCATAACTAAATTTTTTTTTCAAATTTTATTTCTTTTGACTTGTGCAAAATATTTTTACAGAAAGATTTAATAAATAGTAAACGTGTGTCGTTGAACAAAATAAAAATAAAATAAGATCTCGCTCTTGCGCTTTACTTGATATTTACATATATGATAATTGACAATAACAACTTCGATATGCTGTAACCTTTTTTATTGTTACATAAGTTCTACGATGAATGTGTTTCAAAACTTGATCTAAACAAGTGTATAAAAAGCTCTTTCATAACGTACTCCGAATCGCTAATTAAAACTCATTTTTTGTCGATGTAAAACGAACAATTTTATTATCAGTTTTTCAAATTTAAATCACAATTTATCGTTGCCTGTTTTCGTGATACACTCTGTCATTTTCTGCTGATATAAAACGAGCAATTTTATTACTGCATATCAAGTTGCATTTGGCTGCTTATTGCGACAATTTTCTTCATTTCTATTTTATTTTTATAGCTCTTTAAAAATCCTTTGTTTTTCTGTTTTCGTAATAGTCGTCAATTATTTATTTAATGAATTTATCGATTCAACAATTCCAGTTTAAATATTATAATTCAGAAATATCTTGCAATCTTTTATGGTAATTGGAATCTTTAACTTTTCTCTTTTATATACATTTCTGATTTTATTTTGCAATTATATTCGCTCGATTTACATAATGTTTTCGTATTTTTAATTTGTTTATGCGTATATGTTTTACAAAGATTTATTGATTTATTGAGAACTTACTTTTCATTTATTTATAAACATAGGAGTATTTTAAAATGCGGGTGGTGATCGGCCGCTCTAATGTAAGTACATTTATAAAGGAAACATTTATCTTTAATCTACTCTCATTCACTACAACAAAAAGATACTTTTATACATACAAAGTCGAAAACAATTTACTGAAACATTGGCCGAGAATGTTTCGAAAACATTAATCAAGTTATTTATCCCTTCTTAATTTGTATTCGCCGGATTCAAATCCAAGCCCCTCGGAATTTTTTCGTGTAACCACGTCTTTAAGCTCGGATTTCCTAGAAATTAGAAGAAAAAAGTATTACGAGTTTTCTTGAAGTATTTTTCGACTACACTTTTCCTTTCATGTTAAGATTTTTCTCAAAAAACTGAAGCAACGTTATATGACACTCAAAAACGCCTTTCGTCAAGATTACCGAATCTATGACTCTTTGGGATTCAAAAATCTTTTCTGAGTTCTGGATCTCTTCTAAAGGGCTTGAACCTTAGAAGACGACATGAAATATATATATCTTCTTAAGCGTCACTTAACATTCATTAATATTCATTGAGTTAAATGAAATCCAGATGGAAATCAAAAGACTAAGTTGGAAATGACCTGATGAAACGTTTTCTACTTATCGCTTTCTAAGAAAACTTTTGGCACTGATTTGGAATAAATAGATATGATGACCAGACTTTGGCGTTTTTAGGACATTTCAGAGCCGGACTTGTTTTATCTCAAGCGCACAAGTTTACAAAACAATAAAAAGGCAATGTTTTTAAAATATTTCCCGACTTCAAATGTTATACTTCGTGACGTGTGTTAATAATTTCATATTATATTAAGATCCGGCCCGTTAGTGATGTCATCGTCGCCGTGAGCCACATAGTTTGTGATATTTATAATACGGCGGCGGCGGCGAATAAAGACGATTCCATAATATGGAATTCGAGAAAAGTGTATTACTGATTTTTTTTGTATAACTAACTAAATTGAAGTTATCCATATGATATTATAAGAAAATAAAGTTTAATTTTCTAAATCTATTAGCACGTGTTATACCAATGATAACGATTAATAATAATTTTTTTTAATTAAATTCACCTTACACTTCTTTAATTTAGGTAAAAAGCCAATTACAACGTATACATTTTGTATAGTAATCTGATAAATAGTCGTGTAAAACAATTAAGTAAATACAATTCTTATTCATAGGTTTCTGTCATGATGTCATCTTGATCGATTTATGAGATATTAACAGGTCGGCGAGCGCTTTATATTAGTACACAATGATTTTTGTGGATGTAATAAAAGCCGCTTGGAATATTATCAGAGAACTCATATTCTAATGTTTTAAAAACTGAAATGTACGCATGAGATAAAACAAGTATGGCTCTCAAATGTCCTAAGAAACGCCGGAGTCTGATGATAACTTATAAAAAATATATAACAGAAATTTTTGGAGTAACACTGGTTTGGCTTGTGCATACAACACCACACAAAAGAAAAAAGCAGGCAAAAAGAGTGTATTTTTACCTATTTAAAATCTCCAAGTTAAATGTTATTTCAAAACTTCGAGTTGTGTAATATTTGTTTTCTCAAAACAAAGACTTTTAATTCTCCACCTGAATGCCAAGCTGTGATTCAAATAAGAGGCCTGCGTCAAAAGTATTCGCATAACTAGTATAAATAAATCATTATTGGAATTTAAATATCAAAACTTTTATTTAAAAATGTGTAATTTCTATTTACTTATTATTATTATTCTAGATAAATAATCTATCACTGAGTAACTTATTAACTGTCTCTTTCTTTACCAAAGAGAGGTAGGAGAATACTTTTGACACAGGATTCGTAAACCTTAAAATAAAAGAGTCGATTTATACTTTGTACTAAAAAGTACTGATACAAATTTCAAAATTTGTAAAGGAAATTTTGACTTGTGCAATAGCTTAACAGTCCAGTAAAATCGAATTAAATTAAACATTTTCTAAAGAAGCTAGTGATTCCTGAAACATTGCAATTGAATGGTTAAATAATGCGGTATTAAATGAAACGAAAACTAATAATTTCTTTTTCAAAGTGACAGAAAAAGTCACCCCAAAATTCGTTCGACTAACCAGAGCAGAGCAAGTTACTAGCCAGAAATAACTAGTTACAAGTTACAGCTACTTACACAAAGAAGTAGTTAAACTCCTCAACTGGAAATTTATTTTATTCAAGTTATATTTAAGCTACAGTTCCTTAGTAACTTGCAGCTTTATTACAAGTTACTCTTAGGGATACCCAAAAAATTTCAAAATTAAATGTGAAAAATAAGGATAAGGAGGCATATTATGTACAGATATTAATTGATTCTATAATAAATCAATTCTAAATAAAATAAAACCTAAAAATTTAAATACATATACATATGTACGTTTGGCCCAATTACATTTTAAAAAGGAACTAAGAAATAATAATTCTGTAATTATTACAAATGATAATAATAGTAAAGTAATGTTTTAAGAAATATTACTGATTGCACGTGCAATGCAGTAGAAAGTGAACAAATACGGTAAGCATTCAAAAATATACTGGTAAGGTAATTACAGTTTTGATATCTGGCAGTTACAAGAGAAATTGGTCATTTGTGTTACTTATTTGTCACGCAAAGTTGGCAACGATATTTTCAAATACCTATGTATATCATTTTCAACCGTAAAAGACTGGGTATTAATCAAGCTATTTTTCACCAAATTTAAAATACTTGCAATTACCGTGTCTACGTGTGACAAACGGTAAAGTCGTGTTTAAGTATGAAAAAGAAAAATAATAAATAAAATAGAAAACATAAATGTCGCAGTTTCTTATCTTTCTTGTCAGCGTTATAAATTTATGTAATTTACGTTTAACCTTGTGTAAAGTTACACGCTTGTTTATTAGAAAAAGGAAACACATAAGTGCAAGTGAAAAATAAATGGCGTTTGCAAGCGCAACGTAAACGAAATTAAAATCCTCGTTCACAAAAGCCGATTCCCACAGCGGCGGCGTCATCAGCTTGTTTACAAAATATGCTGCGACGAGGAAATAAAAGAGGAGAAAAATAAAAATGCACGTATTAAAAGGCCAAGGCCAGTTCTGATCACGTGACGTCACGTTTTGCCGATCGCGCGAGAGTAAAAAATGCTGGCGCGTTATTAACGAAAACGCAACGGGTTTTTCTCCTCCTTCTCCGAGGACCGATCGGCCGAAGAGCTCTTCTCTGGATGGAAGCAGGTTGTTAGGTGACTGAGTTACTGGAAATAAAGTAAATCAACGTACGCACCAGTTGTTCTCTGCCGCTAAATTGTTAGTTCATTATTGCTTACTTACATAGTTACGTTTCAAGGCTGCCCACGTTGTTGTTACGGACCATGGCAAAAAACTTAACGTTAATGGCGTAACAGTAATGACCAAAAAAAAAAGAAACAGTGCCGAATAAAAATAGATTAAACCTCATTCTGGTTACGTATCACGTATTATTGTTGTTGTTGTTATCGTTGTTGTTATCGTTGTCATATTCATATTTACTTACTTAATGTTTAACTTACATTTTGGTACTTGACAACAACTGGCGTTAAAGAGAGCAGATGTAATTAAAATTAGAGTATGCCCTGAGGCATATTCCTGAAAGGTATAGACTAGTAATTATTAGTTACAAGTTCCTTTTAACTAATAATTACTAGTCCATACCTTTCAAGAATGGGCCCCTGGATGGCATATTTATATGGAAACTAAAGTTTAATACAGACAGTTCAAATGCATATCATGTAATCGTACAAAACCAATAAAAAATTGATAAGCTTCACAAAGTTCAAAATATATCACCAAATTTACAATTCCAAGCTCTCTAGTACCTCAAATCGCACATTGACATAATTATTTTATCATCAGTTATTTCCATTGTCATCCTAGACTGAAAAAATGATTAAAAAAACCTTTAACCTCCTAGAAGATGTTGCCTATCAACACCAAAGTCGCAATCCCAATAAAGTATTCCATGACCAATTTAATTAAATCCCTATCAAATCAAAGAACATCGATTGCCGATGAACTTGACTCTAGATTCTGCAAGAGGGTGTGGCTTGAAACAATTGTCAAGGAAAGGTGAAGGCTTGAATCAATTGCCACAGTTTAATCATCCATGACAATAAAAAAAATCACAATCAGAATGAAGTTTCCTTGTAGAACTTCTTGCAGTTAGATTTCGCCTTTTCGATATCATCGTAGTGCATCTTGGCAACTGTTTGACTGACACAGATCTAACCTTTCTAAATAATTGACATTTTTTATAATTATGGCGACTAATGTTGAGTTCGAAAATTTACGCGGTGCAAGCTCGGAGCGAAAAATAGATTGCGAACGCAGCTGTTTTGATATGTGCAAAAGTGAGACAAAAGTGCTCGAGGAGTGAATAGAGTGAGCGCGGAGGAATGATCGAACTCAGCATAAATATCACAACTTCTGCAACTTCTTTTCAGTTTAAGATCTTCATATATTTCAAACATTTTTGCAACTATAGTCTACCCTTTCTGTTTTTAAAAGACTACCTTCCTCTTGCTAATTTTTAGAGAAGTTCTGGCTATCTTAAGCTATCTTAAACGTGTTGGACTACTCTTTTCCATTCTTCTGCGGTTTTCATTCTTTTTATTCAGTTCCTAATCTTCAGATCTTCAAAATTCTTTGGTTTCTATTGCCTTGCCATTTTTCTTGAGTTACTTCTTTCATTTTTTTAGTAATAGCAATTTGAGGCACTGTTTCTCTTCCAAGAGTTTCCACAGCAATATTTGAGCTTGAATCGCAACTTATCTATCCATATTATGTGTTTTTGTTTTCTCTGAAATTTTCTTCTCTGCTTCCCGCTCTTTCTACAGTTCATTTTCTAGCATTTCTTGATTTTTAGAATTTCCAACTACTTACTATCTTCAGTATTTTCCAACTTTTCTAATTGACGTACTACGCACAGGTCCTGATTTCATGTCATAACGGACATCAGTCTCTGTACAGGTACATTTTTATGATCCGACGAACAAGTATTTTTTTTGCTACAAATGCCGATATTTTAGAAACTGGCCAAATTGGCAATCCTAGAAAAACTAAGCAATTCTTTGATTATCTTTTTTTTATTTTTGCCTCCTGTACATCTGAAATTCGAAAAAAGCTTAATTTTAAATTTAAGATTTTGGTTTCCACAAAGGAAAAAAAAGATGTAACAAAATACAACATCCTGCTCTAACTTATTTATAGAAACTTTAAAAATACAGCCATCATTTAGTTTACACAAACGACACCGTGATAAGGGTTATCGTAAATTTACTCTCAAATCATCCAGTGCAAGCAAATAAGACCGTCTGAAGACGGCCTTTATCAGAGCGTGGATGCTATAAATTGTGTTATCAGAAAGCAAACACTTTCTACCAACCCTAACGTATATCTAACGGAAACTCGATAAATAATTCGAAACCCTCGTAATAATAATTTCAAACGTGCAGCTAATAATATATTTTTTGTAGTCGGTGAGCGATTCTGGTCACTATTATTGGATCGGAGTGAAAGGCTCATTGGAGTAGTAGATGATTTCGAGTTTCGCAGCAGACAGGAAATGGGAAATAAAATGCGATTATAACTAGCGCGTAATTTTTTTTCAGTGGTGAAAGTTGCATGCATGTGAAGAATTCTGTTTAATATTCATACGTATATTCTAGGCGAATTTAAATCTTCAACTGGAATTGCTACATTAACATAAATATGTTTAAGATGTAATCAAATTTGACTAATTAATTAATTATTAATTCAGAATTATTTAAGTTGTACTTGGCATTTCTTTTTTAATTGAAGTGATTTGTGTACAATAAATCATATTATTATATAAATTATATAAATCATATTATTATACACAATTATTGAAAAATTTACTCGAAAAAGAAACATACATCTTTTAAGACCTGAAGAATCACTCCAAATTTTGCTCACTAATTATATATAATTTATATTCTATTATCATTCTTATTTAATTTGTTGTACATGTTATTCGCAAATATCATTTCTTCGTTATGTTTCGTGATGTTTTAAATTTATTGAAGCCAATTGTAATTTTGTTCTTATTTTACTCTCATCCTGCAAAATATTTAATATCAATGCGGCAAAAAGCTTGCTACTTTCACGGAGACGGCGTTTTTAACGACCTCTAATTACCGCAAACTTACATGAATTGCGCTTCATTTCTGATTGTTTCTTAATTTAAACACAGTTGTTAATTTTATTAAACTTTATGGCTAGGATAACTAATAACTAAATAACGAGCTGCAGCATTACTTATTGCCCTACAAATTTCTATTAGTCGCAAATATCGCTCTCTAAATAGAAACTGATTTAAATTTCGCGCCAGGTTTAATTTTTATGGAGGTCCTTCTATTCTCCAAGATACTCCTACAGCTCCAGTACTATCTGAAGTTCAGTTCAAAAAATTTTCATTTATAATTTTACACTTTTTACATTTTCATTTTTGTATTTCAATAACTTTTATTATTGTCGAAACGTTTCTTCCAAAAACGTTTTCATTCTTTGTTTAAAATATTTCTGCTTTCTTTGCAACTTTTATCCAATTCATGATCCAAATATTTTTGCATTTTGTCCAATTTCACCTGTAGCTCTTTTTATAAACTGTTTCTGCGAAAGATCACTTTTCTCTTACCAGTTTTTCTACGAGTTTCAACCTTCTAAATTCTTGGGCTCAAATATAAGCTATTCTTCATATTCATTAATTTTCGGTGTCTTCCGACGTTTTCTAAAGCTTGATAAGCTACTGTCTTCTCCATTCATCTGTCTTTTCGCTTCTTTTAATCAGTTTCTAGTCTTCAGGTTTCCCATATCCGCTTCATGTCACTTTTCTTGGATTTTTCTTTCCATCTGCATTCTGTCCTTTTGTTTTTCTGCATATCGCTCAATTCAATTTCTACTGTTTCCTGATTTTTAGGTCTTCCAAATCCTTTTGATCACTATCATGCCATTTTCTGCTGAATCTGGTTTTGTATGTGTGTGTGTGTTTTTTTTTTTTGTTAACATTATTTCTCTCCCTAGTCTTTATACGTGACCTGGCCATCTTAATTTTTAAGCTTCTCCTCATCTTCCTTTGCTCTTTTAGCGTTTCTTTATCATCTTCAACTGCTTTTATATGCTACTTTTTATCTTCTATATTGCCGAAAATGTATTACACTTATTGGAGCATTGTTCTCTTTTTATTCAGTTTCTGATATTTATGCATTGCAAATCCTCTCGTACACTGTCATATTATCTTCTCCTGTAGCTGCGTTTTTTTTTAATTCTTTTCCTCAGTCTACATTCCGACCATTTTATTCTTTGATTTGGATTAATGCTGCTATCTTCAGTTCACAATCTTTCTTACCCTTTGTTAAATTGTGACATTCTAAAAAAAGTAAAAGTGAGCCTTGAAAAATAATAATATAATTTTTTATTACATTAACAGATTAACATGTAATTTCTTGTATTGTAGGTTTTTGAAAATAAAGAAACTCTACGAAAGTTACGATAATTAGCGACGAGGAAAAAATCTATTCCAGAGTAATAGAAATGTTCTCGAAAAGAAGCAAGACTAAAGAAGGTTCCGAAAGTGAATCTACGAATTCAACTTCAGCGCTGCTTAAGGCTCTATTGAAAACTATGACGGAAGAAAGACAAGAATTTGCAACTGAAAGACGCGAGCGTGAAGACGCCAGTGTGAAGCTCGATATTCAAATCCGGTACTCAACACAGGTCAACATCAATCAGTGATTGTCAACATCCCTGCATTTGCTTCAAAATAATACCTCAGAACTATGGGAGTCAAGACTCAACCAGTATTTTATGGCAAACCATGTAGTGGATGAC
Source organism: Dorcus hopei (assembly GCA_033060865.1). Lineage (NCBI taxonomy): Eukaryota > Metazoa > Arthropoda > Insecta > Coleoptera > Lucanidae > Dorcus > Dorcus hopei. The sequence goes on along the minus strand of CM065419.1, from coordinate 26,725,433 downwards.
AGTCAAAAGAGAGTATATTTTCTGGCATGGGTAGGCGGAGCAATGCTCGACCTTCTACGGAAGTTTAATGACCCAGAGGATATAATTCAAATGATCTTTTATAATTTGACAGAAGCTATAACACGTCACCATAAAGAAAAGCACTTTTTTAGTTCTATATCATTTTTCGTCTTCGGATTTATCTTCATTATCGGAATCCTGAATTGCACTACTTACATCCTGATCAAACTTTTTGTCTTATCTACTTTTTTTTTATTTTTGATTGACATGTATGACGACAAGTCAAACAGAAAAAAGTAGAAAAAAGAAAATAAGACTCAAAAAATTATAAAAACAAAAAGTCAGATAGATAAGGACAAGTATTGCAATAAATGATTCTGATGATGAAGATAAATCTGAAGACGAAAAATCAACTAGATCTAAAAAGACTGTCACATTGTCATTCAATTAATTTGTTGAAAAGTATCGAAAACGCTTCTGTGTGGTCGTGAATTGGGAATTCAGTTTTCGTTAATGACTTCAACATCAAATCCGACATCAGAATATTCAACAAAATTTTCTAAAAACGATTTAGTTTACATAAAAATGTATCTGCCATATCTACTACTGGATCAAGAGCAGAATAATACGCTGTCAGGATCAAATGCTCTATCCTTGTCAAATCTCCAAAAGCCTGCCATTTTCGACATCAAAATTAAATGAGAAAAATAGAAACTTCACTTAATGAGAACAATAATGAGGAAAATAATATAATTTTTTGTTACATTTTGAAAATGAAGAAATTTCGATAAATAGCTTTTAGTGGTTCGCTCTATCATCTCTTAAAACTCTCTTCACCTGCCTTCTTAAACGACAACAGTTTACAGACGTATGAGTACGTCTTACTATCGTTTTATAAAATCTTATCTTCGCCCTACTTGGACCTCAGTAATGTTCACATCATTCCATACTTTGTTCCCCATCTCGGTACTGAGGTAGAGAGAATTTTTCATAAGAGAAGAGCTCTGCGTCATAAATAAAACGCATCTGGCGTTGCATAATCAGACATGAAAAGCATAACTCCAAGCTTCTTTCTTACTCAGCGTTGATATAATACTGAAATATTTATCGGTTGTAACTTCGGCGATTGACGACGCAGAGCTCAAGTTCCGTAAATTTGATATTACCGAGCTCTCTTCTTGTTTTTTTTTCTTGATTTATCAACACTTCTGGATACATATAACTTTTACTTTCCCTTTAAGTACGTCGATTGTAAATATATGCACTTATTTATTTTGGAAGTGAAAGCGTTGTTGATCGTGAGTTAAGGAAACAATTGTATTTGCTTTCCAGGAAGGCAGTCAAAAGGACAATTGAGGAGCAAGCATGCAGAGCGCGTTAAATCTATATTTTAGCAGATTTGACTTCATGGAGGTTTCTATATTTTAGGGATGAGTTAAATCCATTCACCAATAAAATCAAAGTAAAAAATATAACAATACTATTTTTGACGAAACGGACATAAATCAATTAATATATGAAACAAGCAAACCATAATAAATCCAGATCAATCAAAACGCGATAAATCCAAAATGGTTTATTTAATAAACAGTAAATGTCTCTATTTAAATTTAATAGGATATGTTTGCTAATACTGGTTGACAATATCATCCGTACAATGCAATCAGTTACTTAAAATTTCAAATTGGCTTCAAGTGACTTTATTTTAACGACTTTCTTCTACTTGGCAAAAATGGATTTAACGCGTTTTGCATGCTTGCTTCTCAATTCAAAGTTCAATCTTGTTAGAATATACCTAACTTTCGGAAAGCTTAATTTCCTTTTTCAGGTTTGCTACAATATTTTGAAACAATCATATTTGAATAATTTTACTTACTTCTAGTGAGGTTAGGACAGTTAGGGCCAGTTGCTCAAATATGTTCAACTCTGAACTTGATTCCATCATTACGACATCATATAACTTTACAAATGTTGCCTTGGTAATAGAACGAAGTTCAGAATTGAACCAAGGTTCAAGTGTTTTGAACAACTGACCCTTAAAATGTACGTTTGAACATATAGGATTCACTTCTTAATTAAATAACATAACTTTACATGTTAAAAAAGGGGCAGACCAACTTATTTTATACTTTAAATAAAGTCAAATTAAAGAAAATTAATGATAAAAGTTTATAAGAATTTCAAATTGGCTTCAAGTGACTTTATTTTAACGATTTTCTCCTACTTGGCAAAATGGATTTAACGCTTTTTGCATGCTTGCTTCTCAATTCAAAGTTCACTCTTGTTAGAATATACCTAACTTTCGGAAAGCTTTATTTCCTTTTTCAGGTTTGCTACAATATTTTGAAACAATCATATTTTAATAATTTTACTTACTTCTAGTGAGGTTAGGACAGTTAGGGCCAGTTGCTCAAACATGTTCAACTCTGAACTTGATTCCATCATTACGACATCATATAACTTTACAAATGTTGCCTTGGTAATAGAACCAAGTTCAGAATTGAACCAAGGTTCAAGTGATTTGAACAACTGACCCTTAAAATGCACGTTTGAACATATAGGATTCACTTCTTAATTAAATAACATAACTTTACATGTTAAAAAAGGGGTAGATCAACTTATTTTATACTTTAAATAAAGTCTGAGTTAAAAAAATTAACGATAATAACAGTTTATAAGAATTTTGTTTTTGAAATGATTTGTTTTCATATATATTTCTACTTCTTACTGAGCTAACAAATCAATGTATGTATAGACGAAGGCGTTTTTCCAGACGCCCTTAAATATGGAAGGGTAGTACCTATCTATAAATCGGGAGATAAGCAGACATGTAATAACTATCGACCCATATCAATATTGCCAGTTTTCTCCAAAATAATAGAAACAGCGGTTGGTAAATTTTCTAAAAACGTACGATTTACTTACACAGAGACAACATGGTTATACAGACAACAGATCAACAATATTAGCGATGGTAGAAATGGTTGAGTACATCACAAAAGCATTTGATTCCGGGAGTAAAATACAAGGGGCTTTCTGTGATCTGAGCAAAGCGTTTGATACAGTGAATCACGAAATACTTCTACAAAAATTGTATTATTACGGCGTGAGAGGTAAACCCTTAGAATTTTTTGAGTCCTATTTAACAAATAGACAACAGCAAGTAGACTGGCAAGGAATCCTTTCCTCTCAACAACTCTTAAAATCTGGAGTACCACAAGGATCCATACTGGGCCCGTTACTCTTCATAATATATATTAATGACCTTCCAAACAATATTCCAAGAGCGGAAACTTATCTCTATGATGATGACACATCTTTTTTAATAACAAATGCTGGCAGCAACGAATTACTTCAACAGATGCATGAGGTCTTATCAGAAGCAGAAAAGTGGTTTGATACCAACAAACTTAAATTGAATACAAGCAAAACAAAGCAACTAACGTTCTCGACAAAGTTATTAGGACAGCAAAAATATAGTACGAAATTTTTAGGAGTACACTTTGATAATAACTACGCACATTAACCACCTTAGTCGCAAATTATCAACTACTACATACTGCCTCAGAAAATTATTTACCTGCACTGCTTACGAAACCCTAAAAACCGTATACTAGGCAAACTTTCAAAGCCTGCTATCCTATGAAATATTGGTCTGGGGTAATTTAACTGATGCAAAGTGAATTTTCATCTTGCAAAAAAAGCAATAAGGATTATGCACGGTATACACGATCAGAAAGTAACTTGTAAACCTCTCTTCCATAAAAGTAAAATACTTACCTTAGCTAGTATTTACATACATACCTGCGTCAAATACATTATACAACATCCTGAAAAATATTCCACAAATGCAGATTTCCACACTTACGATACAAGGAAGAAAGACAATATTGTTATTCCATTCCACAGGATCTTGAAGTCGCAACACGGGATCAATCATTTGGCGTTTAAAATTTACAATAAACTGCCATAATAGGTCAAGGAATTGCCTAGCAAGAAAATATTACAGTGGCTAAAAAACTTTTTACTGTTTTATTCCGTAGATGAATATTTAGAGTCGCATGTTGTTTCGTCATGAATAATTTGTTATCTTTTATACATTATTATTGTAATTATACATTATTATTGTAATTATTTTTAAGTTTTTTTTTTATACTTTGACAATGCCCGACTAGGTTTGTATCTTTTTCTGGCAAATAAATTTATTTCTATTCCTAATTGAAGCATTTCCTTGTCTGTTGAAAATTATCACAAAATGTGTAATTATAATTGATCGGACATTTGTATCGATTTTACGGATCAATTATAATTACATATTTTGTGATAAATATTTCTCAAAAAAAAAAAACAAGTATAAAAACAAGCTTATGAAACTTCATAAACTTGTTTTTCTTTCAACTAGCTAAATTGATAACGAAATTAAATAAATCTGTATGTAATTATCAATTTATTTTAATTAATTTTAATTGTTTTAACATGTTTGTGATTGTCCTGTAAACAAAATAGATCTAGGGCAGGTTTACAGAAAGGAAATCAAATATTTAATTACGATTAACTATTTGATTGAGATTAAAATTTGCGTTGCCTTAGTTTAACAATTTGATTTCTATGGCAACACAAATTTTAAGCTCAATCAAATAGTTAATCGTAATTAAATATTTGATTTCCTTTCTATAAACCCACCCCTAGATTTTTACTCTGATGATGGTTAATCAAGTCGAAACTAACTGGAATTTAAATTTACAAAATTTGTATAGAATAAAATCGACTTGACGTTTCCGCATTTGATTTTGTTTATTTTAGAATTCCTATTGCTACTAATCTTATCTTAATTTCAAAAGCAGTGTTTCTAAATAGATTTTATGTTTCCGACCATTTTATCTGCACTATTTTATTGATATTTCAGATGTTTTTGTTTGACTTTTTACCTACCATAAACGACCCGATTTTTGTCTCAGAATTCCTATTTTTTCTCACAGTAATTCAGTTACTAACTATCAGAGTTAAAAGCACTTTAAACATTTTTAAGATTTATGGCGCAAATCAACGTACAAATTTCGTTAATAATACGTCCCGGTTAATGCGATCGTGACCGTGATCTCTTGTTTTAATTTAATAAAATCTATGAACGCTTTTGTGTGCTTTGCACGCTCGTAGATAATTTCTTAAGCTCATTAATAAATTTAAAATAACTCAAATAGCTCAAATTAAAATTCTTTAATAAAAATTTCTTTAAATGCAACAAAAGTGACTGTTTGTTTAGTTGAATTTAATATAAGTTCCTGTAGTGACCATTTGTTTAAATACGTATATCACAAAACAGTTGAAAACAATTGAGGGCGTAATTATTGTTGTTATTTTTAAAAGAAGGTTTCTTTAAGTTGTGATTTACAATAAAATGAAAATTCACTTCCTTACGGTTTTATACATCAACTAGTGTTTATTCTCACTTCACCTTAGGTAATTTAAGTCGATTGCATTAATTTTTATCGTCGCTCGAAATGTTCAAACTCCCTATTTTTCTCGACTCCAATACGTTCAACCTCGTGTACTTTATTAGACTCGAGCCCAAGTTAACGTTGCTCATATTTATAAGCTGTGTTAAAAAAAACTGAAACGCGTCAAACAATAATGAATATGGAACAACAATTTTTTGTAAAAAGGCGAATCCAAATCTAATACAAAAAATAGTTTTCTAATTACTTATCCTACATAATTCTGACTTGTTCGTGGTCTAAGAAGTTTCACTTCGGAGGTGCCTTCAAGAACTCCAAATCCTCCACGATGATGTACATCCATCGGAACTGCTTTTAGACTGGTATGTGTGTGTATGTGTCAGTCTGGTGATGACCACTGCATCTTTTAATCCTTCCCCTCATGCTTGTTTTTCATAGCAAAAATTTGTGTTTCAGTAATAGCAACATTTATGTTGAATTACCTTGAGATCACTTTTTTCTTTAATATGCAAAATTTAATTGAAGTATGATAAATCACGAACTAAATTACAATTAACATATCAAAATCATAAATATAAATAATATTGTTACTTGAAAACTTCAAAACCAAAATAACATAGCAATATGTATAGGCTGTCATATCTCTGCCCTTTTTTCAAGTTTCAGTGAAACAATCGGTATACGACTTGGTAAATTTTGCTTATTTTTGATGCATTTGTAGTCTCAAAACGAACGATTCATTTTCATAACATATTCTACATTTCCTTATTTCATTTATTTTTTCATTCTATTAATATTTCTTACAGAACAACAATCATATGGGGGCCTGTCTACATCGAGAACAAATTTCAAAAACACCAGTCAGTGTGGCGCCGCGGACGACCGAAAAAAACGCTCGGGGATTATCTAATGAAAAATAAACGACTCCTCATTCCACGTTCCTCTCTCCCTGACGAACCGCTCGAATGCATACTGTAGTAAAACAAAGTCGCAGGGGCTGACGGTCGAATCGGCCGCCGTGTGTATACGTGAAACAGGTCCACGAGAAGTAGGTACACAAAAAACTAGCTAAGGTTCGGATTTAAGAGACCTTGAAACAGCTTTTAAATTGTAGCTTAAAGCCATTCTACCTGATGGTGAAACGAGAGGACGAGGTGAATACGAATATTTCGTTTTACATTCGTTCGCTTGGAAATCATCACGCCTTCAAATACGTAGTACGCCTGTGCGAAAATGTTATGCATTTTGATCTGCCACCGTAGCCAAGACGAAGAAGTCTGGCATTCTAACTACAATTTTTCTAAAAGATCGAAGACCGTGAAATAGTATTCCAACGAAACGTGCAATAAATTTCTGTGTTCTACGTATTTACTGAAACGTACGCGTTTCTTTTAAAAACTTGCTTTTAAGTTTAAAGCCGGACACGCATCAACGTGTGCGTGCAGAGATTGCTTGTTTGTCTATTTATTACAGTGACTCAGAAGGGATTAGGTCGCAATTTAAAATTTATAGGGGAGGTATTACTTTTGATTCTCAGTGTACATAATATATAGGAGTCGCTAAGACCTCTTCTTCGATAGGTCATTCATAGAATAAGATTAAAAAATTTCTTTCAAAGAGAAAAATATTTAAAGAGAAGCAGAAAATAATAATATTTATTCACCGTAAAACAGATATATAAGCATTTTATAAATCTAGAACGGTATCGTCAAGGAGTATTAGTTAAAATATATAGTTGTTATAAATGCTGAAGAAAAGAAAAATAACATTTGTTATTGTGTGATGAAATTAAAATAATTGAGAAATTCCTCTATGTTATAGAAGCACTGTTCTTGTAAAAAGTTTTTGATGGTTTTCTTGAATCTCTTGGCGGACATAATTCTTCAGGTTGGTGGAAGTATGTTAAAGAGTTGCAAATTAAAATGTTGTACTTGAGTAGTGTGTATCCCCATGTCTTGGGATGGTAACATCTTGATTATTTCGGAGTGAATATTGAATATCGTCTCTTCTGAGAGTAAGTGTGAAGCTTGATTTCTTAGCTGTTAATAATTGAAGCAGAATGTACTACGACGCTCAACTTAAATGATACCATTTGACAGTTTCGTAGCCCTTACGCTGAATGTTCTTAAGGGTGTGGTTCGCATGCAGGAGTATCATTTAAGTTGAGCGTCGTAGTACATACTCGGAAGAGTTAAAATATTAAATTTTTTAAAGTAAGGTTTACAATGACAATCGTTTCTGACACCTGCAATGATATGGATAGCCTTTTTTTGTAAAGTAAAAATAGCTTTTGCATGGGCTGATTTACCCCAGAGTTGAAGACCATATGTCATTCTACTGTGGAAGATGGCATGGTATGCTGTGATAGCGATTTCCTTATTTATGACCTGCTTAATGCGTCTTATGGCATAAATGGCTTGAGATAATTTTGATACTAACTGTTGTGTGTGTTCATGCCATGTCACTCTAACGAGCGTTGCCTTGATCTTCCATCGCATTTCTTCTATCTGATGTAAAGCCTATTTTAATGGTTTTGTTTGCGTTTAAAGCTAATTTATTTGATAGGAACCAGTTATTTGCTTGGTAGTAGACAAGATCTTCTTTTTGTTTGAGGGATTCTTTTTTCTTATCACTAACTAATAAAGTTGTGTCGTCAGCGTAAAGTACTGTATGTCCTGAGATATTTGCTGGCAGATCGTTGATGAAAATGGTAAAGAAAAGCGGTCCAATGAGTGATCCCTAGGGCACTCCGGTTTTGTTTACAGCTGTTAATAATTTTTCCCCTTGAAAGTCCACAAATTGTTGTCTATTGGATAGATAGGGAGTAAATAGATTAAGTGCTGTGCCTCTAATTCCGTAGTGGTTCATTTTGGCAAGAAAGATATCGTGTGTCAAGCTGTCGAAGGCCTTGGTTAAGTCGCATAGAATAGGTATTCCTGCCAGATCGGAAACCGTATTGATGGTCGCAAATATATTCATGGCGGTTTAGAAAATTTAGTAGTCTTTCATTAAGTACAGCTTCAAAGACTTTGGAGAATATGGGCAATATTGATATGGAAATCATAATGTTTTACTCCCAAATAGTATATAAACATAAATATAATATAAATAAATATTTCGTGTGCTATCGTTAGATGATTACTGTCACCGTCTTTCTATAACAAAATATATAGGGTGTACCGCTTAAAAAATCCTGCTACTTGCGGCAACTACTTTACCGAACACTCTTATGTGTCTAAAAAATTTTAATAGGTCAAAAGGCAGAAACTCTCTGTGAAAGAAAGAAATTCTATCTCTCTCTATAAATGAGCTATTGAAGAAGGGGCGCTTAGTAACTCACTCTGTATAATCTTCGCAAATACGGAAGACACGAGACCAGAAAAGTGCCGGTGAATTGAGAAGACCATGATAAATAATGTAGATATTATGTATCTGTATCTCCCATATTTCTTCCTTTGTTAATTTAAAATAAAGTTCGTGCGCCGCAATCTTCTAGCGCTGTAAAAAATATGTAGGTTGCTCCGAAAAATAGAAAGAAAAAAACAAGAAGTAAAGTCTACGGAAGGAAATGAAAGACCAAACCAATCGAAACAAATACCAAACAAGGACAATTACGTTGAATAGGGCATAAAATGAGGATAACACAAGACATGTGAAGCAAATTTGGAAACTAAAGAAATAAAAGAAGGGAAGACCAAAAGGGACACGGAAGAAAGAAAGAAGAACGGCAACATCAAGGACTGAAGCGGTATGAAATACAGATACTATACATATCACGGCCGAGGATAGAAAAAAGTGGAAAGCTATGAATCCTATGGATTCCAAAATAAATTTATACCGTAAGGTAGACAAGCTGATAGTGTAAAGAAAAAAAGAAGAAAGTAGAAGAAAATAGGACAAAAAAAACAAGTACATACATTTTCTTTGTACCGCCTACTCTAATCTGATTTTTATTTGCTCACTTTTTATAAGTACGGAAGGAAATTAAAGACCAAACCAATCGAAACAAAAAACACAGAACAAGGACAATTACGTTGAATACGGCATAAAATGAGAATTAAACAAGATAGTTTGACATGTGAAGCAAATTTTGAAACTAAAGAAACAAAAGAAAAGGAAGACCAGTACGGACATGAAAGAAGAAAGAAGAATGGCATCAGGGAGGAAAGTATTTAAGTAGCAGGAAATAAAGGTACTAGCCGAGGATCGAGAAAATTGGAAAGCAATGAGGAAGGAAGATAAATCCTATGAATAATTCAACACCAAAATAAGTTTCTATCGCAAGATGTACAAGCTGATACTTAAAGAAAGAAAAATTCATCAAAAAATCAAGAAGTGAAGTCTACGCAAGGAAATTAAAGACCAAACCAAATCGATACAAATACCGAACAAGGACAATTACGTTGAATATGGCATAAAATGAAGATGAAATAAGAGGCATGTGAACCAAATTTTGAAATTAAAAAAAAAACAAAGGGAAGACCAAAAGTGACATGAAAGCAACAAAGAAGAATAGCAACAAGCAGCATCAGGGAGAAAAGGAGTAAAGTGACAAGAAATAAAAGCAGTAGCGGAGGATAGAGAAGTGGAAAGCGATGAGGGAGATGAACTCTATGGATAATTCTGCTCCAAAATAAATTTATACCGCAAGGTAGACGAGATGATATAGTGTAAAGAAAAGAATAAAAGAACAAAAAACAAGAAGTGAAGTCTATGGAAGGAAATTAAAGACCAAATAAAACGAAGCAAATATCGAACATCGAATTACATTAAATAGGACATATGATCCATTCCTTATGTATTTGTTATCGCAGTATGCCGTGAAAGTCTAGTGAGAATGTGGTACTCATGTATGTATATAAATTTTGACAGTGATTGTCGTGTCAATTTAGATTTTAAACTTACTCCGAATTTGGCAATGTTGCAATACATATTTTCTTTTCGTCACAGGTACCATCGTAATCAGAAAAACCGACTACAGTCGAAATTTGAAGCGTGCTTTAAAATGAACTTCTGTCATTTTGACATTAATATTATTTTGACAAATTAAATAAAAATACCCCAAATAAAAGCAATTCAGAAGGCAATAATTCAAACGCGATTGCAAGACGCAATCAGTATTCGAGCAATTGCAACTGAATTTGCTGTTAATGTTAGTAATCATAGAGAATATTTATTTCTTTGGAATCGAATGAGATGGATGAGATTTTATAGGTTGACAAATACAAGACAAATGGTGTCAAACCTAATGTCACACAACTAAATTTTTAGAAAAATTGAAGTGTCGATTTCTCTTCGCTGTAGTCGATTTTTATGATTACGATGGTATATTCACGACCAAATTTACATAAAAGTTGAGACTTGACAACACCGGTTAATCAATCTGATTTGGGTTGTCAGAATTTGACGTATTTATAATAACATCAAATTAAATTTGCCTAATTTAACATGATAGCCAACTTACTAGCTTAAAATCACGGTCTACTGCAATAACAAATAGATAAGAAATGGATAATAAAATGAGGATGAAACAAAACAGACAAGTGAAACAAATTTTGAATCTAAAGAGATAAAACAAAGGGAAAACCAAAAAGGGCAAGGACGGGAGAATGAAGAATGGCAGCAGGCAGCATCAAGGAGAAAAGGAGTGAAGTGGCAGGAAATAAAGGTAATAGCCGAGGATAGAAAAAAGTGAAAAGCGTTGAGGAAGATGAACCCGTTGAATAATTCAACTCCAAACTAAGTTTATACCGAAAGGTAGACAAGCTGATAGTGTAAAGAAAGGAAGAAACTGATAAATTCGTCAATCCAGGAAATAATGATAAAATTCGTTAATCTACAGAAAATAAACTTGTATCGGAGTTGAAGTGGACAAGAATATTTATGTAGACGAAATTAGGATGATGATGATGATGATGATGATCTACCTATTTTGCAAAGTTTTCTCCTTTAACATAAGATTCTAGGAAACATTTTCTTTTTTTCCTATAGCGTTAAAACGAATTCGAACCTACCTTCTCTCAGTAGACCCGTCCAGTCTTTTGCCGCATCTTAGTGTAAAATATTTTCTTACATTCAGCAATCTCTTGAGGATCCTGTCTTCCTTCCTAGCCACTATGTTTTGCCAAATTATTCTTTCGTTTGGCCTAAAAATGTAAGCGAAAATGTTGAGAAGTTAAATGCATTCTTTATAACTTCCATAAACTCCATCTCTTTTTTTACCACGAGTACGTGCTTTTGTTTTATTCGATAATTTTTATAATTTTTTTTACAGTACACTTAAGTATAAAAACAGAACTATGTAAATATCAAGAATCAATTATGTACACTTTTTGAATTATGAAAATATCATTTGATCGTCTTTAGAACAAAATCAAAGAAGATAATTTAAAATTAATAAATTTCTTAGTTTGCTTTAGATGTTTTGAACATTGATTTTTCATAATATGTTTCGATATCCAGCGATTTTTCCTTCTACTTTTTATTCTTGTCTGTAAGTAGTAATTTATTAGCATTAGTTGTAAGAAATATCATCTATATCAGCAGAGGTCTTGCACATAAAAATGATCTATAAAAGCTTAAATCTGTTGATTTTAAAGAAGTGATTGAGATATCTGAAATAGTTCGAACAGTCAGCGTTGAAACGGTGAGCCACTCTCGTAGCAACAAACATACTGTAGTAAATTGTAGGAACGAAACCAGTCTTCTTCGCCGTCCAGTTCGCAATATCCAGACGGCCGTGACTTTCAGATCTTCAAATATTTAGAGATTGGCCACGTTCGCACATGGAAAAATCAAATAATGGCTATGAATACACAATATCCTCCTTGTTATTCTTAGCATTTATCGATATGCCGTCCGCAAATAAACACTACGAAATATGTTTGCAGAAGTCATCTGTGTTTACCTGAAGGTTACTTTAGAAAACGTTTTACCGAGCTGCGCGTTCGCGTCTTCTAAGTGGACCTCTCTGTTGCCTGTCGAAACTTTTTGTGTAACTTCCAATTACGTCACGTTACTACCATCTCAGCTCCCATGTTATTCATTCAATTAAATAAATTAATTTCAGAATAGATAAATCTACATTTATTACGACGTTAATATCTTCAAGTTGCTCTTAACTCGTATAATATGGAGCATAGGAAATCTAGAGATATGAATACATTCGAAAAAATAAATGCGTTAAGTTACATAAAAAATTAATTGTTACACTGTAGACAAACATGAATCTTGTAAAATTACATTTTCAATCAATATAAGAAATATCGACAACTGTATTTAATTAATTTATTCTACTGCGTGTCATCTATCTTGAGATACCTTTTGGTGTAGAACGACTGTATAGGTAAATCAATTTACAAAAAGAAAATACAATAAAAGTTCTTTAATAAGGGAGATTGATGTCATCTAACATTATTTCCATATAGAGTGATAGTATACCAGTTTGTGACGTCATGTGCATGTGCACCAATTGGGAAAGAGATGATTACGTATATATTTTCAGTATCAACCAGAGTTTTGTCCTTTACATTTAATAAATCATATCTCCCTTATTAAAAAAAAACTTTTATTATATTTTCTTTTTATAAATCGAGTGTAATTCACCTCTACCGTCGTTCTATACGGGGTGTTTGATAAAGGTGTTCCGTAAATTCGAGGACTGATTTAACGATGAAAACCAAGCACAAAAGTTTATATAAACATATGGGATCCGACGCTTCGTTTCAGAGATGTTCCGATAATTAATAGTTATTTATTGTATATGTGTTTTAGATAGCATTTTATCCACGCAAGAAAATCAAACGCGAAATCGAAATTCGAGCGTTTAATTTTCTTAAGTGGATAAAATGCATCTAAAACACGCATGCAATACGTTTTATCCACAATCACCACATTTATGGAATCAGTATGAGCGAAATTTAATTAAAAAATATTCGTATTCGAAAATGAAACGCGACAGGCTTTCTCATACTTACTGGTTACTATGGTACGTTGTTTATTATTTTCCACTAGCGGAATAAAGTAACTTTAATCCACTAGTGGATAATAGGTCACTTAAAATGCTTCATAAGTGTGGATAAAAGTCCAATTATAATGTGATAGTGGATAAAAGTAATTTATTATTTTTGTAAAACCAAATAATTTATATTTATTTGGCTGTTACTGTGTTAACTTAAGACAAAGGTAGATATAAAAGGGAAAAGACAAAGGTAGATATAAAAGGGAAACTATTTGTATAAAAATCGATGTTAATGCGCGCCATTTTACTAATAACAGAAAAATTAATCGGTATAAACGCATCATAACAGTTCATTAAGAAATAAGGATCCTACTTTTGAAGAATACGCAGATATACCTACACTTAATTCTTGGAAAAGCTGATCAAGCACTCAGGTTGTACGCTGGATGTTATTCAAATCGACCTTTTTGAGTGTAGATAGGAGAATGCGTGAAAATGTTTTTTTCAAACCTCCTCCTTCTAACTGGTGTCGTAATGTTCATCGAAATCAGGTGTTGAAGAAGAGGTACTGAACATCGTGGAAGAAAATCCAGAACTAATCGTCCTGCGAATTCCTGCAGTTACTAGTGCGATAAATTTCGTAGTATAGAGTGTGGTGCCACAAATTTCGTAGTATGGAGTGTGGTGCCACAAATTTCGTAGTATGGAGTGTGGTTCGTGAGCAGCAACTGCATCCACTTTACTTTAAGATAGTTCAAGATCTTATGCTACCAACGACCAGCGTCGTTCATTTTCTCAAATTATTTTGGAACAAGTTTCTTAAGACACTGAAAAAGTACAGCGTACGCTCATACAGCAAACATTAGGAAGGGAATCGTCAAGAAGTATCGACCGTACTTGTTGAAGAATAATTAAGTTGTTAATGCGAGGATTTTCGGTCATCAATTCAAGTAAAAGCAAACGTGTTCACTCTTATATTACCTCAATATTTCGGGACTATTTTTTCCCTTCATCAGGATCTACAAGAATTTGTATGTTAAAAAACAATTTTCAGGTGTTAATTAATGTTAAACTTATGTCGATAGCGAGGTTGCGGAAATTCAGATGTTGCTTGTTGCACATTACACCACTCATGGCAAGAATTAATTAAAAAAAAAACATTGACAAACTGTATAGTTAGTTACACTTTAAAATCAATTGTAAAAGGATAACTCATGGCAATTAAAATGGTGTCGGTTTTGCGACAAGCAACGTTCAGAAACAAGACAAATCATGTCAAAAAATTTGACCACTTTTAAACAAGGAACCAACTATAAAATGTAAACAACACAAACCGCGAAAATTTAAACCGAAACAAATAGGGTGATCTAATCGATCGTGACGTAGGAACTATCCCTATTTCTAGTATTTTCATTAATTTGACGTGGTTTGTTATATAAAGACAAAATGTAAGAGTAGATATTACTTAAATTCCTGATGTCGGATCTCAAATTCATTAAGAAGGAACTTGTTCAAAGGATACTGAGCGCTTGTAAAATTGTTAGGATACTTAAAGTGTCGGAGAGAGCTTTCCGTTCCTTAGAACAAAGAGCGCATGTATGTCTTCAAGAGATTGGAGATCACTTTGAACAGTCATTGTAACAAGAATTGTTTCGTGTTACTTTATTTTTTGTTTAAATGTCAAATTATGTTCACAACCTAACGTAATACCTTCAAGATAGAAAATATTGAGTATCTTTTTAAAGCGACATCTGAGCTCACATGCTTATATAAACTTTTATGCTTGGCTTTCGTCGCTGAATCTCTATCCCAATTTACGGAATACCTTTACCAAACGCCCTGTATAAAAAGATTGATGACACCTTGTATAGATCATGTAATTTTGCAAGGAATACGAGATATTATAAAAAGGATCCGAATTTAAGTTTTATTTACTCGTTATGTAAATGATACTCCAGGCCGAAAAAGTACCAAAAAAGTCATATGACTGGGTAGAAAATATCACTAACAATTTAAGATTAACATTACAATTTACACTGTCAATAACAAAAATGTTGAAGTTATAACAATGTTACTAACATTATTATAACTTATTTACATAATAAGTGGCTTCAATTTGTCAATCCTAATGCAATGTCAGATCAAAAAGCGATCGCAGGATGTCGCTACTTAAACTTTTCAATGCTACTAACATTGTGCCTGACATTGTGCCTGACATTGTGCCTGACATTGTGCCTAACAATGTTACTGAAATATAAGTGAGAATATTTTACTGATATATTGCTATGGTCTCGTAAAACTTTAGATCTTAACAAAGCCAGCAGCGCATCTAACTCCAGTCAAAAAATAAAGAAATACATATTATCAATATATTGTAATCAAAAAAGATTTGAAGAAAAAATGCTGTCAACCTTTTTTTGGCCTTGACAGCTTTCAGATCGGTCGCAAAATTTTGGTACTAAAAAGTTCTCAACGTATTGTTAACAAGTTAACGAAAAAAATAACAAATGTTATTGGCAATGTTGCTAACTTTTTTCAATACATTTCCATTTGTTTATCGCAAATTTTTTTAATAAAAGTGTTCTCATACTTTTTTCCCTAATTTTCAGGATTTGTTAACAACAAACTTCTGAGATTTGTTAACAACAAACTTCCCAGATTTGTTAACAACATTATTACTGTAACTATTATTTAAAGTGTTATTAAAAATGTTACTTCTGATCTAACACGGATTCAATGCGTACACCTAACATTTTGAATTTTTTAATAAAAATGTTAATAGATTTACCTACTACATTCTTTTGCCTAATTTTCAAAATTATTACAAAGAGATTTGTTAACAACATTATTATTGTAAAGTCCGATTTTACAAACGTCGGATAAACTATTCTTGAAATAACGTGACGTAGATATGGAGAAAGGTTAAAGAATATTCGGTGAATAAATAGTTATTCTGTTCTTATTCCACGATTGTAAAACTAGGCTTAATTGTTATTAAAAATGTTACTTCTGATATATCACCGGTTTAATACGTAGAGTAACATTTTGAATTTTTATTCATTACAATTTTTTACGGTTTATTTAAACAGAGTAACGAAGAATTTGTACATGTATTTGTGAGGCGTTTTAATTGCATTATGTGTGATATTTGACAATGATTTGTAACAACTAATTAATTCAACTGCGAAAATTGACAAGCAGGAATAACTTTTCTGCATACGAGGTGTAAGTTTAATTCACGTGCTTACAGAACGGCGGCACCTGCACGTGTACTATTTATTTTTCAAACATCCGCAAGTGTTGGTATATTATACCTAAATTCGAATATTTTTGACGTTCCCATACAACCAATACATGTTAAGTTATTTATACAATAATAGATATTATTTCAGATTAAGAAATTGCTAGATCAATATTAGAAACAGTTCTAAATACTTTGCTCAAAAAATTTTGTTTGTTGACATATGTTTTGCACCTGAAAATTATTAAACATTACCTTGATTTAATGTAAATCAAATTTTGTATACGTAAAGGGATATTTTTGAACAAGTAATAGTAATAATGTTATAGATACGGCAAGTCTTACTTAGAAATTTTAAGCATTATTGAAAATACGCCTAGAAAATGCAATGACAATAAATAAATGACAAAAGAAACAACAATTGGTAAGTCGATCGCAGCCGCTGTGGGTAATAAATTATAACTAGCCAAACATGCTCCTCGACAAGATTACAGAGCTTGTAATCGATGTCAAAATAAAAAAATATACTAGTAGATAACTTTCGACAATTGCAAATGACATACAGCGATTTCTTTCTGTCAATAACTGAATCTAATTTTGACTCTCCAGGAAAAGAATTACAACTGGACTATGATATTTGAACGCCGTTTGTCAAATTTTGAGTTATGTTTCTTTATTGAAAATAGTTTTACAAAAGTCATTCTGATCTTTGCTTTCGTAAAATATGTACAATACAGATATTTCCCGAATTGGAAGCTGTTTATACGGAACACATTGTAAATGAAATTCCATATGAAATTAATCGATTATTATCGATTGAAAAGAAAGGAAAATTTATTTGTCGTTAAAAAATCTACAATTCAATAGAAAATTATAATTTGATAAATATTAAAAACACATTGAAAATTAATACCATAGGCTAGGCTAACTTGAATGATTCAGATGATTTGTATAATAACAAGAATGAAGGAGTACGCTTTTACTTGTCAGCAAAAGAATGAAAGAAACAATATAAAAATGAAAAATTAAACCTGAATCAATAACATATTTAACAACTATTTATTTACCGAACTCGAAGCAACATCGAAAAAATCAACTGCATCTTTTCGTAATAAACACTCAAACCAGTCCCTCGCGCATCAATTTATTATTATTCAAAAGCAACCCGGCTCAAGGTTGCACCGCGTCAGACGTCATCAAAAAGGGAGCAAAAACACCTTATTAATAACAACTTGACGAGAATTCATAATGCCACCGCATTCAGAGCCCGTCCGAAGATAAATCGTATTTATAGAAAAACGCACCATTCCAGTTATATAAGCGGCCGTCTTCGTAGTAGAAAAAATAATTAGGGTTTTAACCTTCAGAAGAGCGGCCACGTCGACCCTTCTCAAGAGGGATTCTGACCTATTAAGATTCTACGAAGTCGAGAGACAAAGACAAGATCGTTGGTGAGAGATAAAAAGCAAAACAAACAGAACCTACGTCTTCACCGTTTCTAATACCACTATTGGGGAATGTTATGTAACAGATGGTTTTTGAATTTTGTTGCATTATGACTAGGGCTGCGAAAATTTATCGATATATCGATATTATCGATATATCGATATTATCGATAATATCGATAATTATCGAATAACGATATTTCCATTTTCAGTTATCGATATTATCGATATTATCGATAACGCCGATAATATCGGTAACATCGATAATATCGATATCATCGATATTATCGATAATTAAAGCTGGTAATGTCCGATGAAAATTGTAGCACAAAATCTTTGAAACTAAATAGCGCTATTTAGTGTCCGTTTAAACGATTTGATAATATCAATACAAATGTCTTACATTGGATAGTGACCGTGGCATTGAAATGAATTCTTCCAATTCGCACTAAAACTGTCCGAAAATGAATTTCATTGAAATACTAGTGAAATGATTTTATTTTTACGGCAAATAATTGTCCTTATTGGGGCTGCGGAAATTTATCAACACATAATTTATCGATAATTATCGAATAACGATATTTCCATTTTCAGTTATCGATATATCGATATTGTCGATATTATCGATAATATCGATATTATCGATATATCGATAAATATCGATATTTTTAAGTTATCGATAACCGATATTGAAAATATGATATCGCGCACCCCTAATTATGACATCATCTCCCAGTATACTTAATTTCGAAGAAACCACAGACGGAAACGGATCTTTAGAACAAACTTGGAACCCCATTAATGATTTTTTTACCAAGAGGGCTTTTAACTGATTAAGTCAGAATCAGTTCCTATATTTATTAAAATATGTATATTCTTTCTAATGTTTTTTTTTTACAAAAGAAAAATTTATAGATTCAATATGTACTAACCAAAATTTAAAAATATACCGAGAAGGCAACCGAAAACGAACAGACTGAATACCTTCCTGGATAATGTTTGTTTGAAAAAATGCTAAAACACGTTTAATTTTCTATGGCCCACTCAGTCTACAAAGTAAATATATAAATCTTTAATAAACTTGTCGTAAGAAAAAAATTATTTTCTAAGAACACAATTCCCAGTGATACTCCCTAATTAAACTTTGGCCCGATTGCATCATAACGAATTAAGAAAGCCCGATAACCGCAGCACACAATCGCCAACCAACAACGTCAAGCTCGAAATCGGTTCGATCCTTGGCTTCAGATAAAAAAATAGATGTGGCAAACAACTTGCTTAACGTTTGACTATAATAAAGGAACTGAACTAATCAAGGGTTATCTACTCGGAAAAAAACAATAATAATTGGACGTTCGGTGACGTCAAGTGTAACGCGTATCAGCCGTTCTTTATCAGAAAGGGCACAGAAATTAACATTAATTACACAGAAGTCGAAGACGTCATATGTACTGTCGAAAATTTCCATTCCGATTTACGTTTTTGCAAAGTGATAAATGAAAAAAAATAAATAAACGATTTATTTCATGGTTGAATCAAAATTTAAAATGATTATGTAAATATACCTATTTCGAAACAATCTTTAAAAGGTAGCACAGATTAAAAATGATAAGTTGCAAGTAGTTAAAAAACCGAGTTAACCAGACATAACTGACATAACCAAATGAGGTGCGGCCTCCACCCTTCTTTGTATAATGAAGCAGAACAGTCTTAGTTACTGGTAAACAAGCACGTATAATTTCTGAATATAAAACAAAATCTGCCCTAAAACTAAATACAGTGGCGAGCATAGGAAACCGGACACTATTTTTTCCTTGATAGTATCCAGCTTTAATTGTCATTTCTGGGTGTAGATTATAATTCCATAATAATCAAACTTCTAACGACAATAAAGATTCTTTAAAAAATTCTTAACGTATAAGTATGTACATACAGCTGCATCGTAATAGATCTAATATCTTCAATAAAAGCATAAAAAATAAATATAACGCAGATGCAATTGCACTACAATTTCCATTGATCACAAGATGATATTTCAACGGTTGCTACAGTTGTTTGTGTCCTAAAAGTACGACCACGCCAGATTTTGGGCATTGTAGCTTTGAGACGTGGCTCGGTTTCTATGTTCGTTTCCTGATTTC
Organism: Dorcus hopei; assembly: GCA_033060865.1. Classification (NCBI taxonomy): domain Eukaryota; kingdom Metazoa; phylum Arthropoda; class Insecta; order Coleoptera; family Lucanidae; genus Dorcus; species Dorcus hopei. Next base: position 26,705,190 of record CM065419.1, on the reverse strand, counting down.
AATATGTATAAGAATTCTGACTTCAGTAAATGTCAAAATAAACCACGACTTAGTACTGTGATACTGTGTATAAGAACCCTATACTTACTTCCAAAAGTAAAACATGTACTGTAGATAAGGTAAGATCACCCCAGCACTACACCAACAGAATCAATCCATACACCAAAACCAGAATGCAGTTGAATCAATGTTACAATAGATATACAGAAAGCAGCCCTTGCCATATGAAACTCGAAAGAAGAAACAAAATAAGCTGCGGAAGATAGTAGTAAAAAAGACCTTTCCTAAACTTCAAGAGCGCTGCGATCCTAGAAGAGTAACTATCGGGACAGACAAATAAAACAACAGAATAAATGAAGAAATAAGGAAACCTAAAGAAAAGTATGATCTATACGGTATTCAAATGTAATTAAGGATGATATTTCACAAACAAAGGAATTTGTCGGTGATTATTTTTAAAACCTACCACATAAGTATAGAATATTTTAAGCATGGAAATATACTGAAACAAAAAGATGACAAATCTGTAGTTCACATACAAAGTGAAAAGACGAACCTTAATAAAAGTAAAACTTCTTTCAACAGTTCTAGATTGCTCTAATCTAAAGAGAACATTAGTGTCATAAATAAATAAAATGCAGTATACGAAGGAATAACTAAATTTGAAGAACAATGAATTTGAACAAGCCTGTACCTCGATTAAACCATTGTTCCATCTTCTAGGATAAAAATCGTCTAGCGCTGAAAATGGGGCCTAATCCAAGGAAACCTCAACGTCTTCTTTGAAAGTTTATTAGGTATACTCTACAAAGGGAACGTACCTTCTTGAATCGATGTCACCTAGACAATTATCAACTCCATCATTCATCCATCTCATTGATTCAGCAAGTCTTTAAATCTTTTTGTTAGAAGGAGTTGTTTCAAGGTAACCTGTGATTCAAAAAAACTTTCATCGAAGTGTAGCCGTGATAAATAAAGATAGTTATAGCATGCATGTCTGAGATACCATAATTGGTGACATTTGAAAATTACATTAGTCAATTCTGCCAGATTTAAGTTTTGATTATTCTCTCACATTTCAACGTTATGGCTTTCACTGATCACCAAAAATGCTATATGTAAGAAATATATTTTAGAAGCAGTGAAATAATTGATGGTTTGTGAATTTGTTTAACACGTAACGCATTTGAAGATATAGTTCCAATATTCAAACTTTATATTCAGACATACGTAATTTTTTTCGTGGCACCCTTTGATGAAAGTTTTTTGAATCACAGGTTAGGAAGTTGTCTACTATATTTGAAATATTAATCTAAAGAAGGGGCAAAAGCCAGGAAAGCTCTGTGGTCCACTAACGGAATTTAATAGAAAAGGTTTAACAGAAAAGGCTCCCATAAAAAAAAACAGTAAAAAAAGAACATGGGGAAGAATATTAGGAAACCTATATGCCCGACGCGACATTAAAATCTATTCAGAAGAATATTCTAGAAACAAAGGAATTTTTCAACGTAAACTCTAAAACTGATGACGTTATTAAGGAGCAGTACGCAAACCATTTGTAGACTCGACAACTAACTTAATTATGTTCACAGAGAATTGATATTCCACTGGAATAAATAAACAAGAACTCGATTTTAACTAATAAGATACCTACTTAAATACTCTGATCATATAACAATAGCATTAATTAAGCTCTCTAATAAAATTATAACGAAAGAAAAAACTGAAAAATTGAAGAGAAGCATTACGACACTTATTTATAAAAAAAAGAAGCATGGGGAATCTGAAGAGATTGTAGGTAACTATCGAAAAGTCACATTATTTTAAAATACTGGGCATGAAATTCACGTCTGTTTCATGATTTACTGCAAGACCGAATAAGAGTGCCAGAAGAAAAACAAGGAATTCAGAAAATCAGAAGTACTATCACGATCTTCTTTATGAAAAGGCAGATTATTGAAAAATCATTCCTCCTGCCAACTCTATTTCATTAATTTTGACAGAAACTTTCAACCGTGTTGAGAGACAAGATATACTTCATTATCTGTCAATGAAAACATCAACTACTACGAATAATAATAAATGCAGTAAATTACATTCTACACTCGTACACGCACAATTACAAAAATAGAAACTGAATAGAAACTGTTAAAAGTATGGCATATCGAGGGCTAAAGGGCAATTAACTTTTTTTTTGGAAAAAGAATTATGCGTAGCAAATAATTCAGATTTTTATACTCCATGTACTGATGGTGAAGAAAGTTGTAGTCTTTGATTAAGAAAGTTTCTATAATGTAAAAACAGTATCTCTTATCGGCGTCAGACAAGTTAAATTTTAAAAAATTACAATGTTTCATGTATTTCCTCTAAAATTTACTTTTTGCGACTTGAGAGGTGCTGCGTTTTAGCCCTCGAGATACAATGTAGAAGCAAAATTTTGATACTATTTATAACTTTTTAACATTTTCGCCTATGTCTCAAGAATAAGCAAAATAAAATAAATTCTGTTGTGACTGTAGTGACTAAATCACTTCCATTTAACCAAATCTGTAGCTCCTTTAGTTTAGGAGATCCTTTGAGTGCACATTTATTGTCAAACAGCCGGAGTATAATATGATTCTAAAGTTGCGCTATTAACAGAACATTTTTTTTATCGATTTCACCAGTAGCTTGACAGTCATATTAACGAGAATGATATGAAGTAATCTTCGAAACAACTGTATTTCGTTGTATTTTGAATGTTTTTCTTAGATTTCGTAACTAGAATAATGTTGAAATAAAGGAACACAAGTCACTCAATACAATTTAATTAACACTATGTTGAACACAAATAGAATGTCATGATTTGCCTTAACGGTATAAAAGAAAAAGAAACAGGGTCCAATTCTGAAAACGTTGCAGAACTTATAACCTACAAAACAGAGGGGACTGTTCGGAGAAGCGAAATGGTTCGCAGAAAAACTAGTAAAATAAGAAATGAGGGTGAATTGAGTTGTTTTTGTGACACTGGTTACTTTCGAGAAATTCGGAGGGTTGTCGAAATTGAAGGGCTAAGGACATTGATGACGAATACTTAATAAGACCAGAGTAAACGGCACCTTCCGCGAAATTAGCGAATAGTCATCTGGTTCCCAACAATCGATGAAAGCAGCTGCACTTCTGCACTTCTATGAATTGCATGTGCAATTTCTAACACACAGAAAATAACAAAATTGTGAAAGCCAACTGAACACAACTTTTATTTAAAAAAAAATTGTTTTGCTCATACAGTTAACACTGACAAGAGGAGAGAAATTCATTTCTGCCTTTCTATTCAATTTAGTGATGGATCACATAATAAGATCACTTGCTCTAAAAGAGAGTAAGTATATGATGAACACTGTTTTAATCATGTATTATTACACCGATGATCGCCTTATCCTGCTATACTAATTTAGTAAAACAGCTAAATTGTACTGTACGATACAAAATTATTTAGATAACGGGATTCTATGAAAAATAAAATCAGTCTTAGCTTGATTCAAAACTTTTAGTTTAACAATTGCTTTCTGGCTCCTGTCAAATCTGTTAGGTTGTTTAAACGCTTTCGAACACTGTAGTCATTGGTCACCAAACAATCCCGTGCATGTGAAAGTGGTCGTTATCATATTAAAGAATTTTAACAAACCCTTATGTATTCAATTAGAAGATTTAGACCCAATTTCACAATCATGGAATAAGGACGGAAAAACTGTTGGCCAAATATCCTTTAATATTCTTCCATAACTACGTCGCACCTATGTCACGTTATTCTAAGAATAATGCTTATCCGACGATTGTAAAATCGGGCCTTAGGTGATTTTTTTCTACTGTTATTAAATGTATCTTGACGTTTCAGTTTTGACAGATGGCCAATAGGTTAATTGTATCAATTAAGCTAAAACTCTGATTTTATTGTACATAGCCTCCCCTTATCTAAATAATTTTGGATCGCACAGTATAAAGACGAAATTCCAAGGTGGTAACCACAAAATGTGTTATATCAAGGTACCAGGTATAAAAGAGCCGGATTTTTAATAACCTTAGACAAAAAGCTGCAAGAGAATACAAGGTTAGAGCTACACTGTTCGCAACAGGCCAGCAATCTACTCTGGTCTTGGCAGTACTAACTGGCGATGAAACTAATAGAATTCATGGATGAAAGCAATTGAAACGAAGGTATCGAAGACAATACTGGGCGTGACACTACTGTACAGAAAAGTCAACATTCTGATGAGAAGAAGTATAGTGTACAAGACATCTTTAACTGGGCGAAGGTAGGAAAGGAGAAACGGAGGGACTTGAGAAAGTAAGGTGGACTCAGAGTTCGCTCTCTCCACCTTTAAGGAATGAAGTGCAAAAATGGATTGAAACAGCAGAAGCGTCTGTCTTTAGTTCTTAAACAAAATAGAAAATGACTCTGCACGAAAAATATAGTTTAGATTTTATTAAATTTAATAAATTTCAACTCTCTTGAAATATATTCTACAAATTGATTAAATATTAGACTATTAATCTATGATCACCCTGCTTACTGTTTATCAATATAAAACAATTCTTAGAAATTTACTAACAAATTTATGTCAAAAGAAAGTCAATTTGTAAACGATTGAAATCTAATCAATTCTTCCAAATAATTAGCTTCAAGTTTGTATCAAAAGAATCTTCATTACAGTTTGAGTTTCAGAAAGTAATGAATTAATAAGTCTTTTCTTGTTTCGGAAGTAGATATAGGGGTAAATTTGGTAAATAGGGAGGGTGGTCAATTAATTAGATGCCAATTTCATCAATTTTTGCAATGCAACTTTAGGAACTTGTGAGCAGGTGCATTATCTTGCAAGAAAATCACAACTTTGGAAAAATTTCCACGGCATTTCTCCATAATTTCTTCTCGAAGCTTGGTTAATAGTTTTACCGTTGTGGCGACTATGACTTTATTATATATTATAAAAGAGTCCAGTAGGTGGAGAAAACAAGTTTAGTTTTGGTTGACACTTTAAAAATAAAAATGTAGTTTAATGTTTAATAAAAGTTCATATACAAATATAACTACAAATGGTGACCCCTGGTGAACGCGCACAGCAAGAAACAGAACAAGCGCTTCTTATTCAGCACCTACAGCAACAGTTAGCCGAAATGCAAGGACCATCTCAAGCCGCTATGCAACAGAACCATGAGTCCAGCAGCAGCGCGCAGGGGTAGATAATTGAAACACATTAAAGCTTCCACCATTTTGGCAGCAAGATCCGAAACTCTGGTTCGCACAAGTAGATGCCCAATTTCATGCGTACAAGGTACGGTCGGATATCACCAAATATTACACCGTAGTGGCAGCGTTAGACTGCAGCGTACTGCAGCAGGTGTCTGATGTTGTATCTAGCCCCCCGTCCACAGAAAAATATGAAGTAATTAGGACGAAGCTGATAGCTGCATATTCCGATTCCCAAGAACGACAAATAAAAAAGCTGTTGACAGAATTGGAGTTGGGAGATCAGAAACCATCTCAGTTATTGCGGGAGATGAAGGCACTGGCAGGTAACCGCATTAGTAGTGAGGTGCTTAAAACATTGTGGTTGCAACGGCTACCACCTCATGTGCAATTAGTCTTATCTGCTAGCGAAGGTGTCACTCTAGAAAAAATGGCAGATATAGCAGATAAGCTGGTTGAAATACCGTTGGTTCGACGTCTATTGCAGCAGTTAGCCAGACTGCACCACCAACAAATGACACAGCAGCAACTTTAGCTGCTCTGCAACAGCAAGTAGCCGCTCTAACTGCAATGGTAGAGAAACTGGCGAATGACCGAGGACGTAATTGGCAGCGTTCACGCTCGAGAAGCAAGAGTCAAGCACGCGAGAGAAGCAACCTTTGTTTCTATCATCAAAGATACAAAGAAAAAGCAAAGAAGTGCTTGTCACCATGCACTTTCTCCAGCAAATCGGAAAACTGAGAGCACCGCCGGCGCAGGGGAGGCGGCGTGCGACGGTCCATTACTGCTCAACATCGCCTCTTTATCACAGACCCACGATCTGGTATTCGGTATCTCCATTGATACAGGAGCTGAGATATCAGTTCTGCCCAAAAGTTACGTACACAACTCCTCCATTCGCTTGGGAAAACAACATTATTCGCAGCTAATGGTACTGCTTCTGAAACTTATGGCGAAAAACTTCTTTGCCTTGATCTCAGATTGAGAAAACAATTCAAGTGGTTTCTTCTTAGTAGCCGATGTTTCTCGACCAATCATAGGAGCCGATTTCATTAGCTTGGGTATAATTTATTAGTCGACCTTGCTAATGGAAAGCTTATCGACAGGCAGACCAACCTTACCACAATAGCATCAATGGAAGCATGCGACACGTTAGGTATCACCACCAATCTTCGGACGACAAGATACGACCTTCTGGCCAAGTACGCTGACATAACGTCCAGCACTTCTAGCCGTCATCTGGGACCACTGTACACTACATACAGACAACAGGACCTCCAGTATCAGAATTGTCGACGACTCCCTCCTGAAATTAAAAATCGCCAAGGCTGAATTCCAGTATATGCTAGAACAGAATTTGCAGACCGTCGAAGGGGTCCATGGGCAAGTCCTTTGCATCTCGTACCCAAAAAGACTCCTGGTGGGTGGCGTCCGTGCAGCGATTATCGTAAGCTAAACAGTGTAACAATACCCGATCGATGCAATTCCGCACATCCAAGACTTTCATTAAGGTTGCAGGAAAAGTGTATTCGGGACAATAGACCTTGTGCGTGCATACCATCAAATCCCCATAGCCGAGGAAGACATTCCCAAGACCGCGATCATTACTCCTTTCGGACTTTTTGAGTTTAATGTGATGACGTTCGGCCTTCGAAATGCCGCCCAAACTTTTCAAGAACCGCGGAATTCCGTGCTTTCAGGTCTGGACTTTTGTTTTTGTTATATAGACGATATTCTTATCGCATCTACTTCCCCAGAGGACATTTAGAACACCTTGAACTGGTTTCGAACGGTTGCGCAGTTTGGAATCGTTGTGAATCCGGCAAGTGTGTTTTTCAGCGCCCCTCAAGTAGAACTATCTTGGACGCAAATTTCAGCAAGAAGGTATAAAGCCGTTACCCAACAAAGTAGCTGTAATCACTGATTTTCCTAAGCCTACGACAATAAAACAGTTGCGACGTTTTCTCGGAATGTTAAATTTTTTATCGTAGGTTTGTTAAAAAACTCAACTGAGTTCCAAACACCGTTGAATGATTTTTAAAAATAGCAAAAGAATGACAAAATAGTTTGGACTCCTGAGACAGACGCAACGCATTTGCCCGGTGTAAAGAAAATTAGTTAACTCAACCCTTTTGGCCCATCCCTATGACAGCGCGCCACTACTTCTGACGACTGATGCTTCAGGAGTAGCCGTAGGTGCAGTGTTAGAACAAAAAGTTGACGGAATTTGGGAACCGTTAGCATTTTTCTCCAAGAAGTTGAACACCGCTCAAGCTAAATACAGCACGTATGACCGAGAGCTGCTAGCTATTTACGAGGGCTATCAAGTACTTCCGCTACATGGTTGAGGCAGGAATTTCAGCGTACCGAACGGATCACAAGCCACTGACATACGCTTTCCTGCAGAAGACGGATAAAGCGTCACCTCGACAACTGCGTTACTTAGACTTCATGGGACAATTCACTACGACCGTCGTATTTGTACCCGGCGAAAGCAACGTTGTCGCCGACGCTTTGTCACGAATTGAAGAGATTTCCGAATCCACAGCGATTGAACCGGAGGGAACTAGCAAAGGAACAGAAGAACGATCCCGAACTGAAGGAACTGCAATCCATAAATACTTCTTTAATCCTCAGAAAGTTCACTCCAAACAATTCTGCAGTCACTATTGTGTGAAACCTCAACTGACACCATCCATCAATCCTTACGTCCGAAAAGTCTGCGCCGAAGAATTTTCCTACTGTTCCATCAGTTATCACATCCTAGTGGTCGAGCAACCAGCCGAGCTATCAAACAAAAATTTGTTTGGCCATGCACGAGCAGGGACATCATTGAATGGTGTCGCAGAGTGTATACCCTGCCAGAGATCAAAAATTTCTCGTCATACTCACAGTCCTCTAAAGAATTTTAACATGACTGATTGCAGGTTTGAACATGTGCACATAGATATTATTGGCCCATTACCGCCCTCCCAGGGTAATCGGTATTGTTTGACGATGATAGACCGTTTCACTAGGTGGCCAGAGGTAACGCCGATGGTGGACATGACGGCTGACACCGTAGCTAGAGCTTTTTACGCTACTTGGGTTTCTCGTTTTGGTTGCCCACATCGCCTCACCACCGACCAAGGAAGACAATTTGAAGCCTCTCTTACAACTGCACTAACGAACCTCTTAGGGATCAAGCGATGTCGCACCACAGCATACAGACCGCAAGCGAATGGCCTCATCGAACGTTGTCATCGGACCATTAAGGCAGCTATTATGTGCCACGAAGACAAAGAATGGACAAATCTTTTGCCCACAGTTCTTTTAGGGCTGCGCACCAGCTACAAGGAGGATCTCAATGTTCAGCAGCAGAGCTCACGTATGGTACGCAACTGCGTATCCCTGGAGGTACTACCTTCAATGGCGCGGTTCCCCAGATGCTGCAACATTCGCAAGAAGAACTGTGTCAGCAACAGATGCGTGAGATTTGAGCAACACCTGCAGCTCGTCATGGTAACAAGCCTGTTTTCGTTCATCCTGCCTTGGAAACATGCACACGTTTTCTTACGAGACGATGCAGTCCGACGACCATTACAACAACCTTATACTGGACCACATAAAGTTACTAAACGGGACGCCAAGACAATCACCATTTTCTTCAATGGAAGACAGTTAACCGTTTCCATCGATAGGGTCAAACCTGCATTTTTGGTGAAGGAACTGAACACATTTCCATCCTCAACACCTGTACAGCCGCCAGCACTCAGTAGCAACGAAAACTCTACTCAAATCAAGGAATCAGTGACACGTGTAAGGCGCAAGGTGAAACCACCAGTTCGTTTCCGTGACTACGAATCGTAGACACTAGAGGGGGAGTAACTGTGGCGACTATGACTTTATTATATATTATAAAAGAGTCCAGTAGGTGGAGAAAACAAGTTTAGTTTTGGTTGACACTTTAAAAATAAAAATGTAGTTTAATGTTTAATAAAAGTTCATATACAAATATAACTACACCGTCTTCTAAGTAGTCCATCACAATTATTGCGTCTTTGTCCCAAAAAACTGATGTGAGGTCCTTTGCTACCGATTTTTGGATACATTTCCCCCGGGGGGGGGGTGAACCAGTGTGTTTCCATTCTTTTGATTATTCTTTTGTTTCAGAATCATGGTGATGGATTCAAGTTTCGTCGATAGTTATATTTCGATCCAAAAAATTTGAAGAATCCTCTTTAAGAAGGTGGGAAAGCGACGAAGTTGTCACCCTGACTCGTTTTTGATCATCGTTCAGGCAGTTGGGGATCCATTTAATAGATATTTTTCTCATGCCGAAATCATGATGTATTATGCAATATACAAGTTCATAGGTAACGTTCAATTTCTCTGCTATACTTTTGAACTCAACTCTTCGATCCTTCATGGTGTCATGTACGGCATAAACATCTTCTAGACTGGACATTGAAACGAGTCTTCCAGCTGGCACCTTTGTTTTCCCCCTCTTAAATTCTTCAACCAATTTTTTATGGTGTTACACGAAGGGCAATTATCCTTCAATGTATCCACCATACCATAAATTTGCTTGCCAGACAACCCTTTCAAAAATAAATACTCTATCACCGACCGATATTCAATTATATCAAAAGTTAGATTTTCGTCTGACATATTTTCTTTAAAAATTCACATTGCAGAATCGGCTAACTTTTTAACATTAAAATTAAAGGAACTATGTATTTGTCAAACAACATAGTTGTTGTCATGGTAACGGTTTTGGAATTTGTTTATGAGAAATGACTTACTAACTAGATATCAATACTCCCTCGCATACGGATGTTTCACCCTATTTTGGACCTCATCAAAACAAAGCAGTTCCTCGAAATTGATTTATCTTCTTGTCTCTACTATTGTGTTGCTTGTACTACAATTATAGTTTTACATAAAAACTACCACTTTAATTTTTGTACTTCGGGTATATATAAATTAAAAGAAAAATACTCTTGTTTAATATTGTACAAATATTATTTACGTTGTTTGTTAAACATATACGATACGAGCACATAAATAATATTTTATAAAAATATTTTACTTACGCCAATATTAGACTATAAAAGATCTTTGACAAAGACCTTTTATAAAAGATTTTTATAGAAAATATGCAATCTTTTATAAAATATTTCTATTTTTATAAAATATTTTGACAAAGATCTCTTATAGTGTAATATTGGCCTTAAACAATGAATCCTTTTTATAATAGTAACATTCTTTTATGATTATCAAAATTGCAAATTGCGATTAGTCGATTAACCTTACAATTAAAAAAACGTAATTATTTATCTAAAAAAAAGCTTGAAAACAAGATATTTATTAATGAATCCACAAATCCTTAGAGATCAGATTATCTTAAAACAAACATTTGAAATAAACACTCGACTATAAAATTTTCTATTTATAGACGTTATATCTGGGAAGAACCAACTTTTACAAGGCGATTTTAATATTTATTAGAATTTAATTCACGTTTTTGCATCAGGATAAACATATAAACACGTCGGCAGCTGTGCTATATACATATGTATGTCAACAAAAATGCGGGAGCGTATTTGTTATTTGTGTTGGAGAATATCAAAATATTTCCGTAATAATTTTGAATTTCCTCTAATTTTAGGTTTTATGTTAACAGGTAAACACGAACGCAAATAAAGTAAATGCAAAGCTTTAAAATTGATTGGGAATTTGTCGCTTTATCAACATGTCTTTCCATCGATTGGTTTGACGTACTATATAAATTCATTAAAAGAATTTAAGAGAAATCGAAGATTCTAATAACATTCTGATTAGTAATTAGCAAAATTAGTCAAATAAAATTGGAATGTCTAAAAGTAACTAAATGTTTTAAATTATAAGCTAATATACTATATTGAACCAGATTTAATTTATAATTAAAGTTATATTATAAATAAGCCTTTTCATCTTAAAATGTAAGGATTGACTCTAAAGGCTTTGAATCACTTTTCAATGCCTTTAAATTGTTTGCACTTTTTAATGAAACTTAATTTTATTTTATTTTTTTTTAATCTTTATTCACATGTGGTCCGGGTCGTTACATACAAAATGAGCAAGCAGTCAGTAACCGTTGTGTTTTCACAGAAAGTTAAAACGATTTTCTGGTAAACGTACCCCAGGCATAAAGGGCCGTAAAACCACCCTCATAAAAAAGATTACCAAAAGATAAATTTGTCCCATGTCAAACCCAAACATTACTATACAGCCACAAGTGTGCGGTAAGAAGTATAGAGGCGCAGCGCAGCCGTGCCTTATCTTCGCGTACGGCGATGTTTTGAAACGAATACAGAATCAAAACTTGATTCCGCTTAACTTAAAGTATCTACAAGTGTTTACAGTCGACCATCGCGTTGTTGGGTCGACTTGTATGCGTCCTTGTGTATTGTCGAGTTCGACCGGCTGAAACATAAATTGTAGGGTGAAACTAAGGACTTTGGACGTGTTTACACTGGGAAAACATCGTTTTGCAATGCGTTTCTTTCGAGATTTTAATTACTGATATATTTGTCGGTATGGTTGTTCAATCTAGTTAATAGTCGCCAATTTTATGATATTTATAGATGATTATTTATAAATAAGCAGTGGCGATAAAATTAAACGCCTTCCGAACGATTAAAACCAGAAATAACATACAACAGAAAAAGGGTTTTGTTTGAGTCATCACATTAGTAATATTTAAAATAGTCACCATATTAGTAAATTAAAAAAAATCACAATAATTAACAGAAATCATCGAATTCAAAATGTTAATAACCTCTTAAATTGACATTATTGAAGAGATTATGTTAAATATTGTGGCGTTATTTAATAGGCTCTAAAATCGACGACCTATTATGATTTTACTTTGAATTGTGAATAAAATATGTTAGTAAAGATTTTTTTTATTATGACATTTCTTTCGATAAACGTGAGGTTATGATATACGCCAGTTTCAAGCAAGGCTGGTTTACAACTGAGAATTCACAGCCAACCACGAGGAGAAATTTAAAAAAAGACACTATACTATATACTATATATCTATACTATAATAAAATGATTTCATTTCGTCTTACCTATATTTTAATTTTCATAATAATACTCGACAAATTAAGAAACAAAAATAACACGTACAAGATATAACGTAACATTAGGCCGCTAACAAAAAATAAAATAAAAACTGAAAGAAATTTGTAAATAGAAAGAAAATAATAGATTGGTAAATATGTATGATTCTTAAAAACGAGAAAGACGTCAGTATAAACAAAAAGTACAGAATTAAAAGAAAATTTCATCTAACCGTCTTTTATGTGTTTTTCTTCTTGTTGTCATCCCTTTTGCTTCCATTTTTCTATAGACTTTGTCTCTTTATCTTTGTTTATTCTCTGTATGAAGAAAAAGGCCCTTCCTAATTTCTTCTTACATTGAATTCACCTAATTATGAACTTCATTCAACAATATACATATTTATTTCAATTAGAAACTTCATTAACTTAACTTTATTCATCGATTAAGAATTATTATTCCTATACCTTCAACATATGTAACCATGGTAACGTTTACTTTTAACGGATGAATAAATTTAAGTAACGTTGGTGAAATCCGCCATAAGACTAGTAAAGGAGACGGTGGTTTTAGAAATAAAAAATGATATATTATCCATAGATACGTACTTCGGCAGCTAGGCTGCCATTTTTAGTCCAGACACTCAGAAGTTAAAAGCACATAAAATCTTTGGTTGATACAAACCTGAGGATATTTTCCTCACAAAATTCCCAGTGGAAATGCTTTCATGAAGTGCTTTATCACTTTACCACTAAGGCCCGATTTTACACTCATCGGATAAGCATTATACTTAGAATAACGTGACGTTAGGTGTGACGTAGATTTGGAGGAACGTTAACGGATATTCAGCGAACAGATATTCCGTCCTTATTCCACAATTGTAAAACTGGGCCTAATTGTGGTAAGAGATCATTTTTATTAGAAACTTCACTTTTAATTCGAACCTAGAAAAATGTTTATCCAAGAAACATGAGAACAAATCGAAATTGCAAATGAAAATACATATCTACAGAAAGACAAAAATAAACCAAAAATTCGTATGATATAAATTAAATTTTGTTCAAGAAATTTTATAATCGAAGAATACTCGAATATAAAGTTACAAAAAAGGTGACATTGTCATTGACATTAGTCTCTAAATGAGTTCATAAAGAAGACAAAGCAACTGAGAAAAAATTAACAAATAACGACATAAACAAAAAGAAAGGATTTTCAAAATATCAAATACCTTTAAAAAATCAACTTCATAGTAACAATACAAACAAAAATAACGTGTATGAAATTTTTAAAAAATCGGTTGCTTCCTAGTGGTCATGTTAGCGAAGCAAACAAATAACGGACAATTAACGAAAGAAATTAAAAAATATATTGATGACTATTCAGACGCAATTGAGAAGCTAGTCATGGCTACAAGAAGGGAAAAACAAATGGCAATCATACTAATGGAGCGTGAATGATAAACTAATTGTAAGATCAAAGATGATTAAAATCAACTCCATTACTAGTGAGAAAAGAAACTAGAAAATATTATCAATAATACTTATAACTTGTTGTCTTAATTAACTAATTAATAGAAACCTATTTTTGTTAGGTGCATAAAAATCATCGAATGTGAAGTTAATCGTGAGCATAATTATACCAGAAAAAAAAATGAAAAGTACAGTAACAAGAATTGAATAAAGAAAGGAAAAATTATATCTACGCATTGTCGAAACGACAAGACTGTTTATCAAAGAAAATAACGAAAATTAACTCCGTTGTCATTTTTACTGATGTGAAAACAAACGATTTCCGACCTCAATATAAATTCACAATGAAATGATTAAAGGGTATGAACACTTGAAGAATGAGGGAATGGAAGAATTTGAATAAAATAAAATATTTAAACTTTCTCTGTCTTCAGCTCTTTTAATAATTTGGAACCCCAAACAATTCTAATATTAATTAGTACATACAGACAAAACAAAAGCGTTTTTAAGTGTTACTCTGATCCAAAATTCTATGAAGTTTTGATAAAATCAATTTAAAAAGTACTCGAGCTAAAACATTTAAACTTAGATCGTGAACCTGATATTCCTTAGGACTACTAAATAAACTGTATCCTGTTAATTCGAAATTCTTCTCAGTTAACATTTAGCATTCATTTTTGAATGTAGATACATACGTATTAGGGTTGCCACCCGTCCTCGTTTCACGAGGATTGTTCTCGTTTTAACAAAAAGTCCTCCCGTCCTCCTTTTCAAGCAAAATTCCTCGCGAAAGAAAAAATAGTTTAATAGTTGATAGTTTTTAGAGGCAATTTGCAGCATTGCGTGTCCAGATCAGAGATCACAGTGTAGAAATCTACGCAGCAGCGACATGCGGATTTAACTGTCACATTTACCATTTTGTTTGATACCTGCTGATTTATAAATTACATTACATTTGCATATAGGTATCAAACAGTATGGGGGTAAAATCTGACAATCTCGTTTTGTCTGAAATTCAAGTGTGTTTATGTTTCGTTAATACCAAGTGATTTTTTAAATTTTTTATCAACTCTTGCCATGAAATCTGGACAGCATGTCTTAGCTTAAGTGAAAAGTACGTTACTGCACTCCTTTATGCTGTTGTATAGTAAAGCTAGGACATGCCATCCAAATTCCTTGGCAAGAGTTAATAAAAATTTTTAAAAATCACCCGATATAAATGTGTCCTCGCCAAACATTTTTAAAAGGTGGCAACCCTAATACGTATGCCTCTTCAGGGTCCTCTTTTTGGATCCAATCAAAACCAGGTGTCAGTTTTAAACACCCGCCCCTCTCTATTCCTCTATATCTTCCGAATCTGATCTCCTGATTACGAGGACTTTGCGAAATCATTTCCAAACACAATATGTCTAATGGTCATTTTTGTTTCATAGTAAATTGCTAAGTGTGTCACTTTTATCTTTTGTCTTACAAATCCTTTTTTCTTTTTCAAAATTATGATAATATTTTTTATTATTTATCCTGAAGAAGCTGTCAACGTACAGCGAAACGTCGACTTTTAAATTGAATTCATAACTGTTCGACAAATTATATTTTCAAATTTCAAATACATCAAAATATACATTATTTGAATATGTATTTAGGAATAATTGAGACATTTCAGAGTTTCATATGTACATTGAGTAGAAGAATTAAATTAGTAATAATTTCTAAAAAAAATTTATATCAGAAGTTAACATATTAAATCTAGGTAGCGTTTTTTGTAACAAGTATAAAAATGCAAGTAGAATGTACATATATGGGTTTTAACAATTTAGTAGTTACCGTTTATTTGTTGGAGATATTAACGTTCCATCTATGGAGTAACAATTGAGATAAATTCGTAAGCATTTTTGAATGCGTGTCAAATAAATCTAACGAGTTTATAGCAGGTACAAACGTAAAAGAAGTAAAAGTGGATGTCTTGAATTATTGAAAAATATTGGCCAGCTCAACTAATGACAACTTCTTTATTATTTTATAGCATACACAAAAGTTTAATTTATAAAGGTATATGATTTAAATAATTCAAAAATAATTAATTAACTGTTCCATCTATTGATTAATAATTAAAGCAATTTGTACCAAGTTCCTAATCGACATATAAGTGAACGTTTGCCTGGTAATAATTTCGCCACATATTTTTTATAATTGAAAATTTGGAAATTTGTAAATTTGTCTGACGTGTTCCTCTCAATAACAAGTCATTTCACCTGAAATTATTTATTTAAAAACACTGTCGAATAACAAAATTTGCATGTAAATCTTTGCTGCTTAATTAGTCGTTTCCAATCCAGTTATAAAAACGAAGCTCAGTTCGTTTCTGTTCATTCATGGGACATCGTTCCGCATTGTTGCACTGTAAACCCGGCTTGTCTTTCAAAACCGGCAACAGTGTGACTGAGATTAAGGAATGGTCGGCAAGCAACAGGTTGCAACGTTGTAGGCAAGACCACGCATCTTCTAACGCATACAACTTGTAGAATAGGAAAAGAGAAGAAGTCTAGGAAATACGTGCGCTGAAAAAAGAAGGAGACGGCGCGTATCTATCTCTGAGAAAAACTATCGCATTCAATCTGATTTGGGAAATACATAAATGATTTTCGATTGTCCTGAGTGCAGAGAGGGAAAGTCGACGGCGACAACGTTGCAATGTCAGTCACACTGTTAATAAATTCAATTGTACGGTGTATTTTTTTAAAAATGCCATAAAGGTTGGCCATGAAAATTTAAACTCATGTCGTAGCTTGGCATGTAACACATGCCAAAACTGAGAATTTAAAGTAAATGAATGGAGCTAAGACATGAATTTTCTTTTCCATAGCCACCCCTTATGGCATTTTTAAAAAAACACATAGTATAAATAAATAAGCGCCGAAAAGCGGCAACATTGTGGTAAAGCGATATTTTGCTGCCACAAGCCACGCAGATCACGTACTCTACGGTTTTGTAATTGTTTAAAATCCACGTCAGTACGTTATAAATATTTGCGGTGTGCGGACGAGAAAGACGGACGGATCATTTGCATGTCGTTTTCATCTCGAATGTCGTCGAACATGCACGTCGTTATCGTGTTTTCCCGCAAATTTCTAGATAATTAGTTTGTTTTGCCTTGGGTTTTATTAACCTTATTTAATTTCTAAAAAAAAAAAAAAAAATAGCGACGTACTTTCTTTATAGTCACAGCAATCATGGGACTGACTCATTGAGAAATTAGATAATTGTTGTAGACTTTGTATTAGACCAACTTGGATAAATAATATTAGAACAAGTCTAGATTTGGATTTAAATTTATTTTAACAAAAAAAGCCTTCAAAAAATTGAAAATATCAAATATTATAAACTGCTTGTAACCGAATACGAATAGTAACTTTAACTATCATTATTTTCTAATTTTTTAACAGTTTCTTAATCGAAGATCATTTCCTTATAATTCCTTTTATTCTTATTTTGAATTAGTGGTCGCAGGTAAACATTGCAAATACATATTATGGGCAGAGAGCACACAGTTTCAGGTTTCTGGTATCAGAAGTATACAGTTTGCTTTGAATAAGTCATTTACAAGATATTGAATGCGTGTGAATAAGTAAATACCTATAACATAAGTCATTCAATGGTTATGATTTGGATGATCTTAGGTTTTACCTAAGATCATCTCAATCTTAGGTTTTACCTAAGATCATCTCCTCTCTGATTATAGGCAATACCCGTAGGATATGTAGAGTCGACATAGTCCAGGTAGCTAATGCAAATCGCTTTTCGGTAAATTCCGCAGAAATGGTTAATTTTCTGAACTGGCCCTGTTTAATTAGAACAAAGTCCACACCACCCAACCTACAGTAGGCGATGTCAATAACTAAAGCACAGATTTAGATGCATTTTTAAATCATGAATTCACCTCTTTCCACAATGCGTACCCCCGATTAAAAGGATTGACTCCGACCTAAAATGCACCTAAATCTGTGCTTTAACTATAACAATCGTTCTTTTGGAATCTTCGCACGGTTTTAAACGGTACTGCTGAATCAATGTTCAATCTTTCTTTGACAATAAACTTTGGTAGTGACAATAGAAACTTCCGCGTACTTGCTGTCGTAATCTTCCATGTTTAGGAGTCCTTACTCCTTGAAGATATGTAAATTAGGTTCTCCAGAACTTTAAGCAATGATCTAGCCCAGTCTTTCTCAAAGTGGGCGATAACGCCCCCTTGTGGGCGCTAGAGGCCTAAAGGGGGGCGGTAAAGGGCACAGAGAAACAAGATAAGACTCATGTATGGCAGGCTATATTTTAACTAATGTTATTAAAGTAATGATTGCGACTGTGATTTTTAAGATGTAAAGTTAAAAATTTTAGGGGGCGTTAGAAAATAATTGATTCTCAAAGTGGGCGGTAGACGAAATTAGTTTGAGAACCTATGATCTAGCCAAACATATTTGTTCAGGAAACGTTCAACGTTCGGTAAAAATCAAATTTTGTATTGATATTTTCACCAGATGAAGATATTGTAGAGTACCTCTTTAAAAAAAAAATATACCTATGTTACGCCAATATTTATTCGAACGATACACATGTACTGTTTTAAATTTTCCATACAATTCACTAAAAAAGAACTACTCTGTGAAATTTTTCCTAAAATGTTCCGTTTTCACATAAAATCATAATTTAAAATTAATTATCTCAAAGAAATTAGAAGTAACAAAACATTTTCCTTTAATAATCTCCAAAACGGACAAACAAATTCATGTCAAGTTTCATAACGATTCTTAATATTTTTATATTTACATAAAAGATATTAAATCTGAAATGCTTGAGGATGCAGTCAATTCAGGCTAGTAAAGAAACCCTTTGATTTTAAATCAAGCTTTCGGGAATGTTTATTTCCTTCATCAGCACAATAAATATCCAAAAGAGTTTCTTTCCCACCCTTAATTGACTGCATCCCCAAGCATCTCAACTTTATTATTTGTGGTTGGTCACTTGACTCTTTTTATACAAAAATGTGTGGTGCTAGTATTTAAAAAAAAACTATTTTTTTAAGTTTCCCAAACAAGTGGCCCGTATTCTCATCTTATGGTTAATTTGATAACGTGCTTATTTCCCAAGGTAACGTTCGTCCTTCACTTTCTTACCCATTAAACTGACATAAAGCTATATCGTTTCTTTT
The DNA here is from genome assembly GCA_033060865.1 of Dorcus hopei. Taxonomy (NCBI): domain Eukaryota; kingdom Metazoa; phylum Arthropoda; class Insecta; order Coleoptera; family Lucanidae; genus Dorcus; species Dorcus hopei. Next base: position 26,686,202 of record CM065419.1, on the reverse strand, counting down.
TCACTTTAATCACTTCAGTTAAAAACGACTTTAATCATAGGATTAATATGTTTTAAAAAAGTAATCGGTCGAACTTCTCCTAGAGTTCAAAGTTTTTAAATAAAATAAGGTCTTAAGCACTTAAGTTTAAACAAAATATAAAAAAAAAATAGTTGACCTTACAGTATTATCAGTAGACAATTAAATACTCAAAGCTATTTTTGAATTCAAGAATACTATAAATTAAATCAACACAGTATAAATTTAACATAAATTCCTTGATCCGTGTTTGAGATATCAAAGAAAAACGTTTTGTTAATTCTAGTTTTTGAGAGAAAGTTAATTTCAAATACTTCATATAGCATTTTCGATTGGCGTGCGCTATGTGCACTCAAAATATCTCTATCCCGTTTTATTACATGAGGTTAAAACAAGATGATAATACTCTGAGTGCGCACTCAGTGCATACATTGCAGTTCAATCGAAAACGCTACTAGATTCCTGGCTGGTGTTAATTAATAACGTGAAAGAAACTCTTGAAGCAGCAACCAATTTTTTATTTATTTTATTTTTTTATTATAAATTACATTCAGCGTTCGCCAGTGGCCAAATTAGGCACATACGTTGACTCGGTTTCTACAACATCTGAAGACGGCACAAATTTTAAGCTGAAAACGGTTCATGTAATTTATAATAAAAAATAAAAAATTGGCTGCTGCTTCAAGAGTTTTTTTCACGTTCTTCATTTTAAATAATTTTTTTTAGGACTATAATTACAACACAATGTGGTGGAGATTTCAATGAACAATTTTATGCGTAAATAAATATATGTACATACGTAAAAAATACCAAATATGGCATTGCTCAATAAATTAAAAAAGCAAAGTAATTTTTGACTAAATTTTAACTCTATACTACTATACTACATAATTGTACAATTTCGAACACATTTTATTAAGGTTTGTGGACCTATTTCTTCATATGAAATCTACTCTATAATTTATGGCACTGATACTAAAACACCCTGTATATTTAAAAAACATATTTATTTTAAAATTCTATGACTGGTTACATTAATATCGAATTTCCATGGTCATTTTATCCTCCATTCGGCACCATCTCATGAGCGTTTTAAGAATCAACGTAGCCAGATATCTGTAGACTCTAAAGTCACAAAAGTAATAAAAATTAAGACTACAAACGACGGCTGGTAGCTAGCTTCCATGCAATGTGTATGTAGCTGTTGCTCATCGCCAAAGAAAACGTAACTTTGACCATTGCCTACCTCCTGATGATCTGAAACTTGACGATGTCTGTTCATTACAATTACAAATCATGGCCAGCTAAATTAGTATCCACTACACGTCTGTGATGATTTAAATTCAACCCTCCACTTAGAGCTATCACATCAGCATTTAAAATTATGATGACTACTGCCGTCACTTAAAACCTTGATGAGATTATAGTGAGTAGGGCATCTTATCAGTTGCATTGAAGCTCTAAATTGGATATAACTTTAGCTGGCCCTGAATGTTACATATATCGTCGATGAGAAGGCGCTGGGTCTAACTGAAGCGATGCTTAGTATAGTAGCTAGCTAAAGCTTTTCACTCCAGCATGTATAACAAAAACAATCTGTTGACAGATATTCAAAGAGTTAGTACCATGGTGAAACGACAGACAACAATTAATGGCATGATAATACATCTCAAGAAGATTCTACTGTCAACGTTATCAACTATGAAAGTCTGCAGAATTTTAAAACATAGGTGTACAAATCAGGTATTTACAAGACATCTGAAAAATATTAAATGAAATGTAGAGATTGGTCATTATGAAAATGCTCGTCGTATAATCACTTTTAAACTTAAGAAAAATTATCGGCCTGTAACTAATAAGTTGAGTTGAGTTATTTGTACGAATTTGGAAACATGCTCTCTTAGAAGTAAATGGAGTAAGTCTTTAGGTGGCTTTGAAATCTTTTAAACCATAGAGAAACCAACAACTCCAAAAAACTTCTAATTATTTCCTGCACAAATGTTGTGCTAATTAATTTAATTTTTTTTGTATTTTTCAATACAAACTAATAAGTTTGGTGCGGTACAACGTCACCAAGAAGAAGTTTTACATAACATGTACAACATAAAAAACAGGAATTGAAATGAATGAATAATGAGTATTATGTGAAGTAGTTAAAAAGCAAACACTGCTATCGTACAAGTGACACAACAGAAGCCATCGGCGCAAACCAAAACAATACTCAATCTAACTTTGTTCATAACAACAAGATAAGCACACGGAACGTTTTCCCGTCCTTGGCACATCCGAGTGTTTGGAAACGTCGCCCGTCTCGTTTCAGAGTGCGTCGGAACGCATCGTCCGTTTCGTTCCTGTATATGGTTCATTTACAAATGTGACTAAAATAGATGCGGGCATTTATCTCTCGTGTGGAATATAACCGACACGAATGTAAAAAACAAATTACGCTGCGCTAGCACAAAAATTATCGCCATTTGTCTGGCACATATAGGAACTCATTATAAATCAATTTATTTTTATGTGGAACTTGTTTACGAACGAGTTATATGGTTTGTTTCTAAACCTTAAGCTTTGGGAAAATTTTTGAACTTTCAAGATGGTTTTAATCAGTTTTTCCGCGCATTAAAAGTCGATGAAGATAATGGATTCGTTGTAAAAAAAAGGAGAACCCTTTTTTGTACTCAATGACTTAGGTAACAAAAGCAGAACTAATTAGTGCTTCTTGGACGTCGATATTTCATGTTCATGGTCATCAATACAAATTATTTAAGAAAATACATTTAGTGCTATTCATCAAATACTTCATTTCTGTAATGTAACTGGAATTGATTTTCTGTAAAATGCACTGTCAAGAAATTTTCTTACTTAAAACGAGCAAAATGAAATTAATTTTATAAAATTCAAAATATTTCTGGAATACAGAGGAGGCCAGCTGCATGTGGACACCGGTAGCAAATGGTATCAAAAATATCAAAGTTATATGAAGAAAAGTACTAGTAAAACAAGAAGTAACGAATAGGAAAATAATAGACAGGAAATTCACAAATATCAAGGGAAATAACGAAGAAAAAGATGAAACAATGAAAGGAAAAACGGTAATAACATAGCTAAAGTAAAGAAAGGCTCTAGGGAAGAAACCTATAATAAGCGAAATGATAAAGGTCTGGATAAGAAAGGAAAACAAGCAATACTGAGCAAGTTGAAAGAAACCAGAAAGCAGAAAAAACGGTAGATTGAATGTTTGGGACATTATTACAGATTTATAAGAAGAAGACAGTAAAGAAAGCTGAAACTACAAAATACTGTAATGATTTGCCGACAGCAGCCGGCGTCAGTCTGTCTCTTGCGTCATCGCCGACGCACCTTAGACCAGAAACTTCGGTCGCTCCGATATCACGTCAGCGGTGGAATCAACCCTAGACATTCCGTCGCGCACTCGAATGTTCGAGAAAAAAACAACCCCGGCTTATAAAGCACGCGACCGGTGAATGGAAAGGAATTCAACGTTAGACAGTTCGGAATTAAAGTCGCGTTATAAACTTTCTCTCGGCTGTTAAAATAAATTAGGATTAAGTTTGTAAATTATCTAGTGTTAAATGTTAGTGTTGATTAGTTTGCTTGTAAATAAATTAGTTTATTAACTATTTCGTGTTTTTATTTTAAAATAAAAATTAATAGAACGTTTAAAATCGTTACAATACTAACATTTTTAGCACGACATGGAACAAGAATACTAGAGAGAGGACTAGAAAAGGAAACGAAAAACGAATTGGAAGAAATGTATTAGACAGAATTTAGGAGAAACCGAGGAATACAAGATCTGATTTTTATCAGTAGACAAGTAAGTGAAAAAGCCTTAAGATAAAATAATGAGAAAAACATATATGCTTTGAAAATATGGAAAAGCACTCGAAAGGGTCTAAAGAAAACAAATATGGAAAACTCTAAGAAAACGACATAAAAAAGACAACTAATGAAGCCTTCATGAAAATGCTAGATGTAGAATTGGGATTGAAAAGCCAGAAACTAAATTTATTCTAAAATAAAATAGGCCTGAAACGAGGATAAATATTAAATCCTATTCATTCTATTCAGGAATGCTGAATAAAGTAATAAAAAAATGCAAAAGTAAGAAGAAAATAAACCGCAGGCAATTGAAATAAGTTATTAAAATTACATAACTTTTTTTTTAATAGAGGTATGGAGAATCTTTAAAGACAACGTCAACGGTAATCCAAGAATCAGTTGTGTTGGATTCGCCCTGTCATTATCGCCTATTTCTTAAGTCACTGACAAGAGCGCCTACCAAGTAAACTCCTTATCCTCTCTTGCAGCTGCTAATTTTTGGAATCTGCCGTTAGGCATCGCATTAGAAACTTCGCACTGTCTGGTGTTGGTGCTTATTTATGTTAGTTTTAATCGGGGTTGTCTTCTCCAGGTAGGTTGTGATCATGGGCTACCTCTCAGCCTCTCTCTTGCTTTCTCGTCCTTTGTTTTGGTCATCATGATCGTTCGGAGCATTTTGGTGATGTCTCCCCAGTGGTGCTCGTTGATTAGAATAATGTCGGCAACGTTATCTTTGGATATTATTTTGCCGCATTTTCTGTTTGCCTCCGATCTGGCATTTTTCCATCTCCCGCAGTCAAAGATCGTGTGCTCTGGGCATGGCCAGCTACATTAACATTCACTGACGTGTATGTATGGCCGTTTCAATTCGACTTTTAAAAATTTTGACGGTACTCCACTCAGCGCCTCTTGTGAGTTTTTAAGTAATTGCAGTTGTGATTACGTTACTATCAGTAGTTTTGTAGAATCCTTAATAGGGAGCGCTGAGGGGAGTACCCACGGCATGCTTTCTTAGAACCGAATTTTAGGCGAATTGAAACGGCCATACATACACGTCAGTGAATGTTAATGGAGCTGGCCATGCTCTGGGGTGTCAACTTGGTGGCAGTACCAGCAGATGTCGCTATCCAATTTACCTATATTCTTCAGGTAGCTAGCGTAAACGCCATGCCCTGTAATGGCCTGCGTGACGTAGTGGTTCACGTCGCCGAAATTTCTACAGCTCTACTTTTTTACATCCTTGATGAACGTGTCTGCCCATCCTTGGTAAGAGTTCCAAGACTGCTGCCATTTCTCCATGAGGGCCTCTTGTAGACTTACGGAGTCTGTTTTGCTTGTTTGGTACATCGGCTTTCGTTCTTTCGCCTTTAGTTTTATAGGCGTGAGCGCTGCAACCACTAGTATCGCCTCCGTGGCCACCGTCTTGTAAGCAGAGGTGATCCGGATGGCCATTTTTCTATTGACTCTCTCTAGGAGGCCCTCGTAGTGTTTGTACTTCATTGCCCGAGTCCAGATAGGCGCTGCATACATCACAGTCGAGAGAACCACGCCGGCCAGGACTTTCCTTTTATTAGCTCTCGGACCTTGCGCGTTCGGCAGCAGCCTTGCCAAAGTCGTTAGGGTTTTGGATACCTTTTCACACGTTTTCTTGACGTGGGTTGTCATTCTCATCTCACGGTCGACGTGAACTCCTAGATATTTAATGTCTTTTTTGGATGTGATTGTCTGGCTTTCTATTTCTATAGTCAGGGTCTTCAGTCTTCTTGGTCCCGCCAGGACTATCATTTCTGTTTTTGCCGTTGCGAGCTTCAGATCATGCTCCTCGAGCTAGTTGTTAATTCTTTCCACGGCGTATCGGGTTTTTTCTTCCAGTAGTGTCGTAGTGTTGGCAGTTATAAGTGCTGCTAGATCGTCCGCGTAGGCAATTGTGTTGACTCCGCGACCCAGTTCCAGACGCAATATGCCGTCATATAGGACATTCCACAGGGTTGGTCCAAGCATTGAGCCCTGCGGGATGCCACAAGTCACTGTCATCTCTTCGCCATTAGGCTTAATGATGACCCGATTTTCCAGATATGATTGCAGCAGTTCAGTCAGGGGGCTGAAAATTACATAACTGTGATACGCTGATGATATGACAATCTTGTCTATTTTAAACGAAACTGGAGAAACAACTTTTACATAAATACATTTAATGAAAAGGCGAAGAAGCTAAAGAAGCTAAAAATATCCAGAAAATGAAAACCATGATAGCGGGAAGGTAAACGGGAAAAGAGCACATACTATTTGAATCTGAGATCATGGTGAAGAAGAAATGATAAATAGTAAAGGGATAACATAGAGATGAAATACAGCTAAACAGAGAAATTGTTCAACGTAATAAAGACAACGGTAATAGATAAAAATAAAATCTGGGAACGGAAATAGAAATCTCTAAAAAAGCAAAACCAGAAATTGTGCACAAAATAATGAAGTCGACTCTCTTTTTGACAAGGAAAACCTGAACCATATCAAAAAATCAAAACAAGATTTCTGAGAAAGGTCAAGGAGAAAACAATTGAGGAGAAAATTAAAAATGAAATGTTTAGAGAAACGCTTAAAACTAACACCAATGACAGAAAAGATGGATGATACATTTGCAAATAGTGGACGAAAAGTGCACTGTCAAAAAATGAGAACGACGTCATTAGGATTACAAAACCATAATAAATAATGAGAATGTTTAGAAAACGTAACTAAAACAAGTGTTTTGTCAATATCCTATTACCTTCTTACTCTCACGGAGAGTCTAAAAAGACAATGTTAGGACAATATTTGTTTGTTCAATATGAATGGATTTCATCTGGAAGTGTGGCAATAAAAAGTGGTATATATTCTGAGGGGCAAAACCCAGTACAAGTTCCTCTCGAATATTGTAAATGACTTTCGAGGTGATTACAGCATAGGTACTTCTGGAACCACCTAAAAGCTTTCGTTACTTGACAAAGCATTGACGCACCAAAAACCTTATCAATTGCGGCAAGTAAATAGAGAATAAGGAAAAAACTAAACCAATTTGACATGAAAAGAAGAAGAAAGCAGCATAAGAAAGAGGGAGGAGATATTAATATTGGGAAAATGTAGACCTAGATAGAGAGAAATGTGAAAGAAACGAAGAAGAAGTAACTTGAGGGCCGACGACAAAATCATTGCCTGCAAAATCCGGGACCATTGACAATGAGTTACAGTAAAAGTAAAAATGAAGGAATTGTAATAGGAAATTCTGAAATAAATTTGTACTTAAAGGCAATTTCAAATTCTCTAGTCAATTCACTTTTGACAATCGTCATAAAAATAATTTTATTTATATTACATTCATTTGAATATTCATTGCATAATTTTACAATAATTAGATGCAATACTGCTAATTAAATCGAATATCACCGGTAAACGCGGAAATACAAAACATCAAAATAAAATACAGAGCCGGGGCATTACATTTTTCCATATCCACCGTAAACGCAAGATCGCTCGTTACTAGCCTACATTACGTAGATGCATTTCATTCTGCTGGAATTAAGACGTGCTTTATTATATTTTCTTTGCGATATGAAAGCTATGGTTACTATCTCGGCGATCACCATGCGGAAACACTATCTCATGTTCTAACCTCGATATTCCTGCCTGCAATCGGTCGGTAATCAATAACCATAGCTAAAGCATAATTTATAGTACATCGATAATTTTATTAATCTTATAATTTTATTGTCTGTGGGGTTTCAAAAAGAAATGCGCTTGGTTTCTTGTTCTACTTTTCCGCTACAAATCATGATATACTATGTGTTTGATGAATGATGAAATATTTGCTTTGAAGTTTCTTCGTAACAAATTAGATTTCAGAATGGTATAAAAAATATTGTTAAACCGCATTACATACTCTTTATATATTTTAGTTTTCCAGAAATAATTAAAGAAAACTTATCCCCAAAATGACGATACGTCTCTGGTTAAGAAAGAGCAGCAGACGAACGAAATATACGGTCATAAAAAATGTAATGTTTTATGGCTGTTACAGCGCGACGTCGGAAAAGAACTTGACCTTTAAACGAAACTGACGTGATCAGCTGAAATAGGAACTCCAAAATAATTACTTGACAAATGCACGTAAATCACCTGAAGTAAATTATTCCGTACAAATTGAGGAAAACGAAGACACTAAGTGAAAAAGATATTAAAGATGATAGAGGAGAAGTAACAGCAAAGGATGAAAAAAGTTATGGAAAAATGGGAAAAGCTTTGTAAAAATGTACTTGAAAGAAAGGATGAAACGTCAACGGAAGGGATCAATCAAATAAATTTCGGAGAAAAGAGAAATGAGATTTAAAAGCTATTAATAAAATGAAGGCAGATAAAATATCAAGGCACGATTAAATAATTTTATACTGATATGATATTATATATAAACGAAAAAAGGAATCTTAGAAGTAATGAGAAATAACATCAATAGAGCAGTATATAAACTGAAGAGGCACCAGAGTATATGCAATTTGGAATAATTACTCCAATGTACTCCTATAAATATGGGACACTCGGAACAATAATAACTTCTAATGTATTACGTTACTCAGCAAACAAAAATTTTGCCTGGAATTAGAAATAAACTGAGAAGACTCTTAGGTTGGGTTTCATAAAAGATTTAAGTTAACATTAAATTTAATGGTAGGTTAAAATGTGACATACATTAGGACGCACGGTAAATGCGTGTAACATTCTAATTTACTATTAAATTTAATCCTGACTTAAACCTTTTATGAAACCCAGCCTTAGTAAAAAAAAATGCTAGATTATGCACTACTATTGGATGCCACCTCATACTGATCGTGAAACAATCCGATGAAGTGCACACGTTTTTTCGATCTGGATAAGGTCAACAGAAGAGAAACATACATATACTCACTGAAATGGAAATTGCAACACCAAGAAGGGGTGGAAATTTTTTCATGAAGTTTTACAGAACCGTTTGGTTATCGAAACAATTGATTAAAATTTCAAACAAAAGGATAAAGGGTTTAATTTTTTTTAAATAAAGTCTCGATTTGCTTCTGTTATTTACACATTCTTCTACTCGTCGTGGCATCGATTCCAAGAGGTAGTTTATGTCTTCCTGAGGTATTACATCCCAGGCAATCTGCAATTCGTTCCGGTCGTCTTCTAGCGTCTGTGGAGGATTCACCAAGTTCCGTAAACTCCTCCCTATCAATATCCCAGACGTGTTCCATTGAGGAAAGGTCAGGAGATCTAGGCGGCCGTGGTAAAAGATTAACATGGGCTTGCTCAAAGAAGTTCATTGGGGTCCTTGCAATGTGTGGACGAGCACTGGAAAAGAGGGTTTTCTTGCCGCTGCAGATAAGGAAGAACGTAGGGTTCTACCACTTCATTAACATAACGTTGAGCATTTATGTTGCCTCTGATAAACACCATAGGAGACCTGCTTCCGTAAGCGATAGCACCCCGCACCATAACACCAATCGTTTGATGAATATGCCTCTCAACGAAAAATTCAACATTCCGCCGTTCACCACGTCTTCGTCGGACTCTGCTTGCTTAAATGCATCCCTAAACGAGATTCATCACTGAATACAACCCTTTTCCACTCGACGTTCCAACGGAGTCTTTTCCTGCACCAGTCCAAACGTTGCTGACGATGTTGAGCAATCAAAGTTAAGACGACATGTGACCGATAAGAACGCAAGCCAATAGCTATGATACGACGGTAGATCGTCCGCATTGTTATCGGATGACCTTCTTCATGAAACCGTTGATCTGTTGGTAGAGAATCCGTCTCTTAAAGCCACATTCTGAGGCGGGGATCCTGCACTTCAGTTGTTCGCCTTCGGTCCCGGGTTCCTCTTCTGCGACGTTCTTGGCCTTCTCCAATCCATGCCTGGTAACATCTCATAACGGTAGATTGGTTTCGGTTGAGACGGTTCGCAATTTCTCGAATTGAGAAACCACCTTTCCGTAACCCAACAATCTGACCTCTCCATAATTCTCTCAACTGGTGATAAATGGTACGCTGCCTTACTGTAAACATTATCAAAGTCTCAAAACAGTTAACAAGAACAGAAACAATAACAAAAACAATTGAAAACCACAAAAAAACACTATGAAGTACACCTGCTAATTTATCTGAGAAAACTGTTAATTCACCATTACCACTTGATTTATCTTATTCATATTTTAATCAATTGTTAATTTTCGACAGTCACAATTCTGTAAAATTTCTTGAAAAAATTTCCACCCCTTCTTAGTGTTGTCAGTGGAGTATAGGTATATAGAAAATTCTTCAGAAAAGTGGGAATAGACCAATGAATGATAAAAATTGTTTATATAAGCAGAAAGCAATTATTTGAAATTACGAAGGGGATAAGCTAGGAGTGCATCTTGAATTCATTTTTCTTCACTACTGTTCTGGATCAAGCCATAAGGACCAATTGCTTAAATATCGTTCAACTCTGAACTTGGTTCTATCATTATGGCGCGGCGTCATATGCCTTTGCAAATGTTGCCGTGGTAATAGAATCAAGTTCAAAGCTGAACCCATGGTTCAAGTATTTGAACAACTGGCTCTTAGGCTCAGTTTTACTATGGGCCAGTCGTACAAAGTAGGTTTAAACTAACGCTCAACTGAACCAGGTTCAGAGCAAACAAATTCGCATAGGATCTTAATGACATATGGCAATTAATGCATTCATAAATAAAATTTGATGCGATTTTGTTCACTTTGAACCTGGATTAGTTGAGCGTCAGTTTAAACCTCCTTTGTACAACTGGCCCAATGTCAGTTTAAATTTGAGCTGAAACTTAAACCCATAGCAACGATTATTTCAACAATCGTCGTTTGCAGGTTTGCTGATCGTGATTAAAAATGAGAAACTATGAATGAAAATTTTAAAATATGCATATAAGACAAAAACAATGGTTATAAATAAGAAGGTCATAAAACATCAAACAAAATTGTGAGATTGTAAATGAGAACAAGTACAGAAATTTAAAAATATGAAAGCGATGTTTACAGATGACAGAAGAATTGACGAAGATATAATAGAAAGAACGGGAGCAATGAGAAGACTTTTTATTAATATCAAGGACAATTTTCTAGGCAGGAGTGAGATTCCAAAACAAAGAAAAACATAAATGTTCACAAAAGTGGTAACATCGATTTTAATATGATATGGATCCGATGCCCTGGGCTACTTCAAAAAGCCAATAGAAATAAGATACTTGAGGAAATTCGAAGAGAAGGAAAGATTAAACAAAATAAGAAATTGGACATTCAAATCCAAATCAGTGCAGACTTATGCATAAATACGGTTGATGTCACTTAAGTCATATTCTTACAATGCGAAAAAATGATACAATAAAAAGAGTGTAAGAATCAGGTACGGGAAGGAAGGAACAGAGGGACACGCCGAGGAAAACGTAGAAGAAGAAGTAAATAATGAAGCCGATAACAGAGATACAAAGTTAAATAAAATAGAAATCTAACCTAGAAATTTGGAAAAAAAGATGAAAATGAAAACCGAGCTCAACTCCATCCAGCCACATACTTAAAGATAAATAAAGCTCTAGAATTAAGTAAGAACTATGACTTCATTTTTAACTTAGTTTCTTGTCCATTGAAAAAGCTGTGAAATAAGTTTCTAATAATAAATATTTTATGGTGCTTAAAATATCAACGTTTGTGTATTGAGAGAGCTGTCAATGCAATCGCGAAACGTCAATGTTTCCGACGCTATAAAAGTTGTGCGAAAATATTCCATACAAATTCATCATTTTGTGTTTTCTAAAGTAAAATATTTGATGTTAAATACTGCAGTGGTTTTGAAAGTTACGACTCCATACAATGGTTAATAAATAAAAAAGAAACTGCGTCATACATTTTTGTGTTCAGAATTAAAAACATATTTTACTTCAGTAAAATAATTGAGTAGGTGATATTTTATTATTGTATTGAGAAGGTGATATTTTATTATTGTATTACCATGACAGCAATAAAAACCCAAGTCAAAGATACCCATGGTATTTCGAATTCTTGTCTTAGATTAAATAGAAAATGTAAACAACATTATATTTTTTTAACTGTATAACATTTTAACTGACATAGTACATAAAACGCTATTGTACTTCTTTTTAATGTATGAAGCTAATAAAGAGAACAGATTCATATTACAAAGGTATCTTGGACTTGGGTATTTATTGCTTTCATGGTACATGCTTTTAGGACGTAGTTGCGAGCATTTCATTCAAAAAATCGTCAAACATTGTCAAAAATCTAAGCATGTCTGTCTGTAAATGTCAAAATTTCTGTAAATCTCAGGCACTCTGTTAACAAGAGTTTCAATAAAATTTTTGCCAGTACGAGTTGTGAGTTGACGTGAGAAGAAAAATCATCAAAATTGAAAAAAAAAATTCTTATATTTCTCTCTCGATGAACGACGTGTGATTCACGAACGGCTCTTTCACAATCCACCGAAAGAATTTATTAATAAATACACCATGCAATTCACCAGCGCGTTCATTACTGCAAAAGTAATAGCGATATTCGCCGTTGTTTTCCACGACGGCGAAGGTCATTTCGACCTCAGCGTATAATAAATAATTAAACAGCTTTTTTTATGCTTTTAAGTCGGTAAATAGCGATTTGAATATGTCGTTCCGCGAAAATAAACGTGTAAAATACGGATGCATCGAAGTATGAATTACGACGAACAAGTTCAATATTTTTCTAGCTGTACATATTTCATAAATGCCATTTTTTTTCTAATGTATTTTGCGTCATAACCTCAAATGCAGGTGCAAAATATCACCTGCCAGTCTATTATGAACTTTTAAATAGGTTAGCAATAATTAAAAACGGCGAATTTTATAGACTGCGTTGCCTTACGTGGTCTTTTAATTCAGCTGGTTCTAATGGCTTATTAGGTAACTGAGCAATTTTCTTTGTAACTTGACTTAATCGGAGATAATCTCGTTTAGATTATCCTAATTGTAAGGAGTTATCGCCATGAATTTTTAGTTGTAACAAAGCTGCGCCCATCTGTCTTCATTTTTTAATACGAAGTGAAAGTCACTTACAGTTACTGCCACTTGAATGCACGCACAAGAAGTGACATGTAATAATAATAATAATAATAATAATTAATAATAATAATATTTGACTTTAAACGAATAACAGAAATATAAATTGAACGGATTTTAACGTATCAATTGTCAATTCATCGACTCTTATTTTCGGTTTTAAAATTTTTATTTTTAATCTTTTGCTATTTCGCCACCAACACAAGATATTTTAGGAGCAAAATAATGTCCACGAAAATCTTTTTTGCAGAAAGTACGAAAAACCTTGGTCAGACTCTGATCATTAAATAGACACTCGAAAGCAGCAATTTTTCTCGACGAGAGGTCACAAATTTCTTCGGGGTCACACCAATTGTTCGCAGCAGGGTCGCAAAGTCGATTATATTTCACAAAAATGTAAGAAGAAACTCTTTTGTCTTTTTGTTTATTTTGTCTTTGCAAAAGTTATAATATCATAGAAGTTTTTATGATTTAGTTTTAATTGGGTATGTTTTGAATTTTGAGATTTTTTTAGAAAAAGAAATATTTCAAACATTACAGAATAATTATTGTTCTAAATTTTGTAGATACTTCCTACTTCACAAAGTACTATAGTTGTACATTCTTTGTCATAAATATGTATTGTTCCGCTGTTTTATATGAGGGAGGGTTGAAAGATTGTCGGCCTAAGTTACTATGAGTCATCCTATCTGTTTGTTACATAGGTTACCATTTCAGCATCTTCTTATCAGTATACAGGATCATTCACGTAACATGTAACAGTTAAAATCTCAGTAAGTACAAGTCAAGTTGTTCAGCTGATATATAGTTTTATTATTATTATTATTATATGCAACTTTTGTTTTTTTTTTAATGGAATAGTATATTTTCTAAATTTCTATTTAAAAGCAATATCTCTCCTGAATTCAGAAATGTAACACGTGTTTCCACTTGAAAAAAAAAAAATTAAAATTTTAAAAATTTTGAAATATTGAATTTCTCAGTAAAGTGGGGTTAACTGAGTTGGCAGGTTAATGAGCCAAAGCTTGTAAATCTTCGAGTTCCTATACAATGAGAATTTTTTAACGTAGAATAAATATTTATTAATATATTAAGTATATTCCACGTTAAAAAATGTTCACTATATAGGAACTCTAAGGGCCGGTTTCACGAAAACTAGTTAACTTCCTGGATACCTGTGTTAAAAGCATAGCAACGATTGTTTTTAACGATTGATCAAATTTAACGAAGCTTTGTGAAAAGGACCATAAAATTTACAAGCTCTGGCTCACTTAACCTGCCGGCTCAGTTAACCCCACTTTACCCTATTCGAGTTTATAGTATGTCATGACATGAAAATAACAGAAATGATTGAAGTAACGAGCAAGCCAATTGCCATTTTTGACATATTGACAAATTTCCTGATCTGTCGTCTGTAGACTATTTCTTGTGGCGTGCTCTGAAAATTATTGTATATCAGAAACTGTCACCAAACTTGAAAGAACTAAAAGACAAAATAAGAACTGTTTGTCGAAGCATTATCTCTGAAAGTATATGTATCTACGGTCACCGGAACGCATTCTTACTCGTGTCGTTAGCAAGAAGGGCATCAATTTGAACAGATATTGTAATTGAATTTACCAGAGAAATTGTACCAGTTGTTTTAATAGCATCCTATAAACTAGGTAAATGTTTTGTTTTAATTAGTTATTGAACTTTAGTTGCATTTTCTTCAATTTAAATTCATACAGATATTATATTTCTTAAACACAAAAAACCTGTTTTACAACAAAAATTAAAAATATAGTCATCCCATTTGAAAAACAACAACTGAAGACACTTCCGGTTAAATCGGACCTGAAAATTACTTACAACTGATGTCATTATTTAACGAAGCAAATAATTCTGTAATGAAAATATATAACAACTGAATAGGTTGCACTTGTACTTGCTGAGATATTAACTGTTACATGTTACGTGAATGATCCTGTATAAAACAATTTACATCATTAGAACAAAATCGCTTTTAGTAGTTGAACGAGAAAATTCATCATGTTTGACTAATCTTGAGCACCCCCCTGCGATCAAATTTCCCATGAACAGTAATAAAACCCGAAATATATTTTCTATTCAGTAACCTGAAAAGGGACCTGTAAAGGAAAAAGTTTCAGGGCGATGAAAACATGAAGACAGCGAACGAATTTTCGAAGGGAAAGATAAAGAATATTTTTTAATGATATTAAGGCATTATATAGGAGATGTGAGAAATGTATTGAATTAGAGGGAGATTATATTGAGAAATAAAAATTATTCCTTCTTTGAGACTTCGGGCCGAGAACTTTTCAACCTCCCATCGTACGACGCACGACGAGTTTCGCGTTTTCAAAATTACTTAAACAAATGATGAAATAAATAAATAAGTAAACATATTTTAGTTTTTTGAACAAATCACATGTAAAAACTGAAAGGAAGAAGAAAAGCAACTCACTGATTAATGTTTTGAGACTCTTGAGTTAAAAATTTGAAATAGAAAAATTTAATTTATTAAAGAGAGAAAGAGCAAGCTAATAATTATTTAATAAGCGAATTTAATTTCTTACTTTTGATACAAAATAATAAGTTTTCATCATGCGGTGTATCATTTCCATTGGCTTAAGTAATAATAAAAAGATAATAAGCTTTTGTTGGATTGGTACTTACAAATCAATTTCAATTTTTGTTATACCTATGAAAAAAGATTTATCATGGCTCATTCTAATGAAACAACTTCTTATTGCGCGGCAAATCAGCGTAGTTACTTAATTTGGAAAAGCTATCAATGTACAGTGAAACTTCGATATTCTATGTTTTATAAATGTTGTTCGGAGAATAATTATTACATTACAAATTCATTTCATAGATTCTTAACGAACAAGATGAAACTACGTTAATTACATCAATTAGCAAGGCAATTAGAAATTGTTAATCATTTTACTGATAATTTTTTGTCATTATGCAATTCACTGGAAATCAATTGTTTGGAAATCATTTATTCCAAAATTATTTGTTGCTTAATATTAGAAACGCGAACGCAAGTTTGACAATTGTATTTTACAAATACGAAGTGCTTTATTTTCGTAATATTAACAATTTTCTTCATATTTCCCTTAATTGCATTGCACTAGTACACATAATTATTAAATTTATCGATAGAATTTCGAAAAGAATTCTATTCGTTCAAGTCAGTTTATGATAAATTATTTCCGCTTTACAATTTTTTTTTTATAATCAAGCGGATTCACATTTCAATTTCTTAACAATCCTCATCATCGTTAATCTGATAATGGACTAAATTTTTTTATTGTACATTTCAGTAATTTTCGGTCAAATGAATTTCAAGCACAAACGAATGCTTCTCGATTAATTTTTCTTCAATTATACGGTATTAATAAACAAGCGTGTTAAATCAGCCCAGCGAGCATCGAGAAGAATTTCTTCAGTTCCTGCTAACCATATGAAACAAGGTAGTCGCGAAGAGAGTAATGAATGGTCGTGTCTCAATGAAACGTGGAAATACTTGTTCGTCGCACTACCGCGTTTCGAGGAGAAAGCTTTGCAGCGAGACCTTCCTACTAAGGTCTCATTTCCCTTTTCGATTTCGACCGCAGTCTAACACATATATTTCTAGATTGGCGTAAAAGTTTTCGGGCGAATTCAAGCTGCCGGAATTCGAAAGTGAAATGCTTCCGCTTCATTTCACGCCGACAACGAGGAACTAACTGGCGGCGAACGAGAATCGAACGAGATGTTTATCGTGCTTGTTTGTCGCTTTTTTCGTCGAATGCCTGGCCTGCCAGCCTGCGTGCCTAGAAGGAACAAAACTCCATAAAAAACACTTTTTTCCTGAAATAACTAAGTAAGTACTTAATATTATTCGAGTTGTTCTAATACAAGGAAGTAATCTTTGAAGTCGACAAATTCAGTCTTTTAAGTAACTTGAAATTTTTCTTTTGAATTAAAACACAACACAACCACAGCTGACGAAGTTTATTATTGTTATTTGAGATAGTATACTACGTAATACAGTAAATTTCTTTCTGAAATGTGTTGGGTTGGGTACGGAATAAAGGAGAGAGAGCTGTGGCATAATTTATTAGTATCACTAAACGTAACTAGGCGAGTAGCGATTGATAATAAAACAATAAGATGATACCTCATCAAATAACGCAATAACAATGGAGACTAGATGGTTGAAAAGCAAACAGTTGCGAAAATGTTTGACGTCGAATACCATTAAAAACACCTAACATTTGTTTTTGTGAAATCAATTTCGGGTCAAATCAATGTCTTGCTGGGATATTGGGATAGCTGTTCATATTTCGGGGCAACCTGTATGGAGATCATGCCTCTGAAACCCTCTGTTCCAACTTGCTACTTACTTAGCCTTTCCGAAGGCTAAAATAACATTTCTTTTTCAGTTTGACACTTACTTCATGGATCAATCTTTTCATCGACACCATGTCCTAAAAGGAAAAAAAAAAAAACAGGAAAATAGGTATACCTATACATATTTCATACACATACCTTTTTTTCTACACCCAAAGTTGCACTTAAAGACTTGAACAAGAATTTGAAGCCTTTTTGTTGTATAAAAAATATTCTTCAGGTGAGCTTAGAAGTTTGGTATAATATTTGACGACATGTTTGTTGAGGTGTCAGAAAAGTTCAAAGTTGTTCGCACGTATTTCACATGGTCTTAGAAGTTGTCGTACATGTGTGATTTCATTTAGGAAACAGAAAGTCAGATCCAAATAAAAATAAAAATGGGACGTCGCGTTGCAACAATTTTTTACACGTGCATAATTGTTTTCCTTTGGGCTAAAGTGTGAGATGTCTCATTGTCGCAAACAATGAAAGACACCCGACACGGCTGCATTATGACAGTTCCACTTTCGAGAGTCGAAGAAAGTTAAGCGGCGAAAGTGAACACGATTTGTTTACGGTGAACGTGATACTGCAAAACTGACTTTATTTAAAGGCGCGTTAGAGATCGACGGCCGAGGAGCAGTGCAATTCGCGAGGAAAAGTTTTTTCGCCGTCGAAAGGTTACCTGCAAGCAGCGGCGTTAATTGCGATTGACTTATAAGGAGATGCTAAAAATAATCGCGTCGGCAGGAAAAACCGACTTAATTGTTGTTGGAAACGACGAGAGTGCGTGCTCGAAAATTTCGGATCGTTCCACGTATAATACTCTCAACTTATCATTATCGCCGTTTATCTTAATACTTCGGGGCTCGATAATTAAAAACGCAAGTAAAGCGAAGATCGCTTGATAAAGTGAATGTCAATAATTATCGTTGATGACGAATGCGAATTCGATAAGCTCGAATTGCGAGTGGATTTTATGCAGAAAGAACAATACCATGATTACGTATTGCGCAATTAACTTTACTTTTACTTTAGGTGATACTACCAATTCACATCGAGTGCCAATTATAGTGTTTTTCACATTGTCCTAATTAATTTTAATTCATACCGGCTCCTTCGACCTGGGCTTTCTGCGTTTCCCCAGTTTGTAAGGCGAATGCCGAAGGAGAAATTAACATCTAAGTCGGTCGCAGCCGCCACCCCTCCCCGACAAGCTCTGAGCTTAGGGTAAAAGTGGATGAAAGAAAAAAAAATTCAACAGTTGTTAAAATGAAGTATGATTGTAAAGACTATTTCTACATAAGAACACAATGTTTTATGATTCAACTGAAAATTTTCATCTTTAGTATCCAGTAGTTCGCTTTGGTATTTATCTTAACTTCTGAAATGATATTATTCAAGATCGTGGTGATCGTGATCAATTTAACTAATCTGCAACTCTCTAATTACCTATATAAGGGAAAGGTTTTCTTCAAAATTTCACATTTAGTACTTCTTTTGGAGTACGTAATAATCCAGAATCCTTACAACACTTTGCTCTTGAAATACAATGTGAAGAAATCAAACAAACAAAAAACCAAACAAAATCGCTGGAACCAATTAACTATTAAACAATTAAAGCTGCTTTCTTTCGTTTGATCCAAACGCAACATTACGCGTTTAAATTTGTAAATTGAACAATTCCCACTGCTCGTGAAATTTCAATCCGGATCGGTAATCCCCTTTCTCCTTTCAATCTTCCTATTTTCACGATTCGTTTGGATTCAAATGCATTCGGCTAGTGTATTCTGTTGCAATAATCGAGATCCAGAGCGTGAAACCAAAAAATTATTGGAATCACGATTCAAACTATTCGAATCACGATTCAAACTTTTCAATGGAAGAAAGCAGCTAATGTCACCTGAAGATGTGTTGACCTTCTCCAGTTAAACAAAAGAGTCGATGAGCAAGTATGAATAAAAATACGACCAGGCTCATATCTCATCAGACTTCTTAACTTCCGGTCTGTGACTACGTCAATATTTTTTCTTCTGCCTTTGACTTCACAGATATCTTTAAGCCTGCTACTACGTTGGCACTACCACGTCAACAAAAGGCAAAATGCTAACATGGTTTCAACTTAGAAGCCAAAAGTAATATAGTAGGAATAATAAATTAGATAAAAGACATCATTTTCATTTTCTTGAGGCTTCATTGGCCCTTGTTTCGTCTTAAAAAAATTCATGTTGGTGTTGTTTAGAAACTAAGAATGCAAGCCTCGAAACCAATTCAGATTTTTTTTTTAACTGTTCGTCAAAGCAAAGCATAAATGATTCAAGACTAAATAAAAATCAATGACGCCTCAAGAAAGATGATAATGAAAGACATCACACCTGGTATAAGTAAGACTATAAACCTTTTACTTATTTTTGATTGATCATGATGACAACAATTAATTTGATGAAAGAAATTGGGAGGGTGTCACTTGTGCAAGTTTGTGCACTAAATGAAAATGATATGAATAATTGAGGAGGATAAAAACCAAGCTTAACTCAAAGGGATGGAGAAGTTAAAAGAAATGTCATCAAGGCGCCACTAATATGGACACACGCTTCAGATACATCCTCTTCTTCTGCGTTTTTGCAGCCTCTTTCGTCATCCAACGGTTTCGCTTTGGCACAATGGGTGGTATGCATAAAACGAAGTACATGCTAATACTTCAAACACCTACTTCGAAAGTGAAGTACCTACTACAGTAACGTAGTATTTACTATGCGATCTAGTAGATACATACTAGAGCACAAGAGCACATAGAAGTTTTTACTTCGCTGTAGAAGCACCTACTGTAGTTTCTACTTCAAAGCCTCAGATTCATTTTAATAGTAAATACTGCTGCAGCGTAGTATTTGCTACGTGCTGTAGTATAAACTTTGCTTTCATAGTATATGCTCCAGAGCTGCAGTAGGTACTTTATGTAATAGAAGATACTTCGAAGAATATACTAATTTGAGAAGTAGTTATTTAGCATCTACTTCGTTTTATGCATGCCTTCCAATAATTAGTCAATAGCCGTCCTCCATTAACAGCCTATTTGAACACGAATCGATTCAACTTCACTTAAAAATCACTGATTGCATTCCATTTGCAGTTATTCAATTGGAGATCAATGATGAGGAAGTGCCCGTACTGATCAAGCTGATTTTCTAAATCAGTTATCAGTTT
Organism: Dorcus hopei; assembly: GCA_033060865.1. Taxonomy (NCBI): domain Eukaryota; kingdom Metazoa; phylum Arthropoda; class Insecta; order Coleoptera; family Lucanidae; genus Dorcus; species Dorcus hopei. The sequence continues at coordinate 26,665,631 of CM065419.1, read as the reverse complement.
CATGTTATTTCATACGTATTTTCAGGTTATGATAATTTCACTTCCAATACATCGTTCCTTTTAAGAGTCTTTCTGTTCACTTTAAAATCAGTGCAGTTCAAAATTAAATCGATTTGATTTTGGGTGTAGTAAATGTAAATGGAGGACTGCTTATATTTACAACACAACTGTCGGGATCTTGCCTTTTCGAGATATTGTTATAAACGATTATTCCCTTACACCAAAAACTGTAAGATTAAATAATAATAAATCGAGTAGATTCAGATTGAAAATTGTATTTCTGGACATTTTTAAACATGCATTAAATTCTCTCTATGAAATGTACGACGTTTCGCAATCGTGTATATATGTATATGTAAGTATGTATCTAAGTAAATATAGTCACTCTCCGTACGTCTCAGCATCGTGTGCTCTTATCATTTCGTGCAGTCAGTTAATTTTTATGATCCTTGAACTAAATCATGCGGTGTACTCAGTTCGAGGCACGTCCGCTATTTTTTTACGGTCATGTTTGTCTCGCACCATAACGCGATTCTTCGTCGCGTAAAAGCGTCGTAAAGAGAACGAAGAAATCCCTTCACACAAGACATAGTAATATTTCGAGGGCTTCAACTGACGTCTGCATGTTGCGTCACGTTGCGTGACATTTCAGCCGAAATTGCAATACAATTTTTGGATGCCGTCAACATAGTAGTGATTCAATAATGCAGGTGACCAAAAAATACGAAATTCTAAGGAATATGTTTCTAACTCTGAAATCTATGAAAATTTCATATGACAATATTTTATTTAAGCAATGTTCAGAAAGCAGATACATATTTTTAATGTTTTAAACTGAATGTTATTTTACATTATTTAAAAACTAAAGTACCTACAGTTACACCCCATGCCCGCCAACAGATCTACTTTTATAATTGTCAAGCCGCCGCGCCGTCAATTCTACCCGATGATTCCAGAAGTTTTGATGCGCCATGGAATTGTACGATGGGGTCCAAACGTATTCGTCCGATTAGCAATAATTTAATTTAATATTCCAGTATTTTGATGTGTGAATACATTTGGACCCCATTGTACGAGAATGTACATGTTTGAACCCCATTGTACGAGAATGTACATGATGGAGGAAATCTCTATAAAAGAAAAATAGAGCGCAAGCTTTAAATCAATTATCTATCGGATTAAATTAATTGAAATGTTAGTTAGTTTGTACATAGAATAGTACTGTAGTTCGTTCGTTGAATGTGTTAATATGATTATAACGTGTTAAATGATTTTTATTTAATAAACGATCCGTAACAATACACTTAAAATTTATACACTGTCAACATAAAAGAAATTCATCTAGTAGGCTACGAATTTACCAAGTAAAAGAGTAAATACCGCTCCATTCAAATACGGGTACCTACAGTCTAGTCAACCCAAGTGAGTAATATGACTGCCACTGCCAAAATGCGACATGGGTTATGTTCGAATTAACAAATGATCAAGATAATTAAGCGTTTATTTTTGTAGACAAAAGTAAATTCCATCCGACTACTATGATCTCTTGGAAGGATTTGATAGACAATAGAAACTTTGTGTGGGTGCATTTATGCATACGAAATTTCAAAATCTTTCTCACAATTCATCCATTTAAGATGATACATACTGACGTTTGTGGATGTTGTTCAACAAGAGCCTCGACATTTTGAATGACATTTTGGTTGATTTTCGGCCTTTCTGGAGGTTTGCCTAATACTTAGTATGCTTCCTGTTACAAGAAATGTCTCTACTACCTCATGAGGTTAATGAGTATGATGTAATAACGCAGTATCTTTTGCTGAGGAACTGTCATTGTCCATTTATAAACTGTCCCAATCGAAAATATGCTTCAATAATAAACATGTTTTTCTGTAAAATGTACATTTTGGTTCCTATTAATTACCTATTTTAAATTAATGTGACTTGTCAGAAATTGATGATTATTTGTAGGTAAACATATACCTATCCCAAAGTCAAATAGATGAATTTCTTTTATGTTCACTGTGTATTTTAGAAGTTAAGAATTCATCATTTATTTATAGTTGGGTTCTTAATAACACGCCGACTTTTCACTGCAAAAAAATCATAAAAGGGAACCAATATGTGGCATGGCGCATGTGAGATGGAAAGTAAATCATTTTCAAAAATTAATAAATATTTGTTAATACCGAAACTCATCTTTAGATGCCTTAGCAAATACTTTTGGTCCATAGCGACCGAATGTAAACGTGCTAAGTACAAAAGGAAGTCGTTTGAATCACTTATATTTTCAAAATATTTATGGTAAAAGAAATGATATTAAAAAAAAATTCGAAAGAGATCGTACTATTAGTTACAATTGTTTAGCGTCATATCCGGTCTTTTGTCTTGTATTAATCTTAACATCTCAACATCGACAGCAACGATTGGAATGGTATAGCGGGAGACAAATTTGAATTGGCAGAATTGGAAAAAACGTGGTGAAAAGGGGGATTCTTTGTTGAAAAGCACAGAACTGTAAGGGGTTATGGTGTGGGCTTCTATCATTCAAGAGGGTATTCATACGTAGCACCTTGAAGTATAATAAGGAAGTGGTACAACTTCATGTGTTTTCTTATGAAGACTTGAAAACTCGCTTTTCCTTCTCATGTTGCAAGCGCTTCTATTTTTTTAATCTCATGGGAACCTTTTGCCACGAGCACCTAAATCTCTTGACCTGTCGCCAGTCGAGCATAAGGGGGAGGAACCTGATGAACCTAGCTAACCCTCCACAGGCATTGGAAACTCTCTACTACGAATTGCTAGTTGCTTCAGGCACAGTACCCCAAGAAGAAATAATCCTCCCGCTACAATCCATGCCATTTAGAGTTAGGGAGTGTACAAATAAAGTGGTAAATAATAAAATTCTAAAACCTCTGTACTTTTCCTTTGTAAATTTAATCAAACATCACTAAAGCACGGATTTAGGTGCATTTTTTTTAGGCTATGATTAATTTTTCTAGTATGGTGTATGCGTTGTGGTGTGATGACTCATGACTTAAAAATGCACCTAAATCCGTGCTTCAGTAATCGTCTTTTAAAAATCACGCCTTCTATAAACTTTGATTAAAACATTTGTACTCCTTTTCAGTGTTACAATTTTCTGTCTCACTGAGTATACACCTAAATTCCAAAATGAATGTGGGAAGCATGCAAATTTTCGACAATATGTGTATCGCATCGATCACCTCTTAAAGCTTATGCTGCATTCACTCAATGTCTTTCTTGACACAACAAATTTTTTTTTTTGACATGATCGAGTATAACTTTAATCTAGTGTTGAAGTGTATAGATACTAGCAAAAGCTGTTTGTATGCTCAAAGTGTCTCAAGATTGAGAAAAGGGATCAGACGTAACATGACAAGACAATCATTAATTAGCAAAAAATAAATTTTGGTTCTTTAACATTAAATTTTCTAAAGGTCTTCATCAATTGCTAACAGTCTTCTCTTATCCACAGCAGTTGATTCATTCCCGAAATAAAAATGTCCTTTTCAACTGTAAATACTGAGATCTTAGTACGGCAAGTTTTCTAAAAACAGTTCTTAAAAAATACATAGGTATTTGAAAATGTTCTTTCATTAGAATTTTCAAAAGTTGTATTTATTAAAATGTCTTTTCGGAAGACACGTAGAAATTCAGAAGAAAATGTTTCATGAGTCTAACAGATTGATAATTCCTCTAAGGGGCCAGCAATCTAAATGGGACTATTGAAAACATGTTTTTTTTGAGAGACTCGTCTGCAAATTGAAATTAGTAAAAGCACACAAAACGTCATAAGCTCATGTCAACAATTTGTGTGCAAACATTGAGGTAACCAACAGCAGCAGCAGCAGCATGCGATTCTACGAAGTGCGGTTATTCCGTTTAGTGGAACGAACTAGTTCTGAAAACACTCCCGGTGAAAAACAAAATTCGCTTAATTTACGACTGTGATTGAGGTGATTTCACGGCAATAACAGGCTTGGTCAGTCACAGAGGTTCGGCACGAAGGGGGCAAACGGGTCGACTTCCGCGGACTCAGCTCCAAGGAGAACCAGCTGGCCTCACTCAGTCTCCCAGAAGAACCGATACTTGCATCACAGCTTCTGATATAAGCAGCTTCAGGATATCTACATATCTTGTAATTAATCGTACGGAACTACCACCGGCGCTGGGTTTTACTCTTGTTTGCGTCTACACAATGGAGCCACAGTGAATGGTGTAATTAATAATTTATAAGATAGGAGGAATCACCGTCGTAATTATTATCGTACAGGCGAAGGTCATTAATATTTTTATATTCTATGTACATGTGTGCAATTTAATTGAAAAACAACGTGTTTTTCTTTCTCTCTTTTGAATCCATTCATTTTAATTTGCTGACGTTCGAATGAGCTTCAAAAAAATGACATTGAATTTTTAAGCAATCTTGAAAGCCAATATGATGTATTAAAAAAGTTACTTGAATAAAGGAAGCTAAAAATTATAATTGCTACAAAAACAAAAAAAAGAACAATGAATTTCAAGCATGTCAAATTTCAACAACGATTTTGGCTGCGACCGAAACTTATTGCAATTTTTTTTTCTTTAATTATATCTTTACAAAATACGGAGTGATTCAGATTTTTATGAAATGAAAATATTAATCCATATTACTTTACGAAATAAATAAAATTACATACAATTTTTTTTGTAATGCGAGAATGTTATTGAAGATAACATTTTGAGCGATGGGGGAAACAAATGTATTCGTCCGATTAACAATAAACCTGTTCGAAATCGAACCTTATTGATATGTTCGTTAAGACTACTCCGATATTTTGGTGAATACATTTGGACTTCCTTGTACATATCATCCATCAAGATATTTTGTCAATTAAGTGATCTTTTTGAATTTTTGTATGTAGGTAATACTTTATTTGAAAATTTAATTTAATTAGTCTTCTTTTCTTCGTAATTCAAGAGACATTTTTTATTTCTCGATGTTTTTCTAAGTAGTTTCAGATATTAAAACGATACCATTCTTCCAATCTAATCTAAATAGTCTGACATTTTTTAATTTATTAAAAGAATAAATATACAATCAGCTTTTTGACATTATTACAAGTCCCGAGCTGTACAAGCCTGTCGATAGGTTTGTACTGCTTGCTGTAGCTGCGATCGACTTACTAGTTGTTGTTTTCCCTTGGTGTATGCCTTACAAACTGAGGAAACGCAGTAAATACAGTTGAGAGAAGGCCAATATACCAGGTGTCCCAAAACCCTCGTTTGAGACTGAAACAGTATATAGAGAGACGCAAAAGAAACAACTTTTTTCAATACTTTTCTTCCAAAAGTCATTAATAAAGGAATTATAAGCTCTGAAAGAGGATTGGAAAATATTGTTCTTTTGGCAATGTCTTCTGGATCCTTAAAGTTATGAAAGTAACATTTCAAATTCAGGTATAAGGCACCTAACTACGCATTTACAACGTATTTGTTAGATCCTCCCTCCTTTTTAAATGGTGGTGACTTTTCAGTATTTTATTCCTAACTTTTTATTTTTACGTATTTCATCAAAAATTTACGAAGAGAATATTCTTTAGATTATTTGGCACAAGAAGGCTCTCTTGTTGGATTTCGATAAACCGAACCGTTTTCGAGTAATTGAGGTTTAAAAGTTAACATACGTCCAATGCATTTTGTTATCATAAAATACTGAAAGTAATCCCCTCAAACTACCCATTACAAGGGAGGAAGGATCTCTCAAATGTGTTGCAATTGTAAATGTTCAGTTAGGTGCCTTATATCTGAGTTTCAAGTACTAGTTTGATAACTTAAAGGATTCAGAAGATGTTGCCAAAAGAAAAATACGTTTCATCCCTCTTTCAGGGAATTATAACTCCCTTATTATTGTCTTTTGGAAAAAAAAAGTATTGAAAAAAGTTGTTTCTTTTGCGCCTCTCTATATACTGTTTCAGTCTCACACGAGGGTTTTGGGACAGCCTGTATGTATGTAAATTCGAATACGGTGTGAGTTATAAAAATTTTTTTACAACAACCTTTACTACAGGTCAGCATAGAATCTGACCAAACAAACATCAGATTTATTTTTTCTCATGACACAATTTATGCAATTTGATATTAAATGCAGAATATAAATGAGGATTAATAATATTGAAAATTATTTTAAAGAAATTAAACGAAGTTATTCAAAAGTTTCGTCACAATTTTAATCTTATCAAATTTCTTTTTTAAAATAGAAGAAATTTAGTTACTTTCATTTGTTGTGCTGAATTAGTCACACACTCATCCGTTGGTTTCGAAACATCTTTAATTTCTTTAAAACGGATGTTGTAAATAAAAAATATATGTATATGTATTTAAAACCTAGTTATAAACAAAACAGTTTGAAATAGATAATACAAAAATTTTCCATAATTTTTTTTGTTGACACACGTATTACATTTAATGCGATTTTTCAATTTTTATTTTATTAATTAGTTTCCTGTCTAAAAATTGCTCGGAAATTTAAATTAGAAGCTCACCTGTTTCCTTTCTAACCAAATCAAATAAAATCTGCTAGAAATATTTATTTATAACTTACTGTGGTCGTGTGACACTCGTTTACATCTATTTAGAATATAGATACATACAGAATGTGCATGTATTTCGCATATAAACATATGTTATTTATTTTGAAATGACGACACTTGACTGTCTCTCATGAATTGGGTTTCTGTGAATTACTCGATCAAGATTCGGGTCATATTTATCAGTTTATAACTTTTTATATTCCGGCTGACATCAAATGCATTTCTCGGTAAGCAACACACGCTTTTTTGTTTAATTCATTGAACTAAAGAACAAGTTCGGGTATGTTTTATCGCCGTTTCGAGCGAATTAAAAAGGCGACCGCAAAAAGGTCAAGAGTAAACTGATTAGTCCCAGATTATTATTATTGTTATCACTTAGCATGAAAGTACCGAGAAGAGAAAAGCATATATTCCTGGCAAACGTCTCCTCGAGAATTTTAATTTCGTTCGTGTGAACCGATTTTACAAAATGTCTAGTCATTTTCTAAATATAAATTTTGTCAATAACAAAATTCAAATTCAGACCCGCTCAGCAGTTAGCTCAGTGATTCACGATGAATCAACTTTGGAGTTTAGAGTGACAGAAAAACTGCTAAATATTTGTAATTCTTACACTTAATTACACAGATAAAAATTGTGCGGTGTTTAAGGAGTAAGTAGTTAAATGTTTTTACAGAAAAGTTACATTTTCACCCAATATAATAAAAACTATTCCTTTACTTCTTCAAAGTAAGTCTTTTCGATGTATATTTAACAATCTGTACAGTAGTTAAAAATTTTAAATATGCGAAACGGAGAAATATTACAATTTCACGTTGTTAAAAACGAATTTAACCGATCTGTGTGTTTAAATGTTTCCAAACCGATGAACATATTACAGATTTGAGGAAGTAAATATTATTTCAACAACAAAATTGTGTTAAAAAGTTAGTCAACATACTTTTAATTTGGTCCAAAATGGTGTCCTCAGCAAAATTTTGAAGTTTGGAGTAGTTGTTCGGTATAAGGACAATACTTAATATGAAAGAATAAGTTTATTTGTTCATTCAGCTAACAGTTTCGGTACAACTTAGTGACCTTCTTCAGAGCTTAAAATTTATTAAATAAGGGTTGTAATAAGTGATTAACAAAATTTTGAAAAAATTACCCCTGAACACGAATTAAAGATAACATGACGATAATATTGTTAAACATCTTCTTAAACAGGAATTAAGTGACAATAATACTGCAAAACAACTGAGAACATACAACGCAACCCCACCGAAAATTTACGGCCTCCCAAAAATCCATAAAGAACAAGTCCCACTCCGACCCATAGTTTCCTGTATTGATTCACCTACTTATCAACTTTCTAAATTCATAACAGATATCTTGTCAAAATTAGGCCCTCAATTCATTTACAACACAAAGAAGTATTTTAGTTTTGTTGAAAAAATCAAAGACACTATTATCCCCGATGATTATGTGTTGATTTCACTTGGTGTAACTTCACTGTTTACTAATATTTCTAAACAACTTGTTTTAAAAATCTCAGATGAAGATTGGGAGTGCATTGAACCACACACTAACATATCTAAAAGCATCTTTTTCAACATTGTTAATTTCTTATTCGATAGCAGTTTCTTTGTCTATGACAACAAATTTTACAGCCAAATCTTTGGTACAGCAATGGGTGATCCCGCTTCACCCATCTTAGCCAACATTGTTATGAATAAACTTTTAAATACTGTCATTCCGGAGCTTCCGTTTAATGTCCCATTTTTATTTTGTTATGTGGATGATATTGTCACGGCAATTCCAAAGGATTCCCAAGAGTTGCTTTTATCTACATTCAATAACTTTCATAATAACTTAAAATTTACTTTAGAATTAGAACAAGAAAAGAAACTTTCATTTCTGGATGTGTTACTTGAAAGGTACTATCCTTACTGATTGGCACATTAAACCTACCAATGCAGGTAGAATCATTAACTATCATTCAGTCCATCCCTTAAAACAAAAAATAGCCACCATCAAATCACTTAAACACAGAGTCATCAATTTGTCTCATCCTTCACTTTGGGAAAAAAAATTTAGTATCATTAAACGTCTGGCACGTGATAAAGGCTACCCCAATAAACTCATCAACCACCTCTTGAGTGACATACAATGAACATCAGAGATAGGAAGCGACAGACAAATAAATTAATAGACAGCTAAGACTTAAACATAACTGAAAGAGTTTGATGATCATGAAGAAAAATGCAACCAAAAGAAACAGAAAAATAACATACAATGATAATGATAATAAGGTATAACAAATTGGATGACAGCCTGATAAACAGACAACAAAAGTATAAAATAAATAGGCACTGAATATCCCAGAAAGAAACAGTAAGACAAGCAAATAAGCAGCAGTAGATAGGGCAGTAAAAAACTGAAACAAATAAACGATCTGGAATATGCGAGCAAGAATAGACTAAAGAAAACAAGAAATAGACAAATAGTTCTGGATAAGAATAAGAACCAACTGAAAATGAGATATAGAACGGACAAACATGAGATTGAGACAAAAATTGCAAACAACATACAACAATACAGGGTTGTGATAAAGAAACGGACAAATTCGATAAATTCGAGCGCTGGTATCCGTCAATTATATTTTATTTTTTGCCTTTTCAGAAAAAAAAAGTCAAACTGATGAACAGTTTAATCATAACAAAGAAACAGATAGACAGGAAGAGACATTAAGATCAAAAGTACCAGAGAAACGGATAGGCAGATACTAGACACAGCCAGACAAAAAATGAGATAGAGTAACAAGCAAACAGTTGACTGACAAGTAAAAATTGAAACAGTTAAACAGAGACACTAAAGGCTTGTTCAATAGCTCTGCACTTTCTACACTTTTAACACCTTTACTCTATTTTTCTCACTCCTACTTATGTTCTATTGTATCCATCGCCCTCAGGAGCGGTTGGTACAAAAAGTATAGAAAAACGTAGAGCTATCGAACATACCTTAAGATAGATACACAGATAGAAAATACATGCCAATAAGAACAAAAAATAGAAACAGGAGTAGACGGAGGTAGATAGACAAATAGGCAGACAGAAAATTATGTAGACGTAGATGAACAAACACGAAATTATAATTTAATTCTAATTCCAAGATAAAATAAATTCCTCTGATTGATTTCCAAATAAGTTGCCATATCAATGGAAAACAAAATGCGACACAAATAATATGGCGAATTTTATTTTTAAGTTGTTCAATAAACCAAAAATTCTTATCACGTCGTGATGTTATCTCTAGCCCGGATAAACATTAATTGCGACAGCGAAAAACAAACGTGTTTTCAAGATGTGTACTAAAGATCGGCCCTGCACTCAAAAGTACACTGCGCACCACGTCCGAAAAATACGTGCATATCTTTCTGTCGTAGTATTATCCTTTCGAAGGCAATAAACAATCTTATCGCAGTTCAATATAAATAACACTGTGGCGTGATATTGTTTAAAGTCAATCTAAAAGCGGCGATAAGGATTAAAATAAACACATAAAAGACGAAGGGCATTGGCCGATTGCAGAGACCGAGCGGTCTTTCATTGGTCGGAGACGTCGGCCAATCAATTCGGCGTCGCGACGCTCGCTTTCTTGAACGACGCTGCGCATGGTATATTCAAATGGCGTCTCGCCTTCACGTATTCGATAAAAACGGAATGAATTATAACTCTGTTCTGAGAAATTTTAACGGAAATTATGTTAATTAGCTGACTACCACGCGATGATTAATAAACAGCAATTATTATTATTCTGATTAGTTCTTCAATTCCCAGTTACTGAGCGTAATTTTTCCAAGACTTGTGGAGAAATTATCAAGAAATACGGCTTTTTATAAATTGTAAACTCTTAATGAAATACAAAACTATGAATACTGTTCAAAAACCTCAACAACAAATATGTACTTCTTTTGAAACGTTTTAAAAAATTGTAACTGTGTCTTTAACTGACCGAAGTAAATTATTAAAAATGTATTTGTTTGAAAGACATTAGTTATGAGTACCTAAATCATTTGCTCGAAAGTCATCTAATAAAAAGTCGCTTGTTCAAAAAGTAATGAATCAAATCGTAAGTAAGAAAATATTTTTTGTACCAAAATCTGAGTTTAAACTTAAATCTCCAGAAAAAGATTGATAATTATAATTTGGAACGAGTTGAATATTTTTTATTATTTCAGACAAAACTGCACCCTTATCATTGAATACAAATAAAAATGTTCTCGTGCATTGTTTCTTTCATTTAATTCAATGTTTCCAATATTATAGTAGTACAAAAATATAATTGTTGTCAAGTAGGTTTTTCGTCCTTTGAAATGTTATTTTCAAAAAAACATTATTTTTCTGAATTTTTCCTTAAAAATTTCAAAATGAAAACAGAATATGAAAAGAAATTGAAAAATGAGGAAGTAGGGAAAACATTAAAATATCATACGTTCAAGAATTCCCACGTTTGGAGTTGGCGTTGACTCGGTAAAGGTATGTCGATGCTGCAGTCGTAACCAGCTGATCTCACTTATTTCATTTGACGTTTTATATTAAATAAAGACATACCGTGTTTCTTGTTGTCTCAACTCATGGCCAATTCTAAACGTTGAAATTTTTTAACGCATGACAGAATGGACGGAAGGATTGCAAAAATTAACAGAAATAAATTTAGAAGTATATGAAAGAGCATGAAAATGTAAGGACACAAAGAAAAATACAAAAATCAGAATTATACAATAAAATTCAAAAGAAAGAGACACAAAGAATTAAGAAGAATTAAACGTCAGAAATTGGCAAAAAGAAGCTGAAGATAAAAGTTCTCAGATAAAGTATTAAGGAATTTATAATGGAATTTAAAGGAGACTTTAAATTTAAAGTCACTTTCAGAAGCCAAAACAAATATAAAAACACTCATGTTTACACATCAGAATGTTACTTTAATTTTAAAGTCCCCCTTAAGTTCCATTATGAAAGTGGCCCTAAGTCTAAGGGCCAACTTCTGAAACATCACTCATACTCAACTCATATTCAAACTTGACGTTTGACGTTATTTCTGATTCAGAGATGCTTTTATATTTACTCATATAATCATGTTTATTACGCTCAGTATAGGTATTTTGATCATCAGTGATTTACGAAGAACATCATTAAATTATTAAAATGAATTTATGAAATTAATATCAAACTGTCGATTTGAGTAAAAGTTGAGTATGAGTGATGTTTCAGAATTTGGCCCTTAAACATAATCAAAAATACACGACTGAAATTCAATTCAAAATGAACACAAAAATATTTAAATTAATTAGAAGACAACTGAATTTACAGAAAGTAGAAAAGTCGGTAATAAAAATTCAGATTCTTTTCGAAAAAAATGTAAATGAAATAAACAGAATTCAAAGCGAACGGCATGGCAAAGAGAGTGGAAATTTAGAAAGAAAAGGGAGAGGAACCTAAACATAAAAGAAATGGAGAAAGATTTCGTGTCAAGCATTTTAATTTTAAAATGCTAAAATATATACAGGCTGTCTCAGAAAAACTGTTCCTAACTTTCAGAAGTAGTAGAGGGCATGTAATTAAGCAGCTTTTATTAATGAAGTTGTGTCGGGAAATGTTTCTAGTTCAAGTTAAAATGAAATAAAGAAAATGAGAACTAAAAATAATCTCGATGAAAGAAGTAACATTTTTATTTATTTCTAGTAGCTACAAAATTTTAGTTAATTTCGATTTAATAAGAAAACTTGAAAAATTATAAGAAATGTCAAAACTAAGGCTACCACTTTGGATACATAACGATGTATGATTGAGCGACGAATTCTTCTGAAGACGATCACGAATGGTGTCAAAAGCAAGAATAATTCGAGCCACTAATTCCGCTTCTGTGTTGACATTGACGTTCGATTTAATATGAGCCCAAATGTAAAAATGAATTGGAGTCATATCTAGCGATCGTGCAGGTTAAGGCTCTCTCCCAATCCAGCGATTGCCCTTTTAAAGATGGTCCTTTTCCTTTGCCTGCACGATCCCATGTTATGACTCCATTTCATTTTTACATTTAGGGTCATACTAAATTGAACCTCTATGCCAACACAGAAGCGGAATTAATGGCTCGAGTTTTTTTACTTTTCATGCCTTTCGTTATCGTCTTAGATATTTCGAAGAATTCGTTGTTCAATTATACGTCGTCATAACTTATTTATGCTTCCAGAATGGTGGCCTTCATTTTGAACATTTCTTACAATTTTTCAAGTTTTCTCAATAAATTGAAATAAATTAAAATTGTGTATCTACTAAAAATAAATAGAAAAGTTACTTCTTAATCGAGATTATTTCTAATCCCCATTTTCTTTATTTCGTTCTAACTTAACGCAGAAACATTTTTAGCCACAACATTATTAATAAAAGTTGCTTAATTATATGACCTCTACTACTTCTGAAAGTTAAGAACAGTTTTTCTGAGACACCCTGTATAAATGAAAATTTTAATTTGCGGCAAAATGAGATTTTTAGGAAAAGAAATCTTCAAAAATTACTCTTAAGCTCCATTCAGATTTTGCGATTTTTCTTGCAAATATTTTTTTCACAACGCAATTTTAAAAAATGTCAACGTGTAATAAGCAATTATTTTTCTCATTGACATATTACACGTTGACATTTTGTAAAATTGCGTTGTGAAAAAAATATTTGCAAGAAAAATCGCATCGTCTAAATTGAGCTTTAGATTGAACATTGATTCTAGAAAAGACCAATGGTAAGAGCATTTCTTCCTCTTTTGCATTTTTTCCATCTGCCTTAATTTTTATTTGTCCATATCGATCATCCTGTCATCCTTTCATCTTTTCTTCCTTTCACCTTTTCATCCTTCCATCCTTTCTTTTCTGTGCTGATGTTTCGATTACCCTTTTAAATAATATGTATAACCGAATTCATTTTCGTAATACCTTTTCCGTAGCTTCTTCTCTGTTCTCTTCTCCTTGATTATTTGCTTTAGTTCTTCTGTCTTTCTTAACAATATTATAAACATTTTCTTCAGATAATTCATTCCTATTGCAACTATTAGCCTTTTATGTTCAAGATTCGCATCCGTATTTATCGTCGTTATATTTTACTGTAGTATACTCTTATGTATACCGGCTGTTTCAAATTGGGTGTGCACTGAAGGGATCTCCTGAGAGTTACAGATTCGGTTAAATTGAAGAAAAGTTGCACCAGTCATTGCTTAATTCGTATCCATTAACAGAATCAATTTTCTCTTAATTGTTCTTGAAGTATTGGTGAAAATATAAAAATATCAATTTTCTTTTTTCCTCTGTAACTCCCTTATTAAAAATAATTTAGAAATTCTGTCTTAACTTTCTACAGGTACTTTTGGATTCTACTTTAAATAGGGGCAGTAGAATTGTGGTCACACGTTTCGTTTCTCCGCGACCATCCTCAGTTTACATTTTTTAAATATAACGTATACCTTTTTATTATCGTATTTGTTGCCATTTTTTCTCCTGATTGTAATGGTATATCACACTTAATTGTTGATATTAATTTGAAGCTTAAATAATACAGATTTTTATATGAAAATTTTATTTAATACATAATTTCAAATATTTAGTTCATTTTCTTAGGTATAGTGTAAATTTAAATGAATTATTTAATATCTGTCTCTTTAGTTATTGTATAATAAATTCTTTTAACGGACACTGATATTGCACATTTGTAGTATCCGTGAAAAGAATTTGTTATACGAGATAGTTGTTGACGAGGCTAATTTTACAAACAAGGGAATATTTAATAGAAATGTACATAGATATTGGTCCAGGGAGAATCAAAAAAGATTTCAACAAGTGTGACCACAGATACAATTTAGCTTAAATGTTTGGTGTGGTATTTGGCATAATAGAATTAATGGTCCGATCATTTACGAAAATCATGTAACAGCTGAACGTTACATGGATTTTTTAAGGACAGCATTGGAAAACATTTTAGATTACATTCCTCTAAATCATATTATGGAATTGTAATTTCAAAATGATGGAGCACCAGCACATAATGCTGAAATAACAACAAATTATTTGAATCAAACTTTTTCTGATAGGTACAAATGGATCTGTCGCGTGGCCTCTAAGATCACCAAATATTAGCCCTTTGATTTTTTGTTGACTGATTGATTGATTTTATTGATTTTTCCTCTTCCGACATTTGAATGTTAGTTATTACTATTTAGTAAGTAAAAAAAAGTACTAAGGAATAAATTTACTTATTAAATAAATCATGACGAAACTGTATCAAGCTTTTTTTATCATATTTTAACTTTACTTGAAAAAAGTATTAATTGTTATACATCACTGCAATCAGCAGAAAAAATGCTATCGAATAGAGTAATTAAAAGATATACGTTGTATTTAAAAAATCGAAACTGAAGATGGTCGCGGAGAGACGAAACGTTTGACTTCAATTCTGCCGCCTCTATTCGAAGCAGAATAAGAAAGTGCCTGTAGAAAGTTAAATCAGAATTTAAAAATTATTTATAATAAGAGAGATACAGAGGAAAAAAGAAAATCGACATTTTTACATTTTGATCAATATCTCAAGAAGAAATAAGAAAAAATTTATTCTGTGAATGAATACGAATTAGGCATTGATTTGTGCAACTTTTCTTCCATTTAACCAAATTTGTATCTCTTACGGTTTAGAAGATCCCTTCAGTGCACACTCAATTTGAAACAGCCGGTATAGTTAATTGCAAAAAGATCGAGTAGGTACATCGAAAAAATCAAGAGTGCGAAATCTTACAATTTTCTGACAAGGTCTCTTTTGTAGCATTTAAAAAAATTAAAATTCTATGTTTTTCAAACATTTGCTTTTAGACAAATTATATAATGTCCTTATTGACCAAACCTTCCTCTAATTTAGAAAGAATTAGAACTTTGTCACTTTTAGTTAACAGTGACATTTTGTTTGTCATTTTGACAGCAAAAATGACGACACTGACACGAACGAATTAAACCCGAGAAAATTAACTGCAGGTACTCGATTTTTTTAATCGTCTGTACTTTGGTTTCCCGTCTTTTTTTAAAGAAAAAATTTAGCATAATATACACTAACGCTAAGAAAATTAAAGCATAAATTTTGTTATTACCTGAGTTAGTAACTATTGTTTTTATTACAATTGTTACTAAACCATTAGTCTATACAATAAATTTATCTTGCGTTTATGAAACCGAGCCCTTATGTGTTAAATAATTAAAAGTTGGTTTTTAATATTTTCTTTGAGCTGCAAATATTCATGTATTCAGTAACCTCCACAAGGTTGACGATGGTTAACATAACATAACATACTTAATCCTAATATCACAATGACATTTAACACAAATGTAGGCCGCGTTAAGTGAACGGTCAAGTTGCACAAAATCCTCAAGTCAACGGTCAGACCAAACCACGTGATTAGTAAACGAATCTGGACGTTGACTTGATGAGTTTGTGCAAGTTGACTATTCATTTAACGTAACCTTAACGACGATTAAATTTTGTAGAACAATAAATTTATTTGGATTTATTATTTGTAAACTTTTTTGAATTGACATTAAAATAAGTTTGGTAAGTCTAAATAAGAAATGTCTTAAATCATGTATCCAATATGACCTCCACCTACATTGCGACGAATTTAAAACATTTACCATCATCATTATTAATTTATATCAAACTTGTTGATCCTTTGTCAAAAAATTTTCTTAGTTTTCAAAGAAGTTTTGAATGTTTATATTATTCATATGGTGTTAAACTCATGCTCGATTGGTTCACAACTTACATATTCCTACTTATACACGATTACAACTTTGTCGAAATACATCATTGATGAAAATACTTTGAAATTTATCAAAAGCATCTCTGACAAAATAAACCCAACTGCCAACAATCAACTGCCACCAGTCAATCTCCTATTAATAAAATGTGTTCTTTGCATTTGCGAAAACATGATAATTATAAAATAATAAGCACGCACACAGAAATATCTGGATTTTTCGCAATAACAATTATTAAAAATTCTAACAAGTATCAGCTGCGTTAATTTCCGACATGTGTAATCAACTACTTCACTCTTTCATGGCCAATCTTGAGGAGCAGTTTTCTAGATCGCCCGATATCATTCTCAGTGCATGATAAAAATGTCACTTGCTTCACTCATAATTTGTCAACATATCAACCAATTCTTTAACTTTCATTCACTATCACTATGAACTTGCACGTTGAAGTCATTGAATTAAAAAAGTAATACGAGAAGAATTCCAATGGTTGATCTTCAGTGACAAATCCTTTTTCTGCTGTTGAGAATCTGATGGGCAGTTATGTGACAGAAGGTCTAAGCTTCAGAGACTAATTTTAACTTTGTTTTATACATCATTCTGGCTTGATATGATTTAGGGTACCATGCGCCATAGAAGTCGATTTCTTTAATTTTTATTCAATACCGATCAATACAGTCTTTTTCTTTTGCTTTTCCCCCTTTTCTCAATTATGTTTCCGAACTTGTCAAATAACTTTCCAGTCCGCAGGCCTACTAAACATTGAAAGGACTGGAAAGTCATTCGACAAATTAGGAAACACCTTTGACAAAAAAGGAAAAGCAATAGAAAAAGACTGTAAATGAACGATGTTCTTGAAGTTGTGCTTCATCCTTGCTTAGCAGCACTGTATAGCTTTCGCCATAGTACTGCGATTATGTCTTGAATGTACCTAGAAGAACAAAACACTGATGCCATGCCAAAACTCGAAAGAGACTTACGCTTCTAGAACACGTATGGGATGTGATACTCTAAAAACTATAACATTTCACAATCTTTCAACCAGCCTAAAGCAATTTGATAATTCAGTTTCAAATAGCCTTGATAATATTTCTTAGAAAAATGAATGTCATATTTTTTTATTTGTTAAGCGTTTGTCCAATAAATTGTCGTTTAAAATGTGAGTCATTTGTTATTTTCAATGAATCTAATCTTAAACCAAAAATTCTGATTTATGCAACAACCTTTTCTAAATGCTTCGCTTTTTTTGGCAATTAATATATTTTAATAACGCTACACATTCTATTAACATTAGTAAATTCAAATAAAAATCGTTTGATGAAATAATCGTTATTAGTTATTTAAATGCAAGGCTGAGTAATGTTTAATTTAACGTCGTGCTTTGTGTGAAACTACATTGAAGTCCAAATAAGAAATTAATAATATTTAACAAAAAAATAAACGTAGGGCCATAATGTACAAAAATTAGTTAGTAAGGTAATCTAATTTATATAAGTATATCGCTTGCATAAATATCAGTTTGCGTTGATATTTGCTGAGACTAAATTAATTTTATTGGAGTAATTCGCAAATGAGAGTAAATTAATAGCAAATATTATAGTTCAGTCAACTTTCAAAATCAATCGAAATTTCGCTGTTTAATTGACACTTACTTGAACATGGTACAGCGAAACATCGACAGAAGATGCTTATTCAATCAGAATTTTTATCATAAATATGGACAAAAGGCCACTTGTATCATGTGCTGCAAGATGCAATTTTTACTATGCGCCTGGTCTTCGGCAACATGCGCTATTTGCACGCGCAATTTTTAGTCACATTTTGGTGACTGGCTATCTATTTAACAAAAATCCCTTTAATTTTTACAGTTATTTGTACGCTAGACTGCATTTCTGTTAAAGATTAGTCAAAGATTTAATTCTATATTGTTGGGGCATGTCATGGCAACGATACATAAATAAGATATGTTGTCAATGTGTCATTAAAAAGTATTCCATGTTTTATAATGTTCCTGAAATAAAACACATATTAAACGAGGTTTGGTTGAATCACTTTTCTGGGTCAGAACCCTAACATATATTATAACATAATTATTAAGATATTGTACCAGAAGATGTACGTGAGGAGTAATTATCAAAGTAACTTAGGCCCAAGTTCAGAAAAGCCACTTGAGTGGAGTGCGCACTCCACTCACACTCAAAACTTGTTTGAAATTGAAATTTGCTTTTATATTTACTCTCATCAGTGATTTAGGATAGAAATTTAAAATATCATTAAAATGAAAATTAAAGCTTTTCTGAATTTCAAAAAGAGTGAGTGGAGCGCCTCTCTCCAATCAAGTGAGGTTTTTGAATTTGGGCGTTAATTAAGAACACTCAAATAGTTACACATATTTACGCTCGGAAGCTGTTAAATTACACAAAAATTGCTGAAATGAGAAGCAGCGAGCAAGTGCCATTTTTATGTTCTTCATTATAATGCATTACATATGTACGTGTAATGCTAGCTTAATATAAACATCGAAGTAATGAACCGTTTGATATTAATTTTATACGCAACAACACAAATTAATACATCAATTCAGTTATTTTTTTCTTGTAACGCGCGTTTAATACGCAACATTTCAATGGACATACAAATTTTCTTCTTTCGATTAAATTTCAGTTGATGTGTATCCATTAAAAAAAGTATACATTTAATGATCATGTTAGGTTCCGGACCAGCAGAAAAAAAAAGCTAATTAAATTTCAGAAACCGATCGTCTAGAAAGTGTCTCCATTACCACGCATCGTTAATCAACCAGAAATGACTCCACTGAATCCCTAATATCACGTTACACGAAGCACACAGATAGATGGATGACGATGCTCCTATCGTTGTTTGCGGTAATATTTCATTAACGATAAGATTCCATAATCAGATTTTTTTTAGCCGCGTGTTTTACAATTTAATTACTATACGTTATCGTACCGAGCGTTAAGCTGTCGGTGAGAAACCTGTGGATTATTTGAAATGAAGCAACTGAGTTTATTACACCCCCATAAAATTTTGAAAAAAGGATGAGTCTTTGTTTATATTATATTCTAGATGTTTACATCGTTTTACAATGAAACAAATATTTAACCACCAGAAATACTTCTATACATTAAAAAAACATAATTTTCCATACTCATTATAACTTATCATTTGTTTAACGAGTCCAATGGCCTTACATTCTGCCAAACGATTATTTCTAAGTATTCTTTATTATTATTTTTTTTTGAAAATTAACAAACCAAAAAAAATTATAACAAATTTCTCACACACATGTGAACTAATACAAGTTCTTGTGGTCTCTTTATGCAAGAAACAATAAATTTTAGGTTTTTATAAATAGAATCCGTTTTCCGAAAGTGTATCAGCTTAACCTCGCGCTAATGAAGTGTAATACCATTTAAATGTTCAAATAATTATGTTTACGATTTATCAGACCGCAGTCATGAATCTTCGTGAAATGAAATAAACAAAATTCGTGTAAGGTCGGAGAGATAAGGAATAGTGTGGAATATTCCAACGGCGACGACGACGACATCGTAGACCGCAGGATATCAATTTTTACCAGATAACATCGACGGGACTTATCGTCACTTTTAATTACACGCACATATCACTGGATGAAGATTTCTCGAAGGAAACAATTCATTTCGAACATTTCAGTTCTTACTCTTTACTAGTTGAAAAGTTATTTTTAGGTTTAGCATAGATTACTTCATCCTAAGTTAAGTGCCTTGATTTCTTTCCACGCAAACACCCCTTTTTCCACTTTTTCTCAGATCCAATCATTCTATGTCTTTCTTGGCGTCCCCCTATTGACTCTCCTGGGTACTCGCGATTCATACCCTTTTTGTTAGTCATCATCTTAACTGTCATCTCTTATTCTATCACTTTTTGTTCTACATATTTTCTTAAGAATCGATTTCTAGCTAACTACTTTTTCTTCTTACTTCTTTAAAATATATCTTTATTAATTTCTTTATCTACCCTTGCATTACTTTGAATTATTTATCGACCCTAAATATTTATGTCTTTTTGAACTTAACAATAGTTTTAATTGTGAACTGACTAATAAAAAATGAGTATATTACATTTAATGAGGGAATTTTTAACAGAAAAAGAAGGAACTGAGATGTTAAGGCTCTACAAAATCTGAAACGTCTTACATTAATAAATTCACTGTAATCAAAACGTTTAAATTTAATATTTAAGGAAACTTTTCAAAAATCAGAACGTCCTAATCATTCTCGTCGAAAACAGAAAGCCTAATCCTTATGCATTTACTAGAAAACTTGAAGTTCCTCAAAAGTCAGGGATGTGGAGTGATATGAGTTAAATACAATAGATTTCAATTTGAATTTTATGAAGCAGCAAAGGAAACATTTTTAAATAGAATTGGAAGATGTACTTGCCCCTACGCTTTCGCTCATGTTTCGGTAAATTACCATTTTCAAATCTATAACATCTTCGCAAAAGCATATGAAAGAAGACATTTTAGCTAGAAGTGATTAAAAAATTGTATTTTGAATCAAATTTTATAAAGTCAACAATACTATATTTTCTGTGGAAATAGATAATAAGAAAATTTTCATTAACTGAGTACCTTAATTTTCCAATCTAATTCGTTAGACTTTTTGGTAACATTTAGAACATGTTACGTAGAAAACTGAATGCAAGATTTAATAGAAATCGAAAAATACAAATACAAATAAAAGCAGAAAATTTGAATATAAAGAAAAATAGAAAATACTATAATAGTTGTAAAGAGGTAAATATTAGAATTCGAAACATGTATTATGAAAGCTCTGAACAATTCCTGTTTCATAAACAATTAAATGAATTATTTTTTGTGACCAAATATGTATAGTGTGGACATGAATCATGGGTATTAAGCTATTAACTAAAGATTAAACTCCAGATTTGTGACATTAAGAAAAATCCTGACCGATTTGATAAAATAAGATGTGACAATATAGATAAAGTGATCGAAAATAAAATGATTCGTGCCAAAAAAATAAAAGCAATAAAGATAATTCGACTAAATCAATGTCACACTAATAACTAAGTGTATATGAGAAATAAGGAGGAATAAAAAACTAATTCAGAACGTTGGTTAGAATAAGAAAGTAACAAAGGATGGAAAAAGTGAAAAAATGTAATAGATGAGAATAAGTAAATAACTAATAATAATCAATAATAATAAGTGAATACATTTACTTCTTTTTTCTTCTTTCTTTCTAAAGCTTTCTTATCAGTTATTTTATGTAATTCTTTTAATCGTTTTTTTACACTTTCGCCTTATCATTCCATTTTATTATCTTTTTTCCTCCTACTACTGCTCTGCGTAGATAAATCAACCGAATAAAATTTGACTAGCATAAGTCAAGCAACAAAATACTACGTAAAAGTCAAAGCAAAGCATGAAGACTGCTGCTAAGTCAAAGAATCTTTATGTAGCTATCTCCTTCTAACTTTCGTGAAACAACCTGGCGGCTTTTGTCAAGTCACGTCATTTCGTCGTATAATTTCGTAACTTATATTTTATACTATCGGGATGTAGTAAAAAAATAATCTGTACTCTTATCAAAAATTTATTTGGACATACATATTGTGTGATTTTTTTTGAATTATTGTATTAAGACTTGATACACATGTATAAAAGTTTGAGAAATAAAAAAACAAAAAATTATATACAATTGAATTTCCAGACGTCACGTCGTCTAGTGCATCGGACGATAAGTGTTTTCCCATTAGTACATCGAACGATAAGTATTTTTCTATGAAATTCAAACTGCGTACGGGAAATTTTAAAACAAACAAATTATACCCTTATCGCATCTTATCGGAGCTGTTTTGCACCGAAATTTTTATCACGCACGCAAAACTCGATTGGAACTAATCCGGGCACTAATCTATCCGATATTTACGAGTTTAAAAATTAAAGCCCGAATTATTTATCTTGAGTAAAGGCTGCTTTGTCGTCTCTTACCTTAATTCTCTGCGTTAGATAAATAAATCCGAACGGATTAGACGGGGTGAAAGTTTGCTTGGCGGTGATGGAAAGTAAAAGTCTGCCGAAGAAATTAACGAATACGCAATAAAACGTACGGTGATTATTTCACAGTAGAAACCTGTGAATATGATTTGCTTTCTCTGTCATGTCATGAACTTAAGAATTTGATGTTAAGAGCGTTTTTCTTTAATAACTCAGGTAATTGCTGGGCTGTTAATTAACGCTGTTTAACACCACATTGTATTTGAACACTCGAACTGTAGAGATAAAGTAAGTAACTTAAAAAGTACAACGAAAATTAGTTTTACATTTTCATCTATTTAAATGCAATATTTTATTTTATTTTAATTTTATTGTAAATTAATTTTGTAACTCTTGGAAACGTTCACCTTTGATTTGTCATCATCCTAATTAATGATAATCGAAAAATCATCATCAGGTAGGTGTCATTAAGTCCAACATAATGTGACTCACAGTCAAAGTATGCGTGCATATATCGAATAAATATAAATATTAATCTTTTTGACTTCCCGACCCTTCGGGAAATTATTATTATTATTATGAATTCAGTTATTGTATGTAAGTGCGACGGTTTATTTTTAGAAAGCACCTACGACGAGATTTAGCGAAAATACGATGAAAAAAATATCGCGCGAACCTAATTACGTAGTACAGAGTTTCATCATGCACAACATCAAGGCTATTTCTGACTGATAATCGATTCACGGATTTCATTAAGGTCAAGGTTTCAGTAACGTTTTTTGCCGAATATTACTATATAATCTTGATCGTATGGTCAATATATCGCGATAAACTGAAGCGTCGGAAATTCGATGAAGATAAAATGAGAGAAATCGATGAAGTTGAAGTGATTATTATTTTCGAAAGAAATCAATTTTTTTTAAAGCAATCTTTAATTTAAATGAGTGTGTAGTGTACACGTAAAACAGAATCATTCAATTCTTGACAATTTCTATTTAAGCTTTACTATCTTCAACAATTAAAGCATGGCATTCTCAAAGGGTGCCAAAAACGTAATTCCTAGAAAATTAAGTAAATGATCCTTGTTGTTGAAGGCGCGCTAGAGAGAGAGTCATCTATGTATAATTATATAAAATATTTCCACATCAGACAGACACTTAGAACCTTTTCGAATGTGTGCAGCAAGGCACATAGATCCCTTTTACAGAAAAATACGAATTTAGCAAAATTTGGCACTTAGACCCCTTTGGGAATACCACGCTCCAATTTACATTTTGCTAATTATCTACTAAAAAATCATCTTCACAGCTTTTTGGTAAAGCCTTCGATCTCGACACTTACTTCGGCTCTACTTTACGAAAAATATTTGAAAATTGTAGTGTTGCTTATACACGAGCATTTTCAATTACGATCGTTTCATATACTCATAGTCTTCTTTGGTGATTTTTCAAATTTTTGATGTCATGGCCCTATTCCAATAACTCACGGATTATGACCTCCCTATGACTATCACAGTTTTCAAATTTAAAAAAAGATTATTAATTTTTATATTGATATATTTATAATAATTATTAAATTTCTGAAAAAAGCATAACAACCGAAATGACTTTAAATATCTTGGTCCTTTGGTGCAACGATATATCAATGTGTATTGATATTTCCATTGTTGCTAACAATTTCGAAGCTTTCCTTAATGTAATCTTAAAATCCCTTAGGGGATTGCGGCATACCAAATTAAGAAGCTCTGCGTCTTAGAAACCAAAGTTATAACTCCAGGAAAATTAATCCTACTTACTTAATTTCCTTATCAGAAAATAGAAATGTTAAAAACAAATTAAGCTCATACTGTGTAACCCGAACGCGGCTCAGCAATTTCGTTAAATATAGCCTGTCCTAAATACGTGTAATCTCGCTATGAGACCTTCATATTATTGTAATTATCGCTAATTATTATTAAAGTTACCTGCTAATGGATGACAACATAGGTAACTGTAAAACAAAACGTACATTTATAGTTGCTAATGTAATTTGGATTTGAGTTAATCTTCTTTGTTTACCATTATCATCTTTTGCTTCCAAAGTACTCATGATTTAAGTTTATCGCATTTGTTTTCGTAAACTTTATTCATTGATCTCCGGTGATTATCAGTTAATGAAACGCGATGGATTCGTTAAATGACTTAAATAGGTACAAATCGTGTTATCATATAGAACTGAAATGTAATCAATATAAAATGTAATCATAGTATCAAGCGGGCAATTTTATTATCAGTTATTTTTAGAATCAGAGAAAAAGTTCATTTTCAGGATGTTCACATTATCTTCAAAAGTATCTTATTTCTTTCAGCTTATAGCTTAGAATAAAAAAACAAAGAAAAAACTGGAGAGACCAAGTTGGATGTAAAAGAAAAAGGTAGCATTTATTTGTTCATACCAGTCTTCCGAAAAAGAAACTTCATTGGTTTACTTTTCTGAATGAAACTCGAATCAATTATTCAATGATAAAACCTGCCCCAATTTTTTAACATTAATAGAAAAGTCAATATTTATAACAACAAAAATATTGATAATGCATTCTCTAGCCTTCACTCTTCACTGCACCGAACAAGGTAAGACGTTAGTTAATCAAACTGATAAATAATTGGATGTTCGTTTTCTAGGGTAGTTTATTAATGAATAAGGATCAGCGCAAACAAGTAAGAGTACTTATGACAAACATGAGTAAAACAATTGCGGTAATTCCAGATAAATAGTCTAGGACTTTTTGCGAGCGACTCCGAATGAATTTATTCCTAGTAAAACCCATCCACTATAAATTCCTCAGACTTTCGGCTTTCAGAATGTTATTAATAAAATGGAGGTCATGTATGCAAAAATACTAATTCGTTTTTTTCTTTCTCTCGTTTGTTAATCCGAAACCACAACTTTGGATTGCGTAATCGTCGGAATTTGTTTAAATTTCAAGTATTATGGAAATGAGTGCCCTTGAAAAAATTAGTGCTCACGTGTTTGCCTGATTAACAAAATTAAACTTATTTTTACTTCAGTTTCGTTTTTTTTTAATTTTTCTTGCATTTTTTTTTCGTTTGTAAAATAAAAAGAAAAACTAAAGGTATGACACACTTAGAGCCCGCGCAAACTACAGATTTTCTATCGGCCAATAGTTTGTTCTGAATCAAGTTACGAGAAGTATGATTACGTGGCCTCTAATAATTTAATGTACAGCCACGTATCACATTTCTCGTAGCTTAATGCAGAATAAACTATCGGCCGACAGTAAGTCTGCAGTGTGCGCGGGTTCTTACGCTTTTGTTTTGAAACAAAATATCAAGTTACTAGGAAATATTTTCAGAAAAGATTTCCTAATTCTGCACGGATTAAAATTCTTAAGGAAGTTCTTACTATTCCGGATCATCTCCCTAAAAGAAAGTAAAGTGTTCTAATGTCTTTATGGTTTGTCGAAAATAATCAACAGAGATGGTGTTACGATACGAAAACTTTCTAGCTTCAAATGGCTTTCTGAAAAAAATACACTCACCACCAACAAGAGAACAATTTAGAGATCAAGAATTGGGATCAACATGTTTGGATCATATTTATATAAGAGGTTTTTATCGTAAATCCTTTGGAACTATCGTCGAATCTTCAACATCGGATCACTATACGCAGTTGGTCTGACTAAGACTAGGTATACGGTTAATTGTGAGTAAATGAAGGAGAGGCTCATTGAAACTTGTGTGGAAATGAAATAGAGATATTACAATGTTGCGTGCGAAGTTAGGAATGCTGCGGCCGGAGCCTGGCCCGCGTTATCAATCGGCAACGTCGATTGATTTAGCTATTTCGTTTACTCATGCTCTTTCTACTATTCTGTCCTTCACTTACTCATGATAAACGCATAGCCAGTGGTGGTCAGGCCGACCCAGTATAGTTATCGCCACTATAGACGTCAACACAAGCAAAAATGATCCAATCATATCCAATCTGCAAGAATATAAAATTGACAAAATTAAATTCCAGGCTTTAATTAATGCCTCATTTCCCTCGCAAAAATTTGAAAATATACAAAGTCCTGATGAAATGTATCAATGTATTATATAACTCTTACCATGCTGCGATAAAAGGGGCTACAAGATACGAGGACATCTAGAAAAAGAAAAGATACTCCGCTCAAACCCTGGTTGAATAAGAACATTCTCGAGATAATGTACTCACGTGATAAAGCTTTCAAACTCTGGAAAAACTGTCCACAGTCTATGAAAATATTCTACAGAAATGCCTACAAGAAAGTCAGAAATCAAGTAACAGCCTTAATAAATAAATCGAAGCAAATTTATTTTAAGAATTCATTCGAAAATTACAGAGAGGATATTAAACATACTGTTATCAATGAAGCCCTGGGCTCTAAACCATATCAATCTGTGGATGATATAATCATCAAAAATATATGAAGGTTCCACTACCAAATGCAATAAAAAAATTTAGTGATACGTTTCAAAATCAGGTCACCAACATAACTCACGTATGTGACACAAAAATATAGGATAATTATAAGACAATTTTCACTCACAGTGTCAATCGATATTTATACCTCCTCCTACGGATGATAATATACACAAAGTAATTATGTCCATGAATACGAGCAAGTCAGCGGAAATTGATGGCATGAAATTTAAAGACATAGGCTTATACTTATCCCTAAAATTCAGTCTTATCCCCAGCAATTTAAAAACAGCGATTGTTCGGCCTATTTATAAAAAAGGACCTCTTTCAAAATATGAGAATTACAGGCCCATTTCCATTCTGTGTGCTATTGACAAAATTATGGAACGCTACATCTCCAACATGCTCTTGAATTACCTTAAGAAATTCAATATAATTGACAACCGTCAATATGGTTATCAGCAAGGAAAGAGTACGTCACAAGTATTGGAAGTCTTCAGTTCATGTCTTGGCTACGTTTACTGATTTTTCAAAGGCCTTCGATAGCATTAATATGATTTGCTCATAATTTCGCTGGAGAAAGTGGGAATAAGGAGTTCCTTACTTGACTGGTTCAACAACTATCTGAAACATAGAAAAAAATGTAGCAAAAATCGGGGACACTATGGATGATAATTATGAGATGACTTGCGGAGTATCGCAAGGAAGCATATTGGGTCCCCTACTATATCTTGTGTACGTAAACGATGTTGGCAGTTGCTTTAAGCATTGCAGTTACTATCTCTATGCGGATGACACCGCCATATTGGCATACCACAGAAATGTGAAGACAGCATTAATAATACATGACCGATGATTTCCATAATTTTCAACTTTGGGCCCACGATAAACAATTAACACTCAACCCCCACCAAAATCAAAGTAATGGATATAAGATCTCCACATATACAAGTACAAAATGAAATTAACATCACATTCCATACAACAGAATGTTTACATAAAAACGCAGTTACTTGTCTGCTCTAGCAAGATTAATGTGGTTGACTCATATACTTACCTAGGATTGATCATTGACCACAAATTTCTCTGGCAACAGCAGATCAACAACTTAAGTAAAAAACTAAGAATCATTGCAGCTAGATTCTATTACTTGCAATTCTTCATGCCCAAATTCATACTAAAGACAATATATCTCACGATGGTGGATTCTGTTATAAGATGTGGTTTAACATCATGGGGCTGGGCTTCTACTGTCCACCTTCAAAAAATAGAACATTTGCAAAACAGGATAATTAAATACATGACGCCGACAAACATTGAGCGAAATGAACGATATAAACACTGGAATATCTTACTCGTATAGAAATTACTCTTATATGTAATCATCGTGAATCATCAAGAATACTACTCCTCTTCTTATAAGACGCACATATCTCATCAATTGGACACATGCTCGAAACAGGAAGGTGATTGGATAGTTCCCTCGTGGCATAACAAATATGCTGTAAGAACTAAATCTGTGACAATTCCTAAGATTTTCAATAGAATACCAGTGGAACTCAGAAACCTAGAAAGTTTTAACCTAGTTAAGAAAGAAATTAAAAAGTGGTTGCTAAATGAAAAAACACTATTATAGAAGGTGATATGCGGACTTACCTCTGACTGCTGATATGTATTGTATTGTATGTTTCTCACTTTTCTAATCGCAATTACTGTAAATACTCTCATTTTACAAATTCTACTAAAAGTTGTAACCATACTTACTTGTCGAAGCCGCTAACAAGCCGTAAGTGCTTAGCGGCGAGTGTGCATTTCTGAAACTGATTCTATTTTTGAATTTGTAGATTTAATGGTATTTACAGGTTTTTTTCTTACGTTTATTTAATGGGATTTATATGTTTTAAGCGGTTTATGGGACTCTATCGAGGGATCATATCAGGAGAGCGTATCAGCATAGGATTATAATGGCACTTACGCCTTTCTGAAATGACGCCCTCCATATGATTATGTTAATTATTAAGTGATTCATTTCTTTTACTCAATGTAATAATGTAGTGAAATCTGTCAGTTAATAAATAAAAATTTAAAACAAAAAATGGCATTTTTATGTAAATAGAAGGGTTTTATATGCACACATTTATAGACCCGAAAACAGCGCAACTTTTTTATAATTTAACCGTCTTTGTATCTCTTGTAGTTTACGAGATCCACACAGTGAGCCTTTAATTAGTTATAACCCTGTATATGTATAAATTGAAATTAAAAGTAATTAGCTCTCAAAAACATCTAAATTTTAGTTTTAAATGTACATCAAAATTAAAAAACGAAACATTGATATAATAACTTATAACTTATTCGTAAAAACTTATTCATCTTTACATTCTTTTGGATTTGTCCTAATTAGAACCATTTTATTTATTTTTGTTTGACTGTTGAGACTGTTCTTACTTCTTATATTAATTTCGATTTAAAATTCAAAGAGAATTTTCCCCACACGAAAATTATTAGTTTTGCCTGCAAACTTTTTAACGTAGTTAATTTACGACCTTACAAAATATGAAAACAACTAAGTTCGACGCCAAACCGTCCTAAAATCGGCTCAAATTTCTCCATTATAGTCCCTAATTCTCTGCCTGCAAAAGGGTCTCAGACGATGTTTACGACGCCCACCCTCCAAAAACGCACTTCGCTGGTAATTTCTGCCGTCAATCTGTCGCCTTCCCTGGAAGACAAATATCATTATCTGCCGAGCAAACTTTTTACAAATGCTTTCTCCGAATCAAATTTTAATTTTTTCTTCGGTTTCCAGTTATTTTTTATTTGCTCGCAATAACCGTTCGGACCGCACACAACGCGCCATAAAACAAAGCCTGCCTAGGAAGTATAAATACACAGGACTTTACCGTACTCGCAACGTTAATTATTAACGCATACACAGGTGCTTACGTGAAACACGTACGCGTTCCTTTGTGTACGTAAAAAGGTCGAAAAGAAAGATCGGACGGATTAGAGTAGATCTTGAGAAACTTAGGCGTCTTCTGCTCTACATAAAGACTCGATTCGATTATTTTTATCGATAACAATATGTTAGTATAACTAACATGATCAATTAATGAAGTCAAAATAGTTACATTATTGGTAATATTTTGAGTGACTCACGCTCTTATCTGTATACGTAATACACATAAGCTGATTCATAAGCAGCAAAGTTTCTTGAGATGATTATACAACCTGTAAAGTAAAAAAAGGCCTGCAACATTTTTCTCTGGGAGATTAATCCTTCAATTGGAAAATGTTTGGGAAGGGGCTAACTACTTTTGATGTATTAAACGACTGTGCCTTAGTGCCTAATTAATCATACAAATACAAGATGTGAATTAAATATGTCACAAAAAGTACATCACACTGATCACTGGGACTACGAAAATGCAAAAATCGACAAAATTAATATCCAGTCTGCTTTACTTTTGAAACAGCAAACCGTTAAAGTTAGCACCTTGTACTAGATGGTCTGGTATAAAAATGTTCCTTCTTGTCTGCTCCTTTTTAGTGAATGCCCGGTTTTACAATACAATGTTCTGTTACAAATCAATCGTGACATTTAAGAACTTTTACTTCCCAAATAATGCAGCATTATCTCTTAAGTTTTCCTGTTAATAAAATAATGCCAGTGTTGTTTCAGAGTCTCGTTTATAGTTTTCTTTCGTCTAAATCGTACGATTTTGGCGTATTTAATCTGTCATTAAAAACAAAATACTTATAATTACAATTTACCTTGTGTGTTATTTACAACTATGTTTAACATACGCAATTACCTAACTAAGATATACCAAAAATTTAATACAAAAATTGCTTCCATCAAATAATACTTGAACTAAAGCAAACTACTTAAATCCCAGAGATGTTTTTTATTTGCACATTTCCATTAATTAATATCAGTTAATTTCGGTCGGTTTCATCAATCATTCCTTACGTAATGATTTGTCTCCTGAATGTTCCAAATTAACGCACGATAATTAATTTCTAACGTGTTTTACATTCTTGATGTACGGGCGAACGCACAGTCCGCTAGTTTAGGTCTTCTTTTCTTTTCGTATGGACAACGCACCATGATGAAGCACATCTCAAAGAAGTAACTTATCCACGAGATTTTTTCGACGCACAAACCAGTTTCCATATACGTACGCGTAATTGATTCTTATTTCCTTTAAGCGATCAACCCTTTCGTAATTGGATTTTATTTACAAAAAAAATCTAATTGCAACGACCAATGAGCAGAGCCACGGTATAAATTTAGGTAACACCGGCGGAACAATTTTATTATTTACAATCTTTTCGTGGAACAAAAGGACATGATTATTCAGTTGCATAATGGCCAAACTATTTTGTCCATATCCGGAGCTGAATGATTATTATTATTATTATTAGGTACAGTCTAATATCGTATCAACGAAATGTCAAAGTATTAATTAGCCGTCGAAAAAGAAAGTCGTCGAGGACGAAGCGAAAACCGAAGAGAAACTTGTGTTTATTCGTTTGGGAAAAACGAGATGCGTTTTAAAGTTTGAATAGTGATGACGACATCAATAAAAGAGCACAACATTGTATTCAAGGTACTTCATTATCGTATTTCAAGCTGCAAAGAGAAAACAGAGACGTAGGATTGGTATGTACACTACCGCTTAAAAGTTTCAGATCAGCGCTGTCTAAAGCTATGTACACACGGAGACACTTAGAGCGGACACTTGTGTCTGGAGAAGTGTCTTTACTGTCCACAAGTACTGCAATTTTTAAAGATAGAGTGGTGTCGTACACTGGTATCGGATTCAAGTGTCAGCAAAAAGTGTGACGTTTGTCTACACCTATCTACGATTTTGCTAGATTAGGAATTTCGCGAATTGTGTTCTATTGTGCAATTTTCCCGAATCAAACAATTGATGAACAGGTATTTGCTGCTGTCTGTGGTAAATGCTGGTATCGCAATAAAAATAAAAAATCGTAGAAGAAAAGGAAGTCGTGGATAAAGGAGTGGATGAAAAATAGATAAATTTTCGATTGCTATAACACGTTATTCGTGAATTAAGAGTTGGTGACAAGAAATTATACAAGAATTTTCTTCGCATGTCAGTTACAGATTCTGACTATTTATTGGAAGAAATTACACCAAAAATACAGAAAAGAGACATAGCAGTGACTAAGATTTCTGGCAACAGATCAGATATTTAAAAATATTTCTCCTGAAATTGTCTTAAATTTTTGAGACAGTTCTTCAATTTATTGAAGCTGTGCGCAACGTCCCACAGGTATGGGGGCCCTTGCAAAAGGGATATCAAATTCTTTGTTTCTTCCTTGGTGCACTCGAACTTCGACATCGTTGCTATACTCATTAAAAATTTCCGAAAGATTTGAAACATGCTAGACCTCTTTTCGACACTCAATTTAACCTGTCCGCACGTGAATTGCAACGACACTAGCGACACTGCAATTGGCTCTAGCGACACCGATCTCAGATGCTGTACACACGCCGACACTCGGTGTATACACTCAATCTAGACACAAAAGTGTCGCCGTGTGTACATAGCTTAATATACTCAAATTATAAATTTCACGGAACATTGAGAAAAGAGCAGCACAAAGATATCTTGGTTGTTTGAACGATGATTCCCCAAAATTTCTCAGATCACTCACGGCTTTTCAATTCTTCTGTCCATTTGTTTATTCCACCTTGTTCTCTTCGTATCTTAATAGACATATAAATGTTACAACTATTTCTACAGTACCTGTATTATATTGTAGCAATATAGAAGTAACAAGTGACAGTGATAAATTACAGAAATAAATAAATTCCATATTACATCCTATAAGTATAAGCATACACAGAAAGAAATGACAAAGTGAGATTTTACACAATACTGTGTAAAATGGAGATGGAGAAATTATATTAACACAATTATTGAATCTTTTTTTTAATTCAGATATATACTTCCACCTCTCCCTTCAAAAAGTTTACATTTGTTTGTAGCAAAATTAATGCTCCATTTTAGAGTAAAAAGTTGAATACTAATTTGACTTTTGTATCACAATGGCTGTTAATCTCAGTCCTAGTTTAACTTTAAACTCCTGTTTATTTCCATAGGAATAATTGTTTTTATAATTGCTACCATGGGAATAAACAGGAGTTTAATGTTAAACTAGGACTGAGAAACCCAGCCAATAAATTCTCGTAAGTGTGATGATAATGTTTCAACACTTTGCTGTATAAAATTCTACATCCTATGTAAAACTTTACTACAACAGACTGTGAAGATTTTATTCTCACATTTTGTTGTACAAAGCTCTACACACTGTGTAAAACTATAATAGAATCGCAATGAAAAGTTGTCTACAATTTGAAAATGATTAAATTATTAAGTCGCTAGAAAAAATTGCCATTGGATATGTTAACATCTTCCACAAATTGTTGAATAGTATTGAAGTGGGGTGTAATCCACGTGATTATTTGCGTCTTCTTATTGACCGTTTAATGCAGATGACGATTAGGTGGCGTACGTGACTTTGCAAAGTGCGAATAGAAAAATTACAGACTTGTCTGTGTTTCACTGTCGCCTGTTTTATTTATAATGAATGAATTTGTGAAAACTAAACCGTCTGAACGTCAATTTCGTACAGTGTACAGTGCTGCAGAAATTCTTTGAAGGTAAATACGAATGTTTCTAAATTAAATATTCCTTTTTCTTATTTTTTAACGTTTATAGATGACCCAAGCCCGAACTTGTCGAGCAAGTGAATTCTGCCGTATTCCAGCCTGTGAATTTCTTCACAAGATTTGCACGTATCAAGACAAGGTGGAACCTACAACTTTGGTTGCCCGATTAAGACCCGATTTTACAATCGTCGGATAAGCATTATTCTTAGAATAACGTGACGTAGGTGTGACGTAGATATGGAGGAACGTTAAAGGATATTCGGCGAACAGTTATTCCGTCCTTATTTCACGATTGTAAAACTGGGCCTAAGAGTCTTTTTCATTTCTACCACTTGCCCCATATACTTACATATATTCTTTTGCACATTTCTGTATTTTCTCTACATTTCTAGTTTTCACTCTTCTTAACTATCCTTTTTCCAATGACTTTGATTGGTATCTTCGAGCATATTTTATGTAGTTAATTTAATCTATTAGGGACCTCATCAGTAAATGGGCAACTCAAGAATTCCAATCCCGTAGACCTTTGAGGAAATATGCATAAATTTCACTTAGTTTTCTATTCTAAGATAAGAGATAACGAAACTGGTGTATTTTAGCTCCAGTAGCAACTGAAAAATTAAATAAAGCAAAAAACACATCCAAGAAAATTAGAATTTTGGAAGACATTAACAAAAAATTTTATTTAAAATAAGTATGTTGACAGCAACTTCGCTCGGAAGCAGAAAATATTATATTTAAATAGATCGCTATTGGTGATCTATAACTCCAGAATATGAAACAGCAATTCCAATGGAAAGTCTGTAAACTTTTAACAAAGGCGTTGCCTGACTCACCCTGTATAATAAATAAAAGTTTAATATAATATGAAAATAAATAAATTTCTTTGGGCATTTTTTATTTTACACGCCAAACGTAATACCCACGTCACGCCAAAACTCGTTCTACGTTATCTAACCAGCTACACACAGGCCTAGTAAAACCCGTGAGTTACGTCCGCGAGTGCGTTATTAGAAAAGAAAACAAATCGGCAAAGTTTTCAGCAGACACGAATATCTGCTAAGTGTGTTTTCTACGCTAAACAAATAAATGTTACGAAAGCGGCGGGTTCAACGAACCGGTCGACAGAAGTTGTAAAATAAAATATAAAACCCGTGGGCGTCCGAGGTATATTTCAAAATTCGACCCGATCCAAGTTACCAGCGAGATGACGAGGGTCCTTTAGCTTTATCCCTTTCTTTAACCGACTTCGCTAACAAGCAAGCAGAAGTAAACCTTCCGTGAAATCTCGTTTGTTTCGAAGCAAAATCATTTTTAAATAGTTAAACGTAATTATGGTCGTCTGTCACAGTTATTAAAATAATACCAGTAATCATCCATTTAGATTAACAGTTAATGCAAATAAGTATTATATTTATTATTATTATGTATGTGTCTATCAGGAGATGTTCTGTTAGTTCTTTTCTTGAGGAAGATTAACAAGTAACAACACAACGCTCTCGTTGAGTTTTGTATCGCTGAAAGAAGCGTCGTTAACTGTGACTAGGAGATGACCTTTATCCAATGAAACGATGGCAGACAAATCCACCGCTAATTCAAGGCAATTTGTATGCAAATGGCCTTTTTTAAGCTACGAGCAGATCTTAGTATTTTAACTCCTAGAATGAAGGAGTCTTGATATTTGAAGGCATCTAATTTTTTCTGCCCATAATCTTTTCTTTTTTTAACTATTCACTCACTGTCTTTAAATGTTTTATAATATAGCTAAAAAATTTATAAATTACTTCCGCAAACATCTTTAAAGTCCCTCTCTTATCAACTTATCGGTTAATAGCTTTAATCCCGAAGAAACTGTCCAAATATAAATTACTTGCAAATTGTAAGCGCTTCAATCCGGGAGAAGCTATTAACCAAAATAACGAAACGTTGATATTGAACGATTTTAAAAGTGACCAGAAAAGAAATTCGCAAGTTTACGACATTAAATTTCAAGGAAGAAAACTTTAACTTAAACTTTGACATTCGAAATAATTCATGCTGAAATTTTAAAAAAGAAATAGTAAACTGATTTTGGTTACTGTCGCTCTCCCATAGGCTCTCCCGAGGCAAGTTTGAAAAAACTTTGATAGATTGAAACAGGTGATGCAATGATGGAAAATAAGAGGAAAAAATTGCCAGAAAGAGGAATAGATAAGGACAGCGGCAACAGATAGTCCAA
Organism: Dorcus hopei; assembly: GCA_033060865.1. Classification (NCBI taxonomy): domain Eukaryota; kingdom Metazoa; phylum Arthropoda; class Insecta; order Coleoptera; family Lucanidae; genus Dorcus; species Dorcus hopei. The sequence goes on along the minus strand of CM065419.1, from coordinate 26,629,820 downwards.
TCGAAATAAAAGAGAAGGTGGTGTTGCCACCAGAATTGCGAATATCCCTCCTCAATGAAATTGCCTTTGAAAAGTGGCATTCAGCTATCAACAGTTCCAGTCATCCAGCCCAAGCATTAATTTTGCGTAACTGTCGAGTATGTCTTTTTTTCTTCCACTGTGATTTCTGGTCTCCCGGATAACGAACATTCTGTAAAAGTTAGAGTTTTATCTCAATCCTTCAAGCGGTCTTATCATATACAGTTTTATGAAAATTTATTATTCATACTGTACATGAAAAGAAGAACGATTACCTTTCGAAACCCCTCGGAAAACTTAATAGCAAAGTGGTTTCTTTCTTTGAATCTGTCCTACATTTTAATACTACAAGCCGCGCCGTTTAGAAAATATTACATTTAAAAATCTAATATCAAATTGACAACATTTTTTAAAAGATGCCTATTTGTCGAAAATTTATTCGAGAAGTTTCATATTTGCTATAATATTAACCTGTAATAAGGTGATATGGTTCTATAGGAGTTTTAGTGATTTTTTTAATAGAATTTATAAGTTTCTAAAGTAGTTCTAAATTTATTAGAGTTAACTGATGTAAACTATCAATAGTTAAAAATGAGGGAGTAGAAAGGTAATATCATGTTTATTAATTTTTAGTGACCTGGGCCTTATGAGCTATTGTGTTCACGCGTGACTTATGTTAATAGTATCATAACGTTTTATCCAGAACCTTGTTGTAATTATTTCTAGAGGCTGTTTTAGACTACCCTATTTCTTATACTAGATTTGGTTCAATTTCCCGAATAATTCATAGTAAAATGTATCAAAAATTAAATTGAATCAATAACTCTCTGAAATAATAGAACGTGTTCTATCTCCAAACCATATCTGCAGTCCAAAAATTTCTTGTTCCAAATATTTATTGTAGAAATTAAACCAAATTTTGTACAAGACATAGGGTAGTCTAAGGCTATCTTAATAAAAACAAATATCTGTTATTGATATTTGACATTTAAGATGATAAGGTATTGTGTATAAGTTGAATAACTTTATATCACTTTACGATTATAATTCAATAGTGACTTATGCACCACTTTATTTATTTAAAAACATTTTTTATTAGGTTATACCTAATCTACAGCACATCGGAATATACTTTTACAATTAAGTAGACAACTTCTTAAAACTCTTGTTCTTGAAAATCAACTCCACTCGCACAAATCAAAAGCTCCTTATGTTCAGTATTTATTTGTAAATAAACAAGAGCTCTTTTCACTAAATTTTCTTGTAAAAATATTTACCATTTGCAAGAAACTGTCAATTCTAAATTCCTTCTTAGTGTAAGCTCAGCTGTAGCATCCCTTACGTTTTCTGCACCTTTTCTTTCTCCTTGCTGCTTTGTAATTCATTCCAAGTAAACGGGATTTTATGTTTTCTACAAATTCATAAATTTTGCTTGTTATTTCTTCTATATACTTGCCAAGTTATTCATAAATTAAGTGGAGTGTACAAATAAATATAGCAACACAAAATTTAGTACCTTGCGTCAAAAATAGTAGATTATAACATGTGTTTTTTTAAAAATGCCATAAAGGTTGGCCATGAAAATTAAAACTCATGTCGTAGCTTGGCATCTAACACATGCCAAATCTGAAAATTTAGAGTAAATGAATGGAGCTAAGACATGAATTTTCTTTTCCACAGCCACCCCTTATGGCATTTTTAAAAAAACACATAGTATTATAAGTGAGAGAAATGCAAAATTATACACGAGTGAGAATTTTGGCTCACGAGTGTATAATTGCATTTCGCTCACGTGTGATATACGACGTTTTGTCCAACAGTTGCATTTTTTAACAACAAAGAATCTTGAAAAGATATTTTTGAAGTGACATTACTTAAAACGTCAAGCAGTCATGGTCGGTCGTCATAGATACATAGTTGTTGATTTTGCTAGTGATTGAAATTTGATTTTAGTCACTGAAAACGAACGTATAAAACATCTAAAAACATGCAACTGTTAGACAATAGTTTTTTTTTATAGGGAAAGTAATCTTGAAATTCGAAATTCCTTACTGGATTCAAAAATCTCACACCGCATCCAGGAAAAATAAATGTATGGAGAGGAATGATAAGAAATCGTAAGCTAAGTTTCTATTTTTTGACGAAAATTTCACTTATGCTTGACTTTTAGATTCTCTATGTTTCGAATTAATTAAAACTTTAGCAGTTTTTTTTTCCAAACAATGAAGATGAAGCTCCTCCCCATTTTGACATTTTCTTAAGAATATGCACGATCATCTGACCTAATAGACTAATGTGTCGATTCTGCTCGTATCTGTAGTAACCGTAAGATCTCTAAACCTGTAACTCAGTTATTAAAATATGGAATTTTGAAGTTCTGTGAAAGGTATGATTTCTTCTAGGTGCCTAGGATTACACGTAAGTCTCTTTGGTATTATATTATAGACTTATAAGAAATCGTATCATACTGAGAACTTCAAAATTCCACCTTTTAATAATTGACAGGCTTACAGATCTTACAGTTGCTACAGATATGAGCAGAATCGCTCCATAAATGCTTTAGACGATTTAATTCACCAGATTTGTTTAGAAACACAAAATATCAGTTATTAAGCATACAATATAAAATGTTTACACAAGTGCCGGCCAGTCAATGTCGGGGACTTTGAACATGTGCATTGAATAATGTTGTGTTCATTACTTTTATTTTCTTTCGACTCGCATTTTAAGATTACTTTCTTTAAAAATAAGAACTTTACTTTTTCAAATTAGTCCAATTTTCTCAAAAAACGAGTGCGTTATTAATTTATTTATTTTGCAATGCATTCATTAAAAGTTGTAAGTTAAAATCACAGAAAATAGCACTGACGACCCCTTGAAGTCTCTACCTCATATGATAAATTACTATTTAATGTAAATCAAATTTTTGTTAAATATTGTGCAAATGTTGACATTAATTTCTACATACAGGGTGAATGACACTTGTACCGACCAAAAAAAATTGCGTAAGAGAATCGATGTCACAGATTACACATGAACAGTTTATGAATTAATTTAAAAATTACCCCAAAATCAAGTTCCGGCACTGCGTACGAAATACGGCGGCCACTTTCTATAAATGCGGCAGTAGGTATAATAGGACTTAGTTTTTCATTGACTCTCGCCTGGAAACAATGCGACCTTGACACACATCTCAATTGGTTTTAGTACACGTTTAACAGCTGGGGAAGTTTCTTTTACGCGACGTAATTATTAATCATTTCTAAAATAACTGAAATTACGTATGAAATACGAATAATAAATTCGCAAATAATTGTTTGTTAATTTGTGCGGATTATTTACTAGAGCGGAATATACCAGTCGTTTCGATCACAAAAAAAACGCAAGGATTTAAATCTGGTAATCGCAGGGGTCAAATGCACGGCCCGACAGGCAGCTGAAAGTAAAATGTTCGTCTCGTTTTCGCACGGAAACAATATAACTATTAGGATACAATCTATTGTTTTAAACGTTAATACTAACTGGTAACAAATAATTATCGCCACAAAAGAATGATTAATTATTACATTTGCAAGGGATCACTTAAACGAATCGGTTTTTTCCGAAAATGTGAAACGATTTATTAGGCCTGAAGTTCATCGCCGACTATAAAAACTTTATTATGTACAGCTGTTTTAAACATCGTTGGTGATATGCATCCAGTTTCTTATTAAATCGCATACTGAATAAATGTATAATAGACTACGGGATCATGTTTAAAAAACTCTAAGGAACAGTTTATAATAATTAATTAAGAATTTAATTCAAAGTGAAAAGAATGTGTACGGTAGAGTGAGGAACGATTTACAACAGGATATGGAGTTGTTAACGCGCCTTGAATTTATTAAAGTTTTAAAACGAATTTAAAATAATTAACATTCGAAACAGAATACGAAAAAGTTTACTGATTTATTTGTTTACCAGGTGTTCAAAGTGTGGGCGTTGATATTCTTTACGTGGAATAATCTACTTCAAGTAATTTGCTGCATGCATTATTTGTCAAGTAAATATTTTCGAGTTCGTATTTAACGTCGGGCGTTGACCTAAAAATGGAGTTGTGAAATTCCACTTAAAGGTCAAGTTGACGAAGCCACGCCGCAGTATCATAACACTATAAAAAACTTTTACGACAGCATTTATTTCGTTCATCTGCTTCTCGACTTTTTAACCAGGAGCGCATCGTCGTTTTGGGGCTATATTTGATTAATTATTTCTCGAAAACTAAAATAGAAAGAATCTTTTTAACATTTTCCCATACTCTCGGACATCGCTTCTCATCGTGGTTTCATTTTGTCGGGTTAATTGCAGACGACAGTCAAATTTATTTCTCATTTAGTCCATCTGATACTACCAATGCTGTTCGGGTTATAAACGATGATTTAAACGCGCTCGCTAAAATTTCTTAAGATCATGGCTTATTGATGAATTCTGGTAAATCGGGCGCATTGATATTTGGCAATAAGAATCAAAAAGAACTAATAAGTAGTCAATTAACCATTAGTATTGCAGGAAATCCTATCAACACGGTAGAAAAAGCTAAAAATTTAGGTCTAATATTTGACACCAATCTTCGGTTCACAGAACACGTTAATAAAATGATTCAAAAATCATACTATTCTTTAAAAGTAATCTACTGTAATAAACATATACTTAATCAAAAATTAAAGATTATATACTAACAGATACACTTGTACTCTCACACTTTACTGCGATTCGGTTTACGGTCCATGTTTACTTGCGCATGATGTGGTTAGGATTCAACGTGTACAGAATTCTTACCTAAGATCATATTTGGAATTCCTAAATATGACAAAATCTCTCACAAGCTCGTTGATGTTGGATGGTTAAATATGGTAAATCGACGGCGCCTCCATTCTCGTTTTCTGTATTACAAAATTTTAGCCTCACGAAATCGGCCATATCTTTATAATAAAATTAGATACAGAACGGATGCTCACAATATAAATGTCCGTCGCAAAGATCTCATCTCATTGCCACATCATAACACTGCTTTGTTCACAAGATCCTTTATATACAACATCGCTACTTTTTGGAATAACCTTCCATCGCAACTAAAAATGCTTAAGCCATCTATTTTCAGAAGCCAGTATAGAAAAACGTTATTCGGTGAGAAATCATCACAGTTTGCCTCTAACTAATTTGACTCTTTTGCAGACTATCCTATTATCTTCTTTCTTCTCTTCTTTTTCATTTCTCTTCTTCACTCTACGCATAGCAAAATCTTTACATTAATGTAATTTCGGGTTAGGGTCCAGGTGGAAGATCAGATCGTGCTTTACAGCCAAATCTGAACCTGCACCCATTTTTTAGCAGTATATGTAATTACTACTATTCCAAATTTCTGTTAGTGTCAGTGTACACATTGTATTTTCTTTGTATTACTGCTATAAAGGCATTATTATTAATAATTTTTTTTTTATTATTTGGACATTGCACAATTTCGTAGTGATAATTTTGTAGAAGTAACAAACGTGCGCCTGCAAACTTTGGCCAGTTTTTCACATTATAATGAATAGTATTAAGAATTTGAAATCTGTACATTATAAGGAATATTTGCAATAAATAAATTTAAAAAAAAATTAATTAACAATCACCCTATACCCTATACACTGTGTCCCAGAACTCGCGCCCCAGAGAGCAAGGGCAAATGCCGATAGCAGTGCGAAAAACATATTCGAAAACTAAAATTGTCTAATTGAAAAGATAAGCGAGTTAAGAATAAAAAACAGTAGCCAATCCTAACAGCGAAATAGAAAATGGTCATAGGTATTGCGTAGGATTTCATTACGTTGCTAGGATACTTAGAAATGCATTGTTGATATAAAAAAAAAATGTGAAAAAACTGGTCCACTTCATTGTGACACTGCTGTCTACCTTTGTAACTGTCACTTGGAAGGTTTAAGCGAGACTCGAGCAGATACCGTCACGTTTTCCGTCGCTGATTATAGCGAAATGATAATTATTTATGGAGAGTGTGGACGCAACGCCAGGGAGGCAGCACGAGTTTTTTCTCAGCGCTTTCCCGATCGTCCCCTAGACCATAAAGTAATTCTAAGAGCTATCACAAGAATGCGAGAGACCGGGTCAATTGTTCCGACTCGTAACGAAATTGGTGGTGCTCCTAGAAGAGTTCGAACAGTCGAAAACGAAGAAGCCATATTAAATGCATTTGAGGAAGACGGAACAAAAAGCATAAGAGAAGTTTCACGCGAACTGGATGTTTCGCGTTCTTCAGTTCAACGAGTTATGAAAGAACATCGCCAACACCCTGTCCATTTCACAAGAGTGCAGCATCTGCAGCCAAAAGATCATCCCGCTAGAGTAGAATTCTGCCGATGGCTACTTGAGCAAGAAGAACTCGATCCCAATTTCGTCCCCAGAATTATGTTTTCGGATGAGTCTCTTTTTGGCAGGCAAGGATGCTTCAATGCCCATAATTTGCATGTGTGGTCAAATGTAAATCCGCATGCTATTTTCGAACGGGGGTTTCAAAATCGATTTTCGGTTAATTTATGAGCTGGTTTATTAGGAGATCGCGTAGTATGTCAACAAATAATTAAATTTTTTTTTAATTCTAATTTGACCATTACCTTCTAACCGTTTAACAGGCCAAATTTACGCAGAGTTTTTAAATACGGAACTGCCAAATTTATTAGACGCCGTGCCACTGATTTTTCGGATCAACGACTATTTCCAGCACGATGGGGCACCACCACATTTTAGCCGCGAAGTTCGGCAAATCTTGGACCAACAGTATTCTGGCCGATGGATTGGACGAGGTGGTCCACGAAATTGGCCACGATCACCGGATTTAAATCCTTTAGATTTTTTTTCTTTGGGGGCACGTCAAAAACATTGTATATCGTGTACCTATTGAGACCGAGGAGCAGCTCAGGAACCGAATCCAAGATGCTTTTGCGGCGGTTACTCCTCAAATGGTCACGGACTCTAAATCGAGCCTTTTGAGAAGAGCACGGTTGTGTTTAGAAATGAATGGTGGACATTTTGAGTATTTAATTTAATTTTTAATACCTTTTTCCGACCAATTTTTGTTCCTATTAAAACCTCAATTGTACGTAAATACATTTGACTTTTCAGGAAATACTGTCACATTGACATTACAGTGGACCAAAACATTTTTGGAAGTTTTACAAATAACAATGTTATACCGTCTCCTAGCATTATTTACAGTTCCTACGTTTTACCTACGCGAGAGCTCTCGGCATTGGCTACAGCTTTTTCATTCTCGTTCGAATACAGTTTAACTTAGACAATTTTTGTTTCCGAATTTGCCATCTTCATTGCTGTAGGCACGTCCGCTTATTCTCTGGGGCGCGAGTTTTGGGACAACCTGTATATTTTACATGTGATCGTGTATTGCCAACTAAAAATACAAATTTTCAACAGAACTGATTAACATGCAAGATGACGAAGAAAGATTTTATAGGCAATTGTAGCAGAAATGAAAAAAATAATCAGAGCCCAGTGTTACTTTCTATCGCGTTGTTAAGTTTAAAAATAAGTGAAACATGACTTTGCTTCCTACATTCGATAAAAAATAATAGTCAGCTACCTACCGTTAGTACAAAAAATAGAATGGAATGTAGAGAAAGGAAAATATTATTCGTTAACTCTAACACCGCATATCAAAATATTTTCGCCCCGTATGCAGCAGTTCCTCTGATTACACATCAATAATACGAGGATGTGGTGTAGATACTTTTATCACCAACGGCCGAATTAATTGTAAATGGACTTCCGTTGGAGATAAATTCAACACGAGAACTCCTTTGTTACCCAGTCTCAGCACAAAGATATTCCAAAAACTTACAACCTAACATTTTTAGTAATTAGCATTATAACATAAGCACTCTCTGTTCCTTCTTTAGGTACAGCATACATTATTCTTAAACCATCGTTATTATAAACGTAAACAAAGTAAATTCTGGCGTTTCTATTTAAAGTAGTGATTAACTCGATATGATCTAGCATTTTTAATTGAAATCTTCTAATTTTACAATACATTACGAAAAATGTAACAGCTTTAAAATACTGAAGCTTATTGTAACGCACGGTGTTGTAACGTAATGCAAATTCCAATTTGGGAATACGAGTTAAAAGATTAATCCAAATCAAATTAGAAAAGTCAATGGATAAAGAAAGGCTAATAGAACATACGGTGCAATTATTAAATATATACATTTGAAAAATTACCTACTTATACAAAAAAATAAAGAATCACAGGATTATTTAAATAATCCTTCGTCTCAATATAATTATAACTTAAGTCTGTTTATGATTTTGTTATATTTAGACCAATTTTATATCTATTGTGTATCTATTTATTATTTTATTAGAATATCAAAGCTCGAAAACTTCTTCGATGAAGAAATATTCTAGAGGAATTATTAAATGGTACTTAATTGACAATAAAAATAAGCAGCTCTTGATTGTTTAAAAAAATTCATTTATGCTACTAGTAATAAAATATGTGTTCAAAATTTCCAAAATAATAGCGTTATGAAATTCACAGGAATTTATTCCTTTAAAGATAATATCCACTTCCGATTTTCCATAACCACTCTTGTCCCACTATTTAAACGTTTCTGACTGAATGCTATTTTCTCCTCTTTTTATTTTAATCATTTTAGACATTTCTTCTATTTCTTCTTCTCTTAATTCATTCTGTTGTTACTGTCTTTTCTCATGTCCCTCTTATTTTTTTCTCTCCCATTTGGATTAATGTAGAATCTTTCCAGAGTCTGTTTTGTCATTGGACTAGAGACTAGACTCTATCACTTATTCCACGCATGGCTTTTATTTAGCTTCGATTTTTTTCAGTAATATTGTATACCTGTATTTCTTCTTCATATTTTCCTGATGCTTACTATTGTTATTCATATTAATTTGTAAAATCATCCCTTAAAAAGTGTATTTTTGCATTTCGAATCCCCTGCAATCCAAAAGTTGAATTCGTAGGAAATCTACAGTTACGAAATTAGCGTGTGCGTATGCGCGTATGTATACATACAAAGCAAAACGTACAACGTTCATATGTGAATAAATAAATCATTATGCGTTTAATTTATGTGTAAAAAAACGGGCATTTCTTTGAAAAAGTGCCGGCGAAATAAGGCTAATTAAATAGAAATGGAAAGTTGTCGACAGAAAGGAAACCAATGCACGTTACGAAACCGAAACGTTTAATCAGAATATTAGCAGAAATATCCCCGGCGTATCCGGCAAAACGCATTAGCGAACAACAATTGTGCAACAACAACAGCTCTGCTTGCAGAAGAATTCAGCGAGCATGTGCCAGACGCTCTCCGCGGATTTCTTTCGCCTGCAATTAAAATTTACTTTCACTGTTAATTCGCCGTGTTCAAGGTCAGTAACGCTTTCTTCGTTTTTAATCGCCGCACACAATGCAATTAGAAACGTTTTCCGTTTATTTGCCGTCACGTCAGACGCGCTTGTTTGCTTTGGTTTTGCTCAAGAACGAATTCCTTTTCGAGATCATCCCGGCTGAGGGACTTTCACTTAATCAAATCCAAGCGAAAGTGCTTCGTTTTTTTCAACGAATTGCTTGAATTATTCGAGAAATTGCAATTCAGAAGAAATTCCTAATCTTATAACATTAAAAAATTATTTTTACTACAGAAATATTTATTTAACTTAACCGCTATGCTTATAGTTTTTTTTAATTACTACTCAATACTCAATAGATAGATTTTCTATTAGTAATGACAGGAAGATACATCTTCAACTTATTAAAGAAACTATTGAACCTGATAGCATTTAAGCACATCAAAAAATTAATACATATAGCATTTACTTGATGGAAATCCATGTTAACAATTAAACCATTGGAAGTCAAAGTTGTGTGTTTTGTGTTTAATTTTCAAGCACGTCTTTAATTAGTACTAAATCTCTCATAGGGGAACACCTTCTTTCCAGATCAGACGATCTGTTCGCATAATGTCCTTACAGAAGAGATAAGAGAAAAATAAGTGCTACATAGATTTTTCAGATGTATACATACCTATTTAACTGTGCCATTATATCTTTATTTACTCCAAATAAATACTAAAAGATTTCTTAGAACTCGAAAAAAAAAACTTTGTCAAGCGAGGAAAGAAGTGTCATCGAACCTTCGCACCTGTAAGTCTCATAAGTTTCACCCAAGAAAATGGAACAAATGGGATTCTGATGGGACATCTAAGAATATGAATGAAAATCATTTGGTTTACAATATGTCTGTAAAGGTACAATTTCTTCTTTTGAATCCAGATTTAACTTGCAATTAGATGGTGTTAAGGAAAATGTGTAGAAAAGATTTTCATCAGCACTTGATTTTGTAAGATCAGATTCAAATATCTTTTTCTTTGATGAATTCATTCATATGAATTCTCATGACTTCTGAACCTTAGAAGTCCAATATTCGATAGTCTGATGAAATTTGTTTGTTGTACGTTACTTAACATCATTTAAATTCATTGGGAAAGTCCAGATATGAAAGAAAAAATGTAACTTCCAGCGTATACAAATTTAAATGGAATACGTAAGTACGTTCCAAAAATCACGGTTGATCAGCGCAATTTTTGTATGGTTATGAATTAAAAAATGGAGCTCCTCAGAAAATAATGCTTAAACCTAAACTACGTGCCAATGAAAATGCACCACCCAGAAGGGGTCAAGTTACAAGGTCGATATTTTTACCAAATAACTATCCACATCTTAGGAGTCGATGATAAAAACGTCAGAATTAAAAAACGAGAAACTTCGGTCTTCATGAAAGTTGCCTTAAAAAGATGGGCTTTTGTTTTCGGTAATTTTTTAAACTGGTGTGTCAAAATAGTCTTTATTTTCTGCGAAAGCATAAAGTGTTGATCGTTAACAATGCCTAGAATTGCCAGAAGACAGCGTTTTCAGCATCTGTCCGACTTTGAAAGAGGGCGAATTGTCGGCATGCACGAAGCGGATTTCTCGTTCCGTGAAATAGCGCGGCGTTTAAACCGAAGCCATTCTAGGGTGCTTCGAGCATGGACATCATGGTCTGAGGAAGGCATCCAACACCGTCGACCAGGAAGTGGACGTCCTAAAAGAACTAATGAACGTGAAGATCGGCTGCAAGAGATGGGTTTCGCCCTTCAGCTGCAATTGGAGTGGATTGGATAAGGGATCTAAGACAAAGGGTGTCTAGTCGAACCATTTACCGACGTATTGCATCGTTTGGTCTTCACTCCTATCGGCCGTGTCGACGCCTTCCACTAACACAATTGCATAAGGCAGCCAGACTTCAGTGGTGTCAAGAAAGGCAGCAGTGGGTCATTGAATGGAATCAAGTCATGTTCAGTGACGAATCCCGATTTAGTCTGTGGCAAAATGACCATCGAGTAACGGTGAGAAGGTTCCGTGGAGGGAGACGCAATGTGGAGTTTGCTTTACGAGGCCATGACGGCGCGGCGTAACACCAGGTATTATTATGGTATGGGGTTCCATAGGCATCGGGTACAGATCCCCTTTAATATTCATCAGAGGCAGATTAAATGCGCATCGATATATCGACGAAATCTTAAGCCCGTTCTGTTACCTCTGATAAATGAACACTGGAGTAGTTTTCCAGCAAGATAATGCCCGACCCCATATCGCACAAATTTGTAGGAACTTTCTGCAACAAGCAGAGATAGAAATTCTTCCTTGGCCAGCTCGTTCTCCTGATTTGATTTCCATAGAATAGGTGTGGCAAATCATAGCTCAATGTTTAAGAATATTCCTCAACAGGGAAACAGTTTGGAGGAGCTGTGTCGTCACCTACAGCAAGCTCGGGATGAGGTACCTCAAGAAAACATCTATTATTTCATTCGGAGCATGCCTCGGCGAGTTAGGGAATGTATTGTTGACCGTGCTGACGTGCCACATTATTACATTTTTTCCCTTAATTTCTGTTATTTTTTTCCAAAGTGAAATCAATTACTTCTTTATCTAAGAGAAACAAACTGTGAAAATTTTAACCTTGTAACTCGACCCCTTCTAGGTGGTACATTTTTATTGGCACGTAGTTTATATGGTTCGCTCGTGATTTAATTAAACTTTTAAAAAACTTCAGTTTCCATTAACATTCACTTTTCCTACTATTATTCACCAATGGCAATTCGTTCTTCAAAATTTCAGCTTGAACAAAGTTTTGTAAACTTTCACTGCAATATCTTTTTGTATGTTTCATTTGTCATTTTCCAATTTTTCATATAAGAGAAATTTTTTAACGTAAATTTTAGTACGCATTCTGTTCAAGAGAGTGATTTACAAAAGAAGATAAGAATAGGTGGAATTCTTATATTAGTAAATCAAGACTGTGGAAAAACATCCGTTAATTAGAGGTACCCATAAAAGAGGTTTTACTGTGTGTATATGTAAATGTGAAAATAATAATTTCTGGAATAAAATTTTTACGAGATTGAGAATCAAGGATAATTGCCAGCGAAATTGCGGAGTCGAATAGCAATTAAGAGCGATATGCAAAAGTAAGTGGAATTCGAATCAAGGTGGACAGGATGCTTAACGGGATGAATGACGAGAGTAGGTAAAACGGAAAGCAATGCTGAAAAGTAAAGCAGTATGGATACAGATGGTTCGTTTCGAAGATGAACTCCTCAGGGCAAAAGTCAAAGATGTGCAGAAACATATACGTATACGAAAAGTCTTGCAGCGAAAATAGCGAGAATACGACTCTTTAATTTGAAAACTCGTCATTTTATTTAAAAGAAAAAACACCATATAACAAATTTAAGTTTGAACCGAATGCACACCTCAAATATCCAATTCGATAATTCTATCGTGAGAATTTTCCTCAAATTTCCATTTTCCACCTAATTTTTTACGTTTTTTTTCCTGAGTCAGTTAAATAAAACTTCAGGAATTTATAAGTTCTTTAGACTTTACGATAACTCACAGCATTTCGCTTCTTCTTCTTTTCAATAAACATTGGGATAATATTGATGAGTCAAACTGCAAGGCACATTCATTAGACACGATTGATCACTATAAATTTGTTGAAATTTTAATTTGTTTAGAAATCTTTGAATATAATGAGATGCTTCCGTATTATTGAGGAACAAGAAAAGATGCAACTTTAAGAAAAAAAAACTACTGGTAAATGCCATTCAATATACTTAAAAAAAAACTTCATTACATTTTCTATTGGAACTGTCAAAATGAGTAATCCCCGATTTCAATAGCTCTATCATTTGTTAAACATTGACTAGTACAAGCTTTTGATGTTTGTACAACCAGAAACTGCTGTTGAAGTAACTCTGTAATATTAATTGATGCTACTACTTTTTAAAATCACTAATTTACTAAAACAAACACACTTACTCTTAAGTATCGAGAGAGAGCTTAATTTTTCAAAGCTCCTTATTTATATTTAACGTCTTTGCAATTTTACAGTAAATGCCAAAGGAATCGCATTTACGCAATCATAAACAAAACAGTGAACGACTTATGCTGCGCACACACGCACACACTCGCACGCATACAATTCGAGTTGTGGCAACTTTCACCGCGCGCCATGTCATGTTTACAACTTCTGTAAATGATTCATTGACTTTCTCGCCCATTTAAGTAAAAACTCGTCGAATTATTACTTCCAATCGTTGTAAATTCGTTAAATAAGGGATTGGTAACAGAAAATCCTACTAAGCAATTCAAGAAAGCAAAATAATCCTCCTTCAACTTAAATTCCTCAACAAAATAGGAGAAAAAGTAATAGAATTAGATTAACTGCTTTAAAGAAAGAATGGTGAAGGTTTTATTTAATCAAAAAGGATTCGTGTACACAATAGTAACAGATTACAAAGTACAGTGTTGCACATTTTTTATTTCCAACTGCACTAAGGTATACATCAATACGAGAAAAAGAAAGCGTTTAAAATAAAACTCGTTAAATGAAAAAAAAAATTGTTTTGATTTACTGTAGCACTATGTCCCCCGCTATCGAGGCAAAATATTTCATGTTATTATTCTTAAATAAAATAAGTTTAATGAAAAACACGAAATGTTACTTTTTCTACATAAACAAAGATACTTCTTTAGAAAATAATAAAGGTATCACGGACAGGTAAGTATATAAAAAAAACTCCAGAAAAAATCTTAAACTACTAACAATTTAACAAATAATAGTGGCATCTGTAAATATATAAATGAAATTTTTTGACATGAACTATTCATACATACTATAAGGTCAATTTTTATATAACTTTTGTAAATTTATTTGTATATACATTCGTTTACATTATAACATTGGATAACTTATTAAATATTCTTATACATGAATTTAATGCACAGTTTTCGAATCTGTTTAACCTGTGTGATGGATATACAGTATGAGCATAAATGATTGAGGACAAGTTGAATTTCCCGCGTCTTTATCTAGTAATTTTTACTCTTTCTGTGTGGCCGTCCTGAGAAATTAATTTTTGTTCAGTGTCGCTTGTGTAAATTTTGCAGCCGCCTCCAAGAATTCATAAGACAAAATGGGGCGCGTTTGCCTAATGTACCTGTCAGTAGTTATTGCCGCTTCTTGTATTTAAAATAAACAAATTACTTGCCTATTTTTTTTGTAACCTATGCATTTGACCAACTTAAGAAAAATATTGAAAGGCGGGAAATTCAACTTGTCCTCAAACATTTATGCTCATACTGTACATAAATATCAATACTTCTTGTTTGATATTTTGATATATTTTCGAATGGTAAGAACTTTTGCCTGTTACTGCCAAAAAATGATAAACAATTACAAATATATATATCAAATCTGTGAGACGACCATTAAATTTAAAAACACCTCTACAAGATTCACACCATGACATATTGCACATTATTCGAATAGCTTTTCTCTGTAAAATGAAAATACTATTTACGTTGCTACTAGTACTACCCCAAAATATAATTTCATATTGTATTCAAAAGTATCATGAACTCCTAAAGTACCTACATATTAGTACATGGTTCTAGACGAAAAAGCATAGAATAAAAAGGTATCGAAGGTATTCCTTAAGGAAAACCTACAATTACCACTTTATGTATAAAGGCTTTCTGGAAACTACCGAAAATAGATAAATCTGCTTTTCTATGACCAACCATTCCGTATGATACTAAATGTACGTATATCCCGTAATTCCCCCAAAAAGACTAAAAACTGTATCAAACTTCTCAAGGAAATAGTTCCGTTAGTATCCACCTCCCTGTCTCTAATAACGAACTAAACTATTTTATCGTTGAGAAACTCAAAAATGGAAAAATTGTTGGGATATTTAAAAAAGGTGGCTAAAAATCTATCGAAATTTCGTCCTATGGCTATATTACCCTCCTTATCCAAAGTTATTAAAGAAGCAACGATAACAAGAATTTGCAACCAAGCATAAACTCCTTCCATACAATCAAT
This sequence comes from Dorcus hopei, assembly GCA_033060865.1. Lineage (NCBI taxonomy): Eukaryota > Metazoa > Arthropoda > Insecta > Coleoptera > Lucanidae > Dorcus > Dorcus hopei. The sequence continues at coordinate 26,614,297 of CM065419.1, read as the reverse complement.
TTGAATTTAGGAAGCGATTGAATACTTCAGCAGCAATCCAAAGCAGGCCAAACTATACCTTAATAACCCTACAATGCGTTAATATATTTTTTAGATTAGGGGAGTCTATGAAAAGTAAAACCTAAGTCGTAGATTAAATGAAATTAACTTATGTCAAAATTGAAATGTCAAGATACATTTGACGATAGTAGAAAAAATATTTCAGTTGAATACATAAAGCTTTGTTAAAACTCTTTAACATGATAACGACTAATTTCAAATGCCGTTGGATTGCTTACTGACCCATAACTATAGTGTTCAAGAGTGTTTAAACAACTAACAGATTTGACAGGGGTCAGAAAGCAAATGTCAGAATAAAAGTTTCGAATCAAGCTAAGAGTCTGATTTTGTTTTTCGTAGCCTCCCCTTATCTAAAAAATATATTAACGCTCTGTAGAAGCGTATAATCATTGGAACGAGCTTTTGTAGATCTATCAAAAACTTTCGACTGTATGCCACTGTATGATGTATTCATTACTAAAATGAAGCAGTACTGATTCAGAGGTAAAGTCTCAAAACTAATGAAATCCTACTCAAAGGCAAGCGATATATCCAACAACCTGGTGACAAAAACAGAACCTTACCTATAACATATAGGACAGCACAGGTCATTATTTTTCATTCTCTTTATGAACGACCATCTGTCGTACATACATGGAAAGCCTCACAGCTATCTGAGCTGAACGTTATTTTGTATCTAAATGCATAATAAAAAAAGTCTGACTTTTTAATAACGTACGTGTTGAAATGTTGAACGGGATACATACTTTGGCCGAATGTCAAAAGATGCTCTACGTGTTTACGTAGTCTTCTGGAAGATGTGAACCATTACTTCAGTTTTGAAGGAATGGTTCACATCTTCACTGGAATCCTTAAATATAAAATTTGTTAGATACTTTGGAACCTATCTTGACTTTCGCTTCACCTGGAGACAATAGATCGAGGAAGCAGTAAATAGCCTAGCTAAAGGTATCACTGCCATAAGAAAGACTGCACAAGTCGTGGTTGCTACAGCAGCGTTAAGCACCTATGGGGTAGATCTGCAGGAAGCCCAGGAATACTTACGCCCCAGAAGAAAGCTATTAGAGCCATCCATAATGTTACATATTACTCATTGCAAATCAGTTTTTCGAAAATACTTACAAAATATTAAGTTTCTCATGTATCTACATAATCAACAACTCCTTGCCAATAAAAGGAATCTCCTTGAACTGCCAATTTAAACCTTTTACATTAAAAGAGAAGATAATATGTTGATACCCTTCTGTAGATCAACAAAAATAGCCAACTTTGATTACATGGGCGGTTAAAAATATTTCAACTCTGCATTAATTACGACGTAGAAACCTTTATACTACAAAACCTTCAAATTTTAATTTCTTAAGGCCTTTTTAGACGGTCACATTTCTTGTAACAAATTTGTTACGAAGTGAGTGAGAAGTGCCAATTCAACCAATCAACATTCAGTGTAGCAGTTTATCTCTCTCACTTTGTAACAAATTGTTACAAGAATTGTGACCGTCTAAAAAGGCCTTCAGAAATACTAATATTATGTTGTAATGTGAAATCGTGGAAATTTATGCTGAATTGAAAATCTATTTTTTTTCATTGTATAATTTATTTTACGTATAATTCGAAAATGTAAAAATATATGAGGTGTTTTATTTTTCAAAAATTGACGTTTTTTGTGTCACTTTCTTGTGAAAGGTACTGTACCTTTGATTATATTTTTTATAGCATAGACTTTTTTATGTCCTACAACTTTTATATACAATGTAACCCCGGATCAGTTCGCGATACGTATAATGGAGCAAGAATTTTTGAATTCTGATTTCACGCTTTGTAGTTCAAGTCTGTTTGGCATGAAATGAATTTGTGCCAAATTTGACGTCGAAAGTCTTCAAGATGCTGGAATTGATGCAAGAAGAAATAAATTTATGTAGGCAAAGTGGTCTACTTTTTGAATTTATGAGAAAATTTTTGTATGATAAAATATTTCCCATTTGAAATTAGGGATGTATACCAAGTTTCAATATTCTTGGAAGAAAAGTAGAATTACGAAAAATTACTAATTATAAATATTTCAATAGAGTTATAAAACGTTAACGCCATCTATTTATTGCTCAAAAAACAAATTTTATTATTATATTTTATTAGTATTATTCAAATAATGCTCCACTCACATTGGGATATAATAATAATAATAATATTTATTGCCCAACAGATACAAGTATCCAATTACAGGACAAAATACAAAGAAAGAAGACGCAAGACTTTCAAAACCTAAGTAACTAAAACTAATACTAAGCAAAAGTAAAGTTAATATAGGATATAACGCAACCACAACGCAACTCTTTTCGTTTCCCCGTCAATCTGCAAGATATGTCTGCGAAGGTAAAATGGTCTCTATATGAGAAATTTTTATAAGAATAGAATGCTTCACATTCAAAATTATGATGATGCACAATTTTCATCCGTTTCCGATGAAGAAATTAATTATTATTCAAAATAAAGTGCTTTCTTTCGTTAACAAAATCATGATCCAAACGCAAGATTACGCGCTTATATTCAAAGATGGTTAGACTATTCGAATCACGATTTAAACTTTTCAGCTATAGAAAGCAGCTAAATATCAGGTCTAGGTAGGTACAACTCATTTTGTCAAAATTGACCTTACTGAGTGATTTGTACTGAATTATCTAATTAGGAATAATGCTTGCTCTTCAGCAAAAAATATTTAGAGCCCGCGCATACTGCAGATTTTCTTTCGGCCGATAGTTTATTCTGTCTAAATCAAGCTACGAAAAGTGTGATACGTGGCTGTACATTAAATTATTATAGGCCACGTATCACGTTTCTCGTAGCTTGATTCTGAATAAACTAACGGGCGATAGAAAATCTGCAGTGTGCGCGGGCTCTTATTGTGCAATGTTATGGGTTAGGGGAAATTACTTACAAGAGTGTAGTTAGAGAATTTGAAGAAAAATTTCCAGGTATTTCAATCAGTGGCAAAACAATAAAGAACATTACGGAAAAATTTTCAAAAACAGGAAGTATTCATAGTAAGAAGAAGGATAAATAAAAATTGGACCAGAACGATGCAGTAACTATCGTAGCAGTTGATCACGTAAAAGAAAATGACAAAATTTCATTAAGACATAGGACAACGCAACTTGGTATCAGCAAGTCACATTTGCAGAGGATTTTTAAAGAAAATAAAATATTAGGTACCGTATAAACCAAAATTTGTGCACACATTAAAAGAAAATGACGAAGGAAAACGTTTAGACTTTTATGGCTTGGGGACAAAATTTTAAGTGATAGAAATTTTATTAATTACATTATTTTTTCGGACGAAGCTACATTTAGAAATAATGGAACAGTTTCTTCTCAAAATAGCCGTTGTTGGTCGGACGAAAATCCAAATTTTAGAATAATTTCTAGAAGACAATATTTAAAAAAAAATTAATGTTTGGTGTGCAGTTTCATATGATGGAATCATTGGACCTTACTTTTTAGAAGGAAATCTAAATCAATTTTCATATTTGGAAATACTGCAAAATTACTTGTTCAATTATCTCGAAGAAATAAGTTTGGACAAAAGACAAAATTATTATTTTCAACATGACGGATGTGGACCACATTCGACTATTTTAATAAGAAATTATTTGAACAGTTTGTTTGGAGAGAAATGGATTGGTAGACTTGGGCCACAACCATAGCTGCCAAGAAGTCCAGACTTAACTATTATGAATTTTTATTTTTGGGAGAATGTACAGCAAGAAGTTTACACTGAACATTTTGATAATAATTTGGACCGATTAAAAAATAAAATTACAGATATTGTTAGAGCTATTCCGATAGACGAAATTACAATGCTATGCAGAATTTCGGAAAAGAGTTATGTGCTAATGTGGGTGGAGCATTATTTGAATAATATTTTCTTTGTTTTTTACTCAATAAATAGATGACGTTAACGTTTTATAACTCTACTGAAATATTTTATAATTAGTAATTTTTCGTAATTCTATTCTTCTTCCAAGGATATTGAAACTTGGTATACATCCCTAATTTCGAATGGGAAACATTTTATCTTACTAAAATTTTCTCATAAATTCAAAAAGTAGACCACTTTGCCTACATAGATTTATTTCTTCTTGCATCAAATCCGAGATCTTGAAGACTTTTGACGACAAATTTGGCGCAACTTCATTTCGTGCCAAGCAGACCTGAACTGCAAAACGTGAAATCTGAATTCAAAAATTTTTGCTCCACTATACGTATCGAGAACTCAATCCGGGGACACAGTGCATAACTTTTTTGTGTATTTCATATCACAATGGAGTTATACATAGAACTTTGTCACTCTAATATGCCACCCATGTATGTCATCTTCATACGTTGTGCAAAATATAAAGTTTTTGATTTTATTTAAATATGAATTTGTAGCCTATTACACAGTAAATTAACAAGTGGTCACATAGTTTATTAATTAATTAAGAATCTCAAAGCATACTATAATTCAATTCGTATATTTTAAGAAATGCATTTTTTTTAAATTAGAAATAATATTAAACATTAAGTAAAACTTAGGGTGGGTTTACAGAAAGCAAATCAAATATTTAATTTCAAATTAAACTAATCACGATTAAGTTGCCATAAGAATTACATTGCGAACTGTCAAATTAACAACGTCATTAAAATTTGATTGCAATTAAATTTTCTGTAAACTGGCCCTAAGTGTTTTACATCGCAAAATGTCACATTGTAAAAAGAAGCTACTACATCAAAAAATTTAATAAGTTATTCTCATAAACGTTGACAAAACATAATAAACAAAAATTCACTTGAATGAACTCACTTTGTTAGTTACTTCCGTTCGTCGTAAATGAATACGTAGTTGATTTAAAAAAAAAGTCGAACGATATATGTATAAATAAATGTCGAGTGAACGTCATACTATGGTAAAAGTGAAATTAGCGTGACGTCAACATCGACCAAGAAAAATGTGCGCAAAGAGGTGGCCCGCCTTGAGGCTCGCCGAATCAGAGATTTTTTCCGAGCGAAACGTTCGTGCAATTGACAGATATTTCCTATAGATTGTTTTGTCTGCGTAACATTGACATGGTCGTTGGCCTATGTTTATCGAGGACGCACGCACGTCCAATCTATACGACCAAAGCACACTCGCACATGTTACAACATCCGATAAGCGCGCAACGTTGCACAGTGCCACTGTCTCCTTCGACATTCAGATGAGTGTTTTACCAGCTGAATTTTGAAATACGGCATGTTTATTAACCAGGTGCGCAGGAATACCAATGCGGTGGATTTTTTCCCCAAGAAAATTTTATTGGATACGCGGATTCCATTGTGAGCGCGCGCAGATGGGATCGAATGTTTATTATGCTCATTACGTTTTAGCTGATTGTGAGTTTTCCATGTATTCGACTTGCATTTATTAAAGATATGTTTTTTCACCGCGCCAAGAATCAAGTTTGCCGTGGTAGAACAAGTGAATGGTCGACTGCTGCAATTTTATTTGCTACTTTATTGCAAACCCGCGCGCGCACACTTAGATTCTTACATTTAATTTCTTTCAATTCAAACAGAAGTACAGTCAGAATTAATAGAAATGTCATCCCAAAAGTCTGCTCTGGTCCACTGTGACCATCATAACAAGCAAGCGGCCAAGCAAACATCGACAAGAATTTTATACGTGCCCATCCACTTATCCGCTTACTCGTTGCAGTGATTAGGCCTCAACTGAACTTTTTATTGGGGAGACATTACTTTTAGTTCTAACTGTACGTAAGAATAAAACCACGAATCCCCGTTAACTATATTTGGGAAAGCTTTATTAGCACATAAACTCAGATCGTGGAAAAATTGACCTCTTCCCTTAAGAGGTCTTACATTCTACCACGGTGATATAGAATTGAAAAGCAAATAAATCTAAATGGACTATTTAAAAGTGGTATTTTGAAAATATCGACAAAAAATATTGTTAAAAAATGCAAAGAACTTTAAATTCAAATTAATGAAATTATTAAAAAGTGAAATGGGTATTCAAAAAGAACAGAAGCAAATTTAAATTTGATAATTTTACGTAGCCAGTTGCAAATATAACGTGCGTTCAAAAAAATCCATTATTGAGAAGGCTCTGAACTTGCTTCTGTTTTTTGACGGCACGTCGTAGCTTAGTACGTACGTTGCAACCTTGAATAACTGCGAGCTGTCAACAGCGTCAACTATCAAAGGCTTTGTTTGCATTTTCGCGGCATTTGTAATAAAATAAATGTTTTATTTCGTTAATTGCGTTTTGTTGTCCAATTTGTAGGAAATCGTAATTAAATGGATATAAAAAGTTAGGTTATGTTTATAATAATCGTATGGTTACGACGTGACTTTGCAAAATTTGCACTTGACACAAGCCCACTTGATAACGGTTTTATTTGAACGCACTTTACAAAGTCTTTATTTTTTATTATAATCAAAAACAAACGTGATATATGAAAATAACCGGTAGAAAGAAATAAAATTAAATTTAAACTTATAACCTAAAAAAAGAAATTAGAAATGTCAAACATAATCGGTTACCAAGTGATTGTCTGGTTTAAATGTAACCTATAAGCAGTAAGCCAATAGCATATTTGATATGAATAGATTGAAGCCATCCTCTCTTTGAATTGCTACAAGGACCACGAAATTACTGAGTCGTATCGTTTTAGATGAGCACCACAGTACATAGTATGAATACAGTTTTGTTTGCGTTAAATTTTAGTGCCGATTAATGTTATATGCCAACATCAGCACAATTTTTTGATCTGTATTTGCATATTTTGAATATTTTGAAAACATTCAATAGTGCTCAGGACAATATGATTGTGAAAATATTTCTAAATTCAATTCAATGTTGGAGAATAATTTATTATGTGATGAACAGTACTAAAGGTAACTGACATTTCCAAATGGAAACGACAAAAATCTTATAGCTACGATCAAAAACGTACCTGTTCATTTTTAGAAATTATTATTAGCTTAGCTAACTTTTTGTATTCTTATAACCAGTTTCAATTAACCCCAGAGTTTGACTAATTATTTCAGGACCAGCCTATATAATGGGGTTTAAAATATAAAATGATTTCAACATTCCTGTTTCGTCGTACGTATGTAGAATCATACGCATCTAAAACACACCTGAAAGCAAACCTCACCCGAAAACCTTGTGGTACAAGGCTCACAGAATTGTCAAGTTGTAGCACTTAAGGCTACGCACGACTCTACATCAGAGGCCTTATTCTCGAAACCAGGGAAAGGGTTCGTTGTCCGGGAGTGACGTCAAAATGACGTAAGCTCTCGTATAAACCTATTCAAACCTTTCGAGAAATGCGTCATTTTCGGGAGCGATCACTTTTCTCCTGTTCGAGAATAACCTCCCTGCAACGTACTGAAAGCTGTAAAATGATATTCTGGGTATCAAATTAATTAAACCCTTATTTAAGTAGAATCTCCATTAGCTGATTAAAAGGTAAATGAAGATAATTGACTCGCGGATAGCAGGAAAGTTTAAGATCTGTTCGCTAAAAAATTAAAACTGTTCGTACCTTCTAACATACTGTTTCTTTGATGAATACTTTTCACAATAAAGTGCTTAATCCAAGTCTGTGTTTTCTCCTTCTCTCCAGTAGAAGTTGGACATACAAGGTGTTTCAGGAGGAATGGTACATACCTTAGTATGTTATAGTACCATTCGTTTAGAGTAAGAAAGTTCATGTGAACATGTGTCCAACTCTCAATAGTTACTGACACACAGCTATTATAAAGACGGACCCTATTGCAGATCTAGTAGGCAGCCGTGACACAATTGTCATTTGTCGCTAGTTCACGAGTTTGCCGAGTACGCTGACCTGGTATTTTTCTACAATGAAAGTGCTGCCTGTAGAGAATACCGGAGACGGTTTCCTAACCGAGTGGTATTAGATTCAAGAGCGGTTTAAACCATTTCTGTAAAATCAATACTTTAGTTTGTATTAATAAAGAAAGCAAATTCGTTTATGTAGTAATTCAACTGGCTTTTTCTCACTAACCATTGAGTGTTGAATACATGTCCATATGAACTTTTTTACTCAAAACGAATGACACTACAACATTCTAAAATGTGTACCGTTCCTCCTGAAAAACCCTGTACATCGCAAATTTTACTGATCTAGATTCTTTAGAAAAATTTTTCTTTACAAAAGTTTCTTCTTAAATCAAGTTCTGTGTCGTTAACGTAAAATGAATATGATGATCAATAAGAAGAAAGAAATTTACTCAAAACGGTAGAAAGAATGTAACGTGCCGAAATAATCACAGACCTAATAAAAGGAGGTAACAGGTGGTCATTTAAAAAAAATTGTAAGAGTTTACTGTCGGCTACAAAATTACAAACGTTTTTTTGGGGTTTTCTGAAAATCACTACCTTTGAAGTTCACACGAGGACCAAAAACTTTATTTTCGATTTTACGACAATCATTCTTAAATGAAAAAAATTCTGCTTGTAGAATTAACTAGTTAATTAATTAATTATTTAGTTAACTATTACAATAAGTTACGTTAGATATACAGGGTCTTAATAAACTAAGAAAACTTAAAAATGCTGTCGTAAAATCGAAAATAAAGTTTTCGGTCCTCTTGTCAACTCTATGCGGGGACACACTGTATAACTACCTAAAAAAATTATCCTGAGATGAATAATTTCAAAGGCATTGGCAACGTTTGCAATTATTTCAAAATATGAACAAAACATAAAAGAACACTGTGGAAAGAAAATATCCCATCCTATACGAGAAAAATAATTTGTTAAAAATTACAAAAAACTTGTATTAACTTGTAAATGTGTGGAGTATAAATTGCAGTTTCTCACAAATTTAAAAGTTAATATTGCAAAGTCGTGTGACGTTAAACCTCTCATTGCACCTTACATCCAGAAGACATAAAACAGCGTTCACAATGACTTAACGTAACAGAATTAACCTCTAACTACAGGTAGGAAGCGTTTTCTTTTCATGTAAATACTTAAAATTTTAAATTGAGGCTAATTAATGTGTTTAATTATGAACAGTAAATCATTCAAATTTAGAATTACTTTGTTTACATTAACAAACAGTGCATACAAATTATTAATTTACGTTACGTTAAGTGATTGTGAACGGGGAAATAAGGTTGGAGAATATCCGCAAGTTTAAACAAACAACAAATATTATTGGTTCGAAATTACCAAAAAATGTGAGAAACACGTAGAAAATTAGAAAATGGCATGCAGAGCTAACGATTTTAATGGCCACACTGTAATATTTCAGAATCAAGTACAAGATGTAGTATAATTTTTATCTGTTTAGTTAAATCTCTATCTCTTACTATTTAATAAGTCCACATAAGGTATTATGACAATGAAATCACTCTACATAGAAAAAAGAATCCCGAAACGTAACTTTTAAGCAAATTTTAAAATTATGAACAATTTGCAACTTAGAAGGATACTGCGAAATTTGGGGCACTTTTTTTTATTTCACACTACGTGTTACAAACCCAAGAAAATTGCGCGTATTCCATCGCTTGTTACACTTCATTAATTTTCTTGAATAAGGTATTTATTTACTATCTCAAATGCTCATTCACTCACGGCCGGTCGGTTGAAATGAATCATAGTCGCCTACCTACTTCGTCGAACGTATTTAGCGTTAAAAAACTCAACAATGTCAATCTCTTCCTCAGCCTTATCCACATTTTCGAAGTAGTAGGCTGTAGGCCCGAGGAAAGAACTCATGACTCGCTGCCTATAATAATAAGTTAAAATGCAAACACTTCGTTCGGACTTAGTGTAAATAACACAAGTTCTAATTTGTTCGGCCTTGAGGTTTTATTGTGTTTAAAGAAAAGTACCAGTAGATTCATTACAGGCGTCAACAGAATGTTAAATTACGTGCTTAATGGCTCCTCTCTTTTTATTAGATACGATACGTTAGTTCTGAGAAGAGAGAAAATGCTCAACAGAACATTAACGACTACAGAATGACGAGGCCCAAGAATTCGGCAACTTCCTCGCAACTCATTATTATTCTCAAGAGATGATTGTATTGCTTTGGATAGAAATGGGTTATTTAGGTGATTAACACCTTACGTTACCAAAACCGTTACGTCTGCTAGAAATATTCGATAAAAAATTAGTTATTCCCTTCTGAATCCTTTGTAGGAAGACTGGTGAAATCCTTGACGGTGCTAAATTTTTGCTTGTCTTTCGCATATTTTTTAACATGAAAAGATATCAATGAGTATTCAGTATGGTAATGAAAAAAACAAATACCTGTTTAGATATTTACAATAACTACCTCTAATTGTAAGTCATGCAAATCAATCTTCTGAAGCCATAATTTAATTTGAAGAAAACATTTTTTAAAGTTTATTTTCGTTGTAAAAGGTGTGGAGGTGAAATAAGTGCTGCCAATACTAAAAATGAAAACAGCAAAAGATTATACTAATAGAAATGGTGGGCAAAGTACAAAATAGACAAAGCAGAAAAAACAACTTAACCACATTCGTTGGCACAGAAAACTAAAGCAAGATTAGAGAATGTGAGTAAAGAAAAGAATTCAACAAATGATTTATAAAATACAGTCTAGAGTTAGAAAGAAGATGAGATTAAGAATATTGAAGTTAGAAGCAGAGAAACGAAGAAGGCAAGCCCAAAAATTAAAAAAGATTCTAATGAAAATATAATCAAAAAGTAGATTATTAAATAGTACACGAAAAATAGAAAGTAAAGACACGAGAAAAACGAGATTACTAACTAAAACAACATTTCACAACAACTAATCTTGAGAACCAACTAAAGAAGAAGAAAACTAGAAACTAATAGAAACACTTCAAAGAAACATTAAATAGTACGGACGAGAACATGGAATTAAGAAGGTTTGAACAGTGATAAGCTCTGAAAATGATCGACGTATGATGGTTTCGACAAAGTAATAAAAAGAAAACTGACAGTAAACAATTAAGAGAGAGAAATATATAAAGCTGTTTTCGAACAGGAGGATTGGTTGCTACAAAATTAAAAGACTATCTATAATTCATTTGTACACTTTAAACAGGCTTACAACAGATTAAAAATAATCGAGTTGGACAATTGGACATCCTAAAATACAGACAGTAGATGAAAGTTAACCAACTACCAAGAAAAAATGATAGTGGATACACGACTAGTTACTAAATAAATCATCTATATTTTTCAACTGTGCTTTAGAACGAGTGTTAACAAAAATTAATTTAATGAAACCATCAGTGTCTGGTCTTTTAAAGCTGTAATAATTCTAAAAAATCATGGAAGGAAAAATTGGAAGAAAGGTAGGAGGAGGGAAAGATTAGGTGGCTAGAATTATATATGATAACTAGAGGTGGGCGATACGGGAAATTGTGTATCGAATTTCGATACGGTTTCTGTATCGATACGTATCGATATATCGAATATCGATACGTATCGAGTATCGGCTACGATACGTATCGATATGTATCGAAATATCGAATCGATATGTATCGATATATCGATACGTTTCGAAATATTGAACAGAGGTTTAAAACTTTGGTGCAAAAACCGGGTAAGACCAGTTTTTCAAGTCTCAAGAAAATTGAAATAAACTAAATATCTTCTAAACGGTAAAATAAAATGAATTTAGTTTAACGTTATTGCTTAAACTTATGATAAGAAATCCGATATTTCGATACGTATCGATATTCGATATGAAATACTTGGATTCGTATCGATATTTCGATACGTATCGATATTCGATATCCGATATTTCGATACGTATCGATATGCGATACGTCGATACAGCTGAAAATGTGTATCGATACAGCTGGCGTATCGATACGTATCGATATATCGATACATCGACCCAGCCCTAATGATAACTAGAGGTGGGCGATACGGGAAATTGTGTATCGAATTTCGATACGGTTTCTGTATCGATACGTATCGATATATCGAATATCGATACGTATCGAGTATCGGCTACGATACGTATCGATATGTATCGAAATATCGAATCGATATGTATCGATATATCGATACGTTTCGAAATATTGAACAGAGGTTTAAAACTTTGGTGCAAAAACCGGGTAAGACCAGTTTTTCAAGTCTCAAGAAAATTGAAATAAACTAAATATCTTCTAAACGGTAAAATAAAATGAATTTAGTTTAACGTTATTGCTTAAACTTATGATAAGAAATCCGATATTTCGATACGTATCGATATTCGATATGAAATACTTGGATTCGTATCGATATTTCGATACGTATCGATATTCGATATCCGATATTTCGATACGTATCGATATGCGATACGTCGATACAGCTGAAAATGTGTATCGATACAGCTGGCGTATCGATACGTATCGATATATCGATACATCGACCCAGCCCTAATGATAACGCAAAGAAATTGAACGCCAAGAAGAGCACTCGAATGTAAAATAGGAGGAAGAAGAAGAGAAAGACCGAGAACAAAATGGGATAGTGAAGTATCAATCAATATAAAGTAATGATATTGCGAGATCAAATGAAAACGAAAAATCATAAAATCTGGACCAATTCTAACAAATATTTAAATATACACTACATACATCGCACGACTAGGTTTTAACCTATATGCATTTAAATGCATGTTTATAATCTATTCTTTATCATGTATGACTATGCCTGAGCCAGATCAGAAGGATTAGAGGGAACCACTGAGGAAGTATTAATTACAAGTAACATCGGATCTATAAATGGAAATTTACTACACGATTAGAATTATAGGTAATGAGTGTTTGGTTAAAAACTATTTTATATCTATATAATATATTCACACAAAAAGCATACAGACGTTACTTTTAGAACCACCAAAGGAATCAAATTTTAAAAAAAACAACGTAATTTACTGTAAGTTTATGGAAAATTCTGGCGCAAAAACCACAACCTGCAACTCATTCTCAATTAGATAATACAACGTATAAGTATATTAAAAAAAATAACTCATCAGTCAAAACTGATTATACTCTTGTCTATTAAAATGAGTTCAAGTGTCTTAACGCATATGTATTAATGAAGTTCGATGAAGATAAATATATCTGTGATAAAGAATGCTAGATTGTACGATAGAATATGGAACAAATTTAGATCTGTAGCACCAATATATATTATGTATATCTCCGACACAAATTTATTGCAACACGATAGGTACACCATATTTTTCAAAACTTGATATTCCTGAAATTTGACCACATGTTCATACATTCATATTTTATATTAATCGATAATCACTATCAGCAAGTACTTTATTATGTAATCCCCCTGTATATCATCAAATAACAAATTTGTAATCAAAGTCACAGCATCACATATTTTTTTTCATCTGAGGATTTGCATATATTAAATATGCAAATAGGTGTTTCGAAATTAACTCATGGAATCGTTTCTTTTACACCATTTTCTTTCGACTTTGAGAATCAATCTCCTGCAGCATCATCATCAGCATGAAAAGGAAAAAAGTCCGCTACAGAAAACTGCGTTGCATAACAACGGAACGACCTTGAAGTAATTACACGCCTTGCGGAGAACGTAACTTTTAATTTATCGGAGAAGAGTCCCGCGTCCGACTTTTTACAACGTTCGCTAATTATGGTCCGATCTTCGCTTGATCTCGCGCAAATGTCCGCCTCGGTCCGCTGCATAAAAATCTCGCGTTTTAGGAAAACGGTCCGAAATAGTTCAAGGGTAACTTCTTCTGGGCGTAAAACGTCGCAAATAATGACTAACAGTGCTTAGGAATTGATTCGATTTGCAAGCATTTTAGAAAAATGGTACATTTATATTTGTACGTGTCACCAAAATGAAACTTACAAGAAGAATAAATATAACGTGTTATGATAAGGTAATTGCGCAAAACTTTGTGTGTATCAAGCAGTCTATACTTATATGAACTCTTTTCACTTTCCTTCTTCTTCCCATTTTGTTCTGCTTTTTCGTTCTTCTTCTATGATCTATTTGGTTATTACAGATTCAACTGTTTGATAGTCTTCTTAATAAATTGGTTTGTCTTCAAGATTTAATAAAATGACTTCCTCTATGACTTGGTATTGCATTAGTGGAAGTGTGTTCAGAATATTTTCTTGTTAAATCCATTCACTTTTTATATTAGTAACCATTTTCACTAGTATTGTTGTTGCATTCGTTCTATTTGATTTCTATTAATATTCTCTGATTCTGACTCCCACGTTTGGAGTTGGATATGACTTGAGGTAGCAAGAAACACGGTACGCCGTTGCTTGTAATAAATCGTCGAAGTAAGTAAGTAAGTTAAATAGGTTAAATATAGCTTCGTGTCCGAGTCTGAGGTTTATGTCTCAGATTCTCGTCGCGAATTTTCAAATTGATAACGTGGAAACCAATCATGATCAAAAGATGCTTCTAAGTTAGCTTCAAAATATGATTTGATGTTTTGACTAATTGTAAGTATACTTGTTGGTTTCGTTCTCATCGACACATTAGAATTCATTTAGAATTCAAATGAATTAACTTCTTTAACTCATTAGAAATATTGAAACTTATTTTTGTCTTATTAACCAAAGTGACCATAGTGGTAATTAATATAATTATGTGGTACTCGAAACTCTGTTTAGCCCTTCCTAATGACCTACGTTTACCGAACCAACGCCAACTCCAAACATGGAAGTTCTTGAACGCATGATATAATTTTATACATTTGAGTTAATTACCTAATATTTCAATTCTTTTTTGACTTAGTTTTATATTTTATTAATTTATTTTCGCATAATTTCTGTGAATTCTTAGTTAACTTATTTAAAAAATAAAATAAAGTGACTAATAACAACGAATTTCTAGAAAACCAAAGTACGTTTAAATACCTTTTGATATAGACGACGATAAAGACCTGTATCGTTATCAAAACGCTTTAACGCTCCGAATTAGTAGACGAATCGTTATCCGTTCATTTATGAGTAATTATTATAATTATATGTGCATCATAATCAGTCAGATAAAAGATTTAGTGGAATTATCACGGTCAAGCTGTCTTCGTAAATACCACGAGTGATAAAATTTGGGCAAAGCAATTAAACAGGATTTTAAAACTGTTTAATGGTTACAGCATGTGATTTGAGGCTACAAAAAAGAACCGCGTTTTTTCTTCCTCTTTTGTGAGGCATAGTCCCATTACGTATGGCCGACACCTGTTAGCATTCGTACAATACCGTTGGGTTAGGGCTTAAAAATGACCCTTATACGTTCGGGAACTAAAAACGCATAAATTGTTAGTGCGTTTTCTCTCTAAACAATCCGACGTCTCTTTCTTCGTTCTCCTTTCTTTCTTAGGTGGCAGGTGCATTTCGTGGGGTGTATATTGAATAGTCAAACAGGACCAGTTTGAAATTTCAATGCAACCCCTACCTGTTCACGGTGGAATTTCTAAGGTGTTCGCAAATATCTCTTCCTGACATGCGAGGGTGATCATGTCATTGTCGAACTTCTACGATGTGGGGTTGCTGCGCCAAAAGGCTGCGTAAATTTATGCGTCAAACTGATTTCTTTTGGTGGTAAATCTCGTTTCAGGATTTTATTTCAGCGAGATGCCGGGGTATATCGAAACATTCGGTACTAACGCTCGTTGACTACTTTTGTTGATACGCCTCTGCACATGTTCGTTTTCCCACGACTTAAGATTGCCCATGTGTAGCTTGGATTACGAGAGGGTGGCAACCCTAAGAAACACTTGTGTGCTTCGAAGACCAGTTTTTATTGACGTTTCTTGCCCATCGTAACTTTGTAGGGGTGATTTTTTGTTGCGTAATAATCCTCGCAGCGTCTTCGTGACAAGTGCATTATGTGCGTATCATGTTTCTCTATAAAGATGTATAATGTATGCGTGTCTTAAGAAAAAAAAGACGGGAAAAAAAACAAAGAACGTTTTATACGATTTTTAAAAAAATAATCTATTTTCAGAATGACTTTGATGTGAAGCATTTGTTTGTATAAGGTATGGCACCTTACACCACATTTATGTTCTCGTTGTTTTTATTTTAGGTGAATCTTTTTTTTACAAAAATTTAATAAGTAATTTGATTGAACGGAATTCTATCTGGCTACGTTTACATCAACGCGAAAGATTAATTTAGCCAGCTAATATAAAGCAAAAGTTATTAAAACGTGCTTGTGAAACCTTTTTTTTTTATAGTGAACATACCCCAAGCCAAATAAACGTTAAAAATAAAATGTAAATTGCCAAAATTTTCACACGTCTTAATATTACCTCTATCTGTAACTCGTTTTAATTTCTAGTGTAATTTGCACTAACTGAATCGATAAAAGTTTAAAAAGAAAAGTGTAATAAAAGTGAAATAAATTCAACGGGTATTTGTTTAGATCTCCTAGCTCGCCTGCTTGTCCGCCTACGCGTAATAGCGTCCATAATTTAACACTTTATTGGAGAGACATTAATTCTGCACATCACTGTACTCTTATAGTAACTGCAAGTATCTTCGTCAAAGAAAACGTATTACTGAATTAAAGGCAAAAATGTTTTATCTCCAAACTAATGCAATCATATCCTTGAGTCGCATTTATCTATCAGTTAGTTTATGGTTATTATTCTCAGTATATTCGGAGATAGAGCTATTTGAATTTTAATGAAACTGAATCACAACAAGTATTCAAAAGATGAACTCAATACACTTTACAACTCGTATCCTAAAATTGCGTGTCGTTTATTTCAGTGAAGGTCAAGGCTTGGTAGGCTCAGTCCTCAGGCTGAGGACCAATAAGTCAGTAACTGACATCGTGTAAACAGATTGGCCGAGTTACTGAGTGTATGAACTGTACAACCACTGACATAATCAGTTACTTAAAATATTTTTGATTTAAGCCGCGTTTCCACGAGGCCAGTAGCTGGAGTCCAGTCACAGAACTGGCCTTGCCAGTCCAGTTAAGGCGCGTTTCCACGACGCCAGTAAACAGGCCAGTAGCTGGAGTCCTATGACTGGACTCCAGTGACTGGCTCCGTGTAAACACCACTGGATGCCAGTGACGGTCCAGTCCAATTGAAAAATGCTCCTCCAGTCGACTTGCTTGAGGAGTAGCCAGTGCGTATTTTGTTTGCCCATGCGCGCACATCCATGGTTACCGCCCGAATGGACTGTCTAACTGGCTCCAGTGAACTGGCCACGTTGAAATAGGAATTCACTGGACTGGTAAGGCCAGCTACTGGAGTCCTGTGACTGGACTCCAGCTACTGGCCTGTTTACTGGCCTCGTGGAAACCTGCCATTACTGTCCACTGGTCAACTCCCACCACGTAGAAATAACAGTTACAGATATCACCTGAAAGCACATGCCATGTCTGACTTGTTTTGAATAGTATATCCCAAAAACTATTGATTAGCGCACTTTAATAATGATATTCAGTTAAATATTCAGTAATACTTTCTGTTAGTGCTGGCAACCGAAATCGATTTTTTGGATAATCGGTTAACCGGTTTTGGATATTCGCGGTTTTGGAGAAAACCGAAAACCGGTTATCCGGATAACTCGGTTATTCGAGTATCCAGTTATACGGAAAACCGGTTATTCGAATATCCAGTTATTCGGATAACCAGATATTTGGATATTATCAGTTTCTTGATTAATCGGAAATTCGAATAACAGGTTATTCGGACATTCAGATATCCGAATAACTGGAAATTCGAATAATTGGATATCAGAATGGGTTTTGTTTGTTAAAGATCTTCAGTACTTATTAGAAAAAAGTGCATACACATAGTTACATGTTTATTTACTTAATTGCTTTTATTATAACGTATTTGTGGATATCCGAATAGTCGTTTTTGGATATTCGAATAATCGGTTTTGCAAATATCCGAATAGTCAGTTTTTGGATATCCGAATAGTCGGTTTCTTGGATAATCGAATAATCGGTTTTAACCATTATTTGGATAGCCGATTATATCCGAAACCGGTTTTTAAAGAAACCGATTATTCGGTTTAAATTTTTTCCGGTTTTTGCCAGCACTACTTTCTGTATAATTATTATTATTTTGCAAAGTACGAAGTTTGTCGAAAAAAATTTAGGGAATTTGTTTATTATAAACGAATATGAATAATTTTCAAAGCCGCTGATCTCGCAGCTGGGAAACCTAGATATTGTCTTATTAATTATTCAGTAATTCGGTCCGTATAAGTAGTGGACAAGTAGTGAACGAAAGTGAACTTACCTAGTGTAAATCAACCTTTATTTAATATACTCTGTTTCTGAGCTTGATGCCGCTAAGAAATGAAACAATCCAGAGTTGGCAGATTCCAGTAGGATTAGAAGTACGACGATGACAAGTTAACATCGATTTGGTACTTATTGAAACTAAAAACATAAAAAATGTTCGACTTTTTAAATCCTCTGCTTAAAAATGACGCTTCTTAAGTTATCATTTTCAAATGTTATGCTTCTCTCATTCTTTCTTTAGCACGCTAGCTTTAAAACAAGGATAACCATATTTATTAACAAACCCTAGTTTTCGAATGGCAATCATAATCGAAGCATAACAGTATCCAGAATGTCAAGAATCAATTCCTCTGGTCTTGCTGATCCACCGGAAATCCCCGGTAGGAAAAGAGAAAGAAAGAATGAAACGCATTAATGATGGTGTATGACTGAAACTGTTGAGCTTGAGAGCAGTAATAGTAGTAACTTTTTTTTATTGACTTTTCCATCATTTCCTAAAATATTTCCGTCTCCTACTGGATCACCTTCTGTAAACATGTGTACACATCATTTTTTTACTACATGCCGATCGTATAAATCTAAGTTAAGAAAATATACGACGACGAAACATGACAAAAGCCGCAAGGCTGTTTCACGAAAGGAGATAGCTACATAAAAGTTCTTTGACTTATCGATTGGGCGATCGGCATATAGTAAAAAAGATGAACTGTGAATTGAAACTAAAAAAGAATCATTAAATTTTTCCATTTAATTTCTCTAATTTAACGTTCTCTTTCCCTGACAAATATTCTTTAAAAATCGATTACGAATGAACAAAAATTATTGTTAAAACCAAACAGAAATGACAAAGAAATCCCCGTCACTTTGGAAACAAAATGTCCTCGTTTCTGGTTTACACCGATTACGTTTCGAAGCTTTATGAAACCGAACATAAAATTCAATAAAACTGTCTTGGAAACCGTTTTCATAAAAGGCTTCCGAGAAAACATAAACAGTGTACGAAGTCCTTAAAATCCAATAAAATTATTTATATTTCGTGTAACTAATTATTTTCCAAGGAACTCAAGTTTGCAAATTGAGGTCCAATAAAACTGTAAAACCATTGTAAAAAAATGCCAGTACGCTTATAAATATGTATTACACTTATTTTTAACTTTTACGCCCTCGCTAAGGTTTCTAATTTTTGCATGAATTCTCGTTCTTATTTCCTTTTTAATTTAATACAATTTAACAACGATTTACTTATTGTTAGTAATTTAGGACTCCATTGTAACAAGTGATCAACTGAAAAACGAATTTAGAGTTGGCGTTGGAATTTTAAAGTAAGTCTAGGATAACGTCATACTAATATTAATTGTCAATCAATTGGCATATATTTAAAGTGATTTTAAAATATCAGCAATTTTATAAATAATGCTTTTAACAATTGAGCAAAAATCTTTTATTGTAGAGACTAATTCGTTTTTCAGTTGATCACTTGTTACCTATGCCTTATATCACTTACATTGCTGGTTTTATTATCGTTTTTCATTTTGATTTTTTGCGTTTCGTTTAATTTAATTTACTTAAGTACATATACAGGGTGTTTAAAAAAAATGTTCGGATACTGTAACCATGAATAGTACTCATCAAGAGCAACAAAAAAGTCTTAGTAAGTATAGGTCCGCAAATAATTTTTTTCAAGGATGGAGTTGATTTTGCATTGAAGTTCAAAAATTGTATTATTATAAAGAAACAAACAGTAAACGTGTGATTATGTAGACAAAAAATATTTAAAGAAAATGTTCTACATGTCCACCTCCCCCTTGCACACAGGCTTCACATCTTCGACGAAAAGAAGCTCTTATTCTTTCGAATAGTTATATTAATAACGTTAAATACGTTAATAACGTAAATCTGTTTGTTTCTTTATAATAATACAATTTTTGAACTTCAATGCAAAATCAACTCTATCCTTGAAAAAATTTATTTGCGGACCTATACTTACTAAGACTTTTTTGTTGCTCTTAATGAGTACTATTCATGGTTACAGTATCCGAACGTTTTTTTTAAACACCCTGTATTTAATTTCCTGACTTATACAGTGCGGGACAAAATTATAACCGCACTAAAATTTTTGTCATAATTTGCCTTAGGCTGGGAGAATTTAGCTGGGAATTTCTTGTTGAAATTTTTTTTTAAGAGAGATCATTCCAATGTTAACAAACACAACTACAAAAATAAATGAAAAATGGAGAGAAAATTTGAAAAATGTACTTTTTTCGGTGGGTTATAATTTTGTCCCGCACTGTAGAGTTTACAATAAAACGCTAAAAAGAACAAGAACTATTAAATAGTAGCAAACAGACAAACGTCTAAGGAGTGATACCGGAGATACCAAATTACTTAAAATTGCGAGTAATAACACCACTGTATAAGAAAAGATATACAATGTGTAAAGAGATTTATGTGACATAGTCGTTTGTACGATGCTGAATACATAGTATTATTAGACTGAACGTTGTAGACAAAGACTACAACAGCCAGCTTTCAATATGTGTGATGTGCGCGCCTACCCCACTCTGATGCGGTCTTTACCATCAAATCATTAATACAATATGTTTCTTTCTTTGTTTTACTCATTATCAAACTGCTATGTGATAGAAATCGTTGGACAGACTGTATAAACTGTAGGGGCTTAACCTTAATAATTATACAAGGAAGAATAGTAAAATTGAACAGCCAAGAAAATTTGAAAGAAAAAGTGATATTTTAATTTGCAAAACAGATAAATTCGGAACTCGTAGCAAAGATTAATGGAAAAAAAATTATCGAATACTCAAAGAATTCAAAAGAGATATTTGAGGTTTAGTTAGGCAGCAAATGACAAAGGAAGATAAATACACATACATTTTATACAGGTCAAGAAGGCTTGAAAGAAGTAGAGTTTATTAATTCTCATGGACGTGAAAAAGAGCCTAGCAGGCCCATGGCTTGATTTATTATTTTTCTCCATTCTTTCTTGTTCTTCGCCTTTTCCCTTCAGTTGATAATCTTCAATTGCTTTAGATCCTTTTCTACTTCCTTCTTCCATCTTAATTTCGGTCTTCAACTTCTTCTTTTACCCCCTATGTCACTTCTTAATAATTTTCTAGGAATCCTACCCTCGTGCATCCTTTCCATATGTCCGAGCCACCTAAGTCTTTGTGGTTTAATTCTCGCCGCTATACTCGGTTCTTTGTATAGATCTTTTATCTCTTGATTTGTTCTTCTCATCCATATATTCCCTATTTTTTTTCCACCTAGAATCTTCCTAAGTATTTTCCTTTCCCATACCATTAACATTTCCTCTTCCGCCTTACTTTTAGCACCCCCGTCTCACCTCCATATTTGACTATTGGCCTTACTACTGTTTCATATATCCTCATCCTAGCTCCTCTAGATATACTTTTATTTTTCAAAAGCCTGCTCAATGTATAGAAACTTCGATTTCCATTCATTATTCTTGCCCGTATCTCCTCTCTAATTTCCGGCTTCCTTGTGAACATTCTTCCTAGATAAGTAAATCTATCCACCTCTTCAAATTTATATTGATATAATATAGACAAGCAAGTAATGTTAAAATTAATGTTTGCCGAAGATATCGTATTGATCATAAATAATGAACTGAAAAACTTTTTTAATAAACATCGTAAAAAATAAAAACAATATAAAAAATATAAGAAAAAACAATGGCAAATCTTCTGTACAAAAGATAAGACGTCAACTAGATACAAAGTGAACTAAGAAACCGTAGGGAACATTCAGATTCGAGAAAAAATACATTAAGGAAGAAACGGGATGGAGAGTTGTCATTTACAGCGGAAGAAACAGGATAACAATGACAAGGACAAGATATTAGACAATTAACACGAAGCAGGAAAACACGCAGAAAATAAAATAAGAAATAATAAGAATTGAGAAATT
This sequence comes from Dorcus hopei, assembly GCA_033060865.1. Lineage (NCBI taxonomy): Eukaryota > Metazoa > Arthropoda > Insecta > Coleoptera > Lucanidae > Dorcus > Dorcus hopei. The sequence goes on along the minus strand of CM065419.1, from coordinate 26,592,006 downwards.
TCGCTTAACGCTTAATTTATTAATTCTGTATTTATACCTTGTTACATATTATGTGTTATGCAGGCAGTATGTTGGTACATTTACATTTTCTAATATCCAGCTTCGTATTCTTACTATTTTTGATTGACACTGTCACTGTCTCACCTAAAACTAGGGAGAAAAGAAGAAGACTAAGTATAGTGCCCTGTGGCATACTTCTAATTACTTCACAGTAAATTATTACAGTAGATCGCTTTATCCTTTTTTTAGAACATACAATTTTGACATAAAAGGTAAAGTATTGCAAACCGGATGTTTGTTTATTCTAGAGGGTGGTCCCGAAATAAGGTGCCAAAAAGAAGTCAGTTATAGGAGATGATGAGTAAAACTCATATACAAAAAAAAATTCTAATAAAAGTCTTTTCGTTTTTGAGATAAAAATAATTGAAAATTTGTTGAAAATTTGCTGTATGTTAATGAGTTTAGATGTTACAGGTACCGTTGCTAAAAAAATGGAAATATTATTGCCATATAACCAGAATTACTTTTTCAATCCCATTAACATTAGCGTATAGCAAATTTTCAATTATTTTTATCTCAAAAACGAAAAAACTTATTAAAAAAATTTTTTGTACATGAGTTTTGCTCATCATCTCCTATAACTGATTTCTTTCTGGCACCTTATTTTGGGACCACCCTGTAAAATATTTTAACTAAAAACAATATAATTTCTTACCTCTTAATTTAACGAGTTAAAAGCTCACTCTGTATTCTTCGTCGTTAATCCTACTTAATACCTAAGAATAAACATTATAAACTCCTTTTCTCTTATTTGTCCTGCAATAAATGTCTTCTTTTGTTTGGCCTAATCACATTTGTTCTCTATTCATTCTTTCAGTGTTTCTCTAAAATACTTTCGCTATTCTTTACTTTTGGCCAAATCTTCATCTATACTAATAACTGGTTGTTGTTATTTAATATTTGCTTACTACTTTTCTGCTAAATTTGTGTGTCCTTTATGTTTGAAATGTGTATTTCTTATTACTAATTCATTTTTAATACACCGATTACGTATTACTCATAGATTTTTAAAATTTTATTCAACTTCTTATACCGGTTGTCATTAATCTTGACGAGTCTGTTTATATAGAAACACTGTATGTATAGGTAAATTACAATCGATTTATAAAGAGAAAATGCAATAGAAGTTTGTTTAATAAGAGAAATGGATGTCATCTAACTAGGTAATTATTTCCATGTAGGTCTGTGACCTATCTGTGCACCAATTATTAGGAAAGAGATGATTACGTATATTTTCAGTGTCAATCAGAGTTGACCAAAAGTTTATTAAAAAACTTTTTATTATATTTTCTTTTTGTAAGTCGAGTGTAATTCACCTCCATCGTCTTCTGCTTAAAAATTTGATGACCCTCTGTATACTAATTTAATTGAATGAATTTAATTGAAACAATATTTTTAGAATGCAGACGAAAAGTTAAAATGTTTTGCTACAATTTTATGTTACCCGAATTAAAAAATAACAAAAATAAAACTGTTGCAAGAAATTGTTGTGGGTTTAATGTCTTTGTTCCCAGAAAAATTCCCAAGACAATTCAACAAAAGACCAAAAAAATATTGTAACAGCTGCATTTGTGCAACTCGTCTTTGCGTACCACATGATATGTTCGCCGTCTGAAAAAAAAGCATTTCATAAAGAGAAGTATGATTACGACACAAATCTCCCGCTGAGATAGACGAACTGTGCTCGCACACATTACATACTTACAAACATCTTTTAGAGTATTAATTTCAAGTAGTTAAATATAACGCGATAAAAATTCCGGTAAACACTCCGTATGTACGCCGGCTTTAATGCGATACAAACACGCTACCCGTTATCAATTATCTCTGGCATTAGAGCCATGTTAAAAACGATTCTATTTTCGTATTTATCGTCGCCTTATCGCTGTTTGTTTTGCGAGTTTCGAATGCGCGCTAGTAATGCTGGAGGAAGATAAGTTTCGTTGCTGGCATAATTTTATATTGCCCGTTCAAAAAAAATATGTCACAAAATTATTATCATCCTACAATATCACTTTTTCGAAACAAATTTGTAATTATTATCAAGACAGCTTTTACAGGATCTTTTAAAGTAGACGTTTCGCTATACGTTCACAATTTTCTGAATGTGCAGGGAAACGTTGATTTAAAACCGCTGTAAAAGTTATCCCGAGAAGAATATTTTGTTTCATAAGTTTTCAACAAATATTACATTCTACTCACATATACCTTCTGCGCCACATTCTTTTTTTTGTATTTTTTTACATTTATATTATTTTCTTTTCCTGTCTTATTCAACGTTGACAATAATATTAGATATTATCATTATTTATAGGCAGCCCTTTATCATTTGTCTAAATTGCAGTTTTTCAACTTTTCTGAACTTTACTGCGTAAATCAGATGCCCTCTCCATACCTTTTAAGAGCAAATACGTGTTTCGTCCACCATATACGCATCACAAACGAAACACGTGTTTACTGTTAAAAATCTTTACAAAGATGTAGAGAGGGGATCTGATGTGTGCAGTAGGGTGGGTCATTTTTGTATGGAAAAAAACGAATATTGCGCTTTTGATTTTTAATAGCAAAATTATATTGCCTTTACATGAAAACAGTGTAATGCTAAAATTTAAAGTAAATAGCACCTCATCTTCAGGTTGCGCTTTGCCTTGGAAATACAAATAACTTGAATATATTCTGGTAGTCATATAACATAAATATCTCAAGGAAAATAGGGTTTTTAGAATAAAATAATCATTTATTAATAATTAAAAAAATAATACAACAGAAAAATTAATGAAAATCATTCAATATTGAAATCTTTCTTGCTATCGAACTTAGGCGTTGCTCCGAGATTCGAGTTATAATTTTATGCACCTTCTCTTGCCCTTTTAGTATACAGTTTTGATCATAACTCTGTTATTATTATTATTGCAAATACGAATTTTTCATGGCAAACTATATAGCCTTTCTTGTATAATTTCAAAAATTCAAACGTAAGGCGCACCCTCTAAATATTAATTAAATTCAAAAATATTTCGTAGGTGTCATAATATCACTAAAAGACAACATAATTTTGCTATTAGGTAAGATTATCTCAAAGTTTGGTTTTTCGACCCACCCTAGTGTGCAGTGTACTTGTACTTTATTCACAAAATAATGTTATAAAGTATTATAATACAGTTCTGTATAATGGCATAATTACGAGAAGCAATAAAAGCAGCTTATATTTAAATGCCTGTGCTAAAGATACGTAATATCAAGTTCGACACCAAATTTTACAATTACTTTTTTTATTTTACACAACCTCTACTTAATGACTCGATCTATCCAACTTTTCCTCGGTATGCGTTTGTAAACCCCAATAAGAAAGGCTTGAAATCTCTTCTAGAGTTCTACGCGAGTCTCTTCAATAATCTCTACTATAAAGGTAAAGTCGCATCCAAACGACATGGCCAACATCAGCCAACGTTGGTGAATGCATTGACAATAAAATTTATAACCAACGTTGGGCAAGTTTACCATTTGCACATTGCCTGTCCACATGATTGGATTTGCTTGTCAAACTTCAAAGATAAAAAAGTTCGGCCAATGTATAGCGAATAGCTACCAACATTTGTTAAATTAAAAATATATGGAGAACGAAGAATATGATACGGTTGTTGCAAGTGCTTGTGTAGTTCTTTCTTGCGCATAGTTCTTATTGGCATTGGCAAGAAATAATTATAATAAATTATGATTGCTTTCTTCCGGATCCCAAATAACTGGGTATTTTTCATAAAGACTGAGGAATTCCAAAATTAACTGGTTATTCCATTCGGTCTCTGATGACGACATTTTTCTGGTCAAATTAAAAAAAAAAAACAGTAAACCGAAAGCAGAAGATCCACTTTGCCACCAAGTTAGTACAACTCAACGCGCACAATACACAAAAATAAATAATATCCTAGAAATATCGTGTGCAAACTGTTCAAATCGTCTGGACGTAAAAACAAACGTAATGGCATGCGAAAGCCAACGTTGGTTAAACTCTTTGATGTGTGTCGAGAAAACCGCTCTCATAGCGAATGCATTCCAATGCCATTGACATTGACGATTGGTTGACATTCATTGGCTATGTGTATTTCGTCCACACGACATGGCAAACCCCCCAATAGCCAACACTGGCTAACGTTGGCCATGTCGTCTGGATGCGGCTTAAGAATTCAATATACTAGCTTCGTCACTAACTTAAGGCGGCGCTACATTACATGGCAAACTAGCCAAACGTTTGTGATGTGTAAAGGTTCGCCGAATAGTGTGTATGGTAGAGCATTTGTCAAACTCCTTCCAACGTTTGCATTCGTATACGTTCCGATAGAAGTCGGTAAATGAGACACTTAAATGCGATTCAGCAACATCGTACACATTATTTGACAAACGTTTGGAAAACTGTACACATCACCAACGTTCGACATTCGCCTAGTTTGCCATGTAATGTGGAGCCGCCTTTAAGTTCTCTTTCTGAAATTGGATTCCATAGTTTCATAGTTTCCTGTTTCCGTACATAATCAAGAAAAGTATTGAGCTTCTACTTTTCTGGTTCTCATTTTTACTTCCGTGTTTAATTGGCAACTAATCTGCATTTCACTATCATTTTCTCTCCCCTATTAAATCTAAAACTTCTTACATCATCCATTACTTAATTTTAATTTGCTTTTTTTTAATCTAATTTCAGCTTTCGAACTGTGTATACATCGATTATTTTTATCACCTATGTAATTCTGTTTTGAATTATGAAATCATGTAAAGTTCTAACAAATGTTTACGTTCTATTTTCTAAAGGAGAAGATCACAGCATGCTGGCTTCTAAGAAATAATTTTCTATGTTCGTTTTGCTTTTAACTTAAATCTTTACAAGAAAGCATAACCAAGGAGCAACGTGCACGCAGCTTTAAGATAAAAATCATTACAATCGGATTACAAACCAGAAAACCGACCGCATATTTGTTGAGACGAACCCAATCGACCTGTATATTTGATACACACGGTTGATCCTTGGTTTGGTTGCAACGTATAGACTAACCGTATTTGCCTTATAGGTTTTTTCACCTACCAGGCGAGCTTTTCCTTTTAGTTGGTTCATTATATGTATTTCATTTACTTGTAACTTTTATAAATCTGTTTCGTATAATTTCTCGAAACAAAGCTTTTTTGTCTTAATATTTGTTTTTTATTTAAAATGTAATCAATATTCAAAAGGGAAAAGAAGAAAACCAGTCTGTATATGTTGGAAACGAAATGTACTGAAAAATGTAAACAAGCAAACAGGAGGAAATTGAAAGATGCTGAGAGAAACACATAAATTTTATGCCATGTCAAATCAGATTAGCCAACATAAAATCTGAAATGGCTAACAAAAATGACACTGTGTTTCCAAACCCTACTAGACAAGTTAAATGTCAATCAAATCTAGGAACCCTATTGCAAAAGACATGAATTTTTTCCCTTTTGTGATAAAATCGCTGTCGTTGATTAATGTATCTCTTTACTACCCTTAAAAATTCCTCAAAGAAACCAGTCATTGAAAGCAAATTTGTGTTATTGGAAGTCGTATGTCGATGAAAACAAAACAACAACTCAAAAATGAGCAAATCACGTAGCTCATAGCGCAGGTAGTGCAAACGAAATGGCACACTGCGATAGTTTCATTGTCGGATCTACAAGGTCGACTTGAACATGACGCCGTTCGCGGCGATTATAGGAAGTGATTAGCTATTTTAAGTTTGAAGGTTGCCATCAATGGACCCGGAACTACTGAAACGAATAGGAAACGTAAAATCGCCCGCATATATACCCGCGCAAACACCACGAAACGACGCTTTGTTCCAGCATCATTCCACATGTGTTAAATGAAATGACGTCATTTTTTGCTCTTGTTTAATATCACGAAGTAAAAAAATTAAACACACACACAGAGAATCATGTGTGCCCATAATGGAGCAGATGTCGGAGCTGTGTGAGCGTGTGTAATATTTACTACAACAGCGCAAGCAAGTTCTAGAATCTCGTACACGTCCCTTTAATTAGTCAATTGTAACCAGTGTTTGTCCGAGCAGTTTCGAGCTCGAAAATAAGACGCGCGAAAAACGTTGTTTGAAGGAAAATTATCGGAGGCTTAATTCTGAAAATGATGCGTCATTGGACTATAAACTACGGCATTTGCATTTGTTAACATAAATCAGAATTCGTAATTCCGACGTTGAAGAACGACCAGGAATTCTTTGGAAATTCCTAATGGCATGAGCAAATACTTTAAGAGAGTAGTGCTGGTTTGAAGGTTTTTTTTTAGAAAAGAAAATTATAATAATCTTTATTTTAGTATACAAAAAATATAATGATATTCAAATATATTCATGGTTAATTATCTAATGCTAACAGGAATGTTATCATTTAGGAACACACTGAACTGCATTAGCCAATGTAAATGTTGAATATTTTTGGACCAGTCGAGTAACCGTTTGCAGACAGAATTGTTAGTGTGTATCAGTTATTACTCTTACATTGCAAGAGATCCATGAGTTTTCAGAAAGATTGGAAAGGAAAATAATTTCTTAAGTTAGTCACGCAGGTACTCTCAAAGATGCCTATCTACGTTCAACTTCTTACAGCACCTTTAGGAATACCTGCAATTAGATGGCTAACACTCACCACTTAACTGTGGATTTATAATCATTACCTCAATCTGATCCAACAAAATCCTTAACCAAAGTTATGCTTTCTTTATTTTCAGCGTAAGAATAATTTCACTTCATGAGCCTAAGTACTTTCGTTGAGAATTTTGAAATACCCAGAAATTAAACTTGGATACTATGTAAACTGTCTAGCGAACGAAAGGCAATTAATTGGCTGCGAATGATTTATAAAATGAAGACTGATACGCTGTTTCGAGGGCCGACTAGCTTAAGGATTTTCTTAAAAATTTGGAATAGATTACGACGAAGCGTTTGCTTCTATGGTAAAAACAACATTCAGAATTCTATTATCAATCTGGCAATCACGGAATGCCTGTGAAAATTAAAGAAAAACATTTATATGAAGTATAAACGGGTTTAAACAGGGCTGCGTGATCATGGAATGAGGCGATTCAAAATTAAAACAGATTTTACCCAAATTACACAAATGAATTATGCGTTGTATTCAGCTACATCGATGACTTGATTGTGGAGAAAAAACTGCAAGAAAGAATAGAACTGGTGAAGAAGATGCTTCATTGGAATTTGAAATATAGGATCTGAGAGGGGTTACATTAATCAGTTGAGGATTTTATTTAGATTAAAGAGTTGCAAAGGTAACAAATGTTGCAGTTGATCCAAATTATCAGAAATCAATCGAGGTTCTACTCAAAAGTACCTACAGCCAATCATCAAAAGTTAATTGGATGCTCACTTTATATGTTACTACTCAACCAGATATTTCTGTTAATGCCAGTGTGTCGATTTCAGCACAAAGAAATAAGGGACCCAACACAACAAGATTGGAATACGTGTTTTTGTCAATGCCAGTGGTGATGTCAGTACACATGTGTAGCATTATTCACAGAGACAGAATTTATTTCTTTATCCAGTGCAAGTTAGGAGGTTTCACGATATGAAGCAATTATATTGATGGTATCATGATATACGAAGAAATTAAATCAACACAACCAAGCAAAATTGTTCAACTGATCACATGGAAATTTTGAATTTGTTGAAAAAAATCATAAATTTTCTTCTTGATAGCCAACGTACTTATTTTTTTCTAAGCCTAATTTTGAAAACATTTTGGATTTAATAAAACTATTTTGGCTACTGCATCAGGTATCTATTCATAACTAAAGCTTCTCGATGACTGTAGCGTTGGGTTAAAGAAGATGATCAGTCCCCATTCGGGCTGTAAATGTCTTTCCTTAACGTAACTTAAACCCTGTCATCAAAATGATTTGTAATGAGAGAAATTAATTAAGTAATTTAGAAACGTATTTTGCTGATATTCATAGTACTGCATAAGTTCACTAGAAAATAAAAGATCTTTCAGAATCTTACAGTCCCAAATATTGTAGAAGAAGACGAGCCTGATTATAAATTGTCAGTCTTACCTGCTTCAAGCTCATTAAGCTTATAAGAGACACGTACACAAAACCAAGAAATTCAAAACACAGTCCTGTACAAGAAAACCTCTTTTAATGGTTTTTTTAGGGTGCAAAGTAAATCCTGCATAATGATTATCTGGAAACCGTAAATACTGTAGATACGTTGAAATAAGAAGTCTATTAATATTAATACATATTAACTGCCATTTGTGAAAAAGAAATATATCATTTTGTACCCAGTAAATTGCATCATCCATCAAATTTAACTTTTATCGTATTTTGTAAGTACCTACTTCTTTCATTTTCGAAAAAACGAGCATGTGCATCATTTCTCAGCCAACATTCGTATTATGGGCGAATTGGTTTCTTTTTTATCGACACTTTGCCCTCCATTACACAACAATTTCTCGAGGCTTTCTTTCTGCCGCTTCTATAATAGAGTTTCTCCCTGCTACTTCGTAGATGATTCGTATAATAATATAATAACAAAGAACGACAATAAAAAAAACTGCAACGAAAGCTCTTCTGCAACGAATGACAAAGCGTTGTAAAGAGAGTCAAAACATGTACACTGGTTAACAAAAGTATCCTTCCGAAAAGTAATAAGACTGTGCGAAACTGTCTTATCACATTCTGTCACTTTCACAATCTTATTGCTTTTCGGAAGGATACTTTTGTCAACCAGTGTACATAGATATCATATAGATATACAGGGTGTCCACCGAGTGCCGCGGTCTTCTCTACCGCCTATAGTATATAAGACAGAAAAAAAATTCAAACGAGCTAAGGTGTAATTCAGTCAGCTCTACTTCATAAAATTATTTTTGGCTATACAGAGTGTTCAGTAACTGAGAGCCATACCAAAGTTATTTTTTTTTCAATGAAACGCCCAGTATATTTTTACATATTTCGAAAGTACGCATAACGAATAGGTAACAACCAAAAATTTAGGAACTTTTACTTAAGAGTTTGTAAGATATTGACGTTTAAGTGTAAAAAAATGCTGTACTATGAGCGCTTACATTTTGGTTATTTATTAACATTTCATCGTGAATTTATGTAGGTACTCAATACAATATCTTTTCTACAGAAATTTCAAAACAGCTTCGGTCTATCAGTTATTATGTGTACAGGGTGTTGAGTTTTGCAAAAGATAATTTTTCTCAAAATTTTCAGATGGAACACCCAGTATATCTAGACTCTCATGAAACACTGTTTTAATAAGCATATAATAACTGATAGACCGAAGCTGTTTTAAAATTTCTGTAGAAAAGATATTATGTTGAGTACCTACAAAAATTCAAGACGAAATGTAAATAAATAACAAAGATATAAGCACGCATATTATGGCAATTTTTTACACTTAAACATCAATATCTTACAAACTCTTAAGTAAAACTTCCTAAATTTTTGGTTATTTCCTATTCGTTATGCGTACTTTCGAAATATGTAAAAATATATTGGGTGTTCCATTAAAAAAAATATAACTTTGGTATGGCTCTCAGTTGCTGAACACTCTGTATGACCAGAAATAATTTTATGAAGTAGAGCTGACTGAGTTACATCTTAGCTCGTTTGAATTTTTTTTCTATCTTATATACTATAGACGGTAAAGAAGACCGCGGCACTCGGTGGACACCCTGTATAGATATTTCAAGTTCTACGTTATATTGTAACTGGATTCAAATTATATTTATATACATTCCCGTTTGTATAAAGATGTAATTAAGTTTAATTGAGGTACATGTATTCATGAGTGTAATTAAAAACTAGATACTTAAAAAAATCGAAAATTCGATTGAGATTTTGTAATTGGAAGAAAAACCAAATTATGTCTGGTTTTTCTCTGTCCGTTAAGAAATTGGGTTTTCCCAGCTGTGTAATGGCAGATTTGATTTTCCTTCTATCAGGACAAACTTTCTTCATAAGACAGTAAATTATCTAGTCAAAATTCCAAATGAACTACCTAATAAACAATTTAAAATTTCTGAATTATGCTACAACGAAAGCACCAATTCCAGAATTGGTTAAGCAATTTAATAATGGAAGAACACATTAAAATTAAAATAATAAATTTGCTGTACTTAAACCGGTATTTAATTACAGTTAGTAAAATTAAGTTTGCACATTTTAATAGTTTCCTAAAATTAGTAAAATTCTAAAAATATTTTTTTACAAAACCCTTTTGTAAAATTCTAAACATATTTTAACATATTATTATCTGTACTATAAAAACATATTTGGGGAAATGAAACAAATACAATTGTGTGTGTGCGTGCACAACACAATGCAACCGAGCGACATGATATCCCACTTTTTCGTGTTATCGTAACTGTTGCTTGTTATTATTACATTTTTTTTGCAATAGAAGTAGAATGTTGCGTGTTAGGTAATTTCAATTTGCAATGGCGCGTGTTTAGTTGTATGTATGTACTCTGTTAACAGAGTGGAAGTTACAGAATTGGTCAAGGGCAAACGTCGTGATTTTTCTGGGCGCCAATTGCCAAATGCGACCTTGGAATAAAATACAGGAACGATACCATGTAATTATAAGTATTTACTTTTTTTTCTAAGTTACACGTATTTGAAATACTTATTGACGGTCAGGTAATCCCGTGTTAATTTAAATTCAAACGATGTGTGAGTAAGTGCATATCTAAAAGTAAGTCCAAACGAAAAATTGAACGAGTGAAACAATCGTACAATACAATTTTTAAAAAATATACCTACAATATACCAATAGTTTTTTTTTATTCTAAGGTATCGAGGTAAATACATTTTCTAATGATTTTCTTCAATGTACCTTGCGTAGGACCTGTATATATGTATACATTATAATAATACATAATATAATCTAGCTGTAAGATGTACAACGTTTAGAAATATCTTTTTTTTTTAATTTTGTTGCTTTGACAGCACGCTTGACCGCCTTGTATGGGATGACTTATTAAGTAGCGAATTAGCTGCAACTTGTTAATCCTAATGCAATGTTAGGTCAAAAAATGATCGCAGGATGTCGCGATTTAACCTTTTCTTTAGAAATATCGTTTAAAAGATACTATAAAAAGTGTCCCGTTTTCTGTGCTCGCGACTTTACGTATTTTAAACACACGGGTTCTAGAATACATACATATATCATTAACAAATAAATCGGTTGTCGAATGAAGGGAAAAAATTTATTTAGGAGTGTTTTTTTATTAATTTTTCCTTTCATTTAATTTTAGCTTATGCATACAAATCTGATCCTGTAGTAGCTTGACTTTGAATTAATCAGAAGTTCTTTAAAAAACATATCTTTTTAGAATTAATTATAGGTTTCCCTTACAAAGTATCTGACAGTACACGTCGATGTTTCTAAACACTAAATGAAAAGTACAATATAACAGAACGAATTGCGCAGTTTCACTCACACTTGCGGTTAAAAGATAAACAAGGGAACTTTACCTGAAGTTGACTTGTTGCGAAATGTTTAGCAATAATAATAGAAGAACTACATATTTGTATTGGGAAATAGAAACACACACACATACACACAAATACCATCTTCATTCATACAGATAAGACATTTTATCATGTTTGCAGTACATACCATTGTTACTCTTTTACCTGTTTTTTTTTTAAACGTATTTTCCGCATTGTGAATATAATGTAAAGATTTACGTGGCTTAAGTGGGAAAGAAGGAAATAATTAGGGAGATACTAATTTCTTACATTGATAAGCAAATACGCATTAATACAACGTTACGGATTTTTGGACAACTATAAGTCATATTGTAATAGAAATTTCTTTTTTCTCCTAAAGCAACGTTTGTTAACCTTTTTGTCATGGAATACTTTAAAATTTAGAATACATTCATGGAATATGACATTTATAGAATTAACCAAAGGAACCAAAGGATTATCCATGATATTAGTGACTAATTTAAATTTTGAACAAATATTGTCGAAAAGAAACCTCGAGTCACTATAAATTTATAGTGACTCGAGGCTTCTTTTCGACAATATTTGTTCAAAATTTATAGAATTAATATATTCTCAAGCGTTTATTACGCAAAAAATAACTACTTTCGATAATGGTCAATAGAACATTCTAGGAAGCACTGCCCTAAACCCTAAATTACCAATTAATTTTAACCATAAGAGCACATGAGCTTGTATTTGCTACCTTGGACCAATATTGTATTCATAGTGATTTCGCGAGATCACTTACGTTTCAGAATTCCATCGAAAAATTATTATGGAGCACATTCATCAAAGACTAGATCTTTCGCGATACAAGAGAGCATAGGTTCAAGCCGGCCTTCGTATGTTATACGTTCCTTAAATCCTACAAATGCCCTGATTACAGTAATGACTACCTGGAAATGCTCGTGCTACATTTGTTTGCAGTGAGTCTTGTAAGTTTCTTAGAATAGATCGAATGATGTCCTAGGCGCTTCGTTATAGAATTTGAATTTTTTCCTCAGAGTCACCTGAAACATGTTATTTAGGAGACATCTATATTTTAATAAAAGAATTTATCAAAATCTGCTGCTTGTTAATTATTAGTGAACAGGACTTAAAGGCAAATATTTTTTGGATCCCAACAAAATTTTACCTAAAAAAAAAATAGGGAAATAAAATAAAATTATTAGGTTTTTGAACAACCGTGATCAGGGAAACGACTAATAACAAATGTCCATATTTTAATAACCACAAAGAAATCGCAGATTGTTATAATATTTACTAAAAACGAATTTAACTTTATCTTTGTTGGTTGTTCTAAAAACATTTGCTGATATGTGGTATTGCTCTTATGCCATCGATATGCAAATTTTTTGAAACAGCTATACCAGAAAAAAAATTTACTCTGTATTGAAATATACAACAAGATTTTAATGTGAAAGTCGCCTGCGTTGTACCTACATCTTCTATAATCCCACATACCCACATACGGATTGTTTCACTGAAACTTTAAAAACGGCAGAGGTATGACAGGGTATATTATGAAATGAATGAGAAAAGACGAAATATTCGCTTGATCAATATGCCACGTCTATTTCGTTGTTTATTCTATACACAAGAGTCATATAAAATATAAAACTCAAAGTAATTAAGACAATGGCGCGGAAAGTATGCGTTTTCAACATAAAATGAAACACATGGTATAGTAAAATGAAATGATTTAAAGTAAATATCCGGTATCCAGTTTTTCACCACTCCTGAAATAACTTTCAACAGTGTTTTGTGTTTCAGTTCGAACATTTTCAAACAATTAAAATGTCACTAAATTCGACAGGCAGTATTAGCAATTCTTTTTCAGTATTCATGGCCCTTTCTTATTTTCGATCGCGTGATAAATGTACGATTATTTTCGAATTTTCTGTATGTCCTTATTATTCATCTTCCAACTTTCAAAATTGCTTGTATTATTTTTTCTTCGGACGTTAATCTTTTTACTATTTTGTTGTGTGTAATAACCCACATTTTCTTAAATTCTTATTTTGTCACCTCTTGTATATTTAACAAAATGTAGCCTTAAAATCTTATCACTTCGTTCATAAAGAAGACAACAAATACATATAACCAGGGTTAGGTGGATGAGATTCCGCTTGCAACAGTCCGCCTGGGTCGCCGCTTATACTGTGCATGTTTATGTACGATCATTGCGCTGGCTCATTTCTCCATAAGCGTCGGTCGAAATTTTAATTTCATCGCGTAATAAATTGTTAAATTTAAACAAAATTTCGTATTTTAAAATTATAAATAGAATAAATTAAATTAAACACTAAACGTTCTTTGCTATTGCAAATTATGGATTCGATTATTTGCTATTCCCGTATCGAGTGCACTTAGATGTGACGCTCTTGCCAGCGCGAGCGGAATCCGATCCGCCTAACCGTGCATATAACAGAAAAAATTGTTGTAAAAATTTGAATATTTCAAACAAAAACGTCAGAAAACGATACTAAGCAATTGAAGATTGGAAATGTTACAAATGATAAATAAATGATCAAATGGAATCTGACGAGCAAATAGATTAACTAAATTGAAGAGTAAATGATTGCACAGACAAACGAATGAATTAAAATATCTCTTAGTTTATCTTTAAAAGATATTAAACTACATGTAATAATACATTATATCATACTTTATTCTAAAGTAAGTTCCTAGTTTAAAATGGTTGTATCTTCTGTAAATATTAACAGTTAACAGTTTGGTTCCATATAGTTACTATTTTGCTTAATAGGGATTAGAGTTAATATTTTTTTTTCGTTGGTTAACTGTGTAATTAGTAGGCATTTTCCAAATAGTTCAGGTCACCAGACATAAAATCCGGCTGACTACTGATTATGGGATTACCTTAATGAAAGGGTTTTCTTAGTAGACCTACTTCTTGTGAGGAACTGAAACAAGCGATGTCAGATGTCATTGAAAACTTTCCTAGGAATACACTTACTAATTCCGCTTATCACGTAGAAGAACGACTAGTTATTGAATGAACAACACAGTCAGATCATATTTAACTTTTGCTAATTTCTTCTTGTTATGATAAAATCCCATTTCTTTACGAACAACTTGAAGTTTTTATTTTTGAAGAATATAACAATTGATCACTTTAAACTGAGAACTTACTTTAGAATAAACTTATATATTACACAACTAGTGTTGTAAGAAACACGAGAAGAAAGACTTATAGTACATACTCCTACAATATTGTTTTTACGACCGAAAAGTTTCATGGTAAATATGAAAGAATTGTTTTATTAATTTATGTTGTCAAATCAGTCCTGTCCCATAACCGTGATTCTTTTTACATACAACTTAAGTCATGAGTTTTAAACTGAGAAAGAAAAGTAGTATCTCCCCAATAAACTTTTAAGTCACGTGTTGAATTTTATTTCATGTTTTTATTTTGTGTTTGTTTAGCTCCTTTCTACTTTGCTTGTCTGTTTACTTATTATAGCGGTCAAAAGGGATCAGGCTGCAATTTAACATTCATAGGAGAGACATCACTTTTCTTTCTTGGTGAACATTATTGAGCATTAATAGCAGTGATCGTAGAAAAAAAATATTGTTAGTCTAACAAAACTATGAAATAAATTAAATGTGAAATACATAGATACTACATGAATGTCATATAATTTCTCTGAACTGGATTAATTTATTATCTATTGCCCAGAAAAACAAATAAGAGTCGAAATATGTAAACTAAATAACTATATTAGATATATTCTATAAATAAATAAATTTAGGATAATTTAAACTTCTGGAACAGAATAATCCATCTAATTATCATACTCGTGTATGCATGTATGTATGTACTTTTCGGAGACAAATATGTGTTAATGCTGTCTAATTTTAAAAAATTATCTCAATTAAAGCGGTACATTTCGTATCTCGCTGTTATTTACGTATACGTAATCTGTATTTAAACTTTAGAGCAATATCAACTTTCAGAAAATTCTGAAATTCATGAATGTGAAGTTTAAATACATGTATCAACATTTCTAGAAAACTTAGAAAATAAGTTTTTTTAGGAAGCGAAATAATAAGTTACTTATTATCTTCAGATACAAAACGTGGATTTTAATAAATCTAAAACATTTGTTTTTGAATTATTATGAACGATGACAAAGTACAACCTTTATTTATAACAAACACTCTAGGTTTATTTTTAAAAAATTTAATTAATTAGAGGGCAAAGTATAAAAACCACGTGGACTTTCGCATTAGCAATCAATTTGTGATTAAATTAAAATAATTATTTCATCGAACGTTATGGTAGGACATCTACCTATACAGGGTGTCTCATAACGTACGGAGGAGACTAAAAACGTTGCCGGGAAAGATCAAAATAAACAATTTTTCTTAATAAACTTTCCATAAAAATTCAATACCTATAAAGTTACAGCAAGTAAAATTATATTAATTAACAAGCAATCGTTACTGACTGTAGTAATGAATTACGTTTTAAATCCAAATTTGGGGTATCTAAGAGTTAGTTGAACAATGTTACTTAAAAAAGTTAATAAAAAATTAGTAACATAAAAGTTATAGCTATTTATTTATTTCTTGCAATATCCAAGAACTGCTATTGAGAGCCAGTGACTAATTAGAATAAAATTAGTTAATGTTGAAATGTACTTAAATATCAAAGTTAAGATAGTTTAGCGTTAAGACCCGGTTTCTCAATCACAAGTTAACTTTAAGTATACAGTTTATTCCCATAGTAACAATTATGAAAACAATTGTATCTATGCGTTGAAATGCAGGGTCAACATTTTGAATACCTTTTGTGAATGTTTTGGTTTTGATAAATTTAGTTTATTTAATGATAAAATTGTATTTTGTAATCTACGTGCTGCTATTGCCATAAATTTTTAGTTGGGTACGTACTTTAAAATTAAAACAACAACTAACAACAAACTGTCAGCATTTGTAAGAAATATGTTTCCTTGGAAACGTGAAAACTATTATATTTTATTCTTCCTTACTAATAACAGCGGTAGTCAATAAGTGGACTTAAGAAATAAGAAATTTAACTGTAACTTTCTTGTTTTTGGGTTTTGGACAAAAACGAATTAAGAAAAAAAAATTATTTTGATCCCCCCTAGCTACCCTTTCAATCTTCGTCATATGTTATGAGATGAGACAACCTGTTTATTAACATTTCTTTAAAAATAATTATTTTTAAAGAATTATTTGTGCTTCGACAAAAATATTTTTCCCCAACAGCTATAATCAAATGTATTTTTTTGATAGTATAATTTCATATTTAAAAAAATAATTATTATTATTTTAACCCGAAAAAAATTTAAAGGAAAACTCGTCAACAGTAAAAATCGGGTTTTAGCGTTTACGCTTCAACAGTTAACAATGAGGTTCAACACATCAGTTTTACGCCAGTTGTTAAACCACGTTGTCGCACGTGGCTTTAATAAATCTGACCGTACAATTATTTTTGCAGTGTATCCGTACGCTAATTTTGTTTTGTTTAAACATTTAGTACGTCATCTAAAATGCAATCAGCTATATTTTTTGAAGTAAGTTTCCTTTGCATATTTACTTACTTGTTTATTGTCGAGACAGGTTATTCAGTTTCAGTATTATTATAACGGGCGATCAATATCTTTTCTAATTAAGTGACTCTGGAAATAAAATCGTGTGTATTTGATTAGTTCATTATTTCAAATGCCATTTGAATTATTTATATTGCTTTAATAATAGTAATAATAATAAGCTTCTAAAGTACATGCTTTTTGTCTAAGTTCAAACACTATTTTTAAATTTACTTCATAAGATGCTCTTTAAAATGTAACAAAGCGAATGAATTAAACTTACTGATAGTTATAAATAATTGGAGTGACATTTGAAAAAATGAATTAATCAAAGACTTTTCTAGAGTATAAAATACAATTTACAGAATATTGTTTTGCACACGTATTTATATTTTATGCTTTATAGAAAAAAAATGTTAACGTAGCTTAAATGATAATCTGTTATATTCATATGTATATTTAAAGTTGGTTCTTGTTCGATGAACCTGTCGAACGACGGCGAAACGTTAAGTGTTTTGTGCGCTATTTAGTGTGCGGTTTAAAGATTTTGTGATACACATGTATATTATCCAACTTACTATTCTTCTTAGCTATTTCTACCAAAAAGTGTCGCCATGTATATCGAAGGTAGCATAAATACTGGCAAGAAAATAAAAACCAGTAAGAAAACTTGCATGTTACAACACTGAGGGTGGGTTTATAGAAAGGAAATCGAATATTTAATTACGATTAACTATTTGATTGAGATTAAAATTAGCGTTGCCTTAGTTTAACAATTTGATTTCTATGGCAACACGAATTTTAAGCTCAATCAAATAGTTAATCGTAATTAAATATTTGATTTCCTTTCTGTAAACCCACCCTTAATATAAAATACAACGAAACGTTTCGTAAATACAACATTATATACTATAATTTTTATGTTGTTGACCTACATCACAGCGTAACCTTGACCAACTATAATTTCGTATACCGTACATGACGCATTTATCAGCTGGTAATGGAAGAGATGTGACGTCAAAATTTACAAGGGTAGAGATACGTCAAAATGCGTATAAAAGAATACTCAAAAACGACTTGTACAGCGTTTCTATAAATGATTCTAACATCAAAGTAGGCATTGAATATAGCGTTGGATATTCCACCTCCATTTGAATGTGTATTCTACTGTCTGAGAAATGTCAGTGTCAACACTGTCATAAACTTGAAACTTTTAAATAAACCATTATTGCTAAAACACAACACCAGTATCAAATGTTTCAATTTGAGTTTACAACTTATTCCTTAAATTGATGATATTGCACCAAATAAGCTTCTGAAAGAGATGTTTGATTATTTAAGAATTAAAACCGATGACGTTACCAATGACTGTGTTCAGTATCGGTGGTTAGTGGCACATGGTCATTCGTTTATCAGAGGTAATGCAATGTTAGAATCAATTATGTAGAAACCTTGTAGTAGACAACGTTAGCAATGATCCTGAACCATCATAGCGTCTCAGATACAACGCACAGTATAAATTTTATTATTTTCATGCAGTAAAGTACTTAGAACCCATAAAAATCAATTATATCTTGAAAACTAAGAGACGTAGAATTGTACGATGGGAGCCAAATGTATTCGCCCGATTAAGAATAAAGTTGTTCGAAACTGAACATTATTGATATACAGGGTGAGTCATTAGTGCGTATTCGGAAGATAGGGACTTTATTATTGCATATTCTTAAAATCCGTTTGGATTCGTCTTTAAGAATGTAGCACTTTTTTATAAGATGATTACGTACCTAAATCTAAGAGTTTTTGAGATATTGGCATTTAATAATTAATAATAAGTATTTATTTATCGACAGTACTCTATTATTTTATTCAAAATTAATTAATTCAAGGTAATAATGAAAATAAATATGAACATGAATAAAACGTTATTTACATATAACAATTAATTTAGCAAATGCTATCGTATCCTGTCTTGACGGGATTTGTTAACATTTTCCAACATCTCCACACTAATCGTGGCAAATGCGTCTTTGATATGATTTTTTAAATCTTCGATGTCGACTGTTATTTCTCGATAAACAATTTCCTTGACATAACCCCACAAGAAAAAATCCAGTGGAGTTAAGTTAGGAGATCGTGGTGGTCAATGGAAAGGTCCACCGGGACCAATCCACTTATTTGGAAAATGTTCATTCAAATATCTCCTGAGTGTAACAACATGATGTGGAGGTGCTCCATCTTGCTGAAACAAGCATCTCTTCTTAAAGCGAGAGGAATGTCTTCGATAAGCTCGAATAAATGATTGCTTAAAAAATCTAAATACTTTTCTGATATTAAATTCCCGTCTATAAAAAACGGTCCAATGACATAATTATTCAAAATCCCTGCCCACACGTTAACAGAACATCTTCTTTGATTATATTCTCTAAATTAGTGGGACTTTTCATCAGAATAATAGTGAAAATTATGTCTGTTTACCATACTGTTATTATGAAACGTGGCTTCGTCAGTAAATAATACTTTTTTTTTAAGTCATTGTCTTAAAAATTTATTTTATTAATTAATACTCAAATCTATCTAACTAAAAACTCCAATCATATTGGATACAACTTTTTAAAACAACTAAAGCTAAAATGATTGATTTGTAAGCGAAATAAGACGGTGGGTGCCGAAAAAAAAGTGCATTAAACATTCATCGAATTTGAGGTCTTATTGTATGGAAATTCGAAGTGTAACGTACACCGAACCGCATATTACTGAAAAGCTTAATTAACAAGGTATCAGAATCAGTAACAATATACAGGGTGTTGCATTTAAAAAATCGGAGTAAAATAGGCATACGTGTTACGACTCACCCTGTAAAAATGAATAGGAATATTTTCAAAACAAGCATTGTTTTCTGTAGCTAATAAGTTATGTAATATTCCTGTAAAATTTTAAAATTAAATTTTAATAAACAAATTATCTACAGAATATCAAAGAGCACGGTATTTTTGCGTTTAAATGTCAATATCTCAAAAACTCTTAGATTTAGGTACGTAATCATCTTATAAAAAAGTATTCTATTCTTAAAGACGAATTGGATGAGACCATAATATATAGGATGTTCCATTTAAAAAAACATAACTTTGGTTTGGCACATCCAGACGAAACACCCTGTATAATTGTAACTAATTTTAATTCATGCAACTATATCTCGTCTAAATCACAGCGCAAACGGATTTTAAGAATAAGCAATAATAAAGTCCCTATCTTTCGAATACGCACTAATGACTCACCCTGTATACAGTGACCGGCAGAAAGTTGGACACATATGGGAAATTTCTTTATTATTGATTTCTCAGAAAAATTTATTCTTTATGAAAACCGCTGCATCTTTTAAAACTTAAATGCACATATCAAAATTTGAATACCTCTTGTTATGTACCGAGGGAATCAAAATATTTGAAATCAACATAAGAGTAAAGTACCTTTATTTTTTAAAATACGCGGAAGTATTATTTGGAAAAGTTGTTCAGAACTGCCAAGGGATTTCAAATATGAAATCGTGGCCACCTACGATGGAAAAATAAATTGTACATTTTTTTCAATTTTTTTCGAATCAACATGTGTATCGTAGAACTTTGAATGTGTAAAGCTGGACGTTTCTTAATATGTGACATGAATATACTGTAGGATTTGTTTTTCGCTCATCGATCAACTAGAAATTATGATCAGTAACATTAACACCCTAAAAATTTCACTTTCTTGTGTCCAAAAAATATTTTTTCATCGTAGACAGACATGACTTCATATTTAAGATCTCTGAATAATTTTTTCGCGTATCTTGAAAAATAAAGGTATGTACTTTATTCTTATGTCGAAAAATTCCAATATCTTGATTTCCTGGATGCACTCATATGGAAAACTTTTTTATTATTGATTTCTCAGAAAAATTTATTCTTTTTGAAAGTTCCTGCATCTTCCCAAACTTAAAATTCACATATCAAAATTTGAATACATAGTTTTTGTCATATACTGAGGAGATCAAAATATTTGAAATCGACGTGAGAGTAAAGTATCTTTATTTTTTAAGATATACGAAAATATTACATATTTGGAAAAGTTATTTAGAATTGTTCTGAGATCTCAAATATGAAATCATGGGTATCTAGGATGAAAAAATAAAAAAGTGAAATTTTTATGGTATCATTGTTGTTGATCTTAATGTCTAGTTGGTAGATGAGCCAAAAACAAATCCCAGAGAATATTCATGTCACACCTGAAGCCTTGATGCCAGAAAAATTTAAAAAATTATATTTTTTTTTCTTTTTCATTGTAGACAGCCATGATTTCATATTTGAGATCCCAGAATAATTCCGAATAACTTTTCCAAATAATATTACCGCGTATTTTGAAAAATGAAGGTACTTTACCCTTGTGTCGATCTCAAACATTTTGATTTCCTCGATATATGACTAGAAGTATTCAAATTTTATATGTGTACTTTGAGTTTGAGAGGATGCAGGGGCTTTCATAAAGAATAAATTTTTCTGACAAATCAATAATAAAAAAATTTCCCATATGTGTCCAACTTTCTGCCGGTCACTGTATATATTCGTTAAGACTACTCCGATATTTTGGTGTGTAAATACAATTGGCTCCCGTTGTACATTTTACCCCCGTAATCTATAATAACGATTCTCTTACTGGTTTTATTTTGTTGGGTTTAATAAGAATCACCCTGTATATGAAAAGATGAAAATAAAGACTCACTTGTTATTTCGCCGGATAAGATTTTACTGCAACTAGGAACCGGGTATTTCGACGTCATGTCAGAGGTGCAATATAAATGCATCCCCGAACAAACACATCGCGTAGATTGGGATTATTCGTAGTATTTTCTCCTTATCTGCTATGTGACGCGTTGCAACGAAGCATTCTGGAGGTCAGAGTACAACTGGTCAACTAATATTACTCTGAAAATCTTTACATATTGAAGTAAGAAAAAGCGATGCAAGACTGAAAGTTTTTATTGGACTTTTTGCGTTCTACTTGATAACACCATTTCTCCAGCGGCGCTAATCATCTACGCTTGCATTAACGCTACGCCCTAATATAATATATTGTCCGCTTCGTTAGAATTTGAACCGCCAAAATACATCCAATCAATCAATACAAATATATACAATCTCTAGTTGTTATCGCTTCAGACCGAATAGAAAGAAATGATAAAAGTGAAATAAATCAATAAATGCCTTTAACTGGGGCGTGCCAAATATTTTGTCAATGCTATATGGAAGTTAAGACTGCATATGCAATATAACATTTTTCCATACTTACAAATATTACAAAGGTTGTTTGGAATGCTCTTATTTCTTCACAGATCCACGGTATTGAAGCTTTGTATACGTACCTACTTTCAGACCCAGATTTTTATAACGCAGCATCCACAGATTTATTGAATAAAGACTTCTTCCAACAGGGTGGAGTGCCTCCCCGTTATTACAGAATTATATAAAACTTTTTGTGTCAGACATTTTCTGAATGATGGAAGAAAACATATTTTCTGAATGATGGAAGAAAACATATATTTCCACCAAATTAACCTGGGATAACCTCGTTAGATATTTTTTCTGTGTGACATCTAAAAGAAGTGCTTAGATCGAAACCGCAAAATCTAGAGGATCAAAAAATTCGAGAAGTAGCTGCTTCAGTTACTCCAAACGTGTTATATTAAGAAATTAATGCCTTTGAAAAATGTGAGCATCGAATTGAATGTGTCCCAAAAATATGTGCTCAGGCGAGAATGGTAGAAATTAGAAGAGATTTCATCAATAAAAATCCTATACTGTCAGGGTCGGAACGGCTTATATTTTTTGCTGGGCCTTTGAATTTTATTCTCAAAGAAATTGTTGTTCATTGAAAATTGGCACGTAATTCATACACTATTCGGTCAATTTAAATCAACAAGACGGTTTTGCAAAGCTAATTGATACCTTTTTTATTTGAGGATAAAACGAACAAATTATTTTGATTAAAAAGAAGTTTGTCGAAACTTTTCTCGTTAGTTCTCGCTCATATCAAAGGTATCACTTTTTACATCTGTAAAACTACATCGAAAACCCAATGAATTAAAAAGGATTCAATGTTTTAAGCCTGTTACTTGATGAGCAGTAGGAAAGGTATGAAAAATACACTTGACAAGTGACAACTTATAAAATGCAGATTTCGCAAGCCGACAGTTGATAAAATATCGCAGCGTAGCTCACTATAGTACACTCATAAAATTTAAATTCACTAATAAAATAATAAGCACAAAATAATTAATCGCACTTAAGGCGATCCCACTACTTTAATTAATTTTTACGTATCTAAATTCTGATGTCATTCTTGCTAATTTCCTAGCGAATACTAATACCGTTGAATTTAAACCTAACATAGAACGGCAACGCAATGCTTAATACTAGCAGCCAGAAATTGGAGGTTTGCGCGATTAACTAATGCATTATTTAGTAAATAATCTGGTTGTAGGATAATTTGCAAAGGTGTAGGTGTAGGTATAGTAATATAGAGACTCTGCATCTTTGCAAATTATCCTACAACCAGATTATTTACTAAATAATGCATCAGTTAATCGCGTAAACCTCCAATTTCTGGCTGCCAGTTTTAAGCATTGCGTTGCCGTTCTATGTTAGGTTTAAATTCAGTGCTAATACTTTTGTGTAAAAAATATCATATAGATTTTATTCTTCCGAACCAGCTAATAGCGAGTTATCGCAACCATCACGTTAACTTACCGTAAACGTTAAAATTACGTGGCCCCATTCATTTTCCATTGGATCACATGATTTTAACGTTTACCGTAAGTTAACGTGATGGTTGCGATAACTCGCTAATACATACCTACGTAACGTAATAAGCGAATTAGGGTCGCTACATTGAACGAGAGTAATAAAACTTTATTGCATTTTATCGTCACTTTTTATTTCTCAGGCAGTGCAATAACAAGATTTTAGCATAGATTTTTAACTCATTCTAAGTTATTAATTAGATGATAGATTCTGATTTATTTTATTAATTTCACGCCGTGTATTTATCAAATTCACGGAACTTGAGCTCAGCATCATCAATCACCAAAGTTACAACTGACAAATATTTCAGAATAATTGATGAAGTTCTACTTTTTATGTGTGATGATGAATTTATGATGCAGAGCTCTTCTCTTATGAAAACAATAATAGTTGCTACAGTACAATGTAGTTCTGTTCGTTGCCACCGATTGATGAAGTAGGTATACAAACGTGTCTGCGAATTGACTTCGCATTTCGTACATATAATGTAGCAAAAATTTTTGAATTCAGATTTTCAGGTCTGCTTGTCATGAAATGAATTTGTGCTAAATCTGATGTCTAAGATCTTCAAGGTCGCAAAATTAATGCAAGAAGAAATAATTATGTGTAGACTAAGTGGTCTTCCTTTTGAATTTAGGGAAAAAAATTAGTAAGATGAAATATTTCCGTTTAAAATTAGGGAGATATTTCCAATATCCTTGAAAAAACAAATCGAATTATGGAAAATTACTAAATATAAATAATACTTCAATAGGGTTGTAGGAAGTCAACGCCATCTATTTATTGATAAAAAACAAATAAAATACAGGGTGTCCCGTGACGTAATGTCACCACTTCACCTACGTGATAATCAATTCAAACTAAGTAAAAAACTCTAATAAAGTTTTGTTCTAAAGTCAACCGTTTCAAAAATACTGGGTGTTTAATGTTCTATTTTTTATTTTTTAAAATTTTAAAGTTCATCTAATCATGTATCCGTTCACCTAATAATCAATTCAAACTTAAAAAAAAACTCTAATAAAACAAACCGTTTTCAAGGATACAACGTGTTTTGTAATTTTCAAAATTTTTAAACTTTATCTCAAAAGGTGTTCGAAATGACCTCCGTTCTTTGCTAAACACATTCTAGCGCGCTTCAAAAGAGGTCTAGTTGGCTTTGAACACCTTTTGAGATAAAGATAAATGATTTGATGAACTTTAAAATTTTAAAAAATAAAAAATTAAACATTAAACACCCAGTATTTTTGAAACGGTTTACTTTAGAACAAAACTTTATTAGAGTTTTTTACTTAGTTTGAATTAATAATCACGTAGGTGAAGTGGTGACATTACGTCACGGGACAGCCTGTATAACTGTACAAGTCAAGCTCCATCCACATTAGCACATAACTCAACAATTTTCTCCGAAGTTCCGAATGTGGTCTACACTTGACTGTTTTAATAAAAAATTATTATGTAATTATTGCAGTTTGATGAGAAATGAATTAATAGATTTGGGTCATAGCTATTGCCCTCAAGAAATCCAGGACTTTTATTTTTGGGGGAATGTAAAGCAAAAAATTTTGATAATAATTTGAACCGATTAAAAACCAAATTACAAATGTTAGTTATTCAAACGACCCCCAAATGTTAATTCTTAAGGCCATATGTCAAGAATTATTGAAGAAAGTTAAAATTAGAATTTTGATTTTAACGCCCTGTATCTTCTTCATTGCCAACTTTTGGACTAAGTGAGTTTCTCTAAATCGCAATATTTTGATGTTGAGCTTTCACTGTTGTTCTATGTTCCATTACTTTTGGACCATCTTGTATACATACTAGTGTACACTGAGCGTTAAAAGTATTGTCCCTCCAATAAAATTTTAAATTCCGATCTAAAAGGTAAACCAACGCGTGTTGAATTTTATTTCATGTTTTTAGTTTATGTTTATTCTCCTGCTTGCCCGTTTGCTTGTCCGTCTGCTACTTATTAGCATTAACAATTTAACATTCAAAGGGAGGCATTTCTTTAATTCTCAGTGTACGTCATCATTTTCTGGTGTACCATATTGCTTTTGTTTCATTTTAGTACATATTTTTTAGGATTAGCTAGTATTTTGATTAACTACATTGTCGTCATCATCACGGTGGTTGACGTGACTTCCTCAGGAGTTGAAGAAGTCTGTCTAGTGGCAAAGCGAAGAAATCAGATTCACTTTCTAGCAAACGCGCAGAGCACCGAAGAGTATTCGCCAGTCGTCAATTAAATTAATATCCGAGCGGAACGCTAAGGTCGAAATTCAGGCCCAAACTCCGGGCCTCATCAGCCCAAGCGATACATCATCATCGGCGGACAAGAGAAACGACTTTAGACCTAGCGCAGAGCGCGTGACGTCAAGAGCGGCGATTGGTTTTTGCCCGTCGGGACGGTAGTGGGGGAGCCCCGGAGTTTGGTTGTAAGCGCGGCCATCGAGAAACTCGGATTCAGTGTGTGAGCGACGGAGCACGCGATTGCTGCGAACGGAAAAGCGCGCAAGAAGTTGCTGTATGTTTTTTGAGCGAGTCTTCCAGTACTGCAGTATCGTCGTAGTGTTCTTGTGTTAGTTGCTTGCTTACTAACAGTCGTGAGTGCGCTCGATCAAAACTCGTCAGGATGTCTACGGCAGTGATGTCACAGAGTGCTCTATACGAGTTCGGAGATATAATTAAGGTATATTAAATTAATGCACAACATACATCAGCGGTTCTCAATCAATGGCACGCGAAAGAAAACTGGTGATACCTGAAAGAAAAGTGTAATATCTACAAGAGTGTTTTCAAGTGTAGCTCTTTTGTATCCTTTACGTGACGTATCAAATACATTATTCATTTTGCTTTTACGAGCACAACTCTTCTAAACATTTACAAAAGTAAACTAATGGCATAACTCCAGTTTGTTTATTTGACCACTTGTTTTTTTCTTTCTCGAAAGAATCACGAGTTCGGCAACGTGGAGAGTGCAATTGTTTTCAAATGTTATCGATGTAAACTTTGGCACGCATTGCTCATTTATACAAATTAAAAAAAGAAAGTAGAAGTTGCGGTATCCGGTACAATTTCCACGAAAGCTCATTATCTTTGCCCTTCTGAGAATTTTTTCAAGTAATATTACATGGATTGCTTTGTATAAAATGAATATTTTTAACATGCTTTGACAATAACATCTATAAACATACCGTGCAGAAATGTTTGAAATATGAAGGCACGTGAAACGGTAAACCACTCCTTGTTTAAAATGATTTAATTTTCTAAACAATAACACACGTTAACGTCGTCCGATGCAGAAATTTTTGAGTTTAACTTTTCGTGGTGCCCATCCATGAAAAGGTTAAGAACCGCTGATGTATTGAATGACTGACGATGGTCGGTGTGTTGAGGGACAGGTTTGAGGCAGGTAGAGTCTCTTGTTTACGTCAAGGTTTTTCAAACTATGTTCCGTATTAGGGTCTCCCGTAAGCCAATTTTTAGAATATTTTTCATTTTTTCTTTCGAGTAATACGCTATGTACTCTTCAAACTTCTTTCGGCAAAAAGAAATTTAAGAGCCACGACCGTAAAGTTAAACATCAAACTTCCACAAATGTAAAAAACTGGCGGGGATCATAATATTTACAAGTCTTGGAAATTCTTAGTACACATCGACTTTAGGGATATCGAAAACAAAAAACCGGACTACGACTTACGAGAAATGGATAAAGATCGCCCCAGTACATATTTTTGTTGACATTTAGTAATAATTCACTTTACTTGATTTGAAAATCGCTGGTTCATAACGTCTTAATATTACTGGTTAGTCCAGAAATGCTAGTGTAGCAAAGGACTTGGGCAAAATTTTTAAGAATTTCTTCAATTTGAATAGTTTGGGACTCCCTAATTTGGCGCTACAAAAGACTCGCTAATTTTATGCTATTATGATAGAAATATACTTTGAGGACGTTTCGGTTGAAATCTTTTGCGATTTTAGGGAAACTAGAAAGTCCAGATATTGTAAAAAAAAAGATAATAGAGGGCATAACTGTTTTCTTAGAGCTTTTGGGGGCTCTTTCGTTTGAAAATGTTTAGGAAGCCCTGGTATACATGCGGTCTCGGGGATGCTGGAAAGAGAAACAGCGGACTCCCACTAAGCGTTTTAGCTTTCACGTCGAGCTCTAGCTCGGTTGTCACTGCGAGAAAGTAGGCTTGTAGAACGAACTTTTACCGATTGTCTGTCCGTCTGTCTGTTGAGCGCGCCCGCAGCAGATGATGCTGCACGCGTTATCTTATCATCGCTTATCGGCTGCTTTTGTTTCAGAACGGCGTCCAGAACCCGGAGGTGGCCCCCGGAGCGCACCTGGCCGTTGGATCGCCCGCCGTACGCTACAAACTGACCCGGATGGCGTCAACACCGGCCACCGTGAACCTCGTCAATTCCATCATCAACATCACCCAACAACATCGGCGTCTGGAGCGCACGCAATCTGCACCAGCCCCCAATGCAGCCACCGTCGCAGCAACCACCGTCAACACATCCCGGTACAAGACGGAACTGTGCAGACCTTACGAGGAATTTGGGGTGTGCAAGTACGGTGATAAGTGCCAGTTCGCGCATGGGGTGGCAGAGTTGCGCAGCCTCGCACGCCACCCCAAGTACAAAACGGAACTCTGTCGTACCTACCATACGGTCGGTTTCTGTCCTTATGGTCCCCGCTGCCATTTCGTCCACAACCAGGAAGAAGTCCTGCAACATAGCCGCGCGCAAGCAGCGGTTTCCGCCGCCCTCATGGCCGCCAGAGCGTCCCGCCCCCGACCGGCAGCGCTCAGCCCCTCGCTCTCCCTCGACAGCCCCAGTCCACCCTGCAGCCTCAGCCAATCCCCTACCTCCTCCATGGGCTCTTTCTTCAGCAGCGAACCCGAACTCCATTCGCCCGGCGTGGAAGAACAGCGACTACCCGTCTTCAACAGGTTGGCAGCCCCCTTACTCTCGTTGGGCGACCTCTTACTGTAGTGTGTGCTCCGTCATTCTCCTGCTGCAAAGCTAAAAACACCATTACTCAAAGACCGTTTATTTAATTATTCTATTTAAATCCCGCCTCCAGCCGCGAGGCGGTGTGATTTTGATATTGTGTGATTTTTTTTTAAATATTATATATTATATAAATCTATTTAGTTAGAGGCGTGTTTTATACGAATGTCGTTAAAGTGAATGTGCAACCTAGGTTCTAGTTATTTATTCATCGGTCTCGATTATGATTATGATGTCTTTTTGTAACATTCCGAGATCAGTTTTATTTATTATTATTATTATTATATTATTTACTTACTCTCATTTGTTTTCGTGTGCCTTCTCGCGACGACCGATGAAGAAGAGAATTTGGTTTTTTTATTTGTTATTTAAATCATTATTTAATTTTGTGTGTTTCTCATTTACAGTTATTTTATTATTATTATTATTGTAATTTATATGTAACTTATTATTTATATCGCAATATCGTAGGTGACGAGTGTGCCCTGCACATAACTAGTGGCCCGCCGAGGACCAAGAATACCTGTATATTTATAAATGTAGCTAATGTATCTCTATATCATTATCAATAAATTATATTTTGTTCCATATACTCGTGTTTTGCTACGCTCGACTGCGCACACCGCTCCGGCTGCACCCATCGTTTCTTTTATCTACGCTCACTCGCTCCACGTTGCCACAGTTATTTCATTTTCCCTGAAATCGTAGCTTTCAAACTCCAAAGCCAGAAACGTTCAATTTAAGGAATGCTGCCAGATTCAATGTTTTTCCTTAAACTGTGACCTTCAAGCAACTTCCTAAAGCATTTGCCTTAGATGTTGCCAGATTTATTCTATTTTCACTGACTTTGGCCTTCAATTAAGGGCTTTAATTCTGGTATGTTTACTATTCATTTTAAAATATTCCATTTTTAGCACATACAATTAATTTCTGCACGTTTGTCAGGTTTATTACATTTTCCCTGACAATTTGACCTTCAAACAACAACCTAATAGGATTATTCAAGTTTAAGGGTTTTACGTATCAATTAACTCGGACATCACCAAACTTTTATTTTCCTTGAAACTAGTTTTCTATTGATGAATTTAATTTGTTTAAATTTAATGCAACTGCTACACGTTGCCAGATCTATTATATTTTCCTTGAAACTTTTTCGAGCAATGACCTAAAATATTCACACTTAAAGGCGTAAGCTCTTCAGATCCAGATATAGTCGCTAATATACGCTGCGTAAAAATGTCTTATCAAAAACAATTTGAATAAATTAAGCAAATTAAATCTCCTTACAGAGTTGTCAGAGTTCAGGTAAAATCGTAATATGTGAGTGTTTTAGATTGTTTACTTTTTTTTGTTTGTTTTTAGTGTGTACAAGGTCACACGCTGTGTCACATGTACACATAGGCGAATTCAGACAAATGAAAGATAATGTGGCAAACATTGTTTAACGAGTCCTCAAAATTATAGCGAAAATCAAAACAATTATTTACTTGTTAAAGCAATTTCATAACTTTGGGTGTTTATTAAAAACAACTGCTGTCGTTTTAATTTATTGATTCAGAACTAATAATACTAAAAAAATAATGAAATTTACCAAGAAAAAAAATTATTCAATATCCTTTTTTACAGTTATTGCAATATACGAGTAGTTCTAGTAGGCAAAGTAAAAGTAGAATCGTTTCTCGTTAATTGTTATTTTTAATATTTTCGGTGTACAATCTTCTGCTATTTCATTCTAACAAGTTAATAATTTTACTGTCTACTGCAAACGATGATTGACTACGGGGATATGCTGCAAATAACTTTTGGAATCACATTAAAATCGGATTAAGTTTAAATTATTATTTTTTAATTTAATTTTATGTTTGTGGGATTCAATTTATTTTCGATTACTTTGACATTTGCAAGTCATAATCTTAATAGTATTCATGTAAGATGTATTTAAAAAATATTGTCTGTACCACGAAGTAACAAAACAATACAGGTCTAACTATAGTAATTGTTATCGGTCAATGAACCTCCTATATGTATCGGTTCAACTTTCGTGGTTTTTAGAACATCCGAAAAAGATTCTATATTAATATCGTTATGCAGATATAAGTAATTAAAAGAATTTGATGGCAGCTTTAAGTGTTTGAAAAATAATCACAAATCATCAGGTACTAAAAACGTTGCAACAAAATTAATTTCCGCTTTCAAGTTCCAAAAAATAAAGACAATTAAAGCTTGATTACATTTATTGAAACCTTTTGAGACAACAGTTTTGTAAAAAAAAAACAATCTAAAGGAATAAGTATGACAATAATTTCATAACAAAACTGTATAAACAAGATTTAACAAGTACGTAAAAACGTTAATTTTAATCTTTGCAGTTTCGGTGAAACAAGAGTGCAAATGAAATAAATAGTTAAAAATCAAATGCATATCTACTGATAGCGCAAAGGTCGATTTCAAAATACATACATAGGAACAAAGTGACTTGCAAAATTCAAAGTTGATTATAATTAAGCAATGGTATTTATTTATTCAAATCGTGCCAAACGTATTGTATAAAGTACATTTGTTTATAAACACTGGACTTTCCGCGCTTTAAAATTAAAATAAAAAAATTGAGAATATTGAGACCTTACAGTCAAAACCTAAAGGAAGTACGATGGTTCGGAGAAATAAAATTACTCACTGGAAAACGTAACTATTTAAATAGTTTCTATAAAAACTGTTGAAAGCTTTTCTAAAGATGAGATCTAGAGTGAAATTAATTAGAGATGAAGTGAGACGAGAGATGAAACTCAAAATTTGTACACTTATTAATTTTCTCGAAATCTAAGAAACTGCTTTCGATTTGGCAACATAGCCTGCTGCACCTATTCATTCTACGAACGTTCGGCTGGAGCAAGGCAACACTTGCGCAAAACCCAACCGACGATTTCTCCTCTCGGCTGGCTGCCGAGACAGATATACTTATTCAATTATGAAATCAGGTAAAGACACGAAGGAGATCCTTTCCAAAATAATAAAACACGAGCAGACGAGCCACCGAAACGCACGCCTAACAGGTTGTAAAACTGAAAGTACGGTTTCTATGGCTTCGGCGCCATCTAGTGCCTCGGGGCGTTCACTCAGCACTTTAATAAATAAACATTTGCCAAAGGAATTCGTTTTCCATTGGCTTTTCGGGTAATGATTTATCGAAGAAAGAGGCTTTTTTTGCGTCTAATTAAATAAAATGAAGTTGACGTCAACACTAAAGCAAAATAATCAAGAATTACAATTCATTATTATTTATATTTCGACAAAAAAGGAAGTGTTACTCAGATTTTTTTTTTTCTAAAACAGCTTTTTAACTCAACAAACAACATAGATTAACTGTATGCTATTGATTGAAAAGAAAGAGAAAAAATGCGTGGGTCGCAGTGTATTCAATTTTTCTACGTACCTATAAGCGGGACAGGTTTCTCTAAGATTAGAGAAAACTTCTAAAATTCGGCAACCTTGCATAAATTCTATAAATGACAGCATTTAAACAATTTTTTTTAAACTTGCTAGTTATTATTCACAAGAATTAACCAGTAAAAATTTGCAGTAGAATATTTTCCATATATTATCTTTCATTTCGCAACAACTGTTATCTCTTCTTATTTTTCAAATTCATTTTGGCCTTTAACTGCATTTTACAGCATTTTAGTTATGCTACTGTCTATTGGACGGCCCTTGGCCCCGCTACTATAAAAAACAATAGCTCAAAAAAGAGTTTCAGACACTAACCCTTAATATGTAATATAATTGTAATATAATTTTCAGTAATATACGCAAGTTGCATCTTCATAATTATTACCACCCTTTGTTGTCTTTATAATTTTTGCTACAGTCCACTAGAGTGCACGCGAATCTTCTTATTAAAATGATCCTCTAAATTTAATTCGGAAACAAATATAACGTTCGAACATAATTTAGAATCAAATTAAAATGAAAACTGATGAAGAGTTGTAGCATGGCTGCATATATTGATAATAATTGTTCCATGACAATCCCCCCCCGTACAATTTTGGCTCAAGCTTCTACTGTTGCTGCAGTTACCTGTTAAACATTACATTTGAAATTAAATTTGAATTCGAATTTTGTACATTTCTTGTAATTTCAATAATAAATCATATCTGTATCACATTCTTGTCACCGCCAAAATGTTTTACAGAGTGAGTCAAAAATGGCGTATAATCTCTCCAGTATGTTATTCTAGACACTTAAGAGAGTACCAGAAAAATGTTGACAAAATGTTTATTTCAAAATTTTTTAAAATATAAGAAGACAAATTTTGTATTAGCTTCTTAGAATTCACGATAAAGTGTGAATATTGAACTTCTACATAAAGTTTATTGCATTTATTATTTGTTCCACTCAAAATTCATTATATTTTAAACTTAATACAAATTAAACTTACAAAAATTGCTTACTACAAAGAAATAGACTTCGCAAAGTTGTATTTAGAATTTTATCGACATTCTTTTGGTACTCTCTGAAGTAGAGAGTCTAGAATAATGTGTTGGAGAGTTTATGCTCCATTTTTGAATCACCCAGTATAATTAATTGCAATTCAAAAGGCATTATTTATTTTCATTGTTTGCCTGCAGACATAATTTCTCTGAAGATAGTAACAACTGTAGTGTGACTCCTCCTTCGGAACAGAAAAATGGTTGGTGGAACTAAGAACTCAACAAACCATTTATTAATTTCAATTTAGTTATTGCCCAATTCACTCGAAAGCTCCGATACCTCAATCAAGGAAATTAGAAGATTCCGCTGTGGCTAATGTCCAGTTGTTCTCTTAAATGCTGCTTTTAATGAAATCTGATCTGTAATAATTATTTTCTGAAACAAATTTCTAAACGAACAAGAATACTTTTAACAAAACGAAACAAAAGCGGACGTCCACTTTTTTAAACACCTATATAAATGAAAAGTGTACAGAGGAAATTGTAAGAAAATAATCTCTCTCACTCACTTCTTTCTTATTATTAGATTTAATATTTTTTGATATAGCGTTTCATACTTAAAGGCCGTTTTACACTACCTCATTTCTTACACAATATTTAGTTCTATTTCTTGAACAATATAAATTATACGGTAAATTGTATCAAAAATTAAATTAAATCAAAAGTCATACTCACATTTATTTGAGTTCAACTATATATAGATAAAAATGATTCTAAAATCCATTGTAAATTATCACTAACGCCCGGTTTTTCGATCACAGTTTAACTGTAAACTGTAATCTTCAGTTTATTCCCATTATGCCCGATTTCTTCATCGCCTTATCTTGAGGTTAAATTTATCTGTTGGTTAGAATGTGACACGTAGTATGTGTACTGCCAACTGTACGTCACATTCCAACTGTTAGATAAATTAACCTTAGGCGAAGATTAGGCGGTGAAGAAATCGGCCATTACTCCTATAGGAATAAACTAAAGATTAAAGTTAAACTGTGATAGTAAAACCGGGCCTTAATCGCATGTAATTAAACCTATTTTTCTGGAACATAAAAAAATGATGAAATTTAGAAAGAAAGCAAACAAATAAATGGGTTTGTAAACGTCCCCGTTAATTATTCTCATGATAACACAGATAACGTTCGTATCCAGTTTTCAATATCGCAAGATGTTATAACGACTTATTGCTTTTGTTGTTTGTTGGTCACACGGTGTTATAATATAAAAAAATTATAATTCGTAATTTATTTTCTGTTTAGGAGCGTTGCAAAACTGCAACGCAAAATTTCGTTTATCGGCGAAGGTTGTGGCATTGTCCTTTGGTCTCGCCCGTTAACTACCGCTACAAGTAATTACGTAAAGGTTCTTGCTGTAATACTGTTAAGCCTTTCGTTTTAAAAAGCATTATTACCTATCGCAATAAATTTCTTTTGGACGGCTCGAAACGCTGCACGCCCGTCCGAGCAGATTCTTGCAGCGATGACTTCATATTAATTTCTTTTTGCGTTCGCCTCACCATTAACGTTCATTTCACGCAACGAAGATATTACTTTCAGTCTTTGGTAATCGCGTACCAACATTGAGTTTATAATGTGTATATGTTCACTGACGCTGAGAGTGAATTTTTATTTCAGAATTAAACATAAGTGAAATTTAATAGCAATTAAGTCGAATAATGTTGGAAATTACCCATTAACATAAATCAAATTGGAAATTTAAAAAATACATTCACTGCGGAGAAACGAAGTAAACAATTTCAGAATACTTAATTATTTTAATTTAGGGACGGTCTTTCCATCCGCCCATTAAAGTTATCCGGCGAATAACTTATTTTTGTGAATGGTTGATTAGCTTTTATGAATTGTTTTCATGGCAGTTATTCGTCTAAGGCCTGGTTTATCAAACACAAGTTAACTTGTGATTGATAAACCGGGCTTATAGCTATTATTATCAGTCAGTTTATTAAGAGATAGGAAAATTGGCCCTTAAAAAATATTTTTGTTTCGAACAGTGTAACAAAAATTCATTATTTCAATGCTACACAAACAATGTTTACTATACTTATTTTTTTTTGAGATTCTTTTATAGTGTAGCTATTTGAAGTACGATTTCATGTTATCAGTATGCTTATCTGTGTTTTTGGCGATATCATTTTTATCGGGCGATTAAAATTCTGTTGCTTTCCTTACTTTGCTTCAAATGTTTACTTGGAGGAAAGTTAACAAAACTATTTAACTAAAACAACAATAAAATAAAAGACTTTAAGAAACCACGTAAAAAATATTATTGTTTTGTATTATAATAACACTGCGTGATCAAAACATAATAATCAATATACAGTCTCAATTAATACAATATGTAAATGGAATTATAATTGTAAACGTCATCTGTGTTGTAATGGGAATGAAAATGTTAACTATAATTACAAACACATTTTTTAATGTTTGTTTACAAAGATGAATTAAAATCAGACTTTGATAAAAGTGTTTGAGCGTTCTCTGTAAGACAGTGGTAAAATTTTATGTAAGATTTTAAGATTTAAAGCCAGAATATTATAGCGTTTTCGATTCACACTCTAGAACACTCCATATCTCCTTCTTCTAACATTATAAAATAATGTTAAAGCAAGATGAGAAAACTCTAAGATTGCTCTAGAGCTATTGAACGCATGACTTAAATTAAATTAAATGTAGAATTACCAAACTGCAAACTAGGTTATAGCATTGAATTTAAACCTACTCTAGAACGGCAACGCAATGCTTAAAACTGGCAGCCTGAAATTGGAGGTTCACGCGGTCAGCTGATGGAGGTTGACGCTAAATAATCTGATTGTTCACAGAGGGCAGGATAATTTCCAAAGACGGTGACTATAAATGGTTTGCATATTCGATAACGCCAATGAGATTCGTCTTCCACTATTACTCAGTTGTTCTATAAAACAGATGTATTACATTTTCATTAGCTACTTGTTGTCCGCCACTAGTAATTAAATAAACGAAATTAGGTATGGCTGGAAATCGTTGCGAATACTTCAATTGTGGAAAAACTGCAAGAAAACTCCCTGAAATAAATATGTATTTGTTTCCAAAAGACGAGGAGCGACAAAAAAAGTGGATTTTAAATTCTGCTACAAGAATTTAGAAAAAATAGTAGTTTTACTTTTAAAGAGCCGTTTTACACTTGTTAAATTTGATAACATTTTTGTTATAAAGTGAGGGAGATGAGCTACCACAGTGAATTATGATTGGTTGAATTGGCACTTCTCGCTCACTTCGTAACAAATTTTGCACAAAAAATATCATAGTGTAATACGGCTCTAAAGCAGCAGTTTTTTTAAACTGAATTAAAGGAAGTGCTTTCATAGCCGGCACCGGTTTCAAAAGTTGTTGTCGGCACCACTTTCAAATACTGTTGCCGGCACTAGTCTTTTTATTTTTTAACTTTATCCTAAAGAAATTAGGATTAGAATGTAACTAAATAAAATGTAAGTTAAAAATTCTTATTTATTTAAATATGTACAGGGTTAGTTTTATTAATGTTAACCCCCCGTTATTTTTTTAATTATTAACCGATTCAAAAAATTTAAAAATTGCTCTTACACAGATAAAAAATCTGAGTTCCTCGCGTCTGGTGTTTCCTCGCATCCATCCGTTTTTGGTGTTAAAATAAACGGAGTTAGGACGTTTAACTTTAGAAAGTGTTAACGTGGTCTACAAAAGTAGCATTTTAATCCTTGCGGTAGTTATTTCTATACCGGGTGTCCCACGCCATGTGCTCTCCCATCTAGAAGTTTTATTTTTAATCGATTTCAATGAAATTTGGAAAATGAAAATTATCAATGATTGTTCATTTGATTCTGTTAATTAAAGGAATGAATGCACTTATTCGTAGCAAGCTTTGAAAAAAAGCAGATATTGAAGTGTTACTTTTAAGAAATAAATAATTGCTAACCATAACATTATTTTGACGTACATCATAGAATAAAGCTATTAGGCAAATACCTACCGTAAGTTTACCATTTTCATAAACGAGCATCTTTAAAAATTAAGCATGCTTTGAAAACAATTTTTGTCAATTTAATGTTTTTATTAAACAACAACAGCAATACTTACAATTGGTAAAGTGGTAAAAGTAATAATGAATAATTTTGTTTATTCTAATAAATAGTTTATTTTACATTAAGGAGAGTGCAATAAAATGGTTACGAGAACGAGCAGAAAATTGAACGAAAAGTATCCGCAGTTACCGCCAATGACAGAAAAAAAAATATAGAAAGTCTGAACATTATACTTTTAAACGACATGTCACTTCAATCTTTAAATTTGAAATTAGCGTAAATATATTGTCTTAAATGAAAGGTCACCAAAACAATTTTTTAAATAAATTTGGAGACATCTCAAAATTGCTTACATTTAAGTATATGGTAGCCTCAACATTTTTTATTTAGAATAATATGTAGAATCAGAATTTGTAATAAAAAGTATCGCATTCCATTTAAAAAAAGAAAGTTAACGTCGACTTGACATCGAAGTGATATAAAAGTGAAAATATTTTAATTTGAAAGATCGCTTTCCCTTAGGACAGTGTACTAATTTTCAGAATTTTTGTATATTCCCTTCCCCGAAAACTTTTAATAGCCCACTCTATTTGGGAGACCCTGTATATAAATATCGTGTAATTGGTTTACTAGTTTTTGTGTTATTTGTCAATTATTGAAAACTTGATTGTCGTTTTTTAAATACTTTTCAGCTTACCTAGAAATATTATTTTAAGAGATAGAGAAAAACTTTAAATACAATAGTTGTGGGATTTTGTATGTAATATCTTTTAGAGCTCTCACAAAAGACAAAAGCGCATCGTAAAGTGGAGAAAAAATTAAATTTTCGATTTTTGTGAACAAGAAAGGAGGATGGAGTTATGCTTCTTATGTCTGATTATGCAACGCCAGACGCGTTCTATTTATGACGCAGAGCTCTTCTGTTATGAAAAATAGTCGAAAAATACTTTACCTACTAAATTTTCTGTGTTTACTTTGATTCGATCAGACTGAGCAAAAGAAAAGCTTCTTATCATGACCACCCTGTAGCAATAAAAGTACATTTAATAATCGCTTATAATAAGATTAAATATTAACTACATCTGTACCAGAAATCTTTTTCTTAGAGTTAAAAATAAATAAAATAGCTTTAGGTATCTATAAAGATAAACAAATGTGTAGAATTTTATGAACAATCGAAATTTGGCAGGGGTGCCTTTTGAAATTAAAGCACCACTGTTTTGATTCACTCTGTATAGATGAAAATAATTTTATGTTGTAGGCCTCTAAAATTAAAAGAAAACTTGCGCTCAAAAATTCATTTTATATCTTCAGTAGTTATCGAGATGACCCTGAGAACACACTGTTGGGACACCTATACATATATGTTATTAAAAAGGAAAAGCAGTTAAAATACTTCAATGACTTAATGAGATCACTTTTGGATTACACGACATTATAGAGTCAATGGAAAACACTTATGTTAATAGCAAACACATTATAATATAGTATAACAGAAATTTATTTTGCTTTTGTACAGTGTTGTTTTTAATTCGGTTTAAATTTTTAACCCAACTGAATGAAATAAATTTTAAAAAATCGCGTCTGCGCAGTGTTCGCAGCCGTCTGAAGGTCTGAATAATATGCCGCTCGTGTTAACTAATGTTTCAGGACTTCAAAATCAAATCTACCTAATTTTCATATGCAATTTGGTTGTAATCCGCATTTATTTTGATTTTTGCTCCATAGGTGGATACCACATAAATAATAATACATTTTTAGATTCCTTATTATAAAGTGTAATAGACAATTCAAGTCAAGAGATGGCAGCAGTTCCTAACAGAAAGTAGCGGCTGCCAGTTCATTCATTTACGTTGCCGTTCTAGAGTAGGTTTAAATTCAATGGTTATAGCTTGTTTTCAAATCAGAAGGGGTAACAGTTGCGGCCCTGTGGTAGGCAGATTGATACTGCAAAACTAAGAATAAGTGACAGATGATTTAAAAATTTCCAACTGATAGCGCCATCTACGATTCTCTTCTGATTGCTAGGCAAAACGACTTCCTAGATTAATAAAGGACAATGGATCCTTTATTCGGCTGATGACATTTGAATAAAGCAACTGTTCTATGAGAGTTGTCTCTCTACAGGGTCGCGCCTAGCCTTGGATGCGCTCCTGGGCAAAAAATACAATTTCGCCCCTCCTTATCTCAAAAATGTATAAAACAATAATTGTTACTCCCTATGGTGACTAATGGCGCATTCGATTGACTGCTCCGAGCAACTCCATATCAAATTGCACATGCGCATATAGAACGAGCACTTGCGGTGGCGTATTCGGATGGCTGTTGCTCTTTTAGCGATCAAAAATTGGCGGATTCGATTGAACTGGATTGCACATAAAATATCTGTGGAGCAGATCAATCACCGTTCATCGGAGCACATTTAATCCGATCAAGTGCAATTCTGTCATGATCTGGGTGCCGATTCTAATTCAACATTTCGACTCGAAAATTGTTTCGACCTCGAAATCTGTTTCGACCTCGAAATCTTGCATTGAAAAGCAATGCAAAATTTCGACATCGAAAAAGTTTTCTAGTCGAAATGCTGAATTAGAATCGACGCCCTGATCTGGATGAGTGTTGCACTAGAGCGAATTAGGACTGATCTCAACCGAAAACACCAATAAATTGAAGCATAAGTAAACGCGCACGCACAGAAAAATCCAGCCAACGACTTCTGGGCAAGAATCTACAGGATTAAACCTGTAGATTTGTGTAGTGAACGTCGGAAAAAAATCGTGTTTCGACAAGAATAACTGCGCTGTTTTGGGGGTGCATTTTGGCACTTTGTCATACTTTTTATGATTGAATAATGTTTGGATTGTAAATATTTAATACAGAAGTATGAAGCGTATTTTCGATGATTGATAACGGTACTATTATAATATACCTACAATTACTTAAATGATTAAATCATTACAATACAGAATAAAATTCTAAATTCTACTCTGCTTAGTAGAAACCAAAGTGGCCGGCGCCCCAGGACACTGCCCGTCTTGCCCTTATGGGTGGCGCGGCCCTAACTCTCTGTACAGTTTTAAATTGAACTTTCTATGTACTAGCCGTTTTCAAGAAGAGACGCTGCCTCCACTTATATTTGGTATTTCATGCCTAAACCGTAAGAGACCAAAAATGATAAAGACACACAAAAAATTCGTAATAAATGTCTCTTTCTATAGATAAATTACTGTTGAAATCATTGAAAGAAATAAAATTGCACCCTAAAGGCCTCTACAGGGCTCGAACCGGCACTGATAGCAATATTAACAAATACAACGTTTCTAAACTGCAGATTAATTCAATGTCCAGATTCTCGAAGTAAAATGCAAGCTCCCCTGATTTTATAAAAGCATTTGAAAATTTTCTTTTGGATAGTGATAAAATTTGATAATGTTAGAACTGGAAGCTACAGTTGTTACTATGTTACCCAGATTGCTAGACTATACAATTTATTTTAAAAACATGTATGTATCTTCCAAAGCCTTATTATTTCTATTCTGAAAAAGGCTCAGATTAATCGATTGGAAGGGAGGCGCCCTCTATCGAACCTCTGCTAAATACTTGTCATTCACGGCCGCCTAGATAAGTGGGTCGTTCACGTTTGAAAAAAATATGTTCAGTGAAAGTTCCCGTAAGTGTGGCTCCCTCTATACAATTTTGCATTTAACTAGATATTAAACTTACCAGTTTATAAATATCTGGTAGCAGAGGCGTAGATAGGGGGGTAGCTCGAAAGGCCCGGACCCCCAGAAATTTTTCTAAAATATAATGTTCCGGATAATTCCTACAAAAGAAGTTTTTCGTATGGTGTTTTGTTTTGTTCACTAATTTACGTTTCATAAAGAAAACCTTAAGTAGATTAATTTTGATTACAACCACAGATTTAGTGTTGCTTTGTGATTATTTAAGTATTCAGTACTCATAAGAGCTCCTTCCCAAATTTCATCTACGCCACTGTCTGGTAGTAATTTTTTTCATAGCGTTACGTGCTGGCACTGGTAGTTCTAAGAGAGAATAAAACCAAAATTGTTGTTTAACAGAATTTAAGTTCTAGATATTCTTATCCATTATTTTTAATTTTTAAATGACTGCGAAATATTTTTAAATAAGATCGCCTTACGTAAGTTAAGAGTTTAAGCAAATACTTACGTCTTTCTTAAAACCTGTCTGTAAATCTAGAGACGATCCTTAAGATTTACTTAAGTATAAGAACTGACTATGAATTTTGGCCTAAGATCCGGTTTTTCAACACACGTTAACGTTAACCTTTAATTAATTACCACAGGAACAATTATTTTCGTAATTGTTACTATGGAGATAAACCAAAAATTAAAGTTAACTTGTGATTGGAAAATTGGGACTTATATTACAGACCTTGTAAAATAAATAATTATTTCAGTTAATTCTATCACTTTATGGTGTCATCTGTCTTAAAATAATTAGCGATGTTCGTCAAGCAAAAAAAAACGAGCTTTTACCAAAGATACATACAAACTTACAAAAAAAATTAAATTTTGGAAAAGCGTCATTTCTGACAATTCTTAAGTAGATAGCATTTCTTTAATATTGCAGAAAAGACGTTTTTTTTTTCTCTTCTTGATCAGATTCATTGATTCATTTAGTGTCGTTCGATGAAAATAAACTCTCGTAAATTTGTTTCACAGTTATATTTTTATGAAGAAAAAGTCTAAATTTCGACATCTTTTGTTATGGCTTTTATTTATTTTTTGACGTAAAATGAAAACAAAAGGATTTTTATATCCAAATCGTTGACCATTTTTTATTTTCTGCGTTTGGTAGTTGGTACATAATCGATCATCTGTTGTTCGTTACGTTTTTAAAACTAGATCTTCAAAATTACATTGGTCTGAACATAAAAATGCTGAGACCAAGGTTGCATGTCTTAGTACATAGCAAGAAAACTATTTAGTACGTCTTAGTTAAACTTCTTATGTTGAACGTTGCGCTTAAATCCTGTTACGTTTTTGCACTTCCAATTTTAATCAATTTTAGCAAATTTAAATTTTGGTTTCAATTGAGTTTCTCACTACTTTTCATACTTGAGAAACATTAAAATTTCATTTATAAAAAACAATGTCATCAATGATCTTCCGTTAGTTTCTGTTTCAGTGATATTTTATTATCAAATGTTCATTTTTGTTAAGAGTACGCTATTGTGCGAACTGTTAATGAATAAATAATATCAGCATTACTATTTTGCTCGTGGCAACAACAAGCAGAACGTATCAGCATCAGTCACGTAGCGTCAAGCAACCTCAAACAGTGACTAATGACGGTAATGATGAACCTTGCCTGTAATCACAGACGTCTGAATCAGAGTTTGGCATAGAGTTTTACTTTCCGCTTTGAATTCGTGTTTTCCATTTAATTATCTCAGGTAATTTACTTTTAATGACCAGTCCAATAGGTATTGTTATCGAGAATTTATGCGCGGTGACATCGCCAGAGGCTGTTCTGTTCGAAGCGATCGAGGAAGAAACTAACTGGGCGCCAATGACGAACCAACATTTATGAACTTCCTTAACCTTGCCTTGCCTGCGCATTTTCGACCACATTCGAGCCATTCAGGAAAAAATAATACTAATGAAGGCCAAATTATTCATTATTATTATTATTATTATTTTAAACTTGCAGCTGTGCATATGTGAACTTATAACTCACTTAAGAATGGCTATGAGGATTCATAAACTGTAAAAATGTATTATTTATTTGTAAAAAGTGTAAAAATGGCCATCGGTCCTGAAATATTTTAAAACATTGGTTTTTGGTAACGATATACAGGTTTCAGGAATTTTTTGCTTTTGAGTACTGCTGGCAAAAACCGGAAAAAATTGAAACCGGATAAT
Organism: Dorcus hopei; assembly: GCA_033060865.1. Taxonomy (NCBI): domain Eukaryota; kingdom Metazoa; phylum Arthropoda; class Insecta; order Coleoptera; family Lucanidae; genus Dorcus; species Dorcus hopei. The sequence continues at coordinate 26,548,523 of CM065419.1, read as the reverse complement.
CGATTTCTTTGAAAACCGGTTTCGAATATAATCGATTATCCAAATAAAGGTTAAAGCCGACTATTCGAATATCCAAAAACCGACTATTCCGATATTCGAAAAATCGTTAATCGAAAATCCGATTTTTGAGTTATCCCAACTGATTAACTGAAAATCGGTTAATTACACAAAGACAGCCATGATTTCATATGTAAAATCTCAGAACAATTCGGAATAAGTTCCAAATTCCCAATTCCAAATAATTTTTTCACGTATCTTGAAAAATAAAGGTGCTTTACTCTCATGTCGATTTCAAATATTCTGATCTCCTCGGTATATGACAAGAGGTATTCAAATTTTGACATGTGCATTTTGAGTTCGAGAAGATGCATAAAGAATTTTTTTCCTGAGAAATCAATATATTATTTAAAAAAGTTTTCCATAATATAATATTCTTTGTTGTCTTTTAGAGCCAGAAAAGTGCCATAAGACTATAATCTGTTTGTTCAACAGATATAGCAATAAAATCAATTAGGAGGAGTTTTATGCGCAGTATCTTATAGCGCAGAAGGTGGTTTTATAAAGTAACACACAATTTCAAGTTGTACCTTCAATATTGGATAAGTATCACCAATATGAATTCGTTATTTAAGTCGCGCGGGTTACTGCAGAAGTGTTTATTACTATATCTCTTGAATAATCAGAGTATAGTCATATAAAGCCTATCCTACAACTATCTAATAACGAGTGATCAATATCTTTTCTAATCAAGTGACTTATGGAAATAAAATCGTGTGTCTTTGATTAGTTCGTTATAATGCCATTTGAATTATTTATATTGCATTCCTATACAAAATCTAACTGCTGTTTTGTGTATTATATTTTTTTTCTAAATTTGGACATCAAATCCCAAGTTCACATTTCCCAGAAAAAGAAGCACGCGCCAAGAGCAACGAAAAACTGGCTCATGGAAGGTGCCTAAAATGTTCGTCTTTCTTTTGTAAATCAAAGTCACTTCATCCCCGCTACGAAAAAGCCCCATAAAAGCGAAAGCGCTAACCGCTTCAGTTTCAGTGTACGTCCTGTGCAGACATTGACGGGAACACTCACAAGCCTTCTGTACAGACATTATCGGGAACAGTCACAAGCCTTCTGTGCAGGTATTGTCGGGAACACACTTTTGCAAACAAGTGAATTCTGCGTTTTAAATCGTTAATAACATTGGCTAGTATTACTGGATTGTTATTTAACTATTCGCAATGTAACAATAAGCTTTTATGAACAAAAATTTCTGTCAATGCATTAAACTTACTGACAGTTATAAGTAATTGAAATGGGAATGACATTTGAAAAAAATGAATTAATCAAAGACATACGATTTTCTTTCCATAGGTCACTTGATTAGAAAAGATATTGATCACGTGTTATAATAAATCCTAAGTCCAAGTTAAAACATTTGGTACAAATATCTGCCATTACACAATTAAAACATTAAATTAAGAAATCACAATATCAGTCAAAATAAACTGTACCATGTACATGGTACATGTAATAAGGGAAAACATTAGAAACAGCAGAGAAACAGGGCATTTAACATAATATGCGTTCAACAGCTCCCACATTTGGAGTTGACCATGACTTAAGATAGCAAGACACACAGTATATCTTTTTACTTAGGGCACTTTTCAGAATTGACCGGTTACTCCACCGGTAGACATTTTAAAATTCTAAAATCCACTGTAAAGCTATAATATGTTATTTTACCTATAATAAGTTATTAACTTAATATAACTGTATTACTATTATATACTTATTATAACTATAATAACATATTATAGCTTTACAGTGGATTTTAGAATTTTAAAATGTCTACCGGTGGAATAACCGGTTAATTCTGAAAAATGCCCTTATATTACAACGTCAAATAAAGTAAGTGAGATCAGCTGGTTATAACTGCAGCACCGACATACGTTTACCGAACTAGGGCAAACTCCAAAAGTGGAAGTTTTTGGGCGCATGATAATTTTCTCGTATTTAACAAAAATTACTAGATGTGTGAAGATCTTTTACGAAAATGTTTACACCAATTATAAATTACTTGATCTCTTGACGAATTGTCGTCATGTTCATTCTATATATTATTTTAGCTGTGTTCGTTTATTCAACTCCGTTTACTCTATTCACTCTTTTCGCACTCTAAAGAGTGAGAGCGAATAAGTTTTAAAACAAGTAAGAGTGAGACAAAAGTGCGGAAGAGTAAATAGAGTGAACGCTATTAATCGCTATTTAGAATTATTCCGTGAACGTTCTACCTCGTTCTACTACCTGTGGTTCTACAGAGTATGGTTCGATAAGTATTCTACTTTATCGACATTCTATTAGCCGTCAGCGACGACTTCAACTTTGCGTTTTTTAACTGTCACATCGTAAGCACAGATTTTACAAGTCATTGAAAATGGAAGCAATGGAAGTCGTTTTACCTGAGAAGGTAAGTTTTTAGCAAACAAATATCAACAGACTTATAATCCCATAAAATATCATCAAAATCCTAGTAGCTTGCATAAAAAAAAACAATCTCCTTATTTAACATAACCTATACGACTGCTTTGAAGTTTATTTTGCCAAATGTTAAATTTTCAGGATGAAGGCAGTCCTGCGGAGCAGAAGCAAACCCTGCAGGACATGGACATGGAGGACCTATACACTAAATACAAGAAATTACAGCAGATGCTGGAGTTCTTGGAAGTTCAAGAAGAGTACATCAAGGACGAGCAACGCAATTTGAAAAAGGAATATTTACATGCGCAAGAAGAAGTAAAGCGAATTCAGTCAGTTCCTCTTGTGATCGGGCAGTTCTTGGAAGCTGTGGACCAAAATACAGGAATCGTCGGATCAACCACCGGTTCAAATTACTACGTTCGAATTTTATCTACCATTGATCGAGAGCTGTTGAAACCATCTGCGAGCGTTGCTTTACATAAACACAGCAATGCTTTGGTCGATGTTCTACCTCCAGAAGCAGACTCCTCGATTAGTATGTTGCAAGCCGATGAGAAGCCTGATGTTACTTATACAGATATTGGAGGCATGGACATGCAGAAGCAGGAGATTCGTGAGGCTGTCGAACTACCACTCACTCATTTCGAATTATACAAGCAAATTGGTATTGATCCTCCAAGAGGTGTTTTGATGTATGGGCCACCTGGATGTGGGAAGACCATGTTGGCCAAAGCTGTAGCTCATCACACAACAGGTGAGACAATTTTGGGATATTTTATAAAAGAGGGTAAAGAAATAACGTTTTCAGTTTTGCTAGAATGTTTGTTTTAATAAGAATAAGCTTTATTTTAAGCAATCATAAAAAAATATAACTTTATAACTTCTTTATAAACTTATTGCAATATTAAAATATATTTAATTTAAATAAATTTGTTTAGGTATTCTATTTTGCGTAGTTTAATATCTTTATGTATCTAAAAAATCTTTCATATTGTCTTTTGGTATCACCAATTAAAGTTCTGTTATGAAAAATATTTTAACACAATTTTTCAGTAAGTATTCCAAGGAATCTTGATTTTGTTCAACGGGAAGAGTATTTTTGAGTTTCATTGTATGATATATTCCAATGTGTAGAGTCAATTCAGAATTAAAGAAATTAATGCAAAATTTTGGTTATTTAAAGTGCCATTATGAAAATGCATTAACACTATCAACAGCTATAAGATACAAGAACAGTATAATCCCAGATAGGTACATTAGCTTCTAAAAAAATATTATAAGATAAAAACAAATTCTTCATAATCCCTGATTCAGGCTCGGTTTTTTCACCTCCAGTTAACTTTATCTGACAGTTTATTCCCATAGTAACAATTGTGATCACAATCGTTACTAAGGGAATTAACCACCACATAAAGTTAACTGGTGGTGAAAAAATCCAGTTAAATTTATCTGACGGTTTATTCCCATAGTAACAATTGTGATCACAATCGTTACTAAGGGAATAAACCGTCAGATAAAGTTAACTGGTGGTGAAAAAATCGGGCCTCAGTTTCTTGCCTCTCTTGAAACATTTTTACATTTGAATCTTCCTTCTTTTTGTACCAATATCTTCAATTTTGAAAACCCCTATCAGACAATTTCTGCCACTTCTTTGTTATGTTGTAACATAGAAAGTAATAATTTTGTACATCTTTTGAGGTAGAATTTAGTGCATTTGATTTTAGTATGAATTTCACTAGTAGGCTTTGCATTTGTTTCTCACCCTACCATTCTCACCTTTTCTTCCTCTGACAAATAACCAAATTATAATTCCCATAAAAAAGAAACAATTATAATACATTAAGTTCTCTCATAGTCATTTTGTAAGATCTTTTTTGGATGTTCTTTTTAATTTAATTAATAATCCACTCCCAGGAAGCCTTTTTATGCAGCTCTAAAGGCTGAATACCTTCAATAACAATTGAAGGCATTATTCCAAAAACCAGACAAGTCCAAAAATGATAATTGTCTGGCTTTTGCAGGAAACAAGTGGGACTAGATAGAATCGCACATATTTCTCCGTGCAAAATCGTCGGACATGTATCTTTCATGGCGAAACAAATTATACCACTAGATAGCCATTATATTAAAGTACATAAAATAGCGACAACTTGTAAACCAGATATTTTGGACTTGTCTGGTTTTTGGAATAATGCCTTCAATTGTAAATTTGTTCATCCATCAATTCTTTCATAATTTCCGCAGACTCTTATTAAAATTAATTTCTTTTCTGCAGCCGCTTTTATAAGAGTCGTAGGTTCAGAATTCGTCCAGAAGTACTTAGGCGAAGGTCCAAGGATGGTCAGGGACGTATTCAGGTTGGCGAAAGAAAACTCCCCAGCAATCATTTTTATCGATGAAATCGACGCAATCGCCACGAAACGCTTTGATGCGCAAACGGGGGCAGACCGAGAAGTCCAAAGAATACTCCTGGAATTACTGAACCAGATGGACGGTTTTGACCAGACAACAAACGTCAAAGTAAGCTAGTCAAAAGCAATTAAGAAAAAAGAAACTATTTCAAAAATTTTCTGCTTAGGTAATCATGGCGACGAATCGCGCAGACACGTTAGATCCAGCACTATTGAGGCCGGGTCGCTTGGATAGGAAAATAGAATTCCCTCTACCCGATCGCAGGCAAAAGCGTCTCATTTTTAGCACGATCACATCAAAAATGAATTTATCCGAAGAAGTATGACAGGATAATTTTAATAATTTAGGCAAGTTGTAATGGGCGTTTTGGTTTCAGGTGGATTTGGAAGATTTTGTTGCGCGACCGGATCGCATATCAGGCGCAGATATAAACGCCATCTGTCAAGAAGCAGGGATGCATGCAGTGCGCGAAAATCGCTACATCGTGCTGCCTAAGGACTTTGAAAAAGGTTACAAGAACAACATAAAGAAAGATGAAAGCGAACACGAATTTTACAAATAGTTTAGCTTAATTTAATGTGCTACGTATCATTATATGAATAATCAGAAAAAATAAACAGTCAGGATTGTCTTAAGAGGGTTGCTTTATTAAATCACAGAAAAAAAATCAAAGTTTCTAATAGTTTTTATTTCTTAGAAACTGGTAGATAAAATCGATATAATTTTGTGTTACTAAAAGGCATAAATTTGAGAATCACTAGAAAATAAATAAAAGGCACCATCTATATACAGTGACTTTCATAAAGTCCGTAACAAATGGGAAAAATTTTTATTATTGACTTTTGCCAAAAAATTTTACTACAGTTGGTTCGTGCATCAATCAAAATAAAAAACAACATAATTCCATCTAACCAATCATTTAAAATATGGCTGAAATTTTGAAAAATAGAAATTCGCGAAAATGAAAAATTGCGATAATTCCAAAGTTATTAATCTTTTCCTACTAGAATCGATGCACTCAGATAAAATTAAGTGTAATCAACAACATACAGCGTCTAAATACAATATTTTGCTAAAATTTTGACCAAAAATCAAATTTTTTAGAATTTCATTTTATGTCGTTTTAAAATTAAAATACTGCTTTAAATCCTTCAAAAACAAATATCATCTCTTTCTTTGATCTGTGTTTACTAAGATAAATACCACTAATATGAAAGTACTACTTAAATCGGACGCCTTTACAAAATAGAAATTTCGCTATTAAAATCACGTCTTTGTTACATTGCGTTTTTAACAAATAAGAATAAATTGTTTCCGTTAATTTTTGCGTAATAGAGGCAAGATGTAAGTATGCTCTTTTGTACAAAAAATGTCATTTACAGCATATTAAATGTATACTTCTGGTATTTTGAAAAATATTGTGAATTTTCAGCGATAATCCGTAAAATAATATTAGCCGTGAAATTAACGTCAAGCGAAAACATCAGTTGGTTCGTTGATATTTCTCGTTGAGTCAACTTTGTCTTTAACGTAACATGTATAAAGATTAACTTTGCTATGAACAAGAAATATCAACGAACCAACTGATGTTTTCGCTTGTTGACGTTAAGTTCACGTCATGGCTAACACTATTTTACGAGTTTTCGCTTAAAATGTACAATACTTTTCAAAAGGCCAGAAGTATGCATTTAATATGCTGTAAAGAACATTTTTTCTATAAAAAGAGCATATTTACATCTTAGCTTTCTATTATGCAAAAAATAAATTAAAACAATTTATTTTTATTTGTTAAAAACGCAATGTAACAAAAACGTGTTTTTTAAAGCGAAATTTCAATTTTTTGTAAAAAGCGTCCTATCTAAAGTAATATTTTCAGATTAGTGATATTTATCTTAGTATACACAGATCAAGGAACGAGATTATATTTGTTTTTGAAGGATTCAAAACAGCATTTTAATTTTAAGATCACATAAAATAAAATTCCAAGAAAATGGATTTTTGGTCATAATTCTAGCAAATTATTGTATTTAAACACTGTAGGTTGTTCGTTACACTTAATTTTATCTAAGTACATCGATTCTAGAACAAAAAGATTGATAACTTTTGAATTATCGCAATTTTTCATTTTCGAGACTTTCTATTTTTTAAGTTTTCAGTCACATTTTAAACGAGTGGTTGAATGGCATTGTGTTGTCTTTCATTTTGATTGGTGCACGAACTAACTGTACTAAAATTTTTTCACAAAAAACAATAATAAAAATTTTCCCCATTTGTTACGAACTTTATGAAAGTCACTGTATATATTATAAACATTTTTCATAAATAAAATATTTTCATCTCCCTGCACACGTCAATACAAAAATAAAGTATCACAATCCGTTTCAGCATCACTCTTAATCGTACCAATTCCGATGATATTTTTTTTCGCACAGACCACGGAAAATGCCCTTTTTTCTCTCATCATCATCATCATTTTATTATTGCAATTTTGGTCGTTTAAAATCGCCATTTTCCTTGATCATCGTTAGTTACATCTTAAGGAAAACTTGGATAACTTTTCTCATATATCTATGACTATAAGGCTTAATCGATACAAATATTTGGTCATTAATGTTTTGTACAAATATGGACTTATTTACTAATTAGTTACAGAAGGTATTTACATGTGTATGAGGAGTAAATCGAGTAGTAATAGTTCGCCTATTTTATTATAATTAAGATCTTAGGTAACTGTTAAGGTTCATGGACGTGCAAATGATGATGCCTGTTTCTGGCTCTTAGCCGGCGGGGCAGTCTTATTATTGTGAATGGGTGTCAAAAACTGATTTAATTTCACCAAAAAATCCATTGAGCCAGATATGAGACATTTATCATTTAACAGAATCTATGTTTGTCGAAAGCATAACTGCAGTTAGTATACATATACCACGTGATCAAATAAAGTCAAATGGTATATCCTTTCCTCTTAAAATTGTTCTCAACCAACGAAACCTAAAACTTTAACTACTCTTATTGTATACAAATGGAGTTTTTCTTTGTTTAAAACACTGCAGTCGTAATAAATATATTTGATTAAATATTTCAAAAGATGGGTGGCAAAACCCAAAAAAGAGCATAAAAAATTATGTGTAATAATAGTAATAATTATAATTATAATAAAAATTATCATGCAACAATGTTAAAATATAGATAACAAAAAAGTAGTACGACTAATTCTACATAACTAAAAGTGATAATAACATAACATTTTAAACCTTGTTTTCAACACATCTTTCATCTTTCAGATCAATACTTTATAAAGAAGAGTTATTGCATTGATACCAACAACAACGTACGATAAACTTTCTTAAAATCATTATATACATTCAACACTTAGATTTAAATAAAACTAGACAGATTTGGTTTAATTAGTGTGTGGGTGTGACTAACATTTGAAATGCGGCGGCCGCAAAAAAAAATACAAAACAATAAATACGCATAATAAAACCTAATATGGAATATTCAACTTGTAAACTTACACACAGAGCAAGCCATAATGATTGAAAGACATGTGAACGAATGATCGACCACGTGATCTTGAATCATTATTTCATTAAAATGAAATTACATCGCTTCTACTCGATTATTACTACTACCGATATGCTTTTAAATTTCCTTTATATGGTAAGAGTAATAATCAAGCAGTGAGGCAAAAATTAAAAAAAAAAATGTATTAAAACAACTCTCACTATAAAAAGAGATATAACTTGATATTACATAATTTACACGTGTACATAAATATATTTCATCATAATATATCATCTCAAATAGATATAAACAGAACACACTATACATAACAACATATACATTTGTATGTATGTATACAATATATAAAATATGTTAACGCTTAAATGTTATTACATTAATAAGAGAATATTGTAATAATAAAATACAGGTCAGAAAAAATTCGCGGGACAATATAGGAAATGGGCGTTATTGCAAGAGACGCAAAGTTGGTTAAAATGAGGTAAAATTGGGACACAATAATTAAAAAAAAATTGCTACACCGAAAAATTTGGTGTTTCTGGTGTTTAACTTACAGGCCAACGATCAAGAAAAAATCAGAATAATAATAAGAAATAAAAAAACCTGAAAACCAATTTAACAAATTAATCAGGGATTAATTTTGTCTTTTAGTGATTAATAATCACCAAAAGACAAAATTTCTCATCGATAAGAAAACGATGGAAAATGTAATGGACATCAAACGACATTCTAAATAGCAACATAGGAAAGATATAAATAGAACAGAAAACATAAAAATATACACACAAATTAACAAGATTTATACTTAAAATGTTTATCTATCAGAAAAGGCAAATACTTTATAAGTATTATATAAAAAAAAGCCTTTTTTGTTATTACTAGAGCGCGGTATAATGCTTCCCTCCATCCTTCTCTTACGCATATCTACCGTAGGAAGCATGTCTCACTCATTCTCGTTCATTGAACCGGCTTATTGCATCTTACGCCGCCGGTGAACTCTAGTTATCACTTGACTGTTAAAAACAATATACTTAGTCATAATGTATCAACTTTAATATACCTACAGGTTTTTCTGTTTCATACAGGTAAGAAAATCAGTAACTTTGTATAGTTTCTTCCAAGTCAAGTTAAACCATACATGCAAGCCAGCTACCCTATCTCATACTTCTTTTCTCAATTTTTCGAATTCGCCAAAAATATGCGTGATACCAGCAATATTCTGGTATGAAGTCCTATTTTCTTGGTACATCAACATTGGCCGCGTTCAGGTAACTGCAGTGCTACAGTGCTTTAATAAAGCGTAAACCTGAACGAAGTGCATGTGACGTCATTGTTTGCAGCGCTTTCTTCAAGCGGCCGCCATTTATCAAGCGGGGTATTTATATGCTACATCGCAGCGCTGCATTACGTCGTAAGGAATTCATAACCTCTGCAACTGAATCAGGTTCAGGTAATTTAAAGCGCTACAACTTTACACTGTGCTGTACGCTGACACTAATTTTTTACCTGAACGCGACCATTGAATTTAGGAAATGATCATCCACAAGTGCAGGTGTAATCTCTCATCTGTGTTTCTCTCCTATTTGCTGAGTCTTAATTAACATATTCACTGAGGCCTAGAGTAGTCTTAATCAACCTTTCGTTTTTACAATATGGAAGCGATTTAATATACAGATGTCAACTTTCATAAACCTGAATTTTTATGTTACCTACATATTTATTTATTTTTATATTTATTATTATAGTAGTGAAGATTCTTTAAGCTTTCTTAAAGATTCTTTTACAGGGCTTAAAGATCAGTCGTGATCATACGTCGCTTTATTATTATATACACGGTGTTAAAAAAAGGTTATCGGATATTTTACCCAATTATAGTACTGATGGAAACAAACTAAAAAAGTCTTAGTCCATGGATTCACAACCCAACTCAGAGGACTCCAAGAATTTTCGTAAGCGTGTGACGATCATTCATAAGGAGATGTGAAACGTGCTTAGAAATGAACGTGGACATGTAGAGCATTTACTTTAGTTTTCTTTTAAATTATCTTTTGTTTGATGTCGTCGGAATTTCACCCTAAAAAAAAAAAACAAAATCGTCTATTTCTCAGAAACTGTTGAGTTGCGGACTCATGTTGACTAAAACCTTTTTGTTTGTTTGTCAGTACTATAATTGTGTAAAATATCCGACAACCTTTTTTTAACACCCAGTATAACCTCCACACAAACAAGATATTTGGTATGAAAGGGTGAAGGCCGTTTTACACTACCCCTACAAGATTCAGTTCAATTTCTTAAACGATTTAATTTATACAGTAAATTGTATCAAAATTTAAAGTAATCAAAACCATGTACAGTAGAATCTCAATTATCCGAACTGTGGGGGACCGGATCGGATAATCGAAGTTTAGGTTAAAATGGGGATTGCATAAACTGGTGAAAGTGTCACAATTTTTACTAGTATATAAATATATTTCATATTCTACTTGATTCTAGTTAAATAGAACCTATATCTAATGCAGGATCTATTTAACTAGAATCGACAATCGAATCTGGTGACGTTACTTCGAAAAAACTACAATTGAGTTACGGTATCATGAGCTGAATGCTTGGAACAAATACCAATCGTTTTTTCACGAACCGAGACGATATTTCGGATAATCGAGTGTTTCAAGCAACCGCGTTTCGGAGAAATAAGTTTCGGTATTTATTTCGGATAATCTGGTGTTTCGGATAACCGGGAGTGTACTGTATATAGAAAAATAGAATATGTTCTATCTTCAAACCGTACCTGCAGCCCAAAAATTTCTTGGTCTAAATTTTTATTTTAGATGTATTGTATAAGAAATAGGGTAGTCTCAAAACAGCCTTTATAATAAATTTACGTGTAACATATCTACACAAACTACAACACACGATAACCACAAACACGAATGATCTTTTGAAAAACAGCATTTTTTTTTTGGGTTTCTCTTTATCATGGATTTCTTTTTCTTCTATCATTTTGACACTTTATCTCTTAAGGCCGCTTTACAGTTCGCAATTATTTATTGCAGGCAATGAAAATTGCAGCGATTTGTAGTGCACGTATGCGCAGTGTTGTATTTTTATACAAAATGCAAATACCGCGCATGCGTGCAATACAAAACACTGCAATTTTCATTGCCAGCAATAAATAATTGCGAACTGTAAAGCGGCCTTTAAAGCTCGTTTGTTTTAATTAAGGTCAATGTCAGTTTCCTTTTCTTTTAATAATCGCTCTTTCATGGAATCTCTATTTCCCCCCTGGTCTGTATTTCGTGTTTAACAAAGTGCAATTGCGTTGCTGAATGTATTTCAACTGCAATTTTTTTCTATTCTTTCTGGCAACTGCTTGCATATCTTTTACTGTTTTCTGCCTGCACAATTCTAAAGCGTTCTCTTTGCTTGTTTCTTCTTCCTTATCTGTATTTCCAATTTACATGCGTCTTTTCCATATTATCTTTTTCCATTTCGAGATTAAAGTGAAAACGAATATATTTTTTTTAAATAATGAACCAATATTTAAAGATTTCTGAAGTCAGATAAGGATAAGAATGTTTGCAAATCATTTGTTTGCAAATACTATTTATTGCACAGATCATTATATTTTACGAATAAACCTTGTGTTTTCCTTGTTTAGTAGCGGACAATACCGGAAAAAAATTTACTTAAGAACAGTTACGAGAGTTTTACAACAGAACAGATGAAACATAGTGTACTTGATGTTTCAATTGTAAAAAAAGGTCGAGCGCAAGGAAGACATAAATAACGTTTTTTCACTTATAACTACAGATCGAAAATTTGTATTTTGCGTAGTTCAAATATTAGGGAGCAATATTAATACATGTGTACGCGCTGTGAAGATGATTAGCGCGTTAAAGAAATAGTACTATGTGTTTTTTTAAAAATGCCATAAGGGGTGGCTGTGGAAAAGATAATTCATGTCTTAGCTCCATTCATTTACTCTAAATTTTCAGATTTGGCATGTGTTAGATGCCAAGCTACGACATGAGTTTTAATTTTCATGGCCAACCTTCATGGCATTTTTAAAAAAACACATGTTATTATCAAGTAAAACGCAAAAAAGAGCAATAGAAAATTAGTTGTGTAAATTTTTCTCATTTCAATATATAAAGTTTTTTAGACTAATACAACAAGGAAGGAAAAAAGTAGCATAAATAACCTCAATATACGATATGTTTGTTCAGGGCACTGACTTAATGACGTCAAAATAAATATTTGCTATGTCTTCCATTTTTCCTCATTTTTTAATTACTAAACAACTTTTCCCCAATTAACCAACTTCTTACCTGTTACATAAGCGAGGTCCTCCTAGTGTTCTGCAAATTTCTTATATCCTGTATACAGAGTTTTAAAATAGGCACAGGAATTATTTAATACTCAAGCTTGGTTGATTTTTTCGGTATTGGCGGCAATTTCTGCGAGAGTGGCCAAACCAGAAAGGTCGCTGAAGCTACTTTCAAAATGGGTCTTTTCTAGGTGAGTTATATTCAGCTTGTTTTTCCTCTTTCTCGAACCAATCAGTGATTTGCTGTTAGAATCACCAGCGAAGACATTCGAGCTCTGCGTTTTACTCAACTTAGTATTACATTCACTAGAACTACCGGATTTGGTTTTGGTAAACTTCCGTTTCTTGCTTTCCCGTTTTCGTTGTACGTAAGTGTCATAGTTTAAGCTGGGCAATTCCGAAATGCGTAGCTCCAGGTTGAACTTGTTCGATATGTTTTTGGCGTAGGACGATTCGGAAACTGTTCGAGAGTCTTTCACCCCTTCTTCCAAATTCTGCTCCACTTCTTCCAGGTTGACTTGCGTCCGTTCCGCCAATCTTTTTATGGTCTGTCCTAAGTCTAACTTTGGTGTTGCTTCTATTTTTTTGTTCGCCAGTTCAGTTTCTATCCGAGTATTAATTTCACCACCTATCGACATTCTTTGTTGCCTGTCACGCTTATTCTTTATTAATTTACCGTTCACCATAAATTCAGCGTACAATTTGCCCTTGCACGAACGCCCCGATTTTCTAGTCTCTTTTTCGGCGAGTTTTAATCCGTTTCTAATAGGCACGCTGGAATTTTGATTTTTCTCGGGGAAAAACATGCTATCGACTACCTTATCTACCAGTTCTTGTTTCGTCACGTTGTTCACTTCCACGTTCTCGACGCTCCTGGATATGTCTGCATTTGATTTGTGCACGTTGAAGACGTCACGAGGCGTCTCTTTATTGTCAACATTGTATTCGATAAATACGCGCTTCTTGAGTGGTTTCGGAGGTAGAGAAGTGATTTTTGTTATGCTTGGAGGGCTTTCTAATGAAGGATTTTTGGTAGTATTGTTGTTGTTATTATTGTTTTGAATAGAGTCGACTTCCGATAAAGTCGGGTTTGATTTCATTTCACCGTCACTGCTCGCTTTGTTGTAATTGTTCATGTTCAAAAGTGAAGACAACATTCCTAGCTGCGATTCATCTGCTAGTTTGCCGGGGGTGAATTCCGATTCATAATGACCAGAATTGATCGAATTTGGAGATGGAGAGTGTTCTTTTTGAGTACATGCCGGTCTAGTGCTCAACGTACGTAGTGGAGGTGCTGGTAATTTATACCATTTGAAGTCTGGATTGGCAGAGAAGAAGGCATCCTTGTACTGAAAATATATATTTTTAAATTGACTAACTCGTTAAACCAAAATATGTATACTATATACGTGATAACTTATTTGTCGAGTTATTTGAACAGTGATAGAAACAGATGGGCGATTTCGTTTAATTTACTTCAAATCCGAGACATTTACGTATGTAATAAAATGTAATAGAAAAGCGAAAACAAAGCGAATTTTATTCAAATAAACAAAAAAAATATATGTATATGTATACCGGAAGACCATCAAAAGTTGTCAACTTCGAGACATCTACTAGAAAGTAGCAACAATGTATTTCTAAATCTATTAATGTTGATACTAACATGGCGTCGTTAATTTTTCGATTATGATTTTCAAGTTTAAATTGTGTTATAATTCGTCAGTAATACCAACATAATATTTGTTACCATAGCTAACCTTTTTCGATCACTCTTTATATTTTAATAAAAGTTACCTCTTTAGCTAAATTCTTGTAAGGATCTTTGTCAGCAGTGTCGAGCAGGGCCCACCATTCTCCTAATATCCTAGTAACACCCCGATTTTCCAAATTTGGATATTTTTTTCTCACTACAGGTCTATGTTTCTTACAAAATATCAAAAACGCATTCATAGGTCTCCTAGCATGATGTGACGGTGACGTAGCTTCACTATCTGGCGTGGGCGACGAAACGCTCTGCATTTCAACATCTTCGTCCATCATTTTTTTCTGTCGGTCCACTTCTTCTTCCACTTCGTCTTCAAACACGTCGTTATTGTTGTTATTATTGTTGTTATTGTTCTGGCTAGTCCAGCTCATTTTGTTCGCCTTAACGTTCAGGTTCAATTCATGCGCGGATATTTTCTTGCTATGGAAACTGCCTTTGGTCCAAACATTGCTGAGATTTTCCGCTTCTTGGTGTTGGTAGGCGAAACAATCGTTGGTTGTCTCTGTTTGCTGGTGGTAGCCGCTCCTTATTTGCGCGTTATTATTGTTTAAGTAGTAAAGGTTCTCGTCGGAAGAGTTTGGAAAATAGCTCATGGCATGAGGTACGAATGTGTTGTTCTTTTGGGATAAAGAGTTCATTTTCAAACTATTAGGTACTTCACGGAACTTCGTATTGGAACATCACTGACTTCTAAACCTACGACAAAATAATAATCAATAGATAAAGTTATTGTTTGAGGATATTACAATATTGCAATTAGAAATACATTTTCTATATATTATAACGTTTGAAGAAACTGAGTTTACTGGTTCTCTTTATTTCAAAATATAGGCTGTGGTAAAAGTTCCCGCAATTTTAGCATGTCAACGTGCATACCTGAAAACAAAGTAAAGCTTTCAAAACAAATTCATATTTTTAGATACAGGGTGATTTCACTGTTTAATACATACAGGATTGCCAAAATTACAAACACATTAATAACAAGTATAATAATGAAAATAAATTTATAATTGGGGTACAGGTCGTGATTGTCACAATCACAACGTATATATTAATCTACTATCTGATGTACACGTATATAGATATGGGATGCTCAGAATCATAGTGGTGTAAGTCAAAATTTTCAGATTTGAAATTATTCTAATTTATGTTCTTTTCTTGAATGATACTTGTTTTATCTTAATCTAATAAAACAGGTACCTCATACTTTTAGTTTTCTACAAAGACTCAAAACACGGTTTACCAGGAAACATGCTTCACATGACTTACGCTATGACTTACACTACTATCACAGTATAAGCAATTACGCAGTAGCGTCACTTAAACGTCAAAAAAGTGTCAAAAAAAGCCGCCCTATTGTTTAATGCCCTTATGGAAATGTAATGCAATTTGCATATCGGTAGCTATCAAACAAAACGGCAAATGTGACAGTTATACTTGAATGATGCTACTGTGTAGATTCTTATACTGTGCCACTATGATTATCGGCATCCCATATATACAAGGCGATCGAAATTGATTGTCTTGATCCTACACAGCTTTCCACTAGCTTTATATCGATATTTACATCCAATTATTAAAATGGTATTAGCAACATAGGGAGATCTGGGGAAGTTACTGGAAATCCCAAGATTTTGTTGACAGTTCATTGCCTTCATTCATGAAAAATGGTTTATTTCATTGTAATAGCAATTTGATTAAACAATAATTATGTTCTTTATCAATTAAGTTAGGTTTGGATGTATGTTTCATGAATGTTCTATGAATGCACTGGTTTTCGTTCTAATCTTCATGTGATACATGTAAATATTGGTATCAAGCTTACGGAAAGTAGTATAAGATCAAGACTATCAATTTCGATCTCCCTGTATAATACAGAGTGAGTAGATTCATCTGAGTGGGGTTGGTATCAAAAAGATTCCTAGGTGGAAGAAAATTTGTGTTTAGCAGTTAAACTATCTAAACTTTGCATTTTAATACGTGTTTAATGTACAAACACCTACTACGTACTTTAGTCTTTGAAAAGGCAGAAATGATTTAAAACAAGTGGTAAAAGGCAAAAAGCGGGCTTGCATAGAATATAAAAGTTCCTCCATTTAGACCAGTCTTTCTCAAAGTGGGCGATAACGCCCCCTTGTGGGCGCTAGAGACCTACAGGGGGGCGGTAAAGGGCACAGAGAAAATTGGGGGAAACAAGATAAGACTCATATGACAGGCTATAATTTAACTAAAGTTTTTAAAGTAATGATGTCGATTGTGATTTTTAAGATGTGGTAAAATTAAAAATTTTAGGGGACACTAGAAAATAATTGATTCTCAAAGTGGGCGGTAGATGAAATTAGTTTGAGAACCTATGATCTAGACCTTTTTGATACCAACTTCGCTCAGTTGAATCATTCTCAAACTATTCTTAAAAACAAGAAACAAGAAAATGGTGAGTGAAAAGACACACAAAGCGCAAATCTGATATTGTCAAAAACATGATTTGTCCGTCAGTGTTACCAACTTTATAGAAAAAAATCATGACCTGCTCTTATTAAAAATTCGGTTGATCTCATGGCAATAACACCGTTGTTAAGAGTTCTCTAGTGATTTTTAATTGCTTTTCTTAAAACCATCATAGTAATAGTTAAGAGTCCATTATTGCAAGACATACTTATTAATAATTAATGAGATACAGTGAGTTGAAAGTTTATAAGTTATTTATGATAAATATCATCATATTTCTGGCGTCAAATTATAATTCTGACATTAAAAAAATAGGTCATGAATTTTGTCCACTGCAATAAAAAATATAAAAGTAAATATGAAAAATAATATCAATACGTACTGTTTAATTAGGTATTTATTCAAAAATTATTTATATTTTTGCCGCAAAGTACGTATCTTATATGTATTTACAAAAAGAAACATGTTTTTAAAAGAGTTTTACTTAAAATATGAAGATGATGCAGGAGTGTTTACAACAGAAATTTAATTAGAGAACTTCATTAGCTTTATAATCTGAATTTGTCGTCGGAAATATGTAAAAACAAAATTCTTCATATTGAAGAAACGTTTTCATCTCGTAAAAGAAAAAACAGTTAAAACAATTAAATGAGAAAACCGTTTTTAACATCTCCTTAAGAAACCACGGTTAAATGCAATATGAATTTATAAAGAAGTAACTTTCATAAAAGTTAGAGAATAAATAGTGTTGATATGACTGAAATTTCTTAAAATTGATACATGATAAGATTGCATACGTGCCAAAAGAATCATAAAAATTCAATTCATTTAATATCATGCATGTGCAATCCGTAGTTTCAAATTTAAAGGGAAGAACTCCCATTGAATACTTGCATATGATTTCACAACGTTGCATTCGATAAGATTGCTAAACTGCGGAGGTGTCGACGATAATTATTATTAATAGCAGCGCTCTGTGCATATTTGTAACAACTTCTCGGAAAACGGTGTAATTTAATTATAGCTCCGATTTAAAAAATGCTTACGAAAAATGTAATTTTCATCCAAAGCTTTAAATACTTGATAATATATAGGGTGATTCCGGCAAACCGTTCCTTAAAAGTTTTCGGACTTTCTATTTGAATTGCAGTTTCATATTTTGGAGTTATAAGTTACCAATAACGATCCGAAAATCGTTGCCAAGTTTCTTATTTTAAACGATACACTCCACTTTTTATTGCATTCTTGAATTCCTCTGAAAATTCTAAAGCAGTTTTATGCAAAATTTGATTAAAAAAAATTAACTGTTTCTGAGATATTTTGATTTTTTCAACAGTTCGCAGTATCTTGTTTAATGATATGGCCATTTTTATGAAACAAAACCATGATGTCATTTTTTGGCCTATAATGACCCACACCAACAGATTTCCAGATTGTGTTCAATTTTATACTTCATTATTTACAGGGTACTTGAAAAATGACTCCATTTCGGAGTAATTTATATCTAAGTTATTTTCTCAAATAAAAAACTCCAGGAAATTTTTCACGAAATTCATCAATACAAGCTTGGAAATTGGAACCGGTGATCAAATAAAAATCAGATTAGAGTAGGCGGTACAAAGAAAACGTATGCCTGTGATTAACTGAATTAATTAATGTAATACATGCATGAACTGTCAAATTTATTGACTTTTTACTTAATCACAGACATATTGCTATGTTATTTTAGTTTTAAGATTTTGAAAATTGTAGTAATAATATTATTGTATTTATTATTATGATGTATTAATTGTAATTTAGTTCGTGATTCATCATACATCAGTTAAATTTTGTATATTAAGAAAAATTATGATCCCAAGGTATTTCCACTCAAATTAGCTAACACTGAAACACAAATTTTTGTTAAGAAAAACAAACTGAGGGCAACAATCAAAAGATGCAATCGCCATCATTAGACTGACACACACACAGTCTAAAAGCAGTTCGGAGGATCGTGGAAGGTTTGCAGTTCTTTGAAGGCATCTCCGAAGCCGGACTTCTCAGACCTGGAGCAAGTCCAATATAGCCGATTTTATAACGTGTACGGTTTCACTTGTTTCACAACTGCAATCAGAATTATATGGCGATTTATTTAAGATCAAGCGCGAATATCAGGGACAAATAATAAGGAAGCTGTTTTTTCATATCTGAAATTGATCCGCGTCTTCACAAAAAATTGTTTACTGGTGTTCGTCGATTGTATTCGTTTTTTTCAATGCGAGTCTATAAGTAGGACTGAGTTTAAATTTGGTTCTGACTCTGACCAATTCAGAACTGTTCGAATCAGTTGGCTTTCGAAGTTGTGAATTATTTTCACAGCTCCTTTGAGAATACAACTCTGATGAGTGCATGTTTTGAACGGTTCGAAATTAGTCAGAACTCAGGGTTTGAACAGACCTATCATCTGGAAGCCTGGTACATACTACAGCCTACCACAGGACAAAAATTGACATTATGGCTTTTGTTTCATAAAAATGGCAATATCATAAACAAAGTACTGCAATTCCGAACTTTAAAAAAATCTAAATACATTGATATCGGAAACGGTTGATTTTCTTTTTGTGTCATTTGTTACATAAAACTGTTTTTTGAGGGGAATTTAAAAATGCAATAAAGAGTAGAGTGTTTTATTTAAAATAAGAAAGTTGACAACAACTTCCAATATAACCGGAAGCGTCCGGAAGTTGAAAATATTATATTTAAATTAGATCGTAGTTGGTAATCTATAACTCAAAAATATGAAAAAGCAATTCAAATGGGAAGTCTCTAAATTTTTAACAAACGAGTTGCCTAAATTACACGTGTAATTACTATATTTATCAATTATTTATCAGAGGGACACTGTTTTTGTCAAAAGAAACATTGACAGCATGAAATTATTTCTTTTTTATGATTACTTTTTTATTATATTAAAATTATTTTCCTGGCTATTACGATTTTTTGTGAAATGTTGCAACACTTTTGACGAAATGTATCCTGTAAATCCACCTCTACCAATGTTAAGCACAAAAAATAAGAGTGAAGGTCAGAAGCGAAAAATATGTATAAGAATGCCTGCGGCGACGTATTATTTGCCGAATATTATGAATATCTTTTGAATTAATGATTAATAAATATCAGTTCCAATTTTCTATTAGCATTTCTTTTGTATGCTTGGAGGGTGATTTAGGGGTTTCGCCTATGTAATTCCAGGATTCGGTAGAACTTCAGATAATATTAGGACTTTCTTTAAAAAATAATGCCCAAAGGCGGTTTGTTTCCGAGAAAAATGGCGTCACATTTTAATTTTTTATTTAAGAATACAGTCGCAGCCAAAAAAATGGACACTCTTCTTGACGTCAATTTTATATACTAAAACTTTGTATTTGTAACTGGGTATTTGTAATTATGAGCTTACAGATGACAAACAGTAACATTTATAGTTTGTTATAACGCCCCAGGGCATCACATTTTAAAATAACGCCCTTGGTCATTATTTCAATGCTAACGCGTCTCAAATTTGAGTCATTATTAATAAACATTAATAAAATTACCAAACTTTGCAGGCAAAAGCTGACAGCACTCAAAGCCATCTCAAAACGAATTCCGTTTCTAAAGC
Organism: Dorcus hopei; assembly: GCA_033060865.1. Classification (NCBI taxonomy): domain Eukaryota; kingdom Metazoa; phylum Arthropoda; class Insecta; order Coleoptera; family Lucanidae; genus Dorcus; species Dorcus hopei. The sequence goes on along the minus strand of CM065419.1, from coordinate 26,527,928 downwards.
AACCTTCTTAAACCTACAGGTAATCTATGTACAAAGTGGTCAATCTCCGTGGTCCGGGGTTGGTAGCAAAAAAATCCCTACAGTAGTATATTTTTATGTTTGATAGTTTACGAACATGATATTTATTCCCGCCCACTGACCGACATTCGACAAATTGTCAAACGTGATACTTGTGGTGATAGTGTTGATCGTTTTTATTGTTTTCTCCGGATTTTTACTTTGCTGCAACTTTTATTGAGAAAAATCTGTCTTTATTAAGGCAATGCCGTTTACGATACAGCACGATATATTTATTGTTATGGCACACTTTCGAAGTGGAACCAGGAATGAAGATGGCACAAGGGCATACTCATTACAATCATATCTTTTGCAATTCTCCGAAAAGTATCCTGATGAAGAAGTATCTCTCGAGACATTTGCTCGACATCGAGATAGATTAATCAGCAGATATTTGGAAACTGGTAGCGTTTTAAAAAGAAAAAGGGAGAAAACACCAACTGTATTGGTAGAACCTGTTGTTGAAAACATAAGGGCAAGAATGGAAGCTAGTCCTAACAAATCTTTACGAAAATTATCTGCTCAAACAGGTATTATAGCTAATTTTATTTTCACAGTATATTTTCTTTACTTATGTTTTTGTAGGAGTTTCATATGGCAGTGTTCAAACCGTCGTAAAAAAGCAGTTGCATATGCATGCCTACAAGGTTTCCGTGCATCAACATTTGCGTGCACCTGATGTTGAGAAGCGAAGAAATTACTGCCATTGGTTCAATGACACATTACGTGACGAAGATTTGGATAAAACATTTTATTCAGACGAAGCATGGTTCCACTTATCAGGATACATTAACTCCCAAAATTACCGCACATGGTCAACTGAAAATCCCCATGTGTTCGTTGAATCCAGTCTTCATCCTATAAAGGTAGGCATTTGGATTGCAATGTCTAGAAGACGCATTATTGGACCAATATTTTTCTACGAAACAATAAATGCAGTTCGGTACAGAGAACTGTTTCTAGAACCTTTTCTAAATAGCTTACACGATGATGAAATAGCAGATGGATACTTTCAACAAGACGGAGCTCCTCCGCATACTGCACGGGCTACGATAAGATATTTAGAAGAATTCTACGATCAGCGTCTTATCAGTGCAAATCGTTGGCCAGGTAATTCACCCGACTTGACACCATTAGATTTTTTCTTATTTGGACATTTAAAAAACAGAGTATTTAGCCGTCGATTACATAATTTAGATGAACTCGAAGCTGCAATTATGGAAGAAGTAAATAATATTTCACCAGAGACATTAATATCTGTTTTTAATAATATGAAAAGGCGTGTCAACCTCTGTTTAGAGTGCGATGGTGGTCATTTCGAACAGTTACTCTAATTAATGCGCACGTTAACAAATTTATTTTCGTTTGTACTTCACAAATGAAGTTTTCATAAAAACAACTATTATGTAAGTTTTTTTTTGTGTTAGTGCGCATATTCAGTGTCCATTTCAAAGAATTTGTGATAAAATTATTTAATTACAAAAAATATTTGTGCATGTACTTTTCTGTATTTTCTATCATATTACACTCACTGTTGCAAGCATTAATAAAACTTTTTAAGTAAAATGGATTTTCGCTGTTTCTTAATATACAATATCCCTTAGTTTTGTGAAACGAAAATAATGAGTACAAATGCCATACAGGTAATATGTAATGCTATAACATAACCTTTCTAAAACCAGACAGTGAGGTGTATCACGATAGCCAATTTTTCAGGGATCCCACCTGAAACTAAGTATTGCCATCTCAGGACAGTTGACATTGATCGCCCTGTATGTTCTATGGGTAATCTATCATGTGTTCAATAGCGAAGTTCATCAAGTAGCCTTTGAATTTTTCATAACTAGTCCTGCTCCACAATATGAATTAGTTTTTGCGAAATGTCACTTTAAGCTATGTCACGTTAGGTTATAAGCACACCCACTATAATTGTCTGACAACTGTCATCCTTCAAACGTCAATCTTGACGTTTGGGAAGTCATTCCTTTTTCGCTACATTTTCTTTCGTCAAAAAATCAAGTTGATGAACTTTTCAATTGAACACTTGTTAGCTTACTTATGGCCATATGCACCAAACACTTTAAGCTGAGTTTAAGTTTTAGTGACGCCTGTAATATGACATTTGAAGTTTCACAACATTGCGTAAGTCAAATTCTAAGGCCCGGTATTTCAGTCACAGTTTAACTTTAATTTATAAGGCTGGGTTTCTCAGTCCTAGTTTAACTTTAAACTCCTATTTATTCCCATGGTAGCAATTATAAAAACAATTGTTCCTATGGAAGTAAACAGGAGTTTAAAGTTAAACTAGAACTGAGAAACCCAGCCAAACGCTGGATTTCACAAATGTCACTTAACTTTAATCATCGATTAAGAATAATCATTCCTATACCTTCAACACATGTAACCATGGCAACCTTTACTTTTAACGGATGATTAAATTTAAGTAACGTTTGTGAAATCCGCCATTAGTGACGTAGATCCTTAATCTTCAATTTATTCCCATAGTAACAATTATAAAAACCACGGCCTAGTAGATTTCCGAGACAGAGCTCTTATCCGGCCTGGGAAATATTTTACTGAACGCAAATTTTAACCGTTTTGCGCTAGTTACCCCAACAAGAAACACCATAAATAACGGAGAAAAAATCACAACTTTTGTGGAAACAGCCTTGCGGTTTTTGTCATGTCACGTTATTTCGTCGTACATTTTCTTAACTCAGATTTATACGATCGGCATAGTAAGAAAATAATCTGTATAATTGAGCAAGAAAATTCGACAGAACTTGCTATAAATCGCGCGAACTTTACATTAATTGAAAATGGGGTATTGGATATAATTCACATCCGATTTTTCTGATAAATGGTAATGATTTTAATTCTTAAAATAGTTTATAGTTTAGTAGAATAATTTTTATCTCATTTAGAATTAGGATAATATTAGTAACATTTTCAGTATATACTTAAGTTCAGAAACACCCTGTGCAAAGTAGTTATTATCAATAGTAATTTAAAACTTCAGTTTATTATTTTGTTGAAGAAATTTCCAATATTATTTTTATGAACAGTGATACATTTAAATTATCAAAACTACATAATCCAAATTTAACATTCATATTAGGTTTTTAATTATTTTAACGATTGTAAATTTTAACCAACTTTTGCATAAAATTACATCTTTATTATTAAATAATGAATTAAAAAAATGAAAAACTGCATGTATTGTGTTTTACTGATCACAAAAAAGCAAGCCAAAAAAAAGTACTTTACAAGACTACGAAGTACGAGTAAGCAACCCGACATACCAGTTAGTTAATAGAATTGCTTGCTACAAATTGTAAAATATTCAAATATAGGACAAATGTGCATTGCCACCTTTTAGAACTGTTTTTCTTTAATTTTTACTATAACCTTAGCCACAAGGGGTTACAGGGATTGCAAAGCAACTCAACGACAAAGCGCCATAGATATTAGCTATACAGTTCTTCCAAGCCGAGAAATTAAAAATTTTATCAAATAGGTATATTTTCCCGTAACTGATTTTTCTTATCGATCTTGGAATACAATGGATTGATGAGTACAATATTATCCTAATTTAAAGTTCGAACTTCCTTCATCAAAAGATACTGGCCCATAATATTATCATCTTATGATTAATTTAATAACGTGCTTATTTCCCATGGCTATACTCGCTCGTCACTCTCTTACACATTAAATTTACATAAAACTATAACGTTTCTTGTTTATTTTAATCACGACTTTAGTAAATTACGACCTTAATCATAAGGTAAGAATACGACCCTAGTTAGTTTATTTAGACTACTAGAAACGCCATATCATAAGTCCGCTAGTAATCAGGATCTTCATAAAAAAGCGAATGTTTTGAGAAATATGAATACAGGAGATTTATATATATGAGCTATTATCTTTTCGTTCGGTATTTCAGAGTAATATAAACGTCTCATTAAGTATCACTGGCTAGTACAATTTGTCTTTTGAGTGTAATTTAGAATCTTAGAAAGTTTTTCAGAACTTTGTACTGCTCTTCTAATTTTCTTAACAATACCTGTAATTACAGTTACGCTGAAAGATAATTTTGTAAATTCAAAGTAATGAAAAAAAAATGTTTAAGAAACAGAACTAGCCAAGGTTGATTAAGTTAGGTTTGCTTTACTTAGCATAGAAAATAAAGTAGGTAAAGAAATAAACTTTACTTAATAACGTTATTGATATATTTGCAGGTTAACTTGACTTCTTTTTTCAAGTGTACATATCGGTGTACACATCCTATTACTTTTCGACTCTACCCCGTAAATGCAGCGTTGTAACAAGAAACACGCAAGCACATTAACTCAAGTTCTTAGAAAATGGACTAATCAATGGCGAAGCGTCCCATCTAGGCGTTCTTAATCTATGATCGCGACCACGAATTTACAAACGATCGCGTTCACCAGAACAAATCACCTTGTGATGCATTTCTGATACGTTTGTGATTACTGTTGCCTGTCTGGTGAACGATTACTTCGTTTGCTACTGACAGCACTAATTCACCGTTAAAATTTTACGCTTAAAAAAATGGCGTCTGATTGCAATCATACACCAAACATGTTTGCAATAGGTCTGTTCCATTTGACAGAATTTCAAGTTCTGAACCGTTCAAATCATGCGCAGTATGAAATTTATATCCAATTTTGTACATTGCTCATGCTCAGTACAATTCTGAACGGTTCAGAACTCGAAATCCTGACGAATGGAACAGACCTAATATAAACACCCGCTCATCAGAAAAATTGGCAACAGTTGGCCAACTGTTTGCAAGCAATTACTTCTGGTGAACGCGACCATTAGGTACTTTCTTTTTGCCAACTTTGAGCTGAGCACTTGTTCGTGCTAAAAGGAACAACATTTATGTGATCTGAGATGAGCATATCTGAGATTTGTGGCAAAAGCATTGCAGCTATAGACACGATCTACATACGTCTTTTTTACCTTTGCGTTAACTGTGACTTAAGGTATTAGCATTCGCCATGACAGTTGAGATCAAAACTCATGTGATGATAATTACTTACGTTTAACGTTATTTGCTGATAAGTATACACGATGGTAATGAAGTCCCGCAACAGACTCATAATTTGTTTATATCATGTTTTTTTCGCAAAATCCTGAAACAGGTCAATTTTTAATTTTAAAAAGACACCTTTTAGTGTAAAAATTTTTTTTCGATAGGCATTTGTTTTTCCGCTGTGACGTCATTATTAATTTTTTTAAATGGCACCCTAACTTTTATTTGCAGATTTTGACAGTTCTTCTGGTCGGCAAAATGGTGATGTAAAAAAGTTAGTACTTTCCACAACAAATTTTTCGACAAAAATAGACATTACAATTCAAAAATACAATGTTATTTTATTTTAATGATAATCTTGAAATTGAAAACAAAAACAAGTAAAAATTAACGAAAATATTGAAGCTGTTCCCTAGGAACCAATTGTTCAGATTTTCATTGCAGCATAACATAATTTTTTCAAAAAAATTCCAGACGATGGTCTGGATCATGTCTATTATTTTTTCGAAAAAGTTGTTGCGTAAGGTACTATTTTTTATATCACCATTTAACTGACAAGAAGATCTATAAAAATCTGCATGAAAAGGTTAGTGTTGCCATTTAAAAAATTAATGATGACGTCACAGAGGAAAAACAAGTGCCAATCGAGAAAAGATTTTTGCACTAAAAGGTGTCTTTATAAAATTAAAAATTGATCTGTTTCAGGATTATACGAAAAAATATTAAATAAACAAATTAAAAATTATGAGCTTGTTGTGGGAGTTTATCACCACTCTACCTATACAGGGTGTTTCAAAAGTCGTGATACAAAATGAAAAGGGAATGGAATTTCAAACATTTTTTCTCATATAACCATGTGTCCGATTTCTACACATTTACTAGATACAGGGCTTAACTTTGATACATGTAAATTTTATTAACGTAGGTTGCTATGAGTTGATTGTGATCCTTCTAGATTGTTTGAAGCAAATGTTCAAAAACACCTCCTCCAGAAATGGATATGCTTGAAGTTCTTAGGTGGCGATTACATTACATAAGTGTCTATTTGAGAGTAGTTTATTGTTTAATGTTAATTTGCAACGTTTGTACCTTAATAAAAGTTTATATATAGCAACTTTGAGGTTCTGTATCCACAGAAATCGTAGAGTAGAAATCGGACACGTTGATATGAAAAAAAAGTTTGAAATTCAATTCCCTACAACCCCTTTATGAATGAATTTGATTAACCCCAAATTAAAAGAGATAGAAAGTTGGCGCTACCTTCTCAATACAGTAACTTTACGATATAAAACTTACTAAATTTCTGCTTTATACAAGACGACAGTTTTATTCATTTTATTTACCAACAGTTGATAATTATGTTATACCGGGTATTCGGGTTGGCCACCAGAGGCGCTGGCATCTAAACTTGCATCGCCAATAGGAGAGAAAAAGACAGGAATATATCATTTTACAAGTAAGGATTGTACTAATACGTGTTCAACAATTATTAAGTATTGTAGCCCTGGGTGGCTGGGGAATCAAACATGAATGTCGATTCTTACTTCGCATCGTTGAATTAACGCCTCAAATATTGACTAACAACAAATAAATTCTTGTTTACGTATTTAATGCAATTTGAAACAATAATTAGTTAAAAATATTTGATTCCACAGACACCTAGAACACAGTACACACATCAATCAGTAAAAGGATAGCTTGGGGTCTTCGTTGTTACTGTTTTTAAGCGCGCATGTCTGAAAACTGGCAGACCTTCCACAAACGGCCGTGTGTGGCGCTGAATTCATCAATTGCTTTTAAATGGGTGTTTTTTAATTCAGCATTTTGTGTGATGGATGCGGAGTGATGACAAAGATTGAACAGAAAACCATCTTTGTTAGATTATAACGGATTTATATTGTGTAGAAAGCATGAAGATGTGTAAAACAACATCGTTTTCTATGATTTACTTGCAATCATTTCTATCCGAGTCACTCCGAGCCACTTTTTCAACCAGTGACATCTAGTAGCAATAAAATGAAGTCCCGCCAATAACGGCCATATTGGATGTGAAAACGGAGTATGAACATCAAAGGCGCCGACACGAGCTGTCCCTACTAATTAATGAGTATACTGTGCCTAGAACTACAATAATTGTTAGACATCCTTAGCTTGAGTGTAAAACACAAATTAATGATAAGAGTGTTTCATTATTTGTTTTTTGTATAATAAAGTGCAATTTAAAAAGCAAATAGTGTAATAACTACATAAACATTCGTTTTATTGTAAATTTTTGATAATAAGTTTAATAAAATTAGTTTGTTTATATTAAAAACCTATCCTTTGCGCTGCGAGTTGACCTCAAGTGTCATGGCGCCCACTTATCACAGTTTTGAAACATCTTACAGCCGTTCTATGGTTTACTAATATAGTTCGTTGGTGTTACTACCGAGTGATTTTTCAAATTTCACCTGTGCTGTGAAAGTTTTGTCAACAATAGACGTATGGCGTAGACACATACATACAACGCGCGCTACATTTCTTGACAGTTTCAAGTGTTTCAACATAATCTTTGCTCTTGATGCCTGCTGTTTTTTTTTTTTATTTTGCTTAGCTAATTATTTTGTTATTAAAAAATAACACTTTTTGAAGACTAAAATTTTCCTGAAAACGCTTTAACTTGACCTTTAATTAAATAAAATGGACCAAAATAAATTAATGTCAATATCTGTAATAAGCTCTGCCTTACGTATGGCTTGAATTTGTCTTGTTAAAAAAGTTACAGCAGACTAGGTACGAAATTTAAAAAGTCACACTGTGTATTTCATCATCTTAAATACTTAAATGAATGATATGTCTGACATTAGTTTCAATCAATGATGCCAACTTACGTCTTGTCACGATTTGCCTTAATGCCTGCTTTTTTTTTTTGATCATGCGAAATGATATTACCGTGTGATTTCTCACCTGAAATGCATATTCTGCGGACACAAAATATGTTCACACGAGATCGGAGTAAAATGAAGATTGCCAATTTAGGCGCAATATTACACGGATAATACAGATTGTGACCTTTCGGAAACACGTTTGCTCTGCACTCGTAAAACTCTTATTTCTGCGATAAATAAGGATAATGTTAGCGGTCTGCTGGCACTTTTTCCCATCATGTAAATTAATCCACAATGTAAAAGGTAACGCAATGTAGGCCAAATAAATTAAACATACCACAAACTGGTTGCAGCTAAATCACAAGTGTGAATTTTATACGAGCTTTATCAAGCCTCAAACCGAAACGTTGGAAGTTTTACTCATTATGAATTTCGATTCGCTGTTGTTTTAAAATAATGACGCTGCTTGAGCGATTCGTGTTCGATGTTGCTAATCAATAACAGAGTGATAAAACAAACGAAATGTAATGCTGAGAGGTCTTTGTTTAAAATTACACACACGTAAAAACTATTCCACCTCAAAAATAAACACGCGTGTTCTATTTATAAAATAAAACAAACAATTTTTAGAAATTAAATCATAACATACTTCAAGCTCAGTTACCTAACGCCTCGAAATGTATTTGTTCACTTTCAATGTCATTCGCAACATGAATGCTAAAATTTATGACACTCAAAAATGTCCAAACTCGTCGCGATTACGAAATTGTCGACCCACTTGCAGTACGTTTTCCCGAAAACGACTACAAATAATCTGAGTCATTTTCTTCTGCCCCATCGGCACAAGCAATGTTTTAAGCGCTTTTGAATGACACACAGAAAATAAATAAATTATACTTCAAGGACGATACAAAATATGACGAGCAAGAACTTTAAACGCGAATTCCTAAATGAAACTCGCCGATGTTCACTTCTTCCTTTGTTAAACGAACGAAACAAATTAATATCGCACTCGTCCGAAATAAATTCGAGCTAATGCCATCGAGGAAAATCGCATATTTACCTATGATCTTGCAGTCCATTGAAAACGCAATCACATGACGTCACCGCGGTTAAAAAATACACAAGTATTGACAGTCAATTGTTTCACTAACAATCATAACACCACCTCAGGACCGATAGGTTTCAATTACGAACAAACACGCACCATGTTTCTGTCATTCTAAAAACAATGAAGCTACAACACCAACCAGCCTGCAAAATACACAAGATGTCGTTCGGTGTTTAGATTGTCAGCTGTTCCCCTCACCCCACCACGTTCCCTTGTTGACAGAGAATTCGATTGGCCGATTTTTTTTAATAGTTCCAAACAAATGTCGTTTACTTGACACAATTATAATAATTTGTGATTGGATAAATACACTGTTGATTAAAACAAAAGCAATACTACACTTTTACAATACTTACAGTTTTCCTTCGGCGTATTTTTTCACTTGCACCATCCCCACCTCGAGTTTTTACTTAATTATGGAGTGATTATTCTGTGGGTGTTTAAAATTTTATCTGCACCGGTTTGTTTTATGACAATGAAGCAATAAAAAGCTAAATTTTAAAATTTGTTATATGGCAAAATTGTAAAACACACATTTAATTTCATATTTGCTTAATTAAATAAAACACGTTTTGGAAAGGACGAAATATTTATGTTACACAATTCACAGTTCGCAGTTTATTTGGTTGCTTTACAATAGTGAAACATATCCACATAACTTTTAACCGAAGTTCAGAAAAATTAACATTTTGCTAATTCAGGAGAAAGTTTCTCATTTTTATATTAAATAAATGTTCTTCCTGTGTAATTTTTTCAAAACATAGTTTTTTCCTAATTCGCTTACTCACAGGTTCAAACCACAGTCTATTCAAATGTAGATAGACGTTAGAGAATATAAATCGGGACTGCAATGTTTCAAATTTTTATTATAAATTGCATAAAAATTCTAATATATTTCACAAAACACTTTAACTTAATGTAAAATAAATTGAAGTACATCGCATTTTCTTTTAGATCATTGCTGTTTTTGAAGTTTCACAACTTTTAATATAACCAATTTTGTATTATATAATAGACAGAATCTCTATAATAAGGACGAATTTATAATAACTTGTATGTTTAGCGTGAAATACGTACATCATCATGCAGAAGAAAACTCTATTTGAAACTAAATTTGTTACAGCTTCTCACAAAACTTTAATATTGAGCAATTTTATCTGGAATAATACACTTTTTTACAGAAAATTAAACAACTCCTGCACATTTCTAAAATTGGCCCCTTATTAATTAAACTAAACACTAAACAAATTAAAATGCAATAAGATTGAAACAAAACTTTTTGAGGCTTTATCTACCATGAAACAAAAACTATAGAAAAAAATGAATTAATACATGCATGTGAACAACTGCAAAAAAATTAAATTATTGTAATTTTTAATAACAAAAATCAATGTGTTCATTAAGATTTGATAGATACATAAAATAATATTGTTTAAGCACAAACGTGCAGTTTTAATTCCATGGTTGATTGTACTAGCCAAAATCTCATTGCACAAACTTATACTCAATACTATCACTATAAAAATGTTCTACATTGAATACAAAAATACAATTTTCAATTATGTACACTTTGCATTGATCTCAGTGCTTGACTCTTTCTTTTACTAGATTATTGGTGAATTCCTTGTATTGTTCTTTGAGCTCTCTCAGTTGCTCTTTTGCCTTGTTCATGTCCGGCTGCAAGCCTTCATAAACGCCCAATTCCTCCAATAATCCAATTTTCTCCTGTTTCAGCTGCATCACTTTTTCTATTTCTTTTGATATGTTTAGAAGGTGTAGTTGTGTGTCACATAACCATGGATACCTTTTCTGCAACACATACAAGGTGGCACATTAGCACATCAAAGTTCAATATCTTTACTGTTATATGGAATACATAAAAAAGTTGTAAAGCATATTTTGTAAAAATCTATTCTGCTGTTACATTATTTTTTTTAAGCTTATCAAGTTATACAAATCAAAATTTCTAATTCTTCAACATATCGTTGAGCACATAAGTTGAGAAGTTTGTGACATTTCTTGGTGTTGAATTCTCTGACATGATTCAAGAGGATCTTGAATGGAAATTTCTTGACATCCATCTTCTCTTCTACTTGCACTTTCTTCCTCTTCCCACACCTTTTTCACACTTTGGGCCATAATTATTTATTACTGCTCTTACTCCTCCAGCTTAGAAAGTATTAAAATTTTCTTGTTTTCTATCAGTTTCAGAACTTTAACTGTTTGACACACACAAATTAAAAATGAAGACCTAATTAAAACAACAAAAACAAATGCACGTGAATTTTTTGCCAGCCAAAGTACATAATGAAGATAAAAAGATAATTTAGAATGTAACGTAATTTAATAATCTGGCTCTTCGAATCAGCGAATTAAGACATCGAAAAAACTGTACTTAATAGCATGAATAATATGTAACGGTGAGCCAGGAGTTATATGTATATGTGATTCATTATGAGCAAGCTCTTGTAACTCAATTTAATAAATAGCTCAACTGAGCTAATTCGTTCGTGAACACTTCTCTAGTTTGTGAGCTTTACTACACCAATGTGCCATCCTGTACAAACTGGAAATATGAAATGAGACTGACATCTGAAAATTACCTCAAGTTTTAATAATTCCTTCTCATACTTTTTTATTTTCGCCTCCATAATTTCGATATCATGTTTTAAGACATCACAAGTGTTAGTTAGTTTACTCTTCCATATGGTTAAATCCCTAAAATAGAAATTGTGTTGTTAATGCTAAGGGAATATAAATAAATATAAATTTAAAGCACAATCTCAAATGCAAGTTTACAGTATGATTCAAAAGAACTGCACCATCACTTGGGCGTTCTTTAAAACCATTTATTTGTTTTTAAATGTAAAGAAAATTTTTCTACAAGCTTTCTTTAAGAAGACAGAGGCCTTGAAAGATACGAATTTGATGTTGATTTTATATTAATCAGATAATGTAATTTTATGTTCTTATTAATGAAAGCCGTAGATACAGGCATGTAAAATTTTCCTTGTTATTAAACATAATTAATATTAGTGATGGATGGTCACTTTTAAAAATGTCATAAATACTCGCTAAAATGCCCAAAACTGCTCGCAGCATTTTTAAAAATGCTCAGTTCTGTTTTAAGATGTCCACTATTTGGCACCGTAACCCTAAAGTGGTGACTTTTTAACCCTTCAGAAACAATAAAAATACACAAGTGTATTTTTTGTAAAATGCATCTCATGCTGCTCTTCGAATGATAAAACATAAAAGTGATTAAATGAAAAATGAAATAGAGTTGGCGATGCAACTAAACACGCACGTGTGCATTTAGTTCATCGAACGTTCCTTCAGTCACTTTGACGTTTCTATAAAGCAAAATAACAGTTATATTTAAGAAAAATTAAAGCAGTTGCATAAAATGACCACAGCCTACTGCATCAAGTCAAGACACGTTTGAACTGTATGAATAACTGCATGAGTAACGTTAAAGAACATTTCCGGCGTGTTATTTGTGTTACAATTGATTTACAATTAGTACTAATATGACGTTATTCAAGACATGCATTTAAATTCCAACGCCTACCCTAATTCATTTTTATATTAATCGCTTGTGTGACCCTTGCCCACAAGAGGTAAACAGATTTTTAGTGAGAAAAATAGAACTAATTGCGGTAATCCTGCACTTTAGTGCACCCAAAATGCGCATGCGTTAAATGTGCGTTCTGATATGCTGAAAACTGACCGCCAATTCAAATTTATTTCCATTGTTGGCAAGTTGTTTCATTAATGTCGAGTGCAAAATTACAACCTGTTACTTACTGGCGTTGTAATATTACATACTTCTAAAACTAAACACTAGTTCTATGTAATAATATTACAACGCCGTCTTTTACATTTGCAAGAAGTCGCAGGTTGTAATTTTGCACCCGTCATTAATGGAACAACTTGACAATGGAAATAATTTTGAATTGGCGGTGTTTTCAGCAAATCAGAACGCATATTTAACGCATGCGCATTTTGGGTGCACTAAAGTGCAGGATTACACAAATTGCAATGTAAGTTTTTGGTTTGTGTATTGTAATTATTTTCATATGTAATTTTTTTTTAAATAGGTACAGAAAAATACAAAAAATTATTTCCAAACAAATTCAGTTGTCAACAAAAATGAGGGTACCTATGATCTATTGTTTGAAATTAGTAAGTGTATCTACAAGGTGCAGGGTTGCCTATTTGTGCTATCTTTAAACATTTATATCTAGAAAACCATGCACGATAAAAATATTCTGAAAGTATATTTGTGCTCCTATGAACGTTCTCTATCACTACCTAATCGGTGGTGCAACCCTTTTGAATCAAACTGTATAATACAATAATGCTCAGTTATAACCACGGTTAGGTGGATCCGCTCGCGCTGGCAAGAGCGTCACATCTAAGTGCACTCGATACGGGAATAGCAAATAATCGAATGCATAATTTGCAGTAGCAAAGAACGTTTAGTGTTTAATTTAATTTATTTAATTTTTAATTCGAAAACACGAAATTTTGTTTAAATTTAACAATTTCTTATGCGATGAAATTAAAATTTCGTCCGACGCTTATGGAGAAATGAGCCAGCGCAATGATCGTACATAAACATGCACAGTATAAGCGGCGATCCAGGCAGACTGTTGCAAGCGGAATCTCATCCACCTAATGCAGGTTATAACTAAATACTCTACATTTAGCTCAGTTTTTTATGTGCGTTAGTCGACCAAGCAAAGACAGCATATCTTTTCCATGACTTTTAATACAATAGTGCATTATTTGACTCTGAACACTTGCAGCAGCGTCGAGCTCACCCATTGTTATCTATAAGCTAAATTTAGACTCCCTAAATTATAAAACGAGGCTATTATAACCAAGCACTACTGTTTTTAAATTTTGGCTGTACCACAATGATTTCTAATTTACAATAAATATATCAGCAACTTTTTTTACAGGAGTTCAGAAGTCTCACCTCTTTTCCTGCTTGATGTCAACCCTAAGTTTCTCGTTTAAATCATACAACATTTTTAAACACATTCTTATTTTACTCGAGTATTTTTTCTCCACTCGTAGTTTTTCAGTTTCACTTGAGAGAATCGAGTCAGCTGTGCAATCCTTAGCATTGAAACTGACCTGAAGGTTCGACAGTGTCTCGATAGCCTTCTGTGCTTCCGGACGTAAGTCTTGTTTTAAAAGCTCCAGCTTTTTGAGACAGGCTTCCATTTTGACATCTGAAACAGCAAAGTTCTAAAAGCAATTTAAACTTATCACAATATCATTTTACTTTCTTCGATGTAGTACTGGCATTTTTCTTGCAAGAGTCTTTTGACTTCGTCGACGGATTGCTTGTCCAATTCGACGTCGAGGACGTCTTCGATGGAAGATAATTTTTCAGTTTGTTCAAGAGCGTCCATTGTAGTCTAAATTTATAAATTCAGCATGCACGAACCTATAGCTTTTTACATAAATTCTACGATAAAACGAGCACAAAAACTACATTGTAAAAAATAGAGGTTAGATCTCGTTGTTTGAAATGTAAAGTTGGTCACAGATTTATCAAGTAGCCAGATTCCCTGTAGAGAAAGAGAAATTGATATTAACTTAAGAGTGAGATGGTAAATACAACCGTTTAAAAAGCATTGCTCATCCTATGTCACGTTATATAGGCTTCGAGTGACATCCTTGTCGGATACATGAGCCAAAATTACTCATAGATATTCGCTATTTCACTCACATGCTGATATCAATCGAGAATGCAGGAAACATTAGGCACTGTCTATCTACCCTGTACCAGATCATTGAAAGTTGGTATAACACAGGGTTGCCAAATGTTTGCACTGCTATCTCTAAATAAAACACATAATCCCCCCAAATCAGACATTGGGCGCATTCAGCAGACCCGAAAGTTGTGCAACTGTTGACCAAATTTCTGCTGAATGCAACCTCTCACAAGTTGATGAGTTGGAGCGGTCGCCATTTTTTGTAGCATAACTTCTCCGCTACCTGCCTGGAACATGTTATGATGAGTGAACATCATTCAGCAGAAATGAGTGCTCACTCTCAACTGTTGGAGCGGGAACTGTTACTGATATGTTCTGCTGAATCTGCCCATTTGTTTTAAAAATACTCCAAATTAGGTAATTTGGTAATCCTGCACTAGTGCACCCAAAGTGCAAATGTGCGTTGCGATACGCTGAAAATTGACCGCTAATTTAAATTTCTTTCCATTCAGTGTTGCCAACACAGCTATTTTACCGCTAGATCTTTTCGAGAGTCGATCTAGTGGGTAAAATTTCATCTGGCGGCTAGCGGCAAATTTAGCTGTTTTCAGAAATTATTAGACTTTTTCTAGCTTTTTCCCAGATTCCGCAACCATATAGAAAAATTATTGGTACCAATGCTAGTTTGGCGAATTGGCAAAAAAATTATCTTGTTGATTGTCCATAATAATTTTGTCCAATTGTTGAATTCATATGAAGAGTACTTCTTAATTTTAATTTTAATTTAGCAACCGGTTTCGATCCATAATCTTCGTCAGCAGCTATTCTCATAATAATTTGAAATTGAAAGATACCTTCATTGGACAGAAGAAGAAGAAATACGATCTGAGGACAAAAAGATAAAATTCAACAATTTTCAATAATACGAATTAAAATTTAAAAAATATTGAAAATTAGAAAAAAATGGGTAAATATCAGAGATATTTATAACTAGATGAAGAGATACAGCAGCAACTATGGGCTAACATGTATGATGAAATCCTCGACTGATTGCAAGTCGGTTTACTTTGTTCAGCATGCAAGCGTCCTGACATCAATGTGTACCTTTCTTCGTCTAGAAGCTGAAAATGCATGCATGGCCGGCTTTTAAGGAAGGAAAACATATACTTTAAATGTATGTCTAACAGAGATAGAATAAAACGTATTTCTAGATGTTGTCCCAAACGTATGTCCAAATTTATATACAATCCCCTTATCTAGTTATAAATATCTTTGGTAAATATTTTGTTAAAAATAGATAAATTTCGAAAAATTTTCGCCTGCGGAGCATCGTTTTACATTTTATTTACTGTTTAGCTATTTTTAGCTTTTTTTAATGACCATCTGGATTTTTTCGTTCCGCAGTTGTTGACAACAGTGTTTCCATTGTTTTCGAGTTTTCTGTTACTTTTTGCAGATATAAAAGACGGCGTTGTAATATTACAGAGAACTATTAAACATTCACTCTTTTTCCTCGTCCCAATAGGCGAGTTAGGGTGACATTTTTGTTGATATCACAATGAAATATAGACGTCAGATGAAACGGTTATGTTTATTTTTAATTTCATGGTTATTATTTTAGTACACTGACGGAGATATTGTTGCCAGCTCGACTGTAATGCATAGGAGTAAAACAAAGAGATCGAAATAGACTCCTTCGTATTTGGCAACATAGTCAGACCAGTGGTGTGGAATTGTCATAATATTTTTTCGTGTCAGATTCTGGCATCTATCAAAATTCATGGCAGCAACTTAACGAAACGAGAACACGGCCTGCTCTGACGAGGAAACCGACTGAACAGATATTAATGTTTAGTTTTAGAAATATGTAATATTACAACGCCAGTAAGTAACAGGTTGTAATTTTGTACTCGTCATTAATGAAATAACTTGCCAACAATGAAAATAAATTTGAATTGGCGGTCAGTTCTCAGCGAATCGCAACGCACATTTAGCGCATGCGCACTTTGGGTGCACTAAAGTGCAGGATTATTGGTAATTTCATTGTAAATATTGCAACATCTGCGTCATCTTTAAATTCGTAAATATTTTCAGAATTGCGAAACAGGCGAGACCGGCCGAGACATAAGAATCACACAGTAGCCGCATAGCGTCACTGGAGTATAAAGCTAACTACTCAGCTAGGCGGATTGCGGTTAGCGTTTTGCGGATCCGCTTTTTTAGAACAAATGTTACCGCGGCGTCAATTTTCGACTACTCAGTTTAGCGGCGATGAAACAGCGGCGGAAGTTTATAAAATTTATATAAATTATATTTATATTCTTTTATAAATATTCATCTGTCTAAAATCTCGAAAAACAGAAACAACTCTGTTTTGACGCTACATCACAGATTTATCAAGAAGCCAGATTCCCTGTAGAGAAAGAGGAATTGATATTAACTTAAGAGTGAGATGATAAATACACCCATTTAAAAAGCATTCTATGTCACGTGACATAGGCTTCTAGTGACATCCTTGTCGGATACATGAGCCAAAATTACTCACAGATATTCGCTATTTCATTCACATGCTGATATCAATCGAGAATGCAGGAAACATAAAGCACTGTCTATCTACCCTGTACCAGATCATTGCGCTACATAACCTGTGAGCAAATGACGTACAGTGTTTTTACTTTTTAATGTGTGGAAAGAGTTTAATTGAAAATGAATAGTGTCGAAGTTTACAATTGTAATATGGTCCAGTGGTATAACTACATCTATGAAATTAATAATTACCGAAAAAAATTGTTATGTACTATTTTACTGAGGAAACGAAATAGAAAACGAAAGCAAGTAAAACGTTTTTGGATTGATAATATATTTACAAAAAGGCATGAACAAGGTGTTCATGACAATCTAATTGCAGAACTTCGACTAGGTAACAGAGAAAAGTTCTTTAACTATTTAAGAATGACTCCTGAAGTTTTCAATAGACTTTTAACAAAAATGTCTCATAAGATACAAAAATGTGATCTGTACCGAGAACCAATTTCCCCATCTGAGAGATTAGCTTTGACAATTCGGTATGTAATAATTCGGTTTTTTTTGTTTTATTTCAGGTATTTTTTGTTATAGATATTTAGCAGCAGGTGATAGTATGGTGTCAATTTCTTACAATTTTCGTGTAGGTTATTCAACAGTATCATCTATTATTTACGAAACATGTAGTAGTTTATGGGAGATTTTAAAGGATGAAGTTTTAAGCAAATGCAAGAAAGAAAATTGGTTGCGTGTAGCTGAAGGATTTGAAAAGCAATGGAACTTTCCACATTGTATTGGTGCAATTGATGGAAAGCATATTCGCATTCAGGTAGAATTAAATGCTGCATTTAATTAATTTTTATTCTGTGTTATTTTCTATAGGCTCCACCTCAGTCAGGATCCGAATATTTCAATTATAAAAATTTTAGCAGTATAATTTTATTGGCAATCTGTGATAGTGATTATTGTTATACAGTAGTCGATATTGGAGCCTCAGGAAGGCAAAGTGATGGAGGTGTCTTTAGAAATTCTGCTGTTGGTCAAACATTTTTTACTAATACTTTTGATTTACCTCCTGCTTCACCCTTGGAGCAAGATGGACCATTAATGCCATACGTCTTAATTGGAGATGAAGCTTTTCAGCTTACTGAATTTATGATGCGACCATATGCAGGTGGCCGAAATAATGGGCTAACAATTGAACAAGAAATATTTAATTACAGGCTGAGTAGAGCTCATGGATAATAGAAAATACATTTGGGATAATGGTAGCAAAATGGAGAATTCTACAGCAACCGATCTCAGCAAGTTTAAAAACAACAGAAGTTATTGTACAAGCCATTGTAGTACTGCACAACTTTATAATACAATCTGAGAAGAATTTGCTTCCATCAGCAAGAACATATTGTCCACCAAATTTAGTAGATCATATTGACAGTAGTGGTAGTCTGATAGAAGGATCTTGGAGACAAGAAGAGCAAATACAATTAAAAAGTATCAGCAAGAGAAGTGCATCAAATGCATGTTCAAGAAATGCATGTGTTATCCGTAATAACTTTAAAGACTATTTTAATAGTGCTGGAGGTAGTGTGTCATGGCAAAATGAAAGAATACTCAATAAAAATATTTTTAATTTGAATTTTCTTTTATGAAATTACATTATATCATTTTGTTGCTCTTCCTGTGGCGCGCGTTGTATGCTGCATTCAGCATACTTATTTCAAGTTCTGTGCGTTTACGAATTGGTAATTTACTAACAATTTCTGCAATTGTACTCAGTGCCATGTTTCCTTGGTATAAGGGAGGTGGTTGCATGAATGTTGGGGGCTGTATTGGTACTAACGAAGTTTCCAAGGCCTTAAGTAATCGCGTTTCTATTGTTCCATCTAAAATAACAAAGTAAATATGACATTTTCATTCAACTCAAAGTGCTTACCATCTGCATGTTTGGTACGCTTTCTGGGTAGAGGCTGGCATGGGCTTATTTCTGATGAACTTGTGCTAGGAATTGCTTCTTCTGTGGTGTTTACTAATAAAGCTGTATGCTCAATATTTGATACAGTTCTAAAAATACGTTTTGATTATTTTTATGATATAACAAGCTATAGATGTTAGGGCCGGTACTTTAGTGAATACTTTAGTCACTGGTTAACTTTAACCTTTAGTTTATTCCCATAGAAACAATTCTTGACAAGTATGGGAATAAATTAGGGTTGTAAAATGTCCGGACATTTATTTTTTGGACAGGAGACGAATTTAAATATCAGACACTGTCCTGACACTTATATTTAAAATTTCATATTGAAAATAAACTTCGAATTATTTGTACCTTTTTGGGGTTACAGTATCCCTGAGAAATAAAAGTTGTGGATAATATTTCCATGGTTTTGGACTGTTAGTTGTACCGGAACCACTGGGTTTGTAACTTGTTAATTCCTGATGCACTTTCACGAATTTGTCTCTTAAGTTTTTCCATTTTTTTTGGATTTCTATTACAGAGAGTATACCTGTAAGCAATTAAAAATTTAGTATGAAATTGAACATAAGTAAAAAATTTGTAATTACCATTTAATGCATCTGCTATTTCTTGCCAGAGCGAATCTTTAATTTTTTTGATCGTTTGGACAATGGCAATCTGAAATCCCATAACGGTGGACGTGCTTCCACACAGGCAATAATTATTTCCTGTAAATTTTGATCAGCTTGTGTATCTCTGCATAAATAAAATATCAATTTGCTAATTAATATACAGCTAGTTCAATTTGAATCGTTGCATCACTAATGCTAACTTTTTATTTTTAAAGATAGAAATTCGATTAAATTAGCAAAGATTCTGAATTTCTAATCAAAAAAATAATTGCAATGTTGATGATCTTTTAAAATTATATCATTATTTTGTAAGCAAAATTAAGAAATTTTGGTATCACTGTAAAGAGAAACAAAATCTCTACCGAATGAATTACAAAAATTACTATTGCTATTTAAAAAAATACGGCCACACAAATATTTTGACAAGTAGCAGCGCAGTTGTTTCTTTGATTCGAAATTCAGAATCAGCATGAAATGAAAATTGAAAAAAATAAAAAGTTAACAATGATGACCGATTTAAATTGAACACCCGATATACAACCGAGATGTGTTCTCTTTCGCTAACAACTTCAGATCGTGTTCTATTGATCACGATTAAGTAATAATACAATTCAAAAGAAGTGCCACATAACCAAGTGTAAAATGTCCATATAAATCACGATTCATTAATCGAATAACTAAAATTGTCCTTCAATTTTAAAATTTATTGATCCAGAGGGGCAAGGTGGTTATAGATCATGATCAGTTGTAACAGGACATCGTGTGATGGAAGAACAAAAACTGATCGGATCAAGCACGTTTTGATTCACTTTAGAAGTGCAAAAGAATACACCTCCTATAATAGTATACAAACTCGAACTCATTTTCTTGTACTTCATCGTTATAATATTCAATAATGATCTACAAAAATAATAGTATATTATACATTCTAACGACATGTACATACAACTAAATACTTTTTCAATATTTTCTTCACTCATTTTGAGTACCTATTTTGACAAAAAAACAAACAGAGGTTATGGCTACTGGTTTTGATTTTTTGGTTATGTTATGATCATGTTCATGTTAATTGAAGTGAAATAGAAAATACAATTGCGAGTGAGATGAAATACGCGGCGCCGCTCAAAGTTAACTACATTCTTATTTTCGGCGGTGCTGCAAGAACGTACGATTTCTCGCGCGGATATTTAGGACATTTGCCATAATTTTGAATGAGCCAATCACAAATGCTGCACGGAAGCCGCAAACCGCTATCCGCTTAATTGAGTAGGCAGTTTTCAATCGACGTTTGCTTTCGACTACCGAGTTTAGCGGCAAAAAATGAGCTGTAACGTGTTGAAAGCGTAAATAAAAAGACACTAATATGAATGCGACAAAAAAGGCGGCGCCGCCTAAAGTTCACCATGTTTTTGTTTTCGGCGGCGCCGCAAAAAAGTAAGATTTTTTGCGCGTAAATTTAGGACATTTGTTCATATTTTGAATGAACGAATAAGAAACGTGGCGCGAAAAAATATCGTTGCCGCAAAACGCTATCCGCTTAGCTGAGTAGGTAGCTTAACTGTCACGTTTGCTCTCTTGTTTGATACCTACCCAGCTGCAAATTACATTGCATTTCCTTAAGGGTATCAAATAGTATGGCGTTTTTTTTTTGACACTGACGTTTAAGTGACGCTACTAGGTAATTACTTACTAATTACTTAACTGTGACGAGATAAGGTGCTTTCCATTTTCCTGCCTGGGCAGCTCCGAGCTGCTCTGTGACATGACGCCCTCTGTTCCATTAAAAAGTGCGACGTGGTGTCAAGTCTCGTTCGAGTTCCTACCCCTCTCCCCTCGAGGACCACCTTTTGACTAGCGGCGTGAAGCTCCAACAACAATTTTGTTAATATTTGAAGTTATATGAAGCTCTATCTGACGCGTCAATACTAACATTTGAATAGTTGAAAATTGTGCTAATCGTTTTTTTGCGGAAAATATTTAAAAATCAAATTTAATTGATCAAACTGGTTATGTTGAAGGTGACAGTTATTCGCGCGTAAAATTTCGTGTTCCATTTCCGAACTATTCAGAGCAGCTCCGAGAAGCCCAGGGTTCTATGTAAGCACCAAAGACATTACGCTCTCAAATGGAAAATACCTATACTTGAAATGTTTTGAAAAATTTTAAGGCGACAAATTCTGACTAAAGCCATCTGTTGAACCGTGAGCGAACCGTCAATATGATTTCGATGAATTGAACTAATTTCGACAATTTCGACCATTCAAATTCAACCCTTCCAAACAGGTTGAAGTGTTGGTTTCGAGTCGAATTTGTTATAGAGTCTAGAGTCTGCGGTTTTGAACGTATATTGAAGGTACACGTGTACCTTATCAATGATTATAAGAATGTATTAAGATACCTAACCCAATATAAAAATGCGTGACTGTACCTATTCCACACCCCTTCGCGTCTTGCCCTCACTTTGTCGGCTCCCTCTAACGATATACAACATCGACATACTAGATAAGAACCGTACCTACTTTGTAAGGAGATTAATGTAAATGAGACCACAAATATAAGCCGTTTTTTGGCGTACAAAACTGTTTTAAAATCGAATGGTGCTGTTTCAAAACTGTTTTAATTTTGACGTCATTAATGATGATCCCGCTAAATTAAAGCCGTTTTTTGGCGGTGCACTATTTTGAAATTATTTCGTATGTTTCGAAACGTGCATTTTTCAGCGTTGAAACAATGACGTCATGTTTTGAAACGGCTGCATACATTTCAAAACGCTGTGAAATTACTTTTTGAAATTATTTCAAGGTGGAGTGGGGGTTAATAGTAACAAGTTAAGTGCTACACATAACCTACAAACCGTTTGTGTTTTGAAACGGTATAGGAAAGTTATTTTAGCGGGATCATCATTAATGACGTCAAAATTAAAAGTTTTGAAACAGCACCATTCGCTTTTAAAACAGTTTTGTACGCCAAAAAAACGGCTTAACTTTCCTATACCGTTTCAAAACACAATCGATTTGTAGGTTATGAGTAGCACTTAACTTGTTACTTTTAACCCCCACTCCACCTTGAAATAATTTGAAAAAATAATTTCACAGCGTTTTGAAATGTATGCAGCTCTTTCGAAACATGACGTCATTGTTTCAACGCTAAAAAATGCACATTTCGAAACATACGAAATAATTTCAAAATAGTGCACCGCCAAAAAACGGCTATAACGAACGGCTAAAATCTGTAGATACATGACTTCGTATGACGAGAGTGCGTTGGCGCCGTTGGCGCTTAATTTGAATTGTGTGCTAGAGGAATGGCTATGTAAACATGTTCCTGAATGCATATTTAATGGTAATATTAATTAGAAAATAAGATATTGAAATATAAATCTTTGTTCATTTAACAATATTTGATAGCCAAGGCAGGTAAAACAATAAAAGAACATATTTCCATGGATTATACAGTGACTCACAGCTTAAATGATGCAGTTGTGTTTAAAATGACTAAAGTGCCAAAAATTACTTATACATTTATTTTAATTGAACCTGAGATGGTTAAAAGAAATTAATAAGAACTCATTGAAAATGTAGTACTTTATTTTAACGAAAAGGTAATATAGTATAAGAACACTACACATTAATACCAAATTATGCGCGAATTTCATGTCACAGCTTAAATGATGCATAGCTTAAAAGTACCAAAATTAAGAACACTAATAAAAATACGTATGGGTTTAATAAACGATATTTAATATTTTGTTGGTCCTCCTGCATTATCAATAACATTTTGTAGCCGTCATGGTATTGACTAATTTATTGGTATTCTCCGGAGAAATCGTATTCCATTCCTATATTGTTTTGGATATAGCCAAAGAAACATAGCCAAAATGGTAAATAAATGCTCATCAAATGTGAAACATGTTATTGACATACAGTAAGGAAAATAGAGTCGTAAATAAATCAAGAGTGGCTCCAAATAAGATTTTTAGCTAACATAAACAACGATGCCTTGTTGAGAAATGACGAATAATCCCCAAAAAAAAGCGTACCTAAACGAATAGTTGAAGTGAAAAAATTTGGAAAACGATATAATCCGAAAACTATTTGGCACATATTGTGAAAGAAAGTTTATGCAGGAAATAAGTCGTTTGTTAGCCGAAAAAAGAAATTTTTAAGATTACAGTTTGCCCGGGGGCATCCTAATAAAAATATGGAGTTCTGAAATTCAGTAATATTTGCAGATGACGCAAAAGTCCATTTTTGAGTCCGACGGACAGATTTCAATGTGGAGAAAACCAAATGAAGAACTGAAATTAAAGAAAATTAAAGTCACACTAAAGCAAGGTGGAGATACCGTCCTGTTATGGAGTTACATGTCATTTGTTGGAGGGAGTAACATACATTTCATTGAAGGAACCATGAATCAATACTTATAATTGGACATTTTAAGGCTGCATATAACAAGTAGTACAGAAAAAATTGGTATAAATGACAACTACCACTTTTATCATAACAATATCCAAAGCACACATCATATCGAGTCTGTAAATGGTTACTTTGTAATTATCCACAAGTTGTTAAATACCACCTCAGTCACCCGATCTTAATGTCATTGAAAATTTATGGTTAAAATTTAAAAAATTAAGTAGAAACTGCGTATGTATCCAACAAAAATAATTTAAAAGCAAAATAATGGTGGAATCGAATACAATTTTCCCGGAGTAGACCAGGAAATTAGTCCAATCAATACCAAGATGGCTACAAAATGTTATTGATAATGCAGAAGGACCAACAAAATACTAAATATAGTTTATTAAACTCATATGCTTTTTTGTGTTCTTAATTTTGGTACTTTTAAGCTATGCATCATTTAAGCTGTGAGATGAATTTCGCGTATAATTTGGTATTAATGTTTAGTGTTGTTATATTATATTACCTTTTTGTTAAAATAAAGTACAAAATTTTCAATGAGTTCTTACTAATTTCTCTTAAGCATTTCAAGTTCGATTAAAATAAATGTGTATTCCATTTTAGCACTTTAGTCATTTTAAACACAACTGCATCATTTAAGCTGTGAGTCACTGTATTAAATTTTACTTAAAAAGAAGATATTAGGTTTGCTAATCTTTTTGGATGTCATTACTTTTTCGTCCTTTTTGCTCCCAAACAAATAACATTTTTAAAGAGGTCAAAATGATGTTTCTTAAATGGAATTAAATTGTTATTTTCCCTTTGGGAAAGTCGCTGGAGAAACTGAATATGCACTCTGGATGCCTCGGCCACCAATTGTAATCAATTTTTCATTCATTCACAGTCCGAGGGCTATAAGAAGGCGTGTCAATGAAATTCGTGTATAATTGTCAACTTATAATATGACCGTGCATAATAATTAGTATTTTATAATACAATTGCATAAGAAAGCCTTTAAAGCACGTGCGATGGGTTTAAAAGCGCAACAAGTTATTAATTTTTCCTGTCCAGCTTCATTGTGAGTATTCTGTTAAATAACAAATAAATAATGAATTATTTTGCAAATTTTATTAAAGGTCTTCAATTTAAAATTGGCTAAAATTTCACCAAAAACAGTTTCATTATGAGCTCCGTTGTGAAACTGTTTTTGGTGTCACAATGAGTTCGTTGTGAACGCAAAGTAGAAAAACGGAGATTTTGATCCAGGTATAATAAAAAATCTTTTTTTATCCAATTTATCTAAAATTGAACTTATTTGATTTAACGATTTGTCGTTTTAACTTAAAAAATTGAAAAGAAAAGCAATTTCAAACGTTCATTAACAATAAAGACAAACAAAAAGAACAATGTTTTCTTTGCAATTACTTAAATATGGTATTCCTTTCTATAGTCTGACTCAGAAAAGAAAATGAAAAGCAGTTACACCTATACAGTAGAGTAGTCTAAATTATTTTAAGCTATGTTTGAATCATTCTTTATTCTGTTGTAGTTGAACATTTCGGATTTAATTACTTGATTCAGTACAAAATCTATAAATGACCTGATTAAATTATATTTAATTTTTTAATTATATAATTTACGAATTACTCAAGATTTGTATTTTACCATGAGGTTTATATGATTTTCCTTTCAGTGATAATATTTTTTCAATATCCCACTGCAGTGTTCTTAATAATTTCATTTTAATAAAGATTTTAATTATATGAATTTTATGTTGATAAGACTTTTCGTTTTCAAACCACGATGTATTGGCGTGGAGATAATTTAAGCTTCCTTGAAAAATGTTTTTACTAATTCCGTAGTGATATTTATATTTCTCATAAGAAAATGAGAAATAATGTAGAAGAAATTTTATAATTTCAGTAAATTCTTCCGAAGGCCTTTTCAAATAATTAATTGTTTCACTCGGAGCAAAATCTTTATAGATTCGGATCAAGTAATAGGTCGGTATCAGAACAATCTTTAAACAAAGACAATTTATAGTGTTCACACTTTGTTTTTAAAAACGAGCGATGGCAATGTGCTAAATATCCTGTTACATAAACATTACTACAGCTTTCTAGGGAAAAATCTTTTTCTTCTATTTCTAGTAAAATTTCAATTCCTGTATTTGATACATCATCAGTTGAACTTTCATCGATTTCATAATCCAAGTTAAATACGTCAGTTTCGTTAATAACACCGGTTTGTGGTGCCATTTGTAATTTTATTTGCATATTATTTTGTAATGCCAATCTAAATTCTTGAACAGATGGTTTAGCATTATAACCACCTCTTTGTCTTACTACAGCAAATGCGTTCTCAAGAGGATCTTGGTTCAGAAAACCCGTCAGTAAATATTTGACACCTGTACTTTTTAAATCATCAAAGAGCTGCAATATGGATTTAATAGACCATTCCAATCCCGCTAAACAATAAATATTGTTTCGTTTCTTGTTATTTTCGTACACTTCGATGGTTTGTAAATTTGTTAATGATTCGGTTAGAAAGTTTACTATAAAATTATTATTTACAGATAACGGGCGCCTATGTGGGTTTGGATCTTTTAGGATTCTGCTGTTTAACGAATCAAAAATATTAATATTTTCAACAAATTCAGCAGTATTTAGCGCTGTTTCACTTTGAAGTTCGCCAGTCCTAAAAGCACATGTAATTGCAGCAGCAACAGAATGGTTAAGTATTTGTGTGGCGTATTTTACTCTCATTTTTTCGAAAGCATTTGCTTGAATCTTTAACTTTAAAAGTGCTCATGTTGTTACACTTTTTTTGTCAATATTGTACGTACCCACTACATCTGACCAGGAAACTTCTTCATTATTTACAATAAATCTTAATTCTTTGTTCATGAAATTATTTCTGAGGGATTTTATTAAATGAGGGACGTCTAAAACTGAATAAATTGTTTCATTGTCTACGGTAAATGTTGGATTATTTTTGGTTGCGCCAAACAAGGAGAGAATACTTGTATTATTTGAACCTTGATCACACACCAAAACTTTTGGTATCAGAGTCATTTCTCTCAGTTTTCTGAAAACTTCAGAAATTAAAATCTTTAGTGCTTCACTGTTTACTGGCCCACTAGATACAAAATAACAAAAGGGAATTTTCCAGTTATATAGAATTCCTCGTAAATAGAATACCAAACCTGAATTTGCAGGTCGACCATCCCTTGCAACAGAACCGAAATCATGAAACCCTTCAATAATATCTAACTGTTTATTATATTTTAATTCCTTTTTCAGAATTATGTAATTCGTCTCTCAAAACCGCACAAACTTTCTCACGCTCTGACATTACTTTCACTTTCTCCTCTATTTTTTTAGATAAAACTGTTTCAGTACCAGTTAGTAAATTAAAAATTTTTAACAAGTTTTGCACAGTACTAACAGAAGGAATCACAAATTTTAACTTGTTCCGTAGAAACTTATAACAGGAAGGAGATTTGTAGTAAATTGACATAGATTAGTTGCTTTTCTTCGGTAGACCAACGGGAACCTTTTTTGTGGAATAATTGCAAGGAAGTAAATGTTTTAAGAGCACTGCTTTTGCCTAATAAACTTTTCTGTAAATTTTCCCTAGAAGATAACATAATTTTTTTCCTAAGTCTACAGTTCTTGCTTCTAGTTGCTTTCAACTTTTTCTTTAATACATTTACTTTGTATGTAAGACATTTATGAGTTACAACTTCATTTGGTATAGGCATGTTTAATAACCGGTCGGAACAAATAGATAACGGACTGCCTGTGTATTCCCTGTTTATAATTTTTGATATTTCGTCATCTTTCGAAGTTACGGGAGTTCTAAATGACTCGGTATTTAAGTAAGTATTCGTGTTGTCTTGTTCACCATTTTTATTAAATCTTAGTGGAAATGCTTTTGGTCTTATACCGCGGGCACATATGCATTTAATGTAACGCCTAACGTGATTTTTAACATCTAATTTGACATAAATCTGCGGTTACACTTAAGTTTAATATCAAATTACTCGTTATAAATTTGTTTTCTTTTCCATATTATCATATCACAAGTAAAAACTACACCAAACTAGCCAAATTAGACTTTGAAAATCACGTTAGGCGTGACGTTAAACGTTAATGTGGCCGCACCGTTATACCGCGGGCACAGATGCATTTAATGTAACGCCTAACGTGATTTTTAACATCTAATTTGACATAAATCTGCGGTTACACTTAAGTTTAATATCAAATTACTCGTTTTAAATTTGTTTTCTTTTCCATATTATCATATCACAAGTAAAAACTACACCAAACTAGTCAAATTAGACTTTGAAAATCACGTTAGGCGTTACGTTAAACGTTAATGTGGCCGCACCGTTAGACGTTTACATTTCCCACTAATATAGTAATCAGTGGACTTAAAGTGTTCTTCACAGAGTACCATATTTTTTAAATCATTAAAGTTGTCAATGGCAGCAACTTTAATATTGCCACAATTTAGTTGCCATTGTTTTACACGGAGAGAATTACGTTGTAAAAGTAAATATAAATATAGTAATTTTTACAAAAATTTATATTACTATATGTGACAGCAAAATCATTTTATTAACTTAAAAACATATTTGTATTAACTGTTATATATTTAAATTTATAAAAAGATATTCTAAAATGGCTAAAATATCAAATATAATATCGTTTAATATATTTATGTTCTAACATTTATATCTAAGAAAAAACGTATATTAAATTACAAATTTTATAAAAAAAAATTGTGCAAATCGGTTTTGATTACAGCGGATTCCTCGAGCATGCTCTGTACAGCTGTTTAAGGCCTCATTGGGCCTTCATCAACAAAACCGTAGCTCCAGAACTCCACCATAGAAAACATAAATATATTATGTTGTATTGTGTTGTCTATGAACTCCACTGCAAACCAAACCGATCTCTCCTATAGGTTATATGCCATTGCGATGTGAAAGTAATGAACAATTTAAGTAGAGACATCTTTCGATCGCTTTTTGACCTCAAATTTTATGCTGTAAACATCATATCTGCAGGCCGAACTCATAAATATTACAAAATCATATGCTTAATGTAATATAATCGCATTGTCAATTCTTTTAAGAGAAAAATTTACTTGCTTTACTTAAACAATTTTGCTACTTTTAAAACAATTTATTTTATTATTAATGATACTTTTTTTACAACACGGTTTTTAATATACATTTTTCTCAGTGTACAGCGACTTGGTCAGTAAGTGGAAAATTGAACTTATGTCATTATTTTTGCGCTTTCTTTTGTTCGTACAGTTAAAATAAACGCACTGTCCACTTCGAACAATCTTATCGACCATAATTTAACTAGCACAACACCAACACACACACAACTCACATTAAATAATACAGAATATTTAATATACCCAGGTTTGTCGTTCTAACAAGAAAGCACAACTACTAGAACTGTTTTGAGCATGCGCAGTAAAAGCTTACTTGGAACGCGTAAAACTGCGCACACTCAAAACAAATTCTGATATGTCCTGCCAGAACAAACTAAAGCAATAATCACGCTATCGTTTTGGCTTGTAATATATTTTGCTTCAAATAAAAGAGATTATTTATTTTGGTTAAATACAGGATGCATCATGGAGATCCTTAACTAACATGTTATCATAAAGTCCTGTGGCCCCAGTAGGCTTTGGAAGTGTGAACGCATGTCTTTTCTTAAAGTAATTAATTAATCAGAACGACATTTCTATTTAATCAATCGACACATTTCAAAGCGCTACAGACTAAAGAAACGTGTATACCGGATGTCCCAAAACCCTCGTTTGAGACTGAAACAGTATATAGAGAGGCGCAAAAGAAACAAACTTTTTTCAATACTCTTTTTTCCAAAAGTCAATAACAAAGGAATTATAAGCTCTGAAAGAGAGTAGGAAAATATTGTTCTTTTGACAATATCTTCAGGATCCTTAAAGTTATGAAACTAATATTTTAAATTCAGGTATAAGGTACCTAACTATGTATTTAGAACGTATTTGTTAGATCCTCCCTCCTTTTTAAAGGGTAGTTGTAGGAGGTGACTTTTCAGTATTTTTTTGACTTTTGGAAAAAAAAAGTATTGAAAAAAGTTGTTCCTTTTGCGCCTCTCTATATACTGTTTCAGTCTCAAACGTGGGTTTTGGGACACCCGGTATTAATGAAAAATTCCAATATTAAAGCATATTCATAATAGTTGTTGAACATAGTGCCCATTTTGCTGACGGCAAAGATTTACACGTTGCTTCATATTGTCGAATTCTAATTCTAATGTGACACATACAAACTATAAACGTCATTCAATTTTCTAAGAAAAGACGTGCCCTTACACATTCAAGGCCTACTGGGGTCACGGGACTTTATGATAACATGTTATTAATTATAAAGGAAAATATCTTGTACAAAAGTTATCGCTTATAATGAGTTCTATATTAGTAAATTGTTCACATAGACAACATGTTCTATAAGTGAGTTATCCACCAAACTTGTACCCAGAGCTGTGCCGAGTAACGAATACTTTACTCGTATTTTTTACTCGAGTAAAAAAAATACTCGTTTTAAAGTACTTACGATTACTTTTTCACAGTTTTACTTAGTATTCGTATTCGTGGCTAAAATAAAAATTTACTCGTACGGTTTATTTGTACCGTACGAATATTTTTCACGAGTCTTGCCGACCGACCCCTCCCCTATTTTCAACGAACGATGGGATTGAGCAATTCGAGAAAATCACTATTTTGAATGTATTTTAATTTTTTTACATTTTTACAGCATTTCAAATTTTCATTAGGTCGTACCTCATTTTCTTTAAATGGTACCTCATGTGCTCGTTAGCCTAGTTCAAGAGCGCTAATACCAAATACTTCATACTTTCTTTCAAAGTTTTTTATAACAGAACAGTAAAATCTTAAGAAATGATGTCCTGTTTTAAATGACTTTCAAACAAAATTATTGTAACGATTTTAAACGTTCTATTGATTTTTATTTTAAAATAAAAACACGAAATAGTTAATAAACTAATTTATTTACAAGCAAACTAATTAACACTAACATTTAACACTAGATAATTTACAAACTTAATCCTAATTTATTTTAACAGCCGAGCGAAAGTTTATAACGCGACTTTAATTCCGAACTGCCTAACGTTGAATTCCCTTCCATTCACCGACCGCGTGCTTTATAAGCCGGGGTTGTTTTTTTCGAATATTCGAGTGCGCGACGGAAATCTAGGGTTGATTCCACCGCTGACGTGATATCGGAGCGACCGAAGTTTCTGGTCTAAGGCGCGTCGGCGATGACGCAAGAGACAGACTGACGCCGGCTGCTGTCGGCAAATCATTACATTATGAAGTATTTGGTATCAGCGTACTCAGAAAAAAGTTTCCTCTTGAACTAGACTAAAGAGCATATGAGGTTCCATTAAAAAAATGAGTTACGATGTAATGAAAATTTAAAATGCTCTAAAAATGTTAAACATCAAAATACAATCAAAATAGTGATTTTCTGGGAATTGTTAGAAGGAAAATACGCGATTCAAAGCTTTCTAGATTGAAAGACAAAAAAGTTTCTTTCTCGTTGTCATGGAAACCAAAACTACCAAACGATACCTATTCGGACTCGCAATGATCTGCAGGGATTTCAAATTTGTAAAAGTGTATAGGGTGTTCCATTTAAAATAAGAAAGTTGACGTCACTTTCGACGGAACCAGAAGTCCTACGGTACTCAATAGTGTGTCGGAAAATGCATTTCTTCGCTTAATTTGTATTTTCCAAATTTCATTGAAATAGATTAAAAAATAAAAATTCTACAAGGGTGGGTATATGGCGTGGGACACCCGGTATATATCTATTAAATCTAAACGAAATATTCCTTTTTAATCCGCGTCTTGGTGACTGTTGAATATCTGCTAATGTTTTCTGGCTCATTTTATTTTTTAAATATTAAGTCGTATTTGGTTGGATTTTATTTTATTTTATTAATTTCAGTTAATTGGGGAGTTTTTCTTTTACAGGCTAATTTTTTAAAATTTTTGAGTTATTTTTTAAACTTTTGTTTTAAGAGTAATATTTTTTTTTTAACTAACACTTAAAAATTCTTGAAACTTTTTCTAGTCATTTTCATAAAATACTTCCTGAATTAATGCAATCACTTTTGGACTACATGACATAATACGAAACACATTTAGGTATAGGTATCAGAAATGTAACTATTTTAAAACGTAAAAGCTAGTATTAAAAACACGGTATTTTAAACGCGACGTTTCAAGTTTTCTAATCCAATTTTTTTTTTATCTGTGGTGGTTGCCCAACGGGGTCCTAAGTCAAAGACTTGTCAGGACCTCAGGAGCGGGAGTGTATTTGAGTGTGTGTAAAGTGTTTCATGGCTTTGTTACTTCCAACCTTCTCGCCGTTTAAGGGGAAGGAGTGTCGAATTTTATGCCCAACACTGAAGGGTGTCTGAAGGCGATACCGACCACCCCCGAGAAAAATCCCGAGTGCGGTTCGAACCGACGACCATGCAATTGCAAGGCCGGTCCTCTTACCACTGGACCGTTCAGGCGTTGAATGTAATAAACTAATAAATTTTTAAAAAACCGTCTGCGCAGGTCCCACAATCGTCTGGAGCTTTTGGCCACTCACCTCTTGTACATACAAGTCTCATTTTTCAAGAGAGATTAGAGATCGCCACATTTTAGCTAAAGTTTCACGCCATCTATCCCTCAATTGTAAAATACTGTCAGCGCCATCTATACCTCTCTTGTATCGGCGGTCACGCTTAAAGGCGTAAGGCTGGGTATCTTGCTTTGTCCCTGTCCCTGCCATAAATAAAAGTAACCATGACTTATGAAAAACATCACTCTGACGAAGTGTGACCAGTAATAATGGTGCATTTCAGTTAAATGTCATTCTTATCGATACTTTTTACTTTATGGATACACTGGCTTTGGTACTAAGAAAGAGTACCTGTACTCTTTAAAGAGAGCTGTTGGGAATCCTAAACTTACTGCATAGTCTCGGTCACAAAAATTTGTTTCAAATCTCAAAGTAGCGCGAAGGCAACCGTTTAAAACTATAACTAATATCAGGATCAGATAGGCACGGTTCATCTCAATAAAATGAAAAATCTTATTAATCTTTACTTTGAAAAAGATGTCCATGTTTAATTTAGAGCCGTTTTTTGGCGTACAAAACTGTTTTAAAACCGAATGGTACTGTTTCAAAACTGTTTTAATTCTGACGTCATTAATGATGATCCCGCTAAAATAACTTTCCTATACCGTTTCAAAACACAATCGGTTTGCAGGTTATAAGTAGCACTTAACTTGTTACTTTTAACCCCCACTCCACCTTGAAATAATTTCAAAAAATAATTTCACTGCGTTTTGAAATGTATGCAGCCGTTTCAAAACATGACGTCATTGTTTCAACGCTAAAAAATGTACATTTCGAAACATACGAAATAATTTCAAAATAGTGCACCGCCAAAAAACGGCTTATGTTTCTTTCAACTTTTAACAATTTTCTTTATTAAAAAACATTAACCTTTAAATCTTTGTACGACGAGTTCTTTTTTTAATTAAGAGTTTTTCAGAAATACTCAGCTCTTTTATGTAGGTTAAGCCATATCTTATCTACGCATTTTAGCGACAGCTTGTATGTAACAGTTGTCCTAATTAATAATAGAGCAATTAGAAATAATATAACAAATTAATAATTGTCGCTGACCGAACGAATTCCTTGAACTCATTCCTGGTTTTATGTTGCTATCAGATTAATTAATAATGAACCTGTGTAACAGTAAATAAACAAGTATTTTTTAATTAGATTTATATTTCCTTTTTGAAAATACAATTTGCTAACATTAAATAAACTTACATGTGTACATAGTGTAATTCACAGTAATAATATTTTTAAGTAGGTAATGGTTAACTGCTTTGACGTAAGGAGACGATCGTTTAATTATTTTGAAGGAAACAGCAAAATGAATTAACTTGAAATTACAATGTAATTCCCATAAATTTATTTCAAAAACAAATAACGTGCGTTCAATAAAAAAAACGGTCAAGTAGGCTGTAATTTTTGTAAAAAGTTTAATAAATTAGTAATAAACATTTATTTTTGCAATGTCTCTTTTGAATTGGAGTGATGTTAGAAGAAGACATTCAAAAATAAACGTTTATTACTAATTTACAAAATATTTTACAAAAATTAAAGCGTGTTATAGCCTACTTGACCGTTTTTTTAATTGGACGCACGATAAAAAACCAAACTCTTATGTCTTGTCGACGAATTTAATTTTTTTTTATAATGAACAAGAAAAAAGAAGTATTAAGTCAGTGGATTTGGCACATGCGTCACGCTATTGCAGTCTGCCTTTACCTCCTTTTTTTACCCTAATATATTTTTTTTATTGTACTGAGTACTGCCCACGCTATTGCAGTCTGCCTTTACCTCCTTTTTTTACCCTAATATATTTTTTTTTATTGTACTGAGTACTGCCCATCGTGCAAACGGTCATGACGGATAAATCTGTTTACATATAAGCTGCGTTCGTTTACTCAATTCCGTTCACTCTACTTACTTTTTTTGGCATTCTAAAGAGTGACAGTGAATGTGTTTTAATACAAGTAAGAGTGAGACAAAAGTGCGAAAAGAGTGAACGGAGTTGTATAAGCGAACGCAGCTCTAGTAGATAATATGAGATTGTGGCTGTTTAGCCAATTGGCGAGAAGCGCTTCTGGTCCCAGAGGCGTAGTCGGGGTGTGGCTAATATTTATGAATAAGAATATGGGCGCGAATGAATGAAGGTGAGTAGGGGGGGAGGAGCATAAAGTTTATCATTTTAAAAGATCAATGGCCTAGTAAGCTGAATTATTTACGAATTTTAATTAATTAATAGAAACGTTCTGCATCATATAAAGTCCAATATGTATAGCTATTGAATGGAAAATTAATGTCTTGCAAGATGCATAATTACGTAACAAGTGTCTAAATAAAAACCTGGTCGAGTGGGTTGTGATCGAGAATTTATCCATTGCATTTACATAGCAGAATTACTAAATGTAGCCTACTTGATCAGGTTTTTATTTAGACACGAGTTACTTATAAGAATGTAATTAATGGAAAGGGCAGTTAAATTATTTAGGTATTCCAATAATTTGGTTAGGTTTGTGAAGAAGACACCATCATTGCTAAAAATAAATAGGATTAAAATAGTAAGTCCTGGATGTAGGTGGTTTATACCTGTTATCAAAAGCACGTTTGTGGAGTGACCGCACCATTAAAATTTAACATCCCAGCAATCGTTGACATGGGATATCAAATTATTCAGTAATAGTTGATTAAAGTGATTTTTGGATTACCTGTATAATGAAATTAGAAAATGAAACATATCTAAATACTTGAGTAAATTATTCGAAGAACAATAAAATAAATAATTTGTTCTCTTCAAATGCACATGACCAAGGACGTAGTTATACTTGACACGGGCTTACAGGATATAGGGAAATTTCCAAATTTAGTGATAATGAAATCTCAAGAAATAAGCAAACTCGAAACAATCTCTTTTCAAGGAAAGAGTTGTTAGTTCTTATCTAGAATAAGTATGTAAGTTAAAAACTGAGTACTTTGATAATGCTTTGTTAATTATTGAAATAACTTATGACGATATGATATAGGTATGTATAACAGTTTATTTTAGTAGTTTGTTTTTAATAATATTTCGCTTTACATTTTAAATTTAAGGAAGAATACTTTATTTATGATACCTTTTGTACCTATCAAGGTTTATTAAAAATAGGTTTTATACGAGGATTTCCTCGAATTTGAGAGAGCTATTAAAAACTACTGGGGCGTGTTCGAAGACAGAGCGTTACTCTTGGGTAATATTCTTTCTCTCTCATATAAATCATTTTGTATATTTTGCTTTTCACTTTATTCACTCTGTTGGTATAATTCTTATACTTACTCCCTGTATTTTCGAACACACCCCTGAATTTATTCAAAAAATCAAATCTATTGGCTTAAACACATGATGCACAAAAGAAATGTTATATTTTTTCTTGATTTTGCGATACGCTTTTGTTTTTTGTGATAACTCTTAAAGATAATACATAGCTACGAATAAAACGTTACAATTTTTGTACATAAAGTCTCTAGATAGATTGTTCTTTACACCTGTGTATGTTCATGGTTATATTGACATTGCTTTTGCAACGTAACATGTCCTTATAGATGTTTATATATATCTCTGTACCTCAGAGGTAAAGAATCGTCATAGATTTAGAGAAAACGAAGTTTAAAGTTTTAAAATGCAGTATTTTTTTGCAATAATGAAATAAAATAGCAATGTAACTTCTGGATTATTTTATTAAGCACCTAATTTAACTAACATGTTTTACTTACAACTAGCAGTAACATGTTCTACCGGATAAGAAATATGTAAACGCATTTAACCAAAAACTGGAGATACGATTCTTTACCTCTAAGGTACAGATTTACATTTATTATACTTATTATTTTGTATATTAACGCATAAAATGATCTGTCACATTTCTTTGTAATTAACACGTGATTAATAAATGAAACGAAAAATGAAAGATGATGTGCAATATACATTATACCGGCTGTTTCAAATTGAATGTGCACTGAAGGGATCTTCTAAGCAGTAAGAGATACAAATTTGGTTAAATGGAAGAAAAGTTGCACAAATCAATGCCTAATTCGTATTCATTCATAGAATAAATTTTTTCTTATTTCTTCTTGAGATATTGATCAAAATGTAAAAATGTCGATTTTCTTTTTTCCTCTGTATCTCTCGTATTATAAATAATTTTGAAATTCTGATTTAACTTTCTACAGGCACTTTCTTATTCTGCTTCGAATAGAGGTGGCAGAATTGAAGTTAAACGTTTCGTCTCTCCACGACCATCTTCAGTTTCGATTTTTAAATACAACGTATATCTTTTAATTATTCTATTCGATAGCATTTTTTCTGCTGATTGCAGTGATGTATAACAATTAATACTTTTTTCAAGTAAAGTTAAAATATGATAAAAAAAGCTTGATACAGTTTCGTCATGATTTATTTAATAAGTAAATTTATTCCTTAGTACTTTTTTTACTTACTAAATATTAATAACTAACATTCAAATATCGGAAGAGGAAAAATCAATAAAATCAATCAATCAATCAACAAAAATCAAAGGGCTAATATTTGGTGATCTTAGAGGCCACGTGACAGGTCCATTTGTACCTATCAGGAAAAATTTGATTCAAATAATTTGTTGTTATTTCAGCATTATGTGCTGGTGCTCCATCATTTTGAAATTACAATTCCATAATATGATTTAGAGGAATGTAATCTAAAATGTTTTCCAATGCTGTCCTTAAAAAATCGATGTAACGTTCAGCTGTTACATGATTTTCGTAAATGATCGAACCATTAATTCTATTATGCCAAATACCACACCAAACATTTAAGCTGAATTGTATCTGTGGTCACACTTGTTGAAATCTTTTGATTCTCCTGGACCAATATCTATGTACATTTCTATTAAATATTCCCTTGTTTGTAAAATTAGCCTCGTCAACAACTATTCAGATAACAAATTCTTTTAACGGATACTACAAATGTGCACTATCAGTGTCCGTTAAAAGAATTTATTATACAATAATTAAAGAGACAGATATTACATAATTCATTGAAATTTACACTATACCTAAGAAAATGAACTAAATATTTGAAATTATGTATTAAATAAAATTTTCACATAAAAATCTGTATTATTTAAGCTTCAAATTAATATCAACAATTAAGTGTGATATACTATTACAATCAGGAGAAAAAATGGCAACAAATACGATAATAAAAAGGTATACGTTATATTTAAAAAATGTAAACTGAGGATGGTCGCGGAGAGACGAAACGTGTGACCACAATTCTACTGCCCCTATTTAAAGCAGAATCCAAAAGTACCTAGAAAGTAAGACAAGAAAGTTAAGACAGAATTTCTAAATTATTTTTAATAAGGGAGTTACAGAGGAAAAAAGAAAATCGATATTTTTACATTTTCACCAATACTTCAAGAACAATTAAGAGAAAATTGATTCTGTTAATGGATACGAATTAAGCAATGACTGGTGCAACTTTTCTTCCATTTAACCGAATCTGTAACTCTCATAGTTTAGGAGATCCCTTCAGTGCACACCCAATTTGAAACAGCCGGTATATAATAGTAAAATTTAAAATTATATGAGTTAGGGAAACCAGGGAACTATTGTTTAAAAATCTATGAAAAACTATTTGATTACACTTGAATGAATTTATCGTAAAATAGAAGTCTAGCACTCTTTTTAGAACCTATTAAGGTAGTAAAACTTTATGTTCACATAGAGCTTAGGAACTCTCTAATTTGTAACAACCCTGTATATAATAAACTTTATAGTTAATTAATGGAAACAAGAATACTTTAAAAAAGTTTTACGAATTAAAATATAATTAAATATTTCATTAATATCTTTTGTGTGTATTTAATAACAAACATCTTAAGAATAAGAAGCAATAAAAATTTAAAAAAAGCAGCTTTTTATTTCCCGAATCCTTCTCTGTTTTGTTCTAGTGAATTTGTACAATACCTTATGTTAGACTATGTACAAATGGTACTTTATGTAACCAACTAATTTTGGAAGCAATTTAATTTTTGTAGGTATAGAAAGTTCTAAAAAATATTAGAGTAATTTGGTACCAACCTCAAATTTTGTTATCCTTGGATGTTTGTAGTTCTTTTAAAATTTGAATCATTAAAATACTTCTAATTAGAATATCGATTTTAAGGAACAATAGTAGTAGACTTTTATAACAAGATTGGAAACGGTATGTAATGTTTTTGACTTATAATTACATTGTACATTTTGTCTAATGGAGGTTAGAAAATAATTCATGTAAATATAAATTTGTAATTCGTAATCTTGTAATTTATTTCCCTTAATTTAAGATCTGAGCAATTAATTTTGCTTTTTGTAGACATCCCGAGCTATCATTTTTGAGAAAGGAGCTTAACAATTATTTTTCACCCTAAGTTTGCAACCCTGCTTTAGTATCTAAACGCTGCGCAAGAACTTAACTGCACTCTTTTTTTATGAAATCGTCGGCCGGAGAGAATGTGTACGTAATTTCTTCGCTACAGTATTTAAAGTTTGTTGCAAGATTCCACCTGGAAAACGCAACTAATCCATGCTGATGGAAGTTTTGCAGGTGCAGGTAAACTTATTACTCAGTTATCAGATGCATTAATTAGTTTTTTGGCGGTTGCGTTGCTTTGTGTACCTAACGTAGACGAACAAAAAACAAGAGATTTCTTTAACCGTTTTCTGCTTAAGTAATTAAGAAATCGTTCCTGTTTTATGTTATTCTCGCTTCTCCCATCATTAATACACTTAATTTCGTCAGTTTGATTCGACTTTATGGCGAATTTATTTTGAAACTTGCTTTAACCTAGTCGAATTCAAGCTGATCACATTTTATTTTTGCCTCCCGTTCAAAACGGTAAGCAGTTGCATCGCTTTTTTTAATTATTTTCCGCTTTTGCAAATCGTTTAGACGCGAATTTGTGGGGCGCCAAACTGGCGTCTGCTTGCGCGGATTGTTCCAGAAGGTCCACCATTTTTAATCACGTGTCGCATTCGGATGATCGGATACCTAACGGAAATCGAAAATTTTTTGTTTGAGCGATTGCTATCTATGGCCATCTGTGTATTTTTTGATATTTTTGAAATTTGCTGTGGTTTTCAAGAAAATCCATAGGTGTAATTTTGTTATTTTTGGTTTAGGTTAATATTAGTAACAGCGCTAGTATGACCTCGTAGTCGTTCGTCTCTTTTTTGCATTCGGCGTCTACACCAGCACCAGACATATTTGTCTTCCTGTTCTTGGAGGAAGACCGTCAAACGTCCTCAGCAGGAAGATGGTAAAATTTTATTTTTATTTTTACTAGATGCTTTTATTATTATTCTTCTTCTTTTGGCTGTTCTTTTTTTAACATTGCTTTATCGTAGACGAACAAAAAAAGCTTTCTTTCGGCGCTTTCTGCTTATGTAATTAAGATATCGCTTCTGTTCTATGTTATTTTCACTTCTCCCATCATTTATACACTTAATTTCGTCAGTTCTGATTCGATTTTAAGGGGAAATTTTTTTGAACTTGCTTTAACCTAGCCAAATTCGAGCTGAACGAATTTTATTTTTGCTTTCCGTTTAAAACGGTAAACAGCTGTATCGCTTGTTTCTTATTTCTCGCTTTTCAAATCGTTAAGACATGAATTTCCGGTACGACAGAATGGCGTCTGCTTCCGCGAAATCTTCCAGAAGGTGCGCCATTTTTGATCACGTGACGCAGTCGGATGTAACGGAAATTTTGTCTGAGCAATTGCTACCTGCTTCCTGGAAATCTCCGTATTTTTTAAATTTTTAGCAACTTCCTGTAGTTTTCAAAAAAATCCATCGGTGTAATTTTGTTACTTTTGATTTAGATTAGTAACAACGTTGGCATGACTTCGTCGTTTGTCTTTTATTCTTGAATTCGGCGTCTGCAGTAGACATGTTTTGTTTCGCTGTCGTCGAAGGAACGCCGTCGAACGTCCAAGAACGTCGGCAAGAAATTGGGTAAAATTTTATTATTTATTTAACTAGATGCTTCATTTTTATTACTTTTTGGCAGTTTTTTTTAAATGTTGCTTTATTGTAAACAAACAAAAAACAGAAGCTTTCTTCCAACGCTTTCTGCTTAAGTAAATAAGAAATCTCTTTTGTTTTATGTTATTTTCGCTTTTTCCATCATTCATGTATTTAATTTCGTCAGTTTTGATTCGACTTTATGACGAATTTTTTTTGAAACTTGCTTTAACCTAGTCAAATTTAGGCTCCCGTTCGAAATTATGAGCAGATGCATCACTTTTTTAAATTATTTTTCGCTTTTTCAAATTGTTTAGACACGAATTTGTGGGACGATTAACGATTGATACATCCATTGAATTTTCCAGAAGGTCCATTTCTGATCACGTGATGCACGCGGATGTAACGGACATTTTGTCTGAACAATCGTTTTTAAATCTACTCTGAATATTCGTCTATTATTGCATTTTTTAAAATGATTTTTCCTAGTTTTCAAGAAAAATACAATCCGTGTAATTTCATTACTTTTTCGTTTAGGTTAGTAGCAGCATTGGTTTGACTTCGGCGTTCCTATTTTTGAACCTGTCGTCCAGACCAGACATATTTTGGTCTCGTTGGTGTCCAAGGAAGCCTGATGAACGTTTCCAGCAGGAAAATGGTAAATATTTTATTCAGTTTATCCATTATTTTTGAGATCGATTGAAAGAATAATTTTGTCTTTTGATTAGACATTTAAAGAAATGATGCTGCCTTGTTTTTCTGCTTCTTTTTGTTATTTAGTAAATTTGCACTAATAGACCATTCCCTGTTGGACATTTTCTAAAATTAACGGAAAAAATTTCCTTGATGATTATTCACAGATTTTCTTTATGGTTCATCAACTTCACTTTTATATTTGAAAAATGTCTTTGATAATTTCTTTTCTTCAATTGAGGTTTTATAGTAACTTTTTTACCTAATATACAGGGTTATTCACGCAGACCGTTCATTAAAAGTTTTCAAAGAAGAAGTTTAGATAGAAATTTGAAATTTGAAGGAGAGATACTTCGAAAGGATCTTTTCAAGTAAAATAAAATTGACTTCCAGCCATCAACTCGCTTATTTTAAATGGAATGCTATATTTTTTATCACGTTTTTGAATTCTATATGCAAAAATATGTTAAATTGCAATACATTTCCCTATCTCTAAATATTTATTTTTAGCATTTTTAGCATATTTTGAATTTTCTTAAAAATTGGATTCTGCGATCTGATTTTCAAAAAATTATAATACAGCTACGATTGAAGCAATTTTATTTGTAATAGCTGATAATGTAGTTCAAACATTAAGGTTCTTAAAAATTCATGATCATAATCTATTAAGCTACAGGCTGCCTAAAACGTACCGCTCCACTCGAAGATAATCAAACGCAGAAATATACTTTTTTCAAATGGAACGGCCATTATTTTAATACACCATCGAATGTGCAATTAAATACTGCACAGATCTGTATTATCATTCCCTATATCTATGTTTAACAGTTTTTCAGCTATAAGATATTTTTGATTTAATACTCGTATATAAAAATTTACCATTTATTAGGTTAAATATTTCTAATTTTGTTGATACAGCCATGAAAACAACAAACAATTGCATTTGACGTTTCCTGTTACTACAAATATTAAGCAAAAGCAAAAAAAATGAGAATCAAAATCAAAATTTTTCAAACGCTGATATTTTAAATACATTTTTTTTAATTCATGAAGAATGATCTATTATTCAGAGCAGAGAATGTGTGTTCAGTAAAATGTATCCCTCTTGTCTCCTATGAATAAAACACAACTTGGAAAGAGAATGTACGAAGAACAGTAACAAATAACGAACATAATTAGACAATGGTTTTAAACGCTAACCCAGAGAATTACAAACTAGCAGTTATTTTATTCTTCAATTTAAAAGTAATGAAATTCATACTCTTTCGTTTTATAAGACCACAAGCGTCCCAAGAGAAGAATGATTAAAGAACAATTAAAATTTGTGAATTTCCATTTGCGAAAATCTATTTTCCTTGGTTTACTACAAAATTTGTAGTAATAGTAATCACTTCCATGCTATCTTAACAAAATTAAAAATATTTGACCTTTAAAAATTGTAATTTTTTATGAATTAAATCGAAAATGTTTCATAACTCAAAAACTATTAAAGTTAGGTATAGACAATGCTAACACAGCTCGACGTAGCATTTAATTTCACATAGGATGGTGTATTAAAATATTGGTCGTTCCAATTGAAAAGAAGCATTTTTCTGTGTTTGAATATCTTCGAGTGGAGCGGTACGTTTTAGACACCCTGTAGCTTAATAGATTATTGATTATGGAATTTTTAAGAACCTTAAAGTTTCAACTACAATATCAGCTTTTACAAATAAAATTGCTAAAATTTATGAAACAATTAGTAATTAATTCGCCTCTTTGTCTTGATATTTATATCAAGGTAACTTAATGAATTATTACTTTATTTGTCTACAGTAAATTGCAATTACATACTTAAAACAAAATCAACTTTATTTGAAGCAAAATCAATAAAATGTTATCTATCATACGTATCGAAAATTTAAAGCTAAATTGAAATGTAAAGAGTTCCACTATAACAATTTCAGCTAAACCAGGAAATAAAGATAAATAAATAAGAACTTTCAAATTATAAAGCAACAATTTCTAAAACATTATCTTTGGAAGTGTCTGTAAAATCTTTAATCTCTATCCACCCATAATTTATGCTTTTTGAAATTGTCAAAGCAACAACTATATAAATTGTATTGTTCTAAAGAGTATGCATTGGAGAAGTTTATTAAAGAATTGACACTTGTCTAAAACTTTCATAGAGGTCTTACGAGAAGTATTTCCACATCGTTTGATTTCTTGCAACGGCGACTTGAATTGGCCATCAAGATCCCGAATCCAGTGTTCCAGATTTTTCTGTGGGGGTACCTAAAGAGTGAAGTTTATGTTGAAAAACCAATAATATTTGATGAAGTTAAAAGAAACATTGCGACAGTAATTCGAGCTATACCTACTACTACTTATCAGAATATATTGAAAACGATAGAGATCACTTGAGGCATACAGTACTTCATGAATAAATCTCTCGTTCATACACTTCAATAAATGGTTTTGTTTCGGTTTGCAATTCATAACAATAAGTTTATATTTACAAAATAACCTAGTTTGTTTTGACGGACCCTG
This sequence comes from Dorcus hopei, assembly GCA_033060865.1. Lineage (NCBI taxonomy): Eukaryota > Metazoa > Arthropoda > Insecta > Coleoptera > Lucanidae > Dorcus > Dorcus hopei. The sequence goes on along the minus strand of CM065419.1, from coordinate 26,483,639 downwards.
TATTAGTTGAACTATTACTTTAACAGTGCGATTTTATAATTCTTACTAATAGACTAAAAGGAAATACTTTTATTTAACCTTTTCGAATTAAATGTTCCAGATGTTTTGACAATAGAATTGGATTTTAAAATTCCCATTTGTATAAAATAATCATTAAACTGATTAGCTGATTAGGATCATTAGAACTAGTTAAATCAAACCTTTCTATTTAGAAATATCACAACTACCAAATAACACCTTGCAAGTCTTATTTAAATCACCTGTAGGCTCATGTATCTTATTGCAATTTTATCCGTATGAAGAATACAAGAAACTAATCTCTCAGTAATCCAAGGTTTGAGTTTCTTTGCTTTAAATTTGTGCATTCTCTGATGCATTTCCAACATTCCATAGGATACATTAACATCATATAGTGTCATAATTTTTGGCAATCAACATTATTACATTTTCAAAGGGTTCAAGCGTTTGGTGTTCTATAATTAGGTTCAACAGCTTTTTCTTCATTTATGATTTTGCACAAAGTAGTAGCAAAGTGATCAGTTATGAAATACCTCAAAACTTATATATGATATACAGTGTGAGTCATAATTAGGCGTAAAAACGTTTACTAAAGCTTCTTTAGGCCAAAACAAAACAATTAACCTAATATATCTTAGTACCAAAGCTCTCCCTTAAAAAGATACAGAGTATTAATGAAAAAATATTTATTTATCATTTGGAAAGTAAACATTTGAATTTTTAAAATCTAGTAGTCCGATTTTGTTAGTCAATTTTAATTTTAAAACAATATCAAGACAGCGACTGTCATAAACAGCCATTAATTTTTTGTATTGTTAATTTGTTAATTTTGTGTTTATTAAAATGTTTCTTCAAATTAATCGATTGACCACCTTCCAAGTTATAGTCACAAATGCAAACGGACATATTTTCTTTAATACCCCGTATCTTTTTAAGGGAGCATTTTGGTATTAAGATGTATTAAGTTAAATTGCTTTCTCTTGGCCTAAAGAAGCTTTGGTAAACATTTTTACACCTAATTATGACTCACCCTATATACTCATATTATTAGCTTTAACAAAAATCCAATATTAATTATTTATCTACTTATACGCTGATTGTTGTAATTAGAACCTCCAGATTTAAACAAGGATTTCTTTGAAACTATACTGGGTGTTTTTGGAAGTGTGGCTGAAAAAGAATCCGGATACAATATGAAACAAATCTAAAAAAGAATGGCAGATTTATTTTTCTTTTTTCCGAGTTCATTTTGAAATGAAAAATAATTGAATATATTTTCAAAATTACTGAAAATTGGTACACGGTACTGATTTTTTTTACTCATTTTACCATATTTTGACAGTTTATCTTTAGGAGGTGACATTAGTTCTTTGTTTCAAATTTAATAATTAAAACCGTAACGATGAGATTTTCTAAGAATTATTATGTTTTTGTTCTTAATAATTTATTTAAAGAAATTTCTTTATTCACCAGTGCCGCCGGTTTCGGGGTAGAATACAAAAAAAGACACATTAAATTTGTTTTTGAGTAAAAATAAAGTGTTAAATCCCAGTAGATGCAAGTACCAAGGTTCTGTTTTCAGACACACGTCCAAAAACACACTGTATAACTAAATCACCCCCTTTCGTTAGTAGTTATTCAATGCTTTAAATCTTTTGTAAAGTATTTCAATATAAAATAAAGTAGTAAATAAATCTGGATTAATTTTGACAAATTTTATGTTGTTTACTTTATTTATCATAGTCATGATTTAGGGTAAAATTATGTTTTTGCGACTTTTAAATACTTTTTTCTGGAAATAATTATTGCAAATGCTATATCAATAAAAAATAAAAGAAAAGACAAGTTTACTTAGATATACGAAGTTTATGATTTCGTTTTAAATTCCTCAAAATATATCGTGTCCAAAATTAAACTTTATGAAAATACTGAAAAATGAAACATCACATTATTTTATTTGTGCATCTACACCGGGTGCTGCATTGATGAACGCATCATAGGAAATCCCATGTTAATATTGTTCGATATAAATTAAATTTGGTTACTAAATCTTTTGAAACTGAGCCAATGAAAAATTCTCAAACTGCACAAACCGATTCATCTTGAAGAGTACTTTAAAAAAACCTAAATGAAATTTTGCTGTAAAATAATTAGGGAAGCCAATATTTGAACACCTCTAAATTAACATGGCATTTCCTATGTTGCGTTCGTCAATGCAGTACCCTGTATATCCAGAAATATGTCAGTATACTTTACGTAATAGGAACTTTCATTGAACGCCTGTTTGTTAATATCTGTTGTAATTAAACTGCAATTATGCAGATTCTGATAACATAGTACGTCTTTTCTTTTATGTTCAAGTTAATAATCTTTTATTATCTAATTAATTTGTATTCACTTAGGTTTTGTTTACTTAATATGTTTCATAATTCCACGTAAATTTGTAAAACAATCTCGGACAGCTTATGGACCGCTCAAATCTCAGAGAAGATTATATTTTTATAATTTTTTGCCGTTTAAGTATGTCTTAAACAAATTTTCATCAATATTATAATTTACAGAACTGTAAAAACGATTATTATTTCAGTGTTCCTGCTTTAGTGTTGTGTGACATAATGCAGCACAGTGTTATGACTCTGAGGAATTATTTCACCTGGCATAGGATTCTTTCTGTATGGAAAAAAATTCATTAGAAATTTACAAGTTCTGAGGAGGGAAAAATAGGGATATTTTTTAAAGTTTCCAAGGTGATAACTTCGGAGATGGTCCCTTGCTGTTGGGATTAGTGAGAACCATTCTCACGTTATATGAGAATATAGGTAATTACGAAAAGGTAAAAAAACAAAAATATAATACACTTAGGCCTAGTTTTACAATCGTGGAATAAGGACGGAGTAACTGTTCGCCGAATATCCTTTAATGTTCCTCCATATCTACGTCACACCTACACCACGTTATTCTAAGAATAAAGCTTATCCGATGATTGTAAAATCGGGCCTTCCTATTCAATCTTTTACCTTAGAAATTAGATAAAGGAACCTTAACTTTTATACTTCTTTATCTCTTTTCAGAAATAAAATTAATTTTCAGTTTTTTATAAAATTAATGTAAATCGGAGTATTAAAACATTTATTTTTGTTTCAGTATTTCGCGTTTTAGTGTTACCTAGTGTGGTATAGTTTAGAGTAACGTAGTGTTGTCATCCTGAATATCGAGTCAAGCACAGGATTTTGCAAGGGAAAAAGTTTCACCAGGAAATTACCGTCAAGTTGTGAGGCGAACCGCTTGGACACCAAGGAAAAAAAAAGAATATATTTTGTCAGGCATAGGACCTCTGAAGATTTCTTTGTCCTTTGCTGCTAGGATCCATTTTCACATGACAAAGAAATGTATTTATGAAAAGGTAAACAAATCTTATATGAAAAAGATAAACATTTTAATTGAGTTATGTATATTTATGCCCGGTTTTTCAATTACAAGTTAACTTTAATCATCCCTTTCTTGCCATAGAAACAAATGTTTCCTTAAATGCAACTATGGGAATAAATCGGAAGTTAAAGTTAACTCATGACTGAAAAACCAGGCTACGGCCTGGTTTTTTTTTACTTGGTGACGTTTCTCAAAAAGGATTTTTTGCTTTGTCAAAGTAAATAATAATAAATATTTAGCCTACTAATTTTTAAATTGTTTTGTGAAGAAAATGCCATTAAAAAAGTTATCAGTAATAATATGCTTGTTAAAATAAAACAACAAGCAAACTATTACTGATGCGGTCAAGGCCGTCTTAACAGAACTCCAATATTCACTGCAAGGGTTAGGGAAATCCTGGTAAAACCTAACTAGAGTATGTAGAATTTACAATTCCAATATATAAATAACTGAAGTAATTCTAACGATAAAACTAATACTATAATAAATTGAAACTGCAAAAACTAAAATTATTATTAGTAATATAAACAATTATGTTTCAGATTATTATATTACCATTTTGTCTAATAATATTTACATCTAGAAAATTTATGCTATTATTATTGTCTCTTTCGATAGTAAATTGTAACCTGTTATGAAAAGAATTGAATTGATTTAAAATATAATTTACTTTGTCATGAGTCATGAGGTAAAATTAAAAAAATATCGTCAAGATAACTGTAGTATAAAATTAGTTTAAAAGGCAAAGCATTTATGATAGTTTTTTCTAATTTCTCCTTTCTAAGGAGGAGAAAGAGGAGAACTGTATTTTCGAATTAAATATCAACACTATAACAAATGGAAATTACCTACTTTGCCTCCTTCTTGGAGTTAAGAAAAGTAACTACCTACCTTGAATCTAACACATTGCGCGGATGGTCTCCTGGGAATCACCAAAAAGAATTAAAAATGAGTTATATTTGAATTTATTTTATGATGTTTTTAATATGATTTTAATGAAATTTGTCATTATCCAGGGTACTCATACTAACTTCCTTTGTTTCGGAATGAAAATGCTCACTCGGTATATTTTTTTCAGTTTCATAACAAAGCTTGTATCTTGAAAAAACTATTGTTTTTGTACTTAAAATAAAAAAAATAATTGAAACCATTATTATTCCTATTTCTAATAAAATCTTAAAACAAACACAGTAAAGCTTCTATTTTAATAATATTGATGATATTTAATTTATAATTTGGTACATTTTAAACATCGATTATTGGGTTCTGCATGAACCGGTCGAAATTTCAGGTGATTTTAAATGGGAAATATCGGCTTTCTATGTGGTGTAAAACCAACCTAAAGATATCGATAGAGAGAGCATTTTTAAATTTACTGGAAACCATGTAAAAACACATTTTTATGCAGAAGTGAATTTATCGCCGTTTGCATGTCACCTTCTCAATTAAATAAAAAGTACGTTGTGGAATTAAAGCCACATCATCTCTGACTTAGATGATTCACGGTTCAAAAAAATCTTGTCCAAACTTAACAAAGCTTTCATGTTGCGTAAACAGCAAAAAGAGAAGAAAAATAAAGGATACGTGAGTCAGTATCGTTGAAGTTTCGATGGTGTGAGGTGTCTTGGATGAACAGTAAAATTCAGGTTGGTGCAGTATAAATAATTATTCACTTATTATAGGATTTTGTTACATTAGTATCGTTGAATGAATAGTCGCTAACAAATTGTCAAATAAGTTGCTAAAAGGTTATTGCCGTCTTTGTACAAAAATAATTTAATAGTACGTCTTGTTTGGGCGGAGTGTTGTATGGATTTCCGAAACCTGCTAGCAGGGCCGTATTATCCAAAAGGTACTTTAAACACATTGTCTAGGGTCTAGGAAAAAATATTGGATTTAGGAAAACAAATGCCGGGGCCCCGGGGAGGGGGTGGTAGGAGGTCTGGTGCCTAGGTCCTTCGACAACTTTAATACGGCTCTGCCTGCTGGGTGTGTTTTCCCTCAGTGAAGTGTGAGGAGAGGGCTTCGTGTGTTTTCCTTTAGTCCTCACTGCACTATCTATAACAGGCCTACAGGCCGGGGAATACTGATATTTGATAATTTCTAAGCTGGTCCTGCAGGACGTGGAGCTTTGTGCGTTTTTCCGGGCTCCCATTGCATTCACTGTAACCGCCAATGTAGTATCGGGGACAAATCGCAAACCATTTGCTTCACGATTACTATCGTTGTAGACTGACATTGTTTATTGATATCAAGTCGATTAATTTAGATTGTTTACCGAAACGGCGTACAGTGCGGCCGCCTTATGACGGTAGGGCAAAAATCGAAACTATAATGTAGTAACTAAAGAAAATTTAGTCATTATAAGGTATGTACTTCTTGTCATATTAAAAATTAGTAAATATCTACACAATTAAAAAAATCAAACACACTAATTTTTTTTTCTTGTTTAGCTACGCATAACAAATAGATTCTGCTTCTCGAATAATTTTTGAACTTACTTGAAGTTGAGTAATTTTTATTTATAAGAATTCATAAAAATATTTTAGAGTTGCATATTGTGGATAATAGGATTTTGGACAAAAAACGAGCAGAGAAAAAAGTTGCAACTTATTGCAGAAAAAAAATTTAGAATGTAGGAAGACTTAAAAGCAATAAGAATTACAGGATATTTTACGTCGAAATAGAGAAAATGACATTTGAATATTAAGAATATTACTTACCTTTCTTTGCCATATTTTATTAATCAAACTATCAAGAAAACCTACTGGAACATCGTATATTAAATTGAAGTGAACTTAAAAAAAAATTATAATTTCACAGAAATTTAAAGTTGTAATTTAATATGTAAGTTTTCTAGCACCAATTATGTGTCTATCTTTGCGGGGTATATTTAAGAAGACAAACAACTTAAGCATTTACTATTGTTTTTATAATAACATGGGTCTACGAAAAATACTAAATGGTTAAATATCGTCAACTGTGCTTATGATTTTTCTATTTTTGCCAATTAAGCGCCGCACTGTGCGGTGTCAATAAAGTGCACATAAACAGAGTGATCATTGGCGATAATAAGAGCGGTTGGAGACATTCGACAAGTATGAAGTCAAGTCAGAACTCTTGTATAATTATTGGGCGGGTAAATTTTTGTGTTATTAGGTTTGGTTGTTTGTGTTAGTCAGAGTTACTCTAAAAACTATCATGTGTAGTTTTCAGTCAAATTCGAAGTTTTCTCAGCTCGAGATCAGCGAATCTAACCGAAAACTACACGTGATAGCTTTTAGTTTAGAGTAACTTCGAGCAATACAAACAACAAACCTATTGATAGCGAGAATAAACATGACAATTAAAGTAACCGCTCATTTTCAAATTTTGATGTCAGGAATTTATTTCGAGTATTCGCTTAGGTAAATTAGTAAGTTACTTACGTAACACTGCTACACCATTAGGACAAAAAAAGAAAATACATATTAATTTTTGATTTAGCGTTTTTTAAGTCTTTGTCTTACACATCAAAGAATAAAAAAGACCCCACCTTGGGTTTTTCAAGCTTCATAGTTTATTACCACTGTCTTTTTTAACACTTGAAAAAAGGCTCTCAATATAAAATTCTGTTTCACTTAGAATTTTCCTATTCTTATAGGACGTTTCAAATAGGTACAGTTGCGGACAGAAAATTTCGGATGTGACTGTCATTCCACTGACGTAAAAGTTAAGAAATTCTTATTTGTATACGTCAGATGAGTGACAATGACATCCGAAATTTTCTATCCGCAACTGTACTACCAAGTAATCTACATATACATATAATTTAAAATCCCTATTTTAGCTATATTTTAATAAAAACGTAACTTTTAAGTCAATTGGGGAAATTTTAAAATAATTTGCTGATTTTGGGAAAATTTGTACGGTTGAGCGGCGAAATGTAACTAAGAATATCTGGCAACACTAGCCTCATCAAGCATTTTCAAAGTTCCTTCCTCTAAAATACCACGAAACTAAAACTACAAATTCGTTATTATTTTGGCAATTTCGAGTGAGCATTTTCAATCCGGAACATAGGAAGTTAGTACGCCTATATTGATATTTGATTAAGATAATATTAAAAACATCAAAAAATAGATTCAAATATTAATTTAAATTTAAAAATTTAAATAATTAATTTAATTTTAAGTATTTTTAAATTTTAGGAATAATAGACAAATCAATACTTTTAATTAAATTTTTAAATTTAAATTAACATTTAAATTTATTTTTTGATGTATTTAATATGATTTTAATTAAAAATGTCATATTCTAATCTCCTATGTTCCGGATTGAAAATGGTGAGCATTTTCCGGATTGAAAATGGTGAGCATTTTCAATCCGGATATCCGCGGTATACAGAACGTTCAATTTGAACCGTTCTCCATCCTTAACTTTTTTATTTTTAAAGATAGGAATTCGGTTAAATTAGCAAAGATTCTCTAATTGTCATGCTGATTCTAAATTTCTAATCTAAAAAATAATTTGCTAGTTGTCAAAAGATTTGTGAAATTGTATTTTTTTAATAGCAATGTGGAATTTTTTGTAATTCATTCAGTAGAGATTTTCTTTCTTTTTACGGAGATACAAAAATTTCTTAAATCTACTTCAAAAATAACGAAATAATTCACAAAAGTCATTTTCGAGTAAGTAGGCCATGTTCACCTATAAAATGAAGTTGCCTGAATAATTGTCTAATGATATCAGAATAATGTGTACGTAAACAACAAATGAATGAAAGAAAACATCGTCATTAATTTGCTCTGAATTTAAGTTATAAAAAATAATTAAAATGAATAATTTTCCGCATCTTATACCAATTTTTTTTTCAATTTGTTTACAAAATAATACCATAAATAAAAAATTATTTCCACATGGGTAGGCCTTGTTCATTATAAAATCAAGTTGTTTAAAATCCAAATAATTGACAAAAAATACCTTCCTGTGCACGTAAACAACAAAGAAACGAAAAAATGCATGGTCATTAGCAATTTTCTTTTCAAATTATTTATATTAATTAAAATAAACAATTTTATTAAAGAAAACGGTGCAAATTAAAAAATATGTGTATTTTCAAATGAATAGACTACGTTTATGGCGGATTGAATACGAGTATAACTAACTACGCTAATTTCCTCGAACACTGTAGTCATAGGTCAGCAAGTAATCCCGTGGCATTTTAAATTAGTTGTTTTCATATTAGAGTTTTGACTAACCCTTATGTCTTCAATTAGAAGATTTTTCTACTGTCGTCAAATATATATATCTTGACGTTTCAATTTTGACAGATGGTCAATCGTTAATTGAATCAATTAAGCTTAAGACTCTGATTTTATTTTTCTGAATAATTTTGAATTGCACCGTATGACGAGCGAAACCTGGCAGGCATTTGACAATAGTTGCAATCGTACTCGAAATATTTACATTTTAGCGTTTCCCATTTCAACAATTTGATTGAAAATATTGCATCGCCAAAAATGTTTTTATTTCTTAAGTGCTTGTCAGTAATTAATTCTCTCAGTTAAAGCTATAGTCACATTGCAGCAGCGGATGTATTTAGTAAAATGTTACGGAATTGGAGAAACTGCTTACGACCATTGATAAATTTAATGTAAAATATCCTGTCATTCATGTTACAATTAATACGTTAAAAAACATAGTTCAAAAATTTGTATATCGTTAAGTAACATATTTCGGGAATTTAGGTAGAGGGTAGAAAAGTGGGTATAGGTGGATGGAAAGTACATTGAGTAATTTTTTCCATATTTAAAACTAATAAAAATTTTAGTAATAAGAAATGTGTAATGTAACAGGCCAAATTAATTGCGGTTTCAACTTTTTTTTATAAAGGGAGCACCTAAAACAAAAAATATAAAATCCTGTGTCACTCGACTATTGCAGAAAATCCGTGAACACACTGTATAATATGCTTGCATTAGATGGAAGGTAGTAAATTAACAAGTGATGCCGTAATGGAAGAAAGACAACCTAAACGACGGAATACTCGAATATCATACTTCTTAAACAATATTTAAAGCGATGTACACTCATTAATTTCAGTGAAGGACATAATGAGATGTAAATTAAAAAAATTAATATGTGAAACTTTTCTTAAATCGTTTGTGCTAAGTTTTAGAAGTTCTTTGGACCCCGCGCAAACTGCAGATTTTCTATCGGCCGATAGTTTATTCTGGATCAAGTTACGAGAAGTGTGATTACGTGGCCTATAATAATTTAATGTACAGCCACGTATCACATTTCTCGTAGCTTGATGCAGAATAAACTATCGGCCAATAGTAAATCTGCAGTCTGCGTGGGCTCTTAATCTTTCCTGTTGAGAACAGAGGGATTCTTTCTCATATTTCGAAAAAGTTTAAACGTCAAGAATAAATATTAAAAATTTTATTTTATAAAAATACCTGTGTACAAAAATATTAAAATCAATGTAATGAAACCGAAAATTTTTCTCAGGACTTTACAACCATGGAACGAGGTTTATCTCAGGAGAATATTTAAGGAGGAAAATTGAATTCTGGGTGATATTTGCTTTAAGGTATTTAAGATAATTTTTTTTATTTATTTGGATCTGATTTAAGTGTGTGTTTTGCAGTACCAATCCCAATGGTTCGTGTTAAAAATAATATTCGCTTGGAAACCCGTCATACTCGAAAAACGGAGACGTCTTCGGTCAACAATCGAAGTTACAAGCTACGAATATTATCAGGTACACAAGTACTAAATAAATTTCTAGAATATTGAATTTATATTATTGATTTGGTAGGTTTCAAAGTAAGCGTCTTGAGGAATTTTAACTTCAATCGTCGCTGTCAAGTGAAATTCGTTCTCATCTGAGGCGGAAGTATGATACAAAAGGTGAATAATATTACCACTTTTATAGTAAATTATATGTTATGCCTGTTTTAGACGGTCATATTTCTTGAACAAATTTGTGACAAAGTGAGAGAGATAAGCTACCACAGTGAATGTTGATTGGTTGAATTGGCACTTCGTAACAAATTTGATACAAAAATATGACCCTCTAAAACAGGCATTAAATATAAATTTTAATTATATGTTAAATATAATTTTCAATTAAAAAAAAATCAAATTGAATAAATTAACTGTGATTTTTGATTTTGTTGCAGTAACTTCACTAAAGTAAACATTACTAAATTAAATTTTCTTATTTCAGCTTTGAGTGTCTTTTTGAATATTTTCCCAGTAAAGAATCTGCGAAAATAAAATTACACGAGAGTTCTCATTAGTCAGGGTTGCGCGATAAATGGAGTTTGGTGAGTACCAATTTTTTATATCGAATATGTTGCGAATTTATACTGTAGAGCAGGGGTGGGCAACCTTTTGTAAATAAGGAGCCAGAACGAATTCCATGTTTCGTCCGCGGGCCGTATACAGCGTGCATCATTGGTATAGATTTCTTCAATAGCTCCTTAACTATTAATTATAAAAGAAAATATCTTGCACAAAAGTTATCGCTTATAATGAGTTCTATTTTAGTAAATTATTTTCCTATACGCAGCATGTTCCATAAGTGTGTTATCCACTAAACTTATATTTTTTTTTAAATTAAACATTTTTTATTCAGCAACTATAGTTCTAAATCGAAGCATTCACAATATGCAGCTATTCAATCGGATGAAAGAGCTAAAATGTAGAAGTATTTTATCCACAAGTAACGGTCAAAAAAATTAGTTCTACAGTGCATAACAAATTATAAATATCGTGTAGAATAACTTCTGTAGTTAATAGTAGCATTTTCCATGCACGTTTGCTCACAAAAGATTGAAACTTAAATTTTCTCAAAATATTCAGATGGGACGCCTGTATATTTTGATACATTTGAATAGCTCTTCAAATTCTATTTCTAATATACATACGTAAAATGCATTGGTCTAAAGTCTAAAGCATACGGTTTTCGAGATATCTGCATTTATAGTTACAACTTCTGTTAAGAACCATTCTTCAAGAAAATAAACAAAAAGAAAGGTTAGAATTATATTTATCTGTTAAATCTAAATGAAATATTGAAGTTTTAATCGGTGTCTTGAATACTGTTGAATATCTGCTAATGTTTTCTACCTGATTTTTGCATACGTTGCTCTCATTTTATTTTTTAAATATTGAGTCGCATTTGGTTGGATTTTAAATTTAAAAAAGTAATGTTAAAGGTTAATGACAACAAGAAGTGCACTGATTCATTATCATCTATATGCAAGTCAATTCCTGAACGAAATGTCATTTCTATGACCTCTAAGTCTATTAATAATAATAATAATAATTCATTTATTTACCATGTTACAAATGTGTCGGTTTCGTCAATTATTACATTACAGAGAGAAAATACTATATTACAAAAACTTAAAAAGAGACATTGGCAATCATAATTAACTACTTGTCTACTTGTCGACAGAAAGAAAAGAACTGCTGCAGTGAGTAAAAAACATTAGATTTTAGATAATTCTTGACTGCCAGTTTAAATTACATAAGTGAATTTTTATTCTGAATTGAATTTGGTAGACTCTGAAAGATTCTTAAACCTAAAACATCTGGTGACATCATTGTTGTTTTTAATCGACAATATGGCACATAAAAATGACTATTATGTCTCGTACGATAATCATGAAATTCCTTATTTGTAGTAAATTTATTTTTATTAATATGTACATATGAACACATTTCATATTTGAAAATTCCTGTTAATGTCAATACACCTAAAGATTTAAGATATTTCTGCAAGATTTTTGCTGATTAACACCAACTATAATACGCAGTATTCTTTTTTGACAGCGAAACACATTTAAAGAATGGGAACAATTACCCCAAAAGCATATCCCATAGCGCAATCTACTCTATCTCTATTTGCGAATAATACAACATTAATAACTGGGATTCCGTGAGCATTGGCCGAAGCCTTCTAAACAAATAACTAGCAGAATTCATCTTAGATATAATGTAGTCACAATGATTCCACGTTAAATTTTTATCACAATACAGTCCTAGAAACTTAATACAGTCACATGTTAAGCCGCGTCCACACATATTACAGAACTTTGTAACGTAACAAATTTTCATGTTCGACGAAAAATTACGCTCAAATGTTACAAGGAACATTGAAAATCCCCGTCCACATATACACGGTGTCTGAGACCACCCGTACACCCATTTTATTTTGGAAACAGAGCATTTTAAAGAAAAATGTTTCAGACAAAAGCTGTATGGTTTCGAGGGGGCCATAACATGGTACCATGGTTGTTTGACCTTGAATAGTCGTTTGAAAGTCATATGAAGGTAACCTTAAATTTTTTACATATTCTTATAGCCTACCTCGAGATCTTTCCAAAACACCATAATAAAATATTTTTTTATTAAGTATTTTTCGAATTATAAGACTTCAAATTTGCAGTATTTTGATAAAAATACTTACAAAATATCTCGCTGAGTCGCGCTCGGTTCTTACCCTGACTGATCCGCCTTGAATGTAAGATAAGATTATTGGAAAGAAAATCTTTTGCGAGATATTTTGTAAGTATTTTTATCAAAATACTGCAACTTTGAAGTCTTATAACTCGAAATATACTTAATACAAAATATTTTATTATAGTGTTTTGGAAAGATCTCGAGGTAAGCTATAAGAATATGTAAAAATATGTAGGGTGTCCAATTTAAAAAATTGAAGGTTACCTTCATATGACCTTCAAACGACTATTCAAGGTCAAACAAATGGTGCCATCTTATGGCCCCCTCGAAACCATACAACATTTGTCTGAAACATTTTTCTTTAAAATGTCCTGCTTCCGAAATAAAAGGGCTGTACGGGTGGTCTCAGACACCCTGTATAACAATACTTCGTAACACAACGCGTTCGCGAACAAATTGGACGGTACTGTGTAACGCTGTTGTGAAACATCGTTATGCAACAAACGTGTTTGCAACGGCGTTCACTGCGATCCATTCAATGTCGGTATTTTGACGACACATCAAAGGAAAATACAGTATGGTTCATTTCTCATCTACACATCCCTGTATTTTTTTTTGTATTTATTAACGAATCGATTTTAAGCTTTCGCCAGTTGTATGTAAATTCTCTTCAAACAGACGTTATTCAATTTTAAAACCTTTTGTATTGCAAGCCATGGCCTACTACGGTTGAAAACAAATTTCAAAAATTAAAAAAAAAAAATATGTAGTAGGTCTTGTTTAATCAAAAAAGTTATTAAGACAAGTTGTTTAGAACTGCGAAATAACCCCAAATTCACCCAATTTGGGTGAAAATTTGTAATTGTTTTAAACAATTAAATATTTCAGTTAAATCGGATTTATTATTTTACAGAACACTGAAACTGACTAACTAAAACACTGAGAACTAAAAAAAAAACAGCAATGAACATATTTCCTACAGAACTCATATTTATTTAAATGCAGCAAATTTTTCTTATTTAAAACTATGAACCATTCTCATATTTTTAATAGAGCAAATTTTTTAATTTTTTCAAATTTAAATTTTGCTTTCAATAAAACTCATTTTGAATGTAAATTATGAACAAGTTTATAGTAAAAATTTTGTGTTGCCTTCTGCCTTCGTATCAAATTTGAATTTACAAAACTTATTAGTGCGAATTTCACTGACGATTTGCTTGTATAATATCTAAAATAACTCATTAAAAAATGTTAATTGTCACCTATTTATTGGCAAAAATGTAAATAGTTTTTACTTAAATGTTTGTTTTGTCCATTTGATTATATTCTTTTATTATTCTTCTTTATTCTATATTATTAGAGTACCTATACATTTCAACACGCCTAATTCTTGTGATGCTGCTTTTGTCACAAATAAAGTATTTTATAATTTGTTATTGAGAAAGTTATTTTTAAGCTGGTAGATACACACTGAATTTCTTTCTCCTATGCCATTTTTCCAATTATTCTTTCAAGTTCATCGATATTAAAACTAACCTTAGCATTGAGATCTCCAATTATTATAAGTGTTTTTTTTAACTGGATATTCATTACACTATTTATATAAATCTTCAAACTCGGCTACTGTGAGCAAAGCATTGGATTATTGCGAGTTTGTTTTCATTTAGGTTTACTCTTGCCTTGGTAATTATGTCATCAGCTAGATATTATCAGCGCATTTCTATGCTATTATTGTTATCATATATTAGAAGAGGAAAGGAAAATATTAGAAGAGGAAATCCTCTCCTTTGCTTTTCCACCTTGCTTCATTTATTCCTAATACGTTTATTCTATAGCTTTCCATTTTTCTGGTGATTTGTTCTAGTTTTCTTTCTTGAGTTACAGTTCCTACATCTTCACTATTTTCTTTTTTCTACAGTCTTTGTGACCATATTTAGTCAACCTAGTAACTTTGAATTTAATGGGTGGTATGCATAAAACGAAGTACATGCTAATACTTCAAGCACCTACTTCGAAAGTGAAGTTCCTACTACAGTAAAGTAGTATTTACTATGCGAACTAGTAGATACTAGAGCACAAGAGCACATAGAGGTTTTTACTTCACTGTAGAAGCACCTACTGTAGTATCTACTTCAAAGCCTCAGATTCATTTTAATAGTAAATACTACTGCAGCGTAGTAACCTGTGAGCAAATAAAAATCAGATTAGAGCAGGCGGTGCAAAGAAAATGTATGTCTGTGATTAAATAAAAAGTCAATAAATTTGACAGTCCATGAATGTATTACATTCATTAATTCAGTTAATCACAGACATACATTTTCTTTGCACCGCCTACTCTAATCTGATTTTTATTTGCTCACTTTTTATTTACTATGTGCTGTAGTATAAACTTTGCTTTCGTAGTATATGCTTCAGGCTGCAATAGGTACTTTATGTAATAGAAGATACTTCGAAGAATATACTAATTTGAGAAGTATTAGCATCTACTTCGTTTTATGCATACCACCCAATGTCTTTCGTGTTCGTCGTTGTTATATTCCATTAGTTTTTATCTCCACTATTTCCTTTTTTGATTTCATCTTCATTGTACGTCGTTTATATACAGGGTGCTGCATTGATGAACGCTGAACGATGAAATTTGATAGAAATAAAGCCAAGTTACTTTGATGTTTTCCAGTCATTTATTTTAACATTCACTGATAAAGGCCGTGCTGATAGTGTGATATAAATTGAATTTGGTTACTGAATCTTTTGAATATTTTGAACCTGAGCAAGTGAAAAATTCTCAAACTGCATAGACAGATTCACGTTGAAGAGTACTTTAAAAAACCTAAATGGAATTTTGTAAAATAATTAGGGAAGCCAATATTTGAACACCTCTAACTTAACATGGGATTTCCTATGTTGCGTTTTTCAATGCAGCAGCTTGTATATACATTTTGCCGAATCCAATTTTCACTATTTCTGCCTTTTCCTTTCTCTGGGTCTCTTTTGTATCTCTAGTTTCTTTGAAGTGAGAACACAATCTTTGAATACAGCTTGGGATTTTATACTGCGCCTAATTTGTTCTTACATATATACTACTCAACAAACGAACTGGACTACTTAAAAAATTGGTATTAAACTTAGACTACACTGATAAAAATTATTCTGTAAAATTACTAAGAAAAACATTGGTTTTTTGTTACCTATGATTTTCCTAGTAAATTTACAGTTGTTAGAAGGGAAGTGTAAAATTCAATTTCATATGTTTTATTTAGTACTTTTACACATTCTTGGTAATCTTCCGTGGTATTTACCAGGGGAACTACGTAAATTTACAGAATGCATTTTATTTTACCTATATTTTCCAGTAATTTCTAGTAATTTTACCACAACACTTATAATCATTAAGAAAATTTACACGCGTTCTCTGTAAATACACATACTTCAATAGTTTAGTGTAAATAATTCAATATTTTCAAATTAAAATTACATATTATTGTAATTTTGAGTTACAGTTTACTATTAATACATAAAGTGTGCAACATTTTACAAGAATTAAGGAAAAATAAATGTAATTTTATGTAAAATTCAAATCATTAGTCAATCTATATAAAATCACATCAATATTCTATGTAAAAATATGTGTAGTTTTACTTCCATTTTTATCAGTGTAAATGAGAAAAAAACGAAATAACTACAGCGTTATGTAATTAAGTAGGTAACAATCTATAAATTATTAACAAATTTTTGACAAATGATCCACATAATATTTAATAAGTGATTCAAGAGTTATAATTAATTTGTATTTTTGCAAAAATCAAGAACGCAATCCATTAGGCGCCCCTGTTTTGCTTGCGTATCTGGAAAGTGCAACGTTCGCCATGCGCTCGCTATTTACGGCTATTTCTGTGAAGAAAATTCTTTAATAATGCAATTTTCTTAATTAAACCAAATCTCATAATTTGTACAATTTTCAAAAATGTAATTACCTATTCTTAATAATAAAAGAAAAATAGGTAGGTTTCGAATTTCGAATTTCTCGACAACATATTTTTCACTTCTGACGAAGCTGTCGAACGACGGTGAAACGTAAAGTGTTATAGTGCGCGATTTAGTGTCCGCTTAAAAGATTTTGTGATACAAATTTCATCGGACAAGAACCAACTGTAAAAAGGAATTACGATGAAAAATATCTTTCTTTGATGTGTCGTCAAAATACCGACATTTGAATGAACGCCGCACAATGGTCAATATGCGGAAAAAACCCATTTTTTTCAAAATGCTGCAAAGAGCATTTTGATTTTAAATTAGTAATTCTTAATGATTAACTGATGTATATTGACAAAATAATCAGATATATTTCCATATTGCATTCTTATATAAGCCCTTAAAGTCGCCTGAGTTGTAATGCTTACTGACAGTGTAAAAATTCATCAAATTTTTATACGAATTGCTCTTACCATGTTATTACTACATTAAAGAAATATTTTTTAATGAATAGCAGCACTATTAAAGAATATGTTATGCTGAATAAAAATAATTATTTCAATTGTTGTGCCATTACATAGAGGACTCGAAGAATTGTTGAAAAATGTTTTGTGAAAAAATTTAATAGAGCATAATTTTTGAGCTCCGTCGACCGCTATGTTCTAACCTATTTTTCTGCATACATTAGACTTCTAATTAAGTAATAAAATACTTTTTTCTACTTTGCGTTCACAATGAATTCATTGTGACACCAAAAACAGTTTCACAATGAAGCTCATTGTGAAACTGTTTTTGGGGAAATTTTAGTCAATTTTTAATTGAAAATATTTAATAGATTTTACAAAATAACTCATTATTTATTTGTTACTTAATAGAATACTCACAATGAAGCTGAATAAGACAAATTAATAACTGGTTAATGTGACTTTTGATTAAAACGAAAGATTTTCAGTGTTGCCACGCATTGCAACTAAAATTCCCCATATATTAAGGAGATCCAATTTTTGACAGTATTTTTCATATTTTTGTTCAATAAGTGACGCAAAGTAGAAAAAATAGTATATTATACACGTTTCACAAGAGGCATTGTAACACTCGTTCCGTTGGGGCACTCCTAGCTCGCTACGCTTCGCTAGTCGTACCCCAACCCCACTCGTGTTACAATAAGCCTTCTTGTGAAACTTGTATAATAATATACTATTTAGCTGCGACCACTTGCGACCCTCGTTTTAGGTTACAGTTGTTCTAATATTTGACATACTGTAAATATCGCTTCAACTGTCGACCTGTTGATGTGAAACCTTTGTTGTTCATCCAGTGCCTTAGTTTCTAAGTTCTTATGGTGTTAAAAATATGTATAAGTTTCTATTTCGTTTTAGATTTAGATTTTTAATAATTAATTTTTTTTTAATTCGGCTTAATTTTCACTCATTTTATTTTATTCATTTAAAGACATAATGCATCAAAAAAAGTAAAATAAATTAAAAATGATAACGGACAATGATAATTTCAAAAATAATTAGTTTTTTCCGCATCTCTATAGAACCTAAACCGCCGTCGAGAACACATTTGTTGCAGAGCGATGTTTCACAACAGCGTTACACAGTACCGTTCAACTCGTTCGCGAACGTGTTGTGTTACAAAGTTTTGTTATATGTCTGGACGCGGCTTTATATGTCTGGACGCGGCTTTAGGTGATCATGATTAATTACTAAATCTAAGTCATTTAGGTTGCGATTAAAAATTACGTAGGATGTTTTTTCAGGATTTAAATACAAGTCGTTTGCACTAAACCAAGACCAAAACTTCTTCACATTTCCCGTGCAACACATCCTTAAGGTGCAGATTGACATGCGAGAAAATTTGCGCGAGTTCTGTCCAACACTGATGTCGCTAATGTAAGTAGGATTGCGAGTCGACTCACTGGAATGACTGCAAGATCTCGCGCGAGATTCTTTCTTGCCAGTCTAAATAGGCATAATTGTAGCTTCGCCATTTATTACTTAATTTTCAGTTTGTTTCGATATTTCGGCAACAACAATGCGAGTTTAACATGTCAGACGAGAAGAAGATGTAAGACATGCGGAAATAAAAATTTTAATTTCACTCTATGAAGAAAACCCCGAACTGTGGAATATTCAGTCAGTAAATTACAGAATCTACAATTTGCGTGTTTAGACGGGCAAGAAAGAATCTAGCGCGAGATCCTGCAGACATTCCAGCGAGTCGACTCGCAACCCTATTTACATTAGCGACATTAGTGTCGGACAGAACTCGCGCAAGTTTTCTCGCATGTCTATCTGCACCTTTACAGTTATCAGAGATCACAAGCGATGTGTCATCAGCATGTATAGTGAAAGCAGTTTCCTTGCTTACTTTATCCAAATTATTTATATAAAGTTTAAAAAGTATTGGACCTAAGGCTGTTCCTTGCGGGACTTCAATGTTCACATATTCAGGTTTGGATTCGGTACTTGCAGACTGAAGTTTATCTGCATGTGTAATGGAAACATATTACCTTCTGTCCACCACAAATGATCTTATCCACTCCAAACCAACCCCTTTGATACCCAAATCGAATAACTTATTCAGCAATATATTGTGATTGATGCAATCGAATGCCCTGCTGAGGTCACAGAAGATCCCAAGAGGACATTCTCTTGCCTCTAAGGCAAAAAGTCAAGTAAGGCAATTAAGGCAATTAAATCCCGAATCTTTTAGATCCTTAAGTTATTTACTGTAATGATGTGTAATGTACCTTATATTTGGACTCCAAATAACGACTCAATAAATAAAATTGCTGATATCAATGAAAAAATATAAGTAAATATCTTCATAGTTTTAAAATTATATTTTGAAGAATTTTGTTTGTATTTTAGGAATTAGTTGATTTTATGTTCTCAGATTACTTATAAAAGCTATTATTTCGTTTAGATTTAATAAACTATTATGATTTTGTCCTTTCCTTTTTGTTAATTTTCTTTAAATATGGTTCTTATTAGAAGTTGGAACTCTGAGTGCAAATATGTTGAAAACCATAAGCTTCAAGCCAATACATTTTACATATGTTAAAAATAGAATTTGAACATCTATTCAAATATGTTAAAATATTTTCTCTCATTTAAAATTTTTGAGAAAATTTAACTACATTGTTTTTGTGCAAACGCATATGCAAAATGTTACTATTACTCATAGAGATTATTCTACTAGATATTTATTGTTAGTTACGCACAGTAAAAATAATTTTTTTCACCACTAATTATGAATAAAATACTTCTACATTTCAGCTCTTTCATTCAATTGAATAGCTGTATATCGCGAATGCTTTGATTTAGAACTATGTATAGTTGCTTAATAAAAAATGTTTACTCTTAAGAGATCTATCGTAATATCGTAAAAATTTGTACATTGTAATTATTATTTTTGAGAAAGTGCATTAAACAGTAATTGCAAAAGAGCACAAATGTTGCTGGATTTTATCCGAACATGCCAACTAAGAAATACGAATTGTTAAAAAGATGATAAAACAAACTAAGTAAATCTATAGCATTCAGTCTTGATACCAGGAAGGCTAATATGTCAAAAGAAGATATATGTAGTGTCATGTAGTGACTTTAAATATCTTGAATTGCTGTCACATGGCCAAAGTTCAGATCGAGTAACGTTTGACGAATCAAATAATTTCTTTATACATACCATCTGTAAAAGTACTGCTACTTAACTATCGCTTAGCAGAAGTATTATATAAAAAAATTTAAAATGATAAATTTGTAGTATTCATAAATCAATATTCTGTGATTTTTGTTTTACTGAAATCGGATTATTAATAACAGAGTTTTAGCGTCTATCCCAAGACAGTCGGTAAATTTTAAACTATTTCTTTCTACAGACTTTCCATCGACTACAAGGATCATCAAATCTAATCTCCGAAATGTGAGAGAAAATCGACTTAATTTCTAGGGGTCCTTAAAATTGTTGTAGAGATCTCACGCATAATAATGAAAAGGTGAGTCCAAGCATTTAATCTTTTTAGGAAAATACTAATACAATTTTCTTGTTTCAGTGTTGCATTGTGCGGTGCGAGTCTTATAGGTAATTTTTCTATATATAATTCTAAATATGAATTAATTTTAATTTTGTTTTAGTGACGAGTGTAGTGTAGTGACTGACATTGGATTCAAGTTAACGGCAAGTAGAACGGCACGCTTCGATAAAAGGTAGGGTAAGTATTATGAATAATTATTTTTTTGGACAATTTCATTTATTCTTGTTTAATTTTAGTCCCACGTCGGGTTCCAGATTGGGTTGCAGCACGGTGAGTACGTGTAAAATGTTCTTTTGTTCTTATTTGAAGTGACAGTGGTAAGTTTGTGCCGAGATTTGATTTTTATAGGTAAGTATGAATAATATTCTGTGAATAGGTAAGTGAAATTGATATCAAATATATGCGACACTGTCGCGGGAATATCATTTCTTTATTATAAGTTTTAAAGATTTTCTTTCTACAGACCTTTTATGAACTACAAGGATGATGAAATCTAGTTTCCTAAATGTGAGATAGAGAACCGGCTTAATTTCCAGAATGGTTGTAGAAACCTCACAGATAGCAATGGAGAGGTAAATAACACATTAAATTTTTTACGAAAATACCAATACAATTATGCTTGTTTCAGTATACCCATATTTCAGTGTTGCATTGTGCGGTATGAGTTTTATAGGTAATTTTTCAATATATAATTCTAAATAGGAATTAATTTTAATTTTGTCTTAGTGACTAGTGTAGTGTTGAGTTGTGACTGACATTGGACCCAAGTTAACGGCAAGTAGAACGGCACGCTTCGATAAAAGGTAGGGTAAGTATTATGAATAATTATTTTTTTGGACAATTTCATTTATTTTTGTTTAATTTTAGTTCCACGTCGGGTTCCAGATTGGGTTGCAGCGCGGTGAGTACGTCTGAAATTTTCTTTTGTTATTATTTTTGCTGCTAACATTTTACTTATTTGAAGTGACAGTGGTGAGTTTGTGCCGAGATTTGATTTTTATAGAAAAGTATGAATAACATTCTGTAAATAGGTAAGTGACTCTATATCTTTCAAGACTATACCCCATCCAAAGTCACAGTTGAAGTTGTACAGTTACACATTTTCAATCTTTTTCTTGCCTTAACTAAATACTACCATAACTTCAGCTATGATCTCAACTGGTCATATGGTAGGGGATTTTACTACAATTTTTAAATTCGTATATCTCAGATTTTAATTTTCTGTAAATTTCTTTTTTTATTTTTGCTGCTAACATTTTACTAATTTGAAGTGACAGTGGGAAGCTTGTGCCGTAATTTGATTTTTATAGGAAAGTATGAATAATATTCTGTGAATAGGTAAGTGACTCTATATCTTTCAAGATCATACCCCATAATATTTTACTAATCTGATATGACAGTGGCAAGTTTGTGCTGAGACTTGATTTTTATAGGAAAGTATGAATAATATTCTGCGAATAGGTAAGTGACTCTATATCTTTCAAGACCATACCCCATCCAAGGTCACAGGTGAAGTTGTACAATTACACATTTTCAATCTTTTTCTTGCCTTAACTAAATACTATCATAACTTCAGCTATGATCTCAACTGGTCATATGGTAGGGGATTTTACTACAATTTTTAAATTCGTATATTTCAGTTTTTCAGTTTCTGCAAATTTCCTTATTTATTTTTGATGCTAACATTTTACTAATTTGAAGTGACAGTGGGAGGTTTGTGCCGTGATTTGACTTTTATAGGAAAGTATGAATAATATTCTGTGAATAGGTAAGTGACTCTATATCTTTCAAGATCATACCCCATAATATTTTACTAATCTGAAATGACAGTGGCAAATTTGTGCCGCGATTTGACTTTTATAGGAAAGTATGAATAATATTCTGTGAATAGGTAAGTGACTCTATATCTTTCAAGATCATACCCCGTAACATTTTACTAATCTGAAGTGACAGTGGCAAGTTTGTGCAGTGATTTGATTTTTATAGGAAAGTATGAATAATATTCAGTCAATAGGTAAGTGACTATATCTTTCAAGATCATACCCCGTATCATATTACTAATCTGAAGTGACAGTGGCAAGTTTGTGCAGTGATTTGACTTTTATAGGAAAGTATGAATAATATTCTATGAATAGGTAAGTGACACTATATCTTTCAAGATCATACCCCATAACATTTTACTAATTTGAAGTGACAGTGGCAAGTTTGTGCAGTGATTTGATTTTTATAGGAAAGTATGAATAATATTCAGTCAATAGGTAAGTGACTCTATATCTTTCAAGATCATACCCCATAATATTTTACTAATCTGAAATAACAGTGGCAAGTTTGTGCAGTGATTTGATTTTTATAGGAAAGTATGAATAATATTCAGTCAATAGGTAAGTGACTATATATCTTTCAAGATCATACCCCATAATATTTTACTAATTTGAAGTGACAGTGGCAAGTTTGTGCAGTGATTTGATTTTTATATAAAAGTATGAATAATATTCAGTCAATAGGTAAGTGACTCTATATCTTTCAAGATCATACCCCATAATATTTTACTAATCTGAAATGACAGTGGCAAGTTTGTGCCGCGATTTGACTTTTATAGGAAAGTATGAATCATATTCTGTGAACAGGTAAGTGACTCTATATCTTTCAAGATCATACCCCATAATATTTTACTAATCTGAAGTGACAGTGGCAAGTTTGTGCTGAGATTTGATTTTTATAGGAAAGTATGAATAATATTCTGCGAATAGGTAAGTGACTCTATATCTTTCAAGATCATACCCATAACATTTTACTAATTTGAAGTGACAGTGGCCAGTTTGTGCAGTGATTTGATTTTTATAGGAAAGTATGAATAAAATTCTGAGTGTAGGTAAATGAGTCTATATATTTCGATGTAATACCCCGTCACAGTTTCCTAATTTGAAGTGACAGTGGCCAGTTTGTGCAGTGATTTGATTTTTATAGGAAAGTATGAATAATATTCTGTGAATAGGTAAGTGACTCTATATCTTTCAAGATCATACACCAAAACATTTTACTAATTTGAAGTGACAGTGGCAAGTTTGTGCCGAGATTTGATTTTTATAGGAAAGTATGAATAATATTCTACGAATAGGTAAGTGACTCTATATCTTTCAAGATCATACCCCATAATATTTTACTAATCTGAAATGACAGTGGCAAGTTTGTGCTGAGCTTTGATTTTTATAGGAAAGTATGAATAATATTCTGGGAATAGGTCAGTGACTCTATATCTTCCAAGACCATACCCCATCCAACATTTTACTAATTTGAAGTGACAGTGGCAAATTTGTGCAGTGATTTGATTTTTATAGGAAAGTATGAATAATATTCTGTGAATAGGTAAGTGACTCTATATCTTTCAAGATCATACCCCATAACATTTTACTAATTTGAAGTGACAGTGGCCAGTTTGTGCAGTGATTTGATTTTTATAGGAAAGTATGAATAATATTCTGTGAATAGGTAAGTGACTCTATATCTTTCAAGATCATACCCCATAACATTTTACTAATTTGAAGTGACAGTGGCCAGTTTGTGCAGTGATTTGATTTTTATAGGAAAGTATGAATAATATTCTGTGAATAGGTAAGTGACTCTATATCTTTCAAGATCATACCCCATAACATTTTACTAATTTGAAGTGACAGTGGCAAGTTTGTGCAGTGATTTGATTTTTATAGGAAAGTATGAATAATATTCTGTGAATAGGTAAGTGACTCTATATCTTTCAAGATCATACCCCATAATATTTTACTAATCTGAAATGACAGTGGCAAGTTTGTGCCGAGATTTGATTTTTATAGGAAATTATGAATAATATTCTGTGAATAGGTAAGTGACTCTATATCTTTCAAGATCATACCCCATAACATTTTACTAATTTGAAGTGATAGTGAGAGGTTTGTGCCGTGATTTGATTTTTATAGGAAAGTATGAATAATATTCTGTGAATAGGTAAGTGACTCTATATCTTTCAAGATCATACCCCATAACATTTTACTAATTTGAAGTGAAAGTGGGAGGCTTGTGCCGTGATTTGATTTTTATAGGAAAGTATGAATAATATTCTGTGAATAGGTAAGTGACTCTATATCTTTCAAGATCATACCCCATAACATTTTACTAATTTGAAGTGACAGTGGCAAGTTTGTGCAGTGATTTGATTTTTATAGGAAAGTATGAATAATATTCTGTGAATAGGTAAGTGACTCTATATCTTTCAAGATCATACCCCATAACATTTTACTAATTTGAAGTGACAGTGGCCAGTTTGTGCAGTGATTTGATTTTTATAGGAAAGTATGAATAATATTCTGTGAATAGGTAAGTGACTCTATATCTTTCAAGATCATACCCCATAATATTTTACTAATTTGAAATGACAGTGGCAAGTTTGTGCCGAGATTTGGTTACTATAGGAAAGTATGAATAATATTCTGTGAATAGGTAAGTGACTCTATATCTTTCAAGATCATACCCCATAACATTTTACTAATTTGAAGTGATAGTGAGAGGTTTGTGCCGTGATTTGATTTTTATAGGAAAGTATGAATAATATTCTGTGAATAGGTAAGTGACTCTATATCTTTCAAGATCATACCCCATAACATTTTACTAATTTGAAGTGACAGTGGCAAGTTTGTGCAGTGATTTGATTTTTATAGGAAAGTATGAATAATATTCTGTGAATAGGTAAGTGACTCTATATCTTTCAAGATCATACCCCATAATATTTTACTAATCTGAAGTGACAGTGGCAAGTTTGTGCAGTGATTTGATTTTTATAGGAAAGTATTAATAATATTCTGTGAATAGGTAAGTGACTCTATATCTTTCAAGATCATACCCCATAATATTTTACTAATCTGAAATGACAGTGGCAAGTTTGTGCCGAGATTTGGTTTCTATAGGGAAGTATGAATAATATTCTGTGAATAGGTAAGTGACTCTATCTTTCAAGATCATACCCCATCCAAGGTCACAGTTGAAGTTGTACAATTACACATTTTCAATCTTTTTCTTGCCTTAACTAAATACTACCGTAACTTCAGCTATGATCTCAACTGGTCATATGGTAGGGGATTTTACTACAATTTTGAAATTCGTATATCTCAGTTTTTCATTTTCTATAAATTTCTTTATTTATTTTTGGTGCTAACATTTTACTAATTTGAAGTGACAGTGGGAAGTTTGTGCCGTGATTTGATTTTTATAGGAAAGTATGAATGATATTCTGTAAATAGGTGACTCTATATCTTTCAAGATCATACCCCATAACATTTTACTAATTTGAAGTGACAGTGGCAAGTTTGTGCCGACATTTGATTTTTATAGGAAAGTATGTGACTCTATATCTTTTAAAACCATTCCCCATCCAAGGTCACAGTTGAAGTTGTACAATTACACATTACATTACATTCTTTTTTTTATTTTTACTGCTAACATTTTACTAATTTGAAGTGACAATTTAAGGTTTGTGCCGAGTTTTTATTTTTATAAGCAAGTATGAATAAAATTCTAAGAATGGGTGAGTAAATAATTCTATATCTTGAAAGACCGAACAGTCCCTGCAGAAATTGTACAATTATACATTCTAAAAGTTTTTCTTAACTTTACTAAAAAATACAAGCTATGATCTCAAACAGGTCAGGTGGTAGGGTGTCTTACTAATTTGTTTCTGAATTTCATATATCTTAACATTTTCCAGGTCGATATCGAATGTCATATGCGACACCGTCGCGGGAATATCATTTCTTTATTATAAGTTTTAAAGATTTTCTTTCTACAGACCTTTTATCAACTATAAGGATGATTAAATCTAGTTTCCTAAATGTGAGAGAGAAAACCGGCTTAATTTCCAAAATGTTTGTAGAAACCTCACAGGTAGCAATGGAGAGGTAAATAACACATTTAATTTTATTGCGAAAACCAATACAATCATTCTTGTTTCAGTGTACCCATATTTCCGTATTGCATTGTGCGGTGTGAATTTTATAGGTAATTTTTCAATAGATAATCCTAAATATGAATTAATTTTAATTTTTTGTTAGTGACTATTGTAGTGTTGTGTTGTGACTGGCATTGGACCCAAGTTAACGGCAAGTAGAACGGCACGCTTCGATAAAAGGTAGGGTAAGTATTATGAATAATTTTTTTTGACAATTTCATTTACTTTTGTTTAATTTTAGTCCCACGTCGGGTTCCAGATTGGGTTGCAGCGCGGTGAGTACGTCTGAGATTTTCTTTTATTATTTTTGCTGCTAACATTTTACTTATTTGAAGTGACAGTGGTAAGTTTGTGCTGAGACTTGATTTTTATAGGAAAGTATGAATAATATTCTGTGAATAGGTAAGTGACTCTATATCTTTCAAGACCATACCCCATCCAAGGCCACAGTTGAAGTTGTACAATTACACATTTTCAATCTTTTTCTTGCCTTAACTAAATACTACTATAACTTCAGCTATGATCTCAACCGGTCATGTGGTAGGGGATTTTACTACATTTTTAGATTCGTATATCTTAGTTTTTAATTTTCTGAAAGTTTGTTTTTTTTTTATTTTTGCTGCTAACATTTTTCTTATTTGAAGTGACAGTGGCAAGTTTGCGTCGAGTTTTGATTTTTATAGGAAAGTATGAATAATATTCTCTGAATAGGTAAGTGACTCTTATAAAAAGTGAGCAAATAAAAATCAGATTAAAGTAGGCGGTGCAAAGAAAATGTATGTCTGTGATTAACTGAATTATTTAATGTAATACATTCATGGACTGTCAAATTTATTGACTTTTCATTTAATCACAGACATACATTTTCTTTGCACCGCCTGCTCTAATCTGATTTTTAGTTGCTCACAGGTTATCTTTCAAGACCATACCCCATCCAAGGTCACAGTTGAAGTTGTATAATTACACATTTTCAATCTTTTTCTTACCTAAACCTAAACACGGTTATATATTTACATGTAATTCTATGTGTATTCATCAAAATTGCATATTTTTCGGTGTGATAACAGTAATTTCTACATGCAAATTTACATGTAAATAAATATAATGACAATAGAAGTTGTTCTATTCTTGGTTTTTCTAGGGATTGTATTTGCTGTTCGTGTTAATGGTCACAAACTATTGATATTTTAGGGAAGTTAGTCAACATAACAGATGTTTTATTTATTTTATATTTTTATTTTATATTTATGTTTATTATTTATAAAGATTTATATTTTTGTTCTACCTTCATTCAATTGTGACTATTTGATTAATTTTCAAGGTTTTACCAGCTTACATTTCTGACTACCAGCTTAAAAATACCAGTTTATCTGTTTTAAGTACTGAACGCCGATTTTACTGTGTAATACACAACAAATTGCATCTGAAAAAACATGTAGGGTGGGTTTACAGAAAGAAAATCAAATATTTAATTTCGAATTAAACTAATCATGATTAAGTTGCCATAAGAATTACATTGCGAACTGTCAAATTAACAACGTCATTAAAATTTGATTGCAATTAAATTTTCTGTAAACTGGCCCCTAGAAATACACGTATAATTACATGTAAAGAACCATATTGTAAATAGTACCACAGAATAACCAGAGTGCAAACTCTTGTGGTGGGGGTAGGTCACGCAAATCGTAAAATCGCCATTTTGGCAGGCTAGAATTTGATTAATTGCGTAGTGCACGGTTGTTAGGTTATGTTCGCGGGAAGCATTTGTAAATAAATTTCTGCATAAAAATGACTGGAAAGAAGA
Source organism: Dorcus hopei (assembly GCA_033060865.1). NCBI lineage: Eukaryota > Metazoa > Arthropoda > Insecta > Coleoptera > Lucanidae > Dorcus > Dorcus hopei. The sequence continues at coordinate 26,454,938 of CM065419.1, read as the reverse complement.
AAGCTGGTGATGTGTATGCAGTAAGAAATTGCAGCAACAAGCAGTGTCTTGGTAAACAGAGCTAAATTCTCGTTCTCACTTCATAGATAAAAGTGAAAATGTAATTTCAAAATTGGCGCCGCCAATGTCTAGTAGAGATGGGCAAAGTGACACTTTCGATCGAGTTGACTCTTTGCCGTTTCATTGGGAAGCTCTGTTCTCAGCCCGGCGCAGCAAGAGCTGAGAGCTGCTGTGCTGAACTACAGCGAGCTGCTTCATCGGCTCTTTTCATCGAGTCGACTCGGTGAGTCAACTCGCACATCTCTATTGTCTAGCCTGACAAAATGGCTGAAGGTCACCGAAATGTGTACCGAAAAGATCAAAGGTGCCGCCTAGAATTTGCATTCTGATTGTTAGATATTCTGTGGTAGTACCCAGCAGCTTCACTTAAACGTCAGTGTCAAAAAAGCGGCCATTCTGTTTAATACCCTTACGGAAATGTAATGTAATTTGCAAATTGGAAGGTGTCAAACAAAATGGCAAAATTGACAGTTAAACTCGACTGACGCTACCGTGTGATATAACCGTGTAAAGCTTAGTTTAGATACTGCGTTTTTTTTTTGTCTGTATACGTCAGTATACGCAAAACGTATTTAACATTTTCATTTGTTAAATTTTACTCGTTCACAAGGAGCAGTCTGCAAATGCGAATGTTTGTACTTTTATGTTTACAACTACTTTATTACTACACAAATTATGCTCTGAAATACCTAGAAAGTAGGGAAGACATCGGGTACCCGGGTACCCGAATACTACCCGTATAATTGTTACCCGGATATCATTTTTTTATCCGGGTACCCGTTATTACCCGGGTACATCGAGTACCCGAATAATTCCCGCGAAATTATTACTCGGGTATCATTTCTTTACCCGGGTACCCGTTATTACCCGGGTACATCGTGCGATTATTACCCGGATATCATGTCTATCCGGGAACTCGTTATTTACCCGTGTAATTTGTCAGCACAGAATCTCGGAAAAACATATACCTATCTGTTATTACATGATGAAAACTTAATTATTTTTAACATTCGGACACTCATGTAAAATTCGTGAATCCATTTATGTTAAAATATCCAAACTTATACCCGAACTTACCCGGATAGCCAAATTTATACGGGTACACGTGTCAGATCCGGACCTCAGTTTTACACGGGTACCCGAGCTCATAAGGTTACCCGAACGCGATACGAGTAGCCGGGTGTTATCCGGGTAGTTTATTCGGGTAACCGGGTAGCTCAAGCATACGGGTATGTCTTTCCTACTAGAAAGCAAAGAAGTGCTTACTTGGGATAGGGATATTTTTAAACGAAGACTGCCAAACTTGCTGCTTTTGAACAAATTTTTTACTCTTTAACATAACCTGTACCAGACACTGAAACGTAAACTTTTGAAGCAGAGAGCAATAGCAATAAAATAAAATGAGATGCAACTACAGAATATGCGGAAAATTTTACTTCCACTCAACTTTTTCGTCGCCGCAAAATTGTTAAAACTTCGTAGATATCGTTCCCGCTGAAACTTTTTCAAATGTAACCAACCAATCAGAAACGATCCGCAATAAATATTTTGCGTATCCGGATATTATACATCTGCTGGAGTGTGTTCAGAATCATTACCTCCGAGAGCGTCTTGGGCGTTAATCGCGTCTTTCTCGATCACGATTTTTAACATATTTTGCGTCTCGCTCATTCGTTTTAAAACGTCTTGTGTTTACATTGTTTCCATGACAACGGGCGCATTTTTCACATCCCACTTGTAAGTAGGACGTTTAGAGTGCGCCCATTGTCATGGAAACAATGTAAACACAAGACTTTTAAAACGGATGAGCGAGACGCAAAATATGTTAAAAATCGTGATCGAGAAAGACGCGATTAACGCCCAAGACGCTCTCGGAGGTAATGATTCTGAACACACTCCTGCAGTGAGTTCAGAAACGTTACCTTTATTCCCAAAGTAATCCATCGACGTTCATAAACTATAAAATGTTACTCGGGGAACTCGTTCAAGAACTTACTTGGGTGTTACCCAAGAGTGATCTTTTTCAACCCACTACGATAGTGCGAGAAAAGTTACCCGACATGCACATTGCATTGTTTATGTTTCGCTACCGTACACGTGTTTACGTTTTGATTAAATATAACCTATAACCGTACAATAAATTCTGAGTGCGTATCTCTGCCTGACGAAAAGCGGAAATGTAAGCAGGTAGTTGGTATAAATAAATATGAAATGTTTTAAATGATTGTATTGATGTTGTTACAGATAATAATGGACGATGTATACGAACCTGTGATGAATAATGACAATGGTTACATTATCAATAACAATGAAATGTTATTTCATAATCAAATTTATTTTGAAAATAAAATTGTCTGTTTTTATGTTAACTTACAACTATTGGCTTTATTTAACGGCTTACGACTAGAGCTTACGGTCTTGAACGTGTATTGAAGGTACACGTGTACACGGAAATCCGTATAACGACATTCGCGAATTAAAAACACGTGTTATTAATTCACGTGTAATTAACTCTTATTCTACGTGTACACGGATATAATTACACGTGTATTTTAATACACGGGTCCGTTCGGTACGTTCAAATCCAGGTTACCTAGCAACGGATTTGCTTTTGCATTAAATACACGTGTATTTGAATACACGGATACCCGTGTATTTTAATTACGCGGACTAAGATCATGATGCGTATATTACACGTATACATGTATACTGACATATACGTGAAATAGAGACCTCTTCTTGCGACTGTTGATTTTTATTTGACATCTGACCATCTGACATATGCTCATCTGACATCTGCTCATCTGCATCTTGTTTCACATCGTTGCGTTCAAAAACTTTCTGTTACCTAGCCTTAACCACTTATCATCGTCCTCTCACCGCGGGGTAATATTTCTGAACTCACTCCGGAACTACAGGGGCGCGTTCACAATAAACGTCGGGCGTGCAATTTTTTTACCCCTCGCGTTCATAATAACCTCAAGGTAAAAAGTTGTTCCGTTCATAATAAACGCACCATTTCGTCCGGTAAACAAATTTTTGCCTATAATACTAATACAATACTAATACTATACCGGCTGTTTCAAATTGAGTGTGCACTGAAGGGATCTTCTAAACCGTAAGAGATACAAATTTGGTTAAATGGAAGAAAAGTTGCACGAATCAATGCCTAATTCGTATTCATTCACAGAATGAATTTTTTCTTATTTCTTCTTGAGATATTGATCAAAATGTAAAAATATCGATTTCCTTTTTTCCTCTGTATCTCTCGTATTATAAATAATTTTGAAATTCTGATTTAACTTTCTACAGGCACTTTTTTATTCTGCTTCGAATAGAGGTGGCAGAATTGAAGTCAAACGTTTCGTCTCTCCACGACCATCATCAATTTCGATTTTTTAAATACAACGTATATCTTTTAATTATTCTATTCGATAGCATTTTTTCTGCTAATTGCAATGATGTATAACAATTAATACTTTTTTTCAAGTAAAGTTAAAATATGATAAAAGAAACTTGTTACAGTTTCGTCATGATTTATTTAATAATTAAATTTATTCCTTAGTACTTTTTTTACTAAATATTAATAACTAACATTCAAATGTCGGAAGAGGAAAAATCAATAAAATCAATCAATCAATCAATAAAAAATCAAAGGGCTAAGATTTGGTGATCTTAGAGGCCACGCGACAGGTCCATTTGTACCTATCCATACATCAGGAGAAGTTTGGTTCAAATAATTTGTTGTTATTTCAGCATTATGTGCTGGTGCTCCACCATTTTGAAATCACAATTCCCTAATATGATTTAAAGGAATGTAATCTAAAATGTTTTCCAATGCTGTCCTTAAAAAATCGATGTAACGTTCAGCTGTTACATGATTTTCGTAAATGATCGGACCATTAATTCTGTTATGCCAAATACTACACCAAACATTTAAGCTGAATTGTATCTGTGGTCACACTTGTTGAAATCTTTTTTGATTCTCCCTGGACCAATATCTATGTACATTTCTATTAAATATTCCCTTGTTTGTAAAATTAGCCTCGTCAACAACAATCTCGTATAACAAATTCTTTTAACGGACACTACAAATGTGCACTATCAGTGTCCGTTAAAAGAATTTATTATACAATAACTAAAGAGACAGATATTAAATAATTCATTGAAATTTACACTATACCTAAGAAAATGAACTAAATATTTGAAATTATGTATTAAATAAAATTTTCATATAAAAATCTGTATTATTAAAGCTTCAAATTAATATCAACAATTAAGTGTGATATACCATTACAATCAGGAGAAATAATGGCAACAAATACGATAATAAAAAGGTATACGTTATATTTAAAAAATGTAAACTGAGGATGGTCGCGGAGAGACGAAACGTGTGACCACAATTCTACTGCCCGTATTTTAAGCAGAATCCAAAAGTACCTGTAGGAAGTTAAGACAGAATTTGTAAATTATTTTTAATAAGGGAGTTACAGAGGAAAAAAGAAAATCGATATTTTTACATTTTCACCAATACTTCAAGAACAATTAAGAGAAAATTGATTCTGTTAATGGATACGAATTAAGCAATGACTGGTGCAACTTTTCTTCCATTTAACCGAATCTGTAACTCTCATGGTTTAGGAGATCGCTTCAGTGCACACCCAATTTGAAACAGCCGGTATATATAATACTAACAATAGCCGTTTTTTGTTATTGAATCTGGTTACTAATGGTTCAAACTCTTACATTTTTGTGTTAGACCTATGACGTCAGCATGCATTTATAGTCAAACCTAAAGCGTGTGGTTTAAACATACTCCGCGCGTATGTTCTATTGTAATTCAACATGGCGCAGAAGATCAGCTGTCAAGAGCTGTTGTTTTGTCTTGCTTTGTTTCTTCCAGAAATACAAAATATACAAAATGCGTAACTGACGATTGAAAATTGTAAGGTGTTCGTTTAATTTTAAAGCGAGTTCCACTTGTGGCATTGGTGCGCATTCAGAATATCAATAGGCGTTTACGATAATTGGAGCGGTATATACCGGTTAATCTATTTTCTCACTCTTACATGCATTAAACGCATTCGTTCTATCTCACTCTTCTACCTCGATCCATGTACCGCTCCAATTATCGTAAACGCCTATTAGGTCTATTTCTGCAACAGTCCTGACTGACCCGAAACTGTCAGAACCGTGCGCCGAACAAAGTCTCACACTTAACGCAGCTCTTAAAAGCGGTAATTAATTCGATGAGCGAATATATTTAACAGTTTCAAACTAGTCCGGAACGCTGCAGAAACAGACTTATTTTCATGCACCTAATAAAACATATTCCATATTTTTCGAATAAAATTTGTACTCACGAGCCTTATAAGCACAAGCGATACCCCATATCCTTTTCTCTCCTACACGTTTATCGCTCATTTCAGACATTGTTGCTGTAAATGTTATTCAATTATAGGGAACATGCACATGCGATGACAGCGCCACCAATTGTGCATTAGTGATATGAAAACCATGGCCAGCTCCATTAACATTCACTGACGTGTATGTATGGCCGTTTCAGTTCGCCTAAAATTCGGTTTCGAGAAAGCATGCCATGGAGTACTCCCCTCAGCGCTCCCTATTAAAGATACTACAAAACTACTCACAGTAACGCATGGCCAGCTCCATTAACATTCACTGACGTGTATGTATGGCCGTTTCAATTCGCCTAAAATTCAGTTCCGAGAAAGCATGCCATTGAGTACTCCCCTCAGCGCTCCCTATTAAAGATACTACAGAACTACTCATAGTAACGTAATGACAACTGCAATTACTTTAAAACTCACAAGAGGCGCTGAGAGGAGTACCCGTCAAAATTTATAAAAGTCGAATTGAAACGGTCATACATACACGTCAGTGAATGTTAATGTAGCTGGCCATGCAGTAACGTAATGACGACTGCAATTACTTAAAAACTCACACGAGGCGCTGAGGGGAGTACCGTCAAAATTTTGAAAAGTCGAATTGAAACCGCCATACACACACGTCAGTGAATGTTAATGTAGCTGGCCATGATGAAAACACTAGTTCTGTCAAATGTGCACCTGTCATTTCAAACAGTTTCGAATGACCAGTGTATATTTTTTGAATTTGAATTTTGTAATTAATTTCATATCAGAAGGTCCAAATACTTAAATTATGTACTACAATCGCAAATTGTCATAGGAGTAACAGGAAGAATGTAAAATTTTACAATTACCCAGACAATAGTATGAAAAAGAATGCAGTTAAATACCTATTACGTATATGGGTTGAAAATTTAAGTTTGTGTGCTGTTTTGAAAGTGATTAATAGATTTCAATATTGATTATACAATGTACTCTATTCGAAAAATGTGCAGGAGACTCAGATGAAATGAAAGTTTGAAGAATTTCATGAACAGAAGTCGGAAAGCAAGTCAACAAATGTAGGCCGGCTTCAAATCCTGTTGATTATCTACGGATGGTCAGTCTTGATAATGTGAATACATTTACGCTCAGGATACTGATGGTATGCATTTCATGTGAAGAAGTCAATTTAAACAATAGCCCCAACCGATCATCAGACCGACCGTCATGTCAGATGCATGTGAAACATGTTTTATACTATTTAACTAGAATACCATGTATTAATTGTATTAAAAGACTTGTGGCGGATTTCACAAACGTTACTTAAATTTAATCATCCGTTAAAAGTAAAGGTTGCCATGGTTACATGTGTTGAAGGTATAGGAATGATTATTCTTAATCAATGATTAAAGTTAAGTGACGTTTGTGAAACCCAGCGTGATTATATTAGTGATGTTTCTTAAATTGAGGTTTGTAGTCAGATTTTTGTTTATATTGTATCGAACTTTTACATCAATTCTACGAGTTATTTTCTCATTACCCGTTTTATACATATA